>CM060913.1:727720300-729042400 GCA_030737875.1 Allium sativum
GAATGAGAAGATAATAGGTAAGCTTGTTACAAGACAAGTAAGAATTATAACGTAGGTTATAATGATCGATCCAAAGATGAAATAACTTATGAAAGAATGCAAGCCGTACTTAATTGAAGATTAAGCAATCCGTGGGAACGGGAATAAAGCTATGAATAGGGAAAACATAAGTTATATGGGTAAGGGGAAAACTAATTAGTAAACCTTAATTAAGATGACTAAGTTAATAAGTAAACGATAAAGAGAATCTATTAGTAAACCTTAGTTAAGAGTACGAAGTAAACAGTCATGGAAAGTCATGTCGGTAAACCTTAGTTAAGAGGACTAAGTAAACAGTTACATAAAGTCGTGTTTGAGCTTGTTAGTAAACCTTAGTTAAGAGAACTAAGTAAACAATTAAAAGATCACGGCTACATAAGAAATAAGGAAAGACTTATGAAAAAAGAACATGGTAATTTAAGTTAAAAACTAATATGGATGAGATAACCAAGTTAAAAAGAAAACCTAATGAGATAGAGCAAGCGCATAATTAGAAGATTAGACTTAAGGGCTAATAACATGAAAGGGTAAGGCGCTTGGACCAGTCCGTACGATAGCGGATGAATAACCAAACACGGTAGATCATCACGATGCCGTAGGGAGCAAGGGGAAGCGAACGTCCATCTGATCATGCAGAAGGCTCCAAGGGACTGGGTTATGAAGCACACGGCTTTTGGGGATGTGAGGGAACTCTTTGTATCCCTCTGTGAGTGGCAGATGATATGCCTGTGCTCACAGAGGTTAGGTCTACGTGGGATGAATCAATTAGTATGCCTTGATTGCAAAACAAGAGGCAATCAAAAACTAAGATGGACCTGCGTGATTCGGCGAGACCAGTCAGTGCCCTTTGTGATAGCCACTCATCGTCTACCTACCATCTTCAGTCAGTACGTGAAGAGGAATGGCGGAGAACTCCAAAAGGCCATATACTTTGCTATTTAGGATGAGGTTGGCCAATAGGATTGAAGGGCATAGGGGGATGGGGTTACAGTTCTCATTCTTGATATTCTTGGGCGCCTTTCATTAGTTAAGGGAGGGGTCTAGTGGGACCACAACCACTATAAAAGAAAACCTTAGCATCTGCATCGGCAGATATCTGAAAGCTTCCGACCGAGTTCCGTGTTTCTTGATTAGCCCTGCCACAAGACTCGTGCGCACATATAGAGAACATATGCAAATAGACATCGAGTACGATTAACGATACCAACGTGGGGAAAGTCTAGGTACACTCATGTCGCTCTGGGTGGTGTACCATGGACTAGAGGGCATTATATAATGATGGAATCTAGCGGGATCTAGAATGGCAGTCCAAACGCTTACGTAACACAGTGATGATAGTTTCATTCAAACGTAGCGTTGCTATACATACGACATGCGACATTGGATAATGGACTGCATACATACGGTGGAGACCATGGGAGAAGAGCATACCTTAATTGGGGTTAGCTACATATACACTATATTAGGTTAATCTACTAGAGAGTAGATGGGTGCGATGTGTGTGTAAGCCTTGAGTGCTAATAACACAAATAACCTAATAGATAAGAAAATATAATTGAACGGTATATGTAGGATTATCCAAGAAGTGTAGTTTAAATTCATTCACACAGAACTATCGTTCTGACCCCCTCATCATAACATTCGTAGGTTAGATTCACGACAGAGACTGTATAGCTTTGGATACTGGTTCAGCAGTATTATTATTAAGGTAAAGCTATGTTTCAACTACATTATATTTTATTCCTTCCGCTATGAGATGTTTTCTGAATTCTGACATGTTTTATGTCTTTGTCTTTTCTGTAGGGTACCAGAGCAAACCAACTCGGGTTTCGATGGATTGGGATTTTGAAAAAAAAAAATCGGTCCGTCGGATTTCGGTTTGTCACATCCGGTATCAGAGCTTCGGTTTAGGATCCTTATATAGATAATGAGTGGACTTATTTGTATTTTCTTAAATATAAATATATCATATATATAAACCTAGATCCATAAGGGAGCCCATTAGATAAAAAGAGTAGAATGTGGAAAGAAATGGGAAAACTGTTTTGTACACTAAAAGAATGAACATGGAAAGTTGAGTCCCTTAGGTATGTTGGGTAGAAAGTGTACAAATTGATTAGTATTAGAAAAATACGTATCCTATACGATAGCAAATGAGATTAGTGGGTTTAGTAGGGAAACGTTAAAAATTTGAAAAAGGTTCAATTATGGAAAATGGATTAGGAATATATATAGTTGGGAGAAACGATTTCGTGGATGTATCTAGGAAGGCCTAGGTAATTTGGAAACCCAATTAAGAAAATAGTTGTCCTTGTCTACTCCAGTTGTGTGATTTGAAAAAAAAAATTGCATTTTTTTAACATGTTTTTATGGTTTGGCAAAAGTTAGTTTTGGCGAAGAAAGTAAAAGTTTTAGCATTTTTAATTTTTAAAAGAAAAATGTAATGAAAAAAAAAGAGAAAAGCCAAACCATGTTTTAAAAAGAATGGAGTAGGTAAGTATTAGTGCGTAGAAAGAACGAGAAGAAGTTTGAGGCCATAAGTAAATAGTAAGGACCATCTTGGAATAGTGGAAAATTCCCGTAGAATGCATAAGCATTGTGAGGCCTAGATTTGTTGCTTGAAAAAAATGTGTATGCTAGTAATACATAGCAAGGACTAGTAGTGACTACTAGATAGTGGAAGGGCAAGTAAATGTTGAGAGTTGTGGTTGGACTTTTCTTTAGTGAAATAGTCTTATGATTCTTGGCCCTTGGTAGTAGCTGTGTAGGATGTTGAAAGATGGAAAGGCTTAATGGAAAGATAAGCTAGGAAAGAGAATAGCCCAAATAAGAAGAAAACAACGAATTCAGTAAAGCAACAAATGTGACGGGAAAAGGAAATAAAAATTTTAAGTTGGATAAAAATGGATTTTTTCTAAGATAAGTTGAAAAAGAAGAGAAAATTTTCTTACGTAGTTGTGCTTGGATAGGAAAATAGAAAATCTTTTTATAGAGTAGTTACATAAAATCCAAGTACAATTAAAAAAGGTACATAAAAGAAAAACGAAAGAAGTGAATTTTTCCGTTTTATACCTTTTTGTAACATAAGAAATTGAATTTAGAAAATTAGATTTTTCTAAATTTCAAAATTTAATGATGGTTGGTAGGATTTTGGATGCAACAATTGGATGAACTATGCTCATATTCTGTAAGAGTGTGGGAAAATTTGGTTGAAAAATGTTTTGATTTTCAAAAATAATGCATTCATATAGAACTGCAAGTATAATTAGGATGTAAGCATCTTGTTTTAAAAAGAGTTTTTAAAGATTTGCATACATATAGGAGGTACCACTTAGGCATACATGTATTATTGTAATGTATTGCACTTTGCACAAGTGCACAATGTTTGCAAAAATTGGATGCACACATGATGGATGGATATTATGCGAGGGATTGTCTATTTTACCCTTATCAAATTTCGGGGACGAAAGTTCCTAAGGGTGGGAGAATGTAACACCCCGCATTTTTTTTAATACAATTAAAAATGTGCATGTAAATATGTGCATAAACATAATTAAGAATGTGTTTTTTTTAAGAGAATACATTAATGTTAAAACTTAATGTGCAAACGAATTTACAATTAAAACAAAAAGAGATTAGTGCATAAAAGTAAATATAGTACGTTAAAAATGGGTAATGTATCAGTGCAATGCATGTGATAAAAAGGAAACCGATTTCACGCAAAGGTATTAGGTTGCATGCAATGAATGTATTGCGTTAAAGGGCATCATAATCAGTACATACTAATACACAAAAAAAAGAAAGAGGTGAATTAACGCATGCAATTAATTATGTGCATATGAATGTATGCATAATTAAGATTAAATTTTGAAACTAATATTGTATTATTTATACATACAATAATTAAAACATACATATGCATGAACATAAATTAAAATAAAAGAGAAAAGAGTGCATAACTTAATATGCAAGTGGTAAAGAAAGAACTGATGTGTTAATGCATGCAATAAAAATAATAAATGCATATGCTAAATGCAATTAATTATATGAAAGAAAATGCATAGAACAATTAAAACATAAATATATAATGCATTGAAGAAGAAAGAATTGAGCGTATAAAAGAAGAATGCATTAATTGCAATAATAAATTAAGGATGGGAGGAAGAATGCATGTAAATATATTCAATTACACAAGATAGAAGAATACCAATTTCAAAATAAAGATTGCGCACAAAATAAATGTATAGCAATAAGTGTAATCCAAGAAAAGAAACCGCATGAAAAAAAGAGGAAAGATAATAACAAAAAGAAACATTAATATAATTGATGCAATTAAAGGAAGGTTTAGAAAGAGAGAGTTGAGAAATTAATTGGAATGTCTGAAATGCATACGTTGAGGAAAGAATAGAATGTATGCAAATATATATATATATATATATATATATATATATATATATATATATATATATATAGGGAAACAAGTGAAGAATTAACGAAGTAAATTGCAATGCAACATTGAAAATAAAAGTAGATGTAAATTTTGGCGTTTAAAATTCAAAAGTAGTGAATTAATTGCATGCAATATGAAAGGATTAAGGCATGCCATAAAACATGCAATTAATTAAGGGAAGAAAAAGAGTTACATTTAATTTAAAATAAAGGCAATTGAACGTTAAAAATAGAAAACAATGCAGCAAAATAAGTGCGCTTGGACCTAACTTGTTTCTGGGTGCATGCGTGCGTTTATGGTGCAGCATACCTGGGTTGGTCTAGCCTACTCTAGAACATTCTTTTCTTTAGTGAGGTGTAAGGTTTAGATGGATTCTATTTTAATCCTAAGGCCATAGTTGTTCTAAACTACCTATAAATAAAACTCTAAACCCAATCCTAAAATTCACAATCCCAAAGCTACGCTAAAGTTCTTCTTCTTCTTCCTCAAGAAATCCTCTTCTCCTCTAAAAATTAATGGTGACGTTGTAACACTGCTTCAACCCTAATTAAATTAATTATTCTTCTTCAACACAAGATAGATGAAGATCAAATATTAGATTTAGATTTTCTCCTATTTCAAAATAAAGAGAAAAGGGATTTTGATCTACAATCTACGCCGCAAGAAAGGGAAGGACTTTGGATGCTAATCTAAATTAGACCTAGGAAAGCAAAAATCACTGTAAGTGGATTTAAATTACCTTTGTTGAATAATATTAGATGTATCGTTTAGCAATTCCCTAAGTTAATTTGTTAAATTCAATTGAAATAATTCGGATTTTATTTCATGCGTATTTTGTTCTTCTTCTTCCCCTTTCCTTTTTATTTTTAAGATTAGGCTAACTTCGAGCCTAATCCAAATCTTGCTGAAAAGCATGTGTACGAACAAAGATTGAAATAGTGAAAATGATGTTTGGGAATTTGGAAATAATTTGTGATTGGGAAATTGAAACAACTTGTAAGATGAATTTTTGGGCATAATTCACGAATTGGGGAATTGTGGAATAACATATAACATAACCTGAGATTAGGAAATTAGGGGAAATTGGCACATATATTAACCAAGAACATGAAAGAAAATATGTGCGACTAAAATTGAGAACGATTAGATATGCTTGGGTATGGTGAATCAACAATTTATGAATGAACTATATGGATATAAGAAAAGTTAGAATTGAAGATTTAGACATATGGGATTATAAGTTGAATTGGGGTTTATGCAATAAGAATGAGGGTTGACATGAATTATTGATGACTTTAAAGAACAATTAATTTGGGTGTGATTAAGTATAACTTATATACATGAAAAGTTGGGCATAACATATAATAAGGATTATTGGCATAACTATGTACGAGATTATGTAATCATGGTAGAATTTATGTATCCGAATCAAATTGGAACCATAAACATGAAATTGGGTTTAGAAGCGTGAAAATGAATTATTGGATTGGGATAAACACGCATATAAAACATAGATTGAAATTGTATAGGTCAGTTAAAAGATGAACATGCCTAACCCGAGGTTAAATTAAGTTGCGGTGTAAGTCTGCCCGAAACCGCCCGACACATCCAGCAACCGCAACAACAGGTCTAATGTGAGAGGTTAGCGCATTAAGCCCAAAACCCGAGGTTATAACGAGTTTGTGGTAGAAGTCTTCCTGGTACCGCCCGACATATCCAACAACCGCAAGCAACATGTCTAACGTGAGAGGTTGAGTGCATTAATAAAAAGATTAATGCTATGAAACAAACATGTTAAGTGTGCTAAGGTTAAGTAAACGGAGGCTTATAGACAAACTTAACCAACGTAATAATGGGGAATGATAGGAAACCTTAGTTAAGAAAACTTAGTAAATAATGATGGATTATGGCAACATCAACAGATACGAGTATAACTAAATGAGAAGATAATAGGTAAGTTTGTTACAGGACAAGTAAAAATTATAACGTAGGTTATAATGATCGATCCAAAGATGAAATAATTTATGAAAGAATGCAAGCAGTACTTAATTGAAGATTAAGTAATCCGTGGGAACGGGAATAAAGCCACGAATAGGGAAAACATAAGTTATATGGGTAAGGGGGAAAGCTTATTAGTAAACCTTAATTAAGTTGACTAAGTTAATAAGTAAACGATAAAGAGAATCTGTTAGTAAACCTTAGTTAAGAGAACTAAGTAAACAATCATGGAAAGTCATGTTGGTAAACCTTAGTTAAGTGGACTAAGTAAACAGTTACATAAAATCGTGTTTGAGCTTGTTAGTAAACCTTAGTTAAGAGAACTAAGATAACAATTAAAAGATCGCGGCTACATAAGAAATAGAGAAAGACTTATGAAAAAGAAACTTGGTAATTTAAGTTAAAAACTAATATGGATGAGATAACCAAGTTAAAAAGAAAATATAATGAGATAGAGCAAGCACACAATTAGAAGATTAGACTTAAAGGCTAATAAGATGAAAGGGTAAGGCGCTTGTACCAGTCCATACGATAGGGGATGAATAACCAAATACGGTAGATCATCACGATGTCGTAGGGCGCTAGGGGGAGAAAACGTCCATCTGATCATGCAGAAGGCTCCAAGGGACTGGGTTACGAAGCACGCGGCTTTTGGGGATGTGAGGGTACTCTTGGTATCCCTCTGTGAGTGGCAGATGATACGCATGTGCTCACAGAGGTTAGGTCTGCGTGGGAAGAACCAATGAGTATGCCTTGATTGCAAAACAATAGATAATCAAAAGACTAAGATGGACCAGCGTGATTCGGCGAGACCAGTTAGTGCCCTGTGATAGCAACTCGTCGTCTACCTACCATCTTCAGTCAGTACGTGAAGAGGAAAGGCGGAGAACTCCAAAGGACCATATACTTTGCTATCTAGTTATGGGTGAGTTTGGCCTATAGGATTGAAGGGCATAGGGGGCCGGGGTTACAGTTCCCATTCTTAATATTCTTGGGTGCCTTTCATTAGTTGAGGGAGGGGTCTAGTGGGACCACAACCACTATAAAAGCAGACCTTAGCAGCTGCATCGGCAGATATCTGAAAGCTCCCGACCGAGTTCCGTGTTTCTTGATTAGTCCTGCCACGGGACTCGGGCGCACATATAGAGAACATGTGCAAATAAACATCGAGTACGATTGACGATACATACGTGGGGAAAGTCTGGGTACACTCATGTTGCTCTGGGTGGTGTACCATGGACTAGAGGGCATTATTTGATGACAGAATCTAGTAGGATCTAGAATGGCAGTCCAAATGTTTACGTAACACAGTGATGATAGTTTTTTGCAAACGTAGCGTTGCTATACATACGACATGCGACATTGGATAAGGGAATGCGTACATACGGTGTTGACCATGCGAGTAGAACATACCTTAATTGGGGGTAGCTACATATACACTATATTCGGTTAATCTACTAGAGAGTAGATGGGTGCGATGTGTGTGTAAGCCTTGAGTGCTAATAACACAAATAACCTAATAAATAAGAAAATATAATTTAACGGTATATGTAGGATTATCCAAGAAGTGTAGTTTAAATTCATTCACACAGAACTTATGTTCTGACCCCCTCCTCATAACATTCGCAGGTTAGATTTTTGACAGAGAATGTATAGCTTTGGATACTTGTTTAGCAGTATTATTATTAAGGTAAAGCTATGTTCCAACTACATTATATTTTATTCCTTCCGCTGTGGGATGTTTTCCGAACTCTGACATGTTTTATGTCTCTGTCTTTTCTGCAGGATACCAGAGCAAACCAACTCGGGTTTCGATGGATTGGGATTTTGAAAAAAATCGGTTCGTCGAAATTTGGGTTGTCACATCACTCAATATTTATTTTACTTTTTATGAGAGGAAGCTAGGAAATTTCTTGACGAATCGGTATGGTTATCGGATTTTGGGATGGGTTTCGGAACTCAACCCCAAACTCAACACAAAAATAAACACAATGGATTCTCTTTTCAAAAATATTATATACATTTATTTGTATATACACACACACACACACATAGATAACAGTAGAATTTTAACATATATATTTAACATTCGTCGCATACCCAAAATCAATTATATAAATATATAAATAAAATGATATAAACACCGAACCATGTATATTATAGATTATAATCAACGCACATGCCACAATACTACACATACCTATAAATGCACACACTAAACCCGCATGAAAAATATAATGGAAAGTCACACACGCGCGCATAATACAGTATACACACAACGCTCACACAACATGCATAAACAATCACTCACGCACATACACCAAACCCACACACACCGTCATGCACGCTGTAAATAATATACACTCACCCAGATAATATCACTCACTCAACTCTACACACGCACTAAGACACACAAACACAACAAAACGCATGCATTCACCATACACGCACACAAGCACAACAAAGCACACAAACACATTACTTTACAATTAAATATAATTTAGATATATATATATATACACATATATTCAAACCCATAAACAAAAACAAAAAATGCATCATGAGGGCAGAAGTGGACTAGGCGTGACTTTGGGTGGCTACAGGCGGAGGTCAGTTCATGTTAGTTGAGGCAGGCGAAAAAACGGCGATGGGAAGGAATGATGAAGCTGTTGTTGAAGTATGGGTGAAGTCGTCTTTAGGCGAACTGGGATTGCTATCGGAGGCGGAGGACGGCGATAGTCAAGGTGTTCGGACGCGACATTGGATGGAAGCAGATGTTGGTTTGCGAACGTGAAGAGTTTGCAAATAACAAGAAGCTGCTGTGCAAAAAAAGATGGGATGGGTAGGTGTTGTTTTGTTCGCGAAGATGAAATGAGGAATAACTTTTGCCCTTTTTATATATGTATGTATGTATGTATGTATATATATATATATATATATATATATATATATATATATATATATATAAATGCAAATGAACATGCATCGCTTTGGGAAGGAATCGTGAAGAGCTATTTGTGATGGGAAGAATGTGTGTCCATTCATTTTTTTTCTATATACGCTAAAGATGGCATCAGGAACTAAAACATCTTCTTTAGAAATAAAACAATTTTATTTCTGGAAAGGGAATGGAAACGATTAGCACTGGAAATTGTTGAATGGTTTGCATTACGCATGGTTTGCATGGAAAACTATATAGACGTGCATGGCCAAAAGAATATGAAGTTAGACATACTTTCAAAAAGTAACATGGCTTTTGGAACAAATGAACGTATCGGGACAAAAGAATAATGTAGGACTTTGAAACATTAAGGAACGTACATGCAAAGAATGATTTTTTTTAATACTAAATGTTGCCAATCACTATGTTTTGGAAAAACAAAAGAATTATTTGGTGGTTTAATAAAATAAAATAAAATAAAAGGAAAGCTTTTGCAGACCCAAAATGTCTAGAAAAATATGCAGGACCCGAATAGGGACACATAGAACTCAAATGACTATGTTTCAAAAATGTACTGCGCAAGCCTTTTCTAGTTCCAGCGCAAACCGAGCATCGAAACTGAAATATGAATGTACTCTGGAAATCAACTCAAAGTGTTGGATGCAACGGTATATAATTTATAGTGCCATGATGTGCCGTTCAAAAACGTGTTACGAACCCCTTTAAACGTTAAATTCGGACACGAAAACAATTAAACGGGGTTCGAAATGTTTGATTTTCATGAAACGAATTTTGCCATTGGATTCGTGACAACAAATAGAATGTTTCTCATATTTGCCCGAACTGGTTTCGAAGAGATATTAAAATCGCTAAAATTTGAACTGTTATACGCAGCTTTGCATTGAAAACTGCACGACCAAAAATATTCAAATTTTCCGACAAAATTTTCCACAGATTCTACATCTCACTGAACGTATTTGAAATTCCAAATTTCCGTTACCAAAAACCATAGAATATTATCAAAATAAAAAGTCTACTTAAATCAGAATTTAAATCGTTAAAAATAGCAGGTTGTTACATTCTCCCCCAATCAAAGCTTTTCGTCCCCGAAAAAGAACGAGGCAGGAAGATAGTGATTAAATAATCTAATATATTTAAAATAAAATTGTTGATATTTATCCTCATACCTATATATAATTTTAAATATATATATACATATATATCAAAAGTTTAAATATTTTCAAACATATTTCAAAATAGTTTCAAGTTTTCACTCGACGTCTTGGTTGGCAATATATATCTGTCCCACCTTCGAAACCTGAAAATAGATATTAATGATGTCGCGGTCATCACCAAAATCATTCCCAAGCGACTAGAATGTGACTCTATATCTATCAAGTACTTATAAGATTTAACATATACGTTGATCAGACGTATACCCAAATCACTAGGTATTCGATAGGCTAACTTTGACGTCAAGTAAATACTCAAAACATCTTTATATATTTAAACATAATATATACCAAGTTTTCAAATCATATATTATAAATATTTTATATTTCAAATCATTAAAATTTTAAGTACGGAAAATTATAACTCTCCCCCACTCATTTATTTATTAAAATTCAACCTCAATAAATATACAAATAATATTATTAAATCAAATAAATAACGATATTATTCTATAGTATACCAAAGTATTTTCAAACCTAAGTAATTAATATTATAAAACTAGTTTAATTCAATAAATTTAAACATACATATCTATCACAATTTAAAATCATATAAACCAATTTAAATTTTATAAATTCATATATGTACATACATTTATAATCTATACCAATATATTCATACATTTATAAACAATACCATTGTAGAATACAACTAAGATAAAATCAAAATTTTACAAAGTCTTCATCTTTAAATCTTATATATATATGGTTTATAAAAATATAATCATCTAATCCTTTCAAAATATTAGTAAAATGTTATTTTCAAATATACATTTTCCAAAATATATATCATAATTTTCATATTATATCATGGGAATTATAATACCTATTTTAAACCAGTATTTAGATAAGAATGGACTCGCTGGAAGACTTATCTACTTCTTACCTTGTTATGGACAAAGATAAGTTGTAGAATTCAAGTTAAAAGCAAAATGAACAATAAAACCTAATCAAATAGGATCTACGAAGGAAGATGGATTCGAATGGAAGGGAAATTTTAGAAAAGATTTTAATACTAAATAAAATTTTATATTCGAAAATATTTTTTAAAAAAACATTTGAAAACCATTTTAAAACTATTTATACTTTCAAAATACGCTCTCTTAAGAAGGATTCCATAACTGATTCCACTCATTCTATGATATCACTACCCTATCTTTAATGAGATTTTACCCCAGAGGCTAAGGTTTGATAAACCAAAGCTTTGACACCAAGTGTAACGACCCTCCATTTTGACTGTGTCGAATCGACAAAACATGTCAAACTCGAACGGTCCAAAACGACATATTGTTATTAGCTTCTAGGGTAAATAAAATCACAGAAACACAGATCACAGATACAGATACAAAATAATATAATATCTTGCAGCAGAAAATACAAAATACAATAGTAGCTCAAGAAGCTACTAAATAAATTTTACATCAGAGTTTACATAAATAGTACAGTGAAAGTCTAATACAATAATCACTAGTGCATAAATAAATGGGAACTATCCGAAATAGAAACAACACAAATAGCTGAACGACTAGAACAACTAAATAGGTAGAGACAGGTGAGCATATCCAATATAAATTCCAACTCCAAGAGTGAAACGACCCAAAATCGCCCGTAAAGGAAGAAAGCCCGGATTGATTTGAGAACACAACAAATCAGAATTCAAACGACAGATCATTTCATTGCTGTTACAACAATTACATAAGAGTACAAGAATTTAACAGAGTATGAATAAATAATATACAGAAGAAAAATATCTGAGATTTAAATTACAATGCAGCGGAAAAATAATACATAACACAACCGAAAGAAATACATGGATACAAAGCTTTCGGAATATAGCTCCAGCTGTAAATCTAGGATCCTAGAAAAAGAAATATCTGCAAAAACAAAAACTACTAGCTGTCCGTATGGAAAATAGGAGGATCCAGAGTTTAGGTTAAAACATTAAACTCCAGGTCAATTGCGGGACTGGTGTGAGAACTAAAACAATTATTTAAAACTTTACTTTAGAAATAAAGTAAATCAAGGGACCATGCCGTACAACATGAAATGGATTTCCTCCCAAGAATACTAATGCATAAAACAAACAACGCAAAGAAATTTTTGGAAAAAATGAAGCTATTATAAGACTCAGGTCCCATCACACAATGCAACGCAAGCCGGAGGATAGAGTTTTCCCTTATAATAGCCAAACATGCTTGGTACATTTAAAACAAATCATTTTGATATTGTTGTAAGTGTATAGTGTCAAAATCATTTCAAATATAAATGCATCAATTATAGAAGGCATAGTACCCCATCCTACTATGTCGCCATACTAGTTATACAGCTAAAACTGAAATGTCACGTATTGGAAATTGAATTTCCGTCTATGAGTCGAGGCCAAGGATGGCTCCTCACCGATTCGAGGCACTCTAGCACATGTCTCAGGGTCACACCTATGGGCAACCCTTGGATCTTTAGGGTCGGTCCTCTCTTACTTTTGAGGATTACTTATTCCTGAACACACGTTTCCCGTTCCTATCAGACCTATCCATCGGCCCCATAGTGACCTATATATCCGAGACGCCTCGCTATCCATCATCCACATAGGTAAAAATATAAATGTCTGGGCTCCATACCATGACACCACCCATAGCTATAAAGAAACGTCGTGCACTCCCTACAGTCACGATCTCGTTTTTGACTCATACCGAGGTGTGAGGCTCGTGAATTAGTGCTATACACATAGCTATGCTATTTAATGTCGTGCTTTGATCATCAACCACAAGACTCTTCTTTTCAACAAAAGCCTTGATCATTTTCATCTCAGCATGTCACACTGACAATTCACGCCATGCGACCGATGCCTATCGATATATAACCTATATGCTTGTACGTCTCAAAGAAGGGTGTTAAGTAAGAGAATAAATTCTCCGCCATCAAACAGATATATATTTAATAGAAATCAATCAACACAGAATAAAATCCAATGTCAGACACACATCCATTTACTAGTTCGCTCTGGGTCTGAACGAAACCGAAGGACCTTATTCCTCGTCCCATATGTCCAATACAGAAGAGAGGTCCTTGCATATCTGGTTGATCTTCAAGTATGTCTGGACGATCTCCACTTATTACCTTGTCTTGGGTGTACAGCCTAATCAAGACATTAGTAATCATCCAAACGGTGTGAAGAACTCCGGTCTTCAACCACAGTCTTCATCGTCGACTTATCGTCGAATCAGTTATTCAGAATGGGTATAAACCCGACCTTTCCGAATAATCCACGTATCTTATAATCAAGTGCTGTAAAACACAACATATGCCTCATTCCAATTTTGAGTATTCTTTTATTCAAATATTCATATCCTTTGGGAAAGGTTCCCATTAATTTTATCAAAGATAAATTCTTTAAATTTATTCTTTAATCTTCCTTTGGATATCAATTCAACCAAATTAAGGTTTATCCAAATTAGTCGGGATTAGCGCACCTTACCGAAGATCATTAGTTTTATTTCCCAATCCCAACCTATTTATCCCATGGAAAAAAACTGGTAATACTCCATATCTAACACATGGTGTTATTGGTAAATTAATTACCATTTCACGTCCAAATCTAATTAAAGACTTAACTATTGCCTGGAGTAAAACTGGTGGTACTCCATTCTCGATCATTTCCCAAATTTGATAAATTAAATTATCACATTCACATTTCAATCTAATTTGAAGATTCATTAAAACTCCACTTAAATTTAATCTTCCAACAATCCTTATTAATGATTATTTAACTTTGGGAAATCAAACATGCCGCATTGACAATCTACACCGTACCATTGATTTCTGTGGATATATAACATCTAAGCTTGTACGTCTCAGAGAAGGGTGTTAAGCAAGAGAATAAATTCTCTGCCACCAAACAGATATATATTTAGCAGAAATCAACAATATAGTTTGAAATACAATATTAGACATGAAATCCTGTCTTTAGCTAGGTTAAAGAATGAATGTCATTTAAAACACAGTTCACAATAAACCCAAAATCACATTCCATTAATTATGGAGTCTTCACGGAAAACCGATCAATTCATAATCGATATCAATTTCCGTATCCGACTAATAATATAAATGGGATAACGACAAAGCCTTTTAAATTCCATATATATTAACAGTCTTCCTCCACAGAAGCTCACTTCTATTATTACCAAATAGAATTCCATTCAATTCCAATTTAATATATTAAATTGGAAAACTTTACTTTGGAAAATTTCCATTAAATCTCAATAAAAAGATTTATAAACTCGAAATCACATTTCACTGTTAATCGGGTTTAAGAACAAATGTCGTTAAAAACACAGTTCACAATAAACTCAATTCTCATTCCATTTTATTCCAATTACTAAATATAATTGGAAACTCAAATAATCTTAATTAAAAGATTTATTCTTTTCGCGCGGGTTTAAGAACAATGTTACTAAAGATACCATTAACGACAAACCCAAAATCCAATTTAATATTAAATATAAGGCTCTGAATAGAAATTATATCGGCTTATATACAATATCAAATTCTGAAATCAACACATATCGTATGGGGAATAACGATATATATATCTTCCAAATTCCTACACTATATCCGTATAGTCACGGAATCCAATACCGAAATATTCTGGAGATTATTTCTATCTAAATCCATTCCAATTTATATATTGGAAATTTCTGGTTATATTAAAACCCATTATAAATCTAGTTAATAACTAGTTCATATTGATAAAAATATATTTTTATCTTTACAAACATGGAATTTTTCATCCAAATTCTTTCCAAATAATTTATTATAATTTTACAAAAATTATTAATATTTTTAATAATTTTATCAAGGCCCGTATAGTCGGTTTCCAATAACGGCCACCGAACTACATCCATAGCAAGCATTTCCAAATAAGCTTTGGGCATATTTCCAAATCCAGCCACAATATTTCAAATCTCTTATATTCTTGGAAAGCTCTTTCCGATACAAACCCAATGGTTTTGGTATTAGGAGAATCCGACGGTCGGATCTCCCGTAATGTCAATTCGAAGTCAATGGTCGAAACTCGCGAATGGTCGCGGCGCGACGCATTCTATTCAGGCCATTAAATATAAATAATATATATATATATATATTTCTTTGATTTCCATTTAAAACGTATTTTATAAATCGTTTATAAATTCATGTTAAAACAATTCCTACTTTCACTTCAATTTTAAGTCAAAATTGTATACTCCTTATCATTATAATATTTAAATGATAATATTTTCAAAACATCAGATTTTCAAATCATTGCCTTTTCAATCTTCATTATAAAAATGAATAAAATCGATATAAATATTGTTCGAGTTAAAATGGCGCATATCTAATCAACATGGCTTCACATATTTCAATATTTTCGTGTTCATATAAAATCGGACATCAAATTCACATTTTAATCCTTTACTAAATATTATTTTAAAATATTCATTATTCGTTATTTTAAAATATTCATTAATTTAAAATATTTGTCCCTTCTGAATTGGAATCAGACCCAACCAATTAACATATAATGTTAGTTATATGGATTTCATACAACGCATGTATATAACAACAATGATAAATAATCAACCATCATCCAGAATGCATTACACAACTACATAAGAATTAAATATAATTAATTAATGCTTACAACAGTCTGTCAACCAATCGATTGACATACAACCAAACAATTGGGATTAGTGTACGTTAAATATCATCCCAATATCCATGTGTGGTTTCAACCAACAAATACTGAATATTATTTGTGCAATTGGACGATGTGTAAAAATTATCGTCCCAATCAATGTCAATTAAATTTGTGTACATAAACAAATTGTTCGATTTGCAAATGAATATTTATTTTCATTTCAGGAGATTTAATGTCGTTCATATATACGTTAAAATTTATATTTTTAACGATAAAATATTTATTTCAACACATGAGTATTTTTAATAGTTCATACATTCAATAAAAATAATATTTTTATTGTTCAAATATTTTATTCAATACATGAATATTTTATATAGTTCATATACACGTTAAAAATTATATTTTTAATGAATAAATATTTATTTTCGAAAATTTTGGCATTATAATGGCGCGATATTAAAACTAGAGTAATATCTAGTATTACCCCTCTCCTGATACTGGCTCGTGTCGTACACAATAATCAATCCAATCAATACACCACAATACAACCAATTTTCAACACAACCAAATTTCTGCAATACAACTCAGACAAACAATCATGGTCTATATAATAAATAGTGTCGGGGGCTACTAAGCCCTGTTTGCATCCTAGTATATTTTTAACTATAAAATAATTAAAGTGAGAAGGGGTTCACTTTGGGATCCACTCCGCCGTGCTTTTCTGACGTTCTGATTCGCTGTACTGGTCCTAGACTTTGCAAACAAGCTCTAATCTTCACACCGTCGTTTTTCTTTAGTCTAAGCGCGCCATTCCGGACAACTTCCGCTTAGTGGCCATTCGTCCGAAATTGGTCCATTTCACCAGAAATCACGAAAAGACAATATTAGGACAGTAGACTTTGGATGCGTTTTCCGAACAACTCCGCGATCTAAAATTTGACTTCCATATACTCAAATCGAATAGAAAATTGTGCTCTTCGATTTTGGTAATGTGGAGTTTTGTCCAAAAGCGCACGGTTTGGGAGATATGGGTTAAAACAGGTCAGGGTGTTTATTGCAAACATTGAAATTTATAAAAATTGGATTTTTATCAAATGCGGGGTCCACGGTGGTCGTGGTGGCGGGGGAGGTGTCGGCCGAGGTGCTGGGGGGGTCGGGGTGGCTCAGTTGGCCGGCGGCGGGCTGTGGTGGTTGGAGCGGTGGTTTTCAGGTGATGGGGCTTTTGAGTTGAAAAGAGGGAAAGGGGGAGGCAGTGGCGCAGCGTGGGGGAGGGGCGTGGGAGGTCGTCGGCGGCTGGGGGAGGGCGGGGTGGTGGCACAGTGGTCGGAGCGTGTCGGTGGGGCTGGGGATTTGGAGCGACGGGGAAAAAAAGGTGGGGCTGAGCGATTTAGGGTTTCTTTCTTCTTTTTTAATTTTTTTATGAAGAATTAGGGTTAGGTTTTTTATTTATAGTAATTTCCATTCGAACTCCAAATCGAACCCACAACTGTCGTACCTAGCTAATGACCCTCATTTCGGACACAATGGGATATGTTTCGTATGCCAATTCGATTGATCAGTTTTCATCAAAATTGAAATGTATTTTAATATATCGAATTCAAACGTACATTTTAATTTATCGAGGCCAAATACTGACTCCAAAAATTCCAGAAAAATAAATCTGGCTATATTTTGACAGTACAGTCCTAATGAAACTAATTTCATCAAATTTAGAGACCGTTTGAAAAATGGTCATTTTCCAGTCGATTAAATTCAAACTGAAATTACCAAACACGTTTAAATTCACCATGCTCACATATTAATTCCCAAATTTATGAAAATTGGAATCTAACAATAATTTGACATTCCGGACCAAAAAAAGTGGTTTCGTCGAAAACAAAGGTAGTATGCAAAATGGCTATTTTTGAGGGCTATATATTATATAAAATATATATAAATTCCATAGCGACTATTTTGAATTTTAAACTAGACATAACTTTTAATTTATATTATGAAATCTGGATTTTACACATTCGTTAGAAAGATATTTTTAAATAGATTTAAATATTTTTTGTTTTACTGAAATCCGATTTATTTAGAATCTTGTACATTCATTTGAAATTTGAAATCGAATTTTCAAACTATCATGCCATTTCAGGCTCGTTTTGTAATTAAAGTAAATTTATTCGTTCTAACTTCGATTTAAATAAATTTTTAGTCGTTATTATTTAAAATAAATCATTTTAAATATTCAATATCCATTAAAATAGCTAAAATAAAATTTTCAAATTGGTTTTCAAAACACGGGTTGTTACAATCTCCCCCACTTAAACTCTTTTCGTCCTTGAAAAGGAACGGAGCTGAAAGTTGTTTAACCAACCAGCTCAACCTTCATTCTGGCGTTCATTTTTCAACTTTTCAGTTTCTAAGAATTTTCTAGTTTCTCAAAAATCTGGCTAACACCCTAAATTTTTGAAAAAATTCGCCATAACCTCCTTTGTATGGGGAGACCTTTAAAATCGCAATTAGCCTCACAGGGCCCTCATCAACAAAAAGGAAAAGCCAAACGGCTAGCCAACCGGCTTATAAAATCATCAAAACCCAAGAAAATAGTAAACATGTACCTATTTGTTGGGCATATAATTATATTCCTCTTCTTAGCTTCCCTACTATGGCCTGTTCAATGTATATACATGTACATATATACATATACACAATTTCAATCAATTTTTAATTCATTTTAATATTTGATTCTATTTGGCTTAGTTTACCTTTCATTCACATATTGGTTAAATTAATTACCATTATAATATTTTTAATTAGTCACACTAATTATCATACAACACAACCATCAATTAATTAGTTGATTAACATTTCAAATTCATAATTTTTATATACTCAAAAATCATGTTTTTGATGCCAATTCACAATAATATATCCTATCTAGTTTTGATTCTCACACCAGTCAATTGGAAATATATAGATATCCCACTTTCAAAACTCGAACATAAATACCGGTGATGGTATACTTCATCATCAGAATCATGCCCGGGCGACTAGAGTGTGATTCTATATCTATCCAGTATATTTGAGACTTCGTATATACGTTTGCAAGGCATATAGGCAAAATCTTCATATACTCGATTGTCCAAAATCAATTTAAAATAAAATAAATATTCAAATACATATAATAAGGTTCAAATTTTCAAAAAAAAAATTGTTTTTATTTTAAAAATAACACTCTTTGAAACTCACTCTAGGATACTACTGATCCCATCTCTAACGAGTTATTCTCATTGGAAATTAGTAATCCAATCTCTGATGAATTCTTTCGTCTAGTTCTAACGTGTCTTGTTCTCGAGCTTTATAAACCAAAGCTCTGATACCAAAATGGAACGACCCATGCTCGCTAGTAAGGGAAAGCCCGGATTGAGTTGAGAATACGACAAATCAGAATTCAAACAACAAACATTTCATTGCTATTACAAAAATTACATCAGAATACAAGAATTTAACAGAGTATGAATAAATAATGTACAGCAGAAAAATATCAGAGATTTAAATTGCAATGCAGCGGAAAAATAATACATAACACAACCGAAAGAAATACACGGATACAAAGTAACATGACCCAAACATCCCCGTAAAGGAAAGCCCTGATTGAGTTGAGAACATGACAAATCATAACACAAACAGAAGAATATTTCAATGCTTATTACAACAATTTACATTAGAGTACAAGAATATGCAGACTATGAACAAATAATATACATTTGATAAATATCAGAGATTTACAAATTTATAATGCAGCGGAAAATAATACAAAACACAACTGAAAGAGATATACAGATACAGAGCTTTCCGAATATCGTTCCAGCTGTAAACCAGGATCCTGTGTGTAACGACCCGAAAAATCTAAACCAATTTAAAAAATTTAAATTGGCTATTTTAGTGGATTTTAAATATTTAAAATAAATATTTTAAATAATAACGATGAAAAGTAAGGTTGAATCGACGTTTGAAAATAAATATAATTAATTCTAATTATAAATAAGGCCTGAAATGGCGCGGTAGTTTCAAAATTTGAAATCAAACTTTGACTGACTGTACCGGTTGCAAAACAAAACGGATTTGAGTGAAACAAAAAATATTTAAATCTGTTAGTGAATACGTTTCTAAGGAATCTGAAAAATCGAAGTTTCATAGTGGGAAGCAAAAGTTATGGCCAAATGAATTTTCTGAAAAGTCGCTATGGAGTTTATATAGCCCGTGAAAATGGCCATTTTGCAAACGACCTAGGAATTCGACGAAACCACTTTTATTGGATCCGGGATGTGAAGTTATTGCTAGGTTTCAAATTTCATAATTTTTGAAGCTAGTATGTGAGCGTGGCAAAGGAAAACGTGTTTTGGTCAATTACAGTTAAATTTGATCGACCAGAAATGGGCCATTTTTCAAACGGTCTCAGAATTCGACGAAACTAGTTTTGTTGGGACCGTATCGTCAAAACATAGCCAGATTTATTTTTCTGGAATTTTTGGGATCAGTTTGTGGCCCTGGAAAATTGAAATGTACGTTCAAATCGAATATTGAATGTTATATATTTTAAATTAAATGAAAACTGACTGAAACAGTCGAATGGGCCTTTGAAACATATCCCATTGTGTTCAGAATGATGGTAAAACGCTAGGGACGACAGTCGTTGGGTTTGGATTGGTGTTCGTGTGTGAAAGAGGGTATTTTAGAGATTTAAAAAAATATAAATTAATAAAAAAGATTCATTGGCCAGCAGTGTTTCTCTCTCCCCGACGTGAGCAAACCAAAGGCGGAAACCGCCTCTTTTCTTCCCGTCCACTTTCCGGCGAAACCACCACCAAAACCCACCACCGCAGCTGTAACACCCCGTATGTTGAATAACTTGTTATGATATAAACCAGGGCAGAATTAAATTTTAAAATCTGGATCAAGGCAAACGGGCTATGCCATTGCGTTCGTCTCGGAAAAATACGCGAAATAGAGTCCGAGTTTTCGAAAATCGGAGTCCGTAAGACCCAGTTAAGGCCTAAAGAAGTTTTCAGAAAATTCAAATTTCGAAAAACAGATTTCAAATGCAGAAATGGGGCTAGGCGGGAAAATTCCCGCCAGCACCAGGTCGACCCCCGTGTCGACTGGGAAGTCGACACATGGGGGGGGTGTCGACAGTAGTGTCGACACCCCTGTCGACACAGGTGGCTCGGCCAGTTTGGCTGGGTGCACTGTTTTGGCTTTTGGGCTGTGTTTGGTGGCTTGTGACGAGATCTGATGGCTCTAAACTATCCTAGGGTTAATCCTATGGCCTAAAACACTTAACTAATCTATAAATACACCCTAAGACTACCCTAATCCATACTAAAAATAGATACAATGCCATCATGCCATCAAAATGCAACTTGAAGGAGCCTCCATCAAATTGTAGAAGAAGATAGCTTCTCAAATCAACTTCTAATCAACTCTAGCAACTTAATCTTCTTCATAGGAGCGCTAATCAACAAGTTGTGAGTTTCTATGCCTTTAGCAAGCAATTGCTAAACTAATTATGATAGGATATAATGAGGTTATGGTTATGTATGTGGATCAATGCAAGTTATGTTATCATATGCTATGTGTTCATGATGCTAGTTATGCAAGTTTTATGCTATATGTTCATGATGCTAGTTATGCAAGTTTTATGCTATGTGTTCATGAAGCTAGTTATGCAAATCACTATGATAAACATTGATCCATTATGACACCATGTTATGCAAGTTTGGTGTTTGATTATATGCAAGTTCATATATGACATGTTATGCAAGTTTGGTGTTTGATTATATACAAGTTCATATATGACATGTTATGCAAGTTTGGTGTTTGATTATATACAAGTTCATATATGACATGTTATGCAAGTTTGGTGTTTGATTATATGCAAGTTCATATATGACATGTTATGCAAGTTTGGTGTTTGATTATATGCAAGTTCATATATGACATGTTATGCAAGTTTGGTGTTTGATTACATGCAAGTAACATGTGCAAGTTTACACCTTTGTATGATATGCATACATATGCAAGTTAACCCCTTTGTATGTCATACATACATATGCAAGTTTACCCCTTTGTATGACATAAGTAACTATGCAAGTTACCCTCTTTATGACATATGTGATTCATGCAAGTTTGGGTTGGTTATTTATGCTAGTTGGGTTTGATGCTATGGTCATATATGCAAGTTGACACCTTTAAAACCCATGTTGATGCTAATGTTATGCTAAGTTGAACTCATTGTATTTGTGATGAATCTTCCCTTTTAAGTATGTCATGTTAGCGTATTACGTGGGGAAGGATGGGGTTAATATTCATGTTAACAAAATTGTGGTGAAATTGGTATGATGTGGCATACCATAAGTGGATGGACATAATTGAGTCAATTATGTACATCATTAAATTGGAATTAATTAGGGAAAATTAATTCAAGATATGGGGGTGATTAATTAGGTGTAATTAATCGACTAAGACACGAGGTTGGACCCTTTTGTAGCATAAGACTGCCCGGACCCGACCGGCAAATCCAGCGGCTACAAATGATTGGCCCAATGTGAGAGGTCTTAGGCATTACTAAATACGTGACAGGTGTAAAGACACGAGGTTAGACTCGGTTATGGCGTAAGGCTGCCCGGACCTGACCGGAAAATCCAGCTGCCATAAAAGATAGTCTAATGTGAGAGGTCTTTACAAAGGTTACGTTCTTAATCAATTAAGAAACACTTAACCAAATAAGCATGTAGTGGGGCATGAGGGGTTAAGTGGGTGCCTTGGGTGGCATGTGGAAATCAAGTAAGTGCCTTGGGTGGCATATGGAAATCTAGTGGGTTGCCTTGGGTGGCAATAGAAAATACGATTAGAATACTTAACCAAGTGGAAACATGTAATTAAACATGATTAAAGGGTTAAGTGGGATGCACTAGAAAAGGGACAAGCGTGGGTAGCTTGTTGGGGCCCATTTCAACCAGTAACCCAAAACGTATCTTTGTGGGCTCGACCCATGTCGAGGACGAGACACGCGTACTGGGCTTGACTATAAGAGGCCAAAACGGGTTAGCGGTGGCAACGCAAGTCCAACGGGTTTCATGTGCGTGTGTGGGCACGGGCTGGTAGGTAAGACGTTGTTGCATCGTGTAGGTATAAGCCGTGCACCGTTGGTTGTATCGGGTTGCCACTTTGGGGAGTGATACACCCCACTGTGGGGCCAGCACGGGTATCTACGTTAGGGAGCCGATCGCTTGGGGAGTAGTGGGTATACCTAGTGGAGATAGGGGCAGACGGCACCTATGTGGTCAGCTAGGGGTACACGAAACTACGAGTTATATTTTCTAAGTCCTTGGGTGGGATCAACCTTTAAGTTAGGAATGACTGGTGTGGTGCAGTGTAGTAATTACCCTTGGGTGGGTAGATGCGTCTTTACCGATATCTTAGTTCATCCTATGTCTAGTTGGCTTCTTAGTGTAGTCATTTATCCCCAGTCATTACCGTACCAAGTTTATATCATACCCTAATTACTTTAATGATTGCATTGTTAAAGTTATAGGACTCGCTCAGGCTTATGTCTGACCCCGTTGTTTTTATCTTTTTCCCAACCCTCAGGTTCTCAGAGTGGGCCTAGCACTAGTGGGCTTTGATCAGATTGCTTTATCTATCTTTTGGAGCTTGGACCGTTGATGTAAAGCTTAGCTTATCTTTTCTATTATGGCTATTAGTTATGTAGTGGGATTATGTACATATGTTTTTATCAGGATGGATATTATGTACTTGACTCTTGTTTATGGTTTTGTGATGAAACCAAACATGTTTTACTTTCCGCTGCAATGAAATGATGTTTTAAATTTTCAAGTATTACTTATATCTGTCTTGTTGTAATTTTTCTGTTCTATATTCACTCAAAATACTCCACCGAAGCTATGGCATTCCCTTAGTGAGTGACCGTAGCGGGTGTGGGGTGTTACACGTGGTATCAGCGCCAGGTTACCAGAACAGATAATTTTTTTAGAAAAACTATTTTTCTGAAAACATTTTTGAAGGAGTATTTTCAAAAACATGACTTTTAAGAGAAAAGTTTTTGAAAGAAAAGCATAATCCCAATAGCCATATCTTTATCTTTCGAATTCTCCGTTTTGAATCTTTCCTTTTTCGTTTCAGCATGGCTGAAGATCTTAACTTTCCGGAGAGTGTAGCGATACCAGTATGGTATAGGAGATTGATGGAGGCTAGGGCCGCCGCGGCGGGTCCAGCAAATGTTCCTCCACCACCAGTTGCACCCGATCTTCCTCCCCCTCCTCCTCCTCGAGCGGATACTTTTGCTAAGACTTGCAAGGAATTTAAGGCTATGAGAAGGAAACCTTTTCAAGGATCAGAAACTTTTGTGGAAGCTAGGGATTGGCTTAAGGAGGTGGAAGAGTTGACAGATATCTTTGAGATGGAAGAAGGAAAGAAAGTCAAGTTAGCTGCTTGGTTAATGAAGGGAGAGGCCTCGTTCTGGTGGGAGGTCACAAATGGAGAACGCCTTGTGGACTCTTGGGCGGATTTCAGGCAAAGGTTTGTGGCAAAGTTTCTCTCAAGGGCGGAAGAAAATCTGTATATGGAAAGGTTCTTGACTCTAAAGCAAGGAAACCTATCAGTGAAGGAATATGTCAACAAGTTTAATCAGTTGGCAAGGTTTGACATAGACATGGTGAATACACCAGAGAAGAAGGCTTTGAGGTTCGTTAAGGGCTTGAATGAACCGATGCATGGATTGGCTATGACTCACATCCCTATGGGGGCCACCTTTGAAAAGCTAGTGGACATGGCATTTATGCATGAGGAAGAGAAGGGTCCCAATGCTAATAAGGCACCCGAGAAGAAAGGAGACCAGAAGAGACCTCAACAGCAACAGCAAAACAAGGGTGGGAAAGGCAACGGTGGCAAGGGAAAGAAGAAGTGCTTCAATTGCGGGACACCAGGCCACCTAAGCAAAGATTGTCGGAAGAAGAAGAAGACTAGCTGCTTCCACTGTGGCGAAGCAGGGCATCTAGTGAAGGACTGCCCTAAGAAGGGGAAGAGGACGGGATCTACCTCAGAAGGACAGGTGCAAGCTCTTATGGCACCAGGTCAGGCAAGGGGGCAAGTTCAGGCTCTCGCGGTTCCACCGATTCTGGAAAGAGGTAGAACTATGTCCGTTGAAAGTCTGGTTTTTCTGTTTGATCATCCTGTCTGTACTTTGTTTGACTCTGGCGCATCGCATTCATTTATCTCATCATCATTAGTTGAGTCACTGCACTTAGACACCAGTCTAGTAGATTATCCCTTGGTTGTTTCAAACCCAATTGGGGGCTCCACTTATTTGTCCATGATATGTTTGGGTTTGAAGATTTCTATACTTAGCGTTGAGTTTAGATGTGATGCTTTTGTTTTGGGCTTCACGGGCTATGGGTTGATTTTGGGCATGGACTGGTTATCCAGTAATGGTGTCGTTCTTGATTGCGAAAGGAGAGTTGTTAGGCTCATGACCCGCTTGGGGAACACTCTCGAGATCTCTTGTAATCCCATGAATTCTGTTATGCTAAGTTATCTTGAATCGCTTGACGCTTCGGTCGAGAGTTTGCGATCTGTTAGAGTGGTCCGGGAATACTCGGATGTGTTTGAGGAGGTGAAGGGCTTACCTCCGAAGTGGGAGATAGACTTCCGAATATATCTGGTGGACAATGCTAAGCCAGTATCTTTGCCAGTGCGCCACATGGCTCCTCGTGAGAGGAGGGAACTCCATAAGCAAGCAGGGGAGTTGCTTGAGAAGGGGTTCATAAGACGTAGTATATCGGAGTGGGGTGCTCCAGTAGTTTTTGCCACGAAGGCGGATGGGTCTCTTAGACTTTGTGTAGACTATAGAGAACTCAACAAGCTCACAAAGAAGAATAGACACCCATTGCCGAGGATTGATGATCTCTTTGATCAGTTGGTTGGCGCCTCATTGTTTTCGCAGTTGGACTTAGCCACGGGGTTTCATCAGTTGAGAGTGGCTTAGGATAGCATAGACAAGACTGCCTTTAGGACTCCAGATGGTTTCTATGAGTGGCCGGTGATGCCATTTGGTTTGACGAACGCCCCTGCATACTTTGTTGACTTGATGAGTAGGGTGTTCAGGGAGTACCTTAATAAGTTCGTGGTGGTCTTTGTGGATGACATCTTAGTCTTTTCTAAGAGTGAAGAAGAGCATGCCCTACATCTTAGGGAAGTGTTAGAGACTCTTCGAGCGCATAGCCTTAAGGCTAAATTCTCTAAATGTCACTTTTGGAGGAAGGAAGTGCGGTTCTTAGGGCACGTGGTCTCTAAGGAAGGGATTGTGGATCCCGCGAAGGTAGTATCCATCCAAGATTGGAAGGTTCCGAAGAATGCTACCGAGGTGAGGAGTTTCTTGGGGTTGGCTGGCTACTATAGGAAGTTTATCAAGGACTTCGCGAAGATATCAGCCCCATTAACTCGCTTGACAAAGAAGAACCTAGTCTTCACATGGGACGTAGATTGTGATGATGCGTTCCAACGGTTAAAGAGAGCTTTAACCACAGCTCCAGTCTTAGTGTTGCCAGATGGGAGTAAGCCATTTGTTGTTTATACCGATGCTTGTGGGACAAGACTAGGCGCAGTCTTAATGCAAGAGGGAAGGGTAATAGCCTATGGGGGAAGGCAGTTGAGAAAGCATGAGAAAAATTACCCTACCCATGATCTAGAGTTAGCCGCTATTGTTTTTGCGCTTAAGTCTTGGTGCCATTATCTTCTTGGCGAGAGGTTCGAATTGTTCACTGACCATAAATCATTGAAGTACTTGTTTTCTCAGAAGGATTTGAACTTAAGACAGCAAAGGTGGATGGAGTTCTTAGCATCCTATGATTTCGAGATAGCGTATACCCCTGGCAAGGGTAACGTGGTGGCGGACGCCTTAAGCAGAAAAAGGTTGTCCATGAGTCCGTTGTTCGTGGAACGACGAAGCTTGGAATTTATCTCGATGTTTGATTTCAGACCTTCCGTTGACTTTATACCCGATTTGCTAGCATCCTTAGAGGTCAGACCTACTCTTTTGGGGCGGATTGGCGAGGCACAGCGGGACGACCCACAGTTGGTTGAGTTAGTAGAGAAGCTCATAAGGGGGGAGTCGTCCAGCCATTTGAGTAGGTACACCCTAGATGATAGGGGGTGGTTGCGTAGAGACGGTAGACTTTGTGTACCGCAAGACGAGGGTTTGAGGAAGGCTATTCTTGATGATGCACATCGTTCAAAGATGACCATTCATCCCGGTGGGGACAAGATGTACCAAGACATGAAGCGAGTTTTCTTTTGGGCCGGTACGAAGAAAGATGTGGCCGGGTATGTCGCTAGATGCTTGGTGTGCCAACAAGTGAAAGCGGAGCAAAAGAAACCTGGTGGGTTGCTTCACCCATTGGAGGTTCCGCAATGGAAGTGGGATAGCGTCTCGATGGATTTTACTGATGGCTTACCGAGATCGAGGAAGGGTAATACGGGAATTTGGGTTGTGGTAGACAGACTTACTAAGAGCGCCCATTTCATACCCGTGAAGAGTAAGAGGACTGCTCCATGGCTAGCTTCAGTTTACCTTCGAGTGATAGTTCGGTTGCATGGTGTACCTTCTAGCATAGTGAGTGATCGAGATCCCATCTTCACTAGCGAGTTTTGGAAGAGTTTGCAAGAGGCGGTAGGGACTCAGTTGTGTTTGAGCACCGCATATCATCCTCAGACGGACGGCCAGACCGAGAGGGTGAATTGTGTTCTAGAAGACCTTTTGAGGCTATGTATCTTAGATTTTGGAGGTACATGGGAAGAGCATCTTCCATTAGTGGAGTTCGCGTATAATAACAGCTTTTAGTCTAGTATTGGTATGGCTCCTTTTGAATCTCTTTATGAAAGGCCTTGTCGATCACCTACATGTTGGTGGGAATCTACGGATAAGATCTTGCTTGGGCCCGATATGGTTAGAGAGACTTCGGAAAAGATTGATTTGATTCGAAGAAGGATGAAAGCAGCGCAAGATAAGCAGAAATCTTACGTGGATAAGAGGAGGACGGATCTGGAGTTTGATGTTGGGGACATGGTCTTTGTCAAAGTATCTCCCTTACGGAATGTTGTTCGCTTTGGGTCCGTTGGGAAGTTAGCACCAAGGTTTGTAGGACCGTTTCCTATTAAGGAAAGGATTGGACAGATGGCATATAGAGTGGATTTACCCGAGAGACTTAGTGGGGTACATGATGTATTCCATGTGTCACATTTGAGGAAGTGCCTACATGAGACCGCAGAGGTGGTAGAGCCGAGCTTGCATAGAGAAGTGGAGGTAGAGCGTGATGCGACTATTCGACGAGCTCCTACCCGCATCCTTGGGTCAGAGATTAGGAAGTTGAGAAACAGAGAGGTTCAACTAGTCAAAGTGCAATGGGGAGATGATGAGAGCAACGCTACTTGGGAGACAGAAGCGAAGATGCGTTCACTGTACCCATTCCTTTTTGAGGGTATGTCTTTTAACTTCTCCTTTATCGTTTGTCTAGTATTTATCTTATCTTTAGTATGGCCTCTCATTAGTACCTTTGACATTTAGATAGGGTAAACCTATGGTTGAAACATGTGTTTGAGACATGTTATGATTGATGGATGAGTGTGGATGCAAGTGTTTGCTAGTGGTTGCTCGTGGATGCATATGCACACACTTTAGACACTAGATCGGCTCAGTCACTTCATATTGCATATTGCATATAATTGTGTGTAGGTAGCTATATTAATGGATGTATAATGGTTGTGTTATCATATGGATGATGCATTTTGGTGTATGGTTGTGCACACATGTAGAAATAGTATGTATCGATAGGGTTCTTTCGCATACATATTGGATGCATGGTTTGCATTAAGGAGGTCAACTGAATCAGTAGACCGCCTGATTTTGCATTAGACAGGGAACATATACACACACTTTTTGCATATGTTCATACAGCATTAGAAACTTTAAGGACAATGGATGCCTGTGTTTGATGGTTTAGTAGATGGTTGTTAGGATGGTAGGATACGTTCTTCTTGACTTAGAGATTTCGGGGACGAAATCCTTTAAGTAGGAGAGAATGTAACACCCCGTATGTTGAATAACTTGTTATGATATAAACCAGGGCAGAATTAAATTTTAAAATCTGGATCAGGGGAAACGGGCTATGCCATTGCGTTCGTCTCGGAAAAATACGCGAAATAGAGTCCGAGTTTTCGAAAATCGGAGTCCGTATGACCCAGTTAAGGCCCAAAGAAGTTTTCAGAAAATTCAAATTTCGAAAAACAGATTTCAAATGCAGAAATGGGGCTAGGCGGGAAAATTCCCGCCAGCACCAGGTCGACCCCCGTGTCGACTGGGAAGTCGACACACAGGGGGGGTGTCGACAGTAGTGTCGACACCCCTGTCGACACAGGTGGCTCGGCCAGTTTGGCTGGGTGCACTGTTTTGGCTTTTGGGCTGTGTTTGGTGGCTTGTGACGAGATCTGATGGCTCTAAACTATCCTAGGGTTAATCCTATGGCCTAAAACACTTAACTTATCTATAAATACACCCTAAGACTACCCTAATCCATACTAAAAATAGATACAATGCCATCATGCCGTCAAAATGCAACTTGAAGGAGCCTCCATCAAATTGTAGAAGAAGATAGCTTCTCAAATCAACTTCTAATCAACTCTAGCAACTTAATCTTCTTCATAGGAGTGCTAATCAACAAGTTGTGAGTTTCTACGCCTTTAGCAAGCAATTGCTAAACTAATTATGATAGGATATAATGAGGTTATGGTTATGTATGTGGATCAATGCAAGTTATGTTATCATATGCTACGTGTTCATGATGCTAGTTATGCAAGTTTTATGCTATATGTTCATGATGCTAGTTATGCAAGTTTTATGCTATGTGTTCATGAAGCTAGTTATGCAAATCACTATGATAAACATTGATCCATTATGACACCATGTTATGCAAGTTTGGTGTTTGATTATATGCAAGTTCATATATGACATGTTATGCAAGTTTGGTGTTTGATTATATACAAGTTCATATATGACATGTTATGCAAGTTTGGTGTTTGATTATATACAAGTTCATATATGACATGTTATGCAAGTTTGGTGTTTGATTATATGCAAGTTCATATATGACATGTTATGCAAGTTTGGTGTTTGATTATATGCAAGTTCATATATGACATGTTATGCAAGTTTGGTGTTTGATTACATGCAAGTAACATGTGCAAGTTTACACCTTTGTATGATATGCATACATATGCAAGTTAACCCCTTTGTATGTCATACATACATATGCAAGTTTACCCCTTTGTATGACATAAGTAACTATGCAAGTTACCCTCTTTATGACATATGTGATTCATGCAAGTTTGGGTTGGTTATTTATGCTAGTTGGGTTTGATGCTATGGTCATATATGCAAGTTGACACCTTTAAAACCCATGTTGATGCTAATGTTATGCTAAGTTGAACCCATTGTATTTGTGATGAATCTTCCCTTTTAAGTATGTCATGTTAGCGTATTACGTGGGGAACGATGGGGTCAATATTCATGTTAACAAAATTGTGGTGAAATTGGTATGATGTGGCATACCATAAGTGGATGGACATAATTGGATCAATTATGTACATCATTAAATTGGAATTAATTAGGGAAAATTAATTCAAGATATGGGGGTGATTAATTAGGTGTAATTAATCGACTAAGACACGAGGTTGGACCCTTTTGTAGCATAAGACTGCCCGAACCCGACCGGCAAATCCAGCGGCTACAAATGATTGGCCCAATGTGAGAGGTCTTAGGCATAGACTAAATACGTGACAAGTGTAAAGACACGAGGTTAGACTCGGTTATGGCGTAAGGCTGCCCGGACCCGACCGGCAAATCCAGCTGTCATAAAAGATAGTCTAATGTGAGAGGTCTTTACAAAGGTTACGTTCTTAATCAATTAAGAAACACTTAACCAAATAAGCATGTAGTGGGGCATGAGGGGTTAAGTGGGTGCCTTGGGTGGCATGTGGAAATCAAGTAAGTGCCTTGGGTGGCATGTGGAAATCTAGTGGGTTGCCTTGGGTGGCAATAGAAAATACGATTAGAATACTTAACCAAGTGGAAACATGTAATTAAACATGATTAAAGGGTTAAGTGGGATGCACTAGAAAAGGGACAAGCTTAGGTGGGTAGCTTGTGGGGGCCCTTTTCAACCAGTAACCCAAATCGTATCTTTATGGGCTCGACCCATGTCGAGTACGGGACACGCGTACTGGGCTTGACTATAAGAGGCCAAAACGGGTTAGCGGTGGCAACGCAAGTCCAATGGGTTTCATATGCGTGTGTGGGCCCGGGCTGGTAGGTAAGACGTTGTTGCATCGTGTAGGTATAAGCCATGCACCGTTGGTTGTATCGGGTTGCCACTTTGGGGAGTGATACACCCCACTGTGGGGCCAGCACGGGTATCTACGTTAGGGAGCCGATCGCTTGGGGAGTAGTGGGTACACCTAGTGGAGATAGGGGCAGACGGCACCTATGTGGTCAGCTAGGGGTACAAGAAACTACTAGTTATATTTTCTAAGTCCTTGGGTGGGATCAACCTTTAAGTTATGAATGACTGGTGTGGTGCAGTGTAGTAATTACCCTTGGGTGGGTAGATGCGTCTTTACTGATATCTTAGTTCATCCTATGTCTAGTTGGCTGCTTAGTGTAGTCATTTATCCCCAGTCATTACCGTACCAAGTTTATATCATACCCTAATTACTTTAATGATTGTATTGTTAAAGTTATAGGACTCGCTCAGGCTTATGTCTGACCCCGTTGTTTTTATCTTTTTCCCAACCCTCAGGTTCTCAGAGTGGGCCTAGCACTAGTGGGCTTTGATCAGATTGCTTTATCTATCTTTTGGAGCTTGGACCGTTGATGTAAAGCTCAGCTTATCTTTTCTATTATGGCTATTAGTTATGTAGTGGGATTATGTACATATGTTTTTATCAGGATGGATATTATGTACTTCACTCTTGTTTATGGTTTTGTGATGAAACCAAACATGTTTTACTTTCCGCTGCAATGAAATGATGTTTTAAATTTTCAAGTATTACTTATAGCTGTCTTGTTGTAATTTTTCTGTTCTATATTCACTCAAAATACTCCACCGAAGCTATGGCATTCCCTTAGTGAGTGACCATAGCAGGTGTAGGGTGTTACAGCAGCTATGTTTTTCGAAGATCCTTCTCTCCTCTTCAAATCCATATAAATAACTCTCCCTGTCGTTGTTCCGTCGCGAAGATCTCCGCCTAAGTCAGGACCTTCCCGCCGCCGCCCTGCCCTGTTCTGACCATCGAGTGGGCCCCCTTCCCCACGCGCAGGCGCGCCTCGCCAAGCTCCAGGCTGAGGTGCAAGCTGATTCCCCTATCGTGATCCGGATTTCGCGAATTCTTGAAACCTAGTTTCGAACCCATATTGAGGGGTAACGGCTGATATATTTAAAACTGTTTTCAACTCTTTAAAAGTGTCGCGAAATTCGACTAACTTAGAAAAATCATATCTTTTTGTTATTTGGTCGAAATTCAGTGAAACAAGAGACACCGGGAACATGAGGACGTCATCTACATTTTAGAGGAGACCGCATATTTTTCTGAGCCTTCTGCTATTTTTGTTGGAGGGGAACCCAATGTGAGATTTCTAAATTATAAACGATATGGAAAACAATGATGTATAAATTATATAGGCGATGTATGAGTTATATAAGCGTTGTACACCTCTTGTATAAGCGTTGTATAAGTTATATGTTTGATGTATAAGTTATATATGCGTTGTGAAAATTATATATGTGTCAAAATAGAAGTGAAATGCTTATATATATATATATACGCCCCTCATCCACAAACCATGGACGATATTTATTGGTTGTGATTGGTGCGAAAATTGGTTAATTACGAATGGTTGATTAGAATTGTTTGTGGTTGAAATTGATTGATTGTGGTTGAAAAATACCCGTTTGTGGTTGAGAAATATTTGGTTGAAACCACATAGGATAAGTTTGTGGAAATGAAAAAAATATATATACATGCCGCCTGCGTGCGAACTAGATGCATGAATCCCCATTGTCAAAAGCTGCGAGGCTTTAAGGTAGAGCGAGGAGTCGTATTAGGGACGGCCTCGGTTTTAACTACCCTGCCGTTATGCTGCCGAAATTTTGAATAATATTCATGTGTTAGAATTATTTTCCTGTGTTGAAACTATATTCGTGTGTTGAATAGAAAACCTTCATGTGTTGAATAGAAGTTCATTCGTTGAATCATATTCATGTGTTGAATGATATTCGTGTTTTAAATAAATTGTTTTATTATAAAAATCATATTTTTATCATCTATATGAACTATATAAAATGGTAGTGTTTTGAAATAAATTGTTTTGCAATAAAAATCACATTTTTACTATATATATACAAACTATAGAAAACCTTCATGTGTTGAATAGAAATTCATTCGTTGAATAGAAATTCATGTGTTGAATGGTATTCGTGTTTTGAAATAAATCGATTTATAATAAAAATCATATTTTTATCATCTATATGAACTATATAAAATAATCGTGGTTTGAAATAAATCGTTTTACAATAAAAATCACATTTTTACTATATACATGAGATGTAAAAAATAGTGAAATATCGAAGTCAATGTTTGTTGGATAAAAGTAGCATTTTTATCAAATGTATGAAAAGCATATAGTTTTGAAATCGAAGAATCGATTATAATTATAATTATATATATAATTAATTAAAATATATCGAATAACGAAGCTGCGGTTCGTGTTTTGAAACCGTGATTTCAAACGATTAGTGCGGGAGAACCGACCATCGGATTTTCCCGAAACTGAAACCGTTGGGTTCGCTTTGGAAATATCTTTCCAACGACACCAACTTTGTAAAGATCCAACGGTTGGATTGTCTAGAATGTTTAATTCAAATCTGAAGAATAACAGCGCCAGAATCGATTATATATATATATATAAATATAATTATATTTAAGCGAATAACGACGCTGCAGTTCGTATTTTGAAATCGAAACTTCAAACGATTATACCGGGACATCCGACCATCGGATTTTCCCGAAACTGGAACCGTTGGATTCGTTTTGAAAAGATCTTTCTAATGATGTAAATTTTGTGAAGATCCAATGGTTAGATTTTCAGATATGTGTAAATCAAATCTGAAGAAAAACAGCGCCACGGCCGCGTTATGGCCCGAAGCGTCGTATGAATAAATTGGCTATTTTAAAATAAATAAAAATGGCGATAAATCGTTATAAAATATTATAAATGATATGGATGTGAAATTAAGAAACTAACTGAAGGTTGGCTAAGTCGAATGGTTTCCTGGGTGTTGATCTGATGTTGGTTTCGGCCTTCGGGGTTAATATTTGGGAAATCATTCTCTTACTGATTTACGGTTAGCGACTAATGAGTTGAAATGATGCGTATGTGTGTTTGTGTTGCACTTGTTTATTATATACGTGAGTTGCTCAGAAAGACCGGGTTTATCCCATTCTGAATAGCTAAATCGACGATAAGAAATCGAAGATGAAGACGGAGGTCGAAGACCAGAGTTCTTCACCTCGTTTGGAAGGTAACTGATGTCCTGATTGGGAGGCATCCCGAGATATGGATAATGAGTGGTGATCGTCCGGACGTATGTGGAGATCGATGGGATTGCGAGGTATATAGTGCCTCCGGTTTCGTTCAGACCCGGAACGGACTTGTAAATGGACTGTGTGTCTGACATTGGAATTCATTCGGTGTGATTGATAGCCATCAGTTACATGGCGTGAATTGCCTGTGTGACATGCTAAGATGCAGTGATCAGGGCTTCTATTGAAAAGCAAAGTCTTGTGGTTGATGATCAAAGCACCTCCTGTGTGGCGTAGCTTTGTGTATAACGTGAATTCGCGAACCTCACACCCCGGTATGAACCAGAAACGGGAGAGGACCTCAGGGAGGACATGCATTTCTTCCTAGCTAGAGGTGGTGTCAGTGCTTAAACTGGCTGACATTTATATTATTTTCACCTATGTGGTTGTTGCTGTTGCGAGGCGCCTTGGTTATATCGGTCGATCCGGGACCGATGGAGTCATTCGTTGGCTCGTTTATGCCCCAAAGGGCGGGGAAACGCAGTGTTCAGGAGTTTTTAATCCACATCGGTGGACCGGCCCTGTCGCTCCAAGGGGCAGTTGCGGCTGTTCCTGAGGCTCGGGCTAGGCAGTCTCGAATTCGGTAAGGACTATCTTTTGCCTTGGTTCAGGACGGAAATCCAATTTCCAAATACGACATCGTGCGGTTTTGATTGTACACCTATATATGGCGACATAGTGGTATGGGGCATTAATGCCGTCTATGATTGATACTTATGATTTGAAATTGTTTTTGAGACATATAAACACTAGTAATAATATCAAATGCTTTTGTTTTATTCGTATCAAGCATATTTTGGCCGTTATAAGGTAAAAACTCTATCCTCCGGTTTGCGTTGCATTGTGTAATGGGAACTGAGTCTTATAATGGCTTCATTTTTATAAAAAGAATTGCAATGTTTAAAAGAATTATTTGTTTTAATGCACTGGCAATCCGATGGAGTAAACCCGTTCCACGAAAGTGGGTGGTCCGGTGATTAGCCATATTTTAAATGTGTTGAGTAGATTTCTCATACCAGTCCCATAACTGACCCGCAGTTTGTTTCACTTTCAAACTCGGGTGCCCTTTTTTCTACACGGGTAGCCTTGTATTCAGGTTTAGCAGGCTCTTTCTGGATAGCTGGAGCTGAAGATGGATTCTATCATTTATCTCTTTTTATGCTGTTCAGCTCCTGTTGTACATATTATGTTTGTTTCCGCTGTAGACATTTATGTATAGCTGAATTGTATTTGTACTAAGTATGATCCTGTATAATGTGTAACTCTGATGATTACGTTTATCCAGTATATTCTATTGTGCATTATCTGGTGTATTTATTTAATTCTGTTCTGTTATTATCTGTTTCTGTGTTATATTCCAAAGATTACCCTTGTCACCGTCAGTACGGGATTTAGGGTCGTCACATCGTGGTATCAGAGCTTTGGTTAAGCTTAGTGCTGGAATATAACATATCAACGAACTCGTCAGAAATAGAACCAGTTGTGTTCTAGGATGAGTGACTCATTATAGAAAGGATCAGTAATATCCTAGTATGAGTAGCAGAATGAAATACACCCCAGTAGACACATTTACATTCAAGTATTTGTCTCTATGTTTTGAAATATCTTTTCTGTTGACCTGACACTTTGTCTGCTAATTGCAGACGCACTAGAAAATGAGTGACAGGAACAGAAGAAATAATCGTATGGCTCGACCAGCTAATGAGCCAGTTGTGCTTCCGCAGCCAGAATCAGATATAGAAGTCCTATTCAAGAGATTTTGAAATCTAGGTGGATCGCCATTCTTAGGTAAAGAGTCCATCATGGAAACACAAGCTTGGATTCGTTCTGCAGAGAAAATCTTTGAAGGTTTAAAACTGAGAGATGATCAGAAAAGATTACTGGCGTCTTGGGCACTCAAAAAAGAAGCTTTGTTTTGGTGGGATTCGATTATTAAAGATAATCCAGAAGGTGATATCACTTGTGATAGATTCAAAGTGATTTTCCTGGAAAGATTTACTCCTCCTGAAGCAACTGAGCGGTTATGTGATGAATTCTCTTATTTGATACAAGGAGATATGACGATTCCAGAATATCATAAGAAATTCAATGAACTCTCTCATTTTGCTCCTCATCTGATTCAAGATCCAAAGAGGAAGAATCTGAGATTTATTCATGGCCTGCAAAGAAAATATCAGAATAGTGTAATGAGGAATGTGAAGCTTCCTTTCTTTGAAATGATATACATGGCTTACCAGTATGAAGACCTCGACAAGAAAGGTATGTTGCGTTACGAAGAAGAGGTCGGATCTAGTAATAAAGGTGAGCCTGAAACTGATCATCCTGAGGCCAGTACGATGTCTGAGGCCAGTAACAAGCCCAAAGTGAATCGGAAAAGGGCCAGATCTAAGAAATAATCAGTAATGACCACCATATGCCTTAACTGCAATCAAAAGGGTCATCTGTCCAGGAAATATAAGTCCTTAAAAATGCAGAAGAAGGAGGGATCTAAATCAAAGAACAAGGTTAAAGAAAATAGAAAAAGCAATCTTTGCCATCAGGTGGGTCACGTAAAGCAAGATTGCCAGCTATCAAAGGAATCTGAAACGGTACATATAAATGAAGTAGCAGAAACTTCTGAGCCCTCAGCTAGTCAGGGAAGGCCTGATGTTTTAGAAGGCACGCTCAATGTCAAAAATATTCTAGTTAAAGTGTTGTTTGATACAGGCGCGTCGCGAAGCTTTATTGCAAAGAATGCGGTTAAGAAACTGGATTTGAAATTGAAGAAGCTCAAAGAACCCCTCACTGTCCATAATCCGGTTGGGGGTTCCCTCGATCTCAGTTGGGTTTGTGCAGTACCTGTCTCTTTTTCCTGTTATAAATTCCCTACTATCTCTATCGTCATGAATTTTACTGAATTCGATCTTATATTGGGGTTAGACTGGTTGACCAAATATGAAGCAGAGGTCAGATGTGCCAAGAGAGTGGTTAAGGCAAAGGCCCAATCAGGGAATTATATAACCAAACCATGTGAAGGCCCGAATTCAAATAGAAAAGACTTTTGGTCAGCTCTTGTTGTTTCTCCTACTCAAATAGAAAATATCCCTGTAGTCACAGAGAATATTCCCGACCTCGTAAAAGATATTCCTGTCGTCAAGAATTATGCGGATGTGTTTGAAGAAGTTGTTCGCTTACCTCCGCAGAGAGAAATAGATTTCAAGATCGCTTTGATTCCGAATGCAAGGCCGGTAGTTCACGCTATTCGAAGAATGTCCTTGAAAGAGAAAGAGGAATTAGACAATCAAACAAGACAGCTTGTATGGAAGGGTCTAATCAGGCCTAGTTTCTCTGATTGGGGAGCAGCAGTGGTGTTTGTCCCAAAGTCTGACGGTACTCTACGGCTATGTGTGGATTATCGTGATCTGAACAAACAGACAATAAAGAATAAATATCCACTGCCGAGAATCGATGATTTATTGGATCGTCTGAATGGAGCACAGGTATTTTCAAGGATGGACCTAGCTACAGGCTTCCATCAGCTTCGTATTGCCGAAGAGTGTGTTCCTATGACAGCATTCAGAGGTCCAGACTTATTCTATGAGTGGTTAGTAATGTCGTTCAGCTTATGTAACGCTCCAGCATACTTTGTCGATTTGATGAATAGAGTTTTCAGAGGAGTCCTAAATAAATTTGTTCTGGTTTTTATTGACGATATTCTAATCTTCTCTAAATCAAAGGTCGAACATGAAAAGCATTTGGAAAAGGTTCTGGAAATCCTCAGAAGGAATGTATTAAAAGCCAAACTATCCAAATGTATATTCTGGCAAGATGAAGTGAAATTTCTAGGCCATGTCATATCGAAAGAAGGAATTGATATGGATCCAAGTAAAATCACAGCTATTCAAAACTGGAAACAGCCTAGTACTCCCACAGAAGTCTGAAGTTTTCTTGGATTGGCTAGTTATTACCGGAAGTTCGTTAAAAACTTTTCGAAGATATCTGGTCACTTAACAAAGCTTACAAAGAAGCACGCAAAATTCAAGTGGACTCCAGAATGTGAGGAGGCTTTTGAAGAGCTAAAGTTAAGATTAACGACTGCTTCAATGTTAACCATTATCGATGGCAATCAGGATTTAAAAGTCTGGACAGATGCCTCTAGAGAAGGCCTAGGTGCAGTACTAATGCAAAGAGGTCAAGTGATCGCTTATGCTAGCCGTCAGCTGAAGCCGCACGAGAAAAACTACGTCACTCATGATCTGGAGTTGTTGGCTATAGTATTTGCTTTGAAAATTTGGAGACACTATCTTCTAGGTGAGAAATTTGAACTGTTTACAGATCACCAGTCGTTAAAGTATCTGTTCACCCAGAAGGACTTGAATCTGAGGCAGCAACGGTGGCTAGAATTCCTTGCAGCATACGATTTTGAGATTCTATACACTCCAGGGAAAGCCAATGTCGTGGCCGATGCGTTAAGCCGAAAGAATGTAATGATCGCCAGCTTTATTATTACGACTTCATTGAATGACAAAATATCTACTCTTCAGAAGGATGATAACTTTATTAAGGATATGATCAAAAGGATTCAGAAAGGCGAACCCTCGTGTTTTCAAATAGATAACGATGGGACCCTGAGATCGAAAGGAAGGATTTGTTTTCCCGACATCCCCGAGTTAAAAAGGGAAGTGTTAGACGAGTGTCACAAATCCAAGCTGAGTATTCATCCCGGTGTGGCCAAAATGTATAACGAGCTCAAGCGAACATTCTGGTGGAAGGCTATGAAAAGAGACGTTTCAATATATGTTAGTCGATGTCCTACTTGCCAGCTAGTCAAAAGCGACCAACAGAAACTGGCTGGATTGTTACAACCGCTAGACATTCCAGGTTGGAAGTGGGAACATATTTCCATGGACTTCATAGATGGTTTGCCCAGAACCAGAAAAGGGAATGACAGTATTTGGGTGATCGTAGATCGCTTCATGAAGACCGCCCATTTCATACCTGTCAGATCAAACAGAACTGCTCAGAGTCTGGCGCAGATATATTTCAAGGAAATTGGTAGACTACACGGAGTGCCGATCAGTATAGTTAGTGATAGAGATCCAATATTTACTAGCAAATTCTGGGAGGCATTTCAAGTAGAGTTGGGAACGAAGCTGAACTTGAGCACCGCTTATTATCCTCAGACAGATGGTCAGACTAAGAGGGTGAATCGTATACTAGAAGATCTATTACGAGCTTGTGTTCTAGATTTCGGTGGATCATGGGAAGACCATTTACATTTGGCTGAGTTCTCATATAACAACAACTACCTAACGATCCTGACAATGTCGCCATTCGAAGCATTATATGGTAGACCGTGCCGATCCCCTGCTTGTTGGGTCGAACCTGGAAATAGACTTGTATTGGGACCTGATATGATCCGTGAAGCTGCCGACAAAGTCGATTTCATTAAGAAATGATTACTCGCCGCTCAAAGCCGACAGAAGAGCTATTCTGATAAGAGAAGAAGAGATATATCGTTTGCTGTTGGCGACTATGTATATTTGAAAGTATCGCCGATGAGAGGAGTTATCCGGTTCGGTAAAACTGGGAAGTTGGCACCAAAATTCATTGGTCCGTTTCCTATTCTTGAACGGATTGGAACTCTCGCTTATAAGGTTCAATTGCCTGATTGGTTGCCGGGAGTGCATGATGTATTTCACATATCTCAACTTCGAAAGCACATTCATGATCCAGACTTGATCGTGGAAGAAGCAGCTCAACAAGATATTGAAATTACTCCAGAATTGGCTGTGAGAAGAGAGCCGCTAAAGATCATCGGCAAAGAAACCAAAGAGCTGAGGAACAAGAAGGTTCACTTAGTCAAAGTGCAATGGAGTGGGGATCCGCGAGATTGTACTTGAGAAACTAAGGAGAGCATTCAGAAAGCCTACCCTAAGTGTCGAGTAGATATCTCTGATTGACTTCGGTGCAAGGTACATTTACCATACTTTGCATTACCAATTAGTTCTCTACTCTGTTGTTATTTTCTTTCCATGGATGTGCACTTTTAATTCTATAGTCTGAATGATTTTAAAAGAATATAGAAATTGATTAGTATATTTTTGAAAAGTTAAAAACAAATTGCTTGTTGTTTGCATTGTGTGATAGTAAATTGGATTAATTAAATTATTGAAACGATAGTTAATTTAATTAATAAGAGAATGAATGGTAGGATTTATTCGATTAACACACACATTGAAATGATTTAGAAATAAATAGAAATATATACATGTGCATTATATATGTTTGAACAGGTAATTGGATTAGCTGTTGAGTAAAGAATTTATTTGCGTGCCTGACAAATAGGTAAACCTTAATGAGTTGGATGCGAAATATTATATCAACTCCTGTGAATGGCATTGGATGCGGAGTGCTGTTTGTTCTGTGTGTAATAATAAATGTCGCCATAGGATAGTAACAATTAATTTTGAACTACATTACATGGCATACTTCTTGAAGATAGGCATACTTCATCATATACCACATAATCATTTGGAGCTTGTGTGACGAGGTGGAAGATTTACCATACGAGCGAGAGGGTTGTATGGCGATGACTATATTTTACAGGTTGAACTGATGACTGATATGGACCATATAAAATGTAACGATAAATTGCCAGATTAATAAAAAACCCACACGGGTCTGGAGCTGACAATAATCATGTCTCTCTAGTTATTAGATACGGCACATGGATTATTTATTTCCCACATGGGACGAGGTGACGAGAATTCATTCTCTGGAGCAATTAAAATACACACTCCCTCAGGCTTTGACAGGGTGACGAGAATTTATTCTCTAGATTTATTATCTATACACGCTCCCCTGTAAACACCAGAATATATCACTATAAATATGTGTATGCTTTATAGGATTTATTGGGTACCTAATACGGCCCAATAAATTTCCAAACCCCACCCATACAAAGGAGGTTATGGCGAAATTTTTCGAAAATTCCGGGTGTTAGCCAAATTTTTGAAGAATTTGAAAATTCTCAGAAACTGAAAAGTTGGAGAATGGAAGCCAGATTGAACGTAGAGTTGATTAATCAAACCACTTTCGACTTTGTTCCTTTTCGGGGACGAAAAGTTTTAAGTGGGGGAGATTGTAACGACCCGGAAAATCTGAACCAATTTAAAAATTTTAAATTGGCTATTTTAGTGGATTTTAAATATTTAAAATAAATATTTTAAATAATAACGATGAAAAGTAAGGTTGAATCGACGTTTGAAAATAAATATAATTAATTCTAACTATAAACAAGGCCTGAAATGGCGCGGTAGTCTCAAAATTTGAATTCAAACTTTGACTGACTATACCGGGTGCAAAACAAAACGGATTTGAGTGAAACCAAAAATATTTAAATCTATTAGTGAATACCTTTCTAACGAATCTGAAAAATCGAAGTTTCATAGCGGGAAGCAAAAGTTATGGCCAAATGAATTTTCTGAAAGGTCGCTATGGAGTTTATATAGCCCGTGAAAATGGCCATTTTGCAAATGGCCTCGGAATTCGACGAAACCACTTTTGTTGGATCCGGGATGTGAAGTTATTGCTAGGTTTCAAATTTCATAATTTTTGAAGCTAGTATGTGAGCGTGGCAAAGGAAAACGTGTTTTGGTCAATTATAGTTAAATTGGATCGACCAGAAATGGGCCATTTTTAAAACGGTCTCAGAATTCGACGAAACTAGTTTTGTTGGGACCGTATCGTCAAAAAATAGCTAGATTTATTTTTCTGAAATTTTTGGGATCAGTTTGTGGCCCTGGCAAATTGAAATGTACGTTCAAATCGAATATTGAATGTTAAATATTTTAAATTAAATGAAAACTGACTGAAACAGTCGAATGGGCCTTCGAAACATATCCCATTGTGTTCAGAATGGGGGTAAAACGCTAGGGACGATAGTCGTTGGGTTTGGATTGGTGTTCGTGTGTGAAAGAGGGTATTTTAGAGATTTAAAAATATATAAATTAATAAAAAAAATCATTGGCCAGAAGTGTTTCTCTCTCCCCGACGTGAGCAAATCAAAGGCGGAAACCTCCTCTTTTCTTCCTGTCCACTTTCCGGCGAAACCACGCACCAAAATCCACCACTGCAGCTATGTTTTTCGAAGATCCTTCTCTCCTCTTCAAATCCATATAAATAACTCTCCCTATCGTTGCTCCGTCGCGAAGATATCCTCCTCCAAAGTCAGGACCTTCCCGCTGCCGCCCTGCCCTGTTCCGGCCATCGAGTGGGCCCCCTTCCCCACGCGCAGGCGTGCCTCGCCAAGCTCCAGGCTGAGGTGCAAGCTGATTCCCCTATCGTGCTCCAGATTTCGTGAATTATCGAAACCTAGTTTCGAACCCATATTGAGAGGTAACAGCTAATATATTTAAAACTGTTTTCAACTCTTTAAAAGTGTCGATAAATTCGACTAACTTAGAAAAATCATATCATTTTGCTATGTGGTCGAAATTCAGTGAAACAAGAGACACCGGGACCATGAGGACGTCATCTACATTTTAGAGGAGACCGCATATTTTTCTGAGCCTTCTGCTATTTTTGGTGGAGGGGAACCCAATGTGAGATTTCTAAATTATAAACGATATAGAAAACGAAGATATATAAATTATATAGTCGATGTATGGGTTATATAAGCGTTGTACACCTCTTGTATAAGCGTTGTATAAGTTGTACGTTTGATGTATAAGTTATATATGCGTTGTAAAAATTATATATGTGTTGAAATAGAAGTGAAATGCTTATATAAATATATATATATATATATACATATATGCCCCTCGTCCACAAACCATGGACGATATTTATTGGTTGTGATTGGTGTGAAAATTGGTTGATTACGAATGGTTGATTAGAATTGTTTGTGGTTGAAATTGATTGATTGTGGTTGAAAAATACCCGTTTGTGGTTGAGAAATATTTGGTTGAAACCACATAGGATGAGTTTGTGGAAATGAAAAAAAAAAATATAACTGCCGCCTGCGTGCGAACTAGATGCATGAATGCCCATAGTCAAAAGCTGCGAGGCTTTAAGGTAGAGCGAGGAGACGTACTAGGGACGGCCCCGGTTTTAACTACCCTGCCGTTATGCTGCCGAAATTTTGAATAATATTCATGTGTTAGAACTATTTTCCTGTGTTGAAACTATATTCGTGTGTTGAATAGAAAACCTTCATGTGTTGAATAGAAGTTCATTCGTTGAATCATATTCATGTGTTAAATGGTATTCGTGTTTTAAATAAATTGTTTTATAATAAAAATCATATTTTTATCATCTAAATGAAGTATATAAAATGGTAGTGTTTTGAAATAAATTGTTTTGCAATAAAAATCACATTTTTACTATATATATACAAACTATAGAAAATCTTCATGTGTTGAATAGAAATTCATGTGTTGAATGGTATTCGTGTTTCAAAATAAATCGTTTTATAATAAAATCGTAATTTTATCATCTATATGAACTATATAAAATAACCTATTTTGAAATAAATCGTTTTACAATAAAAATCACATTTTTACTATATATATGAGTTGTAAAAAATAGTGAAATGTCGAAGTGAATGTTTGTTGGATAAAAGTAACATTTTTATCAAATGTATGAAAAGCATATAGTTTTGAAATCGAAGAATCGATTATAATTATATATAATTAAAATATATCGAATAACGAAGCTGCAGTTCGTGTTTTGAAACCGTGATTTCAAACGATTAGTGCAGGAGATCCGACCATCGGATTTTCCCGAAATCGAAACCGTTGAGTTCGCTTTGGAAATATCATTCCAACGACACCAACTTTGTAAAGATCCAACGGTTGGATTGTCTAGAATGTTTAATTCAAATCTGAAGAAAAACATCGCCAGAATCGATTATATTTATATATATATATATAATTATATTTAATCGAATAACGAAGCTGCAGTTCGTATTTTGAAATCGAAACTTCAAACGATTATACCGGGAGATCCGACCGTTGGATTTTCCCGAAATTGGAATCGTTGGATTCGTTTTGAAAAGATCTTTCTAATGATGTAAATTTTGTGAAGATCCAACGGTTAGATTTCGGATATGTGTAAATCAAATCTGAAGAAAAACAGCGCCACGGCCGTGTTATGGCCCGAAGCGTCGTTTGAATAAATTGGCTATTTTAAAATAAATAAAAATGGCGATAAATCGTTATAAAATATTATAAACGATATGGATGTGAAATTTAGAAACTAACTGAAGGTTGGCTAAGTCGAATGGTTTCCTGGGTGTTGATCTGATGTTGGTTACGGCCTTCGGGGTTAATATTGGGGAAATCGTTCTCTTACTGATTTACGGTTAGCAACTAATGAGTTGAAATGATGCGTATGTGTGTTTGTGTTGCACTTGTTTATTATATACACGAGTTGCTCAGAAAGACTGATTTTATCCCATTCTGAATAGCTAAATCGACGATAAGAAATCGAAGATGAAGACGGAGGTCGAAGACCGGAGTTCTTCACCTCGTTTGGAAGGTAACTGATGTCCAGATTGGGAGGCATCCCGAGATATGGATAATGAGTGGTGATCGTCCAGACGTACATGGAGATCGATGGGTTTGCGAGGTACATAGTGCCTCCGGTTTTGTTCGGACCCAGAACGGACTGGTAAATGGACTGTGTGTCTGACATTGGAATTCATTCGGTGTGATTGATAGCCATCAGTTACATGGCGTGAATTGCCTGTGTGACATGCTAAGATGCAGTGATCAGGGCTTCTGTTGAAAAGCAAAGTCTTGCGGTTGATGATCAAAGCACCGCCTGTGTGGCGTAGCTTTGTGTATAACGTGAATTCACGAACCTCACACCCAGGTATGAACCAGAAACGGGAGAGGACCTTAGGGAGGACATGCGTTTATTCCTAGCTAGAGGTGGTGTCAGTGCTTAAACTGGCTGACATTTATATTATTTTCACCTATGTGGTTGTTGCTGTTGCGAGGCGCCTCGGTTATATCAGTCGATCCGGGACCGATGGAGTCATTCGTTGGCTCGTTTACGCCCCAAAGGGCGGGGAAACGCAGTGTTCAGGAGTTTTTAATCCACATCGGTGGACCGGCCCTATCGCTCCAAGGGGCAATTGCGGCTGTTCCTGAGGCTCGGGCTAGGCAGTCTCGAATTCGGTAAGGACTATCTTTTGCCTTGGTTCAGGACGGAAATCCAATTTCCAAATACGACATCGTGCGGTTTTGATTGTATACCTATATATGGCGACATAGTGGTATGGGGCATTAATGCCGTCTATGATTGATACTTATGATTTGAAATTGGTTTTGAGACATATAAACACTAGTAATAATATCAAATGCTTTTGTTTTATTCGTATCAAGCATATTTTGGCCGTTATAAGGTAAAAACTCTATCCTCCGGTTTGCGTTGCATTGTGTGATGGGAACAGAGTCTTATAATGGCTTCATTTTTATAAAAAGCATTGCGATGTTTAAAAGAATTATTTGTTTTAATGCACTGGCAATCCGATGGAGTAAACCCGTTCCACGAAAGTGGCGTGGTCCGGTGATTAGCCATATTTTAAATGTGTTGAGTAGATTTCTCATACCAGTCCCATGACTGACCCGTAGTTTGTTTCACTTTCAAACTCGGGTGCCCCTTTTTCTATAAGGGAAACCTTGTATTCAGGTTTAGCAGGCTCTTTCTGGATAGCTGGAGCTGAAGATGGATTCTATCATTTATCTCTTTTTATGCTGTTCAGCTCCTTTTGTACATATTATGTTTGTTTCCGCTGTAGACATTTATGTATAGCTGAATTGTATTTGTACTAAGTATGATCTTGTATACTGTGTAACTCTGATGATTACGTTTATCCAGTATATTCTATTGTGCATTATTTGGTGTATTTATTTAATTCTTTTCCGCTATTATCTGTTTCTGTGTTATATTCCAAAGATTACCCTTGTCACCGTTAGTACGGGATTTGGGGTCGTCACACTGTGAATATAAATATGCAAAACTTAAACTACTAGCTGTCCATGTGGATATAGGGGCACCCAGAGTTTAGGTTAAAACAATAGACTCCAAGTCAGTCATGTGACTGGTGTGAGAACTAAAACAGTTATTTAAAACTTTACTTTAAAATGGAGTAAATCAAGCGACCACGCCATATAACACAGAACGGGTTTCCTCTCGAGAATACCAGTGTATAAAACAAATAGCACAATGTTTTTTGGAAAAATGAAGATATTATAAGGCTCATGTCCCATCACACAATGCAACGCAAGCCGGAGGATAGAGTTTTACCTTATAATAGCCAAACATGCTTGGTACGTTTAAAACAAATCATTTTGATAATATTTCAGGGTAAAGTGTATCAAAACAACTTCAAATATAAATGTATCAATCGTAGACGGCATAGTGCCCCATATCACTATGTCTTTATACTAGGCTCTACAAATAAAACTGAAATATCACGTATTAGAAATTGGATTTTCGTCATGAGTCGAGGCAAGGGATGTACTCCTCACTGGCTTTGAGACACTCTAGCAAATGCCTCACGGTCTCTCGCAGTAGACCCTTGGATCCTTAGTCCACAATTACATTAGTGGATTAGGTACTCCTGAATACATGTTTCCCGGTCCTATAGGACCTATATCCGTCGGCTCCGTAGAGACCGATATAACCGAGGCGCCTCGCATTCCAACAACCACAAAGGTAAAAATAATATAAATGTCTGGACTCGCAAAACCCTAACATCACCCATAGATAGAAAGAAACGTCATGTCCTCCTTGGGTTCCCTTATCCCCTTTTTAACTCATACTGAGGTGTGAAGCTCGCAAATTAACGATATACACAAAGCTATGCTATATTAAAGTCGTGCTTTGATCATCATCCACAAGGCTCTGCTTTTCAACAGAAGCCTTGATCATTTGCATCCCAACATGCACACAAGCAATTCATGCCATGTGACTAATATCTATCGATATATAACCTCTGAGCTCGTACATCTTAGAGAAGGGCGTTAAGCAAGAGAATAAATTCTCCGCCGCCAAACGGATATATATTTAATAGAAATCAATCATCATAGAATAAAATCCAATGCTAGACACACATCCATTTACAAGTTCGTTATGGGTCTGAACGAAACCGAAGGCACCTTATTCCTCGTCCTATATGTCCAATACAGGAGAAAGGTCCTCGCATATCCGGTCGATCTCCAAGTACATCTGGACGATCACCACTTATTACGTCGTCTTGGGTGTACAACCCAATCAAGACATCAGTAATCATCCAAACGATGAGAAGACCTCCGGTCTTCAACCACCATCTTCATCGTCGACTTATCGTCGAATCAGTTATTCAGAATGTGTATAAATCCGGTCTTTCTGAATAACTCGCGTATATAATAAACAAGTGCTACAAAAACACAACATACGCCTCATTCCAATTCAGAATATTCTTTTGTTAAAATATTCATATCATTTGGAAAGGTTCTCATTAAATTTATCAAAGATAAATTCTTTAAAATTTATTCTTTAATCTTCCTTTGGATATCATTCAAACCATATTAAGGTTTTCCAAACTAATTGGGATTAACGCGCCTTACTGAAGTAATCATTTATTTAATTTCCCAATCCCAACCTATTTATCCCATGGAGCAAAATTGGTAATATTCCATATCTAACACCACGGTGTTATCAATAAAATTAATTACCATTTCCCGTTCAAATCTAATTAAAGATTTTACTATCGCTTGGAGCAAACTGGTGATACTCCACTCTCGATCATTTCCCAAATTTGATAATTTAAATTATCAATTCACATTTCAATCTAATTAAAGATTCATTAAAACTCCACTTAGTTTTAATCTTCCCAAAAATCAATATTAATGACTATTTAATTTTGGAAACTCCAACATGTCGCATCGACAATCTACACCGTACTATTGATTTCTACTGATATATAACCTCTAAGCTCGTACGTCTTAGAGAAGGCTGCTAAGTAAGAGAATGAAATCTCCGCCACCAAACAGATGTATATTTAGCAGAGATCAACCATACAGCTCGAAATACAATGTTAGACATGTAGTCCTGCCTTTAACTGGGTTAAAGAATTAATGTCATTTAAAACACAGTTCACAATAAACCCAAATCACATTCCATTAATTATGGAATCTTCACGGAAAGCAGATCAATATATATAATCGATATCAATTTCCGTATCCAACTAATAATATAAATGGAATAACAACAAAGCCTTTTAAATTCCATATATATTAACAGTCTTCCTCCACAGAAGCTCATTTTGATTATTATCAAATCGACTTCCGTTCAATTCCAATTTAATATATTAAATTGGAAAACTTTACTTTGGAAAATTCCTGTTAAATCTTAATAAAAAGATTTATAAATTCCAAATCCCATTTCACTGTAAACCGGGTTAAAGAACGAATGTCATTAAAAACACAATTCATAATAAACCCAATTCACATTCCATTTTCAATTCCAATTAAATGTTAATTAATTGGTAATTCTTCTTTAAATCTTTAATTAAAAGATTTATTCTTTTCACACTAGGTTTAAGAACGGTGTTAATAAAGGCACCATTCACAACAAAACCAAAATCCAATTCTATTCAATTCCAAGTAAATATTAATTAATTGGTAAACTCTTCTAAATCTTATTTAAAAGATTTAATCTTTTCTCAATTGGGTTTAAGAACAGTGTCATTTAAAACACAGTTCACGACAAACCCCAAATCCAACTCAATATTAAATACAAGGCTCTGAATAGAAATTATATCGGCTTATATTCGATATCAAATCCTGAAATCAACAAATATTGTATTGGAAATAACGATATAAAATATATCTTCCAAATTTCCATAACCATATCCCAATAATCACGAAATCCAGTATCGAAATATTTCGAAGATGATTTCCATTCAAATCCATTCCAATTCATATATTGGAAATTCTAGTTATTATTATTATTATTTATCTTTTCAAATCCAATTTATTTATTTAAAAATATTGGATTTATAATTCTAGTTCATAACTAGTTCATTTCGATAAAAATATATTTTTATCTTTTCAAAATGGATTTTTTCATCTCAATTCCTTCCAAATCATTTATTATGATTTTACACAAATTATCGATATCTTTAATAATTTTATCAAGGCTGTCGATTTCCACAAAGGGTCATCGAACTGCATTTTAGCGACCTTTTCCAATTTTGATTTGGACATAATTCAAAATCCATCCATTAGATTTCAGATCTCTTATATCCGCTGGAAAGCTCTTTTCGATACGAACCCAATAGTTCCGGTTTTAGGAGAATCCGACGGTCGAATCTCCTGTAATGTCAATTCAAAGTCAATGGTCGAAATTCGCAAACTGCCGCGGCGCGACGCATTCTATTCAGGCCATTAAATATATATAATATATATATATATATATTTCATCGATTTCGATTTAAAACGTATTTTATAAATTGTTTTAAATTCGTTTCAAAACGATTTCAACTTCATATTAAATTTCAAATCATAATTGAATATTCCATATCATTAATATATAAATGATAATATTTTCAAAATATTAGAATTTGAAATCACTTCCATTTTGATATTCATTATAAAAATGAATAAAATCGATATAAATATCGTTTTCTTCAAAATGGCCTTTAATCTAATCAAACGGCTTCATATATTTCAATATTTTCGTGTCCATCCTAAATTGGACATCAAAATCATATTTTGATCCATTACTGAATATTATTTACTTTAAAATATTCATTACTCGCCATTTTAAAATATTCTTTAATTTGAAATATTGGTTCTTTCCGAATTGGAATCAGACACATTCAATTACCATATTTTTTTTATACGGATTTCATACACACATGTATACAACAACCATTAAACACCGTCAAACATCGTCCAGAGTGCATTACACAACTAAATATAAATAATTAATGCTTACAACAGCCTGTCAACCCATTAATTGGCATACAACTAAATACTGGGATTAGTGTATGTCCAATATCATCCCAAGACCCGTATGGGGTTTTCAAACAAAAAACACTGATTATTATTTGTGCAGTTAGTGTAACGACCCGGAAAATCTAAACCAATTTAAAATTTTTAAATTGGCTAAATTGTGGATTATAAATATTTTAAATAATAACGATGAAAAGTAAGTTTGAATCGACATTTGAAAACGAATATAATTAATTCTAATTATAAACAAGGCCTGAAAAGGCGCTATAGTTTCAAAAATTGAATTCAAACTTTGTCGGACTGTACCGGGTGCAAAACAAAACGGATTTGAGTGAAACCAAAAATATTTAAATCTGTTAGTGAATACCTTTCTAAGAATCTGAAAAATCGAAGTTTCATAGTGGAAAGCAAAAGTTATGGCCAAATGGATTTTCAGAAAGGTCGCTATAGAAATTATATAGCCCGTGAAAATGGCCATTTTGCAAACGATCTCGGAATTCGACGAAACCACTTTTGTTGGATCCAGGATGTGAAGTTATTGCTAGATTTCAAATTTCATAATTTTTGAAGCTAGTATGTGAGCGTGGCAAAGGAAAATGTGTTTTGGTCAATTATAGTTAAATTGGATCGACCAGAAATGTGCCTTTTTGCAAACGGTCTCAGAATTCGACTAAACTAGTTTTGTTGGGACCGTATCGTCAAAACATAGCCAGATTTATTTTTCTGGAATTTTTCGAATTAGTTTGTGGCCCTGGCAAATTGAAATGTACGTTCGAATCAAATATTGAATGTTTTATATTTTAATTTGAAGGAAAACTGACTGAAACAGTCAAATGGGCCCACGAAACATATCCCATTGTGTTCGGAATGGGGGTAAAACGCTAGGGACGACAGTCGTTGGGTTTGAATTGGTGTTCGTGGGTGGCAAGGGGTATTTTTGAGTATTTAAAAATATATAAATAAATAAAAATATGATTGGTTGGTCATTTTCTCTCTCCCCGTCTTTTATCTGGAAACCCCCCCCCCCCCACGAACGACGGCTAATGCTCCATCGTTCCCATCCATTTTCTGATCAATCCACTCACTAATATCATGAGCTCCAGTTGAAGATTTTGAAGAGCTCGAGACGAGCTTCAAATCCATACCTGGTTTCAATTTTTTCGTTGAGTATTTTGGGAAAATCACCCTCGAGAAATTCGCCAGTTTTCGTCGCAACCGCCAGCTCGAGTTCGGCGCGTTCAGGGCTCTGACGCGCTTCTTCTCCCTCTTCGTCGCTGCGAAGGCCGATCGTCCAACCACTTCACCGTTTGCACGAAAATTCAAAACCTAGTTTTGAATGAATTAGCTGAGGTACGACTTGTTTTATTTAAACCGAAATTAACACTTTTAAACCGTTGCAAACTTGTAAAAATCATATCTTTTTCGTTTCTTAACTAAATCCAGTGAAACAAGAGACAGTGGACTCGTGTGGACGCCTTCTACATTTTAGAAGAGACCGCATATTTTTCTGAGCCTTCTGCTATTTTTGGTGGAGTGGAACCCAAGGTGAGATTTCTAATTTATAAACGATATGGAAAACGACGATGTATAAATTATATAGTCGATGTATGAGTTATATAAGCGTTGTACACCTCTTGTATAAGCGTTGTATAAGTTGTACGTTCGATGTATAAGTTGTATATGCGTTGTAAAAATTATATATGTGTTGAAATAGAAGTGAAATGCTATATATATATATACACACGCCCCTCATCCACAAACCATGGACGATATTTATTGGTTGTGATTGGTGTGAAAATTGATTAATAGCGAATGGTTGATTGGAATTGTTTGTGGTTGATATTGATTGATTGTGGTTGAAAAATACCCGTTTGTGGTTGAGAAATATTTGGTTGAAACCACATAGGATTAGTTTGTGGAAATGAAATAAATATACATGCCGCCTGCGTGCGAATTAGATGCATGAATCCCCATTGTCAAAAACCGCGAGCTTTTAAGGTAGAGCGAGGAGCCGTACTAGGGACGGTCCCGGTTTTAACTACCCTGCCGTTATGCTACCGAAATTTTGAATAATATTCATGTGTTTGAATTATTTTCATTTGTTGAAACTATTTTTATTCGTTGAATAGATAACCTTCATGTGTTGAATTGAAACTCATTCATTGAATAGAAATTCATGTGTTGAATGGTATTCGTGTTTTAAATATAAAAATCACCTTTTTATCTATATATATAAACTATAGAAAACCTTCATAGGTTGAATCGATATTCATTCGTTGGATTGAAATTCATGTGTTGAATGGTATTCGTGTTTTAAATATAAAAATCACCTTTTTATCGATATATATAAACTATAGAAAACCTTCATGTATTGAATCAAAATTCATTCGTTGAATTGAAATTCATGTATTGAATGGTATTCGTGTTTTAACAATAAAAATCACATTTTTATCTATATATATAAACTATAGAAAACCTTCATATGTTGAATCGAAATTCATTCGTTGAATTGAAATTCATGTGTTGAATGGTATTCATATTTTGAAATAAATTGTTTTATAATAAAAATCATATTTTTATCATCTATATGAACTATATAAAATAGTCGAGTTTTGAAATAAATTGTTTTATAATAAAAATCCCATTTTTATCACCAATATGAACTATATATAATAATCTAGTTTTGAAATAAATTGTTTTACATTAAAAATCACATTTTTACTATATACATGAATTGTTAAAAATAGTGAAGTGTTGAAATAGAAAACAGTTAGATAAAAATATCTTTTTTATCGAAAGTATGAAAGTTATATAGTTTTGAAATCGAAGAATCGATATATATATGTATAAATAGAATTGAAATATATCGAAAAACGAAGCTGTAGTTCGTATTTTGAAACCGTGATTTCAAATGATTATACCGGGAGATCCGACCATCGGATTTTCCCGAAACCGCAACCGTTGGGTTCGCTTTGGAAATATCTTTCCAACGACACCAACTTTGTAAAAATCCAACGGTTGGATTGTCTGGAATGTTTAATTCAAATCTGAAGAAAAACAGCGTCAGAATCGATTATATATATATATATAATTATATTTAATCGAATAACGACGCTGCAGTTCGTATTTTGAAATCGAAACTTCAAACGATTATACTGGGAGATCCGACCGTCGGATTTTCCCGAAACTGGAACCGTTGGATTCGTTTTGAAAAGATCTTTCTAATGATGTAAATTTTGTGAAGATCCAACGGTTAGATTTTCAGATATGTGTAAATCAAATCTGAAGAAAAAAAGTGCCACGGCCGCGTTATGGCCCGAAGCGTCGTTTTGAATAAATTGGCTATTTTAAAATAAACAAAAAATGGCGACAAATCGTTATAAAATATTATAAACGATATGGATGCGAAATTTAGAAACTAACTGAAGGTTGGCTAAGTCGAATGGTTTCTTGGGTATTGATCTGATGTTGGTTTCGGCCTTCGGGGTTAATATTTGGGAAATCGTTCTCTTACTGATTGAAGGTTAGTGACTAATGAATTGAAATGATGCGTAGTGGTGTTTGTGTAGCACTTGTTTATTATATACGCGAGATGCTCAGAAAGACTGGGTTTATCCCATTCTGAATAACTGAATCGACGATAAGAAATCGAAGATGAAGACGGTAGTCGAAGACCGGAGATCTTCACCTCGTTTGGATGGTAACCAAGGTCCTGATTGGGAGGCATCCCGAAATATGGATAATGAGTGGTGATCGTCCAGACGTACGTGGTGATCAATGGGTTTGCGAGGTATATAGTGCCCCTGGTTTCGTTCAGACCCAGAACGGACTTGCAAATGGACAGTGTGTCTGACATTGGAATTTATTCTTTGTGATTGATATCTATCAGTTGCACGATGTGAATTGTCTGTGTGGCATGCTAAGATGTAGTGATCAGGGCTTCCGTTGAAAAGCAAAGTCCTGTGGTGATGATCAAAGCACCGCCTGTGTGGCGTAGCTTTGTGTATAACGTGAATTCGCGAGCCTCACACCCCGGTATGAACCAGAAACGGGAGAGGACCTCAGGGAGGACCTGCGTTTCTTCCTAGCTAGAAGTGGCGTCAGTGATTTTACACGCCCTGACGAGTTTGACTTATGTGGTTGTTACTGTTGCGAGGCGCCTCGGTTAGATCAGACGATCTGGGTCCGATGGAGCCATTCGTTGGCTCATTTACGCCCCAAAGGGCGGGGAAACGCAGTGTTCAGGAATTTTAATCCACATCGGTGGACCGGCCCTGACGATCCAAGGGTCGATGCGCTCTGACCCTGAGGCTCGGGCTAGGCAGTCTCGAAGTCGGTAAGGACTATCTTTTGCCTTGGTTCATGACGGAAATCCAATTTCCAAATACGTGACTGTGCGATTTTGATTGTATACCTATATATGGCGACATAGTGGTATGGGGCATTAATGCCGTCTATGATTGATACTTATGATTTGAAATTGCTTTTGAAATATATAAACACTAGTAATAATATCAAATGCTTTTGTTTTATTCGTATCAAGCATATTTTGGCTATTATAAGGTAAAACTTTATCCTCCGATTTGCGTTGCATTGTGTGATGGGAACTGAGTCTTATAATGGCTTCATTTTTATAAAAAGCATTGCGATGTTTAAAAGAATGATTTGTTTTAAAGCACTGGAAATCCAATGGAGTAAACCCGTTCCATGAAAAGTGGCGTGGTCCTGTGATTAGCCATATTTGAAATGTGTTGAGTAGATTTCTCATACCAGTCCCATGACTGACTCGTAGTTTGTTTCACTTTCAAACTCGGGTGCCCATTTTTCTACACGGGAAGCCTTGTATTCAGGTTTAGCAGGCTTTATCCGGATAGCTGGAGCTAAAGATGGATTCTATCATTTATCTATTTTATGCTGTTCAGCTCCTATTGTACATATTTTGTTTGTTTTCTGCTGTAGACATTTATGTATAGCTGAACTGTATTTGTACTAAGTATGATCCTGTATACTGTGTAACTCTGATGATTACGTTTATCCAGTATATTCTTTTGTTCATTATCTGGTGTATTTATTTATATATTTCTGTTCTGCTATTATCTGTTTCTGTGTTATATTCCAAGGATTACCCTTGCCACCGTCAGTACGGGGTTCGGGGTCGTCTCATTTGGTATCAGAGCTTTGGTTAAGCTTAGTTTTGGAATATAACATATGAACGAACTCGTCAGAAATAGAACCAGTAGTGTTCTAGGATGGGTAACTCAGTACAGTTAGGATCAGCAATATCCTAGTATGAGTACAGCAGAATCAGAACAACTCGTTAGAGATGGGGTCAGAAGTGCCTCAGAACGAGTCGAGGGTAATATGTTTTTAAATAACGTATTTGTGATTATATATATAGCCTGGTTTTAGAAATATGATTTTTGAATATATAAAAGATATATGTTTGAAAAGTTAAAAACGAATTGTTTGTTGTTTGTGTTGTGTGATTGTAGATTTGATTAATTAAATTATTAAAACGATAGTTAATTTAATCAATAAGTGAATAATGGTAGAATTTATTCCTTTAAATCATACATTGAACTGATTAGAAAATAGATAGAAATATATACATGTGCATTATATATGTTTGAACAGGTAAATGGATAGCTGTTGAGTAAAGATTTTATTTGCGTACCCGACAAGTAGGTAAACCTTAATGAGTTGGATGCGAAATATTATTATATCAACTCCTGTGAATGCCATTGGATGCGGAGTGCTAGTTATTCTGTGTGTAATAATAAACATCGCCATAGGATAGTAACAATTAATTTTGAACTACATTACATGGCATACTTCTGAAGATAGACATACTTCATCATATACCACATAAGCATTTGGAGCTTGTGTGACGAGGTGGAAGATTTACCATACGAGCGAGAGGCTTGTATGGCGATGACTATATTTTACAGGTTGAATTGATGACTGATATGGACATATAAAATTGTAACGATAAAATTGCCAGATTAATAAAAACCCCACACGGGTCTGGAGTTGACAATAATCACGTCTCTCTAATCGTTAGATATGGCACATGGATTATTTATTTCCCACACGGGACGAGGTGACGAGGATTTATCCTCTAGAGCAATTAAAATACGCACTCCCTCAGGCTTTGACAGGGTGACGAGAATTTATTCTCTGGAGTTATTATCAATACACGCTCCCCTGTAAACACCAGAATATATCACTATAAATATGTGTAAGCTTATTAGGAGTTATTGGGTACTTAATACGGCCCAATAAATTTCCAAACCTCTCCCCGTACAAAGGAGGTTATGGCGAAATTTTTCGAAAATTCCGGGTGTTAGCCAAATTTATGAAGAATTTGAAAATTCTCAGAAACTGAAAGTTTGGAGAATGGAAGCCAGATCGAACGTAGAGTTGATTAATCAAACCACTTTCGACTTTGTTCCTTTTCGGGGACGAAAAGTTTTAAGTGGGGGAGATTGTAACGACCTGGAAAATCTGAACCAATTTAAAAATTTTAAATTGGCTAAAATGGTGGATTATAAATATTTAAAATAAATATTTTAGATAATAACGATGAAAAGTAAGTTTGAATCGACATTTGAAAATGAATATAATTAATTCTAATTATAAACAAGGCCTGAAAAGGCGCTGCAGTTTCAAAAATTGAATTCAAACTTTGTCGGACTGTACCGGGTGCAAAACAAAACGGATTTGAGTGAAACTAAAAATATTTAAATCTGTTAGTGAATACCTTTCTAACAAATCTGAAAAATCTAAGTTTCATAGCGGAAAGCAAAAGTTATGGCCAAATGGATTTTCAGAAAGGTCGCTATAGAAATTATATAGCCCGTGAAAATGGCCATTTTGCAAACGACCTCGGAATTCGACGAAACCACTTTTGTTGGATCCGGGATGTGAAGTTATTGCTAGGTTTCAAATTTCATAATTTTTGAAGCTAGTATGTGAGCGTGGCAAAGGAAAATGTGTTTTGGTCAATTATAGTTAAATTGGATCGACCAGAAATGGGCCTTTTTGCAAACAATCTCAAAATTCGACGAAACTAGTTTTGTTGGGACCGTATCATCAAAACATAGCCAGATTTATTTTTCTGGAATTTTTCGAATCTGTTTGTGGCCCTGGCAAATTGAAATGTACGTTCGAATCAAATATTGAATGTTTTATATTTTAATTTGAAGGAAAACTGACTGAAACAGTCGAATGGGCCCATGAAACATATCCCATTGTGTTCGGAATGGGGGTAAAACGCTAGGGACGACAGTCGTTGGGTTTGAATTGGTGTTCGTGGGTGGCAACGGGTATTTTTGAGAATTTAAAAATATAAAAAAAATATGATTGGCTGGTCATTTTCTCTCTCCCCGTCTTTTATCTGGAACCCCCCCCCCCCCCCCCCACGAACGACGGCTAATGCTCCATCGTTCCCATCCATTTTCTGATCAATCCACTCACTAATATCAAGAGCTCCAGTTGAAGATTTTGAAGAGCTCGAGACGAGCTTCAAATCCATACCTGGTTTCGATTTTTTCTTTGAGTATTTTGGGAGAATCACCATCGAGAAGTTCGCCCATTCGTCGCCAGTTTTCGCCGCAACCACCAGCTCGAGTTCGCCGCCGTTCAGGGCTCCGACGCGCCTCTCCTCCCTCTTCGTCGCTGCGAAGGCCGATCGTCCAACCACTTCACCGTTTGCACGAAAATTCAAAACCTAGTTTTGAATGAATTAGTTGAGGTACGACTTGTTTTATTTAAACTAAAATTAACACTTTTAAACCGTTGCAAACTTGTAAAAATCATATCTTTTTCGTTTCTTAACGAAATCCAGTGAAACAAGAGACAGTGGACTCGTATGGATGCCTTCTACATTTTAGAAGAGATTGCATATTTTTCTGAGCCTTCTGATATTTTTGGTGGAGTGGAACCCAAGTTGAGATTTCTAATTTATAAACGATATGGAAAACGACGATGTATAAATTATATAGTCGATGTATGAGTTATATAAGCGTTGTACACCTCTTGTATAAGCGTTGTATAAGTTGTACGTTCGATGTATAAGTTGTATATGCGTTGTAAAAATTATATATGTGTTGAAATAGAAGTGAAATGCTATATATATATATATATATATATATATATATATATATACGCCCCTCGTCCACAAACCATGGACGATATTTATTGTTTGTGATTGGTGTGAAAATTGATTGATAGCGAATGGTTGATTGGAATTGTTTGTGGTTGATATTGATTGATTGTGGTTGAAAAATACCCGTTTGTGGTTGAGAAATATTTGGTTGAAACCACATAGGATTAGTTTGTGGAAATGAAATAAATATACATGCCGCCTGCGTGCGAACTAGATGCATGAATCCCCATTGTCAAAAACCGCGAGATTTTAAGGTAGAGCGAGGAGCCGTACTAGGGACGGTCCCGGTTTTAACTACCCTGCCGTTATGCTGCCGAAATTTTGAATAATATTCATGTGTTTGAATTATTTTCATTTGTTGAAACTATATTTATTCGTTGAATAGAAAACCTTCATGTGTTGAATTGAAACTCATTCGTTGAATAGAAATTCATGTGTTGAATGGTATTCGTGTTTTAAATATAAAAATCACCTTTTTATCTATATATATAAACTGTAGAAAACCTTCATGTGTTGAATCGATATTCATTCGTTGAATTGAAATTCATGTGTTGAATGGTATTCGTGTTTTAAATATAAAAATCACCTTTTTATCGATATATATAAACTATAGAAAACCTTCATGTGTTGAATCGAAATTCATTCGTTGAATTGAAATTCATGTGTTGAATGGTATTCGTGTTTTAACAATAAAAATCACATTTTTATCTATATATATAAACTATAGAAAACCTTCATGTGTTGAATCGAAATTCATTCGTTGAATTGAAATTCATGTGTTGAATGGTATTCATATTTTGAAATAAATTGTTTTATAATAAAAATCATAATTTTATCATCTATATGAACTATATAAAATAGTCGAGTTTTGAAATAAATTGTTTTATAATAAAAATTCCATTTTTATCACCAAAATGAACTATATAAAATAATCCGGTTTTGAAATAAATTGTTTTACATTAAAAATCACATTTTTACTATATACATGAATTGTTAAAAATAGTGAAGTGTTGAAATAGAAAACAGTTAGATAAAAATATCATTTTTATCGAAAGTATGAAAGTTATATAGTTTTGAAATCGAAGAATCGATATATATATATAAATAGAATTGAAATATATCGAAAAACGAAGCTGCAGTTCGTATTTTGAAACCGTGATTTCAAACGATTATACCGGGAGATCTGACCATCGGATTTTCCCGAAACTGCAACCGTTGGGTTCGCTTTGGAAATATCTTTCCAACGTCACCAACTTTGTAAAAATCCAATAGTTGGATTGTCTGGAATGTTTAATTCAAATCTGAAGAAAAACAGCGCCAGAATCGATTATATTTAAATATATATAGAAATATAATTATATTTAATCGAATAACGACGCTGTAGTTCATATTTTGAAATCGAAACTTCAAACGATTATACCGGGAGATCCGACCGTCGGATTTTCCCGAAACTGGAGCCGTTGGATTCGTTTTGAAAAGATCTTTCTAATGATTTAAATTTTGTGAAGATCCAACGGTTAGATTTTCAAGATATGTATAAATCAAATCTGAAGAAAAACAGCGCCACGGCCGCGTTATGGCCCGAAGCGTCATTTTGAATAAATTGGCTATTTTAAAATAAATAAAAATAGCGATAAATCGTTATAAAATATTATAAATGATATGGATGCGAAATTTAGAAACTAACTGAAGGTTGGCTAAGTCGAATGGTTTCTCGGGTATTGATCTGATGTTGGTTTCGGCCTTCGAGGTTAATATTTGGGAAATCGTTCTCTTACTGATTGACGGTTAGTGACTAATGAATTGAAATGATGCGTAGTAGTGTTTATGTAGCACTTGTTTATTATATACGCGAGTTGCTCAGAAAGACCGGGTTTATCCCATTCTGAATTACTGAATCGACGATAAGAAATCGAAGATGAAGACAGTGGTCGAAGACCGGAGATCTTCACCTCGTTTGGATGGTAACCGAGGTCCTGATTGGGAGGCATCCCAAAATATGGATAATGAGTGGTGATCGTCCAGACGTACGTGGTGATCGATGGGTTTGCGAGGTATATAGTGCCCCGGTTTCGTTCAGACCCAGAACGGACTTGCAAATGGACAGTGTGTCTGACATTGGAATTTATTCTGTGTGATTGATTTCTATCAATTGCACGGTGTGAATTGTCTGTGTGGCATGCTAAGATGCAGTGAGCAGGGCTTCTGTTGAAAAGCAAAGTCTTGTGGTGATGATCAAAGCACCGCCTGTGTGGCGTAGCTTTGTGTATAACGTGAATTCGCGAGCCTCACACCCCGGTATGAACCAGAAACGGGAGAGGACCTCAGGGAGGACCTGCGTTTCTTCCTAGCTAGAAGTGGCGTCAGTGGTTTTACACGCCCTGACGAGTTTGACTTATGTGGTTGTTACTGTTGCGAGGCACCTCGGTTAGATCGGACGATCCGGGTCCGATGGAGCCATTCGTTGGCTCATTTACGCCCCAAAGGGCGGGGAAACACAGTGTTCAGGAATTTTAATCCACATCGGTGGACCGGCCCTGACGATCCAAGGGTCGATGCGCTCTGACCCCGAGGCTCGGGCTAGGCAGTCTCGAAGTCGGTAAGGACTATCTTTTGCCTTGGTTCATGACGGAAATCCAATTTCCAAATACGTGACTGTGCGATTTTGATTGTATACCTATATATGGCGACATAGTGGCATGGGGCATTAATGTCGTCTATGATTGATACTTATGATTTGAAATTGCTTTTGAAATATATAAACACTAGTAATAATATCAAATGCTTTTGTTTTATTCGTATCAAGCATATTTTGGCTATTATAAGGTAAAACTCTATCCTCCGGTTTGCGTTGCATTGTGTGATGGGAACTGAGTCTTATAATGGCTTCATTTTTATAAAAAAGCATTGCGATGTTTAAAAGAATGATTTGTTTTAAAGCACTGGCAATCCAATGGAGTAAACCCGTTCCACGAAAAGTGGCGCGGTCCTGTGATTAGCCATATTTGAAATGTGTTGAGTAGATTTCTCATACCAGTCCCATGACTGACTCGTAGTTTGTTTCACATTCAAACACGGGTGCCCCTTTTTCTACACAGGCAGCCTTGTATTCAGGTTTAGCAGGCTTTATCCGGATAACTGGAGCTGAAGATGGATTCTATCATTTATCTATTTTATGCTGTTCAGCTCCTATTGTACATATTTTGTTTGTTTTCCACTGTAGACATTTATGTATAGCTGAACTGTATTTGTACTAAGTATGATCCTGTATACTGTGTAACTCTGTTGATTACGTTTATCCAGTATATTCTTTTGTTCATTATCTGGTGTATTTATTTATTTATTTATGTTCTGCTATTATCTGTTTCTGTGTTATATTCCAAGGATTACCCTTGTCACCGTCAGTACGGGGTTCAGGGTCGTCTCAGTTAGGCAATGTGTAAAATATATCGTCCCAATCCATATCAGTCAAATGGGCGTACATAAACAAATCATCCGATTTGTAAATGAATATTTATTTTATTCGTATACACATTAAAAATTATATTTTTAACTATAAAATATTTTATTCAATACAAGAGTATTTTATTTCATTCCACATCACAATCAATTTTCATGACATATTATAATCAAACAAGTCGTCCATGGTCTGTGGACGACGGGGAGCAGTTTATATATGCAGTTATAAAATAAATAACTGTACAAGAAATTGTCGTGAGGAATTCTCACCTTGGGTTTCCACTCTGCCATTCCTTTATTGTCGCTCAGATTCGCTGTTCAGATTCCAACGCAATCTGTTTCATGAAATTTATATTAAAAATCACGTCTTTATTCTTGTACTATTCGTATAAAAATCACATTTTTATATCGGTTCTTACATATAAAAGATCACATTTTTATGTCGTTACTTCCTATATAAAGATTATATTTTTATCTCTATTCATATAAATAAAAATCCAATTTTCATTTCGCTATCTTTATTTGAATAAAAGTCATATTTTTATCTCATTAAAAATCTCATCTTCATATTATTAAAAATCTAAACTTTCCATATATAAAAATCTATACATTCCTAAGTAAAAATGTAATCTTTTCACATTTTAAAATCATAACTTTTCACATTTAAAAATCTAATCTTTCCGCATTAATAAATCTAATCTTCATGTTATTAAAAATCTAACCCTTTTCATTCATAAAAAAAAGATTTTTATAAAATAAAATCTGAAAAACTCATTGTGGTTCATCGGAGAGGGAGGAGGAGGGGCGCAGCACCCCGGGAAAGGGGCAGGGGGTCACGTTGGCGGTGGTGGGCCAGGGCGAGGCCGACGTTGGTCTGAAATCGGGTAGGTGATGATTTGGGGCTAGGTCGTAGAAAAGGGGGAATGGAGAGGAGCTAGGGCAGAGGAGAAGGAGGAGGGGGAATCCGGTCATCGACGACGGAGTGGGGTCCCTCCGGTGGTGGCGGCGCCAGGCCTGGGCGTGGTGGTGGCATGCGTCTTTCTTTTTTATTCCAGAAACCGACGGTTTAGAAAGTGAGGGGGAAGAGCAAAGGTAGGGAAGGGTATTATGTAATTGTTTAATTAATTTATTTATTTTCAAGAAGTTGACTTTTTCTTCAAACTCCAAACGACACCCAACGACTGTCGCCCCTAGCTAATTACCCCCATTTCGGATACAATGAGATATGTTTCATAACTCGATTCGACTCTTACGATCAGTTTTTATCAAATTCAAAATATAAATCAGTATATATTGAATTTGAACGTTCATTTTAATTTACCGAGGCCACATACTGACTCTAAAAATTACCGAAAAAATTATTTCTAGCTTTGTATTGACTGATACGGTCCTAACAAAACTAATTTCGACGAATTTGGAGACCAGCAATAATTTGACATTCCGGATCCAACAAAAGTTGTCTCGTCGAAAACGGAGATCGTTTGCAAAATCGCTATTTTTAAGGGTTATATTTCCATAGCGACTATTCTGAATTTTCAACTGGGCATAACTTTTTATTCCCGCTATGAAATTTGGATTTTTAAGATTCGTTAGAAAGATAGTTTCAAACAGATTCAGATATTTCTAGTTTCACTAAAATCCGTTTTATTTTGAATCATGTACATTCATTTGAAATTTGAAATCGAATTTTCAAACTACCGCGCCATTTCCATTTTATTTTATAATTAAAATAAATATTTATATTCTAATTTTGATTTAAATAAATTTATACTTTCTTATACTATCAAAATAAATTTCTATTCGTTATTATTTAAAATAAATCATTTTAAAAATTCAAAAATTCATTAAAATTGCCAAAAGAAAATTTTTAAATTGGTTCTGATTTTCCAGGTTGTTACATAAACCTTTCCGAATATAGCTCCAGCCGTAAATCCAGGACCCTACGAAAAGAAATATCTGCAAAATCCAAAACTACTAGCTGCCCGTGTGGAAAACAGGGGCACCCAAAGCTTAGGTTAAAATAATAAACTCCAAGTCAGTTGTGGGATTAGTGTGAGAACTAAAACAGTTAATAGAAACTTTACTTTAGAAATAAAGTAAATCAATGGACCACGCCATATAACATGGAACAGATTTCCTCCCAAGAATACCAGTGCATAAAACCAACAGCGCAATGCTTTTTGAAAAAATGAAGCTATTATAAGACTCAGGTCCCATCACATAATGCAAAGCAAGTTGAAGGATAGAGTTTTCCCTTATAATAGCCAAACATGCTTGGTACGTTTAAAACAAATCATTTTGATATTACTATTAGTGTATAGTGTCAAAATCATTTAAAATATAAATGTATCAATCATAGATGGCATAGTACCGCATCCTACTATGTCACCATACTAGTTATACAACTAAAACTGAAATGTCACGTATTGGAAATTGTATGAGTCAAGGCCAGCGATGGCTCCTCACCGATTCGAGACACTCTAGCACATATCTCAGGATCACACCAACGGGCAGCCCTTGGATCTTCAGGGTCGGACCAGTTATTCCTAAACACACGTTTCCCGGTCCTATCGGGCCTATCCATTGGCCCTATAGTGACCGATACATCCGAGGCGCCTCGCTATCCACCATCTACATATGTAAAAATATAAATTTCTGGGTTCCATACCATGACACCACTCATAGTTAGAAAGAAACGTCGTGCACTCCCTGTAGTCACGATCCAGTTTTTGACTCATACTGAGGTGTGAGGCTCGCGAATTAACGCTATACACAAAGCTATGCTATTTAAAGTCGTGCTTTGATCATCAACCACAAGACTCTGCTTTTCAACAAAAGCCTTGATCATTTGCATCTTAACATGCCACAATGATAATTCACGCCATGCGATTGGTGTCTATCGATATAACCTCTATGCTCATACTTCTTAGAGAAGGGTGTAAGGACAGAATAAATTTTCCGCCACCAAACAGATATATATTTAATAAAAATCAATCAACACAGAATAAAGTCCAATGTCAGACACGCATCCATTTACAAGTTCATTCTGGGCCTGAACGAAACCGGGATCTTATTCCTCGTCCCATATGTCCAATACAGGCGAGAGGTCCTCGCATATCTGGTCTATCTCCAAGTACGTCTGGACGATCAACACTTATTACCTTGTCTTAGGTGTACAACCCAATAAAGGCATTAGTAATCATCCAAACGACGTGAAGAACTCCGGTCTTCAACCACCATCTTCATCGTCGACTTATCGTTGAATCAATTATTCAGAATGGATATAAACCCGGCCTTTCCGAATAATTCACGTATCTTATAATCAAGTGCTATAAAACAAAACATACGCCTCATTCCAATTCTGAATATTCTTTTATTCAAATATTCATATCCTTTGGGAAAGGTTCGCATTAATTTTTCAAAGATAAATTCTTTAAATTTATTCTTTAATCTTCCATTGGATATTAATTCAACCAAATTAAGGTTTATCCAAACTAGTCGGGATTAGGGCACCTTACTGAAGGTCATTAGTTTTATTTCCCAGTCCCAACATATTTATCCCATGGAACAAAACTGGTAGTACTCCATATCTAACACCACGGTGTTATCGGTAAATTAATTACCATTTCATGTTCAAATCTAACTAAGGATTTAACTATCGCCTGGAGTAAAAGTGGTGGTACTCCATTCTCGATCATTTCCCAAATTTGATAATTTAAATTATCACATTCACATTTCAATCTAATTTAAAGGTTCTTTAAAACTCCACTTAGTTTTAATCTTCCAACAGTCCTTATTAATGATTATTTAACTTTGGGAAATCAAACATGCCGCATGACAATCTACACCATACCATTGATTTCTACCGATATATAACCTCTATGCTCGTACATCTCAAAGAATGGTGTTAAGAAAGAGAATAAATTCTCCACCACCGAACAGATATATATTTAGCAGAAATCAACAATACAGTTCGAAATACAATGTTAGACATAAAATCCTGTCTTTAGCTGGGTTAAAGAACCAATGTCATTTAAAACATAGTTCACGATAAACCCAAAATCACATTACATTAATTATGGAATCTTCATGGAAAACAGATCAATATATACTTGATATCAATTTCTGTATCCGACTAATAATATAAATGGAATAATGACAAATCCTTTTAAATTCCATATATATTAATAGTCTTCCTCCACAGAAGCTCGCTTCGATTATTACCAAATCGAATTCCATTCAATTCCAATTTAATATATTAAATTGGAAAACTTTAATTTGGAAAATTTGCATTAAATCTTTAGAAAAAGATTTAGAAACTTCAAATCACATTTCACTGTCAATCAGGTTAAAGAACAAATGTTGTTAAAAACACAGTTAACAATAAATCCAATTCACATTCCATTTTATTCCAATTACTAAATATAATTGGAAACTCTAATAATCTTAGTTAAAAGATTTATTCTTTTCACATGGGTTTTAAGAACGGTGTTACTAAACACACCATTCATGACAAACCCAAAATCCAATTTAATATTAAATATAAGGCTCTGAATAGAAATTATATCGGCTTATATTCAATAGCAAATTCTGAAACCAACACATATCGTATGAGGAATAACGATATATATATATATATATATATATATATATATATATATATATATATATATATATATATATATATATCTTCCGAATTCCTCCACAATATCCATATAGTCATGGAATCCAATATCGAAATATTCTGGAGATTATTTCTATTCAAATCCATTCCAATTTATATATTGCAAATTTCTGGTTATATTAAAACCCTTTATAAATCTAGTAAATAACTAGTCAATTTTGATAAAAATATAATTTTATCTTTACAAACGTTTATTTTTCATCCAAATTCTTTCCAAATCATTTATTATGATTTTACACAAATTATTAATATTTTTAACAATTTTATCAAGCCCCGTACAGTCGGTTTCCAATAACGGCCACTGAACTGCATCCATAGCAACCTTTTCCAAGTTTGATTTGGACATATTTCCAAATCCAACTGTTAGATTTCAAATCTCTTATATTCTTTGGAAAAATCTTTTCGATACAATCCCAACGGTTCCAGATTTAGGAGAATCCGAAGGTTGGATCTCCCGTAATGTCAATTCGAAGTCAATGGCTGAAATTCACAAATAGTCCCGGCACGGGGCGTTCTAGTCAGGCCATTAAATATATATAATATATATATTATATATATTTCATTGATTTCCATTTGAAACGTATTTTATAAATCGTTTATAAATTCCTTTTATAACAATTCCCACCTACGTTTCAATTTTAAGTCAAAATTGAATACTCCTTATCATTATAATATTTAAATGATAATATTTTCAAAACATCGGATTTTGAAATCATTTCCTTTTCGATCTTCATTATAAAAATGAATAAAATCTATATAAATACCGTTCACGTTAAAATGGCGCATATCTAATCAACATGACTTCACATATTTCAATATTTTCGTGTCCATCTAAAACCGGATATCAAATTCACATTTTAATCCTTTACTGAATATTATTTTAAAATATCACTTATTTTAAAATATTAGTTCCTTCTGAATTGGAATTAGACCCAGTCAATTACCATATAATGTTAGTTATATGGATTTCATATAACACATGTATATAACAACAACGATAAATAATCAATCATCATCCAAAGTGCATTACACAACTGCATAAGCATTAAACATAAATAATTAACGCTTAAACAGCCTGTCAACCAATCGAGTGACATATAACCAAACAAATGGGATTAGTGTATGTCAAATATTGTTCTGATACCCATGTGGGGTTTCAACCAACAAATACTGAATATTATTTGTGCAGTTGGGCGATGTATAAAATTTATCATCCTAATCAATGCCAATTAAATGGGTGTACATAAACAAATCGTCTGATTTGCAAATGAATATTTATTTCTATTTCAAGAGATTTTATACCATTCATATATACATTAAAAATTATATTTTTAATAATCGATTTACAAATGAATATTTATTTTTATTTCAGGAGATTTTATGCCATTCATATATATGTTAAAAATTATATTTTAACGATAAAATATTTATTTCAACACATGAATATTTTTAATAGTTCATACATTCAACAAAAATAATATTTTTATTGTTCAAATGTTTTATCAACACATGAATATTTTATACAGTTCATATACACATTAAAAAATTATATTTTTAATGAATAATATTTATTTCAGAAAATTTCGGCATTATAACGGTGCGATATTAAAACCGGAGTAAAGTCTTGCATTACCCCTCTTCTGATACTAGCTCGCACCATACACAATAATCAATCCAATCAATACACCACAATACAACCAATTTTCAACACAACCAAATTTCCACAATACAACTCAGACAAACAATCGTGGTTTGTACAATAAATAGTGTCTGGGGCTACAAAGCCCCGTCTGCATCACAGTATATTTTCAACTGCAAAATAATTAAAGTGGGAAGGGGTTCTTACTTTGGGATCCACTCCGCCGTGCTTTTCTGACGTTCTTATTCGCTGTTCTGATCCCAGAATTTACAGACGAGCTCTAGTCTTCACACCATCTTTTTTTCTAGCCTAAGCGCGCCATTCCGGACAACTTTCGCCTAGTGGTCTTTCTTCCGAAATTGGTCCATTTCACCAGAAATCGCGAAAAGACAGTATTTGGACAGCAGAATTTTGGACGCGTTTTCTGGACAACTTCGCAATCCAAAATCTGACGTCTACATACTCAAATCGAAGAGAAAATCATGCTTTTCGATTTTAGTAATGTGGAGTTTTGGCTAGAAGTGCACGGTTTGGGAGATATGGGCTAAAACAAATCATGGTGTTTATTGCAAACATTGAAATTTATAAAAAAATGGATTTTTATCAAATGCGGGGTCCTTAGTGGTCGTGGGTGGCAAGGGAGGTGGTGACCGAGGTGCTAGGGGGGTCGAGGGTGGCTCAGATGGCCGGCGACAGGATGTGGTGGTCGAAGCGGCGGTTTTAGGTGATGGGGGCTTTTGAATTGAAAAGAGGGAAAGAGGGAGGCGGTGGCACACCAGGGGGGCGGAGGTCGACGACGGCTGGGGGATGGCGGGTGGTGGCATAGTGGACGAAGCGGGGCGGTAGGGCTGGCGATTTGGAGCGACGGGAAAAAAAGGGGGGCTGAGCGACTTAGGGTTTCTTTTTTTATATGAAGAATTAGAGTTAGGTTTTCTATTTGTAGTAATTTCCATTCAAACACCAAATCGAACCCGCCAACTATCATCCCTCACTAATTACCCCCATTTCGAACACAATGGGATATGTTTCGTAAGCCAATTCGACTGTTTCGATTAACTTTCATCAAAATTAAAATATATATTAATATATAATGAATTTAAACATACATTTTAATTTACCGGGACCACATACTGACTCCAAAAGTTCCAGAAAAATAAATCTAGCTATGTTTTGATGATACGGTCCTAAGAAAACTAATTTCGTTGAATTTGGAGACCGTTTGAAAAATGGTCATCTTCCAGTCGATTAAATTCAAACTGAAATTACCAAACACGTTTAAATTCACCACCTCACATATTAATTCCAAAAATTATGAAAATTGGAATCTAGCAACAATTTGACATTCCGGATCCAACAAAAGTGGTTTCATCAAAAACGGAGGTCGTATGCAAAATGGCTATTTTTAAGGGCTATATATTATATAATATATATATAAATTCCATAGCGACTATTTTAAATTTTAAACTGGACATAACTTTTAATTTATATTATGAAATCGAGATTTTTCACATTCTTAGAAAGATATATTTAAACGGATTCGTTCTTGTTTTACTAAAATCCAATTTATTTCGAATCCTGTACATTCATTTGAAATTTGAAATTCAAACTAACGCGCCATTTCAGGCTCGTTTTATAATTAAAATAAATTTATTCGCTCTAACTTTGATTTAAATAAATTTTTAGTTGTTATTAGTTAAAATAAATCATTTTAAATATTCAAAATCCATTAAAATAGCTAAAATAAAAAAATTAATTTGATTCTGAAAATCCGGATTGTTACAAAGAGTAAATCTCGAAAGCTGTGATAATAGATCTGACTAGAGCAATAATGCAAAACAAAACAACTTGGATTAGGACTAACATTCTCATGGAAGTAAATCAACTCAAATGAAATGTTCGATGAAATGCAATTAGTAACTTAAAGGGTGTTTGGGATCACCATCCTCTAAGGATCCGTCAAACTAATACTATATAGTATAATAAGCTACATACAATAGTGTCTATTAGTAAAGTAAAAATATCAAAATAGCATAAGCTGGATTACCGTATTACCCTTACACCGTTTATATATTCCCATAGTATATACAATACCGTAATTCCTCCGTAAACTATAGGTTAATCAGAGGGCACTCTATATAAAACAGTACAAAATAAAATCGTAGTGGGCTCGAATAAGGCATGTGACAAGGCACATAAAGAATGCCCGGGTGGATTCACCATTTGCATATCCGGATTGGTGGTAACGAATAACAGCCACTACCGCCCACCTCGAGACACACTCCCCATAATCAAATCGTAGGTTGGCCCCAAACACATCACAAAAGTAATAGAATGGTATCGAAGAAGTACGCTAGATAGGAGGTATGACCTCACTTGGTCTCGACGTAGATCCTGTTTTAGTCACATCAAGCGGACTCAAGTTAGTCAGGGTCTTGTAATTAATATGAAATAGAAAATAGAGTCGATCGCCATCCATCCTACTTCATTCTGGAACTCCACCACGTACACAGTTGTTAAAGTGGGTTTCGTTATTGGAAGAGAGTATGGCAATAGCCGATCCCGGTCACTTTAACAACCAATCATTTACATTTTTCACACCGTGGTCAATATTTTATAAATTTCTTTATAAAATCATTTATACGAAATCTCATATTCGAACTTGAAATCAAATTTAAATATCCAACTTCGATTATATTTAAATTTGAAAATAACTCAAATCGCTTAAATCAAATCGATTTAAAACCATATCGTAAAGATCTCAAATATAGTATAAATTAATACTGTAACATTTAACTTCGATTATGATTCCGAAAGTATCCGCATAATGAGTTTCAAATTAAAAATCGGCTTATATTTAAGTTATACGTTAAAGTTCTCAATTTCCATTTAAATCAATACCAAAACATTTAACTTTGATAATATTTTGGTTTGGTTTATATGCGCAAAGATTCAAGTTCAAAACAATTCAAATGATTCAATTTTTACATTTATAAGAAATCGTTTGAAGTTGAGTCATAAAATCCAACAAGTTGGTTTGAATTCAATATAGACAATCCAAATCAAAACTTTATATTTCAAGTTAAACAAATCATATAATCTAGTTTTCGCCTTATATAAGAATTCATTCGAGTTGATTCAAAATCCCGATCACTTAAGTTCAAATTTAGTTTATAAAATTCAAATCAAATCTTATATTCGATTTCAACAAATCGTATCATATTTTACAATTTGAGTTGTAAAATCCAAATTCACAATGTATATATTCAAATCAAACCTTATATTCCAATTCATACAATTTTAAAACCATTCTTATAAATTCGATTTAACAAACTTCTTAATTCAAACCGAATGATTTATGAAAATCAATTCCATGCATAAAATTTATATACAAATTCATGTTTGGTCACATAAAATCGAATTCATTTCATATCAATTATAATTTCAAATTAAACATCAATTTACGCAACTCAAGTTCATTTCTTATAAGTTCAAATCAATTCGAATTCAAATTCATATCTTATTTCAGTTCATTCACTAAATCAAGTATCGTCATAAAAATTTAAATCTTTAACCTTGAATTCAAATCGCGAAAATCTTAACTTATCCACCTTTTTGTTTATTATTAAAGTTTATAAAAAAAATATAAGAAAAGTTTACTTTGAAAATATATATACATATACATATATATAATATATACACAAGTTTATAAAATTCCAAAAATAATTCAAAAATAGATTATAAACATATATAAGTTTAAAATAATATAGAAATAGGTTTAAAAGAAATATATATTATAATATAAGAGTTTAAAGTACTTATATGGCTTAAAATAAATAAAATTATAAGTAAAATCTTAAATAAGCATTTAAATCCATATTTACTCATAAAATCATTTTAAAACATATAATTTAAAATTTACAAAACTTAAGTTTAAAAAAAAATCTTCAAATATATATATATATATATACAGTATCTTCAGTTATTACTTTAAAAAATCAATTTCCAAATCATTTACTTCAAAAACGTGACCAGTGGTGTCCGTATATAGTTTTCTACCCTGTGGTCAAGTGATGTGGATATTTATCATTTCAATCCGCAATTTATGAATTCTACGGGTCTATCATTTCAACCCGCAATCCCAAATTCAATAAAAATCGTTCAGGTCTATCATTTCAACCCATAACAAATTTTTCCTAATCTAATGTACATTCGGTTATGTATCATTTCAACTCTTAGCGATTTTTCCTAAACTAGGGATATTGATTGCATAAACAGATCATTACATAGCATCAATCACATCATCAGTGCACCTACGTGTGATATGAATATCGTGTCATATATGAAAGTGTACATATTAAACAAACAATTTCTACTAACAATTCTATACATTTCATAATAGTTCATTTGTGTTGATCTAACAACCATGAAACAATGTTGGTCAAGTGTGAGATAAACTCACCTTTCGTGGCACAGGTTGAGGACAACAAGATTGTCATAAAATGAAATGATGACTTCTAGGCACAACTCAGAATTGATTCAACTCGATATCACTCAATATTTATTTTACTTTTTATGAGAGGAAGCTAGGGAATTTCTCGACGGATCGGTATGGTTATCGGGTTTTGGACGGGTTTCGGAACTTAACCCCAAACTTAACACAAAATAAAACATAATGAATTCTCTTTTCAAAAATATTATATATATATATATATATATACAGATACAAAAAGAAAAATTATAACATATATATATATATATTTAAAATTATGATAAGGGAAAAACCGTTCCGTGTTACACAGCATGATCTTATGAGATATCGTTTATTTTCTCATACCATTTTAAATTGTCTACTCATACCAGTTCGATTACTGACCCAGAGTTTATTTTGTTTTACCTAAACTCTTGGGTGCCCAAATTTATACGGGCAGTCAAGTAGTTTAGGATTTTACAGATTTATCTAAAGCAGTTTGGAGCAGGAGGCTTCAGCAATATTTAGTTATTGTTTTTCCGCTGTGTTGTAAGTGTTGTACTCTAATTGTGATATGTATATAGAAAAAAAAATTGTACTCCAAAAGATGATATATATATATATATATATATATTATATTTTGTTCCGCTGCGATGTGAGATTCTGTATTGTTATTTTTGTTATTCTTCTTTTGTAACAACCCACTATCTTGTACTATTCAAATCGACAATAATCCACACTTGTCAGACTTGAATGGTTCAAAACAATAGATTATTAATAACACTGGAGTAAATACAAATCATATCACAGAATCACATACACAGAAAAAAAGAATAACTCCCAGCGTAATTAAAATAACTATAGTAGTTCATGAAGCTACTACAAACACATAGTCTCCAAAATAAAATAAATAGTGCTAAGTCACTAGAACAAGTACAACTGAAATCTCAAATACATAATGTCTGATAAGAGATAAAAAGAAACAGCGTCAACTGACTAACATAGATAAAACTGAAGAACAAACAAATAGATGGCTAATGCTCCAAATGGTCTCTAGCTCCAAGATAAACTCCAACGGCTGTGGTACTCAAGATGACCCGAGCATCATGCAAAACAAAACCACTCGGATCAGGACTAATAATCTCATGTAAGTAAGATAACTCAAGTGAAATGTCATAGAAATGCACAAGTAACTTAAAGAATGTTTGGGATTCATTCTTCAAGGATCCGTTGAACTAGATATCATATAATATAATGCGCTATTACGATAGTGTCTATTCGGTAAAGTAAAATATCAAAATAGTGTAAGCAGGATTACCATTATTACCCTTACACCGTTTATAATATCATAGTCTATACAGATACCGTAAAGTCCACAGTAACGTAGTGGCTATCAGAGGGCACTCCGTAGGTATGGTACAAATCAAAACCGTAATAGGCTCGATCAGGATAATATGACAAGGTACACGAGAGATACCCACGGTAGGATTCTACCGGGTTGCGGACTCAGGCTGGTGGTAACGCATAGCCACGACTACGGCCCACCTCAAATAATACTCCAAATTTAAGGGTGCACACCAATCGAATCACAATGTAATAGATATGGTTTCGAAGAAGAATGTCCAATAAGAGTAACTAACTCAATTGGTCTGGGTATGGCACCGGTTTTAGTCATTTTAATTATGACCCAAAGGTCAAGGTTATCCATGATCGTTTTCTTTCTTCAATCAAGTAATCGTCGTCAAACCATCCTACTTCATTCTGGAACTCCACCGCGTATACAGTTGTTAAAGTGGTTTTCGGTATTGGTAGAGAGTATAACAATATCCGATCCCGGTCTCCTTAACAACCAGTCGTTTACATTTTTCACACTGTGATCAATATTTGATAAATCGCTTTATAAAATCGTTTATACAAAATCTTAAATTTAAAATAATTTTAGAACCATATGTATACTAAGTTAAAATTTATTAGATAAAATATTTGTTAAAATACTAAAAATCTTATTACTTTATTTACTTAAAATCCCTTGAAAAATAAATTTCTTTCAGGCAAATCTAGATTTGAGTCAAAACTGGAATTAGACAACTTCTTAAAATACATACATATAATTTTAACTTTTATTAAATTTACTCAAAGTATATCTTAATCCAAAATAGTTTATAAGTTAAATATTTTACAAACTTTAGAAACAATTTAAAATATACTAACGGTGTCTGTATAATATTTTCTACCTAGGTCAATTAGTCCGGATATATATCATTTCAATCCGTCAAACTTCGAATCTTAGGTGTGTATCATTTCAACCCGCATCCCAAATCGATTCAATTTGGTCCCTAACTCTATATAATGATACGGGTATATTTCATTTCAACCCACAATGATTTTCTAAGCTACAGTGAACTTGCAGTGTGAATTTCAAAAATTAAATAAGCACAGAACAATATCAATCATCCAGTTAACATAATATCATTTCAATTTATGTGTGTGTCGGTGTGTCATATTTGCAAATAAAGTGCTAACATTTCAATAACAATCCAAATACAGTTATTTTACTTTCAAAAAAAATATTAGTCAGGTGTGAGTTGAACCCACCTTCCGCGATACTGAAATAGAGATGAAAAATGGATAGTCAGTGTGAAACCAATGACCTCGAACTTCAACAAACTGCATAAACAGATTATGGTCAATGGTCAACATACGTAAAATTACAACGAAGGAAGTTTGATTGTAAAATAAAAGATTTTTTTTACGGCATGGTCTCTTCAGCAACCATGCAATATATCACGCATGGGAAGGAATGCATGAATTGGAAAACTCATGCACAGTACTTTAGTTACTACAAGGCGCTTAGTATTTTATATATAAAGAAAACGCATGGCCCAAAATTTGGCTTCATGAACTAGAAATACATACATCTTCCCAACCATATATTATATTCAACGTACATGGCTTAGACAAAACATATATTATAGATCCAAGAACCTAATTCTTGTTAAATGATGCCTTACCCAACATTTACCTATAGGCTATATATCAAAACATATAGGTTACTTAGTAACAATGGTTTTTTTTTCTCCTGTACAAATCAAATCTTAATTTTTGGACATGAAGTGGCTATGTTTTCCTTTCCAAAACAAGCCATGAAAATACATGTAGTTCTTTACAAATGCAGTTAAATTCAATACGTTCCCTTTTCTATCACTAGTATATTCATATAAAGTTCCCCCAGATCAAAAAGATATATATTGAACATATAAATTGGACGTGTGACCATGTAGTTGCGGCAGGGTATCACAAATTCAACACTTCATTTCATATACTCTCAACACTGTAGTTGCGGCAGGGTATCACAAATTCAAAGGCAATTAGTTCCGGCAATCTATAACTTAACACAATTGTTTATATATATAAAATTCTTTTTTTCTTTTAAGTAAAAAAAAAAAAAAAAAAAAAAAAAAAAACACGCATGGCATGACAAAACAAAAAGAGAAAAAAAAAATTTATTGTTTTCATTCTTCGCCAAAGTTCCACACGCATGGTGTAGATATCCACCATGAGGTCATGTTATTATCACATGGAATATACATAGCAAGTATCATCTAGAGGTTTGGGTCCATATGTACCTGTTATCATGTATGTATTTACTGTTCTAACATTGATTATATATGGTTTTCGTTTTCAGTTAGTTAATTCATTACAAGTCACTGAACGTATACTTGCGCAATTTGACAACGTTGAGATGAAACATGTTTTATATTTACGATTGTACAGATGGAAACAACGAATAAAAATAAAATAAAATAAAATAAATGGGAAAGTTGAAATCGGTAATTAGCTCACGTGGATCTAAGTTTGCAAGGCGGAACTGCTGAGGAAGAAAAAGTTTTGTAGTGTTGTTGTTTTTTTTTTTTTTTTTTTTTTTTTTTTTTTTTTTTGGATTTTGTCGATGGTTTGCCGAGGACGAGAAAGTGAAATGAGAGCATATGGGTAATTATGTATCCATTAACTAAGAAAGCTCATTTTATTCCAGTCAAGACAAATCATACAGCTTCAAGTTTAACTCAGATGTATATGCGGGAGATTGTTAGACTTCATGGCATTCCCACTAGCATTATTTGTGACCGAGACCCCATATTCACCAGCCACGTTTGGAAAGCATTTCAGGAAGCTTTAGGAACTCGATTTAATCTTAGCACTGCATATCATCCTCAAACCAATGGCCAAACGGAGAGGGTGAACCAAATTTTAGAAGATCTCATTCGTGCATATATTCTTGACTATGGAGGATCTTGAGAAGATCATCTCCATCTCGTAAAATTCACTTATAGTAATAGTTATCAGGTAATCTTTCGATTTGCATTTGTTATTACTAAATGTCTATCCTTAAAAATCTTACCTTTTGAATTCCAAATTCTTGAATTTAGGCTATATCGAGACATCTCCTTTTGGTGCTTTGTACGGGCAACCGTGCAAATCTCTTTCGTGTTGGATTGAGTCAGGTGATCGTTTAGTTCTTGGACCAAATATTATTTTGGAAGCATCAGCGAAAGTCGAGGATATTAGAAACAAGATGAGAATTGCCCAAGATCGCCAGAAAAAGTATGCTAATAAGCGAAGGAGAAGCTTGCAGTTGGCGATCAGGTTTTCCTTAGGATTTCTCCATTGAAGAATGTAGTTCGTTTTGGTCGGAAAGGAAAGCTTGCTCCTAGATTTGTTGGTCCTTTCCGTATATTGGAGAGAGTGGGTCTGTTGGCTTATCTGTGGAGCTACCTGAGAAACTTGCGGGGGTGCACAATGTGTTTTATGTATCTCATCTGCACAAATATTTGCATGATCCTTCCTTGATTGTTCAGCCTACCGCCTGGAGAATTTGGATATTGAGCCCAATCTGACTGTCGAAAGAAAACCACTTCGTATTGTGGATAGAGATACGAAGCAGTTGAGAAGAAAATCAGTCAGTTTGGTCAAAGTGCAGTGGAGTGCTGGTGATGGAGATTGCACCTGGGAAATGGAGGAGAGCATGCGTGTTTCGAATCCGAAATTATTCATTTCAAATATCTTTTGATTTGAATTTATTCCATATTCCTGTAGTTTTCCATTCCTTTATCTTGTTCCTTTTCGGGACCAAAAGTTTTGAGTGGGGGAGAGTGTAACATCCCATAATTTTCAATAATTTAAAAATACAAATTTTAAAACGATATTTGTTTTGAAAAAAAATTTCTAACGATGAAAGTTCTATATTTGGTATGCGTCCGATAAAAAGTAACAAACGATAAAGTTTCATCGGAAAATACAGATGTTTACGCGGTGCCATTAATTCTACAATAATCAGTCCAATTATTGAGCGAACTAAATACGAAATCCAAATATATATATATTTTTTACATAGAAAATTTTATGACTTTTTCTAATGAAATGACGAGAATTCATTTCGCCCAATTTGGACATCGCTAGCATCATTTAATCGTTTCAGTAAAATAGCAACATTATTAGTGTCCATATTGAAATTTTGAAAGTCAAGTCATTGCACTAATATCTGTGTACCGTTGCGTCTATCTCGGTTCGCTGATCACCCCGTATATTCAATTGTTAATATTGGTGTTCGGTGCACAATAAAATTATTATTTTCTATTCGTAAGCCATGTAAATCCGTAAGGTCTCCTCAAACCATTTAAAATTCAAATTCTTGGCTTTAGCCATCTATTTGTTTATTCTTCAGTTTTATTTATGTTAGCCAGTTGACGCTGTTTCTTTTTATCTCTTAGCAGACATTATGTATTTGAGATTTTTTTTTTAAAAATGGGTAAACCGCCTCGTTAAAAACCTGAACTAGATCCCAGCGTGAGAACTAGTCAGGAAAAAAGAGTGCGGTGGTTTTATTGTTAATGTAACAATAAAAGGTACAACAAATGTATGAAGTGGCCAGCTACATCAAATTAAACCACTGCCTACCCAACAGAAACAAACAGCAAACAAACCCAACCGACAAACAAAGTACAGAAGATTCCACGTGTCGGTAGAAACACATTAATTAAATTATAAAGTACTTCAATGGGGTCAGTTTCCAGATCCAGAAAGGAAACCCCCAGAATTCCGCTTCGAGGAACCCTAATTATCCTTCATCGAGGAGATTAACACCCCATCTATCACCGATGTCCAAATCCTTCTGGCTAGTATTCTTCCATCGCTTCGTGGTCTTCAGTAAGTATTTAATCTCAATTTCGAGAAACTCCCATCGTCTATACTTGTCCCAGGCTTGATTTGTGTGTAAGATGTGATAAACGGTTGTAACGATGGCACAAACGGCCGCGTCTTGGCTAAAAGAGGCATGCGTGAAGGAGTTCTTAAGCAGCTTAATTTCATCTTCCAGTAGCAAGCTACAAGTATGGGATGGGACGAGTGCAAGTTTTAATCGACAGCGAACCCACAGATACGAAGCATACGGGCAGTGAAAAAAAAGGTGATCTCTGTACTCAAGAGCTTCATTACATAGTATACAGGTAGAATTTACATTATATCCCCAGTTAATCATGATATCTTTAGTACTCAATCTGTTAAGAATGGCTTTGTATGTGCATAGCGACATCTTAGGGCTGTTAATATAGTGCCAAACAACCTTACACCATTCTGGTTCATCCTCATGGCTTCTAGAGAAATCCCAAGCTGAATAAAACGTGAAACCCTCCTTTTTTCCATTCCAGCTCCAGTAGTCGGTATCTTCGTTCAAATGAATATTGATATCATTAATTTTAGAAGAAAGTTGTCTAGCTGCAGGTAGGCAGAAGGTATTGAAAACTCCTTCATGAATAATGTAATCAACCGTTACATCATCCCCGCCAAATATACTTAGTTGATCCCAACCAAGCAGTTTAACCATGATACCACTGTTTAACCATGGGTCAAACCATAACTTAGTGTCCCGACCATTGACAATGCATCGATTGATGCACTGTAAACTTTTTTGCCTATGCTTAAGAATTGTTTTCCAGGTGCCTGAGCTGTTGCAATCGATATCCATTACCCAAAAATATTTTCCATCGAAGTATCTGTTCAACATCCATTTCTTCCATAGACTATTTTCATTGATAAAGTGCCATAGAAGTTTAAGGGTTGCCGCTGTCTTAATATCTTTAAAATTTCGTAATCCTACCCCTCCTTCCGCTTTCGGTGTACATAGCCTGTCCCATGCAATTTTATGACTTTTCCCAGCCCAGATAAAATTCGCGCACATTTTATTTATTTTGTCAATCGTTGCCTCTGGTAATTGGTATATTAGCATCCAATACATCACCATCGGAGTTATAACCGTTCGAATCAGTTCAATTTTTCCTGCCATCGATAGCAATCTACAATCCCAGCTGTCCATCTTGCCTTTAATTTTATCAAACAATTCTCTGCAGTCAGAAAAATGTAAGAATTTATTAGAGAGGGGGACGCCCAAATATTTTACCGGTAGCCTGCCTTCAATCATGTTGAGTTCCTGGAGGATTTGATTTTTATTAATAATGTAACACCCCACACCCGCTAAGGTCACTCACTAAGGGAATGCCTTAACTTCGGTGGAGTATTTTAAGTGAATATAGAACAGAAAAATTACAACAAGACAGATATGAATAATACTTGAAATCTAAAACATCATTTCATTGCAGCAGAAGATAAACATGTTTGGTTACATATCAAAACCAACTAAAAACAAGAGTCAAGTACTAAATATTCATCCTGATAAAACATAAGTACATAATCCCACTACATAACTAATAACCATAATAGAAAAGATAAGCTGGGCTTTACATCACGGTCCAAGCTCCAAAAGATAGATAAAGCAATCTGATCAAAGCCCACTAGTGCTAGGCCCACTCTGAGAACCTGAGGGTTGGGAAAAAGATAAAAACAACGGGGTCAGACATAAGTCTGAGTGAGCCCTATAACTTTAACAATACAATCATTAAAGTAATTAGGGTATGATATAAACTTGGTACGGTGATGACTGGGGATAAATGACTACACTAAGCAGCCAACTAGACATAGGATGAACTAAGATAACGGTAAAGACGCATCTACCCACCCAAGGGTAATTACTACACTGCACCACACCAGTCATTCCTATTTAAAGGTTGATCCCACCCAAGGACTTAGAAAATATAACTAGTAGTTTCTTGTACCCCTAGCTGACCACATAGGTGCCGTCTGCCCCTATCTCCACTAGGTGTACCCACTACTCCCCAAGCGATCGGCTCCCTAACGTAGATACCCGTGCTGGCCCCACAGTGGGGTGTATCACTCCCCAAAGTGGCAACCCAATACAACCAACGGTGCACGGCTTATACCTACACGATGCAACAACGTCTTACCTACCAGCCCGGGTCCACACACGCATATGAAACCCATTGGACTTGCGTTGCCACCGCTAACCCATTTTTGGCCTCTTACAGTCAAGCCCAGTACGCGTGTCCCGTCCTCGACATGGGTCGAGCCCAATAAGATACATATGGGTTACTGGTTGAAATGGGCCCCCACAAGCTACCCACCTAAGCTAGTCCCTTTTTCTAGTGCATCCCACTTAACCCTTTAATCATGTTTAATTACATGTTTCCACTTGGTTAAGTATTCTAATCATATTTTCTATTGCCACCCAAGGCAACCTACTAGATTTCCACATGCCACCCAAGGCACTTACTTGATTTCCACATGCCACCCAAGGCACCCACTTCACCCCTCATGCCTCACTACATGCTTATCTGGTTAAGTGTTTCTTAATTGATTAAGAACGTAACCTTTGTAAAGACCTCTCACATTAGACTGTCTTTTATGGCAGCTGGATTTGCCGGTCGGTTCCGGGCAGCCTTACACCATAACAGAGTCTAACCTTGTGTCTTTACACTTGTCACGTATTTAGTTTATGGCTAAGACCTCTCACATTAGGCCAATCATTTGTAGCCGCTGGATTTGCCGGTCGGTTCCGGGCAGTCTTATGCTACAAAAGGGTCCAACCTCGTGTCTTAGTCGATTAATTACACCTAATTAATCACCCCCATAATTTGTATTAATTATCCCTAATTAATTACAAATTTAACGATGTACATAATTGACTCAATTATGTCCATCCACTTTATGGTATGCATAATCATACCAACTTCACACCATTTTATTAACATGAATATTAACCCCATCGTTCCCCACGTAATACGTTGACATCACAAACACAATGGGTTCAACTTGCATAACATTAACATCAACATGGGTTTTAAAGGTGTCAACATGCATATATGACCATAGCATCAAACCCAACTAGCATAAATAATCAACCCAAACTTGCATCAATCACATATGTCATAAAGAGGGTAACTTGCATAAGTTACTTATGTCATACAAAGGGGTGAACTTGCATATGTATGTATGACATACAAAGGGGTTAACTTGCATATGTATGCATATCATACAAAGGTGTAAACTTGCACATGTTACTTGCATATAATCAAACACCAAACTTGCATAACGTGTCATATATGAATTTGCATATAATCAAACACCAAACTTGCATAACATGTCATATATGAACTTGCATATAATCAAACACCAAACTTGCATAACATGGTGTCATAATGGATCAATGTTTATCATAGTGATTTGCATAACTAGCATCATGAACACATAGCATAAAACTTGCATAACTTGCATCATGAACATATAGCATATGACTTGCATAACTTGCACAACATCATGAACACATAGCATATGACTTGCATAACTTGCATAACATCATGAACACATAGCATATGACTTGCATAACTTGCATAACATCATGAACACATAGCATATGATAACATAACTTGCATTGATCCACATACATAACCATAACCTCATTATATCCTATCATAATTAGTTTAGCAATTGCTTGCTAAAGGCATAGAAACTCACAACTTGTTGATTAGCACTCCTATGAAGAAGATTAAGTTGCTAGAGTTGATTAGAAGTTGATTTGAGAAGCTATCTTCTTCTACAATTTGATGGAGGCTCCTTTAAGTTGCCTTTTGACGGCATAACGACGTTGTATCTATTTTTAGTATGAATTAGGGTAGTCTTAGGGTGTATTTATAGAATTAGGATGTAGTATAGGCCATTAGATTAACCCTAGTTTAGTTTAGAGCCGTCAGATTTCGTCACAAGCCACCAAAACACAGCCCAAAGCTCAAATCAGTGCACCCAGGCCAAACTGACCGACAGGGGGGGTCGACACATGGGTCGACCCCTTGGGGGGGGGGTCGACACCCATGTCGACCCTAGTGTCGACACCCTCTGTCTGGCGGGAATTTTCCCGCCTCTTCTGAAATTTGAAATTTGAATATTTTAAATCTGTTTTGAATTTTCTGAAACTTCGGATGGCCATAACTTCTTCATACGAAGTCCAAATCACGCAAACTCGGACTCTATCTCAACCAGAATTCCGAGACGAACACAATGGCGCAACCCGTTTCCCTTAATTCTCACGTCTGAGATTAATTATTCTTTTATTACTAAACATTAATATTAAGTGAAATTCGGGGTGTTACATTCTCCCCTACTTAAAGGATTTCGTCCCCGAAATCTCCAAGTCAAGAAGAACGTATCCTACCAATCAAACAACCATCTACTCAAACCATCAAACACTGGCATCCATTGTCCTTAAAGTTTCTAATGCTGTATGAACATATGCAAAAAGTGTGTGTATATGTTTCCTGTCTAATGCAAACTCAGGCGGTCTACTGATTCAGTTGACCTCCTTAATGCAAACCATGATAGTGCCATGCATCCAATATGTATGCAAAAGAATCCTACCGACACATACTATTACTACATGTGTGCACAACCATACACCAAAATGCATCATCCATATGACAACACAACCATTATACATCCATTAATATAGCTACCTACACACGATTATATGCAATATGCAATATGAAGTGACTGAGCCGATCTAGTGTCTAAAGTGTGTGTATATGCATCCACGAGCAACCACTAGCAAACACTTGCATCCACATGCATCCATCAATCATAACATGTCTCAAACACATGTTTCAACCATAGGTTTATCCTATCTAAAGGTCAAAGGTACTAATGAGAGGACATACTAAAGATAAGATAAGTACTAGACAAACGATAAAGGAGAAGTTAAAAGACATACCCTCAAAAAGGAATGGGTACAATGAACGCATCTTCGCTTCTGTCTCTCAAGTAGCATTGCTCTCATCCTCTCCCCATTGCACTTTGACTAGTCGAACCTCTCTGTTTCTCAACTTCCTAATCTCTGACCCAAGGATGCGGGTAGGAACTCGTCGAATAGTCGCATCACGCTCTACCTCCACTTCTCTAAGCAAGCTCGGCTCTACCACCTCTGCGGTCTCATGTAGGCACTTCCTCAAATGTGACACATGGAATACGTCATGTACCCCACTAAGTCTCTCGGGTAAATCCACTCTATATGCCATCCGTCCAATCCTTTCCTTAATAGGAAACGGTCCTACAAACCTTGGTGCTAACTTCCCAACGGACCCAAAGCGAACAACATTCCGTAATGGAGACACTTTGACAAAGACCATGTCCCCAACATCAAACTCCAGATCCGTCCTCCTCTTATCCGCGTAAGATTTCTGTCTGACTTGCGCCGCTTTCATCCTTCTTCGAATCAAATCAATCTTTTCCGAAGTCTCTCTAACCATATCAGGCCCAAGCAAGATCTTATCCGTAGATTCCCACCAACATGTAGGTGATCGACAAGGCCTTCCATAAAGAGCTTCGAAAGGAGCCATACCAATACTAAACTGAAAGCTGTTATTATACGCGAACTCCACCAATAGAAGATGCTCTTCCCATGTACCTCCAAAATCTAAGATACATAGCCTCAAAAGGTCTTCTAGAACACGATTCACCCTCTCGATCTGGTCGTCCGTCTGAGGATGATATGCGGTGCTCAAACACAACTGAGTCCCTACTGCCTCTTGCAAACTCTTCCAAAACTCGCTAGTGAAGATAGGATCTCGATCACTCACTATGCTAGAAGGTACCCTATGCAATCGAACTATCTCTCGAAGGTAAACTGAAGCTAGCCATGGAGCAGTCATATTGCTCTTCACGGGTATGAAATGGGCGCTCTTAGTAAGTCTGTCTACCACAACCCAAATTCCCATATTACCCTTCCTCGATCTCGGTAACCCATCAATAAAATCCATCGAGACGCTATCCCACTTCCATTGCGGAACTTCCAATGGGTGAAGCAACCCACCAGGTTTCTTTTGCTCCGCTTTCACTTGTTGGCACACCAAGCATCTAGCGACATACTCGGCCACATCTTTCTTCATACCGGCCCAAAAGAAAACTCGCTTCATGTCTTGGTACATCTTGTCCCCACCGGGATGAATGGTCATCTTCGAACGATGCGCATCATCAAGTATAGCCTTCCTCAAACCCTCGTCCTGCGGTACACAAAGTCTACCGTCTCTACGCAACCACCCCCTATCGTCTAGGATGTACCTACTCAAATGGCTGGACGACTCCCCCCTTATGAGCTTCTCTGCTAACTCAACCAAATGTGGGTCATCCCGTTGTGCCTCGCCAATCCGTCCCAAAAGAGTAGGTCTGACCACTAAGGATGCTAGCAAACCGGGTATAAAGTCAACGGAAGGTCTGAAATCAAACAACGAGATAAATTCCAAGCTTCGTCGTTCCACGAACAATGGACTCAAGGACAACCTTTTTCTGCTTAAGACATCTGCCACCACGTTACCCTTGCCAGGGGTATACGCTATCTCGAAATCATAGGATGCTAAGAACTCCATCCACCTTTGCTGTCTCAAGTTCAAATCCTTCTGAGAAAACAAGTACTTCAATGATATGTGGTCAGTGAACAATTCGAACCTCTCTCCAAGAAGATAATGGCGCCAAGTCTTAAGCGCAAAAACAATAGCGGCCAACTCTAAATCATGGGTAGGGTAATTTTTCTCATGCTTTCTCAACTGCCTTCCCCCATAGGCTATTACCCTCCCCTCTTGCATTAAGACTGCGCCTAGTCCTGTCCCATAAGCATCGGTATAAACAACAAATGGCTTGCTCCCATCTGGCAACACTAAGACTGGAGCTGTGGTTAAAGCTCTCTTTAACCATTGGAATGCATCATCGCAATCTGCGTCCCATGCGAAGACTAGATTCTTCTTTGTCAAGCGAGTTAATGGGGCTGATATCTTTGCGAAGTCCTTGATAAACTTCCTATAGTAGCCAGCCAACCCCAAGAAACTCCTCACCTCGGTAGCACTCTTCGGAACCTTCCAATCTTGGATGGATACTACCTTCGCGGGATCCACAGCTATCCCTTCCTTAGAGACCACGTGCCCTAAGAACCGCACTTCCTTCCTCCAAAAGTGACATTTAGAGAATTTAGCCTTAAGGCTATGTGCTCGAAGAGTCTCTAACACTTCCCTAAGATGTAGGGCATGCTCTTCTTCACTCTTAGAAAAGACTAAGATGTCATCCACAAAGACCACCACGAACTTATTAAGGTACTCCCTGAACACCCTACTCATCAAATCAACAAAGTATGCAGGGGCGTTCGTCAAACCAAATGGCATCACAAGCCACTCATAGAAACCATTCGGAGTCCTAAAGGCAGTCTTGTCTATGCTATCCTCAGCCACTCTCAACTGATGAAACCCCGTGGCCAAGTCCAACTGCGAAAACACTGAGGCGCCAACCAACTGATCAAAGAAATCATCAATCCTCGGCAATGGGTGTCTATTCTTCTTTGTGAGCTTGTTGAGTTCTCTATAGTCTACACAAAGTCTGAGGGACCCATCCGCCTTCGTGGCAAAAACTACTGGAGCACCCCACTCCGATATACTTCGTCTTATGAACCCCTTCTCAAGCAACTCCCCTACTTTCTTATGGAGTTCTCTCCTCTCACGAGGAGCCATGTGGCGCACTGGCAAAGATACTGGGTTAGCATTGTCCACCAGATATATTCGGAAGTCTATCTCCCGCTTCGGAGGTAAGCCGTTCACCTCCTCAAACACATCCGAGTATTCCCGGACCACTCTAACAGACCGCAAACTCTCGACCGAAGCGTCAAGCGATTCAAGATAACTTAGCATAACAGAATCCATGGGATTACAAGAGATCTCGAGAGTGTTACCCAAGCGGGTCATGAGCCTAACAACTCTCCTTTCACAATCAAGAACGGCACCATTACTGGATAACCAGTCCATGCCCAAAATCAACCCATAGCCCGTGAAGCCCAAAACAAAAGCATCACATCTAAACTCAACGCTAAGTATGGAAACCTTCAAACCCAAACATATCATGGACAAATAAGTGGAGCCCCCAATTGGGCTTGAAACAACCAAGGGATCCTCTACTAGACTGGTGTCTAAGTGCAGTGACTCAACTAATGATGATGAGATAAGCGAATGCGATGCGCCAGAGTCAAACAAAGTACGGACAGGATGATCAACCAGAAAAACCAGACTTTCAACGGAAATAGTTCTACCTCTTTCCTGAATCGGTGGAACCGCGAGAGCCTGAACTTTTCCCCTTGCCTGACCTGGTGCCATAAGAGCTTGCACCTGTCCCCCTGAGGTAGATCCCATCCTCTGCCCCTTCTTAGGGCAGTCCTTCACTAGATGCCCTGCTTCGCCACAGTGGAAGCAGCCCGTCTTCTTCTTCTTCCGACAATCTTTGCTTAGGTGGCCTGGTGTCCCGCAATTGAAGCACTTCTTCTTTCCCTTGCCACCGTTGCCTTTCCCACCCTTGTTTTGCTGTTGCTGTTGAGGTCTCTTCTGATCTCCTTTCTTCTCGGGTGCCTTATTAGCATTGGGACCCTTCTCTTCCTCATGCATGAGTGCCATGTCTACTAGCTTCTCGAAGGTGGCCCCCATAGGGATGTGAGTCATAGCCAATCCATGCATTGGTTCATTCAAGCCCTTAACGAACCTCAAAGCCTTCTTCTCCGGTGTATTCACCATGTCTATGCCAAATCTTGCTAGCTGATTAAACTTGTTGACATATTCCTTTACTGATAGGTTTCCTTGCTTTAGAGTCAAGAACCTTTCCATATACAGATTTTCTTCCGCCCTTGAAAGAAACTTTGCCACAAACCTTTGCCTGAAATCCGCCCAAGAGTCAACAGGGTGCTCTCCATTAGTGACTTCCCACCAGAACGAGGCCTCTCCCTTCATTAACCAAGCAGCTAACTTGACTTTCTTTCCTTCTTTCATCTCAAAGATATCTATCAACTCTTCCACTTCCTTAAGCCAATCTCTAGCTTCCACAAAAGTTTCTGATCCTTGAAAAGGTTTCCCTCCCATAGCCTTAAATTCCTTGCAAGTCTTAGCAAAAGTATCCGTGCGGGGAGGAGAAGGAGGAGGAAGATCGGGTGCAACTGTTGGTGGAGGAACATTTGCTGGACCCGCAACGGCGGCCCTAGCCTCCATCAATCTCCTATACCATACTGGTATCGTCACACCCTCCGGAAAGTTAAGATCTTCAGCCATGCTGAAATGAAAAAGGAAAGATTCAAAACAGAGAATTCGAACGATAAAGATATGGCTATTGGGGGTTATGCTTTTCTTTCAAAAACTTTTCTCTTAAAAGACATGTTTTTGAAAATACTTCTTCCAAAAATGTTTTTAGAAAAATAGTTCTCTAAAAATTTTATCTGTTCCGGTAACCTTCATCTCTGATACCACGTGTAACACCCCACACCCGCTAAGGTCACTCACTAAGGGAATGCCTTAACTTCGGTGGAGTATTTTAAGTGAATATAGAACAGAAAAATTACAACAAGACAGATATGAATAATACTTGAAATCTAAAACATCATTTCATTGCAGTAGAAGATAAACATGTTTGGTTACATATCAAAACCAACTAAAAACAAGAGTCAAGTACTAAATATCCATCCTGATAAAACATAAGTACATAATCCCACTACATAACTAATAGCCATAATAGAAAAGATAAGTTGGGCTTTACATCACGGTCCAAGCTCCAAAAGATAGATAAAGCAATCTGATCAAAGCCCACTAGTGCTAGGCCCACTCTGAGAACCTGAGGGTTGGGAAAAAGATAAAAACAACGGGGTCAGACATAAGTCTGAGTGAGCCCTATAACTTTAACAATACAATCATTAAAGTAATTAGGGTATGATATAAACTTGGTACGGTGATGACTGGGGATAAATGACTACACTAAGCAGCCAACTAGACATAGGATGAACTAAGATAACAGTAAAGACGCATCTACCCACCCAAGGGTAATTACTACACTGCACCACACCAGTCATTCCTATTTAAAGGTTGATCCCACCCAAGGACTTAGAAAATATAACTAGTAGTTTCTTGTACCCCTAGCTGACCACATAGGTGCCGTCTGCCCCTATCTCCACTAGGTGTACCCACTACTCCCCAAGCGACCGGCTCCCTAACGTAGATACCCGTGCTGGCCCCACAGTGGGGTGTATCACTCCCCAAAGTGGCAACCCGATACAACCAACGGTGCACGGCTTATACCTACACGATGCAACAACGTCTTACCTACCAGCCCGGGTCCACACACGCATATGAAACCCGTTGTACTTGCGTTGCCACCGCTAACCCGTTTTTGGCCTCTTACAGTCAAGCCCAGAACGCGTGTCCCGTCCTCGACATGGGTCGAGCCCAATAAGATACATACGGGTTACTGGTTGAAATGGGACCCCACAAGCTACCCACCTAAGCATGTCCCTTTTTCTAGTGCATCCCACTTAATCCTTTAATCATGTTTAATTACATGTTTCCACTTGGTTAAGTATTCTAATCGTATTTTCTATTGCCACCCAAGGCAACCCACTAGATTTCCACATGCCACCCAAGGCACTTACTTGATTTCCCCATGCCACCCAAGGCACCCACTTAACCCCTCATGCCCCACTACATGCTTATCTGGTTAAGTGTTTCTTAATTGATTAAGAACGTAACCTTTGTAAAGACCTCTCACATTAGACTGTCTTTTATGGCAGCTGGATTTGCCGGTCGGTTCCGGGCAGCCTTACGCCATAACAGAGTCTAACCTCGTGTCTTTACACTTGTCACGTATTTAGTTTATGGCTAAGATCTCTCACATTGGGCCAATCATTTGTAGCCGCTGGATTTGCCGGTCGGTTCCGGGCAGTTTTATGCTACAAAAGGGTCCAACCTCGTGTCTTAGTCGATTAATTACACCTAATTAATCACCCCCATAATTTGTATTAATTATCCCTAATTAATTACAAATTTAACGATGTACATAATTGACTCAATTATGTCCATCCACTTTATGGTATGCATAATCATACCAACTTCACACCATTTTATTAACATGAATATTAACCCCATCGTTCCCCACGTAATACGTTGACATCACAAACACAATGGGTTCAACTTGCATAACATTAGCATCAACATGGGTTTTAAAGGTGTCAACATGCATATATGACCATAGCATCAAACCCAACTAGCATAAATAATCAACCCAAACTTGCATGAATCACATATGTCATAAAGAGGGTAACTTGCATAAGTTACTTATGTCATACAAAGGGGTGAACTTGCATATGTATGTATGACATACAAAGGGGTTAACTTGCATATGTTTGCATATCATATAAAGGTGTAAACTTGCACATGTTACTTGCATATAATCAAACACCAAACTTGCATAACGTGTCATATATGAATTTGCATATAATCAAACACCAAACTTGCATAACATGTCATATATGAACTTTCATATAATCAAACACCAAACTTGCATAACATGGTGTCATAATGGATCAATGTTTATCATAGTGATTTGCATAACTAGCATCATGAACACATAGCATAAAACTTGCATAACTAGCATCATGAACATATAGCATATGACTTGCATAACTTGCACAACATCATGAACACATAGCATATGACTTGCATAACTTGCATAACATCATGAACACATAGCATATGACTTGCATAACTTGCATAACATCATGAACACATAGCATATGATAACATAACTTGCATTGATCCACATACATAACCATAACCTCATTATATCATATCATAATTAGTTTAGCAATTGCTTGCTAAAGGCATAGAAACTCACAACTTGTTGATTAGCACTCCTATGAAGAAGATTAAGTTGCTAGAGTTGATTAGAAGTTGATTTGAGAAGCTATTTTCATCTACAATTTGATGGAGGCTCCTTCAAGTTGCATTTTGACGGCATAACGACGTTGTATCTATTTTTAGTATGAATTAGGGTAGTCTTAGGGTGTATTTATAGAATTAGGATGTAGTTTAGGCCCTTAGATTAACCCTAGTTTAGTTTAGAGCCGTCAGATTTCGTCACAAGCCACCAAAACACAGCCCAAAGCTCAAATCAGTGCACCCAGGCCAAACTGACCGACAGGGGGGGTCGACCCCTGGGTCGACACATGGGTCGACCCCTTGGGGGGGGGGTCGACACCCATGTCGACCCTAGTGTCGACACCCTCTGTCTGGCGGGAATTTTCCCGCCTCTTCTGAAATTTGAAATTTAAATATTTTAAATCTGTTTTGAATTTTCTGAAACTTCGGATGGCCATAACTTCTTTATACGAAGTCCAAATCACGCAAACTCGGACTCTATCTCAACCAGAATTCCGAGACGAAAACAATGGCGCAACCCGTTTCCCTTAATTCTCACGTCTGAGATTAATTATTCTTTAATTACCAAACATTAATATTAAGTGAAATTCGGGGTGTTACAAATAACTCCTTTGCTGGAAAAAATCTTGGATTTTAAATTATTGATTTCTAAGCCAGCAATCTCTTTTAACTGATTTAGAATCGAATTGATCACCTTTATTCCATTGATCTTGGACTTAGAAAAAATCATTAAATCATCTGCGTAGATCAAATGGGTAATAAAAGGCAGCTGATTGTAAATGGGCTGAATCAACTTCGCGTCTGCAGCTTTGAACATAAGAATTGAGAAAAATTCCATCGCCACACAGAACAAATATGGGGATAACGGGCCTCCCTGTCTAAGACCTCTATTACTAGAAATGAATCCTTTGGGGCTGCCTTGTACCAAAATAGAAAAAGTAGGGGTGGTTATGCATGTCTTTATAATACGTACCAATTTACTTGGAAAGCCCATTCTTAGCAGCATATAACATATGAAATTTTTGTTCACCAAATCATATGCTTTCCGCAAATCAATCTTTATGCAAACTTTACCACTTCCCTTTATATTGAATTGTCTAATTTGTTCATGCGCTAGCAGGATGTTCTCAGCAATATATCTTCCTGAAATGAAAGCAGACTGATTGTTCGAAATCAGATGCTTAAGGTATGGTTTTATTCTGTTGCAGAGGACTTTAGAAATAATTTTATAAATAACATTGCAACAAGATATAGGTCTATAATCCGAGATAGAACAGGGATTCTTAACTTTGGGTATCAAGGTTAAAAAAGTATGATTAATACCCTTTGCTAGTTTACCCGTACGTAAAACCTCTTGCATCAACTCCAGCAAACTAATTTTAAGCTCCTCCCAATGGAACTTGAAAATTTTTGCTGTAAACCCATCTGGTCCCGAACTTTTATCATCTGGAATAGAAAAAAAAAGCACATCGAATTTCCTCTAAATTAATCTCATCATTCAAGTGTCTTTTTCCCCTGTCATTAATCACATAAATACAATTAATATCAGGGAAAGAATCGGCCATAGCATCATCAGCATTAAAAATTCCTGAAAAATATTGAATAGCTTCCCTTTCAATAGTGTCTGCATTGTGTACAAACTCTCCGTTCCTCAAAAACAGATTGCTCTAGTTATTAATGTGTTTCCGCAATGACATTTTTGCATGAAAGAATTTTGTACCCGCATCCCCTTCTCTAAGCCACTTGATTTTAGCTTTCTACTTTGCATTATTTGCTTCAACAATGCATTGATCCTTCCATTTGTTGTAAGCTTCTCTAAGATTCTCAAAATAGTTCTCATCCGTAGGGTTTTCGTCAATTACAGCAAGAGCATTTCTGTAATTATTTTACAAAAATACTAGCAACTCACCATCTTTTAGATTCCTGTAATTCCAGCCTTTTAGGAAAATTTTACAGGTTTTTAAGAAAATTTGGAAAATGAAAATTTTAGAGCCTTGGAAGAAAATGTTAATCATATATTTAGTAGCATGGTAAAAGACTTCTCTGTAACCTTCCTTGCTAGTCCAGGAATTTAAAAATCTAAAAGGAATGTTTTTAATCTCTGAACTTTTTTTCCTAAAATTGACGCATAGGGGAATATGGTCGCTTATAGGGTTGGCTACCCCAAAAGCATTCAGATCCAGAAAAATATTAATAAAATGATGATTACAAAGGATATTATCTATTTTAGTAGCCACGCCCTTCTTTCTTCACGTGTACTTGAATCCTGCTATAGGAATGTCCATCAATCACGCGTTAGAGATGCAGTCGATAAGGCATGCAATATATCTGAACGGCACCGTAGACCCACCCTTTTTATTGTTTGGTGATATGATATTGTTAAAATCTCCGAGAACCAGCCAAGGGATGTCGACTTGTTGAGATTCATTAACCAACACTATCCATAGTTTTTCTCTATCGGCAAGGAAGTTGCTGGCGTAAATGAAAGTAATTCTGCAAGAGAAACCTCCAACATTATCAAATTTAATAGAAATATGTTGGTAAGACATTACTTCTACCACTGCAGCCCAGATATCAGAGTCCCAGGCCAAGGGAATTCTTCCTTTACATCCAGTACAATTATTATCTACCGTTTCCCATTTTCTGTGCAACTTATTTTTTAAAACACTGATCATTTCGTTGCTCAACTTATTTTCTAATAGGCCAATCACCGATGGCCTATACTTATTAAGGAACTTAAAAACTTCAAACTGTTTATTTGTAGCATTAAGTCCCCTAACATTCCACGCCACTACATTCATATAATTTTGCTCTGGCTCCTTGTCGCAACTTTAGGAGGAGCAGTAGGAATATTTTTAGTATTTTTCTTCTTGTTATTATTGTTTGCCATCTCTAGTTCAGCTTGTAACTTCTGGTTTTTCTCAATGTTATTTGAGACATCAATCTCTTTTTCAAGTTGGCTGGCGATATCATCGTCGATAGCAGCTTGGTCGATGAGGTTCTCTTCCTCCGAGTCTTCACAATCAGTTACAATGTCTTCCATGTTCTCTCGGAGGCTAACTGCAGAATATTCTATAGAAGAATTACCCTTTTCTATTGGGATTTTAACAGGGATCTTACTTGCTTCAGAACATGTCTTTTCTTTCCTTTGAGCAACAGGGTTAACCGGAGCCTTGGGTTGTGCTGCATCCACGTTTACAGGCTTACTGACTGCTTCCTGATCATTTCCCTTATTTATATTTTCTTTGTTACTATTACCAACAGGGTTTGTAGATACATTGTGTACTGTAACTACTGTAATATTATGAGAAACTGGTTCGTTAATATTTTCTGAACTACAAGAGTTATCAATTAATTCTCCTGTCTCAAAGTGTCCAGTTGAAACATTTGTAGAGATAATGTTTGTTTTCTCTGATCTGTTTCTAACGTCGACTGATATAATCGGATCATTCAAGGGAGTAATATTTGATTGTTCTCTTGCATTTCCTTCATATACGGAAGAACTGTTATTAAGGACTTCAGACAAACAAGGTTGAACGGCTGTATTATTATTTTCCCCTGAAACCACCAGATCATTATTATTAGAATTAATTGTCTGCATATTTTCATCATTAGCATTTGATCCTCCATCTTTTGGAACCCATCTCTCTGTTAATTTTGCATTACACTGAGCATTTGAATGTCCAAACACTCCACATACTTTACAGCACAACGGTTTGTAAAGGTAGTCCACTCTGACCTTTAATTCTTCTCCTGTGTGCAAAACAACGTCCACTTCGTTCGGAAAATCAGATCCCGCTTCCATTTCAATCAAAATCTTCGCAAACGCTACTCTAGACTCATCAGCAGTGATTTTGTCCATTTTTATGGGTCTGCCTAATACACTAGCGATCGCACTAAGGGCCTCCCTATCCCATATTTCCAATTCAAGGTTTGAAAATTTAACCCATAGCGGCATTGTTGATAATAGTTCCTTTCTAAATCTCATACCCATTTCCCATCTTTTGAGGATAATGATTTTATTGTCAAATAAGTATGGTCCCCCTTTCAAAATTTTGTCGCAATCCAGATGGTCATCAAAGCGAATAATAAAAAAACCATTCTCTTTTGAAAGCAATTGGAAATTTCCACTCGGTTTCCACATTCGTTCTATGTATTTTTTTTAAGTGAAGATGGTAAGGTTTAGTTCCGAATACATAGAAAATGATAGAATTACTCCATTTATCTATGGATCTTGAGGCTGCAAGTTCTGTCACCACAGCCTTCCTCTTTGAATTGATTACAGTCGGAGCAATATAACATAGATCCACAAAATTATGTTGCAGATGTCCCATTCCTTCTCCCGCCGCCTGAATCCATGATTTAGCGCGTCCAGCAGCAAGATCTACTTGGATACCCTTCCAATCAAATCCTCTCATTCCTGCGATTGATCGCTGAGCCTGGCGATTAACAGATCCGGATCGAGCATTCGCTCCCCCCGCCATCTGCGATCGTGCTTGACGATCCGCCGCGAAGGCAGAATTTTGAGGATCCGAAGGTCCTCCGACAAGCCTCAGGTCAGATCTCAAAGACGTATTGTTTGAGAAGGAAACTCTAGAAGGGCGTCCGCTCTTTCCAACCCGTATCCACTCGCTCGCTTCCTACCCATCCGATGTATCATCAACGTGTACCACCTCTTTTCCCGGCCTCCGATCTGGAGGTCTCCCAGAGTCGTTCGTTTCTAATTGATGTGGATTTGAAATATTTGTGGTACTGGTATCCGCCATTATTATTTCTAATTGATGCACAAAATTTAGGTATGTATTTGAGATTTTAGTTGTACTTGTTCTAGTGACTTAGCACTATTTATTTTATTTTGGAGATTATGTGTTTGTAGTAGCCTCATGAACTACTATAGTTATTTTATTTCCGCTGCGAGTTATTCTATTTTTCTGTGTATGTGATTCTGTGATATGATTTGTATTTACTCCAATTTTATTAATAATCTATTGTTTTGAACCATTCAAGTCTGACATGTGTGGATTATTGTCGATTGGAATAGTACAAGATAGTGGATTGTCATATCTTTATTAATAATGATTCATATTTCTGTGCAATTTGGGTTGGACGTGTAGTGTATATAGTCAACTCAGATAGTATGGATCTGCGAGCCATTACACCCAGAGACTGCTCTTAAGGTCCAGGCATGATTATGTACATGCTAGCGTATCTTTTCTCGCATAGATCTTTCCGACTACCATTGCAATCCTATAGCATCGAGCATGTTATAAGAACACGCACTCGATTGGTATGAGCTTTTGATTTCCGAGATTGATGAGTCCACTCTTGAGTGAAAGCAGTTGAAGGAGCGTTTTTAGTTTAAGTTTGTTCCCAAATCAGAAAAACCCAATCTAGCCCATCATTTTCTTAAATTGAAGCAAGGATAGACTTCTATTTTAAATGTATTTCTTCCATTGAGGCTTTATCCAAGTATGGTTTTGAGAACATCAACACATTATATAACAAGAATATGAAGTTCGTCTCTGGCTTGAAGAAATACTCAAAGAAGTCGTTGATGTTACAACTTTAGCTATCTTTTAAGGAGTCTGTTGACTTGGAGCTTCATCTTGAAGTAGTCCTGTAGGAGAAAACAATAGTGATGAGATGGATTTTCATAAGATTCACAATAATAAGTTTCCTTTTTGTAAGTCTAAGTCATTACAGCACAATAAGAAGAAACTATTTGTTTCTAGCTCTAATCCCTATGTAGCACCTTCTAAGAAAAGAAAGTGTTATTTCCAGATCCAAAACCTAGAAAGCTTAATGTCATGGATGCATCGGGTGGATATTCTTATTCCCAAGGTACTTTATCTTCTATTACGGAAGGAATCATTCTATTTCGTGACCGTTCTATTCGATACAGGTGCGTCTCACTTGTTCGTATCAAAGGAACTTTTTGTTGATATTTCTTTGAATATGACCTATTTTGTGACTTCATGGATGATTGTGATCCTATTGGAGGATCTGCAACGCTTGGCATGTTATGAAAAATGTTGATATTTTTCTTTGTGGTTTTTCTTTTCGTATGAATCTGCACATTAAACATTATCATGTATATGATATGATTTTGAGAATGGATTGGGATTCTATATCTTAGTCATCGTGATTCACATAATCTGTTGTCTTTAATTCCTTGAGATGTCAATTACAATTCCGAAGTACCTTTAGTTTCTCTCGAGTCTCAAGATGATGATAATATATCTCAGATTCCTGTTTTGTGCGATTTCCCAAATATATTCAAGCCTGTTTCAAGTTTTCCACCCGAGGGGCATCTGATTTCCACATCGATCTAATTCTTAGTGTTCGGCTAGTTAGTCATCCTCTCATCATGAGGATATCTACCCAAAAAATGAGAAACTCAAGAAGAAATTATTAGGGCTTGAAGCCAAGTAATTTATTCAGTCTAGTTCTTCACTGTGGGGTGTCACTGTCATATTCGTTAAGAAGTCGGATGGTACTCTTAGGCTTTGCATCAATCATCGCAAACATAATGAGTTAACCATTAAGAACAAAATATGTTGCCTAGAACAGATGACATGTTTGATCAATTAAGTGGTACTAAAGTCCTTACTTAGTTCAATCTTGCCACTGGATTTCATCACCTACGAGTCGTAGATGATAGCATTCCTCTTACTACAATCCGCACTTGTTACAGTTTTTATGAGTGGCCCATTATGCCATTCGTTTGACAAACGCTCCATCTTTGTCGATCTCATGGATCAAGTATTATGGGAATATCTTGACAAGTTCATCTTGGTTTTTATCAATGAAATCCTTACATATTCTATGTTTGAAGTTGATCATAGTCAACATTTGAGGATTGTTTTGAGCACTCTTTGACAGCCTTAACTCAAAGCCGGATTCTCTAAGCACCATTTCTCTGGGAGTTGGGTGAAGTTTCTAGTCCATGTTGTATCTTTTAATGTCATCTCTGTCGATCCATCAAAGATAGAAGCCATTCAGAATTGGAAAAGGACGTAGAATGTTTCTAAGATTCATGGCTTCCTTGGATTGGCGGGTCATTATCGTCAATTCATTAAGGTTTTTTCTTACATTGTTCTTCCTTTCACAAGTCTCAGAGGATAGGTGTTTGCTTTATTTTGTTTGATAATTATGAAGCTTGTTTCAAGAAATTGAAGGAGCTTCTTACACATGCTCCTATTCTTGTGGCTCCCAAGGGGAATTAAGACCTCTTTAGTTACACTGATGCTAGTAGATGTAGTTTCAGTGTTGTGGTTATGTAAAGATCTAGCAACCATCCCAGAATGGGCCTAAATCCTTATAGGGAAAAGATCCATTAGAACTTAGAGTCATCCTAAGCAAGTCATTGATTTATATAAGAAGTGGAAATGTAGATCCCGAGAAATCAGATCTCATGGTAGAATGGATAAAATATAATTTTCAAATAGATTTACCATATCATAAAATATCAAAATGTCGAATACATCAAATCCCAAATGTCACAACTGATAAGTCAAGGTATATCACAATGATAACTGAAATACAATCAGGTAATAATAGTAGTAAACTAGATAATGATCGACATTGCTATGCTCCATCATCCATATCATTATCTGGCATGCACTACCTTCCCACCTAACATGTGTTTTTAAGAGGAGGACAGAACAAATTTCCGGTGAAAAAAATTCTTTAAGCATAAAACCTATCATATTTATGTTTTACGCGAATTCAAACACACACACGCACACAAGAATTTCGACATTTAATGGAAAGATGTGAATCCGTCTTGGTCACTTATTACTAATATAAATATGGATGGATTCCGACGATCAGTTAATACCCTTTGGCGGATCCTAATCACTTATAATCTCATTCTCTAGTAGTCTACGTCATATATATATATATATATATATTCACTTAATATAACGTGAGAGATAGTAACTAGCCACTTAATAACGAGTTTTAAGTAGACACTTAATGTTATTTATAACCCTCTCGGCTGATCCTACCTTACTATCTATTTGACATTACAGGTGAACTCTTAGTCACTTAATACTTCCCTTAGATAGGCTAGTAGCCCATCACGAGGTATGCGAAGTCCTAGATAGGAAGCAAACAACTTCCAGAGACTAATTACAGGTGAACTCTACCTATCTCATATGAGACTAATTAATACCTTAGTCGAGACCATTTAATACCTCACAATTATTAGAGAAAGGTAGACCTGTGGAGTTCTTAATACCTAATAAGGGCGAGCTTGGTGACTTTACTCCAAACCCAAGGGATGGACCCTTACAAGTGGACCAAGGCCAACTACTTATTACCCTCATAACGTGAATCAACCATGTAATACCTTCTCGAGGCAGACCCATCACATGCACAATGGCCTTTGCAACTCGAGTCTCACATTAACCCAACTTCTTGCAGTTGTTGGTTTTGATGAGTTATTAGGGTAGACTTCAACTACAAGTAAGGTTTAACCTTGCATCTACGTGTCGCTTAATAATTTTAAAGGATATTAACTCAACCACAATACATAAATTTCCTATTAGGAACAATTAAAATGAATTTCCTAATTTGACGCAATTAGTATGCATTAATAATATTTGTATTATGATGTTTAATTATTACATAAACATAAAGGCATAATTAATGGCATAAGTAAAAGAGAGCATACTAAGCGATGAAACATCAATCTTTTCTCCCAACAAAAGGTATACGGGTCATATTTCCCAAATTCACAATATAGCACATAAATCTTCATCTCAAATTTGAAGCATTAATAGGGAAATAAACATAACACAATAAAAGATAAACTTGTAATCCTATCCTTTTAAGATTACTTCAATGAACAAAAAGGGAAAAGCTGAATAAACAATATTATATGTATCAAAAATCGCAAAAATATGAGACACAACAACTGGTTCGAGAGCTTTAGTTTTCACTATTAATGGTGACAGATCTTCCTCCATCTCACATGCCTTCTCATCTACCACCGATCTTCTTTTATCCCATCCTCCATCCTATCTTCTCGCATCACCCCATCCCCAAATCTGGTTTCGTCTGCATGGTCAAAACTACGGCTCTCTTCTTCTCAATATTAGATCTGAACCTGATCTGCCTTTCATCCACTTTTAGCTCATCCCCCATCTTTACTTCTCAGAGATCTAGAAGCTCATCTGAACACAGCCATAGATTGGGCGTGGTGACTCTCAAGGTTAATTCTTGATTTCTGCTATGTTTTATTGCAAGTTGGTAACGGTTTCAACTACGAACGAGTTGAAGTAGTGTGCTACCTCTGTTTCCTTCGCGATTAAGTGTTAAACATTGCTTGGCGTCTTTTTGCTCACGTAGTTTGTGCTTTGGGGTCGTATGGGTTATGGTTAGATACTTGTTATGATTCTGTAGTAGTTGTCTGGTCTTAACTTTTTGTGGTTTTTGACTTGCTGGTTTTGTGATTTTTTGGCGAGGGGATGACGTTTGGCTATGCGTGGTCGCTCTGATTGGGGATTTAGTGAACACGCTTCAGATTTCTCATGTTTGATTTCAACCTCCCCATCGAATGGTAGTGCAGTGTGCTACCTCTATACCTGCGAGCCAGTGCAATCATTGCTTGGTGATATAACGATCATGTAGTTTGATTATTTGGGTTGATGTGGTGATTGTTCCTCTTGCACGTTTATGACGTAGAATGTTTGCTTCTCTCTTGTTGGATGTTTTGACTTGTCATTTCGATGGATTTAGTGAGTTGAATTATATTCGGTCTATTTTGTGTTTCTTTTGAGAAGTTTAGATGGTTGGGTTGTCATCTCATCGCTGAAGGGTGGATTTGCTTGTTCTTCCAGCGAGCCTCTGATCTGCAATCTTGTTACTGGCGCCAGGTGATGCCAAGGCACGCAACTGCTGGTAATGTTTTTATTTCTCTTCGCTGGTTTTCAAGCTTCAGGTTATCTCTTAACATGGCAATCTTAGGATGTTTTCAAGTTAAGGCTTGTTAACATATGTAATGATAATCCCACGTCCAAACAATAATGTCCATGCTACTGATCTATTTTAAGTATCTTGTACCCTGTTTTCTGGGTATGGTTTTGGAGTACCATGGATGGCTCTGAAGTGATGTGCCTAGGTGCACTTGGCTATTGTGCGTTTATCTTGCTTTTGGTATATGCCAGTGGTAGCTTATTTCAATGCTGTGCAAGGACTAACACTTTCTACTTATTTATATTGCGCTAGCTTTATGTAAATCAAGATGTATCTTTGTTTTACAAGGTTCTGGCCTAATTTCTTTTACCATTGTACTATGTAAGCTAATGTAATGTAACGTCTCCCTGCATGGAGTATGCATGATCTTATATGTGTTGTCTAGTATATTTGCTAGCTCATGTTCTGCAAGCCTGGTTAGGTAGAGTGGACGGAACACTGTAAACTCCATAGGTGGTGGACTGTCCACCTTAAGAACCAAAATTAGTTGACTGCTAATTACAGTCACCTGTTCTTTATTGTAATTTTATTATTAGTCATAATAAAAGAGTGTTACGGAACACTATAAAAATCGGTCGGCTATGCCAAAAAATATATATTATATGTATATTCTATCTAGTAATATTTTACTTCCACTTTGAGTGATAGGTACAAAACTAAGGATTTTGGTTGCATATGTTTTATTCTATCTATATCTACTATTTTATATAAAAGTAGAGATTTAAACACATATAAGTTACAGTATCCAAATCCATACTTCTATGCTAATTTAGGATTTACAACAAAAGGAAAGGAAAGTTAAAAGACTAAATTATAATTTATATACGTACCAAAAATAGGAAAAATCTCTTTTTATTTGCATTAGCTATCAAAAACCCAATAAATAACTAGATTGACAATCCCGTAATATTTGATATTTGGGAGAATTTGGTATGTTTTATTTTCATGAAATCCCAAATCCCTGTAGGAGTAATCAATCCAAATTCATACTAACAAACTATAGAAATTATGTGCCACACACAAACATTCTCCAATTCTTTCTCTTATAAAATTACATATGTATAAGAATCAATAAAGAATCATATACACATATAAAATCTAGATCCAGAAATTCTAAGTAAAATGGAAATAGAAATAGAATAGATTAAAACAGAGGGAGAAGAAGAACTAACTTGAACCTTGATTGGATCTAAAATTTAGACGAACTAGAAAAAAAATAGAGACAGAGAGCTAGAGAATATGCGGGTTTAGAGAGGAGTCTAGGGCCCTATTTATAGGTGTTATAATGTGTGAGAACTGTCGGATGTAAATTATTAGATTTGAACCATCCAAGTCACCTAAAAATATGGGCTAAATTAACCTAAATTTAGCCGCTACCCACTCTCCAATAGCTAGGCAGTCGACGCCCCTTCAGGGCTAGGCAGTTGGAATTTATTTCACATATTCATGTTAATTAGTAATTATTATGATTTGCTTATTTCCTTTTCTTTTAAACGTTGTCCCCTATTATGTATACATATAACTTAGAATTTGGATATGAAATATCCTTTTAAGCCAATGGTATTTATTTTATTCCATATTTACGCCTTTAATTTCAAATCGGAATCTACACATATATTGTTTTATTATTATATTTGTATCCTTCACACATGGACCCAATTTTCAATAAATAAATATAAAAAGGACTTGAATCTCACATGATGCAATGATAATATTTCCATGGTCCAATTCACAATTAAGTATTCATATTTTCGTCTTGTTAATATTTTCATTAATTACTATTAATTAATCTTAATTTTAATACCTATGTCTAATTAGAGTATATTTTACGGGGTATTACATTATCCCCCTTTGAAGGGGTGAAAAATATATCTTGCTCTAACAAACATGTTATACAACCAAGTTATCTATTTATACATCTGCAAAACAACCATTATCAATAAGATTTTATACTACAGACTTTGTAAAGTGAGCTTAGTCCTTACGTGGAGTGTAACCAGTGACGCATTATGTATGTAAAACATCCTAATGTGCACATAATTTCTATATGAGTGTCCGGTGTATTTGTGTCGCAATCAATTCCTAAAATCCAATTTAGCAACCATACAATGCAACCATAAAAAGAAATTTTAGAGTAAATAATTACCCTTGAAAAGCTTGGGATGAGTTCGCTTCATCTTTTCCTCTGTTTCCCATGTGCTTTATACAGGGTTATCTCCCCATTGCACTTGGAAGAAATTTATGATTTTGTTGAGAATCCTTTTAGTTTCGTGCTCACAATACATGATGTGGCATCTAGGCTCCATCTCCAATCTATCTAACACTACACCATAGTAACCATTTCGTAGCACTTAATTTTTTTAGTTGCCAACCCTTGTTTGCATTGTAGACTAATGACAATAATAAACGTTGATGTGCAAAACTGTGTTACCGAAAATACATAATTAAATTTCTTTTATTTATAACACATATTTTTGTTGTAATATCCGGTTAAATTAAAATAAAGAAAATGTTGTTATGGAAAAATATGTAAATTCGCATCACTTGGTCATATGTAGCCCTAGCCCTTACTTTTCATGCTTATTCATTTAATTGCTGCTAAAAAATAAAATCCCACCTTCTGGTGATTCGACTTAGGCTTCTTTCCTTCACATTAAATGCTTTGATCTTACTATATTTCGGTTTACCATGTTTTTCGAGAAATTCAAGAAGTCGTATAGGAGTATGGAACAACATGTCCATAAGTTAGATGTGTGTTTAAGGAAAATTTGGAAAGGGTAAACTAGGAATAGGTGTTGGATCGAAGTGCGGAACTAGAGTCATGCAGTTCTTGGATCTAACATCGGGGCAGTTGGTGAGACCTATTTGGGGATAAGGAAGGATACTGGTTTGAATTAGGATAAAAGCGTCTGATTTTGCCGAAGGGTGGGTTTCTTGAGGATTTTGATAGAGAGAAGAGTATTTTACTCATGTTAAGAGTCAGGTTTGAATTTTTTTTTTCATGTAGACTTGGATTGGAACTGCAACAATATAATGTTTGTCTCGCTCTTATTTATTAATATTATTTTATATATATAAATAAAAATTAATGAGACATAGTGAATTCGCGTGTATTTTTTTGTGAATAACATAAAACTAAACTTGTTTTCGACCTGTAAACCTTGATTAACACCCAATGTTTTCGACCAGTAAACCTAGATTAACAGCTAGATATATACAGTGCAATATAATGGACATCACTGAATGAAAATAAATGAAACACTCTTCTTCATCAATGCGGATTGTAATTGGGGTGAGCAATATTCGGTTCAAACTGAATTAACCGACCAAACCGATTCATTTAGGTTGGTTCAGTTTGGTTTTAAAACTAATCTGGTTTGTAAAATATACTTTTTGGTTATGTTTTTAATCAAATTAACCGAACTTTTAATTTATCATCTAATTTTACGGTAATGTAGTACTTCAAACACGCTACAAGAAAACACTGATTTAGCGTCAAATTTTTAGAAGCGGAAATTTCCGTTGTTAATTTGCAATGGATTTCCATGTGATTTGCAAGGGATAGTTATTTGTATTTTCAAACAACTTTTCTTTTATTTATTACTATCGTCTTCCGTCATCCCTCATTAATCCTATAACAACCCTGATTTTCAAAACCAATTAAATTTTTTTGTTTTAGCTATTTTATTGGATTTTGGGTATTTAAAATGATTTATTTTAAATAATAACGAATAAAAAATTATTTTAAATCGAAGTTAGAACGAATAAATTTATTTTAATTATAAAACAAGCCTGAAATGGCGCAGCAGTTTGAAAATTCGATTTCAAATTTCAAATGAATGTACAGGATTCAAAATAAAAAAGATTTAGGTAAAACCAGAAATATTTGAATCTGTTTAATTGTATCTTTCTAACGAATGTGAAAAATCTAGATTTCATAACGAGAATTGAAAGTTATCTCCAGTTTAAAATTTAAAATAGTTGCTATGGAGTTTATATGTATTTTTATATAAAATATAGTCCTTAAAAATAGCCATTTTGTAAACGACCTCCGTTTTTGACGGAATCACTTTTGTTGTATCTAGAATGTCAAATTATTGCTAGATTCCAATTTTCATAATTTTTGGAATTAATATGTGAGCATGGTGGATTTAAACGTGTTTGGTAATTTTAATTTGAATCAATCGACTGGAAAATGACCATTTTTCAGACAGTCTCCAAATTTGACAAAATTAGTTTTGTTAGGACCGTATCATCCAAAGATAGCTAGATTTATTTTTCGGGATTTTTTGGAGTAAGTATGCGGCCCCAGTAAATTAAAATGTACATTTGAATTCAATATATATTGAATTATATTTTAATTTAAAGAAAATTGATCGAAACGGTCGAATTGGCTTAAGGGACATACCCATTGTGTTCGAAATGAGGGTATTTAGCTAGGGACGATGGTCGTTGTGTTCGGTTTGGAGTTTGAGACGATTACAAATGTTTTTGGAAGATTATTTAATTATTTGATATAATAAAATTATATATATATATATTCCCCCTTTTCCTCTCTAACCCTAACCCGTCTAATTTTAGAAAAAAAAGAAGAAAAAAAACAAAATCGACCATGCTCAGCCCGCTGTCGCCTCGGCTGAAACCCCACCACTACCGCTCGACCTCCCCTTCGCCTCCCCTGGCCTCCGCCGCCACCGACGGCCCCTCCTCTCTCCTCCTTCGTTTAAAATCCCACCGCGAACCCCAATGCCACAAAACAGCCACTCCGGGCCTCGTGCCACCACCCACCGCATAGCCCAGTCACCACCGCCACCTGTAGCTCCCACCGCCGCTGTCCCTCACCTCAGACCGCCGCCGTGGACCCCCTCCTCCTCTAAAAACCCAATTTTTATATTTTTTGAACTTGCAAATAATACCCTGAAGCCACGCACCCACCGAAGCACCTCCAATCGAGCGCCGAAGTGCGCCAGAAACCTTAGAAAATTTTGTAAGTCTCCTGGTTTTAATTCCTAGATTAAATATGAGATAAATATATGATTTTAATGGTATAAAAGTATGATTTTAATATATATAATAGTTATATAAAAATGTGACTTTTAAACTTATATAGCTTAAATAAAAATGTGATTTTTTAATAGAATTAGCTTTATATAAAAATATGATTTTTAATTATATAGAAATATGATTTTTAGTTATACGAAAATATGATTTTTAGTTATACAAAACTATGATTTTTAGTTATATACAAATATGATTTTTAGTTATGTAAAAATACGATTTTTAGTTATGTAAAAATATGATTTTTAGCTAGATAAAAATACGATTTTTAGTTATGTAAAAATATAATTTTAAGTAGATAAAAACATTATAACACCCCACCTCCGCTAGGGTCACTCACAAAGGGAATGCACTAGCTTTGGTGGAGTATTATCTAGGTAAACATGCACATGAATATTACAAGACAGAACATATAAAAATAGCGGAAGAAAACATGATTTCATTACTTAAAACCTTTTACATCAAAGTGCCATTAAACTACTTACATCGAAACCTGTCTTGCAATAATAAAGAAGCATAAAACCATAGTCATAAATTATTCCCCAAGTAAAGCAGTAAAATAGCCATAGCAAAGAAAAGTCCAAGCCATAGATGATAATCTTGAAGCAGAAAGATCCGCACTAAGTAGCAATATTTCCTCCCTGTAAACCTGGGGAGGGGGGGGGATGGAAGAAAAAGAGGCGAAACGAAACAGGGTCAATCATAAAGACTGAGTAAGTCCTAGCGACTTTCAGCCTAAAAACAGGTAAGAGTAACATGACATGTATAAACCGAAAGTAAATATAAGCATGATGACAAGGTAAACAGATCAAACTAAGATAACAGGATAAACTCAAGTAACAAGATAACCAAGGTAACAGGATAACCAAGGTAAACTCGGAATAACATCGCATGTCTAACGTCCTCTGCACCAACCGTACTAGCATCCTAACTCGTATCATCCCTTCCATGTATATGTATAGACCCTTGCCGTACATCGTACGGGTTCCATCACGTTTTTCTATACAACTACAACGTAGTGTCACCATCCTTGAAGTCGCTTAGACTGCCATCCTTGTTCTGGCCAGATTCCCTTATCATGAATTATCGCGTGTTCAACTAGGATTTACGCCACCGAGGACCACTAGGGATTATGCTACCTATTGAACAATTTCTAGATTTGATTAGGGTTTATGCCACCCAGGACCACTAGGGATTACGCTACCTAATGGACGTTTTCGACTAGGGTTTATGCCACCTATGACCACTAGGGATTACGCTACCTATCGAACATCGCCCTACGTCACGCTTTAGTCGATCGGTTCCCTACAAGACCTAGCTCGTCGTGTGTCGGTGTCATACGGCCCAATCACGAGTGTAGCTACTCTGTGCTAGGTCCACCCTAGGGTGTATCAAGTCCTAGGGTGTCAACCACTGACACCATTCCAAGCACGCACAGTGTAAAACTACTGGTGCCCATGCCTGCTTTTTCAACTCTGGACTACGTGCACGACCATAGTCCGCCTGAACCTACAATGGCGCACCAAACTCAGCCGTCGTTTTGGACGCTTACAATCAGCCCAGTAATCGTGCCCCATCCTAGCCTAGTCCCTAGGGTATCGTGATACATCCAAGAGGGTTACTGCTGAAAAGGACCGCGTAACTAGGGTTTCCGTCCAGCAGGTTAAGTGTTGTCTTCTAACTTCAAGATTTAACCCCTATCAGTCTAGCCTGTCCAGTTGGTTAAGTGTGGTCATTCAAGTTCGTGACTTAACTCGTCTACATGTCATGTCAAGATTGGCTAAGTGTTGTCACTCACGTTCATGACTTAGCCCTACGAATCACGTGTCAAGTTGGTTAAGCGTATTCCAGCGGTTCATGACTTAACCCTATCCAAGTCATCGTGTCAAATTGGTTAAGTATATTTAAGCTTAACCCCATCAAATTACCGTGTTGGTTTGGTTAAGTGTATTCAAGTGACTCATGACTTAACCTCATCAAGTTATCATGTTAGGTTGGTTAAGTATATCCAAGTGATTCATGACTTAACCCCATTAAGTTACCATGTTAGATTGGTTAAGTATATTCAAGTGATTCATGACTTAACCCCATCAAGTTATCATGTTGGATTGGTTAAGTATATTCAAGCGATTCCTGACTTAACCCCGTCAAGTTACCATGTTAGATTGGTTAAGTATATGTTAACCTAACCCGATCCACTAGTCAAATTATAACGGTTAAGTGTTACCCTCGTGAGTTTACTTAACCTTACCATGCCTCGCGTTATACTAGTCGGGTGTTATCGATCCATTCAGGTTAAACTAACCCATCCTCTAATCGTGTTATATGGTTAAGTGTTATCTAGAAATCAAGTCCGGTTTTACTTAACCCACCCATCCACGTTATATTGGTTAAGTGTCATTAGTCTAATCAAGTTACTTAACCCACCCGTCCATGTCACATTGGTTAAGTGTCATTAGTCTAGTCAAGTTACTTAACCCACCCGTCCATGTCATATTGGTTAAGTGTCATTATTCTAATCAAGTTACTTAACCCACCCGTCCATGTCATATTGGTTAAGCGTCATTAGTCTAATCAAGTTACTTAACCCACCCGTCCATGTCACATTGGTTAAGTGTCATTAGTCTAATCAAGTTACTTAACCCACCCGTCCATGTCATATTCATTTATCATTTATTAATGCATCAACCTCTCACATTGGACTTATTTGCGGTCACTGGATATGCCGGGTGGTTCCGGGCAGAATTACACCGCAAATCCATTCCAACCTCGGGTTCATGCATTACCACAATCTAATCTTTGCCTACGACCTCTCACATTAGACTATTATTGTTGTGGTCACTGGATATGCCGGGCGGTTTCGGGCAGAATTACACCACAACTCAAGTCTAACCTCGTGTCGAAGACATCCATTAGATTGTTAATTACATATGTGTCATCTAAGTCAAAATCCCTACTTTACATATTACTATACATATGCCCAAGTTCCACCTTACATGCCCATGAAAATATGTACCCAATTCTAGCCACTTTACATATGTCTAATTCTCGCCTATTTGCATGTATGCCAAGTTTATGACATCCCAACCCTACCAAGTTCTAGCCAAACTTACATGTTATCAAGTTCATGCCCAAATAAACCCACATCATGGTTCATGTTCCTAATCCCACTTATGCATAATTTACATAAGCCCAATCCCTTGATTTAACTTGCATAGTCTCAAAACCCGTGATTTAATTCATATGACAATTCATGTATGCCCAAACTTGCAAATTACATTGGCAATACCCCAAATTTCCCCGTATACAAATCGCATGTAAATCGTAGTTTAGGCCTAGGTCCGAAATCGACCATGGTTCATCAAAAGAAAATAAATAGGGGAAGGTAGAGACTTTGCATAAAACAAGATCCGAGAGAAAAACATTATTACATGCATGCTAAGGACATAAAAGAGTGATTTGCAACATGCATAGGTTCAAATTAATGCTATAGCAACATCCCCAAAGGTCAAGATCAAAAATGAACAAGAAAGAACATGGATTGAATATCATGCATAGATCCAATTTCAACTTTATCACATGTCATATTCATGTTATCGTTTCAATCTAAAAGCATCTAGAACTTACAAAGCGTGGCTAGTGAATTAGGAGCAAGAATCGTCATAGAATCGCTGTAGAAGCTCTAGGAATGATGTAGCAACACTAAAAGCCTTGAGAATATAAGTAGCTCCTTTGATTTGATGTAGAAAGCTTGCTCCTTTGACTTGAATCAAGTTTGCATGCTTAGGCCTTCGAAGATGAAGATGGAGGCCATGATCAAGAGACATTTGGGCAGCACTTTGTTGTTAGGATTGTTTTTAGTGATTTAGGTTAGGTCTTAGGGTGTTTTTATAGAAGTAGGAGCTAGTTTAGGCCCTTAGATTAACCCTAGTTTAGATCTGAACCACTGAAAATCGTCACAGGCCAACCCACCAGACCACACAAGCAAGCAGGTGCACCAGGCTAACCTGGCTCGACCAGGGAGGTCGACCCCCAGGTCGACACCAAGGTCGACTCCCCAGTCGACCTGGGGGGGGGCAGGTCGACTCCCCAGTCGACCCCCCAGTCGACCTGGGGTAGGGCGGGAAAATTTCCCGCCCAATCTGTTTGGAGCTGATTTCGAATTTCGGACTGAATTTTGAATTTTCTGAAATCTTCTATGGCCCATATCTCGGTCATACGGACTCCGATTTACAAAATTTCGGACCCGTTTCCAACCAGAATTCCGAGACGAACGCAATGGCGCAACCCGTTTCACTTGATTCTTATTTTAAAATTTAATTCTGCCTTGATTCTTGTCTTAACGCGTTATTAAAAATTCGGGTTGTTACAAACATGATTTTTATCGTAGCTATGAAATAATTTTTAGAAAGATAAAAATATGTTTTTTAATATATATATATACATATAAAGGTTTGAAAATGCGATTTTTTTAAATATATAAACATCATATTAAAAATGTGATTTTTACTATGAACAGCGTGAAAAAGATTGCGTTGGAATTTCAGGCAAATCCATACTATTCAGAACTAAAACTTGCGGGTTGAAACCGAAGGTGAGAACTCCTTCTCACTTAATTTATTATACAGTAAAACATATACTAGGATGTAGACGGGGCTTAGAAGCCCCTGACATTATTTATTGTATAAACCATATTATGTGATTTGAATTACGTGGAGTTCAACACTCAAATTCGCACAATCACATAAATTGAAAGCGATGTATGGAAATTACCGACACACGGATTTCATACTCCACGAATAGCCACTTATGGCGCCGTAATCAAAATTTGGAGTAATTTAGTATTAATTTATTTAGATGTTCTGCATGATTTGATTATGGTTGTGAAAGTTGATTTATTTGTTTGGATATGATTTGGATGTGAATTGGTTTGTGTATGGTGCAGGCCAGTATTAGGCGAGGGGTAAGGCTAGAGACCTTATTCCGGTTTTAATATCGCGCCGTTATGCTACCAAAATTTTCTAAAATATGTTAGAAAAATCAATAGCTAGTTAAAAATATTAATTTTAACATATATATGAGATATATAAAATGGCTAGGTTATGGAACAACTAATTCGCTAAAAATATTATTTTTAGTTTATAACTACGATGAATAAAATTATTTAGGCGTTGTATAGAATTTTATGAACAAATTCATAAAACTCTATATATTGATTATATTGTTAAAAATAAGTTTACACATCCATTTACAAGTCGGACGACTTGTTTATGCTCACCTATTTTTGTGATATCGATGGGGACGATAATTTTTACACATCGCCCAAGTGCACAAATAATAACAATTATTTGATGGTTGAAACCCCACACGGGTACTAGGATGATATTTGACGTACAATAATCCCAATTGTTTAGTTGTATGTCAATCGATTAGTTGACAGGCTGTTGTAAGTGTTAACTATTTATATTTGATGCTTATGCAGTTGAGTAGTGCAATCTGGATGATGGTTGATTGTGTATAATTATTGTTGTGTACATGTGTGTATGAAATCCATATAAATAACATTATATGGTAATTGACTGTGTCTGATTCCAATTCAGAAATAACGAATATTTTAAAATAATATCCAGTAAAGGATCAAAATATGATTTTGATGTCCGATTTGGGATAGACACGAAAATATTGAAATATATGAAGCCGTGTTGTTTAGATTTACGGCACTTTAACATGAATGATATTTATATTGATTTTATTCATTTTTATAATGAATATCGAAAAGGAAATGACTTCAAAATCTGATATTTTGAAAATATCATCATTTATAAATTAATGATAAGGAGTATTCAATTTTGATTTAAAATTGAAAATGAAGCTAGAATCGTTTTAAAACGAATTTATAAACGATTTATAAATGACATTTTAAATGGAAATCGACGAAATATAATATATATACATATATATATTATATATATATATATATTTAATGCCTGAACAGAATGCGCTGCGGTGCTACCATTCGCGAATTTCGACCATTGACTTCGAATTGACATTACGGGAGATCCGGCCGTCGAATTCTCCTAAAACCAGAACTGTTGGGTTCGTATCGAAAAGAGATTTCCAACGAATATAAGAGATTTGAAATCTAACGGTTGGATTTGGAATTATGTCCAAATCAAATTTGGAAAAGGTCGTTGTAAGTGTAGTTCGATGACCGTTTATGGAAATCGACTGAAAGGGCCTTAATAAAATTATTAAAAATATTAATAATTTGTGTAAAATCATAATAAATGATTTGGAAAGAATTGGGACGAAAAAATCAATGTTTGTAAAGATAATATATTTTTATCAAAATGAACTAGTTATTAACTAGATTTAAAATTCAATAATTTTTAAATAAAATAAACTGGATTGGTGAATGGTTTTAATATTACCCGAAATTTCCAATGAACTAATTGGAATGGATTTAGAATGGAAATAATCTTTGGAATATTTCGATATTGGATTCCGTGATTATACGGATATTGTTATGGAAATTTGAAAGATATATATATATATATATATATCGTTATTTCCAATATGATATTGGTTGGTTTCAGAGTTTGATATTGAACATAAGACAATATAATTTCTATTCAAAGCCTTGTATTTAATATCAAATGGGTTTTTTTTTATCGTGAACGGTGTTTTAAATAACACTTGTTCTTTAACCGGATTAATAGTGAAGTTAAGATTTGGAATTTACAAGTCTTTTATTAAGATTTAATGGAAATTTTCCAAAGTAAAGTTTTCCAATTTAATAAAATAAATTAGAATGGAATGGAATTTGATTTGTTAATAATCGAAGTGAGCTTTTGTGGAGGAAGACTGTTAATATATATGGAATTTAAAAGGCTTTGTCGTTATTCCATTTATATTATTAGTCAGATACGTAAATTGATATCGATTATATATTGATCTATTTTCCGTGAAGATTCCATAAGTAATGGAATGTGATTTTGGGTTTAGCGTGAACTGTGTTTTAAATGACATTGGTTCTTTGACCCAGTTAAAGACAGGATTACATGTCTGACATTGTATTACGAATTGTATTATTTATCTCATCTGTTTGGTGGCGGGGAATATATTCTTTTGCTTAACACCATTCGCTAAGACATACGAGCTTAGAGGTTATATATCGGTAGAAATCAATGGTACAGTGTAGATTGTTGATGCGACATTTTTGTGTTTCCAAAGTTAATATTGATTTTTGGGAAGATTAAAACTAAGTGGAGTTTTAATGAATCTTTAATTAGATTGGAATGAGAATGTGATAATTTAAATTATCAAATTTGGAAATGATTGAGAATGGAATACCACGAGTTTTGCTCCAAGCGATAGCTAAATCTTTAATTAGATTTAAACATGATATGATAATTAAATTTACCAATAACACCATGGGGTTAGATATGGGGTACTACCAGTTTTGCTCCATGGGATGAATAGGTTGGGATTGGGAAATAAAACAAATGATTACTTCGGTAATGCGCGCTAATCGCGACTAGTTTGAATAAACCTTAATTTGGTTTGAATTGAAATCCAAAGAAAGATTAAAGAATAAATTTAAAGAATTTATCTTTGACAAAATTAATGGGAACCTTTCCAAAAGGATATGAATATTTGAATAAATGAATATTCAAAATTGGAATGAGGCGTATGTTGTGTTTTTATAGCACTTGATTATAAGAGACGTGAATTATTCGGAAAGGCCAGGTTTATACTCGTTCTGAATAATTGATTCGACGATAAGTTGACGATGAAGATGGTGGTTGAAGACCAGAAGTCTTCACATCGTTTGGATGATTACCGATGTCTTGATTAGGCTATACACCTAAGACAAGGTAATAAGTGGTGATCGTCCAGATGTTCTTGGAGATCGAACGGATATGCGAGGACCTCTCTCTTGTATTGGACATATGGGACGAGGAATAAGGTGCCTCCGGTTTCGTTCAGACCTAGAACGAACTAGTAAATGGATGTGTGTCTAACATTGGATTTCATTCTGTGTTTATTGATATCTATTAAATATATATCTGTTTGGTGGCGGAGAATTTATTCTCTCCCTTAACACCCTTCTCTGAGAGGTACAAGCTTAGAAGTTATATATCGATAGACATCAGTCGTATGGCGTGAATTGTAACACCCCACCTCCGCCAATGCCACTCTTGAAAGGACACTAGCTTTGGAGGGGCGTTAAATGAGGTAAACATGCATGCAGATATCACAAGACAGAACATATAAGTAAAACAGAGTAAATAAAGCAGCGGATAAAACTAACATTTCAAAACCATAGTCAAGTTACATCAAAGTACTTGGTCATTATTTTCCACAAAACATAGTCTAGAAACATAAACTGAAAACTAGAAATAACATAAAGTAACTATCCCCAAGGTAGAATAAAGCCATAGCGAGCTCAAGTCCAAACCGTACATGAGCTATCCAGAAAAGCAGCTAAAGATCCAAGCTAGGTACCAGTGTTCCCACCCTGTAAACCTGGGGGGGGGGGGGGAAATGGAAGAAAAGAGGCGAAAGAAAACGGGTCAGTCAAAAGACTGGTAAGTCCTATCTACTATCAGTATAAAAACTAATAAAGTTAACTGGACATGTAAAGCAGAGATGAAACATAGGGTGATAACTGGCATGGTGAAAAGTTAACAAGATAGATCAAGTGTGGCATCGCATATTCAAGGTTAAGTTGCACCAGGTGTGTACTAGTATTCCAATCCATGTCAAGTATAATCAAGAAATGATCCCTTAGCCCAATGTTGGCCCAAACCCATGAGATGACCTAAATCAAGGTCCAACTACTCAGTCTAGTCGATCGGCTCCCTATAAGCCTAACTCGTCGTGTATCGGTGTCATACGGCTTAATCGTGGAATGTAGTTAACTGTGCTAGGTCCACCCCAGGGTGTATCCAGCCCTAAGGTGTAAACCACAGACACAATTCAAGCACGCACAGTCTAAACCTACTGGTGCCCATGTTCAACTCCGGACTTAATGTGCACGACCATGGTCCGCCTGAACAACCGGTGCACCCTTCAGCCGTCTCTTTTGGTCTCTTACAATCAGTCCAGTAATCGTGCCCCACCCTAGCCTAGTCCAGGGTACCCATGATACTTCCAAGTAGGTTACTGCTGAAAAGGACCACGTAACTAGGATTTCAAGCGGGTTAAGTGTGGTTAACCCTATCCTAACCATGTATTGAGTTGGTCAAGTGTATTCAAGCAGTTCATGACTTAACCCTATCAATACATCGGGTTTAATTGGTTAAGTATATTCAAGTAGTCCATGACTTAACCCTACCAATCCATCGTGTTTAATTGGTTAAGTATTCAAGTAGTCCATGACTTAACCCTATCATGTGGCATTAATTAATTTAATGCACCCAACCTCTCACATTAGACCTTGTTGTGGTTACTAGTTAAGCCGGGCGGGTCCGGGTAGCTTTACACCACAACTTAGTCTAACCTCGGGTTTCAAGTGCGACATGACCAACTACTCACATTGGGTCCTATTGTTTGTAGCCACTAGTTAAGCCGGTCGGTTCCGGGTAGATTTATGCTACAAACTCAACCCAACCTCGAGTTGGCCACACTCATATTTTCTAAGTGTCATGTCCATCATTATGTTTACAAACATAATCACAAGTCAATGTTCATGTCATATTTTAAAACCATGTTTTCATGTCATTAATATTACCCAAACCCAACGCATTCCCATCGCATGTACGTTTCGCATAACACAACATAGATCAAAAGAGGGAACTTGGCAAAAGCATAACAAAAGGGCACAAGGTAATAAGGTTGGCCACAAGTTAAACATGGTGGCATATGAGGCATAAATATGTTCATTTAAACTTGCATGTTACATGCATAACATTCAAACTTAGCGAATAGGTGATACATGGTCCTAGATGACATAGGATGATGACTAGAAGTTCGCATATAACATTATATGCAAGTTATCATAAAGGTTATGAGAGTTCTCATGTTGCATAATGCAACATTTCAACATAAAGCTTATAGCTTTTAGCCCACAAGGTCAAGGTGATAGCTTTACAAACATGCATAGAATAAACCTATGCATAACATGTTAGAATCAAAGCACATATCATACTTAGGCCCAAACTCAAACTTGCATCATGTCACATTTAACTTCATAGTTAGAATCTAAGAGTAGAATAGGGCTTACAATGCTATGAAGACTAGAATAAATATAAAATAAGATTGAGACGAAGCCACACTAGCAAATCCGCAACCAAAGACGATAAACTCCACTTCAAGACTTGAGAACAAGGAGGAATAACCCCAAAGACAAAGAAAGATGGCTCTTTTACTTAAGAAAGATGGCTCCTTTATGACATAGATTGATTTGAGACACTCATGCTCTCATGAAGAAGGTGGAGGCCATGATTAGTGAACATTTGGCAGCATTTAGTTGTAGGAATGATTAATGAAGGTTTAGGCTAGGTCTAGGGGTCTTTTTATAGAGATTAGGGGTAGTTTAGACCATAGGATTAACCCTAAAACGAATCTGAACCATTAACTCCCGTCAGAAACCAACAAAAGAGGACCCAACATGCCAAAATGGTGCACCAGAAAAATTGGTCCGACCGGGGGGGGGGGGTGTCGACCCCTGGGTCGACATGGGTGTCGACCCATTGGTGGGGGTCGACACAGGTGTCGACCCCTGTGTCAACCCTGCCTGGGGCGGGAGAATTTCCGCCTATCCTGTTTTGGCTGAAATTCAAACCTGAATTCGAATTTGAACTGTTTTCGGGCTTGGAATTTTCTGAAAACTTCATTGGGCCATAACTTGGTCATACGGACTCCGTTTTTCGAAAACTCGGACTCTATTTCGCGTATTTTTCCGAGACGAACGCAATGGCATGGCCCGTTTCCCTTGATTCAGATTTTAGAATTTAATTCTGCCTTGATTTACATTATAACATGTTATTAAAAATACGGGTTGTTACATTCTCCCCTCCTTAAAGGATTTCGTCCCCGAAATCTCCAAGTTAGGAAGAACGTATCCTATCATCCATCATCCATCTACTCGAAACATCATCCACAAGTAACCATTGTCCTTAAAAAGATTCTAAATGTTGTATGAACATATGCAAAAGGTGTGTGTATATGTACTTATCTAATGCAAAAATCAGGCGGTTACTAATTCAGTAAACCTCCTTAATGCAAAGTATGTTAGTGAAATGAGTCCATATGTATGCAAATTCCTAACATAATTTATAATCTCTACATGAGTGCACATAACATTCATTCATATGCAACATCCACGTGATAGCACAACAAGTTTCATCCATGAATAAGTATCAGCACTCATGCATATGCAATATGAAAGTGTGTGAGCCGATCTTAGTGCCTAATGTGTGTCATGCATCCACGAGTATCCACTTGCAAACACTTGCAACCACTTGCAAACATCAAGCATAACATGTTTCAAATACATGTTTCATCCAAAGGGTTTCTACCTAAGGTTCTCATGAGATAACAAGATAAACGGGATAAACATGGATAGCAAAAAGAAAGATATGCTGATTAGGAAAGGAGATTGAGAATGTACCCTCAAAAAGGAATGGATAAAGCCCACGTATCTTCTCCTCTGTTTCCCAAGTTGCATCTTCATCGGCTTCACTCCACTGAACTTTCACCAATTTGACTTCTCGATTCCATAACTTCTTGATCTCTGTTCCCAAGATACGAATCGAGCTCTCCTCAAGGTTGCCTCTTTTTATAACTCCACGTCTTCAAGAATGCTTGGTTCAACCACCTCAACGGACTCATGTAGGAACTTTTGGAGATGAGAGACATGAAAGACATTATGCACTCCGGCTAGCTTCTCGGGCAATTCCACCTTATAGGCCATCTTTCCAATTTTCTCTATGATAGGGAAGGGTCCTACGAACCTTGGTGCCAGCTTCCCAACTGCTCCAAAACGTACCACTTTACGCAAAGGGGAAACCTTCACGAAAACCATATCTCCAACTTCGAATTCCAAATCTGTCCTTCGCTTGTCAGCATAGGATTTCTGTCTGTCTTGGGCCGCTTTCATCCGTCTTCTCACCAATTCAACTTTCTTGGATGTGTCCCCTATCATATCGGGCCCAAGTATAAGCCTATCTGTTGTCTCCCACCAACAAGATGGTGACCTACACGGCCTCCCATACAAAGCTTCAAATGGTGCCATCCCTATGCTGGCTTGATAGCTACTATTATAAGCAAACTCTACAAGAGGAAGGTGGTCTTCCCAAGTACCACCAAAGTCAAGGACACAAAGCCTCAAAAGATCTTCTAGCACTCTATTCACCCTTTCGGTTTGGCCATCCGTCTGGGGGTGATAGGCTGTACTCAGATTCAATCGCGTACCATCGCTTCTTGCAAACTATTCCAGAACTGGCTAGTAAAAATTGGGTCACGATCGCTAACTATGCTAGATGGAACTCCATGCAACCGCACTATCTCTCGAAGATAAATAGATGCTAGCCATGATGCGGTCCTCTTGCTCTTTACTGGGATGAAATGAGCACTCTTCGTAAGTCTGTCAACTATGACCCATATGCTCGTGTTCCCTCTCCTTGACTTAGGCAATCCATCCACAAAATCCATAGAAATACTCTCCCACTTCCATTGCGGGACCTCCAATGGATGTAATAGCCCACCGGGTTTCTTCAACTCGGCTTTCACTTGTTGGCACACCATGCACTTTGAAACATACTCTGCCACATCTTTCTTCATTCCAGCCCAAAAGAAACTGCGCTTCATATCTCTGTACATCTTATCTCCTCCAGGATGTATAGTCATCTTCGAGTGATGTGCTTCTTCGAGAACTTTATGCACCAAGTCTCCTACTTGTGGAACGCATAGCCTTCCATCACGCCTTAGCCAACCCTTGTCATCAATAGTATATCTAGCAAGGTGACTAGACGTCTCACCACGGATCAACTTGCCCATGATCTCAACTATCCGCGGGTCTTCCTTCTGTGAAGTCCCTACTTGATCCAGAAGTGTGGGTCTAAGCTCAAGGGATGCTAATGAACCCGTCATCGACTCAACAGTCGTCGTGAAATCAAAGGTTGCCAAGAACTCTAAGTTCTTCATCTCAATAAACAAGGGACTCAAAGTCAACCTCCTTCTGCTTAGTGCATATGCCACAACATTACCCTTGCCAGGGGTGTAAGCTATCTCGAAGTCATATAATGCCAAGAATTCCATCCACCTTTGCTGCCTTAGATTCAGATCTTTCTGCGAGAAGAGGTACTTGAGCGACTTATGATCAGTATATAACTCAAACCTTTCGCCTAGAAGATAGTGGCGCCAGGACTTGAGTGCAAAGACGATCGCCGCCAACTCCAAATCATGAGTGGGATAGTTCTTCTCATGAACTTTAAGTTGCCTACCCCCATAACATATCACTCTTCCCTCTTGCATCAGAACAGCACCTAACCCCGTACCACATGCATCGGTGTACACGGTAAACATCTTACCGCCATCGGGTAATGCCAAAACTGGAGCTGTAGTAAGGGCCCTCTTGAGACTTTGAAAAGCAAGCTCACACTCTATGTCCCATGCAAAAACTAAGTTCTTCTTCGTCAACCAAGTAAGAGGGGCCGAAATCTTAGCGAAGTCCCTGATGAACTTCCTATAGTAGCCCGCCAGACCGAGAAAGCTTCTTACTTCGGTTGCATTCCTAGGAGTCTTCCAGTCTTGAACTGCAACCACTTTCGCGGGATCCACCGCTATGCCTTGCTTAGAAACTATATGTCCAAGAAACCGAACTTCCCTTCTCCAGAAATGGCATTTGGAGAACTTGGATTTCAACTGATGAGCTCTAAGCGTATCCATCACTTCCTTGAGATGTCTGGCATGTTCTTCCTCATCCTTTGAGAGGATCAGAATATCATCCACGAAGACAACCACGAACTTGTTAAGGAACTCCCTGAACACCCTACTCATCAAGTCTACGAAGTAGGCGGGTGCATTAGTCAAACCGAATGGCATGACAAGCCATTCAAAGAATCCATCTGGAGTCCTAAACGCAGTCTTATCAATACTATCCTCGGCCACTCTAAGCTGATGGAATCCGGTGGCTAGATCGAGCTGAGAGAAAACAGAAGCACCAACAAGCTGGTCAAAGAGATCATCAATCCTCGGTAATGGGTGCCTATTCTTCTTTGTCAGCTTGTTCAACTCTCGATAATCAACACATAGACGAAGCGAACCATCCTCCTTAGTAGCGAATACCACCGGAGCACCCCATTCAGAAATGCTTCGCCTAATAAAAATTTTCTCAAGCAGCTCCTTGATTTGCTTACTGAGCTCCCTTCTTTCACGTAGGGCCATGTGCCTAACGGGCAATGATACTGGCTTGGCATTATCGACTAGATAAATGCGGAAATCTATCTCTCGTTTAGGGGGTAACCCCTTAACTTCTTCAAAGACATCAGGATAGTCTCGGACCACCCTTACAGATTGCAGATCATCGATGGACGAGTCAAGAGATTCAAGATAACATAACATGATGGGACCTCTATGGTTACAAGAAATTTCTAGGGTATTATCGAGGCGAGTCATGAGCCTCACCACCCTATGCTCACAATCGAGGATGGCTCCATAACTGGACAACCAATCCATGCCCAAAATCAACCCGTATCCCGTGAACCCGAGAACATAAGCATTACGCGTGAATTCTACGGTCAAGATAGAAATCTTCAAATCCACACAAATCATAGATAAATGGGCGGAACCCCCAATTGGATTTGAAACACTGACGGGATCCTCAACTAGACTAGTACTTAGGTGCAAACTTTCAACAATGTCAGAAGAAATAAAGGTATGCGATGCGCCAGAATCAAATAAAGTGCGAACAGGAAAGTCAGAAATATAAACGAGACTTTCTACAGAAATACTACCTCGGTCCTGAGCTGGAGCGGTATTGAGAGTATGCACTTGCCCTCCAGAAGGTCCTGCACGCTGATTCTGTCCTTGCCCTTGTCCTTGCTTCTTGGGGCAATCCTTGCTAAAGTGTCCAGTCTCTCCACAATGAAAGCATTCGCCCAGCTTCCTCTTCTTCTTCCTGCAGTCTTTAGCTATGTGCCCAACAATCCCACAGTAGTTGCATTTTCTTGGGTCCTTTGCCTTGGCCTTGTTGCCCTTGTTGTTCTTGTTGTTCTTGTTGTTCTGATTGCTCTGGTTTCCTCCCCACTTGGAGTCTGTCTTCTTGGTTTGATTCTCATTAGCCTTGACTTCTTTCTTGCCATTTTTATCGTCTCCTTGAAGCAATGCCATGTCTACTAGGCCTTCAAAAGTGGCTCCCATGGGTATATGAGACAGGGCTAAACCTTGTAATGGCTCATTCAACCCTCGTGCAAAGCGTAAAGCCTTCTTCTGGGGAGTATTAACCATGTCCAAACCGAATCGAGCGAGCTGGTTAAACTCATTCACATACTCCCTCACTGTCATGTCCCCTTGCTTCAAAGATATAAACTTCTCCAATTGCAGATTTGCCTCAGCTGATGATAGAAACTTAAGCCCAAACCTCGTCCTAAAGTCGGCCCAAGTCTCTATAGGTCTAGTAGCATTGGTGACCTCCCACCAATAAGCAGCTTCTTCTTTTAATAGCCATGCTGCTAATAAAACCTTTCTATGGTCTTCCACATCAAAGATAGCGAAAAGATCTTCAGTTTCTTTCAACCAATTTCGTGCCTCCACAAAAGTCTCCGTCCCAATGAAATTCTTGCCACCCATCGCCTTAAAATCCTTGCAAACCTTTGCGAAATCCGCTTGTGGATGCTGAGGAGGGGGAGGAGGAGGAGGAACCTCAGTTACGGTGGGGGTATTTGCTGGGCCCGCATCGTTGGCCCTAGCTTCCAAGTACCTCCGAAACCATCCGGGAATGGTTACTCCCTCGGGAATGTTAAGATCGGCCATGCAGAAAAAGGAAAAGATAGATTTAGAACGAGGAAACGAAGGATAGTGCTAATGGCTTTTGGGGAACAGCCTTTTAAAATAACTAGACTTTTCTTGGAAAATACTTAATTGGTTTTGAAAATAGTTTTCCAAAAAGGTAAGTTTTTAAAAACACTTTTGCTCAAATCTTGTAAACCTTATGCTCTAATACCAAATGTAACACCCCACCTCCGCCAATGCCACTCTTGCAAGGACACTAGCTTTGGAGGGGCGTTTAACGAGGTAAACATGCATGCAGATATCACAAGACAGAACATATAAGTAAAACAGAGTAAATAAAGCAGCGGATAAAACTAACATTTCAAAACCATAGTCAAGTTACATCAAAGTACTTGGTCATTATTTTCCACAAAACATAGTCTAGAAACATAAACTGAAAACTGGAAATAACATAAAGTAACTATCCCCAAGGTAGAATAAAGCCATAGCGAGCTCAAGTCCAAACCTTACATGAGCTATCCAGAAAAGCAGCTAAAGATCCAAGCTAGGTACCAGTGTTCCCACCGTGTAAACCTGGGGGGGGGGAAACGGAAGAAAAGAGGCGAAAGAAAACGGGTCAGTCAAAAGACTAGTAAGTCCTATCTACTATCAGTATAAAAACTAATAAAGTTAACTGGACATGTAAAGCAGAGATGAAACATAGGGTGATAACTGGCATGGTGAAAAGTTAACAAGATATATCAAGTGTGGCATCGCATATTCAAGGTTAAGTTGCACCAGGTGTGTACTAGTATTCCAATCCATGTCAAGTATAATCAAGAAATGATCCCTTAGCCCAATGTTGGCCCAAACCCATGAGATGACCTAAATCAAGGTCCAACTACTCGGTCTAGTCGATCGGCTCCCTATAAGCCTAACTCGTCGTGTATCGGTGTCATACGGCTTAATCGTGGAATGTAGTTAACTGTGCTAGGTCCACCCCAGGGTGTATCCAGCCCTAAGGTGTAAACCACAGACACAATTCAAGCACGCACAGTCTAAACCTACTGGTGCCCATGTTCAACTCCGGACTTAATGTGCACGACCATGGTCCGCCTGAACAACCGGTGCACCCTTCAGCCGTCTCTTTTGGTCTCTTACAATCAGTCCAGTAATCGTGCCCCACCCTAGCCTAGTCCAGGGTACCCATGATACTTCCAAGTAGGTTACTGCTGAAAAGGACCACGTAACTAGGATTTCAAGCGGGTTAAGTGTGGTTAACCCTATCCTAACCATGTATTGAGTTGGTCAAGTGTATTCAAGCAGTTCATGACTTAACCCTATCAATACATCGGGTTAAATTGGTTAAGTATATTCAAGTAGTCCATGACTTAACCCTACCAATCCATCGTGTTTAATTGGTTAAGTGTTCAAGTAGTCCATGACTTAACCCTATCATGTGGCATTAATTAATTTAATGCACCCAACCTCTCACATTAGACCTTGTTGTGGTTACTAGTTAAGCCGGGCGGGTCCGGGTAGCTTTACACCACAACTTAGTCTAACCTCGGGTTTCAAGTGCGACATGACCAACTACTCACATTGGGTCCTATTGTTTGTAGCCACTAGTTAAGCCGGTCGGTTCCGGGTAGATTTATGCTACAAACTCAACCCAACCTCGAGTTGGCCACACTCATATTTTCTAAGTGTCATGTCCATCATTATGTTTACAAACATAATCACAAGTCAATGTTCATGTCATATTTTAAAACCATGTTTTCATGTCATTAATATTACCCAAACCCAACGCATTCCCATCGCATGTACGTTTCGCATAACACAACATAGATCAAAAGAGGGAACTTGGCAAAAGCATAACAAAAGGGCATAAGGTAATAAGGTTGGCCACAAGTTAAACATGGTGGCATATGAGGCATAAATATGTTCATTTAAACTTGCATGTTACATGCATAACATTCAAACTTAGCGAATAGGTGATACATGGTCCTAGATGACATAGGATGATGACTAGAAGTTCGCATATAACATTATATGCAAGTTATCATAAAGGTTATGAGAGTTCTCATGTTGCATAATGAAACATTTCAACATAAAGCTTATAGCTTTTAGCCCACAAGGTCAAGGTGATAGCTTTACAAACATGCATAGAATAAACCTATGCATAACATGTTAGAATCAAAGCACATATCATACTTAGTCCCAAACTCAAACTTGCAACATGTCACATTTAACTTCATAGTTAGAATCTAAGAGTAGAATAGGGCTTATAATGCTATGAAGACTAGAATAAATATAAAATAAGATTGAGACGAAGCCACACTAGCAAATCCGCAACCAAAGACGATAAACTCCACTTCAAGACTTGAGAACAAGAAGGAATAACCCCAAAGACAAAGAAAGATGGCTCTTTTACTTAAGAAAGATGGCTCCTTTATGACATAGATTGATTTGAGACACTCATGCTCTCATGAAGAAGGTGGAGGCCATGATTAGTGAACATTTGGGCAGCATTTAGTTGTAGGAATGATTAATGAAGGTTTAGGCTAGGTCTAGGGGTCTTTTTATAGAGATTAGGGGTAGTTTAGACCATAAGATTAACCCTAAAACGAATCTGAACCATTAACTCCCGTCAGAAACCAACAAAAGAGGACCCAACATGCCAAAATGGTGCACCAGAAAAATTGGTCCGACCGGGGGGGGGGGGGGGGGGTGGTCGACCCCTGGGTCGACATGGGTGTCGACCCATTGGGGGGGGGTCGACACAGGTTCTGTGTCGACCCTGCCTGGGGCGGGAGAATTTCCGCCTATCCTGTTTTGGCTGAAATTCAAACCTGAATTCGAATTTGAACTGTTTTCGGGCTTGGAATTTTCTGAAAACTTCATTGGGCCATAACTTGGTCATACGGACTCCGTTTTTCGAAAACTCGGACTCTATTTCGCGTATTTTTCCAAGACGAACGCAATGGCACAGCCTGTTTCCCTTGATTCAGATTTTAGAATTTAATTCTGCCTTAATTTACATTATAACATGTTATTAAAAATACGGGTTGTTACATGAATTGTCAATGTGGCATGATGAGATGCAAGTGATCAAGGTTTTTGTTGAAAAGCAGAGTCTTGTGGTTGATGATCAAAGCACGGCTATAAATAGCATAGCTTTGTGTATAGCGTTAATTCGCGAGGCTCACATCTCGGTATGATTCAAAAAATGGGATCGAAATGCAGGGAGTGCGGTTTTGATTGTAGAACTAGTATGGCGACATTATATATGGTACCCATGCCGTCTATGATTGTTATATTTATATTTGAAGTTATTTTTAAACACTATGCACTTATAGTATCAAAACAATTTGTTTTATGGCGTATCAAGCATGTTTGGCTATTATAAGGGAAAACTCTATCCTCCAGCTTGCGTTGCATTGTGTGGTGGGACCTGAGTCTTATAATAGCTTCATTTTTCCAAAATCATTGCGCTATTTGTTATATGCATTGGTATTCTTGGGAGGAAACCCATTCCGTGTTATACGACATGGTCCCTTGATTTACTTTATTTTTAAAGTAAAGATTTAATCACTGTTTTAGTTTTCACACCAGTCACATGACTGACCTGGAGTTTATTGTTTTAACCTAAACTCTGGGTGCCCCTATTTTCCATACAGGCAGCTAGTAGTTTTAGTTTGCAGATATCTTTTTACAGGATCCTGAATTTACAACTGGAACTATACTCGAAAAGCTCTGTATCTGTGTATTTCTTTCGGTTGTGTTATGTATTATTTTTCCGCTGCATTATAATTTAATCTTTGATATTTTTCTTATGTATATTATTCATTCACACTTTGTTATATTCTTGTACTCTATTGTAATTGTTGTAATAAGCAATGAAATGTTCTATTGCTTGCGTTCTGATTTGTCGTGTTCTCAACTCAATCCAGGCTTTCCCGTAAGGGCAAGTTTCAGGCTGTTTCATTTTGGTATCAGAGCTTTGGTTTACAGAGCTCGAGAATAAGACACATTAAAATCAAATGAAAGAATTCATCAGAGACTGGAATAGTAATATCCAATGAGAATGCCTCGTTAGAGATGGGATTAGTAGTATCCTAGAATGAGTTGGAAGGGTGTTAATTAAAAATAAAAATGAAAGCGGTTTTTTTTGAAAATTTAAACCATATTATACATATTTGAATATTTATTTTATATTGAGTTTGGACAATCGTGTATATGAAGATTTTGCATATATGCGTCATGAACGTATACTCGAAGACTCAAATATACTGGATCGATACAGAATCACACTCTATCAGCCCGGAGATGATTCTGATGATTGAGATCTCATCATCAGGGCTTATGTTCGAGCTTCGAAAGTGGAGTTTCTATATATTTCCAATTGATTGGCGTGAGAATCGAAACTAGATAGGGCTTATTGTTGTGATTTGGCACTAAAAAAATGAATTTTCAATATATATATATATATATATATATAAGTATATGTTTGAAAAGCTAATCAACTAAATGATTGCTGGTTGTTATGTTTGATTATTAGTTTAACTAATAAAAATATTGGAATGATAAGTAATTTAACCAATATGCGAATGAATGGTAAATTTAGCCAAATTGAATTAATATTGAACTGAAATGAAAATTGATTGCAATTACAAATATGTACATATATATACAATGAATAAGTCATAGCATGCGAGCTAAGAAGAGGAATAAAATTGTATGCCGACAAATAGGTACATGTTTACTATTTTCTTGGGTTTTGATGATTTTACGAGCTGATTGGCTAGCCGCTTGGGTTTTTCTTTTTTACTTTGGATTGGTGAAGGCCCTGGGAGGCTAGTTGCGGTTTTAAAGGTCTCCCCGTACAAAGGAGGTTATGGAGAAATTTGTCAAAAATGTAAGGTGTTAGCCAAATTTTTGAAAAATTAGAAATTCTTATAAACTGAAAAGTTGAAGAATGAAAGCCAGAATGAAAGTTGAGTTAGTTAGTTAAACAACTTTCAGCTCCATTCCTTTTCGAGGACGAAAAGATTTTAAGTGGGGGAGATTGTAACAACCCGGATTTTCAGAACCAATTTAAAATTCTTATTTTAGCTATTTTATTTGATTTTGGGTATTTAAAATGATTTATTTTAAATAATAACGAATAAAAATTTATTTTAAATCGAAGTTAGAACGAATAAATTTATTTTAATTATAAAATGAGCCTGAAGTGGCACGGTAGTTTGAAAATTCAATTTCAAATTCCAAATGAATATACAGGATTCAATTAAATCAGATTTTAGTAAAACCAGAAATATTTGACTCTGTTTAATAGTATCTTTCTAACGTATGTGAAAAATACAGATTTCATAAAGAGAATTGAAAGTTATGTCCAGTTTAAAATTTAAAATAGTCGCTATGGAATTTATATATATTTTTATATAAAATATAGCCCTTAAAAATAGCCATTTTGCAAACAACCTCCGTTTTCGATGAAACTACTTTTGTTGGATTTGAAATGTCAAATTATTGCTAGATTCCAATTTTCATAATTTTTGAAATTAATATGTGAGCATGGTGGATTTAAATGTATTTGGTAATTTCAGTTTGAATTCAATCGACTGGAAAACGATAATTTTTCAAACGGTCTCCAAATTCGACGAAATTAGTTTTGTTAGGACAACATCGTCAAAACATAGCTAGATTTATTTTTTGGGAATTTTTGGAGTTAGTATGTGGCCCCAGTAAATTAAAATGTACGTTTGAATTCAGTATATATTGATTTATATTTTAATTTAAAGAAAAACTGGTCGAAACGGTCGAATTGGCTTAAGGGACATATCCCATTGTGTTCAGAATGAGGGTATTTAGCTAGAGGCAACAGTCGTTAGGTTCGGTTTGGAGTTCGAGACGATAACATGTGTTTTTGGAAGATTATTTAATTATTTAATATAGTATAATTATATATATATATATATTCCCCCTTTTCCTCTCTAACCCTAACCCGTCTAATTTCAAAAAAAAAAAACAAAAACAAAATCGACCGCGCTCATCCCACCGTCGCCTCGGCCGGACCCCTACCACTGCGGCTCGACCTCCCCTCCGCATCCCCTGGCCTCCGCCGCTACGGACGACCCCTCCTCTCTCCTACTTTGTTTAAAAACCCCACCGTGAATCCCAAATCCACAAAACAGCCACGCCGGGCCTCGTGCCACCACCCACTGCCTAGCCGAGTCACCGCCGCCGCCTGCAGCCCCCACCGCCGTCGTCCCCCACCTTTGACTGTCGTCGTGACCCCCTCCTCCTCTAAAAACCCAGTTTTTATATTTTTGTTCGAATTTGCAAATAATACCCTAAAGCTGCGCACCCACCGAAGCACCTCCAATCGAGCGCCGAAGTCCCGTCAGAAACCCTAGAAAATTTTGTAAGTCTCCTGATTTTAATTACTAGATTAAATATGAGATAAAGATATGATTTTTAACAGTATAAAAATATGTTTTTTTTACATATAATAGTGAAATAAAAATGTGATTTTTAATCATATATAGCTTAGATAAAAATGTGATTTTTTAATAGAATTAGCGTTATATAAAAATCTAATTTTTAATTATATAGAAACATGATTTCTAGTTATACAAAGATATGATTTTTAGTTATACAAAAATATGAATTTTAGTTATATAAAAATACGATTTTTAGTTATATAAAATACGATTTTTAGTTGTGCAAAAATATGATTTATAGTTAGAAAAAAATACGATTTTTAATTATGTAAAAAATAATTTTTAGCAGATAAAAAAATGATTTTTATCATAGTTATGAAATAATTTTTAGAAAGATAAAAATATTATTTTTAATATATATATATATAGAAAGGTTTGAAAATGCGATTTTTTTTAAATATATAAACATCATATTAAAAAATGTGATTTTTACTATGAACAGTGTGAAAAATATTGCGTTGGAATTTTGGGCAAATCCAAACTATTCAGAAATAAAACTGGCAGAGTGGAAACTGAAGGTGAGAACTCCTTCTCACTTAATTTATTATACAGCAAAATATATACTAGGATGCAAACGGGGCTTAAAAGCCCCTAACACTATTTATTGTATAAACCATGTTATGTGATTTGAATTATATGGAGTTCAACACTCGAATTCACACAATCACATAAATTCAAAGCGATGTATGGATATTACTGACATAGGGATTTCATACTTCGCGAATAGCCACTTATGGCGCCGTAAATGGCATTTGGGGTAGTTGAGTATTTATTTATTTGAATGTTCTGTGTGATTTAATTATGGTTGTGAAAATTGATTTATTTGTTTGAGTATGATTTGGATGTAAATTGGTTTGTGTATGGCGCTAGCCAGTATTAGGCGAGGAGTAAGGCTAGACCTTATTCTGGTTTTAATATCGAGCCGTTATGCTGCCGAAATTTTCTAAAATGTGTTAGAAAAATTAATAGCTAGTTAAAAATATTAATTTTTACCTATATATGAGATATATAAAATGGCTAGGTTGTGAAACAAGTACTAGCTCGCTAAAAATAATATTTTTAGTTTATAACTACGATGAATAAAATTATTTAGGTGTTGTATAGAATTTTATAAACAAAGTTATAAAAATTCTATATATTGATTGGAATGTTAAAAATAAGTTTACAAGTCCATTTACAAGTCGGACGACTTATTTATGCTCGCGTATGTTTGTGATATCGATTGGGACGATAATTTTTACACATCGGCCAAGTGCACAAATCATAACAACTATTGGATGGTTGAAACCCCACACGGGTATTGGGATGATATTTGACGTAAACTAATCCCAATTTTTTAGTTGTATGTCAATCGATTGGTTGACAGTCCATTGCAAGCGTTAATTATTTATATTTGATGCTTATGCAGTTGAGTAGTGCGCTCTGGATGATGGTTGACTGTGTATAATTATTGTCGTGTACAAGTGTGTATGAAATCCATATAAATAACATTATATGGTAATTGACTATGTCTGACTCCAATTCAGAAATAATGAATATTTTAAAATAATATCCAGTAAAGGATTAAAATATGATTTTGATGTCTGATTTGGGATAGACACGAAAATATTGAAATATATGAAGCCGTATTGTTTAGATTTACGACTCTTTAATGTGAGTGATATTTATATTGATTTTATTCATTTTTATAATGAATATCGTAAAGGAAATGACTTCAAAATCTGATATTTTGAAAATATTATCATTTATAAATTATAATGATAAGGAGTATTCAGTTTTGATTTAAAATTGAAAATGAAGCTAGAATCATTTTAAAACGAATTTATAAACGATTTATAAATTACATTTTAAATGGAAATCGACAAAATATAATATATATATATATATATTATATATTTAATGGCCTGAACAGAATGCGCCGCGGCACAACCATTCGCGAATTTCGACCATTGACTTCGAATTGACATTACGGGAGATCCGACCGTTGAATTCTCCTAAAACTAGAACCGTTGGGTTCGTATCGAAAATAGAAACGAATATAATAGATTTGAAATCCAATGGTTGGATTTGGAATTATGTCCAAATCAAATTTGGAAAAGGTCGTTGTAAGTGTAGTTCGATGACCGTTTATGGAAATCAACTGAAAGGGTCTTAATAAAGTTATTAAAAATATTAATAATTTGTGTAAAATCATAGTAAATGATTTGGAGAGAATTAGGATGAAAAAATCAATGTTTGTAAAGATAAATATATTGTTATCAAAATGAACTAGTTATTAACTAGATTTGAAATCCAATAATTTTAAATAAAATAAACTGGATTGTTGAATGGTTTTAATATTACCAGAAACTTCCAACGAACAAATTGGAATGGATTAAGAATGGTAATAATCTTCGGAATATTTCGATATTGGATTCCGTGATTATACGGATATTGTTATGGAAATTTGGAAGATAAATATATATATATATATATATATATATGTCGTTATTTCCAGTACGATATTTGTTGGTTTCAGAGTTTGATATTGAACATAAGACGATTTAATTTCTATTCAGAGCCTTGTATTTAATATCAAATGGGATTTTGGTTTTATCGTGAACGGTGTTTTAAATAACACTTGTTCTTTAACCCGATTAATTGTAATGAAACGACCCGAACTTCCCAGTAAAGGAAAGCCTGGATTGCTTTGAGAACAACACACATCAGAACACAAACTGAAGAACATTTTATTGCTGATTACAACAATTACATCAGAGTACAAGAATGTAACAGAGTATGAATACTTATTACAAAAATAGAAATACAATAATATCAGAGTTTTAAATTACATTTAAATAGCAGCAGAAAAATATTACAAATATACAACTGAAAGGAATACACGGATACAGAGCTTTCCGAATACCGCTTTAGCTGTAAACCAGGATCCTGTAAATATATCTGCAAAAAGCTACTCGACTGCCCATGTGGAAATATAAGGGCACCCGAGTTTGCCAGTGAAACAAACTACGGGTCAGTCATGGGACTGGTATGAGAAATCTTAACTTAACTATCTAATAATAAGGCTAATCACAGGACCACGCCGCTAATGCGGAACGGGTTTACTCCATTGGATTGCCAGTGCATAAAATAAAGTAAAACGTTAAACAACGCAATGCTTTTTAGAAAAATGAAACCATTATAAGACTCAAGTCCCATCACACAATGCAACGCAAACCGGAGGATAGAGTTTTACCTTATAATGGTCAAAAATGCTTGATACGATAAAACGGATTTAATATTAGTGTGTATATCTATGGGTATATATATATTTCAAAAACAATTTCAATCATAATGTATTAATCATAGACGACATAGTACCCCATCCTACTATGTCGCCATACTAGTTCTACAATCAAAACCGCAAGGTCGTATTGGAAATTGGATTTCCATCATGAGTCGAGGCTAGGGGCAAGCTCCTCTCCGATTCGAGACACTCTAGCAAATGCCTCAGGATCCCCCGCAGTGGACCCTTGGATCTTCAGGGCCGGTCCCTACCTAAGGGTAGTGGATTAATTATGCCTGAACACACGCTTCCCAGTCCCTTTGGACCTATAGTATGACCACTAACGGCCTATAAAAAATCCGAGGCGCCTCAAAATCCATCATCCACATAAGTAAAATGTCAGTCAGTTTAAGCACCGACACCACTCCTAGCTAGAAAGAAACATGCGCACTCCCTGTAGTCCTAATCCTGTTTTTGACTCATACCGGGGTGTGAGGCTCACGAAGTCACGATATACACAAAGTTATGCCGTAATAGGCTATACTTTGATCATCCCACAAGGCCCTGCTTTTCAACAAAAGCCTTGATCAATTGCATCTTGGCGTGCCACATTGACAATTCACGCCATGCAATCGATCATTATTAATATATACCAGGGTGTTAAGTAGAGAATAAATCCTCCACCACTAAACGGACATACATTAACAGAAATCGATTTAATTCACATGGAACGAAATCCAATGTCAGACATGCATCCATTTACTAGCTTATGCTCTGGGTTTGAGCGAAAACCAAATCCGAACAATCAACAATAGTCCGGACGACCATCACTGAAGCCCCTTCAAGGTAGCTACTCCCATCAAGGGTCTTTGTAGCAACACATCCCTTCCATGTGAAGATCGTCGGTCTTCAATCACCGTCTTCATGTTCGACTCTTCATCGTCGTAGAAATTATCCGAAATGGGTTAAACCCGGTCTTCCCGCATAACTCACGTATTTTATAATTAAAAATCAAGTACTATAAAAACACATCCAACGCCTCATTCCAATTCAGAATATTCTTCTAATAAATATTCGCATTATTCTATCAAAGATAAATTCTTTACATTTACTCTTAAATCTTTCTTTTAAAGATTTATTCAAAACACCATTTGGTTTTAAATATCAAAAATCATTATTAAATGATTCATTAGATTTAAGAAATAAATCTTATTCTTAACTGGGTTAAAGAACTAATGTCATTTAAAACATAGTTCACGGTAAACCCAAAATCGTCTTCCACAAAATATGGAATCTTCACAGAAATCAAATCAATATATAATCGTTATAAATTTTTGTATCCAACCAATAATATAAATGGAATAACGGCAAGGCCTCTTAAATTCCATATGTAGTATCGGTCTCCTTTAACAGAAGCTTATCTCGGTTATAATTAATTCGAATTCTATTCAATTCCAATTTAATATATTAAATTGGAAAACTTTACTTGAATTGGTATTGATTTTTGGATTTGTCGTGAATAGTGTTTTAAATAACACTGGTTCTTTAACCCAATAATGAATTGAATGTGATTTTGGGTTTATCGTGAGCCGTGTTTTAAATGACATTGGTTCTTTAACCCAGCTAAAGGCAGTATATTGATTTCTGTGAAGATTAAATCTAAGTGGGGTTTTAATGAATCTTTAATTAGATTGAAGTGGTCGAGAATGGAGTATCACCAGTTTTGCTCCAGGCGATAGTTAAATCTTTAATTACATTTGAACGTGAAATGGTAATTGAATTTACCGATAACACCGTGGTGTTAGATATGAAGTATGACCAGTTTTACTTCATGGGATGAATAGGTTGGGATTGGGAAATAAAATAAATGATTACTTCGGTGTGGTCCGTTAATCCCGACTAGTTTGAAGTGATATTCAAAGGAAGATTAAAGAATAAATTAAAAGAATTTATCTTTGATAAAATTAATGGGAACCTTTCCCAAAGTATAAGAATATTGAATAAAAGAATATTCTAAATTGGAATGAGGCATATGTTGTGGTTGTGTAACACTTGTTTATTATATGCGCGAGTTATTCAGAAAGACCTGGTTTATCCCATTCTGAATAACTGATTCGACGTGGTATCAAAGATGAAGACGGTGGTCGAAGACCGGAAGTCTTCACATCGTTTGGGTGATTACTGGTGATCTTGATTGGGCTGTACACCCAAGATGAGGGAACTAGTTGGTGATCGTCCAGACGTACTTGGAGATCGATGGATATGCGAGGAAAGTGCCTCCGGTTTCGTTCAGACCCAGAACGATCTTGTAAATGGACTGTGTGTCTGACATTGGATTTTATTCTGTGTGATTGATTTCTATTAAATATATATCTGTTTGGCGGCGGAGAATTTATTCTCTTGCTTAATGCCCTTCTCTGAGACGTACGAGCTCAGGGGTTATATATTGATGGATATCAAACGCATGGAGTGAATTGCCTGTGTGGCATGCCTAAGTGGCAATATGATCAAGGCTTCTGTTGAAAAGCAGAGTCTTGTGGTTGATGATCAAAGCACGGCCTGTGTGGCATAGCTTTGTGTAGCGTTGATTCGCGAGCCTCACACCCCGGTTGTGAACTAAAAACGGGAGAAGGATCCAGGGAGGGCATGCATTTCTTTCTAGCTAGAGGTGGTTTCAGTGCTTAAACTGGCTGACATTTATATTATTTTCACCTGTGTGGTTGTTGCAGTTGCGAGGCACCTCGGTTTGATCGGACGATCCGGGTCCGATGGAGTCATTCGTTGGCTCATTGACACCCCCAAAGGGTGGGGAAACGCAGTGTTCAGGCATTTTAATCCACATCGATGGACCGGCCCTGTGGCTCCTAAGGGTCACTCGAGCTCTGATCCTGAGATACGGGCTAGAGTGTCTCGAATTCGGTAGAGGACTATCTTTTGCCTCAGTTCACAGATAGAAATCCAACTTCCAATACGTGACTGTGCAGTTTGATTGTAGAGCCTCGTATGGCGACATAGTGGTATGGGGCACTTATGCCGTCTATGATTGATACTTATGATTTGAAGTTTTTTTATACACTATGCACTTATTATAGTATCAAATGATTTGCTTTAAACGTACCAAGCATTCTTGGATATTATAAGGTAAAAACCCTATCCTCCGGCTTGCGTTGCATTGTGTGATGGGACCTGGGTCTTATAATAGCTTCATTGTTCTTTATTTAGCATTGCGCTGTTTTTTTATGCACTGGTGTTCCTGGGAGGAACCCATTCCGTGTTATATGGCGTAGTCCCTTGATTTACCTAACTTTAAAATAAAGATTAATAACTGTTTTAGTTCTCACACCAGTAACATGACTGACTTGGAGTTTATTATTTTAACCTAAACTCTGGGTGCACTTCTTTTCGACACGGGCAGCTAGTAGTTTTTGCTTTGCAGATTTATATTCACAGGAACCTGGTTTACAGCTGGAATGATATCCGGAAAGCTTTGTATCCGTATATCTCCTTCTAGTTGTGTTTTGTGTTATTTTTCCGCTGCATATGTAATGTATTGTAATCTATGATATTTTCTTTGTAATATTTATTTGTTTATACTCTGTATATTCTTGTATTCTGATGGAATTGTTGTAATAAACAATGAAATGTTCTTCCGTCTGCGTTCTATTTTGTCGTGTTCTCAATACAATTCGTTCTTTCTCTTCTCTTCGGAGACCGGGGAAGTTTGGGTCGTAACATCTTGGTATCAGAGCTTTGGTTTACAAAGCTCAAAGAACAAGGCACCTTAGAACCATACGAAAGAATTCATCAGAGATTGGATTAGTAATATCCAATGGGAATGACTCGTTAGAGATGGGATCAGTAGTATCCTAGAACGAGTGTGAAGGGTATATTTTTAAAGAGAAAACAAATTTTGTTTTGAAATTTAAATCAATTATTCGTATTTGATTATTTATTTCATTGATTTGGACAGTCCAGTATATAAAGATTTTGCATATACGTCTGATCCACGTGTATTTGAAATTTTAATATACTGGATAGATATAGAATTACACTCTAATTGCCCGGAGATGATTTTGATGATGGAGCTCCATCATTAGAATTTATGTTCGAGTGACGAAAGTGAGGTTTCTATATATTTCCAATTGACTGGTGTGAGAACCAAAATTAGATGGGGCCTATTGTCGTGATTTGGCATCAAAAACGTGATTTCTAGATTATATATCAAAGTTATGAGTTTGAATTGATAATCAACTGATTGATTGATGGTTGTGTTGTTTGATTATTGTTTGATTAATCAATTCTGAACCATATAGCCAATTTGAACCAAATAGTATATTGTATTGAAAATTAGTCACATTTGCTTGCATATACATGTACTTACATTGAACAGGTCATTACAAGGAGGCTAGAGCAAAGAATAAAATTGTTTGCCCGACAAATAGGTACATGTTTATCATAATTTACTGTTTTGTTTGGGTGATGATGATTTTGTGAGTCGATTGGCTAGCCGCTTGGCTTTTTCTTTTTCTTTTTGATTGAAGAAGGCCATGGGAGGCTATATGAAATATCCCGAAGTCCCCGGTGCAGGGGAGGTTATGGAGAAATTTTTCAAAAATTTAGGGAGTTAGCCAAATTTTTGAAAAAATTGAAAAAGTTCTTAGAAACTGAAAAGTTGAAGAACTTAAGCCGTAAAGAAAATAAGGGAAGTTGAGTTGATTAGTTAAACAACTTTCGGCTTCGTTCCTTTTCGGGGACGAAAAGTTTTAAGTGGGGGAGATTGTAACAACCCGGAAATTCTAAGCCAATTAATTTTTTTTATTTTGGCTAGTTTGATGAATTTTGAATATTTAAAATGGATTATTTTAAATAATAACGACGAGAAATTTATTTTGAATAGAAATCGAATGAATATATTTATATAGATCGTCCTTACAAAATAAATATTTATTTTAAATTGTAAAAGGAATTGAAAATGGCGCGGTAGTTCGATAATTCGATTTCAAAATTCAAATGAATGTACCGGGTGCAAAATAAACCGGATTTTAGTGAAACCAAAAATATTTGAATCTATTTGTGAATATCTTTCCAACGAATCCGAAAAATTGAAATTTCATAGCGGGAATCAAAAGTTACGCCCAGTTGAAATTTTTGAATAGTCACTATGGAATTCAGGCCCTTAAAAATGGAAATTTTGCAAACGACCTCGGTTTTCGATGAAACCACTTTTGTTGGATCTGTGATGTCAAATTATTGCTAGGTTCCAAAATTCATAATTTTTCGAATCAATATGTGAGCGTAGCAAAGGAAAACGGGTTTGACCAGTTTTAGTTGATTTCAATCGACTGAAAAATGGCCATTTTTCAAACGGTCTCAGAATTTGACGAAATTAGTTTTGTTAGGACCCTATCGTCAATACGAAGCTAGAAAATATTTTTCGGGAATTTTTAGAGTTAGTATGTGGCCCCGGTAAATTGAAATGTACGTTAAAAATTCAATATAATGATTTATATTTTATTTTTAATGAAAACTGATAGAAACGGTAGAATTGGCCTACGAAAAATATTCCATTGTGTTCGGAATGAGGGTAATTAGCTAGGGGCGACAGTCGTTGGACTCGATTCGGGGTTCGATAGAAAAAGTCAACACTCATGGGAAAATTAAATAATAAAATAAAACAAATAAATTTACATAAACCCCCCCCCCCCCCCCACGTTCAGTTTCTCTTTCAAACTCCCACAACCCAAATCGAAAAACAAAACCCGATGGCCCTTCCCTCCCCCGTCGCCCTCCCTTCCCGATGGCTCAGCCGCGCCGCCAGCTCCAGCGCCCATCGCCGGCGAGACCTCCGATCATCCCAGGACCCCCTTCCTCTCGAACTCGCGCGACCCCCAACCCCCATCAAACCTCGCGCAAGCCGTCCCTTCAACCAGAAGAACGCCACCGTGAACGCCAAGGCCCCGTCGGCCAAAATATTCCCCCTACCTCCCTGCGCCATCACCATAGTCTCCTTCCTCCGATCGAAGCGAGTTTTCAGTTTTTATTATTATTTTATTTTATGAATGCTGATTTTAAATTAAATAAGAATCGGAAATTATATATATGAAGTGTAGCTAAAGAAGCGATTTTTATATATTGAATAGCGAAGTAAAAATTCGATTTTTATATATTGAATAGCGAAGTAAAAATTCGATTTTTATATATCGAATAGCGAAGTAAAAATTCGATTTTTATATATCGAATAGCGAAGTAAAAATTCGATTTTTATATATTGAATAGCGAAGTAAAAATTCAATTTTTATATATTGAATAGTGAAGTAAAAATTCGATTTTTATATATTGAATAGCGAAGTAAAAATTCGATTTTTATAAATTGAATAGCAGGGTAAAAATGCAATTTTTATATATTGAATAGCGAAGTAAAAATTCGATTTTTATATATTGAATAGCGAAGTAAAAATTCAACTTTTATATATTGAATAACGAAGTAAAATTTTGATTTTTATATATTGAATAGCGAAGTAAAAATTCGATTTTTATATATGTAGTGAATACGGATGACGAAAGTGATGAAAGAAGAAACGGCGGAGATTTCTACATATGAAGAGTCGTGGCATTGGTTTAGCTAGTCGGTGAGAGCTTCTCACCTTTAATTTCTTTTTCTAGTTAATAATATGTACTAGGATGCAAACGGTGTTTAGTAGCACCCGACACCCGTCGTCCACAGACCATGGACGGCTTGTATGCTTGTTTGTTTGATTTTGATGTGTAGTTGACTGTGTGATGTGATGTGAAATGAAATAAAATATTTTATAGTGGAAAATATTTTATAGTTAAAAATATAATTTTTAACATGTATATGAAATGAATATTTATAAACAAATCGACGATTTGTTTATATATACCGATTTGACTGATATGGATTGGGGCGATAAATTTTACACATCGCCCAACTGCACAAATAAAATCTGTTTTTGATTGTTTGAAACCCCACACGGGTATCGGGATGATATTTGACGTACACTAATCCCGATTGTTTAGTTGTATGTCGATCGATTGGTTGACAGACTGTTATAAACGTTGAATATTAATATTTGATGCTTATACAGTGTAGAATGCACTTTGGATGATGGTTGATTATTTGTCATTGTTGAGATATACATGTGTTGTAGAAAATCCATATAATTAACACTATATGGTAATTGATTGGGCCTCATTTCAATTTGGAAAATAATTTCATGTGTCGAATAAAAGCAGTGTTGATTAGATTGACGCCATTTCGACGTGGACGATATTTATATCGATTTTATTCATTTTATAATGAATATCGAAAGTGATTTCAAAATCTGTTAAATTGAAATGAATTGAAATTCGAATTAAACTGAAATGAATTGAAATTCGAATTAAATTGAAATGAATTGAAATTCGAATTAAATTAAAAAGAATTGAAATTTGAATTGGATTGAAATAGAATTGAAATCGTTTTGAATTGAATTGAAAACAAACTGAAATTGAATTAAAAATTGATTTGAATTGAAATCAATTTGAAATGAATTTATGTTGAAAAATTCGATTTTGATTTGAATTTGAAAAAGGAGTTGAAATCGTTTCGAAAACGAATTTAAAACGATTTATAAAATACGTTTTAAAAGGAAATCGACGAAGTATATTATATATATATATATATAATACAATGGCCTGAATAGAACGCGCCGCGCTGCGGCAGTTCGCGAATTTCGACCATTGACTTCGAATTGACGTTGCGGGAGATCCGACCGTCGGATTCTCCTAAAACCGGAACCATTGGGTTCGTATCGAAAAGAGCTTTCTAACGAATATTAGAAATTAGAAATCTAACGGTTGAATTTGGAATTATGTCCAAATCAAATTTGGAAAAGGTCGCTGTAAGTGCAGTTCGATGGCCATTGATGGAAATCAACTGTACGGGCCTTGATAAAATTATTAAAAATAGTAATAATTTGTGTAAAATCATAAGAAATGATTTGGGAAGAATTGGGATGAAAAACTCCTTATTTGAAAATATAAAAATAGATTTTTATCGAAATGAACTAGTTTTGAACTAGAATTATAATTCTATTTATTTTTATATAAATAAATTGAATTTGAAAAGGGTTTTAAAAGTAACCAGAATTTCCAATAAGTGAAATGGAACGGATTTGAATCGAAATTGTCTTCGGAATATTTCGATGTTGGATTTCGTGATGATACATATATTGTTATGGGAATTTGAAAGATATATATATACCATTATTTCCAATACGATATTTGTTGGTCGTATAATTTGATATTGAATATAAGCCGATATATTTTCTATTCAGAGCCTTGTATTTAATATCAAATGTGATTTGGGTTTGTCGTGAATGGTGTCCTCATTAACACGGTTCTTAAGCCCAGTTGAGAAAAAGATTAAATCTTTTTATTTAGATTTAATGAAGCGTACCAATTAAATGATATTTAATTGGAATTGAATTGGTACAGATTTTTGGGTTTATCGTGAACAGTGTTTTAAATAACACTGGTTCTTTAACCCGATAATGAATTGAATGTGATTTTGGGTTTATCATGAGCCATGTTTTAAATGACATTGGTTCTTTAACCCAGTTAAAGGAAGGATATTGATTTCTGTGAAGATTAAAACTAAGTGGGGTTTTAATGAATCTTTAATTAGATTGAAGTGGTCGAGAATGGAGTATCACCAGTTTTGCTCCAGGCGATAGTTAAATCTTTAATTAGATTTGAACGAGAAATGGTAATTGAATTTACCGATAACACCGTGGTGTTAGATATGAAGTATGACCAGTTTTACTTTATGGGATGAATAGGTTGGGATTGGGAAATAAAATAAATGATTACTTCGGTTGGTCCGCTAATCCCGACTAGTTTGAAGTGATATTCAAAGGAAGATTAAAGAATAAATTTAAATAATTTATCTTTGATAAAATTAATGGGAACCTTTCCCAAAGTATAAGAATATTGAATAAAAGAATATTCTGAATTGGAATGAGGCATATGTTGTGGTTTTGTAACACTTGTTTACTATATGCACGAGTTATTCAGAAAGACCGGGTTTATCCCATTCTGAATAACTGATTCGACGTGGTGTCGAAGATGAAGACGGTGGTCGAAGACCAGAAGTCTTCACATCGTTTGGGTGATTACTGATGATCTTGATTGGGCTGTACACCCAAGATAAGGGAACCAGTTGGTGATCGTCCATACGTATTTGGAGATCGATGGATATGCGAGGAAAGTGCCTCCGGTTTCGTTCAGTCCCAGAACGAATTTGTAAATGGACTGTGTGTCTGACATTGGATTTTATTCTGTGTGATTGATTTCTATTAAATATATATCTGTTTGGCGGCGGAGAATTTATTCTCTTGCTTAACGCTCTTCTCTGAGACGTACGAGCTCAGGGGTTATATATTGATGGATATCAAACGCATGGAGTGAATTGCCTATGTGGCATGCCTAAGTGGCAATATGATCAAGGCTTCTGTTGAAAAGCAGAGTCTTGTGGTTGATGATCAAAGCACGGCCTGTGTGGCATAACTTTGTGTAGCGTTGATTCGCGAGCCTCACACCCCGGTTGTGAACTAACAACGGGAGAAGGATCCAGGGAGGGCATGCGTTTCTTGCTAGCTAGAGGTAGTGTCAGTGCTTAAACTGGCTGACATTTATATTATTTTCACCTGTGTGGTTGTTGCAGTTGCGAGGCGCCTTGGTTTGATCGGACGATCCGGTTCCGATGGAGTCATTTGTTGGCTCATTGACACCCCAAAGGGTGGGGAAACGCAGTGTTCAGGCATTTTAATCCACATCGGTGGACCGGCCCTGTGGCTCCTAAGGGTCACTCGAGCTCTGATCCTGAGACACGGGCTAGAGCGTCTCGAATTCGGTAGAGGATTATCTTTTGCCTCGGTTCACAGATGGAAATCCAACTTCAAATACGTGACTGTGCGGTTTTGATTGTAGAGCCTAGTATGGCGACATAGTGGTATGGGACACTTATGCCGTCTATGATTGATACTTATGATTTGAAGTTGTTTTATACACTATGCACTTATTATAGTATCAAATGATTTGTTTTAAACGTACCAAGCATTCTTGGCTATTATAAGGTTAAAAACATTCCTCCGGCTTGTGTTGCATTGTGTGATTGGACCTGGGTCTTATAATAGCTTCATTGTTCTTTATTTAGCATTGCGCTGTTGTTTTATGCACTGGTGTTCTTGGGAGGAAACCCGTTCCGTGTTATACGGCGTGGTCCCTTGATTTACCTAGCTTTAAAATAAAGATTAATAACTGTTTTAGTTCTCACACCAGTCACATGACTGACCTGGAGTTTATTGTTTTAACCTAAACTCTGGGTGCCCTTCTTTTCGACACGGGCAGCTAGTAGTTTTGGTTTTGCAGATTTATATTCAGAGGAACCTGGTTTACAGCTGGAATGATATCCGAAAAGCTTTGTATCCGTATATCTCCTTCTAGTTGTGTTTTGTATTATTTTTCCACTGCATATGTAATGTATTGTAATCTCTGATATTTTCTGTGTAATATTTATTTGTTTATACTCTGTATATTCTTGTATTCTGATGGAATTGTTGTAATAAACAATGAAATGTTCTTCCGTCTGCGTTCTATTTTGTCGTGTTCTCAATACAATTCGTTCTTTCTCTTCTCTTCGGAGACCGGGGAAGTTCGGGTCATAACATCAAGTTTAAGTTATGGAAAAGGAATTTGTAACATTTGTAACAAACGATAAATTAAACTATTTGATAAATAAACTGAAGATATTCTTAGAGGATTGTCATATGATTTTAGACAGCAAATAAGTTGTTGGTAATGAATTGAAAGGATTAGATAAATGGAAGTAAAAGGATTTGGAAATATAATCGGTAACGTTTGATTCGGAAGTTAAGTTAAATTATTTTGATTAATAAATTATAAGATCAGAAAAGTATAGCAAATTAACATTTGAAAAGGTGTTCATATAAGATTTTGAAGATATTTATATAAGATTTGTAAAGAATGTTTATATACGATTTTAAACCAACAAATAATGATTATTGCGAATGTTGGTAAAATATATTTATAAAGAGATATTGGAGGAATTTATAAAGGATTCGAGTTATAATTGAAATTTAGACTAATGCATTATATTATAAAGGATTTTTAAAGTATTAAAGAGAGTTGTAAATAAGAGTTTACTTAATCAATTAAGTAAACTTGTTTGGGATTTTGAATAGAGTTTTTAAAAAGGAAACGGAAGTGTTAATAAACCTATATCTATTTTGAAGATATGAATGTCGTTGGTCAAGGTTTGAGAGGTAAATAGAATACCCCAACTTGAGTGATTTCATGATTATCCAAGAATGATATTAGTTTGTAAACGAGAGGAGTCTAGGGAAATATAAGCTATGAATTTCCGTGAATGATTTTATAAATGGTATTAGAAAAGTTTATAAGCGGAATGAAAAGAATATTCTTATTCGATAATAAGAAATAAAAGCTATGTTTTAAATATTGTAAGATAATAAGAATTTAATAAACAGACGGTAATTAAAGAGGCTAAATGATGTTGGGTACTGAATCAGTGAATTCATTTTATTTTTATGGACGAGTGGTTGTTTATTTTAGTTTATTTGATAGTTAAATAACTGACTATCAAATCTGGCCTATACGATTGTTGGTACAGAAAGACCGGGATCGAATTTATGTTCGAAAACCATACCGACTACCAAATACGTGAAGATATCAGAAGATAATCGAGACGGAGCATAGATCTTCATAAATGGAAGAACTACTAATAATCTCTGGTTTAGCGTTCAGAGACAAACTGTGGTTCTGTCGTGGTTGAAATTTACAGATAGCAAGGACTACTCGCTACTGATTTATAGGGTGATACCTAGGATGTGGTAGGAGGGTGCCTTCGGTTCATCCTGTTCCTGGATGACTTGTATGGACAAATGTCTGACAGAGTATTTCCAGTGGGGTCGCGCACATTGATTTCTTCAAATGTGTTATAGTTGGGTAGCTCCTAACTAGGGTATTTTTGTGGACGTCAATCAGTGATATCCAGTGGATCTGACGATGTGGCATTCAAAGTGAATGGTGGCAAGATGTTTTAAAAATAATAATAAAGGTAAATGAATAAATAAATAACTTTATGACCTCAAGCCTCATCAACCGGGAATGGCATAAAATCGGGTAGGTTGCACCCATCAAAAGGGTATATCATTACCTGATCTGGTGAAATCAAATGCCTTCGGTTGTCCCTTTATATATATATATATATATATATGTATGTATGCATATATTTATATATGTTATTGATTCGGTTGGCTGGCCCCCAACCATGGTAATGATATATTCGGTAGTGAGGGGTCGGTCATGTTTATTCTGGGTTGCAAGATATTCTTGTTGAGCCCCAATGTAATTCATCTCCAGAGATACATTGTCGAGAAGGGGGTCCCATATCTTGCCAGGAAATTCATTCTCCAATAAGAGCGCGCGGTTTTGATTTAATACTATACATATGTGAAGCGTGAGATGCAAGCGTTCCACTAGATTAATATTTATTTATATTTAGACATTATTATAATATCAGACTATTATTGTTTTTTTTTTCAAAAATGTTTTGGGTTATCGTAAGGTAAAAACCATTCGTATTTATGTGTGGATTCGGTCTTACGATTATCCTTTTCTTTCAAAAAGATTTTAACTTTAAAATCAAGTTGTGTGATACCTTTAAACTTAGTGGTTTTTCTCACTCTGGTTCACCAGACTGACCCGATGTTTGTAATGTTCGAGTTAAACCGGGTTGCACAGATTCATGTTATTGGATGCTATGAAGAGATGAGATGGAGGAGTCCAGATATACGGTATTATTTTTCCGTTGTGTGTTGTATATGAAGGCGGATTATTATAACTGTCCAATGTGTTGATGTACTCTGATGATTGTAAGTATTTTTAAAGCTCTCTGTAGAGATTTATTTCTATATATATTTTGTTCCGCTGCGATGTGAGACTCTGTGCTATGTTGTGTTCTTTTTCTTCTTCTATTCTAATATTTCTTTCTTTCTTATCTCAACCTCTGATTTCCTTCTAATAGCTATCTGCTTTTCTGTGCAATTTGAGTTGAAGTGGCTTGATATATGTCGGCTTAAACTGTACTGAAAAGTGGGTCGTTACAGGTAATAATTTAGCATACTCAAATTCTTATAATAGCGAGGTTGATCGTTAATATTAGAATTTGTCTCAGCATCCATTGCAATAAACTAATTGCTTATTTGGAATTTAGGAGAACTTTGTTCATTTTGGTTGTTATTAATAGTGTCTGTTGAGGATTGAGTCAGGCCGAGCAAGTTCAACTTTGGAGTAGATGATTACGAAAATTATAGGTAAGAAACTTTCTCACAAAACCTATGATAATTAAAGCAATGTTTACACGTATATAGTGTTTGAACTGTTCTCATTGCTTGGTTTCATACTTGCATTAACAACTATGGCGCAATCATGTACATATGCAGGTGCGAGTTAGTAGATGTATTGAACTGGAAGTTTTTATTTGTGCGTGAGTATTGGGGTCTTAATTTTTTTTTTTTTTTTGAATTGAGTCTTAATTTAGTTGCATACCTGAATTTTTGCTTTCCATTTCAACAAGTGTAATCCAATTATATATTTTTCGTTAGGTTGCGGCTCACAGGACACCCAATGCTAGTGAAAAAACTATACTTTAGTACGAAAATGTAATGAAGTTAGATTTTGGAACACATGTTGATGGTAGTGTTTAGTATTTTCTTTGGTGTTCGTCATTTTATTTCGCTAAATTTAGATCAAAGCATTTGTTTACCATGATGACTTTTTTCAGGACATATAATTTATTGTATGTTTACTGTGACTTTAAATCCCTTGTATAATCCATTGCTTGATGCTTCATGAGAAGCTACAAATACTGGAACAAAGGTATCATTTTTGTCTGCATGCATTCTTTTCTTTCTTGCTTGTGAATGAAGAGGACTGGAAGGGTAAACTTTGTGTACTAATAAATAATAAAACTCAAACACATTTTCAAAATGGTACGAATGTGTACCTTCTTTTTTTTGCAGCCCAAGACTTGCAGTAACATATCATCTTGCCCTCGATAATCTTCCCTTGAAGCATTGTTTCCGGATCAACTCCTGGAACAATACACTTGATCTTGTGGCCATCCAGAAAACACATTCTTAGAAGGTATGCTAATCACATCCTAGACAATGCTGGCTTAGCACCATATCCCTCAGTCTTTAATTTATTATAAGGTCTCTTGTTGTCATTTTGTATTCTCGGCATGTTCCTTCTCAAGTATAATTAACACCTCCATTTATCCCAATAATTAATCATAATTGCATATAGTTCCTCTACCTTCACCTCAGTGGCTACCAGATTTCAAAAATTGTCTAAGATAGTAACGAATTATCAAAAAAAAAATTACTTTTTTGCAATGCAAGATATACCAAGAGAAGTTGTTGTAAAGCTTGGGATGACCTTCCGTCTAATTATTTTCAGATCCATGAGGTGCGTTGATGTTACTTTGTTTATTTTTTACTTTTCTGTTGGACTTAACAATGGAGTTGATGTTACTTTGTGTAGTTGGTAAACTAACTCAAACAAAAGTATCCATTTACATGCCTGTGTTTAAGTTGTTTCAGTCATCACCATTTATTTCAGTTTATTTCAGTCATCACTATGTGTGTGTGTGTGTATCAGTTCTTTGATATGATTTTCAACTTATTAAAGCGTTAATTTCATTTTTAAACTACAGCTTCCATCATTACCTCAACACTAAAAACGACATTGTCAAGCAATGAAGACGGCGTTCGTGAGTTACAAAAATTCGTTGAGGAGATTCACATAAAGATGGAGAATGACAGAGCAAAACGACATTTATGTTTTTGGTTTGTAATGTTGTTATTGTTTTGTACAATGTATATTTAGTCTGCAATAATAAGTTCATTGATGTGGGAGTTAAGCATAGGCAGTTACACTTCATTTCCAGAGTTACATGATATTAATTGCGTTATATTTACATTAGGATTGTGTATTGAATGTAACACAAATTATGTGTGTGATGAGTGTATGTGTTATATATATATATATATATATATATATATATATATATATATATATATATATAAGGAGCGATCGGGGGCACCCCTGCTTATGAGCACCCCTATTGCACCCCCTATCCATTCGTGAGCTACGATGATCCAAATCCAACGAGAATTTATAGATGTTCAATCCACACATATATAATGCTCTATCCAAAATTAGAGCTCGTCCCGACATTCGTAACATTTTCAAAATAATAGCTCAATTATTCACCATTTATTCACACCGTTAAATTTAAACATAAAATTTATTATTATATGAATATCGGAACTAGCTCAAATTTTGGATAGATGCTAATATATATGTGGATTGAACATCTACAAATTCTCGATAGATTTGGATCGTTGTAGCTCACGGTGGGGTAGGGGGTGCAACAAGGGTGCTGCAAAGAGGGGTGCCCCCAATCGCTCCTACATATATATGAAGATCAGAAGGGGAATAACAGCGGGTTACTAACAAAAAAAAGGGAGGTTAAGTTTATTTCAATTTAATTTTCGTCGCTAATCCCTTGGCAATTAGTAAGGATTTACTGACGCCTTTTATAAATAATATTTTATTATAAATTAATTATCCATTGGTAAGTAATCGGTATATAAATTATAACTAAATTAATAAATAAAATTTATTTTTATTATACGATTAGTAAAATGATAGAAAACTGTCGGAAAATTCATGCTAAATTCCGTCGCAAAAATCAACCACAAATATCATCACGGTTTTTACCGACCACACCATTATGCAGGAAATCCATCGCTAAGTTCTATTTAGCGATGGATTAGAAGCAGATATTGTCGATGCTATATGCGGTTTTTCTTGTAGTGATAATTAGTTTAGTTTTATAATAGAAAGATATTTGTTGCAAATAGATCAAATCTTATTATGAGCATAAAATTTAGTATGTAAAATTTCTACAAACATGAATTTATGTTTTACTTTGAGTGAATGCATTATTTGAATAGTAATACATCCTTTAAGTTTGGTTAAATCGGTTACCGACCAAATTAACCGAAATTAATTCGGTTCAAATTGAAAAAAATTCGGTTTGATTATTTTTGCGTCCAAACAAATCGAACCAATCGAACGCTCACCCCTGGATTATAGTGAATGAAAAAACCATTGGATTATCATCCAGTTGTTGCTTTCCTATTATATTTGTTATCGAATAGTAAGGTTAAATTTTGTAGGTCAAGAAACAAATACTCAATATTGTTGTTCAAAGACAGATTTCTATTTACATCGTTATTATAGAAAAAGAAGATATACCAATGGATATGTAAATTATTTCTTGGTTTGTGAACATCTAAAAGTTGAAAGTAAACTTTTCATTGTTGAAAGTAGGGTTGCACGCAACCCATATCCAGTCCGACCCAACCCACCAAACCGACCCAACCCACGTAAACCCAACCCAACCTAGTTCGGGTTGGATATGAGTTACAATTTGTAACCCATACTATGTATGAGTCGGATTTGATATTTTGTTCAACCCAACCTTATTTTAACCCAACCCAAACCTATATTAAAAAACTAATTTAATATCAGCCTATTTAAAATTGGAATAGTTTAATCCTAGAATAATGTTTATGTATTCTATAGTAAATATACAAAAAAAACATATTTCATGTCAATCCAAACTAGATAGAATTTGGAAAATATATTTTGAAGAGTATTTCAATGTATCTTAAAATGAAACACTTGTTCTACTATGTAGTAAATTAATTTCATATGATTTTTTTTGTAATGAAATTTTAATAAAATATATCTTATAATGAATCGGTTTTTTAAATGCATTATGCTAGCAAAAATATGATATATTATGCTAAATCTTTTAATACAACTTTTAAAAAAAATTCCCCTTATTTTCATTTTTTTTATTATATTCAAGCAACCCAACCCAACCCTGCTAAACCCAACCCAACTCATACTTCAACCCAACTCATATCCAACCTCATATAGAGTCGGATACGGGTTGAACTACCTTAAACTCATACCTATGCGGGTCGGATGTAGTAATTGGTCCAACCCGATCCAACCCATACTTTGTGCAGCCCTAGTTGAAAGTAAACGTCTGCTTTTTGAAAAGTTTCTAAAGAATTGTATGCAGTTTTACAATTCGAAAAAGATGAAATCTTGAGAAAGATGTATAGTTCAGTAGTAACCATGTATACCTAACAAAAGCGCAAATCAACTTTTTAATTTTTAATCCCGAGTAAACAAGTTACCTTAAAAATTGTGGTTTATACAGTTCTTATTGATGTGTAATTTAATGAATTTCATGCAGTTTTGAGTTACTGAGTTACCTTAGAAAGATGAATTGTATGCAATATCACTTTTTTTGAGTCCGGAGTTACATTAAAAAGTGTGGCTTATACAGTTCTTATCGATGTGTAATTTAATTAATTCACATGATAGTCAATTGTTTTGTCTTGAATGAATCATGATTGTGAAATATAAGGTGTAAAATATGGAGATTAATGATGGAGGACTCCTTGTAATTTCTGTGTTGTTGAACTGTATTTTAGGTTAATCACTGAAGTATTGTAGGTTAAGGTCATAGTACAATATTTCGCATGTTAGTTCATAGGGATAATTGTCTTGTTGAATGATTCACCCGTCAGTCTTAATGATCTAGGGTTACAATGTTGTCACAGCCATCATGAGAAAACTACCATGGGAATAACTCTTAATGGACAAATTTTATAGTTAACACAATTCGGCTAACAACTGTGGCCGTTACGGTTGGACCGTTTAACCGCCGAACCGCACTAACCATTCACACGGTTGTCGTCTTCTATGTTAACGGTGACGGTGACGGTTGTGAATTTTGATAACCGCGGTAAACCATACCAACCGCACATGATTTTTTTTGTAGTATTTCATAAAAAAATAAATGTTTTTCAATAACTTAAGCTAGAGAAATAACATATATATAAATTAATTTCGTCTTTATTTATAGAAAATGTGCACGTGGATGGTTTGTTTCATAGATAAATAAAATAATTCTTAAAATTAATGTTAAAACTTGAATTATTTATGGATAACAATGTAAATTTACGGTAATGGTTGCGGTAACGGTTAGACGGTTATAGTAACGATTATAAAATTTGTCAACCGTCATCAACGGTTGCGGTTACGGTTGAAGGTAAAATTGGTGGTTGTCCGTAACCGTAGCACCCCTAGTGAAAGTGTATTATTTTACGGAAGTTATAGTTGAGACATTTAAGTTACCCAGTGTAGAGTTGGGTCATTGAAAAGAATAAATTGTGGTGCTTTCTTTTCATTTTTGGACAGTCCACAAGAGTCTCGTATCCAATTGTTTGTTTCTTAATTTTCTAATTTTAGTAAACAAAAAAGTTGGAAATGAATAGTGAAGTTGTATTGTTTATGGATATCACAGAAAAAGGACGTGATTTGCATGTTGTTGCTTTGGTAATCTGAGGGTAAATTTAACTAGAAGATTATTACTGTGATCCAGTGAACATGTCATCATAAGATAATGGATCTTTAGTACACGCCACTCTCCAGTAGTTGGATATAAAACATCTCTCTCCCAAATACCAAGTAGGAAGATAAGCCAGCATATGTAAAACAATCGTATGATAATGGAACTTGCGCTAATTTGTGCAAACACAATTAAGTCACTAGAATATACATAGATTTTCATCATCAACAAAACATCATCCAAAACATAGTAATAGAATAGAATCAAACAACAACGAACATTCAAACAACGTTCACATGCAAAATATAACATGCTAGAAAATAGAATATACTGGAAGTGAAGTTAAGACACATGACTCTAAGTAATACTGTAATCAACAGTCAATATAATTGTACACCCCATAATTATATATTGCCCACTACGTACATCATGAAAATCTGCACGACTACCACCACTCTTGTTGGGAAACAATGGCTGAGCCGCGGACCAGGTCGCTCTCTTCAAGACGATTCGGCGATCTGGTCGGTGGTGCAAAACCAGTTCGTACTCTCTCCGCCGCCTCTAGGATAAAACAGCCTCGTAGAACAGTAACTGATTTGCTTACACAACAAATCAGTGCAGATTTGCACTTTCGAAATAAATAACTGCTCGAAAATCTCTGTAAGAATATTTTAATGGCGGAGGAGAAAAAAATATTTTTTTTCTGTACTAATCTCGTCTACAACTGAAGATAATATATAGACGGGGATTAGGGTTAATCGAAAATACTGGGCAGTAGGAGAAAATAGAATCTGCTGAAATACCGGGTCAAAAGTTTACTGCTTCATGATAAAGTCGGCTCAGAAATATTTTTCATAAAAACGGTTTGAAAAAATCAACGTTTTCTGGTCCAAAAATATAAGTGTCTACATCACATAGCCAAGGCCCAAGCCCGAGCCGGGACGGGCCGGGTCGGGTCGAGTCGGTCGGTCGCTCGCGTGTGTGTGGTATTCATGATGCATGGTCTCTCTCCTCACAACAAAACATGCATTGGGAGCCCAAGGCCCCAACATGACTTCTTAGAAACAAGTATAAATACTTGCATCTTTCTTATAACCCCATGATGTGGGACTATTCACATATAGGAGCCATCATACACTTATTTCTATATTTTAAATAATTCACATAAATTTCCAACAATCTCCCACTTGAATTTTTTAAAATATTATCGAGTAGTTTCTAAAAACATAAGACTGTGCATAAACAAAGGTGTTATCCGACTTGAACCTTTGCATAGTGAGTAAGATTCAGTTTTTACTAGAGTGACACGTAGTCTTGAACTCTATTCCTGACATCAAACCACACACAACCTTTTCTATAGTGCAATCAAATAAGCCCGTGCGTTTATGGCCATGCACGTCTATCCCAGTTTAGTGAACGCTCTAGAAGTTCTGCCCAAAACTCCATAGGAAACGGCCACATTTCCACATTCACACAGGTGAGTCTATCAAGAGTACTCCTGAAGGTAGGTACTCCACTCCAAATAGAGTATAGATCTCATTAAGAGTTTCTATTAACTTATCCTCTAATCACTTCAGGAATACATGCTTCTTAGTTTATTAAATAGCATGTTCTACTTCTATCACTACACAACTTATTTTTACCCATTGAACCTATTTCTTGGGATCTCCAGTCATTTAGGTCGGGTTACCATTGTGCGTGATTCCACAATCTCAGGGCAATAGTCCCATTCTTTTAGAATTATTAAGGACTTTCTTTCTGGTTAGTCCTTTCGTCAAAGGATCTGCCAAATTATCATCACTTCATATGTGATGTCCTCTAACAATACTGTGCATACGACTGTCATTTCTTACCGTTGTATTATCGGTTCTGTTTTTCTTTCAATAGTCGTCAAATCTTTCATCACTCTATATGTGATGTTCTTTTACAGTATTGTTCTTACGACGTCGTTTTCTACCGTTGTTATAACGGTTCTATACTTTTTGTAATAGCCGCGGAACTATCACAATCGATTACACCACTGGTGTCTATCTTTCCCATATAGGGATCTCAACTAGCAGATTTCTTTAGTTCTCTGCTTCTTCACTAGCTGTGGCTAGTGCTCTTATCTCAGTCACTATAGTATACTGAGTCAAGATATTCTGTTTCTTAGATTTCCAAGAAACAATTCTTCCAGCAATGCTAAATATATAGCCACTGGTCGCAATAGAATCATCAGATAAAATATTCCAGTCAGCATCGGAATATCCTTCAAGTACAGCTTGAAACTTTTCATAATGTAATCCAAGGTTCATGGTTCGTTTAAGGTATCTCATGACCCTTTCAATAGCATGTCAGTGCTCTATACTGGGTCTACTGGTAAATATGCATAATAATCCCACGACATAGTCAATGTCGGGTCTAGTACATTCAGTGGCATACCGAAGGCTGCCAATGATGCTCGCAAAATCAGACTGTCTTACACCTTCATCAGTGTTCTTAAATAACTTTACACTGAGACCATATGGTGTATATGCAGGTTTACAGTCAAAATAATTGTATTTCTTTAGAGTATTCTCATTTTAATGAGATTGATCCAAAGAAAATCCCCTTTTTACCCAGTAATCTTAATACCAAGGATTACACTCACCTCACCTAGATCTTTCATATCAAAAATTGGCATTTAATAAGGATTTGACTGAGTATATGGCATGAATGTTTGACCCAAAGATGAGTAGGTCATCTACATAAAGGCATATAATAGTGCAAATTTCATTCTCAGATTTGTAATAAATGCATTTGTCACTTTCATTAACTTTTAAACCATGTGAAATGATTTAAGTTATCAAATTTTTTTTATGTCATTGTTATGTGCTTGTTTTAAACCATATAATGGTTTATCTAATTTGCATACTTTATGTTCTTGACTATGTACTACGAATCTTTCAGACTAGTCCATATGAATTTCTTCTTCTAATTCACCGTTCAAAAATGCGGTTTTAACATCCATTTGGTGTATTAATAAATTATGAATGGAAGCAAGTGAGATTAATACCCGGATGGATGTTATTCTAGTTACAGATGAAAAAGTGTCGAAGAAATCTATATTTTCTTTTTCTCTAAAACCTTTAGCTACTAGTCGTGCTTTGTATTTATCAATAGTACCATCAGGTTTTAGCTTTCTTTTTAAGTACTCATTACAGCCTATAGATTTACAACCAAAGGGTAAATATGTCAAATGCCAAGTCTTATTGGATTTCAAAGAATCCATCTCATTATTTATATCCTCTCGCCAAAAATCGGCATCTAAAGAAGATAAGGCCTCTTGGAGGTTTAAGGGATCCTCCTCTATAATAAAATCACAAAAATTCAAACCAAATTCGTTTACGGTTCTTGCTTTTTTACTTCTTCTAGGTTCAACTTCAGAACTTTTATTAAGTTCTGTTCTAATAGGCGTACTTGATGTGCCCCCACTATTCCTTAATTTAAAAAGAAATTTCGTTTCATAAAAATTGGTATCATTTGATTCAAATTATATTATGTGTATTTAGGTCATAAATTCTGTATGCTTTGCTATTAACAGCATAGCTTATAAATACACATTCGTATGATTTACTTGCCAATTTTATTCTCTTAGGGTCTGGAATGCGAACATATGCTAAGCAACCCCAAGTTCTAAAGTATGACATATTGGATTTATATTTCTCTAAAATTTCATAAGGCGAAATTTTATTCTTAGATTTGGGGATTCTATTCAGAACATAACATACAGTCTATAAAATATCCCCCCACTAATGTTTTGCTGCACCAAAATTTAATAAAATGACAATTACTAATTCGGTAAAGGTCCTAATTTTTTTTAGCTTTACCTTCCATTTCAGGTGAAAATGGTGCAGTTCTCTTATGTACAATATATCACATAAAAAAATCCAGAATAGAATTTGATTCATATTCTGTTCCTCTATCACTATGTAGTCTCTTAGTTTTCCTATTTGCTTGATTTCAATTTTGAATGTTTCAAACATATCAAATGCATCACATCTTTAAGAATCAATGTCTTTCCAATCATATGTTTTATTTTCATATTACCAGTCTTTACAGCTTAAGTGGTGCGAGAATCTCACAACACACTTTCTGATCGTAAGCAACCGTGTATGTTGTGAATATATCACAATCATAGCAAACATGGGAGAAACACCAATGTCTACCCACCAACCTCTGATTCACCAATAAGGCGAATCTCAGTAATCATAGCCGTAAGAGGCTCCTCAGTCAGGTTAGCCTGCGGTGCAGGGCCTGGCATGTTCCAATACATTCGTGTCACATGATCTGGTTTTCTACAGTTGTATTATAGAATAACTATCCAGAATCATTCATTTGGGTTGATTGCTGCTGTCATTTATGGTTTCTTTGCGGATTCCATTCTGTTATTTACTGGTCGGTTGTTGATGCTTACTATTTTTTAGAGATGTTCATATGTTTGAGAATTTATATTTTCTCATAGGAAAATATTCATAAACTCAGAGACTAACATAAATTATCCACATGTATGCAACAAAGGTGTTCTATATTCTATCTTTTCACTTGTATGCATATAAACTATGTCAATTTATTTGATGCAAAAAACCTATTCATCCAATTAATGTCAATTCTTAAGGACATTATCAAATAACATACCCATTCTATTAATGTCAAATTTTTAGTGGCATTTCCCAATATTATATGTGTTCTATTAATGTCAATTCTTACTGACATTTTTCAAATAACATACACATTCTATTAATGTCAAATTTTAATGACATTTCCATATAATCATATGCATTTCAAATGTATTGACCAATTATTTATTTTGGCCACTTCTTATCTTCCCTAAAAATATATATAAATAAATCGAGAGATTTATGCATCATAATACAGTCTGAACATCGCAATTCATGCATTTCTACTTGCTCAACCTCGTGGTCATCACTTGAGTGTGTAATTACATTTAACCATGTATATGTGCTTCGGCATTCACAACCAATTTAATCAGCATTGATAAAGCACATTACTGTATAAGTTATCATACTTCAAACGTCACATGGAGCGAAAGAAACGATAAAAAATTAAAACCATACCAGGCATTAAGTTGCAAGTAGGAAACAAGTTCTGAAGCTTTACTTCTCTTTATGACCGCGCATCAGCTCTCTCAACTCAACTATCTCATCTTCACCGTACATGTATTTCTTCAGATCCAGGGTATACCCGAACGCTCAATCAGGCCGAATTATTAGATCTGGGATCTTTAGTGAATATCGAGAGTGGTAGCTGCGGTCTGGTATGTACAGATAAACATAGAAATGAATACAGCAAACCCTAGACGGGTATCAGAAATGAGCGAGGTTGAAGATGTTTGGTCGCCGAATGTAAATGGGGCAGTCGAAGCCATTGTTTCACGAATCGTCTTCAAATTGTTGGGAAACAATGGCTGAGTCACGGACCAGGTCGCTCTCTTGAAGACGATTCGGCGATCTGGTCGGTGGTGCAAAACCAGTTCGTACTCTCGCCGCTGCCTCTAGGATAAAACAGCCTCGTAGAACAGTAACTGATTTGCTTGCACAACAAATCAGTGCAGATTTGCACTTTCGAAATAAATAACTGCTCGAAAATTTCTGTAAGAATACTTTAATGGCGGAGGAGAAAAAAATATTTTTTTCTGTACTAATCTCGTCTACAACTGAAGATAATATATAGACGGGGATTAGGGTTAATCGAAAATACTGGGCAGTAGGAGAAAATAGGATCTGCTGAAATACCGGGTCAAAAGTTTACTGCTTCTTGATAAAGTCAGCTAAGAAATATTTTACATAAAAACGGTTTGAAAAAGTAAACGTTTTCTGGTCCAAAAATATAAGTGTCTACACCACATAGCCAAGGCCCAAGTCCTAGCCCAAGCCCAAGCCCGAACCGAGCCGAGCCGGGCCGGGCCGGGTCGGGTCGGGTCGAGTCGGTCGGTCGTGCATGTGTGGTGTTCATGATGCATGGTCTCCCTCCTCACAACAAAGCATGCATTGGGAGCCCAAGGTCCCAACATGACTTCTTAGAAACAAGTATAAATACTTGCATCTTTCTTATAATCCCATGATGTGGGACTATTCACATATAGGAGCCATCATACACTTATTTCTATATTTTAAATAATTCACATAAATTTCCAACAACTGTTAAGTGTTAACCCCGTTGTGAAACGCGATTCGGAAAACAGTGTTTCAGACGCATTTCAAAGCGTGCAAGCTTTAGCCTGGTCGAGCAACAAAATGGTGCGATCGTGCATCATCTGCTCGGTCACAAGTGGTCGCATACTACAGGGTTCGGTCTAGCTCTACATGATCGGTCGTGCATACAAAATTTCTCGTGCATCATGAAGTACTTTTACATGGTTCTAGCATGGTCCATGCATGGTGTAAAATGAACTGGTCACGGCAAAATAAGCAATGGAAAATTTATAATTATTTAGACCAGGCATTTCATATCGAGACAAATACAGATCGACATCATGTTTATGGGTCAATCTGCGTGATCATTTATACATGATTGCAACCACATGAACTCCTTTCGACGCCTATGTGCTACTTACTGTTAGCAAATAAAGGCATGGTTAAGTGTATATACATTAATGGATCGTGTACCATTTATGTGATTACATAAATCATGTATTGACACTTTTGTAAATACCCTGAGACAAAATATTCTCAGGCAAAGAGAGTACATGCAAAGGGACAAGGCTTAACATGGATCAACAATACAAATAAAGCCACAAGAATCATTCAAATGATTGGTTAATCAAAACAGTGTTAACCATGGCATTTAATCAAACACGTACGCTGCCTGGACGCTGATATAGTGAACTGGAAAAACATGTACAAGATATGACGAGCCTTCATGGGTCTCTTGCTCGCGAGTTCAGGCCGCTCACTCATCCATCTGAGGGGTTGAACAACATCAGGCAAGAGGGCTCGAGCAGCAGTCAACAACGGCCGAGCGGCTCCTTAGACCATAACCAACCATCCGTTCTGTTCAGTTATTCTCTCTTTTGTTTTGAAACTGGTCCAACGAGCGGAGCAACCAGAAGAAGGAACCAGCCACGGGTTGGGGGGTTACAACGGCAAAGTGTTTGCCGTTATAAGGTGCGTATAATCTTATAAGATTATAACGGCAAAGAGTTTGCCGTTATAAGCTTATAACGGCAAACACTTTGTCGTTATAAGCACTAACCCCTGTTCAGTCAACCAGCCACGAACGAGCTCAAAACTAGCCGCAGACTAGCCACGGATGACTGAACAAGCCACACCTAGTTGCTCCGTGGTTTGTTTAGTAACTAAACAAGCCATTGTTGGTTGTGCTCTTAACGTCATCTCTGGTCGAGCAGATTTGTATAAGAAATGGATGGCAGAATTGTAATTGTTATTCAAATTTTGTGAATGAGACAAAGCCGCATGGATATCAAATTGCTTTACAATGGTGATGCTGTAAATATCATTCCCATATACAAATTTGCATGAAACCGTGACAGGCCAACACTGGAAGTAAGGTTTCAATGGCAATTCTGTTGGAAAAAGGATTCATTTTTTATAAAAATGAACTATTTAAAAAATAAGATAAGTGTGAGAATTAAAGGATGCATCGGTCCACAAAGCTCAAATATAATACACTCATACAAAAGGTCGAAGCCAAGCCCAATTATGCTTCTAATAGAAATTGGACCGTGGAGAATAAAGATCCAAATCAGATTATGTAAACACTATATATATAACTCTGTTACATTTCGTTTGTAATCATCAATTCATTCAATAAACTTTCATTTACAATTTGTCAAAACATTTTTGGAATTCAAAACAGAAATAAATCAAAGTATTCTCTTTTTATAATTCTTTTATGGTATCAGAGCGGATTGCTTAAGAGCAAGATCATCTGATAAATCAAGTTTCATCATCCCCATCAGAGTAACTTCATCATTTAGGGATTCCTCTCATCAGAGTGTCTATCACTTCTCATTTAAGAGTTGTTGTGATCAACCTGATCAGTACCACGCCAGGCAGCAATTGTTGTCTGCACCAGATCCTTGCCTCGCCAAGAGTTTACTGGCTGCACAAGATCCAGGCCTCGCCAGCAATCACTACCAGCTGTATCTGATCGTGAAGATCAGTATTTCAAGGCAACGTAGAAAAAGGAAAGCAACAAAAAGGATCAAATCAAGATCACTAGAAAATCAAGAAATCAAATATAATTCTTGTTTTAGCATTCAAGAATTGATCAAGTAAGCGTTCTTTCCTGTTTAGGCAATTTTTGATTGGTCTTTTATCTGTCATCATGAGGGATAAAACACCATCAGCCTCTGTATCATCCCAGAATAAACCAACCATTACTACACCATAACAACAAATTCGACACACCAGGATTTAGAGATTTGATACGGCTTTAAGCCGTATCAAATTTGATACAGCTCATAACCGTATTAAATTCATTTGCTACAGCTTAACTGATCCGCGTCTTCCCAATCTCGAAAATCTAACCGTAGATTGATAAAGCTGCGGATCATTTCCCTTTGGTACGTCTTAACCCCGTATCAAATCATCCTATATTTTTTTCTCCATTGAATTTTCATTTCTCACCAAACCAAAAAAAATTGGCTGCTTTCTTTTCTAATTATCTTCTGTCTCCTTTCTGATTTCCCCCTTCTCGATGAAAACCCTAGAAGTAATGAATTGGATTTTTTTCGTTGTTTGACTGCATTTGAATTGGATTTCTGCTTCTCCTTCTTCTCAACTTTCGTCTAATCCCATCGCACAACAACAGTAAGGTCTTCGGCCCCAACCGTATCCATTTTATGCCCATTTGTACTACTCCATCCATTACCATTTGCTGTCTCGATCAAGTCCATTTTCTGCCCATCACCGAATTTCATGACTGCTATTTCCTGTTAGTACTCCTCCATCTTTCCAAACGAACTAAAGGTAACATTTTTTTAGTTTTTTCTATATTGATGAATGATTTATTAGGTTTATTTAGTTCTTAATTTAGTGAGAAATACTAACATTATCTATGCAGTCCAGAAATCAAATGTATTGGATGACTTTTATTAGGTTGATTAATGAATTTTGTTAGGTTTGCTTAGTTACTCAATGGGAAATGCTGATTTTTTAATTGTTTTGAGTGAACTAATTATCTTTATTACCATGTTTGTGCCTTAATAGATGCATCATTGATGAAGTTTCTTTATTAGCTTGTTTTAAAAATTAGTTATTTTACATGTGTTTGTCTACACAATCTATGTTCTTAAGCCTACTTTATGATTAAGGTGATTTATAGTCAAACCCAATGCACCTATTTGATAGGTCCACTTAGATGCATCTGCAGCCTTGGCCTTCTTTGTTTGCTCCTCCAATGAACTGTTTCCATTGCCAACCTCCTTTTTAAAGATTATTTTATATAAATCAAGATTTGTGGATGCTTCGGTTAACATGGTTCTTGGTTGATTTGGTTTGATTAATCATGGTTTGGTTAGCCATGAAATGTGTAGCCATTGCCATTAGTATTTTATTTTTGTTTTCGAACTCTCTTTTTATTTATGATAGGTGATTTTGTATTAAATTGGTCGGGTTGAAATCAAACTGAAATAATATAATCAATCCTCTATTCAATTGCTTGTAGCCATTTCAAATGTTAGGCTACTATATCATATCATTACTGGTGCCACTTTAAATCTCAAGCATCGTTCCTTTATTGCAATTCCAATTCACACTTGTGATGTTTTGGTTTGACTTGAATTATACATTGAATATTGTTGTTGAAAATATGACTGTGGGATTGTTTGTCCTTCCCACTCTACTAACAATCAGTAATTGTGCAGTTTCCTTCGTAAGCAATGATTCTACTCCTTCCTGTTATGTACATAAACAACAAGAAAATAGAACTAAAAGCCCTGGTGTAATTCATCACAAAACAAACATAACCATGACATGTGCTTAGCACATATCGACAACATAAAACTGCAACGGACAATACTATTCCCAATGTACTATTACATTGTGCTAAAAAACTATTATTTTAAACCAGTACCCCTTAACTAGCGATGCAATTTAAGTACTTCATGTATGCTTAGAATGGTATCCATTATAATCCTGTTCATCCTGTTTCTGCTACTGTGTTGCTAAGTTATTTAATTCATTCAATTTGAAAGATTGGTAAATATTGTAACATGAAGTCTAATTAAGTACCATTATGTAGGGGCCTATGAAATGAAGGGGATATGAGAAGATTTGGTCATAGAGAAGGATTGATAGAGAAGGATACAGCGGAGCTTCTCATGCTTGTTATGGTGATTTTGGTGGAAAAAATGCTACTGTTCCATTAGATTATCAACCTGGGTTCACGGTAAATTCATTCTATAAATTTTAGATTTATTATATGAATGTATCTAAGATTGACTGTAAATAGGAAACTACTGTTTGCCATCAAATTGGATATGAAAGTATCTTCCATTGAAACTAACTTTATGAAGCACATGCTCACGCATAAAATTTATGAAACACATACTCATGCATAAAATTTATGAAGCACGCGCTCCTGCATGAAATTCTTGTGAATTCATTCTTTATATGTTAGATCCATTGGGCATGGTGACTGATTCATGTATATAAGACTCATATGATTTAAGTTGCAGTTCTAATTCATGTATGAAAGATAATCCAAACAAGTCAATAAATTATAAAATCACACAAGTGCTGTCAAAATGAAGTAAATGCAAGGGAAATCACTCGCCTAAAAGCTAAGCCTATGGCTCGGTCTGAGTCATAGGCAAAACTCGAAACCAAGTCATATAAATAGCTTGGATGGACCTAGTACTTCTAGCATGACATTGGACCGCATGTACAAGCTCTCTAATGATGAAAGACTTATTCATACTCCCATAAAAATACCTTGAACGAAACGTTGTTGAAATCATTCCCCAACTTTCTTCGACGCAACCATCATCAAGAAGGGTTATCGTGATTTTACAGTCACATTTGATAATTCATTACAATTTGAATAGTATGACAAGCATTTTTTTTATTTCATACTCTTGGAGATTCTGGAGTTATTGCTGATTGTTTACGATTCATGCATAAGGCTCTGATAGAATGGTTAATGCATCAGGTAGTAGTTTATGCTCAATTTTAGACATTTTCTCGCTGGGTTATCTGGTTATTAACTGTAACATATTGCTTTGCCTCCCCCACTTTTTGGATAGATAATTACTGTATGACTGCTATATTCCACTCCCTTTTCCTCTCATTGCCTTTGCTTTTCTTCCAGCCTTTTGCCTTTGGGATTCCTTCCTTGCTGTTGAGCCCAACTGCGCCACCATTACTATCGTGTTCTTGGTTTCCTTTATTGCTATTTCTCCCACCGTTTCCTAGGATTCCACCTTCTTTATCATTCATTCAAAAAATTTGTAAATGTTTCCTTAGTAATAAATTTGTTAGTTCTACAGTATAATCCATTTATACGTTCATTTCTCTATCTACTTCTTACGAAACATTCTATTAATCTTTTAGTTTTTTTTACATTGTTACGACTACATGTGAATTAATTTTGATTCTTTTAACAGTTTAAGCTTGGTTTTGTCCTTTTAGAATTGAATTTACAATTGTGTCTGATTTATTTCTTAGACCCTGCCCTTTTCACCAACCTTATAGCCGAATAATTACATTGATGGTTGGTTAATTGGTATATATTGTTTGTAATGCGATGACAATTTTTTTTAAACTTCTAATCTTGTTGATTTTATCATACCTATGCTTGCTATACTTAGACAAAAAGATGTTCGAGCCTTGCTTGCTTAGGTATGTAGAATCAAGAAAATTTCTGGTCTATCAAGTTCTTTTACTGTTTAAATTAGTTTGGCATGTCGTTCCATCTAGCGAAACTGAGCCGTAAGGCTCAGGTGAAACTGAGCTTTACGGCTCAGTTGAAACTGAGTGTAAAGCTCAGTTTCGCTGAGCCTTAAGGCTCGGCTGAAACTTTGCCTTACGCTCAGCTTCACTGAGCCATAATGTTCAGTTGAAACTGAGCTTTACGGCTCAGTTTCACTGAGCGTAAGGCTCAGTTGGTACTGAGCCACAAGGCTCAGGTGAAACTGAGCCTTTCGGCTCAGCAAAACTAAGCCTTTTGTATACGATATTGGTTTAGACTACAAACCTGAAAAATTAATTTCACAAAGTAGCAACTGCTCATCGTATTCATAACCTAGAAATTAAAATTTTAAAAGTAAAAATCATAACAGAATTTCAGTATAAAATTAAACTTCATTTTGGTTGAACAAAGAGTTTAAGATTCATAATTAAGATATTTCAATAATAAAGGTAAGAAGTTGTAAAGCATTGATACAGCTAAGGTGAAAAATCAATAAAAAATTACAATAGGCGTATACTAAAAGGGGAAAATATCCTCATACAAATGAAAAAAATGCAAATAACGTACAATTTACATGAAAAATAGCCTCATATAAAGAGGAAAAAAACAAATAGAGTACAAATTATAATTTACGCCACTCAGATGAATAAGCTATTCTGCTACTTAACATACAATTGGCACAAATGTCTGGATGAATGAAATGAGCTAATTCAACAACAACATCTTCATTTAGGCCATTTTGGTGTCCTTTCCGCGTGAGATATATGATTGAATTGTGAATTGAAAGTGCAAACAATAGCGGTTAAACAATGTAAATTAGACATCAATACGGACATAACAATCACAACAAATTTAAAATTATGTGTTTATTACAAAATATTTGTCAAACTGGGTAGAGGCATGACATTTCATATAAATATTAAGAGAAGCACATGAATAATTTGCAGTTGATGGGAACCAAAACTGCAAAATAGTGGTATGGTAAAATTAGCGATGACCACTAAGGATATCACACTTTTATAACAGTCACTAGGAAAGCCTGAAGATATACAATGACAAATATAGAATACAAAGCAATAATGGCGTCATCACTTTAATTCTCCAAAACTCCAACACTTGTAGTAAAAATAATAGAAACAGAATAAGCGCGGCATCTAAGAACCTTGTCTATCAATGTCTAAACTGGAGTTACCTAAATGGAAAGCAGTAAGCATTATCTTTATTTGCTGCATGCACATAAGCAGAGTGATACCAAAGCTGGCCCTGACTGAATGACGCATGAAAATAGATAGCCTTTAACCATGATTTTATGGATACTTAAAGATCAAACCATTGAATATTTTTTTTCTGTTGGAATGTATATTGCAGCAAACACTAAGAGTAAAATTTATCAGCATATTTTTTTTTCATTAAGGTGACTACTCAATGAAAATAAATTAATTTACTATAACATGCTACAATAAAAAAAGAATGTAACCATTCACAAATCCGTACATTTCACTCCGCGATATCAGACTTCCTTTCCATTTTCCATCGTTCGCCTTCTCTATTTCTTTGTCGATATCCTGTTAATTAATTTTTTTGTTAAATTGTTATCTTACAGTCTATTTTAATTAAATAAATATGGAAAAGAGAAAGGACTCTGTTAATATCTACTCATTTTGACAATCCTTTTATGGTCTGTATGCCTTTTGACTTGCTTTCATGCATCTATGCAAACTTTAAATTTACAAAGGGGGATTTTTCCCACAAGGACAAACTCATCCAAAAACTTGTCCAAAAGGACAAGAGCCCAAAAACTTGCCCAAAAGGACAAGTTTTAGTGCAAATGGTGGAATTCAGGGGGGTCCCATGTTTTTCCACTTTTCACTAAAACTTGTCCTTTTGAGCAAGTTTTTTACCCCTTGTCCTTTTGAGCAATTTTTTTGGTCTTTTTGTCCTTCACAATTTTTTCCTGTTTAGTTTAGGTTTATTTTTTCCTGTTTACAAAGGTCATGTTGTGGGGTCTTAATAATAAACTCTACTATAAATATTTTCTTAGTAAACATTATTCCAGTATTGAAATGAAATATATTACAGGTGTAAATTTATTTTTATTCTTAATGATAGTTAATGGAAAGGTTAAATTTAATTGTGGGAATGAAAGATCTCTTTCTGTCTTTTCCATATATATGCTAATCTTGCAATCGGTTGTCCTAGATGTAGATGACTATTCGTTTCATTAGTTGTTACAAGTGTGGAATTAATTACAACATTTAGTTTAATGAGATTCAGATGGTTCCCACATAATAGTTTGCTTTTATTCCATATAGTCAATCATTAACAAGGTTCCTTATGGTAAAATAGTTAACCTTTTAAAGTTTCGATGTCAAAAAATTATGCAACCATGTATTTAATTTAAATATTCGTAGGTGTATAGCTACAAAAATTCTTTTTATATCTTAAATTTCATTTTATTCCAACATTAATCTTGGTCAGGTTTGATAAAAAAAAATTGGTTTCTTCATATGAAGAATTACTGCCTTTTGTGTCCTATTCAAGCACTGGAAAATTAAACCTCACGCACTAATGGTAATTAAATAACCGTGTTTGGTTTGTAAAGTTCTATTTTTTTTTTAGTTTTTTGGCCTAATCACGTTTTATATATTTTTGTTTCCTAATTTAGATAAGTATATTTGTTTGCTTCTTAATTCACTTAAACACAAAAAAGTTCAATAGCAAAATACAAATATTATGTTGTACGGTAATAGATCGATAAATGATCTTCCTTTCAACAGCCATGAGTTGAAAATTTTATTTGGTTATCGTGTAATCAGTGCTAGCACTAATTCTCAGTCTAATCTTTTTAGTGTATTATGAAAGCATGGTCAAGCTAATATTCTAAGGATCAATTTAGAAAAACATAACTTCCAAACTAGATTTGATTTGCTTTGATTAGATATGGTAAGAAGGTGCTCCATTCAATGGAAATTATCTTTATTTTGAGAAACTCTATGTCAAAGTTTCTAAGAAATGCTTGCTGAAGTTTCTAAGCAATGCCCAAATGCAACTAAATTATGAATTTCAAAATATAAAGTAGTTAATTTTTTTAATTTTTTTTCTTGCATATCTAACAAAAGTGTTAGTCCGCATGTGTTTTTCTAGAAACGGAGATAATCTAATAGCTAACATGATAAATGATGAGTTGATTTTTGACCCAAACCAATATATATGTTAATATGTGCATATGTTAATACCCTCTTTATGCATAATCTTTGTTGTTCACAGTTTGAATATAGATTCTTTTTTGTTGGGACAGGTTTCTTTTGAAGATGCGATATGTCAATAATGTATAATCTTTCTATCTCAAACCAGGTAATATATTTATTTTGGATATCTAAGTGGCTTCTTTCTTGGTGTTAGCTTATTCTTATTCAAAGACTGAAGAAAGGAAATTTTGGCATATATTATTCTATGTTCTTCTCAGATCTACTAACTTGAGAAGAATTGCAGGTGACTTATCAAAAGTTACATAGAAGAATTACATGTGATTTTTCAAAACTAACATACACATACATAAAGTATAACATATTATAATTATTTAAACAGAGCATGTCAAGCAAATTTTTGGATTAAAGTTAAAGAAGTCTGCATTTACTAGGAGTAAAAGTCTGGTTATTATAGAAATAATGGTCTTAAATTACTTTTTTGATAGTGCAGTGGCTAAGATTTGCAATTAGGAAAGGAATTAGTGGGGAACTGATGCATGCATCCTCAATGGCCTAAAAATGTCTTTATGCAAATTGCAACAGTGATCTGTTTTGCTTCAGTGTTGGATCAAGTTGGAACTAAGTGATTGGAAAATAATGCTGGTCTGTTTTGCTGGAAGGATTTGAGTTCTTTCACTTGGGCCAGGTAATGATTGATCAACACAATACTAAGTTTTTTCTTTTAATGGATACAAGTTTGACTTAAAACACTCCAGTCGGAACTACAAAATGGATATTAGCATTGAAGTACATGGGTTACATTACTCTGAAGATGTATAATGTATTATTATATGTTTTTCACCTGGCATCACTATTGGCAGAAAACAAATTCAGCCAATTTTTTTTTTGTTTGCCATCAAAGTAGAAAAGATTAAAGGGAATTTATCCTTGCCTGATGTCTCTTTTATATATTTTTTTGTACGCTACTGATGATAATACAAGTTATGTAGTGGTGCATGCTATTCAATCTTTGTTAAATCAAAATCCCACATATGCCTTATTATTGGATATTATCTTGTTGTGTATTTAAGTCGATGCATTGTTATAATTTTTTTCTCACAGTCAGATGACCGCTAAACGGAACATAAAAGATGAGTAAGTCAACATGGCAGAAAGATGTTTTCCCAGCTCTAAAGCAGGTGTCCTTTATTTCAGTTTGATCCATTCCCTATTGTCAGCCTTTTAATTTTTGCAATTTGATTGCAGCTGAGTTTAGCCAACAAGCGAACAAACTGGCAATGAACATAACAATTCTCGAAGGCTCTACTGCTATCAGCTTCTTGGTAAGTGATTTTTTTCCTCCTATCTCTTTGTTTCAATTTGCAAGTAATTCCAAGCGAACAAACTAGCAATGAACATAACAATTCTTGAAGGCTCTACTGCTATCAACTTCTTGGTAAGTGATTTTTTTCCTCCTATCTCTTTGTTTCAATTTGCAAGTAATTCAGAAATTCAGTGTGTTGACAAATACAGGTTATTGAACAATAATAGTCATTTGGGGCGTTTCCACTATTGCTAGTGAACATCACAACCCTCGCTATCTTGTGAGTTCTTTACACTATAGGCACAGTAAAGGTTTTGTAGTAATTTCTTCAGCTAAACTATTTATATTTATTTTTGCAGGGATTTGAGTGGCACTGTGCCTAAGTTTCCAACAATAACATTTAAGTAAGCTCTAGAACTTTTTTGACTTTTATTTTATTCTTCTTGATTTGTATTGAGACATTGACACTGTTATAACAAATAATTAAACCTCGCTTGAGTTGCTCTTGGGTCGGTTCAAAATACATGTTTGGAGTGTGGATGCAAATGCACCGCGACAGTGGTGCAGTTCACATACGATGGTGCATTTGCACCACTGGAGTGATGCATTTCACTGCACCGGTGCAGATGCACCACAGAGTGCTGCTGCTGCTGACTAAGTTTATAATAATTAAATAAGCATGGTAAAATTTTAATTAAGTTAACTAAGTTTTAAAAAGTTTATAATAATAATGATGATGATCACTCAAGTTTATAACAATAATAATACTAAGTTATGAAATGTTAACGAAGTTAACTAAGTTTTATAATAATAATGATTAACTAAATCTTTAATAATAAGGAATTATAAATATTAACCAAGCTAACTTTTATTAAAATTAACTAAACTTATAATAATAATAATTTAACCAAGCTAACTGAGTCGACTCCGTTTGCAACTAACTGAACTGAGTCGACCCAGTTTGCAACTCAAGTTGCAAACTGAGTCGAGTTTGCAACTTCCGTTGCAAACTGAGTTGAGTTTCCATACTGTCCACTAATAATCATTGTGATGGTTCTGTTCACTAATATTAGGAATATAAATTTATGTGAACTTCTGTTCACTAATAATCCTTGTGATAGTTGAAAATTTATGCTTCTTATCCAATTTCTCATTTTATGTACATTACATGACTTGTGGAGACGAAACTAAACTGATACTTGTTATTTTAATTTCTTTTCAGGCTTTGGAACAAACATGAGTTGCATGGGCCCGACTACTGTAGTTTTGTTGTCTCCTTTTTTTTATGAGCAAGAATTTTGAACATTATGATGCTTTGTATAAATTGTGTTATGTGGTTTGTATTAACTAAAGTTATGGTTTATGTATTAATTAAATTATGCTTTGTGTATCTTCTTTATATAACGTTATATGGGTGCAGCGTATCTTCTTTATTGTGTACATATATATATATATATATATATATATATATATATATATATATCAATGGGTGTAATGTTTCTTTATACAACATATATGGTGTACTGATTTTGATACGGTTAAAAGCCATGCCTAATTCGTTGATAGCATTGTAGGAATGAGGCATTAAACACGGTTTTAAGCCGTATCAGTATAGTTGTTTAATACAGTTTTAAACCGTATCAATCTACTAATTTGATATGGCTTAAAACCGTATCGATCTATGAAGCTGACAGTGCCAGCATACCAATTTGATATGGTTTTAAGCCGTATCAATTTAGGAATTTGATAAGGCTTAAAACCGTATCAAATTAGAAGTTGGACAGTGCCCACATGCTAATTTGATACGACTTATAACCGTATCAATTGAGAAATTTGATACGGTTTAAAACCGTATCAAATCAATAAATTGATACGGCTTAAAACCGTATTTATGTATCAATTTGATACGGTTTTAAACCGTATCAATTTATTGATTTGATACGGTTTTAAGACGTATCAAAGCAACAGAGACGCCATTTTTTGATACGGTCTAGGGCATTGCCAAATCGATTTTGATACGGCCATGAGCACTGCCAAATTGGCATTTCTGGTGTAGTGCATCATTACTTCACTTGTTGATCAATTAGTTAAAACATCTATTAGCCCTCAAAATCAGTTAGTGTCTATAAAACTTGATGAAACAAATTATCTGAACTGGAAATATCAAGTTGAAACAGCCATTCAAGGATATGGCCTTAAAGGATACATTTATGGCACATTACCTGTTCCAGCAGCGTATATCACAAGTGCATAAAATATTGTTATTCCAAATGAAGAGTACACTAAGTACCATAGGTAGGACAGGTTAGTGAGTGCATGGTTGTTGTCATCCATAAGCAATAATCTAATTTCTCAAATTGTTGGATGCAAGACATCAAATGAAATATGGACAAATGTTGAAAAGAACTTTAACGCTCAATCTTATGCAAAGATAATGCATTACAGAAGACAAATTCAGAATACAAAGAAAGGAAACAGTACTATAAGAGAATACCTTTCAAAGATGAAAGCTTTGTCTGATCAACTTGAGGCAGCAGGCCATAAAGTGACAGAATCAGAACAAGTATTGAATATCTTGAATGGATTGAGTTATGAATATGAAGCTGTTGAGGCTATAATCTCATCTCAAAGAGCTACACCTGCCTTAGATGAAGTACAAGGGATTCTCTTATCACATGAAGCAAGATTGGGGAGCAAGAAATCCCAAGAAACATATCTATCAATTAACTATGCCAACAGTGTTAGATACAGAGATCAAAGATCTGGTCAAAACCCACAGAGAGGAGGATCTAATAACAGAGGAAGAGGTAGAGGCAGGAATAATAACAACAATAGACCTAAATGTCAAATTTATGAAAGAATTGGACATACAACACTTAAATGTTACTTCAGGTTTAATCAAAATTTCACTCCTAATCAGTCCTCAAACAATCAAAGTAACAATGCTAGTGCTAATGTTGCTCAAATACAAAGTGATCAAAATAACCAGAATGAGGGAAAGTCTACCAGTAGTGATGAAACTACAAGACCAGAACACATAAGTGGTGAAAATTGGTATCCAGACTCAGGGGCAAATAACCATCTAACAAATAATTTAGAGAATCTCAATCTGGGATGCAAAGAGTACAGAGGTTATCAGTCTGTTAGCATGGGCAACGGTAAGTCTATTTGCATCACTCACACTAGTTGTGGTACTTTAAATGGTAATGAAAACTTACTTCTAAAGAATCTATTAAGAGTTCCTGACATAAAGAAAAATCTTATAAGTGTATCCCACTTTACTAGAGATAATCATGTATATTTTGAATTCTATCCTGATTATTGCTTAATTAAAGACATCCTGACTAAGAAAATTTTACTGCAGGGCAATAAAGTCAAGGGATTATACAAATTCAATCAAAACACTTGTGGCAGTGATGGAAGAAGGACTGTAAATTGTAATTACAGTCAAACTGTCTCTGAAAAAGAGAATAGTGTCTTTGATGTTTGGCATAATAAACTAGGACATCCTAGTGCTAGTGTTACACAACAGATTATTACTAAAAACAATATCAAATGTAATGAAATTTCTCTACCTTACCTATGCACATGTTGTCAAATGGGCAAATCACACAAATTACCCTTTGCACACTCAAACACTGAATACACTAATCCACTTGAATTGATTGCTACTAACCTTTAGGGTCCAACACCAATTAATTCAGACTATGGGTATAATTACTACATTTCTTTTGTAGTTGCTTATAGTAGATTTTCATGGCCATACCTATTAAAGTCAAAGTCTGACACATATCAAACGGTTATACACTTTATCACACAAGTTGAAAAGCAAACAAACTCACAAGTCAAAGTGTTTCAATCTGATGGTGGTGCAGAGTACAAACCACTAAGAGACTATTTCCTAAAAAGAGGAATAATTCATAGAATTACATGTCCTCATACATCTGAACAGAATGGGCTTGTTGAAATAAAACACAGGCATATTGTGGAAACAGGTTTAACTTTGCTTGCACAAGCAAAACTACCATTAAAATTCTGGCCAGATTCTTTTAAAACTGCTGTATATCTTATAAACAGGTTACCAACTAAAGTTCTTAAAGGCAAATATCCATTTGAGGTCCTATTTAACAGAAAACCTGATTATAATTTTTTGAAAACTTTTGGATGTCTATGCTGTCCCTACATAAGGCCATACAATAAACATAAGTTTGATTATAGGTCTAAACCATGTACATTCTTAGGATATGCAGACAACCAAAAGGGATACAAGTGTCTAGATGAGAGTGGTCATGTTTACATTAGCAGACATGTTATGTTCAATGAAAGAATATTTCCATATAATGATGGCACAATCAAAACAACTAGAAAATTGCATAATGCCACTGTATCCATACCTCCCATACCTGTATACTCTGAATTCACTAGTGTAGGAAAACCAAAATTGGTGCATGAAGAAACAACATCACTTGACAGTGGTACTATTCAATCATCAACACAGCCTAGCATGTCACGTGTTCAATATGACAATGAGGACAACAACATCAATGATCAGAATGAAGATGAAAACAACAATGAACCAGAAATCAGTGAAGAAGAACAACTTGTCACTCAAACTCAAGAAAAACCAACCCATCCAATGATTACAAGGGCCAAAAGTGGTATTTTCAAGCCCAAAATATATGTTGCACTCATGGATCATGAGGAACCATACAACTATGAACAAGCAAAAACTGACAGTAGATGGGTTAAAGTTATGGACACTGAATATCAAGCACTGATTCAAAACAAGACATGGAAACTGGTTGAATTCCCTCAAAGCAAAAACATCATAGGCTGTAAATGGACTTATAAAATCAAAAGAAAGTCAGAAGGGTCTATAGAAAGATACAAAGCCAGACTAGTTGCTAAGGGGTTCACACAAACAGCAAGATTTTGACTACAAGGAGACATTTTCTCCTGTAGTCAAACCTACAACTATTAGAGTAATACTGGGTATTGCCATAAGCAGAGGGTGGAAGCTAAGGCAACTTGATGTTAATAATGCATTCCTTAATGGAATCCTTAATGAGGATGTGTACATGGAACAGCCTCAGGGGTATACTAAAGATCCAAGACTTGTATGCAAGCTTCACAAAGCAATTTATGGACTAAAACAAGCCCCTAGGGTTTGGTTTGATAAGTTGAAATCCACCCTGAGTAACATGATATTCCAATTTACTAAATTTGATAATTCACTTTTTATAAGGTCTGATAACAAATGCACTATTTATGTTCTTATCTATGTTGATGATCTGATAATTACAGGCAATAACAACACTGAAGTAAACAACCTTGTACAGTATTTGGACAGTCAATTTTCTGTCAAAGATCTTGGTGAACTAAATTATTTCCTAGGAATAGAGGTAAAATCAAGATCTTCTAAAGAAATAACTTTGTCTCAAAAGAAATACATTGGTGAACTTCTAGCAAAAGCTCAAATGGAGGAAGCTAAAGGCCAACCAACACCAATGGTCAGCAGTCAGACTTTATCTAAACACAGGGGAGAACCTATACCCAATATAAAACAATACAGAAGTGTAGTTGGTGCATTACAATATGCAACAATTACCAGACCTGATATATCTTACAGTGTCAATAAAGTTTGTCAATTTATGCAGGAACCTTTGGACATACACTGGAAAGCTGTCTAAAGGATACTACGATATCTAAAGGCAACCATAGACCATGGACTCACTATCAAAGCATGCAACAATTACACTATTACAGGATACACAGATGCAGATTGGGCCTCAGACCCAGATGATAGAAAATCAACTACTGTATACTGCATATACATGGGTGACAATATAGTGTCATGGTGTTCTAAGAAGCAAACAACTGTATCAAGATCAAGCACTGAAGCAGAATACCGAAGTATTGCTAGCAACATCTGAAATAATGTGGCTAAGGTCCTTGCTCTCTGAACTAAATATAGAGACAAAACAATCTATACTATGGTGTGACAATCAGAGTGCAGTGTTCATGTCAGCGAACCCTATTCTACATTCAAGGACAAAACATGTTGAAATAGATCTTTACTTCGTAAGAAAGAAGGTAATAAAAGGAAATTTGGAAGTGAGACACTTAACTGCCACTTACCAGAGAGCTGACACCCTCATCAAACCCCTTTCCTACATCAACTTTGTCAAATTCAGAAAGCTACTGAAAGTCTCGAAGATCTGCAACACAGAAGACAAAGCTGTTATGAAGAAGTCTGATCTAAAGAAAAACAAAAAAATCGATAACAAAGAAGAGAAATTTGAAGACAATCAACATACCGGAGATGTAAAGAGACCAAGCTCCTCTCAATCAAGCAGAGGCGTTAACTCAGAGACCATAAAGACGAAGAACCAGATGGATTCCAGCAGAAAAGAGGATGAATCGAAGACAAAATTTCAAAATCGCTCTGGAAAAAGACATGAAAAACCTAACCCTAGCTCTGATTTACGGGGGGGGGGGGAATTAAAGGATGCATCGGTCCACAAAGCTCAAATATAATACACTCGTACAAAAGGCCGAAGCCGAAGCCGAAGCCCAATTATGCTTCTGATAGAAATTGGACCGTGGAGAATAAAGATCCAAATCAGATTATGTAAATACTGTATATATATATATAGCTCTGTTACATTTCGTTTGTAATCATCAATTCATTCAATAAACTTTCATTTACAATTTGTCAAAACATTTTTGGAATTCAAAACAGAAATAAATCAAAGTATTCTCTTTCAATAATTCTTTTAGTGAGGTGACTCATATGTGAATAGTCCCACATCATGAGACTATATGAAAAGAAAAAAACATTTTTTTTTATTTGACTTGGTAAAAAATTGAGATCCATTTTTTTAGATCTAAACCGATTTCCTCTACAAGTATTACCACGTTAATTTTTTGCCGAACTACTCAAAAAAAACAAATTTTTTCTTATCTCCCTCTTCTTCTTCCTCCACCATTAAAAGTTCTTCAAAAACAAAATCAGAACGAGCAGTTAAATTTAAATCGAAAGTGCAAATCTGAATTGGTTTGTTGTGCAAGCAAATCAATTATTTTTCTCAGAAGGCTGTTTTATCCCAGAGGCGGCGGCAACAAGTACGAACTGGTTTGCACCACCGACCAGATCGCCAAATCGTCATCAAGAAAGCGACCTAGTCCGTGACTCAGCCATTGTTTCCCAACAATTTGAAGACGAATTTCGAAACAATGGCTGCAACCCTAACTTGCTTGAAGGTGCCGCCATCTTCCTCTATTTACTCAACGTTTTGAAATACTCAATGCCTTGAAATCTTACTTAATTTGTAACTGCGACTCCTTTTACTATCTTCTCTGGCAACGAGATATCGAAAGAAAAAGTAAAAAGATTTGACGTGAAATCCGGATTTGACGTCATCTACATGAAATCAGGGTTAAAAGGTGGACAATTTGGTAGGCATGGAAGGTGGCTTCGCGCTGCAGTTACGTAGTAGCATCATGAAATCCAAGTTTGTGAGAAATGGATCGATGGGCTGCAATATTCTTTATTGTTGTGGCCCCCACCAGGATGAGCATCAGAGAAAGGTAATATAATTTTTTAAACCCTTTCTAATGCATGCTTAAATTGATAGCTGATTGTGCTTGGTATTATGGAAAATTCACTAGAAAGGTATCGGGTATTAGGTAATTAACATATTCTATTTTGGCTTGTTAAGTACCAACGTAGAGGTTTCTTGGCTATGCCTTCTTTTTCCAACGAGCTTAAGTCACCTTCTGAGTTGCATTTTAATCAGAATCCTTTAGAAAAAGAAAAATAGAAGCAAAAAAAGGAAGCTTATATGTATTAATTTCATTGGACATAGAATGATACAAACTATAAGTTACTGTTGGTTGTCATTGATCCAATAGCCTTAAAGAACTGTAAGCATGTCATCTTTGTAGTTGTAAAATGGTAGCATGGTGGAAATTGGTTTATAAAACTTCGAAATTTGATAGCTAATCATGAACCCTGTTCATTATCTTTTACTGTAGTTTTGGGTCACACTAATCACTTTGCTTGAGTCCTAAGAGTGTGCATTATTTGATTGGAATAATGTTAATTGATTGAACCTGTATTTTTTGAACCCAAGTGTTTTGATACCTTAGTTTATGTAATCTCTATATGTGATGATTAAATTTACCATGTAAGTTGTTTACCATTAATATAGTCCACATGTGTGGTGGAATGGTACAAATGCAGAAAATAATATTTTATGTGAATAACTTATGTTAGTCTATGAGTTTACGTATATTTTTCTATAAGAAAAATATAAAATTTCAAACATATTAACATCTCAAGCAATATTAAGTCTCCACAGCCGGTCAGTTGAGAATAGAATGGGAATCCACAAGGAAACCATAAAGGACAGCAGCAACCAACCAAAAAATGATTCTGGACAGTTGCTTCTATATTACAACTGTGGAAAACCATGGCACGACAATGTCGGAATAGGCTAAGCCTTGCACCGTAGGCAAACCTGACTGAGAAGCCTTTAACGGCTACGACTACTGAGATTCACTTTGATGGTGGATCTGAGAGTTGGTCGGTAGACACTGATGTTTCTCGCCATGTCTGCTATGATCATGATATATTCACAACATACACGGCTGCTGATGATCAGAAAGTGGATGGGAGATCCTCACACCACTAAAACTGTAGAGATTGGTAATGTGAAAATAAAGCTTACAATTAGAAAGACAGTGTTTCTTAAAGTTGTGATGCATTTGACATGTTTGAAACATTAAAAACTGAAATTGAGTAATAAGAAAATTAAGAGAATTCATAGTGATAGAGAAACTTAATATGAATCTAGTTTATTTTGATTTTTTTACATGGTATTGTACATGAGAGAACTGCACCCTATTCAGTTGAAATGAACGGTAAAGCTGAAAAAAAGGGACCTTTACCGAATTTGTAATTGCCATTTTATTAAATTTTGGTGTAGCAAAACATTGGTGGGGGATATTTTAATTGACTGCATGCTATGTTCTGAAAAGAATCCCCTAATCTAAGAATAAAATTTCACCTTATGAAATTTTAAAGAATTATAAATCCAATGTGTCATACTTTAGAACTTGGGGTTGTTTAGCATATGTTCGCATTCCAGACCCTAAGAGAATAAAATAGGCAAGTAGAGCATATGAATGTGTATTTATGGACTACGCTATTAATAGCAAAGCATACCGATTTTATGACCTAAATGCACATAATATAATTGCATCAAATGATACCGATTTTTATGAAACAAAATTTCCTTTTAAATTAAGGAATAGTGGGGGCACATTAAGTATGCCTATTAGAACAGAACTTAATAAAAGTTCTGAAACTAAACCTGGAAGAAGTAAAAGAGCAAGAACCGTAAAAGATTTTGGTTCGGATTTTTGTTCTTTTACTATAGAGGAGGATCCCTTAAACCTCCAAGAGGCCTTATCTTCTTCAGATGCCGATTTTTGGTAAGAGGCTATAAATGATGAGATGGATTCTCTGGAATCCAATAAGACTTGGCATTTAGTAGATTTATTATCTACTTTTAAATCTATAGGCTGTAAATGGGTGCTTAAAAAGAAACTAAAACATGTTGGAACTATTGATAAATATAAAGCACAATTAGTAGTTAAAGGTTTTAAGCAAAGAGAAAATATAGATTTCTTCGACATTTTTTCTACCTGTAACTAGAATTACATTCATTCGGGTATTGATCTCACTTGCTTCTATTTGTTATTTATTAATACACCAAATGGATGTTAAAACCACGTTCTTTAAACAGTGAATTAGAAAAAGAAATTTATATGGAACAGCCTGAAGGATTTGTAGTACATGGTCAAGAACATAAAGTATGCAAATTAGATAAATCATTATATGGTTTAAAACAAGCACCTAAACAATGACATGAACAAATTTGATAACTTAATCATTTCTTATAGTTTTAAAGTTAATGAAAGTGACAAATGCATTTATTACAAATCTGAGAATGACATTTGCACTATTGTATGTCTTTATGTAGATGACCTTCTCATCGTTTGGTCAAATATTCATGCCATAAACTCAGTCAAATCTTTATTAAATGCCAATTTTGATATGAAAGATCTAGGTAAGGCGAGTGTAATCCCTGATATTAAGATTACTAGGTAAAAAGTGGGATTTTCTTTGGATCAGTCTCATTAAATTGAGAAGACTCTAAAGAAATACGATTACTTTGACTGTAAACTTGTATGTACACCATATGATCCCAGTGTAAAGTTATTTAAGAACGCTGGTGAATGTATAAGATAGTCCGTTTAAGCAAGCATCATTGGCAGCCTTCGAATGCCATTGATTGTACTAGACCCGACATTACCTATGTCATAGGATTATTATGCATGTTTTTCAGTAGGCCTAGTATAGAGCATTAACATGCTAATGAGAGGGTTATGAGATACCTATAATAAACTATGAACCTTGGATTACATTATGAAAAGTTTTAAGTTGTACTTAAAGGATATTCTGATACAGGCTGAAATACTTTATCTGATGATTCTAAAGGACCAGTGGCTATATATTTTGCATTGCTGAGGAAGCTGTCTCTTGGAAAACCAAGAAACAAACTATTTTAACTCAGTATACTATAGAGACTGAGATAATAGCACTAGCCACAGCTAGTTAAGAAGCATAGAGCTAAAGAAATCTACTATTTGAGATCCCCATAAGGGAAAAACCGACACTAGTGGTGTAATCGATTGCGATAGTACCGCGGCTATTGCAAAAAGTGTAGAACCGTTATTACAACGGTAAAAGACGACGTCGTAAGTACAATACTGTAAGAGAACATCACATACATAGTGATGAAAATTTGACGACTATTGAAAGAAGGACAGAACCGATATTACATCGGTAAGAAATGACAGTCGTACGCACAATATTGTTAGAGAACATCACATATGAAGTGATGACAATTTGGCAGATCCTTTGATGAAAGGACTGACCAGAAAGAAAGTCCTTAATGATTCTAAAAGAATGGGACTATTGCCCAGAGATTGTGGAATCACGCACGATGTTAACCCGACCTAAATGACTGGAGATTCCATGAACTAGGTTCAATGGGTAAAAACAAGTTGTGTAGTGATAGTAGATGAACATGCTAAATTTTTGTATTAAAGTGATTAGAGGATGAGTTGATAGAAACTCTTAATGAGATCTATACTCTAATTAGAGTGGAGTACCTACCTTCAGGAGTACTCTTGATAGACTCACCTATGTGAATGTGGAAATGTGGTCGTTTCCTATGGAATTTTGGGCAAGATTCCTAGAGCGTTCACTAAACTGGGATAGACGTGCATGGCCATTAATGCACGGGCTTATTTGATTGCACTATAGAAAAGGTTGTGTGTGGTCTGATGTCAGGAATAGAGTTCAAGACTACGTGTCACTCTAGTAAAAACTGAATCTTATTCACTATGCAAAGGTTTAAGTCGGATGATACCTTTGTTTATGCATAATCTTATGTTTCTAGAAATTGCTCGAAATATTTTTTAAAAAATTCAAGTGGGGGATTGTTGGAAAAATGATTCATTTTTTATAAAGATGAATTATCTAAAATATTGGATAAGTGTGAGGTGAGTCATATATGAATAGTCCCACATCATGAGACTATATGAAAAGAAAAAAATCATTTTTTTATTTGACTTGGTAAAAAATTGAGATTCATTTTTTTAGATTTGAACCGACTTCCTCTACAAGTATTACCACGTTTATTTTTTGCCGAACTACTCAGAAAAAAACAAAATTTTTCTTATCTCCCTCTTCTTCTTCCTCCACCATTAAAAGTTCTTCAAAAACAAAATCAGAACGAGCAGTTAAATTTAAATTGAAAGTGCAAATCTGAATTGGTTTGTTGTGCAAGCAAATCAATTATTTTTCTCAGAAGGCTGTTTTATCCCGGAGGCGGCGGCGACAAGTACGAACTGGTTTGCACCACCTACCAGATCGCCGAATCGTCTTCAAGAAAGAGACCTAGTCCGCGACTCAGCCATTGTTTCCCAACAAATTCTGTGATTCAAAGTAACAACAGCATTTACATGTAATTGAGAGAACGTCAGGTAGGTATGGACAAGCAAGCATGTTGGGCTACTATACAATTATAACGTGGTCGGTCAGTTAACTTTCCATGTTGGACGCTCAGAGAATCACGGTGGCAAAATGGTAACTAGAGAGGGTCGATTATACTTATGGTCACGCATTATTTCTGTCCTGGTCGTTCAAAACAACATGGCATGGTCAGTCACAAAGTAAAGTGGGGGCGCGCATGATATTTTGATAATGGTCTGGGCGTTCACACTAACCTGGTCGCACATACTTTTGCCTCGAGCACTATTTTCTGGTCGGTCAGCTGTGTACATTTGTCCAGTGGCATTTCCATAAATACACTTATGCTCGACCCTTACCCTGTACACCATAATTACAGAATTGCCACCTGGTATCAACTTCGCATATAAATACCCCATTTCACCACCATTCAAAAGGAGGATTTTTCCATTCCGAAGGGCTGTCCAAATCATTTCTCCACCACTCACAAACACTCCAAGCTTCATTAATGGCTTCTTCAACTCAAGCTACTTTCATGCAACAATAAATGGATCAAATCTTCTCCAAACACAATGAATTCTCCCTCAAGTTCAGTCCAAGCTTCTCTAATCTCCGCTAATCCTCTCTAAAGCCTAGATCTAACGCTAAATCGTTACAGAATCCATGAAGATCGTTCAATTGCTAAACTGATCGAAGATCTACACATCCACCATCACAAAGCAAGAGATCTCATTGATTCCCTTGTAACTTCAAGCGAAATCTTGACCATACAAAGAGAGAAAAGAGAGTGATGATCAATTTAAGTGAATTCATAAACTCATGTACTTTGTAAAACAAAGAGTGATAATAAGAAATGATTCAAAAGTGGACGTAACACTATGAAATTCCTGTGTATTTTACTTGCTTATATTTTACGTGGTTCTATTTTCCTTAATCTTACTGTTTGGTGTAGTTTGATCTTACACCCTTGTTATTGTAGACCAATTTTGGTTTCAACAAGCACCAGCCTTAAATGCCACTAGCTGAGCCTACTAGTCTTTGGTTTGCATCGCCTATGTTGTCGATTGAGCCAGATACCTAGCCTCCTAATGCTATCAACTGATCTTCAAGTACAAAGTAGCGTCATATGCTGAATAACAACTATACCTCATCTTTGTCGATCCAACTTGTAATTTCTAATAATATTTTTGTTTATGCGGCTTAACTGGAAGTGCACGATAATTTAATAATCTATTTAATGACCTCGAAAGTCGAGTACAGGCCAATGGTGAGAATAGCGATATCCTGATCAAACCGGTATACTATCAGCTATGTGATAAGAGTATTACAGATATTATAAGCTCTAAAACTATCGACAAGGCTGAAATTCATGGATGCGACGAGTTTCATGATAGAGTGGATCAGAAGAGAATATAGGAACGTGAACTCTACAAATAACTGGAAGTGAACCCTCATGATTAGAGTTTACTCTAATCTTCCAAGATGTAGTAGTGGTGAGCGAATCTATCCCAATATACATCAAAATCTCTATCTATTACTAAAAACGTTGAAGTATTACCCATCTTACATGTCAAATGCCATATATATACTGTGATCCAATAGTCCGATGCCTACCGAACATGTCATTGCCAAATGAACACTGCTACGTTACCTGAACCAAAAAACACCCGAAACACCCGCAAAGTACCCTTCTCACGCAATTCATGGGAGGTGCTTGTGTAATTTTCCTTCCCAAATACCCACATGCTGCTGCTGCAAGCAAATGAGAATAGGCCACATCAGCCACATAATTTACCAGATTGCACTATTTCGGGCGAGTAAGCTTTTTCGTTGCCAAATAATGGATATCCAAGTACATGTAACTCCCTAGTGGTTTGATATAAACACCTCCCTCTGAAATACTAAATAAAGAGAAAAACCAGTGTATGTAAAACAATCTTTCGAAGACACAAGTTGTATGCAACAAACAGTGGATAACCATTTTGTAATTAGCTAGTTTGTATAAGGCAATCCAATATGAAGCTCAAGGGGCCTGCAAAATATTGTTCTAGCACTTTAGATCAATCTGATATCGGACTCTATCAAGTCATGTCTCAACCCCATAAGCGCATGAGTAAACAATTGAAGACGCACCATTCGTCACATGCGTGGGATACACATCTCCACTGCATGACTAGAAGGTAGAGTAATGCAGGGATGCATGTTTGCTGTGTACTGGGATGACAACATATACCAAAACGCAAACATTTGTTTCACCTTCTCAAGTGCATATATAAGAATCAAGCCCCAACATAAAAAAATGATGACCCCTAGTCTTCTGGTGTATAGCAGCTACCGCTGCAACTACAAGAAAATAGCAGATTTAAGACAAATTCTAGAGACAATAATTATTAGTCTTTAAACTAGGTCTAATTAAAGACAAAATCAATTCTGTCACTATTAATTAACTAGTATTACCGCACAACGGTGGGAAAACCGACTTTGTATTACTATAAAATTGATAAAAAATTGTTTTATTGTAGTTTTTTAAATTTTTTGAAACTAAATACGAATGACAATATAAAAACAATACATGTATTGTTACAAATCAGGAATAGTTATTCTAACTAATCAAGCACATGCAAATATTAAATACACAAATAAATATTGAACAAAAAAGTCTAAAAAGATTGATATAATGATTCAAATATTACGGAACTTTGATACCTTTGTAATTATATAATTATCCATGAAATGTTGCATTTTCTTTTGAAGTTCATCCATAACAGGTACGCGTGCAGTTGCATAAATCATATTTCTCATATTCTATCCAATATTTATTGAGTTTCATTCATTTTCATTTGACACTAAATTCATGTTGACTAGAAACTAAAACGTTTAAATCTTATTTGACACTTAATTCATTTGGGGCTTAGGTAGCAAATCGGTTGGTGCCACTAAATATAGATTGATGAATACATGGACTCATTGTGTTCTCTTGCCCAACAGTCTCATATTTTGTCTTCCATGGACAAGATACAAATTTCTAACGAATGCTAAAAATATACATTGTTAATGTTGATTCACCGCTGTGCTTTAGCAACCTTATCATCCTCCTTCGAAATCCATTCTTCTGCAGTTATTAAATCGGGTAGAACAGTCGCTCCACATTTTCTCCAAATTTCAGCATCCGGGGTTTTGAACCAATCCAATAACAGTGCATGCATTCCGATGCTTCGAGCTGGGATGTAGTCTTTCCTCATGCTGTCCCCGATGTGCAATGCTTCTTCTGCTGACACGTTCGCTTTCTCGAGGGCGATTTCATAAATTCTTGGGTCTGGTATTTCGATGCCAACTATGCCTGAGAACACCCCAAAGTCCCACTCCGACCCCTGCACAATATATCGAGAATTGAACTTTAAAATGTTTCTTCATTTCTTTTCTTTTTTCTAATGTGGTTGTTCATAATATAGACCAAGCACATTATATCAAGCATGAAAAGAACCATGCAATACATGTTCTCTGTTATGTACAGAATATGTGATAATCCCAAGCATTCATAACATTAGATAATACCCTCATAGATCTTCACTAAAAGAACTCATCTATCACTGGAAGTTAATGCTCGATCTCCAGATTCTTAATCTTTTTGCTTTAATATATATTAACAAATAAAGGAAAGAAAGGACATTTAATACAATATTTCATGTAAACTATAGAAATAAATTGCAACTAAAAGCAAAAATGATCCAATTTCCAAACACCAACTCTATGTTACATCCCTAATCTATAGAATTTGAAATTAATATCGAAACAATTGCATAAAAGGCTTATCATGTTTGCTGTGACAAACATTGACAATTTTGGAGTGATCGTGTTTCAACTTTCAACTCATTTTTGGAACCGTTAACATGCAAATTTTAACTAGTTTTAACAATGGGAATGAAGTAAATGGATGACCTGATTCAAACCCAAAGCTGGAAGGATGACTCCTTGATAACGATACTCAGCATTGCTGATAACTCCAACAATTAATCCTTTTTTGCGAGCCCACCTCATAAAAGGTTGTGAATCAGGAAACACATAATATGGTGCTGATGAACCAAAACTTGAATAAATTCGTCTGAAGACTTTTTCAAATGTCTCGCCATCGTAGTTATAACCTGCCTTGATGAAAGAATCTTTAACACAAGCCCTCCACCATTCTGTACTGGGTATTTTTGCTGCATGTCCAAAGCATGGATATCTATTTGCCATTTCAGTGTAAGCAGTTTTAAAACCTTCATGCATCCTTTTGTAGTCGGGACATGGTAGTCCTACAACCTTAGCTACCATGCAATAGTAATCGCCAAGCTCTCCTTTATAAGCTATCAAAGTACCAGCCATATCAAAGTACCAAACACCAACTCTATGTTATTGTTGGCATTTTATAGTTTAGAGAGCTACATAGTTTCTTCACAAAACCAATTGGTTGATGTGAACTGTAGCTTCTTAGTATATATACAGAATTTTAGTTGAACATTTCCCGATGTGGGACTTATATTTTTATCACTCCCCCTTCACGTGTGGCGTATTTGAGCCATCTACGTGATCATGCTATTTTGGATGGAGTGGCGCACGTATGGCGGTTAAGCACATACGTATTAGTTGAACTAGTTGAATTAGTTGACCTGGGCTCTGATACCACTGTTGGCATTTTATAGTTTAGAGAGCTACATAGTTTGTTCACAAAACCAATTGGTTGATGTGAACTGTAGCTTCTTAGTATATATCCAGGATTTTAGTTGAACATTTCCCGATGTGGGACTTATATTTTCATTAGTTATATCCCTAATCTGTAGAATTTGAAATTAATATCGAAACATTTGCATAAAAGGTTTATCATGTTTGCTGTGACAAACATTGACAATTTTGGAGTGATCGTGTTTCAACTCATTTTTGGAACCGTTAACATGCAAATTTTAGCTGGTTTTAACAATGGGAATGAAGTAAATGGATGATCTGATTCAAACCCAAAGCTAGAAGGATGACTCCTTGATAATGATACTCAGCATTGCTGACAACTCCAACAATTAATCCTTTTCTGCGAGCCCACCTCATAAAAGGTTGTGAATCTGGAAACACATAATATGGTGCTGATAACCAAAAATTGAATAAATTCGTCTGAAGACAATGTCTCGCCATCATAATTATAACCTGCCTTGATGAAAGAATCGTTAACACAAGCCCTCCACCATTCTATACTGGGTATTTTTGCTGCATGTCCAAAGCATGGATATCTATTTGCCATTTCAGTGTAAGCAGTTTTAAAACCTTCATGCATCCTTTTATAGTCGGGACATGGTAGTCCTACAACCTTAGCTACCATGCGATAGTAATCGCCAAGCTCTCCTTTATAAGCTATTAAAGTACCAGTCACATCTATGGTAATTAACCCGTCGCAACTTCAACAAAATTGACATTTTTGGTTAACTTCCTATTACTACTGATTCTTTTGTATTTGATGTACTTGTGATATTACCTTGTCCTATAACTAACGGAACCCAAAAATATTCAGCAGTCCAAACTTAGATAAAATCATGTACAGTAGAAAGATAGAGTTGATAGACATAGAACATAATTTTCCCCCCTATTTTCAATCATTTACATTGCATTTTGATACAATTCACAATTACACATTTTCGTTGCTCACAAGCTCCCAGATTGATTTCATTCTTGTTTCACATTTATGTTCTCAATTTTTTTTCCACACCATAAAGCGCCACTTACTTGCACCACTATTAAATTTGGTGATACAAAATCACAAATTGATTGGAACAAATTTACAAAAAATGGGAAGTAAATATTTTTATAATGGGAATGCATTGATTGCATTTGATGAGATGATAGAGAAATAAATGAATGGATTAATTTCTTCCATCTATGCTAAAGAAATGGATTAATTTACTTTCCATGTTTGCACATTTGGTGCTATAGTAATTTACCTCCATTATATTATTACCATATGTTGGTAATGTAATTGATGACTCACATAGATTTGCACTGGCTATATATTGAGGGGTAGACTTTAGTGTAAACTCATCCTGGCTTGGAGCTAGTGATCCTCAATGGTGTCTCTTCTAGTTAAGCCTGTTTGAGGTTTTGATATGTAAACTCTTATTTTGTAATCTCTTGTATCCTCTCATATGAAATAAAATCTATCTCTTTTGGACAGGACGTACACTATCTTATGGAGGAGAGGGGAACCAGTATAAATATTGTGCCTCTTTGTTTATCTATTATAGTTATTTACTATTTTGTTAATGTAACAGAATAATTGCTATGAGATTAGGTTGATATTCAATTGGCAAATCTAGATCCTGCTTATTGCACTTCCGCATTCGCGCAATTTTTGCATAACAAATTGGTATCAGAGCAAGGCGATTTGTTTAGATTACGCATCAATGGTTTGAAGAAAGAAAGGCAAATTTGCTGATAATTATTCTATTACAATTTTGGGATAAAATGAGACTTTGGTGGAGGAGATTATGTTGAGAGTGAAGAGCGTTCCAATCTGGGAACTTTGACGTGATATGGAGTTTACTACATTGAAGGGACCATTGGATTTGAGAACTTTTGATAATGTTTTAGACAGGGGTCTTCATGTTGACGATGCTCGAGGGATCCAAAATGATCAGAAAATGAGCTCAGGTTGAGTGATAGACGGGTGTCGAGACATAGATCATTGTGGTTTAGACAGGGGTCTTCATGTTGATGATGCTCGAGGGATCCCAGAAGATTAGGAAAGGAGCTCAGTTCAAGTGATAGACGGGTGTCGAGACATAGATAATTGTGGTTTAGACAGGGGTCTTTAGGTTGATGATGCTCGAGGGATCCAAGATGATCAGGAAAGAAGCTCAGGTCAAGTGATAGACGGGTGTCGATTACAAACTTGTTTTTAGACCGTTGTTTATGCGCGGTGCATTTCATGAGGAAGATGCATTTTTTGCAGGCGGTGGGTGAAGTTTGTAATCACTACACCATATTGGTCATTTGGCAACTCTTATTTTTTTCAACTGCCAACACTTATATGTGTTGTAGACTAGTGACACTAATATGTGTTGCTATAGTAAAAATGTGTCACCAAAAATGTGCCAACACTTATTTGTGTTGGTATGCCCAGTCAATCCTTATATTCTAAGGGAAAAATGGTAAGCTCTCACTCATAACCTAATCGGAACCTCAATTCTTTCTCCCCAACGCTTATTCCTACGTAGGCCGCGACATAATCAAATAAAAAAAAGGACTTCAAAGAATTGATACTAGCGATTACCTAATCAATATCAATATCAGATACTAAGGATTTTGGATTTGTCAAATCGTTGTTAGCCTCTTAAATCCTCTCTCCACCTATTTCTCAATCATGACACCGAATTGGGGGTTCTAGGAATCGGCGGCTTCCAGGAATTACGATAAGAGGTAAAGAAATCGATTTCACTTTCGTTGTGTTTGGACTATAGATGTGAATTTTTGCTGTAGATTTCTAAAATAAAATAGATGTAGAATGTACAAAGTTACGGTTACTATGATACTGTGAATGAGTGTGTGATTGTATGGTTTAAACTGAGTTTTGAACCTCTTACTTCGTTGCTTCCGAATTTACTTTCTTCATAACATCATTTTGTGAGCTTGCTAACAAGCGTCTGAAATTTATTGTGTACTTGGTAGAGATGAGGACTTTTCCCCTTATTTCACCTGCACTCATATGTTACAAGTACCCATGTTCCACACAGTTAACAAATTGGGGATATAGTCTCTGGAATGACCACTTGTATCTGATTTATTACCTGTATTTTATTTAATGATGTTACCAATTTATTAATTGGGCAAAATTTGTCAATGAATCAACTATGTTGATAAAGGACTTACAGAGTTCATTTTTTCCTATTAATAAATTATTACCCTGCAATTACAGGTATGTTGTTTTGGTTTCTTGATTGAATGTATGTTGTTTTGGTTTCTTGATTGAATGACTATTTGTTCTATGATGCAGCTTCATTTTTCTTTCAAGCGGAAGGTCTGTAATTTTTCAGGTGCTAAGGTTCAAGGCCTATCTCATTGGTCAAATAATAAAAATGTTTGTTATCATGGAAACATATGATGAGACGGTTTTTCCTTGAAGCATCAGAAACATTTTTTACTCATATTTCAAAACGATTAAGCTGAAAGTCCACCTTTTTCATAAAGTAATCATATTGAAAAATTAATAGACACTTGCAAGACAAAATTAGAGAAAAGATACGTTAATCTGTAGGTGATATTATTGAGATGCAATTTTGTAGAGTGCTGATTTGATTTTTGAAGAGGGTAATTAAGATGGATGAGGGATTGAAATAAAAATCATTACAAGGAGATAAAATTGATATATTATTACATTGAAAATGATTACGCACTTGTGAGCTATCAAACCTACTCTAATTTGACCATGGAGAGTATGCCATGTGCATTCTAAAATTGAAGCATCATTCTTTATTCCGTAAGATTTTTCTTCCTTTACTCCCCCTTTTGTTGCAAGTTAGTCATGCCCGAAACACTAATTTCATTTTCAAAAACCACGTTTTCTATTTCAAAAGTAAAAAAATACATGCAATTGAAAGGGCTGGACTCAAGGTAGCGGTTGGTGAACGTCGTCAGGAGCGAAAAGGTTATGCCTTGGCGATGGCGTAGTACATTGACATAGGCTCGAATTCGAACAACGTGCACAATTGAAATTGATACTCATGACATAAAACGACGCGAATCTTGAATTACGGTCAATGAAGCTAATTAGCGTAATTTAAGTTCCTTTCAGGTTTTGAAATAGAGGTTTATGCCTGATGAATCTGCTTGCAATCGTGTGCATTATTAGGCGGATCTTCTTTCACTTTAATTTTTATTTTGATACTCAGTAAGATACTCTAAATTGATATCTATCTAATTTTCTAAGTCGCTATGTTTCCAAATTCCTAATTTCAATTTTTGTTTGTTACATGATCTATTGTGAGCTCTGTACTCATGAGTAGTAAAGGTTTTATTTTCAGTAGACCATTAAGATACCCTAACAAAATGAGACTATTTGCCTTGTTGCATGATCATGGTGGCAGGTGATGTCTTTGGATAAGCCCATCTCTGTTCATCAAAATTTGTCATTTTCGTGAAGGGTGGTAATGAATAACCTAATGGATCCTATTAATGTTATCTCATTTGCTGCTTAAGAAACAAATTTCTTCCTTTTATTATATCTGTTCAATGATGGCTGGGATGATATAACTCTTATTGTCGAAATAAGTGACATTGGAAATTATTTTAAACCGTATTCATGTGACAAAACAATTAGATTTGAAGGAGCGCTAGGTTATTCTTCAATTTATCGTTACACGTTTAGATAACTAAACCACAGTAAGTAAAATGGTTGTGCAAAGCTTTTATTAAGCCGGCTTGGAAAACCATGTCTTTTTAACATTGGACAAAACTTGTAACTGAAACGGCAAATGCTGTTCATGAGATGTGGGTTTCCATTTATAGGAATTGGGGAAAACATTTAACATTGAAGACGTGTTTATATGATTTCAGATGCAAATTCATTGCAGGTAAGACTACTATGTTCGAATTTAATTTAATGCCTTATTTTTTAACATATCTTTTGATTTTGTAGGTGTATGTGTATTAATTGTTAATTTATTAGTAGTTCATAAGCCATTTTGCTTAGTAGTCTTGATAGTTTGATTTATAAATTGAGTTTGTACAGCCAAATAGAAAAGTTCATGCATATAACTAATTGAAGTTGTAATCAGTGTATGGATCGATGATGAAAATTAAAGTGAAAAGGGAAAACATGCATAGAAATGAAAAAACAGTCCAATATGCATAGACAAAATTTGTAGAAATTTTATGTTCACAGAAAACTTTGAAAATAATATATTATAACACTATTTGGATTATTTAACCATGACACTATTTGGATAGCTAATAACATGAAATTATATAAACTAGCTAATACCTGGTAATTATGTAATAATATATCCCCTTCGCATACTAGAGGAATCATAAGTAAGACCCAAGCCATGAAAAGTTACTTTACTACTGCACAGTCTGCTGCATTATTAGACTCAAACACAGCTTCCACCAATGTTGTTTACTGTTATTAATTTTTGTTGTCTCTCTGTTTGTTAGAACTACTTCCCGCCATTCATAAACATATTTCTTTATTTGTATCTAACGTATTATTTTTTATGTGAACCTTCCCACTTTGATGCGATCCCGTCTAACGTCAGTTAACTAAAAATTATCTTACACTCAATTTGTTTATGAACGAGTATGTATGTTATGAAAACTATTATGAACATAAAATAATATATCTCTTGCACACACACTTTTTTGAATTCATCCAGTCCCTTAGCAGTAATTAATAATGATATTTCTAGAATATCATTAAGGTATATTTTTGGATATTTCTACAATCAAATAAGTTTAAGTTTGTTGTTATAAGTGAACATAAGTAAATAACATAAATTCATTTGTATAACTTATGCTATAAATTATGGCTCGACAATCCAATGCAGATTGACCTGGACGTGCATGTATGGTCGGTGTTGATGCTATTGGGTCCGCCAATAAGGTAAGTTTAAAGCTTTTTCTAAAAAAAATTGAATTTGTGCCTATAATGGACTTATTGAAGTTTCTTTAGGAAGTGGCTAAAGATCTTTAGTTTTTTGGACTTTTATTTCTGGATGACATTTTTTTGTAGTCACTGATGTCCAGAAGGTATCAGAAATATGATTTTCAAATAATATTGCTCATGTCATGTTTCAATAAATATAACACGTGAGATGCTTGAATTAGAATCCAAAACTTTGGTAATACACCTTCTTTGTTAAATACTGCATGAGATGCCTAAATAAATACACCTTCTTTGTTAAAAATCGATAGTACCCGTTCTTTGTTAAAAATTTCGAATCAAATAATACACTTGCTTTGTTAAACGCTGCATGAGATGCCTGAATTAGAATATAAAACTTAGACGATGACGTTTTTTGGATGTATACTAATTAACTAGGCTGGTAGCGGAATTTTATTTTGTTATTCATGTTTAAACCATTTTCTGAAATATTACAATTTCCTTACTCTAGCATTGCAATATTATGTTTATATCATGTTCTAAGGAGTTTGTTTTGGTTGGTGCATTTCATACATGTCCCTTAGGAGATGAACATATCCATAGTCGCAGCTGTGTGGTGGGCACAAAGGAACTATTGTTTTTCTATTTACTAAAGAATACTGTGTGCCCTCCATTTTTAAGCAGCATACAATACATTTTGGAGTGTATCCTTTGCAATTAAAGGGTCCTAATAAAAAAAAGTAGAAGAAGATATCCATTTTCTGAAGTGACCCCTTGTCCATTATTATACGTATGATGTTGGTAGATCAAAAGCATATCGGCTTTACTCATTTTGAAAGGGTTTCATTTAACCAAGCCTATCTAAGCTAAGTTTCAATGTTTTCATCTTTTCCCCCCAAAATGGCCTTTTCTAAGCCATGTTCATCAACCAAAATAGTGAAATATACAATTTAGTGAGTTATTGTATTACATTTTTATTGTGTTCACATAACTAAGAAAATCAATCAGCTCAAGTTGTTTTAAAATGATTATCTGCTATTATATCCTATTGTTTCTACTACATGTCTAGATCATTCAATTCAGTTAATAGTGTGTGTGTTTGCAATGCACATCAAATTTTAACAGACACCAGAGACTAAACTTATGTAGTGAAAAGAAAAGAAGAGAATAAAAGCAATGCCTTTCCAACCAATCTGCTGAGCATAGTTGACACAATCTTCTTTTTACTGAGATCAACTGATTGCACTCTTATTAAAAAACAGGAGCTCATGCACAAGATTATTGCTAACAACTTCGACACAGAAGAGTGCGGTAACTGATACCATTTATTTTATTGTTTTTTTATGTGTCTCATGAGTAAATAACATCAATCACATATTCTCTGTCAGGAGAAGTAGAGGAAAATTTCCAGTTACGGGAAAAGTTGGTTCCTGACTGGATGACTAAAAGATCGTCATCAGATGGGGGTTTCCATTTTTGTTTGTGCATATAGCATGTAACCACTTTGGCGTTTCATCTGCAAAATAAACAAGGATGTTTGCATCAGAGAGGTGTTTCAACCATTCTCAGCTTTATCAATAGGTCCTTGGCAACTTATGTTCCCAATTTCTTTTGAACTTTTAATAGGAAATGGGAACAACTGACGACAAAGATGTTTTTAGCGAAGTAGTTGGGTACATTTTCATCTTCTTGGTCAATACAACCTTTTACGATTTCCAAAAGGGCAGTAATAGTGTAGCTACAAATAAAATAATTTCTTGCATTGACACTTGTGTAGGAAACAGAAAAGAAAACAATGTATTGACAGAAAAGGAAACAATTTCTTGCATTGACACTTAAATTCCAAATTTCTTACTACTGGATCATCATTTGTTTTACCTAGTACAATAATTTACCTTAATATTTTCTTACGGATGATTTAAGATGGCTACTCTGATATGTACACCTGTCTTACAGACTAATTGGGATTTATGCTTGAAGAGGAAGACTCATTTGGCTAAATCGACTTCTAGCCAGTTTATTACTGAATGCAATACATTTGTCGTGCGAACTCTAATTTATTACTAAATGCAATTCAGTTTGATGCATCAAGCACAAGGCAATCTCAAACAAGGTAAAACTGTACAATGAATAGTTTTTAAAAATATTATAACAGGCTTGATGAATCATGATAAACCTGGTAGTCTGTTTAACTGTGAGGATCAAGGGGTAAGTTGATGCAAATATATATACTTTTCATTGTTTAAAATAATCATAACTGTTAACTTGCAGAATGGCTAATATTTTTTTCGTAACAGGAATGAAGGTTCTTCTGGTGCCATGTTAGGTGGCACTGTACTTGATTGACGGTTGGTAATATTCTTGCGACCTTAAGAAGTTACTAATATTTGAAATTTATGTAGTTTATAAATCTCCATGAAGATGGCTTAGTTGAGATCAAGGAAATACCAGGAACATAGGTAAGGACACGAAAGATATATGTTCATCTTATTATTTGTTAATTTTATTATATAGCATCAAATAAAGCATAATTTTCTTTTTCTAAATACCCAGGTTGATATGGATGTAATCAACCTTTGTTTAGCTCTGTTAGAAAAAATTATGGCGTATGAAACTTCATGGAAATACTAAGTTAGCTTATCAATCAGCCAGAAAAACTTCCAGAATATCCTAAAAAAACTAACTAAATTTTGGATTCGTCTTTGCAAGTGCTTGCTGAAAAACTTCCAGAATATAAAAAGGTTTGGAAAAGGTTGAGGAATTAGCAGCTTCTCAGAAGGACGACCATATTTTGGAAGGTTTTCAGAAGGTATATTCCATTTCACATGCATTTAATATAATGTTATGACATAAGAAGTATATGCTAGAAAATGAACTAATAAGAAGTGGAAAATGTTTCACACACCAGAAATTCAGGCATCAACTTTATTGCCATTACTGTAGAATGATAGTCATTATGTGCATTTTATTTGTTGGTTCATCAGTGTGAAGATGCCATACAATGTGACTCTTGTTGAGAAACATTCTCCTTGCTATTGGAAATTTAAAAATTAAAAAGAATAAATTTGGTTTAGGTTTTGCAAAACTGAGTTTTGCAACTGGCCACATTTCTCACTCAAATATAAAACTGTCCACATTTTTCATGCATTCACACATGAATGTTTGCAAACCGAGTCACAACGACTCAGTTCGCAAAAAATGAGTCGCAGTGGCTCAGTTTTTGCAAACTGAGTCGCGGCGACTCGCGACTCAGTTTGCAAACTGAGTCGGCACCTCGGTTTTTGCGAACTGAGTCGCAGATTTGCGACTTAGTTTTGTTTTTGCAAACTGAGGCGACTCGGTTTGCAAACTGAGTCGAGCCTCAGCTTTTGCTAACTGAGTTGAGCCTCAGTTTTTGCAGTGCAAACTGAGTCGACGACTTAGTTTTTGCAAGCTGGGTCGACCACTCAGTTTTGTTGTTCATAAATACGCATGTTATTTATCAATTTTGCAATATTTTATTTCTGTAAAACTAAGTGCATTTATATTTTGTAGGCACTTGTGGAGGAGGAGGCAAAAAATAGAATTTGGAATGTAATGGCAACGAGAAAGCAAATATGTGTGACCTTGACAATGATCTTATGTACAATGCTTTTGGTTCTGATAAAAAGAAGAACTATTGTCGTGCAGTTAGCTCCACTACTTCCGTAAAGCAAGTAAAGATGATAAAGCATCAAAAGCAATTGCCGACAAGAATAACAAGGAAGATTTTCGTCAATGGTCTATGGAATTACAAAATCAAGATTTTTGACAATAGTCCACGTTTCTTCTTCACAGTATCTAAAATTCTATGTATCTTTGGTAAAACTTTGTATTGTTTTTTATAATTTGAACATGATATTATGGTATTTTGAAATTGGAAGCTTGTGACAAATATTTGAGCATATTATGGGAATGTGACACTGTTGAATTTGAAATATGGAAGTGTACCAAATCTTATATTGAATTATATATGTGATTGAAAATCATAAAGACATGTTATACTCATTTATAAGTGTTAGCAATTTATATATGCCAACATTTATAAGTGTTAGTAGGAAGATGATACTGGCATCTATAAGTGTTACTATATCTTATGGTTCCAACATTTATAAGTGTTAGCAATGAATATGTTTGTAACTCTTATAAGTGTTACCATATCTAATGGTTCCAACATTTATAAGTGTTAGCAATGAAAATGTTTGAAACTCTTATAAGTGTCACCATATCTTATAGTTCCAACATTTATAAGTGTTAGCAATGAATATGTTTGTAACACTTATAAGTGTTAGCAATGATTATGTTTGTAACACTTATAAGTGTTAGCAGCTTCTCTGTTTGTAACATTTATAAGTGTTACAGGAAATTGCTCACAGGCCGTTGGTGACACTTAAAAGTGTTACAAAAATTATTTGTAACACCTATACTTGTTGGGAATCCCCTGTTTTGGTGTAGTGAATGGTTTTGATTAAGTGGCAGGAGAGATATTTTTTGGTGATTGAGACACCTATAAAAATTAAAGACACCTGAAAAAACACTCTACCACCAAACAACCTTGAAGCTACTGCCAAATCACTTCAACTCATGCATGTCTTCTAATCCAACATCCTACTTAAATTAAAACTGCCTTCCATCCAAGCAACCACTCTCTACCTCATTAACCATCAACTAGTCTACCATCTAGCTCCTCACAGTCACAGCCTACCAGGCCATCTCCATCACAAAATCCCAAACGACCAAGCACAATACTCCAACCTGTTTCACTTTTCGACTTCCATACTCCAATCCAATTAACATCAACAACATTTTTTTTCATTTTGGCTCTTCAAATACTCAAAATGAGCAAAGTGTTCGGCTAAAGTTGCAGCCTTCGTCAAGTCAAAAGTAATAAATAAAAGTAAAACTTTAAAAATCCTTCATCGTTGTACAAAACAATTCAAAAAACCAAGCAGCAGTCATATTACGTATTCCAAATAGAACAAATTTCGTGTTGGATTCCTAGTAGAATACAAACCACATTGATAAAAGATTCTATAAGCACCAATCAATTTAACTTGAAATTTTACTAAAATGCATAAGAATTTGAATGTTCTCAGTAAAATCAATAACAGACGATTTTGATAAGGAATTAAAATGCAAAAGTTACAAAGCTTGTATGTACTGATCTTTACCGAGAACAAATAAATTGAAAAACATAATATCATTGAACAGAAGGTTATCTGAATCGATTTAACTTTTAAATCAAGGAGAAAGCGAAAGTTTATGTGGTCGGATTTGAGATGCGGCAGATGAATCGAAGGAGGCGCAACATCGTCACTAAAGGAAGGAGTCGTACGCAAATAAAGTTCATTTGGGTCAGTTTTGAAGAGAAAAAGTGGATCTGAGGGTTGAATAAAAATAGGTGTGTACAAACATATCGGGAAAATAAAAGTCAAATGAACAGGAGAAGTGGATTGCGGAACAAACGGCTGCATTAGATGAAGAAAACAAGGAATAATAGTAGCAAAAGGCATGGTTGCGAAGATACAGATTTGTAAGGGTTCATACGGACGGAAGTTTTTAATTGCCCTGTCGATTTAAGAGAAATCAGTTTGATAAATTAAAAAAATGAGGGTGCTACTATTCACACCCCGGTTTACACTTCTGGCCACCTTCCTAAATTTAATACAAATATTTATTTTTTATATTCTTCTAGCCACCATATATTATTCCTTCATTCATTTATTAACCACCATACTTCTCTTAACAAAAATGTGTACTTCTCTACAATTTCAATTCCTAAACCCTAATAAAAGCAGATATTCTTTTGTACCTAATAGAGATGGAAGACAAAGATAAAAAAGAGGTTAGAATTGCTTGATTTTTATTGTGTTCTATTATGTTATAGAATATGTTGTTAAGGTTTTTTTAATGGTTAGGGGTTTCCATTGCGTTTTAGGATTTTTTTTGCGCTCCTTTGGAAATTTCTAATTTGGACAACATTAAATTTGACGATGTTGTAATAGAGGATGACAATGTAAATTTTGACTTGTAGGGTTTTTATCCATATAACTTACGTATCCTCTTTTACAAATTGAAACATTAACTTTTTTGTTGTTTATAGATGGAGTATTTGAATGATGATAAATTGGACTATAAACATAGTGGTTGTGATAATATGATACAAGATGTTCGATTAAATGACTCAAAAGACACAAATTTTGATTTGATGAATCATTTCACAACCGACAAAGTAAGTACTCATTTATAAAAATTAAAATTGTTAATGTGTTTATGGAAATGGATTATATTAATTTTTTCTTTAACTATTTGATTTTAGGCATTTGATTTGCGGAGTACATTGATGTAAGGGAGAAAGGAAGCCTACGTGTAGAGGAAGGAGCTGGTGGCCTCTGCATCTTTTTGTTTTTAATTTAGATGGTGTTCAGTAGAGTGAATTTGAAATATTTGGAGTGCTTTTAGTTTTGGTGGTCAGAAGTGTAAATAGGGGTGTGAATAGTAGCACCCTAAAATGATGTTCGTAACAAGTCTCAACACTAAAAAGCCTTTAATTAACGCAATGGGCCATTTGATTAATTGATTACTCGTATCCACGCCATCAAATAGAGAAAAAAATCGCGTTTCTCTTTTGCAGATGGAAAAGGAGAAGCCACGATGTCCCTCTTTTCATCCATCTCCTTCGCTTTTCATCCGAGGTGCTCCTATTAAAAAGAAAACGGCAATCCCTTTCATCAAATTCTGCAATTCAAAAACCCCTCTTCCGATCGAGTACCCTTTTTTGTGAATCATGGAAAAGCAGAAAACAATGGTTCCTACAGAGATTCCAAGCGACTGAGTAACGTAACCAAAGAATACAGGTTCGTTTTTTCCAATTCTCATAGTTCTTCTAATTATTTTGCATGAATTTGTGTGATTTTGTTGTAAGTTTTGATTCATTTTACGAATTATTGGTTATTGAAATCTAAATTCATCTATCTCAAGCTGATTGATTTTTCAAATTATTGGTTTTGTTGATGATTATTTAACTGAATGTTTCAATACTTATTTTTTAAATCTATCTTTGGTTAGCAATAAGTTCACGAATGCTAGATGAGCGCATACTGTTGTTTCAGGGTAATATTTTGTTCATGCACTAGTGCTTAATATTTCCAATATTATAAAGTAAGATCTAACTGGGCATGCAAATGATACGATCACTCTAGAATCCTTATACACGAAGTACCATCTGCCTTTTTATTATATATAAAGGTTACATTGTTTCTTGGACGATGCTGCATCAACTGGCCTTAGAACCAGTCAGAAATTGCGAAACAGGAAAAAGACAAAGAATTCAAGGGGCATAACAGTAATTATGCAGTGCAAATCATGGGGGGTGCTGAAAATTTTGCGGTTGATATTGTTTCCGCAATTTCCCGGTGAAGAAAAGCCAGTTGAAATAGAATTATCGTTATTTCTTTAGGTGGTTTACTTTACCAGTCTACCTACATACAAATTGCATCAGTCGGTCTTTTTTTGTACAGCTACATCTTATTTAAGTTTCAGTTTATATTTTTGTGGGTGAAATAAATTGCTTTTTGTTTTCTGTGTCCAATCCTAGTAGCACTCAACGATTATGTATATCAGATGTTTTTGGTTGCATATAGATAAAGCGGAAAATGAATTTATTGTACAACGACAAGGAAGTTTCATGCATTAATCTTTCTGTAACATTATATGCAAGTGTGTACCAGTGACATGACCCGAACTTCCCCGCAAAGGAAAGCCCAGATTGAGATCAGAACAAGACGAATCAGAACACAAACAGAAGAACATTTCATCGCTCATTACAAAATTCCATCAGAATACAAGAATATACAGAGTATGAATAAATATTATACATCAGAAAATATCAGAGATTCAAATTACTTTATTGCAGCGGAAAAATAATACAAAACACAACTGAAAAGAATATACGGATACAGAGCTTTCCGAATATCATTCCAGCTGTAAACCAGGATCCTGTGAATAAAAATCTGCAAAACCAAAACTACTAGCTGCCCGTGTGGAAAATAGGGGCACCCAGAGTTTAGGATAAAACAATAAACTTCAGGTCAGTCATGTGACTGGTGTGAGAACTAAAACAATTATTTAAAACTTAACTTCAAAATCAGATATATCAAGGGACCACGCCGTATAACACGTAACGGGTTTCCTCCCAAGAATACCAGTGCATATAACAAAACAACGCAATGCTTTTTGAAAAAATGAAGCTATTATAAGACCCAGGTCCTATCACACAATGCAATGCAAGCCGGGGGATAGGTTTTTCCCTTATAATAGCCAAACATGCTTGGTACGTTAAAACAAATCATTTGATACTATTATAAGTGCATAGTGTATAAAACAACTTCAAATATAAATGTATCAATCCTAGACGGCATGGGTACCATATATCATGTCGCCAATACTAGGCTCTATAATCAAAACCGCAAATGTCACGTATTTGTGATAACCCGGAAATCTAGGCCAGTTAAAAATTTTTATTTTGGCAATTTTAGCGAATTTTGATTATTTAAAATGAAGAATTTTAAATAATAACGACGAGAAATTTATTTTGAATAGAATTCAAACGAATATATTTATATATGTCGTCGTTAGAATATAAATAATTATATATAATTATAAAAGGAATTGAAAATGGCGCGGTAGTTCGATAATTCGATTTCAAACTTCAAATGAATGTACCGGGTGCAAAATAAATCGGATTTTAGTGAAACCAAAAATAATAGGATCTAAGCGATGATATCTTTCCAACGAATCCGAAAAATCAAGATTTCATAGCGGGGATCAGAAGATATGTCCAGTTGAAAATTCTGAATAGTCGCTATGGAATTTAGGCCCTTAAAAAAGGAAATTTTGCAAACGACCTCGGATTTCGACGAAACCAATTTTGTTGGAACGGTGATGTCAAGTTATTGCTAGGTTTCAAATTTCATAATTTTTCGAATCAATATGTGAGCGTGGTAAAGGAAAACACGTTTGACCAGTTTCAGTTGATTTTAATTGACTGGAAAATGGCCATTTTTCCAACGGTCTCAGAATTCGACGAAACTAGTTTTGTTAGGACCGTATCGTCAATACGAAGCTAGAAAATATTTTTCAAGAATTTTTCTAGTTAATATGTGACCCCAGTAAATTGAAATGTGCGTTCAAATTCAATATATAGAGTTATATGTTGATTTTTGACGGAAACTGATCGAAACAGTCGAATCAGCTTACGATACATTTCCCATTGTGTTCGGAATGGAGGTAATTAGCTATGGACGACAGGCGGTGGGCCTCGTTTAGAGGTCGTATGAAAAAGTCAACTTTCAGAAACTAAATAATTAAAATAATTAAAAATAAAATCCCCTTTCCCTCTCGTATACCTTGCCCCCCCCCACCGTTCATTTCATCTCAGTGAAAAAAAAAACCTAATCGATCGCGACCCCCCCCCCCCCCTCGCGCGCCATAGGCGCGGCCACCGCCGACGCACCCCCCTCTTCCTTCTCCCCTCCGCCTCCTCGTTCTCCTCTCCCTCTCCTTCCGCCGCTCTCCTCTCTCCTCTTTCTTTAATCCCCAAACCGCAACCCCCTGTTAAAAACCCCACGCCCAATTCGAGATTGAAGCACCCCACCAACAAGCCGGAACGCCAGCCGCTATTCTACCTCCGAGCACCACCAGCTCCGCCGCGATACCCTACCTCCGACGCCACCTCGCCGGACCAGCGAGCCCCTCGAACGCTGTAAGTTTTCTTGTTTTATTCTTTTCTTTTTTTTCCTCTTTCTTCTTTTCCTTTTTTTTAGAAATAAAAATTGATTTATTATAAAAACTGAAAATTGATTTGTTTAAAAACTGAAAATGACTTATTTTAAAAACTGAAACCATATTTATTTTGATTTGAAAAGTTATGATTTTTAAATAAGAACGGACATGATTTGTAAATATAAAAAGATATAATTTTTATATACGAAAAGGTTCGATTTTGAAGAGTTCTTTAAAAATATGATTATCATATAGAAAGGTTAAAAATATAATTTTTATATTATACAAAGGTTAAAACTATAATTTTTATAGTTTAGAAAGGATAAAAATTTGATTTTTAATTTATAGAAGGTATAAAAATATAATTTTTATATTACATGAAGATTTAAAATATAATTTTCATATGATGTGAAGGTTAAAAATATAATTTTTATATAGTTATGATAATAAAAATTCAATCTTTAATATTGAAAAGGAGAAAACTTTAATATTGAAAAGGGGAAATCTTTAATATTGAAAAGGCAAAATCTTTATATTTGAAAAGGAAAGGCGATATTTTTACATAAGGAAAGACGTTATTTTTATATATATAAAGTAGCGATAAAAGATCGATTTTTATTATATATGAAGCGAAATAAAAATTCGATCTTTATATTAGAAGTAGAAATTTAAAAATATAATTTTTATATAGAAAGAAGCGTTGTAAATATGCGAAGTGAAATAAAAATATGAACTTTATTTTTATCGTGAAGTAGAGAGAATATAAAAATGTGATTTTTATATATGTAGTGAATACGGGCAACGAAAGTAACAAAAGACGAAACGATGAAGATATCCTACATTTGAAGTGTCGTGGAGTTTGGATTAGCTATCAGTGAGAACTTCTCATTTTTAATTTAATTTTCTAGTTAAAATATATACTAGGATGCAGACGGTGTTTAGTAGCACTCGACACCCGTCGTCCACAGACCATGGACGGCTTGTATGCTTGTTTGTTTGATTTTGATGTGTAGTTGATTGTGTGATGTGAAATGAAATAAAATATTTATATAGTTAAAAATATTTTATAGTTAGAAATAGAATTTTTAATGTGTATATGAAAGGAAATAAAAATAAACAAATCGGATGATTTGTTTGTATACACACATTTGACTGATATTGATTGGGCCGATAAATTTTACACATCTCCCAACTACACAAATAAAATCTGTGTTTGATTGTTTGAAACCCTACACGGGTATTGGGATGATATTTGATGTACACTAATCCCGATTGTTTAGTTGTATGTCGATCGATTGATTGACAAACTGTTATAAGCGTTGAATATCTATATTTGATGCTTATACAGTGTAGAATGCACTTTGGATGATGGTTGATTATTCATCGTTGTAATGTATACATGTGTTGTAGAAAACCCATATAATTAACATTATATGGTAATTGATTGGGCCTCATTCCAGTTTAGAAGTAGAAATATTTGAAAGTATAAATATTTGAAATAGAAATATTTGAAATAGAATATTTGAAATAGAAATATTTGAAAAAGAAATATTTGAATAGAAATATTTGAAATAGAAATATTTGAAATAGAATATTTGAAAATATGAATATATGAAGCCGTGTTGATTAGATTTACGCCATTTTGACGTGAACGATATTTATATCGATTTTATTCATTTTATAACAAATATCGAAAGTGATTTCAAAATCTGAAATTTTGAAAAGAAGTGAATTCGAATTGAAATTGAATAGAAATGAATTCAAATTGAAATTGAATAGAAATGAATTGAAATTGAAATTGAATAGAAGTGAATTCGAATTAAATTGAATAGAAATGAATTCAAATTGAAATTGAATAGAAATGAATTCAAATTTAAATTGAATAGAAGTGAATTCGAATTGAAATCGAAAGGAATTGCATTCGAATTAAATTGAAATTGAATAGAATTGAATTCCAATTGAAATCGAAAGGAATTGCATTCGAATTAAATTGAAATTGAATTGAAATCAATTTGAAACGAATTTATATTGGAATATTCAATTTTGATTTGAAATTGAATATGAAGTTGAAACCGTTTTGAAAATGAATTTAAAATGATTTATAAAGAACGTTTTAAATTGAAATCGACGAAGTATATATTATATATATTATATATATAATAAAATGGCCTGAATAGAATGCGCCGCGCCGCGGCAGTTCGCGAATTTCGACCATTGACTTCGAACGGATATTACGGGAGATCCGACCGTCGGATTCGCCTAAAACTGGAACCGTTGAGTTCGTATCAAAAAGAGCTTTCTAACGAATATTAGAAATTAGAAATCTAATGGTTGGATTTGGAGTTACGTCCAAATCAAATTTGAAAAAGGTCGCTGTAAGTGCAGTTCGATGGCCGTTGATGGAAATCGACTGTACGGGCATTGATAAATTATTAAAAATAGTAATAATTTGTGTAAAATCATAAGAAATGTTTTGGGAAGAATTAGGATGAAAATTCCATATTTGAAAGGATAAAAATAGATTTTTATCGAAATGAACTAGTTTTGAACTAGAATAGTAATTTATTTATTTTTAAAATAAATAAAGTGAGTTTGAAATGGTTTTGAAATATAACCAGAACTTCCAATAATTGAATTGGAATGGATTTGAATCGAAATTGTCTTTGGAATATTTCGATGTTGGATTTCGTGATCATACAGATGTTGTTAGGGAAATTTGAAAGATATAGATGTATATATCGTTATTTCCAATACGATATCTGTTGGTCGTAGAATTTGATATTGAATATAAGCCGATATATTTTCTATTCAGAGCCTTGTATTTAATATCAAAGGTGATTTGGGTTTGTCGTGAATGGTGTCTTCATCAACACTGTTCTTGAACCCAGTTGAGAAAAGATTAAATCTTTTTTATTTAGATTTAATGAAGTGTAACAATTAAATGATATTTAATTGGAATTGAACTGGCCTTGATTTTTGGGTTCATCGTGAACAGTGTTTTAAATAACACTTGTTCTTTGACCCGATAATTAATGGAATGTGATTTTGGGTTTATCGTGAACCGTGTTTTAAATGGCACTGATTCTTTAACCCAGCTAACGATTAAAACTAAGTGGAGTTTTAATGAATCTTTAATTAGATTGAAATGATCGAGAATGGAGTATTACCAGTTTTGTTCCAGGCGATAGTTAAATCTTTAATTAGATTTGAACGTGAAATGGTAATTGAATTTACCGATAACACCGTGGTGTTAGATATGAAGTATTACCAGTTTTACTTCATGGGATGAATAGGTTGGGATTGGGGAATAAAATAAATGATTACTTCGGTGTGGTTCGCTAATCCCGACTAGTTTGAATTGATATTCAAAGGAGATTAAAGAATAAATTTAAAGAATTTATCTTTGATAAAATTAATGGGAACCTTTCCCAAAATATAAGAATATTTGAATAAAAAGAATATTCTGAAGTGGAATGAGGCGTATGTTGTGTTTGTGTAACACTTTTATTATATATACGCGAGTTGTTCAGAAAGATCGGGTTTATCCCATTCTGAATAACTAATTCGACGTGGTGTCGAAGATGAAGACGGTGGTCGAAGACCGGAGGTCTTCACGTCGTTTGGGTAATTACTAATGATCTTGATTGGGCTGTACACCCAAGAGGATGGAAACAGTTGGTGATCGTCCAGACGTACTTGGAGATCGATGGATATGCGGGGTACTAGGTGCCTCCGGTTTCGTTCAGACCCAGAACGGACTTGTAAATGGACTGTGTGTCTGACATTGGATTTTAGTCTGTGTGATTGATTTCTATTAAATATATATCGGTTTGGCGACGGAGAATTTATTCTCTTGCTTAACGCCATTCTCTGAGACGTACGAGCTCAGGGGTTAAATACTGATGGATATCAAACGCATAGAGTGAATTGCCTGTGTGGCATGCCTAAGTGGCAATTGATCAAGGCTTCTGTTGAAAAGCAAAGTCTTGTGGTGATGATCAAAGCACCGCCTGTGTGGCATAGCTTTGTGTAACGTGAATTCGCGAGCCTCACACCCCGGTTGTGAACCAGAAACGGGAGAGGACATCAGGGAGGGCATGCGTTTCTTTCTAGTTAGAAGTGGCATTAGTGGTTTTACACGCCCTGACGAGTTTGACTTATGTGGTTGTTCTGTTGCGAGGCGCCTCGGATATACCGGTGACTGTGTGAAGCCGAAGGAGCCATTCATTGGCTCATTTACGCCCCATAGGGCGGGGAAACGCAGTGTTCAGGCATAATAATCCACATCGGTGGACCGGCCCTGACGATCCAAGGCTTGCCAACGTGCTTGCCTGAGGGGCGGATTAGAGCGTCTCGAATTCGGTGAGGACTATCTTTTGCCTCGGTTCACAGATCGAAATCCAACTTCCAATACGTGATGTTTTGATTTTAGTTGTAATCCTATATATGGCGACATAGTGGGAAGGGGCACTTATGCCGCCTATGATTGATACTTATGATTTGAAGTTGTTTTTACACTATGCACTTATAATAGTATCAAATGATTTGTTTTAAATGTATCAAGCATTCTTGGCTATTATAAGGTAAAAACCCTATCCCCCGGCTTGCGTTGCATTGTGTGATAGGACCTGGGTCTTATAATAGCTTCATTTTTCTTTATTTAGCATTGCGCTGTTTGTTTTATGCACTAGTATTCTTGGGAGGAAACCCGTTCCGTGTTATACGGCGTGGTCCCTTGATTTACCTAACTTTAAAATAAAGATTAATAACTGTTTTAGTTCTCACACCAGTCACATGACTGACCTGGAGTTTATCGTTTTAACCTAAACTCTGGGTGCCCCTATTTTGACACGGGCAGCTAGTAGTTTTGGTTTTGCAGATTTATATTCACAGGATCCTGGTTTACAGCTTGAACGATATCCGGAAAGCTTTGTATCTGTATATCTCTTCTAATTGTGTATTGTATTATTTTCCGCTGCTATATAATGTATTGTAATCTCTGATATTTTCTGTGTAATATTTATTTATTCATACTCTGTATATTCTTGTATTCTGATGGAATTGTTGTAATATACAATGAAATGTTCTTCCGTCTGCGTTTATTTTGTCGTGTTCTCGAAACAATCAGGCATTTCGAACGGTCTAGATCGGTTTAGCGATTGATTCGGATCGAGCGAAATTCCTTATCGTCACAGTTGGTATCAGAGCTTTGGTTTACAAAGCTCAGAGAACAAGGCACTTTAGAACCATACGAAAGAATTCATCAGAAATTGGATTAGTAGTATCCAACGAGAATGACTCGTTAGAGATAGGATCAGTAGTATCCTAGAACGAGTGTGAAGAGTATATTTTTTAAAATGAAAAAAAAATTGTTTTGAAAATTTAAAATCAATTATTCGTATTTGATTATTTATTTATGTGAATTTGGACAACCCGATATATATTAATTTTGCGTATACGTCTGATCCCGTGTATTTGAAGTTTTAATATACTGGATAGATATAGATTCACACTCTAGTCGCCCAAAGATGATTTTGATGATTGTAGCTACATCATCAGAATTAGTGTTCGAGTGTCAAAGGTGTGATATTTATATATTTCCTATTGACTGGTGTGAGAACCAAAATTAGATAGGGTCTATTGTTGTGATTTGGCATCAAAAATGTGATTTTTGACTATATAACAAAATTATGTGTTTGAAATGCTAATCAACTAGTTGATTGATGGTTGTGTTGTTTGATTATTGTTGGATTAATTAAAATTTGAACCATTTAGTCAAATTGTACCAAAAAGTGAGTTGTATTGAAAATTTGTCGCATTTGCTTGCATATACTTGTACTTACATTGAACAGGTCACAGCAAAGAGGCTAGAGCAGAAGACTAAAATTGTTTGCCCGACAAATAGGTACATGTTTACCATAATTTACTGTTTTGTTTAGGTGATGATGATTTTATGAGCCGATTGGCTAGCCGCTTGGCTTTTTCTTTTTCTTTTTGAGATCAGAGAGTCTGTATGGCAATTTCGGGATTTTCCCGGTGCTCCCAGTGCAGGGGAGGTTATGGCGAAATTTTTGGAAAATTTAGGGTGTTAGCCAAATTTTTGAAATTTTTGAAAAGTTCTTAGAAACTGAAAAGTTGAAGAACTTAAGCCGTAATGAAAATAATGGAAGTTGAGTTGATTTGTTAAACAACTTTCGGCTTCATTCCTTTTCGGGGACGAAAAGTTTTAAGTGGGGGAGATTGTGATAACCCGGAAATCTGGGCCAGTTTAAAATTTTTATTTTGGCAATTTTAGCGAATTTTGATTATTTAAAATGAAGAATTTTAAATAATAACGACGAGAAATTTATTTTGAATAGAATTCGAACGAATATATTTATATACGTCGTCGTTAGAATATAAATAATTATATATAATTATAAAAGGAATTGAAACTGGAGCGGTAGTTCGATAATTCGATTTCAAACTTCAAATGAATGTACCGTGTGCAAAATAAACCGGATTTTAGTGAAACCAAAAATAATAGGATCTAAGTAATGATATCTTTCCAACGAATCCGAAAAATCAAGATTTCATAGCGGGGATCAGAAGATATGTCCAGTTGAAAATTCTGAATAGTCGCTATGGAATTCAGGCCCTTAAAAAAGGAAATTTTGCAAACGACCTCGGATTTCGACGAAACCACTTTTGTTGGAACCGTGATGTCAAGTTATTGCTAGGTTTCAAATTTCATAATTTTTCGAATCAATATGTGAGCGTGGCAAAGGAAAACGCGTTTGACCAGTTTCAGGTGATTTTAATCGACTGGAAAATGGCCATTTTTCCAACAGTCTCAGAATTCGACAAAACTAGTTTTGTTAGGACCGTATCGTCAATAAGAAGCTAGAAAATATTTTTCGGGAATTTTTCTAGTTAGTATGTGACCCCAGTAAATTGAAATGTGCGTTCAAATTCAATATATAGAGTTATATGTTGATTTTGACGGAAACTGATCGAAACAGTCGAATCAGCTTACGATACATATCCCATTGTGTTCGGAATGGGGGTAATTAGCTATGGACGACAGGCGGTGGGTCTCGTTTAGAGGTCATATGAAAAATTCAGCTTTCAGAAATTAAATAATTAAAATAATTAAAAATAAAATCCCCTTTCCCTCTCCTATACCTTGCCCCCCCCCGTTCATTTCATGTCAGTGAAGAAAAGAAAAGAAAAGAAAAACCTAATCGATCGCGACCCCCCCTCGCACGCCACCGCGCCACAGGCACGGCCACCGCCGACGCACCCCCCTCTTCCTTCTCCCCTCCGCCTCCTCGTTCTCCTCTCCCTTCCTTCCGCCGCTCTCCTCTTTCTTTAATCCCCAAACCGCAACCCCCTGTTAAAAACCCCTTGCCCAATTCGTGATTGAAGCACCCCACCAGCAAGCTGGAACGCCAGCCGCTATTCTACCTCCGAGCACCACCAGCTCCGCCGCGATACCCTACCTCCGACGCCACCTCGCCGGACCAGCGAGCCCCTCGAACGCTGTAAGTTTTCTTGTTTTATTCTTTTCTTTTTTTTCCTCTTTCTTGTTTTCCTTTTTGTTAGAAATAAAAATTGATTTATTATAAAAACTTAAAATTGATTTGTTTTAAAAACTGAAAACGATTTATTTTAAAAACTGAAACCATATTTATTTTTATTTGAAAAGTTATGATTTTTAAATAAGAACAGACATGATTTGTAAATATAAAAAGATATAATTTTTATATACGAAAAGGTTCGATTTTGAAGAGTTCTTTAAAAATATGATTATCATATAGAAAGGTTAAAAATATAATTTTTATATTATAAAAAGGTTAAAACTATAATTTTTATAGTTTAGAAAGGATAAAAATTTGATTTTTAATTTATAGAAGGTATAAAAATATAATTTTATATGACGTGAAGATTTAAAATATAATTTTTATATGACGTGAAGGTTAAAAATATAATTTTTATATAGTTATGATAATAAAAATTCAATCTTTAATATTGAAAAGGAGAAAACTTTAATATTGAAAAGGGGAAATCTTTAATATTGAAAAGGCAAAATCTTTATATTTAAAAAGGAAAGGCGATATTTTTACATAAGGAAAGACGTTATTTTTATATATATAAAGTAGCGATAAAAGTTCGATTTTTATTATATATGAAGCGAAATAAAAATTCGATCTTTATATTAGAAGTAGAAATATAAAAATATAATTTTTATATAGAAAGAAGCGTTGTAAATATGCAAAGTGAAATAAAAATCTGAACTTTATTTTTATCGTGAAGTAGAGAGAATATAAAAATGTGATTTTTATATATGTAGTAAATACGGGCAACGAAAGTGACAAAAGACGAAACGATGAAGATAACCTACATTTGAAGTGTCGTGGAGTTTGGATTAGCTATCGGTGAGAACTTCTCACTTTTAATTTAATTTTCTAGTTAAAATATATACTAGGATGCAGACGGTGTTTAGTAGCACCCGACACCCGTCGTCCACAGACCATGGACGGCTTGTATGCTTGTTTGTTTGATTTTGATGTGTAGTTGATTGTTTGATGTGAAATGAAATAAAATATTTATATAGTTAAAAATATTTTATAGTTAGAAATAGAATTTTTAATGTGTATATGAAAGGAAATAAAAATAAACAAATCGGATGATTTGTTTGTATACACACATTTGACTGATGTTGATTAGGACGATAAATTTTACACATCGCCCAACTGCACAAATAAAATCTGTGTTTGATTGTTTGAAACCCCACACGGGTATTAGGATGATATTTGACGTACACTAATCCCGATTGTTTAGTTGTATGTCGATCGATTGATTGACAGACTGTTATAAGCGTTGAATATCTATATTTGATGCTTATACAGTGTAGAATGCACTTTGGATGATGGTTGATTATTCATCGTTGTAATGTATACATGTGTTGTAGTAAACCCATATAACTAACATTATATGGTAATTGATTGGGCCTCATTCCAGTTTAGAAGTAGAAATATTTGAAAGTAGAAATATTTGAAATAGAAATATTTGAAAAAGAAATATTTGAATAGAAATATTTGAAATAGAAATATTCGAAATAGAATATTTGAAAATATGAATATATGAAGCCGTGTTGATTAGATTTACGCCATTTTGACGTGAATGATATTTATATCGATTTTATTCATTTTATAACGAATATCGAAAGTGATTTCAAAATCTGAAATTTTGAAAAGAAGTGAATTCGAATTGAAATTGAATAGAAATGAATTCAAATTGAAATTGAATAGAAATGAATTCAAATTGAAATTGAATAGAAGTGAATTCGAATTAAATTGAATAGAAATGAATTCAAATTGAAATTGAATAGAAATGAATTCAAATTTAAATTGAATAGAAGTGAATTCGAATTGAAATTGAATAGAAATGAATTCGAATTGAAATTGAATGGAATTGAATTCGAATTGAAATCGAAAGGAATTGCATTCGAATTAAATTGAAATTGAATTGAAATCAATTTGAAACGAATTTATATTGGAATATTCAATTTTGATTTGAAATTGAATATAAAGTTGAAACCGTTTTGAAAATGAATTTAAAACGATTTATAAAGCACGTTTTAAATTGAAATCGACGAAGTATATATTATATATATAATAAAATGGCCTGAATAGAACGCGCCGCGCCGCGGTAGTTCGCAAATTTCGACCATTGACTATGAACGGATATTACGGGAGATCCACCGTCGGATTCTCCTAAAACCGGAACCGTTGGGTTCGTATCGAAAAGAGCTTTCTAACGAATATTAGAAATTAGAAATCTAACGGTTGGATTTGGAGTTACGTCCAAATCAAATTTGAAAAAGGTCGCTGTAAGTGCAGTTCGATGGCCGTTGATGGAAATCGACTGTACGGGCCTTGATAAATTATTAAAAATAGTAATAATTTGTGTAAAATCATAAGAAATGATTTGGGAAGAATTGGGATGAAAATTCCATATTTGAAAGGATAAAAATAGATTTTTATCGAAATGAACTAGTTTTGAACTAGAATAGTAATTTATTTATTTTTAAAATAAATAAAGTTAGTTTGAAATGGTTTTGAAATATAACCAGAACTTCCAATAATTGAATTGGAATGGATTTGAATCGAAATTGTCTTTGAAATATTTCGATGTTGGATTTCATGATCATACAGATGTTGTTAGGGAAATTTGAAAGATATAGATGTATATATCGTTATTTCCAATACGATATCTGTTGATCGTAGAATTTGATATTGAATATAAACCGATATATTTTCTATTCAGAGCCTTGTATTTGATATCAAAGGTGATTTGGGTTTGTCGTGAATGGTGTCTTCATCAACACTGTTCTTGAACCCAGTTGAGAAAAGATTAAATCTTTTTTATTTAGATTTAATGAAGTGTAACAATTAAATGATATTTAATTGGAATTGAACTGGCCTTGATTTTTGGGTTCATCGTGAACAGTGTTTTAAATAACACTTGTTCTTTAACTCGATAATTAATGGAATGTGATTTTGGGATTATCGTGAACCGTGTTTTAAATGCACTGATTCTTTAACCCAGTTAACGACTAAAACTAAGTGGAGTTTTAATGAATCTTTAATTAGATTGAAATGATCGAGAATGGAGTATCACCAGTTTTGCTCCAGGCGATAGTTAAATCTTTAATTAGATTTGAACGTGAAATGGTAATTGAATTTACCGATAACACCGTGGTGTTAGATATGAAGTATTACCAGTTTTACTTCATGGGATGAATAGGTTGGGATTGGGGAATAAAATAAATGATTACTCCGGTGTGATTCGCTAATCCCGACTAGTTTGAATTGATATTCAAAGGAGATCAAAGAATAAATTTAAAGAATTTATCTTTGATAAAATTAATGGGAACCTTTCCAAAAATATAAGAATATTTGAATAAAAAGAATATTCTGAAGTGGAATGAGGCGTATGTTTTGTTTGTGTAACACTTTTATTATATATACGCGAGTTGTTCAGAAAGACCGGGTTTATCCCATTCTGAATAACTAATTCGACGTGGTGTCAAGATGAAGACGGTGGTCGAAGACCGGAGGTCTTCACGTCATTTGGGTAATTACTGATGATTTTGATTGGGCTATACACCCAAGAAGATGGAAACAGTTGGTGATCGTCCAGACGTACTTGGAGATCGATGGATATGCGGGGTACTAGGTGCCTCCGGTTTCGTTCAGACCCAGAACGGACTTGTAAATGGACTGTGTGTCTGACATTGGATTTTAGTCTGTGTGATTGATTTCTATTAAATATATATCTGTTTGGCGGCGGAGAATTTATTCTTTTGCTTAATGCCTTTCTCTGAGATGTACGAGCTCAGGGGTTATATACTGATGGATATCAAACGCATAAAGTGAATTGCCTGTGTGGCATGCCTAAGTGGCAATTGATCAAGGCTTCTGTTGAAAAGCAAAGTCTTGTGGTGATGTTCAAAGCACCGCCTGTGTGGCATAGCTTTGTGTAACGTGAATTCGCGAGCCTCACACCCCGGTTGTGAACCAGACACGGGAAGGACATCAGGGAGGGCATGCGTTTCTTTCTAGTTAGAAGTGGCATCAGTGGTTTTACACGCCATGACGAGTTTGACTTATGTGGTTGTTGCTGTTGCGAGGCGCCTCGGATATACCGGTGACTGTGTGAAGCCGAAGGAGCCATTCATTGGCTCATTTACGCCCCATAGGGCGGGGAAACACAGTGTTCAGGCATAATAATCCACATCGGTGGACCGGCCCTGACGATCCAAGGCTTGCCTGCGCGCTTGCCTAAAGGGCGGACTAGAGCGTCTCGAATTCGGTGAGGACTATCTTTTGCCTCGGTTCACAGATGGAAATCCAATTTCCAATACGTGACGTTTCGATTTTAGTTGTAATCCTATATATGGCGACATAGTGGGATGGGGCACTTATGTCGCCTATGATTGATACTTATGATTTGAAGTTGTGTTTACACTATGCACTTATAATAGTATCAAATGATTTGTTTTAAATGTATCAAGCATTCTTGGCTATTATAAGATATAAACCCTATCCCCCAGCTTGCGTTGCATTGTGTGATAGGACCTGGGTCTTATAATAGCTTCATTTTTCTTTATTTAGCATTACGCTGTTTGTTTTATGCACTGGTATTCTTTGGAGGAAACCCGTTCCGTGTTATACGGCGTGGTCCCTTGATTTACCTAACTTTAAAATAAAGATTAATAACTGTTTTAGTTCTCACACCTGTCACATGACTGACCTGGAGTTTATTGTTTTAACCTAAACTCTGGGTGCCCCTATTTTGACACGAGCAGCTAGTAGTTTTGGTTTTGTAGATTTATATTCACAGGATCCTGGTTTACAGCTGGAACGATATCCGGAAAGCTTTGTATCCGTATATCTCTTCTAGTTGTGTATTGTATTATTTTCCGCTGCTATATAATGTATTGTAATCTATGATATTTTCTGTGTAATATTTATTTATTCATACTCTGTATATTCTTGTATTCTGATGGAATTGTTGTAATATATAATGAAATGTTCTTCCGTCTGCATTCTATTTTGTCGTGTTCTCGAAACAATCAGGCGTTTCGGACGGTCTAGATCGGTTTAGCGACTGATTCGGATCGAGCGAAATTCCTTGTCGTCACAGTATTGGAAGTTGGATTTCCATCTGTGAACCGAGGCCAGGGATCGTCATTACCACTTCGAGACAATCTAGCCTACCATGTCTCAGGACCCAGACTCAGATGGGCCCTTGGATCATCAGGGCCGGTCCGCTCGATGTGTATTAAAATGCGTGAACATGCGTTTCCCCACCCTATGGGGCGTAAATGAGCCAAATGACTCCATCGGCCCCAGATCGTCCGATATAACAGAGGCACCTCCTATCCATCATCCACATAAGTAAAATGTCAGGGTGTGCAAAACGTTGACACCACTCCTAGCTAGAAAGAAACACATGCCCTCCCTGATGTCCTCTCCCGTTTCTGGTTCACACCGGGGTGTGAGCTTCGCGAACTAATGCTACACAAAGCTACGCCACAAAGGCCGTGCTTTGATCATCAACCACAAGACTCTGCTTTTCAACAGAAGCCCTGATTGTTTGCATCTCAGCATGCCACACAGGCAATTCACGCTATGCAACCGATGTCAATCAATCACACGGAATGAAATCCGATGTCCGACAAACATCCATTTACAAGTTCGTTCTGGGTCTGAACGAAACCGGAGGCACCTTATTCCTCCCCCATATGTCCAATACAGGGGAGAGGCCCTCGCATATCCAGTCGATCTCCAAGTATGTCTGGATGATCACCACTTATTACCTTGTCTTGGGTGTACAGCCCAATCAAGACCTCAGTAATCATCCAAACGATGTGAAGACCTCCGATCTTCGACCACCGTCTTCATCCTCGACATATCGCCGAATCAGTTACTCAGAATTGGATAAACCCGGTCTTTCCGAATAACTCGCGTATATAATAAACAAGTGCTATAAAAACACAACATACGCCTTATTCCAATTCAGAATATTCCTTTATTCAAATATTCTTATACTTTGGGAAAGGTTCCCATTAATTTTACCAAAGATAAATTCTTTAAATTTATTCTTTAATCTTCCTTTGGATATCATTTCAATCTAATTGAAGATGCATTAAAACTCCACTTGGTTTTAATCTTCCCAGAAATCAATATTAACGATTGTTTAACTTAGAAAATCATATCCTGTCTTTAACTGGGTTGGAGAACCAATGTCCTTTAAAACACGGTTCATGATAAACCCAAAATCACATTCCATTCCATCAGCCTTTAACCGTAAATTAGCAAGTGAACAATTCCCTAAGTATTAACCCCGAAGGCCGAAACCAACATCAGATCAATACCCAGGAAACCATTCAACTTAACTAATCTCCAGTTAGTTTCTGATTTTCATAAATCCATTAGGTCTAAGAACAATATTATTAAAATACTATTCACGACGAACCCAAATCACATTCCATTAATTATGGAATCTTCACGGAAGAACAAATCAATATATAACCGATATTAGTTTCCGTATTCGACCAATAATATAAATATACCGACAACGTCTTTTAAATTCCATCTGTATTAACAGTCTTCCTCCACAGAATTTCATTTCGATTATTATCAAATCGAAATCCACTCAATTCCAATTTAATATATATTAGATTGGAAAACTTTAATTTGGAAAACTCCTGTTAAATCCTAATGAAAAGATTTATAAATTCCAAATCTCATTTCACTGTAAATCGTGTTAAAGAACGGATGTCGTTAAAAACACGGTTCACAATAAACCCAATTCACATTCCATCAGTTTCTAACAATAAATTAGTAAGAGAACAATTCCCTAAGTATTAACCCCGAAGGCTGAAACCAACATCAGATCAATATCCCAGAAACCATTCAGCTTAACTAATCTGAAGTCTATTTCTAATTTTCTTAACTCCATTGGGTTTAAGAATAGTATTATTAAAGATACTATTCAAGACAAACCCAAAATCCAATTTGGTATTAAATACAAGGCTCTGAATAGAAAATATATCGGCTTATATTCAATATCAAATTCTGAAATCAACCAATATCGTATTGGAAATAACGATATATATATATATATATCAAATTTCCATAACAATATCTGTATAATCACGAAATCCAAGATCGAAATATTCCGAAGACAATTTCAATTCAAACCCATTTCCAATTTATATATTGGAAATTCTGGTTATTTTTAAAACCATTTCAAATCCAATTTATTTATTTTTAAAAATATATGGATTGAAATTCTAGTTCATAACTAGTTCATTTCGATAAAAATCTATTTTTATCTTTTCAAATATGGGATTTTTCTCCCCAATTCTTTCCAAATCATTTCTTATGATTTTACACTAATTATTGATATTTTTCATAATTTTATCAAGGCCCGTACAGTCGATTTCCATAAACGGCCATCGAACTGCACTTACAGCGACCTTTTCCAAATTTGATTTGGACATAATTCCAAATCCAACTGTTAGATTTCAAGTCTCTAATATTCGTTAGAAAGCTCTTTTCGATACGAACCCAACGGTTCCGGTTTTAGGAGAATCCGACAGTCGGATCTCCCGTAATGTCCGTTCGAAGTCAATGGTCGAAATTCGCGAACTGCCGCAACGCGGCGCGTTTTATTCAGGCCATTATATATATATAATATATTATATATATTTCGTCCGTTTCCATTTTAAAACATATTTTATAAATCGTTTTAAATTTGTTTTCAAAATGATTTCAACTTCGTATTCAATTTCAAATCAAAATTGAATATTCCATATCATCGATATATAAATGATAGTATTTTCAAAACATTATATTTTGAAATCCATTCCTTTTCGATATTCATTACAAAAATGAATAAAATCGATATGAATATCATTCACGTCAAAATGGCGTTAATCTAATCAATACATCTTCATATATTTAAATATTCGTGTCCATCCCAAATCGGACATCAAAATCAGATTTTGATTTATTACTGAATATTATTTTAAAATATTCATTATTTTAAAATATTCATTCTTTCTGAACTGGAATCATACACAGCAAATTATCATATAATGTGATTTATATGGATTTCATACACACATGTATACAACAATAATCAAACACAGTCAATCATCATCCAAAGTGCATTCTACACTACATAAGCATCAAATATAAATATTTAACGCTTACAACAGTTTGTCAATCAATCGATCGACATACAGCTAATTATTGGGACTAGTGTATGTCATATATCATCCCAATACCCATGTGGGGTTTCGAACAATCAAACACAGGTTTTATTTGTGCAGTTGGGCGATGTGTAAAATTTATCATCCCAATCAAAATCAGTCAAATGTGTGTACACAAACAAATCGTCCAATTTGTTTAAGAATATTTATTTAATTCATATACATGTTAAAAAATTATATTTTTAACTATAAAATATTTTATTTCAACACAAGAATATTTTATTTATTCCATTCCACATCACATAATCAATTTTCACCACACAAACAAACAAGTCGTCCATGGACGATAGGTGTCGGGTGCTGCTAAGAACCGTCTGTATCCTAGTATATATTTTAACTAGAAAATAAAATAAAAGTGAGAAGTTCTCACCTTTGGGTTCCACTCCGTCGTGCTTTCTTTCTGAACTGTTCGGATTTTGCCAAAATTCCAACGCATCCTTTTCACGTTGTTCATATAAAAAATCATATTTTTATCGCTTCATTCCAATAAATAAAAATCATATTTTTATTTATACTTCATATATTTTTACCACGCTTCTTTCTATATAAAAATCATATTTTTATATCTCTACTTCTTATATAAAAATCGAATTTTTATTTCACTACTTTCATTATAAAAATCGCATTTTTATCATAATGAAAACATTATAAAAAATCAAATCTTTACATTACTAAAAATCTAATCTTTACCTTACTAAAAATCTAATCTTTCTTCTTTTAAAATATTTTTATTTTCGTTGTCTACATAAAAATCATATTTTTATGTTCGCAAAAATCATAACCTTACGAATTATAAATCATAGCTTTATATTATAAAAAATCTCACCATTATATAATAGCTATTTGTACATAAAAATTACACCTTTAAAGAAAGTATATACTTTTAAAATAATGCTTTAAATATTTTTAAAATCTAAAAATGAAATCAATGCTATTTATTGTAAAAAAAATCTGAAAATAAATTCAAGGCTAATTCACAAAAAAAACTGGAAAATAAACTCAGCGTTTATTTACATTAAAATCTAAAATAAAATTCAGCGTTAATTCACATTAAAACTTGTAGAAGGTAGTGGCGGTCGCAGTCAGGGGGGGTGTTTTCTGATTCGACTGGGCTGAGGAAGGAAGGGGGTCTCTGCTCGCATGAGGCTGGAGGGATGGTGACCCGATTTGAGGCTCGCGGTGACCGTTACGTTGATGAAGCTCGGGATGGCGGCTTGGAGCTGGAGCGAGGAAGAAGGAGGCGACTGGCGTTGATGGAGGGAGCGGAGGAGAGGGGCGATGGAGGTGGCTGGCGGCTCCGCCTGACGCGGTGGCGAAGGCGTGGAGGAACGCGCGATGGAGCGTTTTTTTTCTTTCTATTCTTAGATCTGATTTGTGATGGGGAGAAAGGGGTTGACCTCCCTTTCATTTATAATAATTTATGTATTTAATTCTATTTAATTTCAAAAATTAAGTTTTCATTTCGAACTCCAATTCAAACCCAACGACTAGCGCCCCTAGTTAAATACCCCCATTCCGAACACAATGGGATATGTTTCATAGGCCAATTCAATCGTTTCGATCAGTTTTCACCAGTTTTAAAATATAAATCATTATATATTCAATTTAAACGTACATTTTAAATTACCGAGGCCACATACAGACTCTAAAAATTCCCGAAATATATTTTCTAGCTTCGTATTGACGATACGGTTCTAACAAAACTAATTTCATCAAATTTGGAGACCATTTGAAAAATGGCTATTTTCCGGTTGATCCAAATTGATTGAAACTGTCGAAACACGTTTTACTTCGCCATGCACACATATTGATCCCTAAAATTATGAATTTTGGAATCCAGCAATAATTCGATATCCTGAATCCAACAAAAGTGGTTTCATCGAAAATGGAGGTCGTTTGCAAAATTTCCATTTTTAAGGGCCAAAATTCCATAGCAACTATTCTGAATTTTCAACTGGACATAACTTTTTATCCACGCTATGAAATTCCAATTTTTCGGATTCGTTGGAAAGATATTTTTCAAATAGATTCTAATATTTTTGGTTTTTTTAAAATCCAGTTTATTTTATATCCTGTACATTCGTTTGAAATTTGAAATCGAAATTTCAAACTACCGCGCCATTTCCAATTCCTTTTATAATTAAAAATAAATATTTATATTCTAACGTTGATTCAAATAAATATATACATTCTAATTCTATTCAAAATAAATTTCTCGTCTTCATTATTTAAAATCATTCATTTTAAATATTCAAAATTTATTAAAATTGCCAAAATAAAAATTTTAAATTGGCTCAGATTTTCTGGGTTGTTACAATCTACCCCACTTATAATCTTTTCTTCCCCGAAAAGGAACGGAGCTGAAAGTTGTTTAACTAACCAACTCAATTTTCATTATTTTCATTATGGCTTAAGTTCTTTAACTTTTCAGTTTCTAAAAACTTTTCAAATTTTTCAAAAATTTGGCAAACACCCTTAATTTTCGATAAATTTCGCCATAGCCTCCCCTGTACGGGAGCACCGGGAAAATCCCGAAATCGCCACACAGGCCTTTCCAATCCAAAAAGAAAAAGAATCAGCCAAGCGGCTAGCCAATCGGCTCATAAAATCATCAAAAACCCCAAGAAATACAATAAACATGTACCTATTTGTTGGGCAAACAATTTTATTCCTCTGCTTAGCTTCCCTGTTATGACTTGTTCAATGTATATACATGTACATGCATGCATTTCCAAACAATTTTCAATACAGTTCAATATTCAACACAATTTGGCTTAATGGTTCCAAATTCTAATTAATCAAAACAATAACCAAACAACACAATCAGCAATCAATTAGTTGATTAACATTTTCAAATTCATAATTTTGACATATATATAGAAAATCATGTTTTTGATGCCAATTCACAACAATATATCCTAACTATATTTTGGTTCTCACACCAGTCAATTGGAATCACGTAGATATCCCACTTTCGAAACTCGAACACAAACACTGATGATGAGGCCTCATCATCAGAATCATCTCCGGGCGACTAGAGTGTGATCCTATATCTATCCAGTATATTTGAGACTTCATATACACATGGATCAGACGTATATGCAAAATCTTTATATACTTGATTGTCCAAATTCAATTTAAAAATAATTTTCAAATGCGTATAACATATTTCAAACTTCCAAAACAAAAATTGTTTTCATTTTAAAAATATACTCTTCCGACTCATTCTAGGACACTACTGATCCCATCTCTAACGAGTCATTCTTATCGGATATTGCTAATCCAATCTCCGATGAAATCTTCCATTCAGTTTTAATGCGTCTTGTTCTCCGAGCTCTGTAAACCAAAGCTCTGATATCAAACTGACACGACCCAAACTTCTCCGCAAAGGAAAGCCCGGACTGAGTTGAGAACAAGACGAATCAGAACACAAACAGAAGAACATTTCATTGCTCATTACAAAATTCCATCAGAATACAAGAATATATAGAGTATGAATAAATATTATACATCAGAAAATATCAGATATTCAAACTACATTACAATAGCGGAAAAATAATACAAAACACAACTGAAAAGAATATACGGATATAGAGCTTTACGAATATCATTCCAGCTGAAAACCAGGATCCTGTGAATAAAAATCTGCAAAACCAAAACTACTAGCTGCTCGTGTGGAAAATTGGGGCAACCAGAGTTTAGGATAAAACAATAAACTCCAGGTCAGTCATGTGACTGGTGTGAGAACTAAAACAGTTATTTAAAACTTTACTTCCAAATCAGATATATCAAGGGACCACGCCGTATAACACGGAACGTGTTTCCTCCCAAGAATACTAGTGCATATAACAAAACAACGCAATGCTTTTTGGAAAAATGAAGCTATTATAAGACTCAGGTCCTATCACACATTGCAATGCAAGCTGGTGGATAGGGTTTTCCCTTATAATAGCCAAACATGCTTGGTACGTTAAAACAAATCATTTGATACTATTATAAGTGCATAGTGTATAAAACAACTTCAAATATAAATGTATCAATCCTAGACGGCATGAGTACCATATATCATGTCGCCAATACTAGGCTCTACAATCAAAACCGCAAATGTCATGTATTGGAAGCTGGATTTCCATCTGTGAACCGAGGCTAGGGATCTTTTTTACCACTTCGAGACAATCTAGCCTACCATATCTCAGGACCCAGAATCAGGTGGGCCCTTGGATCGTCAGGGCCGGTCCACTCGATGTAGATTAAAATGCCTGAACATGCGTTTCCCCGCCCTATGGGGCGTAAATGAGCCAAATGACTCCATCGGCCCCGGATCGACCGATATAACAGAGGCCCCTCCTATCCATCATCCACATAAGTAAAATGTCAGGGCATGCAAAACGCTAAAACCACTCCTAGCTAGAAAGAAACGCATGCCCTCCCTGATGTCCTCTCCCGTTTCTGGTTCACACCGAGGTGTGAGGTTCACGAATTAACGCTACACAAAGCTACGCCACAAAGGTCGTGCTTTGATCATCAACCACAAGACTCTACTTTTCAACAGAAGCCCTGATTGTTTGCATCTCAGCATGCCACACAGGCAATTCACGGCATGCAACCGATGTCAATCAATCACACAGAATGAAATCCGATGTCAGACACACATCCATTTACAAGTTTGTTCTGGGTCTAAACAAAACCGGAGGCACCTTATTCCTCCCCCATATTTCCAATACAGGGGAGAGGCCCTCGCATATCCGGTCGATCTCCAAGTACGTCTAGACGATCACCACTTATTACCTTGTCTTGGGTGTACAGCCCAATCAAGACCTCAATAATCATCCAAATGATTTGAAGACCTCTGGGCTTCGACCATCGTCTTCATCCTCGACATATCGCCGAATCAGTTATTCAGAATGGGATAAACCCGGTCTTTCCAAATAACTCGCGTATATAATAAACAAGTGCTATAAAAACACAACATATGCCTTATTCCAATCCAGAATATTCCTTTATTCAAATATTCTTATACTTTGGGAAAGGTTCTCATTAATTTTATCAAGGATAAATTCTTTAAATTTATTCTTTAATCTTCCTTTGGATATCATTTCAATCTAATTAAAGATGCATTAAAACTCCACTTGGTTTTAATCTTCCCAGAAATCAATATTAACGATTGTTTAACTTGGGAAATCATATCCTGTCTTTAACTGGGTTAAAGAACCAATGTCATTTAAAACACGGTTCACGATAAACCCAAAATCACATTCCATTCCATCAGCCTTTAACCGTAAATTAGCAAGTGAACAATTCCCTAAGTATTAACCCCGAAGGCCGAAACCAACATCAGATCAATACCCAGGAAACCATTCAACTTAACTAATCTCCAGTTAGTTTCTGATTTTCTTAACTCCATTGGGACTAAGAACAATATTATTAAAGATACCATTCTCGACAAACCCAAGTCACATTCCATTAATTATGGAATCTTCACGTAAGAACAAATCTATATATAATCGATATCAATTTTCGTATCCGACCAATAATATAAATGGAATACCGGCAACGCCTTTTGAATTCCATCTGTATTAACAGTCTTCCTCCATAGAATTTTATTTCAATTATTGTTAGACCGAAATTTGGGCCTAACACCTAAATGCTATGTGAAAACCTCACAATCACAGATTAATACAGAAAAAGCAGTAAAATAAGAGGAGACACACGAGATTTTTATAGTGGTTCGGCTCAATCCAAGCCTACGTCCACTTTATAGTTTCTTAAGTCCTAAGAAGCTATTACAATGTTGTTTGCTTTCCATTTATACACGAAATCCTCGTGTTTACAATGTGGAATTCGATTTCTAGGTTATGCAATAGCCTTGTGAAGAACCATAATGGAAGCCATGAAGAGTTAGAGTTCCAAAAGTCCTATGAAATAGCCATGTTGTGGTGTATTTATAGGCGTAGAGGAGGCTCTGGGTGACCCGGTTCTGATATGCCACGTGTCACGACCGGAGTTGATCTCGAGAAGTAGTGGAACAAGTCCCTATGTTCGGGTTTTTCCAAGTAGAGGCAGATCCATGATAGTAGGAGCGGTTACCCCTTAAGAACCGGTCAAAACAGTTGTGTAGCAGCAGTTAAAGGGGGATCAGATCGGTTCTCCGATCCGAACAGGGGCGAAGCCTTCGAGCCGATGACGTTGTGCTCTCCTGAATAACCGATATGAAGCGGGTCGGATTCTCCTTGTTCCGAACCGAGTTGGTCTCCTCAATCCGAAGACTCCGTGTCCAATGCTTTGAAGGTGGAGCGGATCAGGAATGCCCCCTCCGATCCATGCTGATGTGAATGCGAAGAGCAAGTGCCAAGTTGTCCATTTTAAGGAAGCGTCCGATCCGAACGTGCTTGTCCGATCCGATCCGAGGATCTATTCAATGCTAAATTCCAGGTTTCCGGTTCTGCATGCGTTCACGGAAACAGGCGTAACTTTCAAACCGTAAGTCCGATTGAGCCAAACCAAAGCTCAAACTGAAGCTGATTCAGAGATCTACAAGTGTTTAAAAGCTTGGCTCCGTAATCGCTGTTTTCGAGCCCAAAAAAGGTCATCTGGTAGGAGTTTCGGGCCTTTCTTTGTTTGTGATGCGATTTCGACCAAATCACTGCCTGTCTTCTGACGATGTTTCCAATACTCTAGTGTGTTGTTTATCAGAGATCCCATATGTGACTGCTTTGACTAAAAAGCAGGTCAACAATTATTATCAAATCGAATTCCATTCAATTCCAATTCAATATATATTAGATTGGAAAGCTTTACTTTGGTAAACTCCAGTTAAATCCTAATGAAAAGATTTATAAATTCCAAATCTCATTTCAGTTAAAGAACGAATGTCGTTAAAAACACGGTTCACCGTAAACCCAGTTCACATTCCATCAGTCTCTAACCGTAAATTAGTAAGAGAACAATTCCCTAAGTATTAACTCCGAAGGCCGAAACCAACATCAGACCAATACCCCGGAAACCATTCAACTTAACTGATCTCTAGTCAGTTTCTAATTTTCTTAACTCCATTGGGTTTAAGAACAGTATTATTAAAGATACTATTCACGACAAACCCAAAATCCAATTTGATATTAAATACAAGGCTCTGAATAGAAAATATATCGGCTTATATTCAATATCAAATTCCGAAATCAACCAATATCATATTGGAAATTACGATATATATATATATATATATATATATCTTTCAAATTTCCATAACAATTTCTGTATAATCACGAAATCCAACATCAAAATATTCCGAAGAAAATTTGGATTCAAATCCATTTCCAACTTATATATTGGAAATTCTGGTTATTTTCAAAACCATTTCAAATCCAATTTATTTATTTTTAAAAATATATGGATTAAAATTCTAGTTCATAACTAGTTCATTTCGATAAAAATCAATTTTTATCCTTTCAAATATGGGATTTTCACCCCAATTCTTTCCAAATCATTTCTTATGATTTTACACTAATTATTGATATTTTTCATAATTTTATCAAGGCCCGTACAGTCGATTTCCATAAACGGCCATCGAACTGCACTTACAACGACCTTTTCCAAATTTGATTTGGATATATTTCCAAATCCAACCGTTAAATTTCAAATCTCTAATATTCGTTAGAAAGCTCTTTTCGATACGAACCCAACGGTTCCGGTTTTAGGAGAATCCGACGGTCGGATCTCCCGTAATGTCTGTTCGAAGTCAATGGTCGAAATTCGCGAACTACCGCAGCGCGACGTGTTTTATTCAGGCCATTATATACATATAATATATATATTATATATATTTCATCGATTTCCTTTTTAAAACATTTTTTATAAATCGTTTTAAATTCGTTTTCAAAACGATTTCAACTTCATATTCAATTTCAAATCAAAATTGAATATTCCATATCATCGATATATAAATGACAGTATTTTCAAAACATTATATTTTGAAATCCATTCCTTTTCGATATTCATTATAAAAATGAATAAAATCGATATGAATATTGTTCACGTCAAAATGACGTTAATCTAATCAACACGGCTCTATATATTTAAATATATTCGTGTCCATCCCAAATCAGATTTTGATTTATTACTGAATATTATTTTGAAATATTCATTATTTCAAAAAATTCTTTCTTTCTGATCTGGAATCAGACACAACCAATCACCATATAATGTGCTTTATATGGATTTCAAACACACATGTATACAACAATAATCAAATACAGTCAACCATCATCCAAAGTGCATTCTACACTTCATAAGCATCAAATATAAATATTTAACGCTTACAACAGTCTGTCAATCAATCGATCGACATACAACTAATTATTGGGACTAGTGTATGTCATATATCATCTCAATACCCGTGTGGGGTTTCGAACAATCAAACACATGTTTTATTTGTGCAGTTGGGCAATGTGTAAAATTTATCGTCCCAATCAATATCAGTCAAATGTGTACACAAACAAATCGTCTGATTTGTTTATGAATATTTATTTAATTCATATACACGTAAAAAAAAATTAACTATAAAATATTTTATTTCAACACAAGAATATTTTATTTATTCCATTCCACATCACACAATCAATTTTCACCACACAAACAAACAAACAAACAAACAAGTCGTCCATGGTCTGTGGATGATGGGTGCTGCTAAGCACCGTCTGCATCCTAGTATGTATTTTAACTAGAAAATAAAATAAAAGCGAGAAGTTCTCACCTTTGGGTTCCACTCCGCCGTGCTTTCTTTCTGAACTGTTCGGATTTGCCCAAAATTCCAACGCATCCTTTTCACGCTGTTCATATATAAAAAAATCATATTTTTATTGCTTCATTCCAATAAATAAAAATCATATTTTTATTTCTACTTCATATATTTTTACCACGCTTCTTTCTATATAAAAATCATATTTTTATATCTCTGCTTCTTATATAAAAATCGAATTTTTATTTTACTACTTTCATTGTAAAAATTGCATTTTTATCATAATGAAAACATTATTAAAAAAAAATCAAATCTTTACATTACTAAGAATCTAATCTTTATCTTACTAAAAATCTAATCTTTCTTCTTTTAAAATATTTTTATTTTCGTTGTCTACATAAAAATCATATTTTTATGTTCGCAAAAATCATAACCCTACGAATTATAAATCATAGCTTTATTAAATCTCACCTTTATATAATAGCTATTTGTACATAAAAATTACACCTTTAAAGAAAGTATAGAATTTTAAAATAATGCTTTAAATATGTTTAAAATCTAAAAATGAAATCAATGCTATTTATTGTAAAAAAAAATTGAAAATAAATTTAAGGCGAATTCACAATAAAAACTGGAAAATAAACTCAATGTTTATTTACATTAAAATCTAAAATAAAATTCAGCGTTAATTCACATTAAAACTTACAGAAGGTAGTGGCGGTCGCAGTTAGGGGGGTGTTTTCTGGTTCGACTGGACTGAGGATGGATGGGGGTCTCTGCTCGCGTAAGGCTAGAGGGATGGTGACGCGATTTGGGGCTCGCGGTGACCGTCGCATTGATGGAGCTCGGGATGGCGGCTTGGAGCTGGAGCGAGGAAGAAGGAGGCGATTGGCATTGATTGAGGGAGTGGAGGGGAGGGGCGAGGCGATGGAGGTGGCTGGTGGCTCCGCCTAACGCGGCGGTGAGGGCGTAGAGGAATGTGCGATGGAGCGTTTTTTTTCTTTCTATTCTTAGATCTGATTTGTGACGGGGAGAAAGGGGTTGACCTCCCTTTTATTTATAATAATTTATATATTTAATTTCAAAACGTAAGTTTTCATTTCGAACTCCAATTCAAACCTAAGGACTGGCGCCCATAGCTAAATACCCTCATTCCGAACACAATGGGATATGCTTCATAGGCCAATTTGATTGTTTCGATCAGTTTTCATCAGTTTTAAATATAAATCATTAAATATTCAATTTAAACGTACATTTTAAATTACCAGGGCCACATACATACTCTAAAAATTCCCGAAAAATATTTTCTAGCTTCGTATTGATGATACGGTTCTAACAAAACTAATTCGTCAAATTTGGAGATCGTTTGAAAAATGACCATTTTCTGGTTGATCCAAATTGACTGAAACTGTCAAAACACGTTTTAATTCGCCACACACACATATTGATCCCTAAAATTATGAATTTTGGAATCTAGCAATAATTCGACATCTCGGATCCAAAAAAAGTGGTTTCGTCAAAAACGGAGGTCGTTTGCAAAATTTCCATTTTTATGGGCCAAAATTCCATAGCGACTATTCTGAATTTTCAACTGGACATAACATTTTATCCCTGTTATGATATTTCAGTTTTTCGGATTCGTTGGAAAGATATTTTTCAAATAGATTCTAATATTTTTGGTTTTGCTAAACTCCGGTTTATTTTGAATCCTGTACATTCATTTGAAATTTGAAATCGAAATTTCGAACTACCGCGCCATTTCCAATTCCTTTTATAATTAAAAATAAATATTTATATTCTAACGTCGATTCAAATATATACATTCTAATACTATTCAAAATAAATTTCTCGTCTTCATTATTTAAAATCATTCATTTTAAATATTCAAAATTCATTAAAATTGCCAAAATAAAAATTTTAAATTGGCTCAGATTTTCTGAGTTGTTACAACCAGCATGTTGTGTTCCTCTCCAAAGGTATAGGAAGTTGAGTGTTTCCTTGATTATTGTAACACTTGAAATTAATTAAGTTCAGTTAAGTAGAGTTACTCAAGTTGAATTTCTTTCTTATCATATTAAAAGCGTCAACATCGATATGAATAACAAAACATAACTTGGAGGTGAATGAAATTTTGAAATCAGCAAAGTAAACTTTCTGCAAGATACTATGTATATGCAATAAAATATTTTCTAATCAAGGCATATTATGCAATATGCATGCATAATAATAAAATTTGTAGAAATTAACATGATAAAAGTCATAGTGTCATGATAACTATAACAAAGAGAGCGACACCATGACTGAAAATTAATGTTAATTTTGGCTTGAAAGCTTAGTTATTGGCCTTAAATTGCATTCAATGTTGACTTTCATCATTAAAGCCTGCAGTTACAAAGTTATAGAAAAAGGTGAAATCTTGAATATTCATGTGTTTCTTTGGATGCCGTACTAGAAATTGAATGAAAAATACATTTTTTTGGGTCACGCAACAGCGATTATTTGTTCATACAACTTTTTGTCCAAAATAAATTAGGAAACTTGCTACAGCAGCAAGATTTTCACTCCTTTCAAAACAAAATTATACCCCATTTTATATACATTGCGCATTTTGCCTTTATACCTATTAGTTATCAAGTGTAATTATTAATAGATGTCTTATGATATTTTGTAAAGGTTCAACGGCAGCTTCAAAATTCCGAGGCCTCATGAGAAAGGTAACTAGCACGGGATGTAGACAGATTTCTGGAAAATCAGGACGAAATGATAGGTTTGACATCCATGAAAATCAAACAAACACATATGAGGATGAATTAGAACCTATAATGGAAACTGGGGAGGAGCGATGCATTTAAAGAGAAGCAATATCACACTCATCTACTTGTGAGGACAGAACAACTAATATCATGGAAGTTGACGGGGAGCAAGATTATGAAGTAGAAACAGACGTGCAAGAGAGAAATGATGCTGTAAAAATTGAAGAACCTGAGCTGGATGAAGCAAGGGCAGAAAATATATCTAATAAAATGGGGTATATTCCGGTCAAAGGATATGATACTGCAATTGATCCAATTACACAAAAAAGACTCTTGAATGGAAAGGAACTCAGTAAGTTTTACATAATATCACATTTTCATTACGAAATAATATATACAGAATATTTCATATTAATTTTGTTTAAGAATAAATCTGCTGCACGTTTTATTGGATCTATTTGGGATATGAGATTTATTGAACCGTGGTTTGAATTTTCAAAAGTTCCCCCGGAGAAAAGACAACTGTTATTTCATGAATTTAGGGTATCTCAATATTTTATTTATGTTTGAGTTAATTAAATATAATGTGTAACATTTCCCTACAAAGTAAATGTAACAACCCGAAAAATCAGAACCAATTTAAAAAATTTATTTCAGGAAATTTTATTAGAAAATACGTCAGAATTTAAAAAAATACATTATTAAATTAAAATATTGAATAATAATAATAATTATTATCATAATAATAATAATAATAATAAAGTTTTTAAATAAAATTAAGGTGTTGGTAATGAGATTTATAAATAATATGTTGATAAGTTAATTTATTAATAATATGTTGATAGGTCCGCTTTAATACTTTCCTTGCCTATTCAAAGTGTAACATTCATCAATTAATAAATTTTTAAATATGAATAGTTGCATTCATTTTCAATGCCTTCCCCTCATCGTTATTTTCTTAATGCAACATTCATTTCTTTTCTTAATTATATTAAATTTGTTTTCCTTTATTTATTAATTTAATTATTTCCTTCCTTCTACATTCATGCATCTTATTTCATTGACATGTTCTCATTCCTTATTATTCATCCCCTTATTTCCTTTCCCCTTCTGTTTCCCCATTATTATTTATGCTTCCAAAATCAAACAATCCTCACATATGTATTTTATTCCATTATATATATATATATATTCTTGTTTACATTTAATTTATGAAAATCAATTAGAAAATCTTCCAAAGAAACACATCTTCAGCAAATTAGATATGAAATTCTACTATAATAAATTGTGTAATTAAGAATACATAAATGTGAATAGAAAAATACATGTCAACATAAATGATTAACATTTTTATCGTAAATTAAAAATGATCATTATTTGGAATGAAAATTGTTTAACAATAAATTCACATTTTTATTGTAAATTAATAATGATCATTATTTGGTATAGAAAAATTGTTTAACAATAAAAATATATTTTATTGTACATATAGAATGATCACAGTATGAATAGAAAATTTGTTTAACAAAAAGATTACATGTTTATGTAATAAAAGAGAGATTTAAAAAAAATTACATTTTTATGTAACAAAAGAAAGATAAAAAAGATTACATTTTTTTATGTAAGATAGAATGATTAAAAAGATTCATAGTTTAACAAAAATGAGTTTACATGAAAAGTTACATTTTTAATGCAAATAATGTGTATAATTAGAAGGTAGATTCGAATTTGAAATTTTTAATGAATAAGGACAAAAGGATTTAGGGGAATGAATGTAAATGAATTAATTACTAATTGCAAATCAGTGACTTATTAGTAAATGCCATAATAGATGCTCGTTACTTATTGTTGATGAATGTGTCATTATAGTATGTAATCAAAGGGGATTTAAGGAATTAGAAATGAGAAATATGCCACCTCAGCCAATTTTCTTTATAACATACAAATATGGATAAATGGGCCTTTTGGAATAAAAGAATAAAATAGTATTAATATATATATATATATTATATATATATATACACCTTAATATAAGAAAGCCTAATTCCCATTAGCAGTAGCCGCCGCCCCCTGATACCAATGGCCAGAAAAACTCTCTTCTTCTTTCACTAATTTCTTCCAATTCGCTCTATAAAACTTCCTGCCCCTTTAGAGTTTATCGTAGAGATTGATTCACTCTTCAATTCCATACGGGGTTGATCAAAAACCATTGTGTGTTCGCGACAAACTAGCACCCTGAACCCGCGACCAAAATCTGTTGAAGGAGGAAGATAGGGCCCTGAACCCGCAGCCAAAATCTGTTGAAGGAGGAAGATAGGGCCCTGAACCCGCGACCAAAATCTGTTGAAGGAGGAAGATATTCAATTCCATACGGGGTTGATCAAAAACCATTGTGTATTCCCGACAAACTAGCACCCTGAACCCGCGGCCAAAATCTGTTGAAGGAGGAAGATAGGGCCCTGAACCCGCGGCCAAAATCTGTTGAAGGAGGAAGATAGGGCCCTGAACCCGCGGCCAAAATCTGTTGAAGGAGGAAGATAGTGTATATTTTTTTTATCAACGCAAATTAATTCATAACTAATGCGTACAAATTCGGAATTGAATAATTTCATATCCGTTACGATCGTGAGTCCGAGATCTACACTTCTGGACTGATTAGAACTGATTCGGAGCAGATCAAATTTTGGACAAAATTCGGTTCTGAATTGAAACGACGGTAAGATTTATATTTTTATGATTAAAAATTTAATTGTTTCTCGCTAGTTGGAGTCCATATGGTTATGTTAATAAAATCAAATATGTGATGCTTGGAATATGAATTTGCGGAATGTTGATTGTTGATTGTGATGATCATGTTTGTTAGATCTTGTTCTACAATAGAAATTCTTTCTTTTATTTGAATTTATAGTTCATTGTTAGATCTCGATTTGATATAAAAAAATTATTTTTATTTCAGATCTATGAATATTGATTTGATTTTATAATACATGTCTCATCTTTTATTTAGATGCATGAAACATGGTTTGCTTAGATTTAGATTAACAATAAAAATATTCATTTTTATTGTTAACACGAAACATTGTTTTGTCAAATTTAGATTAACAATAAAATTTCATTTTTATTGTTAACATGAAATATTGTTTTGTCAAATTTAGATTAATAATAAAATATTCATTTTTATTGTTAACATGAAATATTGTTTTGTCAAATTTAGGTTAACAATTAAAATATCCATTTTTATTGTTAACATGAAATATTGTTTTGTCAAATTTAGATTAACAATTAAATTTCATTTTTATTGTAAACATGAAACATTGTTTTGTCAAATTTAGATTAACAATAAAATTTCATTTTTTTTTGTTAACATAAAATATTGTCTTGTCAAATTTAGATTAACAATTAAAATATTCATTTTTATTGTTAACATGAAATATTGTTTTGTCAAATTTAGATTAACAATTAAAATATTCATTTTTATTGTTAAAATGAAATATTGTTTTGTCAAATTTAGATTAACAATAAAATTTCATTTTTATTGTTAACATGAAATATTGTTTTTTCAAATTTAGATTAACTATAAAAATTTCATTTTTATTGTTAACATGAAACATGGTTTAGTCAAATTTAAATTTACAATAAAAATCTCATTTTTACTGTTAACATGAAAAATGGTTTTGGTCCAAGATTTGTTTTCATTATAATAAAAAGATTAAAATAAAACGATTAGGATAAAGAGATTATAATAAAAGGATTTCCTTTAAATTATCCCTTTTGTTCCATAGTGTAGTTGCAACAAAAATCATCACTTTTGTTTATAGTTAAACAAAAATCATCACTTTTGTTTCATAGTTCAGTTGAAACAAAAATCATCACTTCTGTTCAATAGTTTAGTTAAACAAAAATTATCACTTTCGCTTCATAGTTTAGTTGAATACAAAAATTATCACTTTTGTTTAATTGTTTAGTTGAAACTAAAATGGTCATTATTGTCGAATTGTTTAGTTGAAACTAAAATGTTCATTATTGTCGAATTGTTTAGTTGAAACTAAAATGGTCATTGTTGTCGAATTGTTTAGTTGAAACTAAAATGTTAATTTTTGTCAAATTGTTTAGTTGAAATAAAAATGTTCATTTTTGTTGAATTAGAATTTTCAAAAAAAATGAAAAGAATCATTTTTATCATTTTGTTGAATTAGAATTTTAACAAAAAAAATGATAAGAACATTTTTATCATTTTGTTGAATTAGAATTTTCAACAAAAATGAAAAGAACCATTTTTATCTTTTTGTTGAATTAGAATTTTCAACAAAAATGAAAAGAAACATTTTTATCATATTGATGAATTGAAATAAGAAACTAGGAAAAATGTTCATGTTTTAAAATAAAACATGACTACATTAAAATTTCACATTTTTAACGTAATGTAAGGAAACAGAGAAATGTTTATGTTTTTTTCTTTAAAACAAAAACATGTCTACATTAAAAATTCACATTTTTAATGTAATGTAGGAAACTAGGAAAAAACGAATTTTCAAAAAATATGTAAAATAACATTTTATTGACAATGCATATATTACAATTTATATGCAAAGTTAAATTAACATTTTATTAATGATGCATATATTAGAATTTATACGCAAAGTTAAAATAACATTTTATTGACAATGCATACATTAGAATTTATATGCAAAGTTAAAATAACATTTTATTGACGATGCATTTATTAGAATTTATATGCAAAGTTAAAATAACATTTTATTGACGATGCATATATTAGAATTAATATGCAAAGTTAAATTAACATTTTATTGACGATGCATGTATTAGAATTTATATGCAAAGTTAATTTTATTGACAATGCATATATTAGAATTTATATGCAAAGTTAAAATAACATTTTATTGAAAATGCATATATTAAAATTTATATGCAAAGTTAAAATAACATTTTTTTGACGATGCATATATTAGAATTTATATGCAAATGTAGAATAACATTATTACTGACGATACATATATCAGAATTTATATGCAAAATGTAAAATAACATTTTATTGACGATGCATATACCAGAATTTATATGCAAAGTTAAAATAACATTTTTATTGATAATGCATATATTAGAATTTATATGCAAAGTTAAAATAACATTTTATTGACGATGCATATATTAGAATTTATATGCAAAGTTAAATTAATATTTTATTGACGATGCATGTATTAAAATTTGTATGCAAAGTTAAATTAACATTTTATTGATGATGCATATATTAGAATTTATATGCAAAGTTAAATTAATATTTTATTGACGATGCATATATTAGAATTTATATGCAAATGTAGAATAAATTTTTTATTGACGATACATATATTAGAATTTATATGCAAAATGTAAAGTAACATTTTATTGGCGGTGCATATATTAGAATTTATATGCAAAGTTAAAATATCATTTTCATTGATAATACATACATTAGAATTTGTATGAATTATTTTTATGGTAAAAAAACATATACTGAAAACTTTATACAAATAAAATATTCCTTTTTGTTTGTTAAAGTTAAAAATAGAAATACAAATAAAAATTAGCTTTTTATTTGTCATTGGCTCAGTTGTCATGTAAATAAAATAAATTTTGTTTGACGTTATGAATTTGTAGATATGATATGCCAATAAAAACATTCTTTTATTTGGCATGATAAATGCGTTAGTGGAATCGTCGAATGGTTAATATTTGTATATAATTATATATATAAATATAAATTAAAATTAAACGAATCGCATGTGGTAGTTCGCGTTTCGGAATCGTAACTTTAAATGATTATACTGAAAGATCCGACCGTTGGATTTTCCCAAAACTACAACCGTTAGGACCGCTTTGGGAAGATCTTTCCAACGATATAAGTTTTGTTAAAATCCAACGATTAGATTTCGAGAAAAGTGTAAATCAAATTTTGAATAAAACAGCGCCAGGGTCACATATTGACCCGAAGCGTCATTAAATTAAATTGGGCTATTTTTATGTAAATAAAAATAGTGATAAATCGTTATTAAATAATATTAATGATATGAAATGGTTTTAAATTATATATATGCGAGAATTATTTGAAAAGACCGAGTTCAATCTCATTTCAAATAATTGAACTCGGTCTTTTCAAATAATTCTCGCATATATATAATTTAAAACCATTTCGTATCGTTAATATTATTTAATAACGATTTATCGCTATTTTTATTTATATAAAAATAGACCAATTTAATTTAACGATGCTTTGGGTCAATAGCTGACCCTAGTGCTGTTTTAATCAAAATTTGATTTATACTTTTCTCGAAATCTAACCATTGGATTTTACCAAAATTTATATCGTTGGAAAGATCTTTCCAAAACGGTCTTAACGGTTCCAGTTTTGGGAAAATCCGACTGTCGGATTTTTCGCTATAATCGTTTAAATTTACGATTCCGAAACGCAAACTATCGTGCGCAATTTGTTTAATTTTAATTTATATATATAATTATATATAAATATAAACCATTCGACGATTCCGCTAACGCTTTTATCACGCCAAATAAAAGAATGTTTTTATTGGCATATCATATCTACAAATTCATAATGTCAAACAAAATATATTTTATTTACATGACAACTGAGCCAATGACAAATAAAAAAATAATTTTTATTTGTATTTCTATTTTTAACTTTAACAAATAAAAAGGAATATTTTATTTGTATAAAGTTTTCAGTGTATGTCTTTTTTACAATAAAAATAATTCATACAAATTCTAATGTATGTATTATCAATAAAAATAACATTTTTACTTTGCGTATAAATTTTAATATATGCATCACCAATAAAATGTTATTTTACATTTTGCATATAAATTATAATATACGTATCATCAATAAAAATGTTATTCTACATTTGCATATAAATTCTAATATATGCATCGTTAATAAAATGTTATTTAACTTTGCATATAAATTCTAATATATGCATCATCAATAAAATGTTAATTTAACTTTGCATATAAATTCTAATACATGCATCATCAATAAAATGTTAATTTAACTTTACATATAAATTATAATATATGCATCGTCAATAAAATGTTATTTTAATTTTGCATATAAATTCTAATATATGTATTGTCAATAAAAATGTTATTTTAACTTTGCATATAAATTCCGATATATGCATCGTCAATAAAATATAATTTTACATTTTACATATAAATTCTGATACATGTATCGTCAATAAAAATGTTATTCTACATTTGCATATAAATTCTAATATATGCATCGTCAATAAAATGTTATTTTAACTTTGTATATAAATTCTTATATATGCATTGTCAATAAAATATTATTTTAACTTTGCATATAAATTCTAATATATGCATTGTCAATAAAATTAACTTTGCATATAAATTCTAATATATGCGTTATTTTATATTTTACATATAAATTCTAATATATGCATCGTCAATAAAATGTTAATTTAATTTGCATATAAATTCTAATATATGCATCATCAATAAAATGTTATTTTAACTTTGCATATATGCATCGTCAATAGAATGTTATTTTAACTTTGCATATAAATTCTAATATACGCATTTTCAATAAAATGTTATTTTAACTTTGCATATAAATTCTAATATATGCATTGTGAATAAAATGTTATTTTAACTTTGCATATAAATTCTAATATATGCATCGTCAATAAAATGTTAATTTAACTTTGCATACAAATTCAAATATATGCATTGTCAATAAAATGTTATTTTACATTTTTGTTGAAAATTCATTTTTTCCTAGTTTCCTACATATATTATAAATGTGAATTTTTAATGTAGATATGTTTTTGTTTAAAAAAAAAACATGAACATTTATCCATTTCCTTACATTACGTTAAAAATGTGAAATTTTAATGTAGTCATGTTTTATTTTAAAACATGAACATTTTTGCTAGTTTCTTATTTCAATTCATCAAAATGATAAAAATGTTTTTTTTCATTTTTGTTGAAAATTCTAATTCAACAAAATGATAAAAATGGTTCTTTTCATTTTTGCTGAAAATTCTAATTCAACAAAATGATAAAAATGTTCTTTTCATTTTTTTTGTTGAAAATTCTAATTCAACAAAATGAAAAAAATGATTCTTTTCATTTTTGTTGAAAATTCTAATTCAACAAAAATGAACATTTTTATTTCAACTAAACAATTTGACAAAAATGAACATTTTAGTTTCAACTAAACAATTCGACAATAATGACCATTTTAGTTTCAACTAAACAATTCGACAATAATGAACATTTTAGTTTCAACTTAACAATTCGACAATAATGACCATTTTAGTTTCAACTAAGCAATTAAACAAAAGTGATAATTTTTGTTTTTAACTAAACTATGAAGCGAAAGTGATAATTTTTGTTTAATTAAACTATTGAACAGAAGTGATGATTTTTGTTTCAACTAAATTATGAAACAAAAGTGATGATTTTTGTTTAACTAAACTATTAAACAAAAGTGATGTGATTTTTGTTGCAACTAAACTAAAGAACAAAAGGGATAATTTAAAGGAAATCCTTTTATTATAATCTCTTTATCCAAATCTTTTTATTTTAGTCTTCTTATTATAATGAAAACAAATCTTTGACAAAAACAATTTTTCATGTTAACAATAAAAATGAGATTATTGTTGTAAATTTAAATTTGACTAAACCAAGTTTCATGTTAACAATAAAAATGTAATTTTTATAGTTAATCTAAATTTGACAAAACAATATTTCATGTTAACAATAAAAATGAAATTTTATTGTTAATCTAAATTTGACAAAACAATATTTTATGTTTATAATAAAAATGAAATTTTATTGTTAATCTAAATTTGACAAAACAATATTTCATGCTAAGAATAAAAATGAATATTTTAATTGTTAATCTAAATTTGACAAAACAATATTTCATGTTAACAATAAAAATGAACATTTTAATTGTTAATCTAAATTTGACAAAACAATATTTCATGTTAACAATAAAAATGAAATTTGACAAAACAATGTTTCATGTTAACAATAAAAATGAAATTTTATTGTTAATCTAAATTTGACAAAACTATATTTCATGTTAACAATAAAAATGAATAATTTATTGTTAATCTAAATCTAAGCAAACCATGTTTCATGCATCTAAATAAAAAATGAGACTTGTATTATAAAATCAAATCAATATTCATAGATCTGAAATAAAAATAAAATTTTTATTTCAAATCGAGATCTAATAATAAACTATAAATTTAAATAAAAGAAAGAATTTCTATTGTAGAACAAGATCTAACAAACATGATCATCACAATCAACATTCCGCAAATTCATATTCCAAGCATCACATATTTGATTTTATTAAAATAACCATATGGATTCCAACTAGGGAGAAACAATTAAATTTTTAATCATAAAAATAGAAATCTTACCGTCGTTTCAATTCATAATCGAATTTTGTCCAAAATTTGATCTGCTCCGAATCAGTTCTAATTAGTCCACAAGTGTAGATCTCGGACTCACGATCGTTACGGATCTGAAATTATTCAATTCCGAGTTTGTATGAATTAGTTATGAATTAATTTACGTTGATAATATTTTAAAATAAATTAATTAAATAATAAAAAGAATATACCCTATCTTCCTCCTTCAACAGATTTTGGCCGCGGGTTCAGGGTGCTAGTTTGTCGCGAATACACTATGGTTTCTGATCAACCACGTATGGAATTGAAGAGTGAATCAATCTCTACAATAAACTCTAAAGGGGCAGGTAGTTTTATAGAGCGGATTGGAAGAAATTAGTGAAAGAAGAAGAGAGTGTTTCTGGTCATTGGTAACAGGGGGCGGCGGCTACTGTTAATGGGAATTAGGCTTTCTTATATTAGGGTATATATATATATATATATTAATACTATTTTATTCTTTTATTCCAAAAGGCCCATTTATCCATATTTGTATGTTATAAAGAAAATTGGCTGAGGTGGCATATTTCTCATTTCTAATTCCTTAAATCCCCTTTGATTACATACTATAATGACACATTCATCAACAATAAGTAACGAGCATCTATTATGGCATTTACTAATAAGTCACTGATTTGCAATTAGTAATTAATTCATTTACATTCATTCCCCTAAATCCTTTTGTCCTTATTCATTAAAAAATTCAAATTTGAATCTACCTTCTAATTACACACATTATTTGCATTAAAAATGTAACTTTCCATGTAAACACATTTTTGTTAAACTATGAATCTTTTTAATCATTCTATCTTACATAAAAAAAATGTAATCTTTTTAATCTTTCTTTTATTACATAAAAATGTAATTTTTTTAAATCTCTCTTTTATTACATAAACATGTATGTCAAACAATTTTTCTATTCATACTATGATCATTTTTTATGTACAATAAAAATATATTTTTATTGTTAAACAATTTTTCTATACCAAATAATGATCATTATTAATTTACGATAAAAATGTGAATTTATTGTTAAACAATTTTTGAGACGACCCGAACTTCCCGGGTAAGGAAAGCCCGGATAGAATTGAGGACAAGACAAATCAGAACGCAGACGGAAGAACATTTCATTGTATATTACAACAATTCCATCAGATACAAGAATATACAGAGTATGAATAAATAATACACTGAAAAATATCAGAGATTACAATACATTTAAATACATCGCAGTGGAAAATAATACAAAACACAACTGAAAGTAATACACGGATACAGAGCTTTCCGAGCATAGTTTCAGCTGTAAATCAGGATCCTGTGAATATAAATCTGCAAAACCAAAACTACTAGCTGCCCATGTGGAAAATAGGGGCACCCAGAGTTTAGGTTAAAACAATAAACTCCAGGTCAGTCATGTGACTGGTGTGAGAACTAAAACAGTTATTAATCTTTATTTTAAAGTTAGGTAATTCAAGGGACCACGCCGTATAACATGGAACGGGTTTCCTCCCAAGAATACCAGTGCTTAAAACAAACAGCGCAATGCTAAATAAAGAAAAATGAAGCTATTATAAGACCCAGGTCCCATAACACAATGCAACGCAAGCCGGAGGATAGGGTTTTTACCTTATAATAGCCAAAGCATGCTTGATACGTTTAAAACACATTATTTTGATATTACTATAAGTGTATAGTGTCAAAACAATTTCACATCATAAATATCAATCATAGGCGGCATTAATGACCCATACCACTATGTCGCCATACTAGGTTATACAAATAAAACCGCAATATCACGTATTGGAAATTGGATTTCCGTCATGAGCCGAGGCAAGGGGCAAGCTCCTCTCCGTTCGAGACACTCTAGCAAATGTCTCAGGACCGCACACAGCAATCCTTGGAATCGGTTGGGTCGGTCCTCTCTTACATTTGAGGATTGACAATTCCTGAACACACGTTTCCCGGTCCTAACAGACCTAATATCGAGGCGCCTCATCCAACAACCACACAGGTGAAAAGTATATAAATGTCAGCCAGTTTAAGCACTGACACCACCACTAGCTAGAAAGAAACGTCGTGTTCTCCCAACGGTCCGTATCCCGTTTTTGACTCATACCGAGGTGTGAGGCTCGCGAATTCACGCTATATACAAAGCTACGCCACACAGGCCGTGCTTTGATCATCAACCACAAGACTTTGCTTTTTAACAGAAGCCTTGATCATTTGCCACTTACGCGTGCCACACTGGCAATTCACTCCATGCGACTGATGTCCATCGATATACAACCTCTGAGCTCGTATGTCTCAGAGAAGGGCGTTAAGCAAGAGAATAAATTCTTCACCGCCAAACAGATGTATATTTAATAGAGATCAATCAACACAGGATAAAATCCAATGTCAGACACACAATCCATTTACAAGTTCGTTCTGGGTCTAAACGAAATCGGAGGCACTTTCCTTGCATATCCATCGATCTCCAAGTACGTCTGGGCGATCACCAACTGATTCCCTCATCTTGGGTGTACAGCCCAATCAAGATCATCAGTAATCACCCAAACGATGTGAAGACTTCCGGTCTTCGACCACCGTCTTCATCTTCGACATCTCGTCGAATCGGTTATTCAGAATGGGTATAAACCCAGCCTTTCTGAATAACCCACGTATATAATAAACACGTGTTACACAAACACAACAAACGCCTCATTCCAATTCACAATATTCTTTTATTCACAAAATCACATTCTTATGGAAAGGTTCCCATTAATTTTATCAAAGATAAATTCTTCTAAATTTATTCTTTAATCTTCCTTTGGATATCATTTCAAACCATTTTATGGTTTTCCAAACTAGTCGGGATTAGCGAACCACATCGAAGTAATTATTTGTTTTATTTCCCAATCCCAACCTATTCATCCCATGAAGTAAAACTGGTCATACTCCATATCTAACCCCACGTGTTATCGGTAAAGTTAATTACCATTTCACGTTCAAATCTAATTAAAGATTTAACTATCGCTTTGGAGCAAAACTGGTGATACTCCATTCTCGATCACTTTTCAGATTTGATAATTTAAATTATCAATTCACCTTCCAATCTAATTAAAGATTCATTAAAACTCTACTTAGTTTTAATCTTTTCAAAAATCAATATCCTGTCTTTAACTGGGTTAAAGAACCAATGTCATCTAAAACACGATTCACGATAAACCCAAAATCACACTCTATTGTTAATCGGGTTAAAGAACAGGTGGTGTTCAAAACACCGCTCACGATAAACCCAAAAACCAATTCAAATTCAATTCCAATTAAATATCATTTAATTGATACACTTCATTAAATCTAAATAGAAAGATTCAATCTTTTTCTGTACTGGGCTTAAGAATCAGTGTTAATGAAGACACCATTCACGACAAACCCAAATCACATTTGATATTAAATACAAGGCTCTGAATAGAAAATATACCGGCTTATATTCAATATCAAATTCTGAAACCAACAAATATCGTATTGGAAATAACGATATAAAATATATCTTTCAAATCCCCATAACAATATCTGTATAATCACGAAATCCAACATCGAAAAATTCCGAAGATAATTTCGATTCAAATCCATTCCAATTTATATATATTAGAAATTCTGGTTATTTTCAAAACCACTTCAAATTCAATTTATTTATTTCGAAAATAAATTGATTTTAATTCTAGTTCAAAACTAGTTCATTTCGATAAAAAACTATTTTTATCTTTTCGAATATAGAGTTTTTCATCCTAGTTCTTCACAAATCACTTCTTATGATTTTACACAAATTATTGATATTTTTAATAATTTTATCAAGGCCCGTACAGTCGATTTCCATCAACGGCCATCGAACTGCACTTACAGCGACCTTTTCTAAATTTGATTTGGACATAATTCCAAATCCAACTGTTAGATTTCTAATTTCAAATATTCGTTAGAAGGCACTTTTCGGTACGAACCCAACGGTTCCGGTTTCAGGAGAATCCGACGGTCGGATCTCCCGCAACGTCAATTCGAAGTCAATGGCCGAAATTCGCGAACTGCCGCAGCGCGGCGCGTTCTATTCAGGCCATTATATATATAATATATATATTATATATATATATATTATATATATTAAGTCGATTTCCTTTTAAAACGTATTTTATAAATAGTTTTAAATTCGTTTTCGAAACGATTTCAACTTCCCTTTCAATTTCAAATCAAAATTGAATTTTTCTTTATAAATTCGTTTTAAATTCATTTCAAATTCATTTCAAATTCATTTCAATTCAAATCGATTTTAATTCAATTTCAATTCAATTTCATTTCGAATTCATTTCAATTCAATTCCAATTTGAATTCATTTCTATATATTCGATTTGAAATCACTTTTCGATATTCATAAAAAAAAAGAATAAAATCGATATAAATATCGTTCACGTCAAAATGGTGCAGCTCTAATCAACACGGCTTTATATCTTTCAATAAATTCGCTATTCTATTCAATAAATGAATATTTATTCTATTCAACACATGAATATTCTCAACACATGAGCACTGTCAACACATGACTATTTTTGTTATTTAATATATTTTATAAAATTATGGTATCTATCGTTAGATTTTCAAATCTGACTCCAATTGTAAAGTTGTAAGAGAATGATTCCCTAGGTATTGATGCCGAAGGCTGGAACCAATATCAGATCAATACCCTGGAAACCACTCATCTTATCTATTTTCCAGTTAGTTTCTAACTTTAAATATGATAAAGATGTAAATTTTATTGTTAAAATATTTCTTTCAACACATGATAATTTTCAACACATGATTATTTATTTTATTTTCCCGATTGGAATGAGGCCCAATCAATTACCATATAATGTTAATTATACGGATTCAATACAACACATATATATAATCACAACGGTAAATAATCAATCATCATCCAAAGTGCACCACACAACTGCATAAGCATTAAATGTAGATATCTAACGCTTATAACAGCCTGTCAATCAATCGATCGACATACAACTAATTATTGGGATAAGTGGACTTCAAATATCATCCCAACACCCGTGTGGGGTTTCACATCAATAAACACACATTTTTATTCACACACACACGTTAAAAATAATATTTTTAACGATCAAATATTTTCAACTATATAAATATTTTATTTCACATCACACAATCAATTTTCATCACAACAAACAATCAAACATACAAGTCATCCATGGTATGTGGATGACGGGTGTCGGGTGCTACTAAACACCGTCTGCATCCTAGTATATATTTTAACTAGAAAAACAAGATTTAAGGTGAGAAGTTCTCACCTGCTAGCTAATCCAATACCACGACTCTTCATATGTGGAAATCTTCGTCGTGCTCGCTGTTTTGTCACTTTCGTTGCCCGTAGCCACTACATATAAAAATCACATTTTTATATTGTTACTGTGGATTTAAAAATCATATTTTTATAATTACTCCATATGGATAAAAATTCTATTTTTACACCGCTACTATATAGATAAAAATTCTGTTTTTACACCGCTACTATATAGATAAAAATTCTATTTTTACACAGCTACTATATAGATAAAAATTCTATTTTTACACCGCTACTATATAGAAAAAAATTCTATTTTTCCAATGGTGTTCATATAATAAAGATTATATTTTTATCACGCTATTCTCTATATAAAGATTATATTTTTATCACGCTATTCTCTATATAAAGATTTCGCCTTTTCCTACTTTAAAAATGTCGTCTTTCACTACATAAAAATATCGTCTTTTTATATCCTACCATATAAAGATCACATTTTTATTATCTATATAATATGAAAATTATATTTTCAACCTTTACATGCGATAAAAATTATATTTTTAACTTCTACATATAATAAAAATTATATTTTTATTGCCACTTCCTAATCAAAATCGTATTTTTAATTCGCTAATCATACAATAAAAATCCTATTTTTGTGTCATTAAAAATCATAACTCTTCTCTATTTAAAATAGAAGCTTTACTATATTTAAAATCAAAAAAAAAAACAATGTTCTAATATATAAACCAAAAGAAAATGCATAAATAAATAAACAAGAAAGAAAGAACGTACTGTGGTGAGGGGGGGAGGGACTGAGGCGCGCGGGGGGGGGGGGGGGGGGGAGGGGTCTTCGCCAGAGGCGGCGCATCCAGGGAGGGGCCGCAGTGGTGCATTGGCCGAGGCGGAGTGGTGGGTTGCGGGTCTGAATAGATTTGGGGCTTGGGCTAGGGTTTGGGGACTTCGGGGGTTCGAACGACGGAAGGGGGGGCGGCAGTTGCGTCAGGCGGAGCTGGGGATGGCGGTCTGCACGGTGGCGCGTGGGGGGGGGGGGAGTTCGACGGGGAGCGGCTTCGTGGTTTTTTTCCTTTCTTTTCTTCTTCGATTGAATGAACTGACAGGGAGGGGGGGCTGAGAGGAATTAAGGAAGAGAGGAGAGAGATTTTATTTTTTTATTATTTTAATTTCAAAAAGTTGACTTTTTTATTCGACCTCTAAACGAGGCTCACAGCCTGTCTTCCATAGCTAATTACCCCCATTCCGAACACAATGAGATATGTATCATAGGCTGATTCGATCGTTTCGATCAGTTTTCGTCAAAATCATCATATAACTCTATATATTGAATATGAACGCGCATTTCAATTTACCGGGGCCGCATACTAACTCGAAAAATTCCAGAAAAATATTTTCTAGCTTCGTATTGACGATACGGTCCTAACAAAACTAATTTTATTGAATTCTGAGAACGTTTGAAAAATGGCCATTTTCCAGTCGATTAAAATCAACTGAAACTGGTCAAATGCGTTTTCCTTTGCCACACTCACATATTGAATCGAAAAATTATGAAAATTGGAATATAGCAATAACTTGACATCACGGATCCAACAAAAGTGGTTTCGTCGAAATCCGAGGTCGTTTGCAAAATGGCTATTTTTAAGGGCCGAAATTCCATAGCGACTATTCTGCAATTTCAACTGGACATATCTTTTTATCCCCGGTATGAAATTTCAATTTTTCGGATTCGTTGGAAATATATTCTCAATTAGATTCCATTATTTTTGGTTTCGCCAAAATCCGGTTTATTTTGCACCCGGTACATTCATTTGAAGTTTGAAATCGAATTATCGAACTACCGCGCCATTTTCAATTCTATTTATAATTAAAATAAAATTTTATATTCGAACGACGACGCGTATAAATATATACGTTCGAATTCTATTCAAAATAAATTTCTCATCGATATTATTTAAAATAATCTATTGAAAATATTCAGAATTCGCTAAAATTGCCAAAATAAAATTTTTAAACTGGCTTGCATTTCCGGGTTGTTACAATTTTCATTCCAAATAATGATCACTTTTAATTTATGATAAAAATGTGAATCTTTTATATTGACATGTAACTTTCTATTCACATTTATGTATTTTTAATTACACAATTTATTATAGTAGAATTCCATATCTAATTTGCTGAAGATGTGTTTCTTTGGAAGATTTTCTAATTGATTTTCATAAATTAAATGTAAACAAGAATATATATATATATATGTATGTATGTATGTATGTATGTATGTATGTATAAGGGAATAAAATACATATGTGAGGATTGTTTGATTTTGGAAGAATAAATAATAATGGGGAAACAGAAGGGGAAAGGAAATAAGGGGATTAAAAGATAAGGAATGAGAACATTTCAATGAAATAAGATGCATGAATGTTGAAGGAAGGAAATAAATTAATAAATAAAGGAAAACAAATTTAATATAATTAAGAAAAGACATGAATGCTGCATTAAGAAAACAACGATGAGGGGAAGGCATTGAAAATGAGTGCAACTATTCATATTTAAAAATTTATTAATTGATGAACGTTACACTTTGAATAGGCAAGGAAAGTATTAAAACAGACCTATCAACATATTATTAATAAATTAACTTATCAACATATTATTTATAAATCTCATTACCAACATCTTAATTTTATTTAAAAAATTTATTATTATTGTTATTATTATTTTATTCAATATTTTAATTTAATAATGGAATTTTTTAAAATTCTGACGTAATTTCTAATAAAATTTCCTAAAATAAATTTTTTACACTGGTTCTGATTTTCCGAGTTGTTACAGTAAAGTCTTCCTCTCGGACATGAAGTATCTCTCGTATTTTTTCTATTTTATAGTTGTTTCTGGTTTTTAAAATATTTTAATAAAGTTCTATTTGTAATCAAAACTTATTTTTTATAGCGATGCATGTTCCATACTCCAAAAGTTTTGGAGCCAACCATATAGTTTATAAATGTACTTTTAATCACCTTGCATTTCTTACCGAAGGCGTACACTTATGATAGTGGTTACGAGCACAAGGTTTATGGCTTTATGATATGTGGCAAAAGAAAGCACCTTTTATCTTGAAAAAGAAACTAAATCGTGCATGACAGAGTGCCAAAAGATTAAATCAAACTACAAAAATGGCCGACTGTCGGGACACTCCTCCAGTATGGATCCAAGCAGATGTATGGAATAAAATGATTGATATTGAACGGCATAAAAGCACGTATGATGACAAATGTAAGAAGATGAAAGCTAATTGTTTGACACCAAAAGAAGGAATACATACACGTCACACTGCTGGTTCTGTGTCTATTGTTTCACATAAGGCACAAGTGGTTTGTATTTACTCGATCTCTTATTTGAATTTAACTTACAGTTGCCACTTTGAAATTTAAATTTTACCGTATGCAACTACAAAAGTCTTCCTTTCTATTGTAAAAATAAAATGGTAATTGAAGTCTAGTAATGCAAGAACTGACATGATGACTGACTTTAGGTTCATTTAAAACAAAGAAATCTGACTATATCGATTCATATTTTATAGTCCAACTTGAACGTACTGTTAGGATTGTCTCGCATGTTAATGAGGAATGACGGGTTGAAATTAATAGTCCCACATCATAAAATAAATTGAAGGAACTGGGTACAACTATGAGTTGGTAGGCACGTAACAATAGGAGAATTCCTTTTGTTATATGGGAGTTGTGTACCAGCTCATATGCGTGCAAGGAAGGAGGCTTTGTTCCGACCGTCGTTACATAACAAGTACTCATTCTGAAAAATACTCCACATATAGAAAATAATAATATTTGATAATTCAAGAATAATGATGTTTCAGAAATTGAATTAAAACGCTGATTGCAACATAGTCGAAGGAATTGAACACTAAGTGTACATGTAAACTGAAACTTTGTGTCCCCCATTATATAGTATGTCCCATTATTTTAAAAAAACCCGCCTCGAGGCTCGCCTCGAAGAAATAAGAGATAAAACGCCTTGAGGTTTACTCCAAAAGGCTTTTTACCTCTAAAGCTTACGCCTCAATAACTTAAGGCATACAAAGCGCGTAAAGCTTACGCCTCGCACGCCCCAAACGACTGGGGCATATGACTAAAAAACTTTTAATCTTTAGTTGCAGATATTGACACAAATAAATGTCATTGAACTTTAATTATTTAATAGAAATAAAAAAAAGACAAAATTTAAGAAAATAAAAATTAGCATTTTTTACTTTTCAATTTCAATATCGGCACAATCAAGTAAAATTGTTTATGAAATGATGATCATGAGCAATATAATGAATTTTCTTATTATTATTTAAAGAATGTTTTTCAATAAACTTTGTTAAATCTCGAAATAAATTTTGTAAATCGATTTGAATTGATGGAACATATCAAAATTGTAGTTTGATATAATCTTCAAATAGTTTCAAGAAATCAAAATTTGAATCTTTTGCATGAGGAGGAAGACATCATTTGATCTTTTGCATTTTATATTAAATGTGCAAGAATGATTGTATTTTGTTTGAATTGCTTTGAATGCTTTATGAGTTTTACTTAGTATTTGACGCTTAGTGTTATTCCTTATTAAAAATTAAGTTATGTGTTGCGCTTTTTTTTTTACTTAAAAGACTTACGCCTCAACTCTTCGAGGCTTACGCCTCGCCTCACGGACCTGAAAACGCCTCGCGTACGCCTTTTGTGTTTTAAAACATTGGTATGTCCTTAATAATTAATCTAAATATTAGACCTTATGATTTTGGTTATAAAATATTTCATTCTTGCTGAGATAAAAAATAATGGAAGGCATGTTTATTCGATGAATTCGTTGTATAATTAAATGCTAGAAGAATATGTAGTATTTGTTAGCAAATGCTCATTTTTTTAACACTTGCAATACTTCTATCAAGCTCACATACACACTTTAGAGTGTGTGTGTATGTATGTATGAGTCTTATGTTATGTCATTCTAGAGGTTGTTCAAGTGCACATCCTAATTCATGCGAAAAGTTGAATGTTTGAAATATACGATTGAGGTTCCAAAGTAACAGTGATGTCAATCATCTCTTAGGGTGCGTTCTTAACGAACGTGAGCGTGGCATTTGAGCGTGGTACTGTAGCAAAGGGGAATTGTGTTTTTAGCTACGAACGGGGTATTTGAGCGTGGTATTTTTAAAATAAGATTTAAATAGAGATGGTTTGACAAATTCGAATACAAATACAAATACAAATACAGTTTCTAATACAGATACAAGTACAGTTACAAATACAAACACAAATTAGTGCAGACCCGCAGCAACCAACCGATCTCTAATGGTATCTCGAACTAATGACATTTCTCGGGATCCTTCTGCTTGAACACGTTCCGTGCCTCTATTCGTCGTATTTCTCATACTATAATATTCCGTCAAGTAATTATCGGGTATTCGTTCAGGATCATCATCAAAAGCCATAAAATCTGGGTCACCACTATTGTATTTGCGTATGAAGTTGTGTAAGGCCATTGTAGACACCACAACTTTCACTTGAGTTTGAAACCGATATGAAGGCATCTTGTTGAGAATGGTAAAATTTTTCTTCCAAATGCCAAATGTTCATTCTACGGCCATCCGTAAACTCGAATGGTAGTAATTAAACACTTCATTGGCCGACTTTGGTTGATTCATTGTATCACGGAAATGCGGAATATGATATCTCATATTTCGATATGGCGGTAAATATCCAGTCTGTAGTGGATAGCCCGAATCAACTAAATAATATTGTCCAGCTAGAGGGTAAGGAAAGTTATAGTTTCTATCGTTTGTAACAGCATTAAAAATTCTGCTATCATGTGCAGTCCCTTCCCAACCAGCCATAACATACGTAAACTGTAAATCGAAATCACAAACCGCTAATATATTTTGAGTTGTAAACCCTTTTCTTCCAATATAAGGGATAATTTGATCAGCGGGTAAATGTGCAGATACGTGGGTACCATCTATAGCGCCAATACAGTTTTTGAAATACGGGTAATACCGGGTGGAAGTTCTGATGTGATGTGGAACAGTATTAAATTGTTGTTCCGCTGGCTTTATTACATCAGCAGCGAGTAATTGAAAAGCGTTAGGACATCATGAAAACAAACGGAAATTGTGCTACCTGATCGTTGAAATCTTTCTTGTAGTTGTCTATTTGAAAGCCCAGTAGCCATTGTATAAGTGAATATTCCAACCATTTCGACGACACAGATTTCTGGTCTGGAAGCGAGACCATGATGTTGCAGTTTCTCACATAATGCGTAGAAACAAAGCCTTTTCATCCGAAAATTATTTTGACAACGGCTTTGATGGCCATTCAAAATTTCGTTGATCCAAGATAAGCCAGTGAACTCCGAAGTATTAATCTGCGTCATATGATTTCTCCTTTCATTCTGAATCAGATAAACCCCGTAGAGCTCCATCAATTCGTCGTTCTCAGAGGATGAATCAGAGTTTGACATTAGTCGAATAAGTAGAAAGAGTTGAAGAAGCAGTATTGTGTAAGGTGTTAAGATAGAGGGGGTAATATATAGGGAGGAAGAGAAGTTGGAAATCAAGCTGTTGGCGTCCGACGCGTCGGACGCCAACGGCTTGATTTCCAACATCCAGCGGTCATTCCATTTGGAAGTGGAAAAAAGTGCTCGCGTCCGACGCGTCGGACTCGAACACAAAGTTGAGCGTGCCAAAACTTTGCTGCGAACGCACTGTAACAACCCGTATTTTTCGATAACGTGTTAAGACGAGAATCAAGGCAGAATTTAATTTTAAATTCTGAATCAAGTAAAACGGGCTATGCCATTGCGTTCGTCTCGGAAAAATACGCGAAATAGAGTCTGAGTTTTCGAGAATCGGAGTCCGTATGACCAAGATATGGCCTCGCGAAGTTTCACGAAAAATTCCCAAATTAAAGTATACTTAATTAAGTGAAATGGGTTGCGCAGAGAATTATATATATTGATATATATATATATATAATTGAAAATTAAATAAATAAATATGCAAAAATGTTCAAAACAGCGAATTGGGAGAGGGGAATAACCGAACCGGCCGATTTTTGAGGTCGACCCGAGCCCGCTGGGTCGACGAGGGGTTAATCCAGGGTGTTTGGCTGTCAACCCGTGGGCCGATTCGCTCAAATGCAGATTTTGCATTTGGATGGTTCTCATGGTTCATCTTTAATCTAAAGGCACTAGATGGTTCCTACACTTGACTTCTTCCCCAAGACATGCTTTGATGGCTTGGATTGAATCTAGGTTTAATCCTATGGCCTAAAACACTTGCCTAATCTATAAATAAGACCCTAACCTATCCTAAATCCTCATTATTCATTCATGCAACTAAACTATGGAAAATTTTTACCTCTCATGGCCTCCACTCTCTTCATAAAATTTCTATATGGTTTCTATGAGAGATTTTCCATGCATACAAGTGTTTTCAAGCTTGTATGAGTGTCATTAGCTTGCATTCAAGTCAAGTTTCTATCTTTGCATCATAAAGCAAGGGTTTTGATCATTTTGGCTCAAGGGTTTTTATGTTAGAGCTTGCATTTTGGGTCTATTTGATTGCATAAGGGCTTTGTCATATCTTTTGTGCCTTCATAGCAATGTAAGCCCTTTCACTACTCTTAGATATTAACTATGAGGTTAAATGTTCATGTTGCAAGTTTGGGGTTTGATCATTGAGTATGATACATGCTATCATGTCATGCAAGTTTATGAAGTCATTATCTTGATCTTGTGAGCTAAAAGCTACAACCTTTATGTTGAAATGTTGCATTAGGCAACATGAGAACCCTCATAACCTTTATGTCAACTTGCATATGAAGTCATAACCCTTATATGATGATATATGCGAGTTACTAGTCATCATTCCATATCTTTTGTCACCATGATTCGCTTATGTGCCAAGTTTGGGTTTATGCATGTTTTGAGGCTTAAGAATGTAACATGCAAGTTAATGAACACATTTGTGCCTCATTTGCCACCATGATTAACTTGTGGCTTAATATCCATTTTTGTCATGCCTTTGCCAAGTCTCTTCTTTTAATCCATTACGTTGTCGCGAACGTATATGCGAGTTTAAAAGCGTTGGGTTATGTTATGGGTAATTTCTAATGACATGAAAATACAACTTGAAAACATGACTTGAAATATAACATGGAAGTTGACATGTAAGTATGCATAAAAACATAAGCTTGGGAATTTACCTATTAAGTTAGGTCTACCCTTTGGGAATTTACCTATTAAGTTAGGTCTACCCAAATGCTTGAAAACTTGTAACATGTTTTGGGAAACATGATGGACATGACACTTAGATAATATAAGTGTGGCCAACTCGAGGTTGGGTTGAGTTTGCAACGTAAAACTACCCGGAACCGACCGGCCTAACTAGTAGTTGCAAACAATAGGACCCAATGTGAGAAGTTGGTCATGTTGTGCTTGAACCCGAGGTTAGACCAAGTTGTGGTGTAAAGCTACCCGGAACCGACCGGCTTAACTAGTAACCACAACAAAGTCTAATGTGAGAGGTTAAGGTGCATTAAGTAATTAATGCCACATGATAGGGTTAAGTTAATTTGATTAATGACTCTTAACCAAATATGACATGGACAAATGGGTTAAGTAATTTGATTAGGCTAATGATACTTAACAAAACATGACAAGGTTGGGTAGGTTAAGTAACTTGATTTGCCTAATGACACTTAACCATTTTTATATGACTAGTGGATGGGGTTAAGTTAACCAACACTTAATCAATCCAACGCGATAACTTGGTAAGGTTAAGTAAGTTTTCTTAATGACGCTTAACCGAAAAATACGGTTAACGAATGGGGTTAAGATTAGACTCAACTAGTCTAAACATGGAAATCGGATGGGGTTAAGTTAGCCTAGACTTAATTAATCCCACTTGGTAGTTTAATGGGGTTAAGTTAAACACTTAACTAATCTAAACATGATGAATTGATGTGGTTAAGTGACCTATACTTAACCAATCTAACTCGTGAATTTATTGAGGTTAAGTTAACCTATACTTAACCGATCTAACGTGAAAACATGATAAGGCTAAGTCACGAATCGCTTGAATACACTTGACCGATTTGACTGAGTAAATTGATAGGGTCAAGTTAATATATACTTAACCAATCTAGAATGATAATTGGACGAGGTTAAGTCGTGAATTGCTTAATACATACTTAACCAACGTGAGCATGGTTTGTAGGGTTAAGTCTTGGACTTGGATACTTAGCCAGTTTTGACATGATTTGAAGATGGGTTAAGTCTTGGACTTGGATACTTAGCCAATTTTGACATGATTGGTAGACGGGTTAAGTCATGAACTTAAGTGACACTTAATCCATTATGTAAACCCTAGTTCTGAGGATAGGGGATAACCGTAGTTAACAAGGATAACGGGAATAAGGCTAAGTGGTAAACCTTAGTTGAGGAATAACTAAGTAATGATTCTTAGTCAAGGAAATTTAGACCAGTTCATAGATAGATGAGTAACCTGATACGGTAGGTCATCGTTTAAGTATACGAGTAGGAGCAAGTATCTGATTTAGATAAAGGCTCCAGCGAACTGGGTAACGAAGCAGCGGCTTCGGGGAACGTGAGGGTATTCTTGGTATCCCTCTATGAGCTGCCAGGTGATTATACTAGGCTCATGAGAGGTTAAGGTCTGCGTTAGAAGAACCAAGAGTATGCCTTGGTTGCTATGCGAGCGACCTAAAGACGGGGATGGATAGGGGATAGTCGACGATACACGGTCGTACCCTAGATAGCATTTCGTCAGACTACCTACCATCTTTGGTCAAGCGTGTACGTACGGAAAGGCAGAGAACACCCAATAGACCATAATTGCTATCTAATTATGGTTGCGGTAAGGCTAGGATTGTGGGTTGGCCAGTATTGTGTTCTCATACAGGATTTATCCTGTCTTGTCTTTCACTAGTTGAGGGTGGGGTCGCGTGGGACCATAGCCACGTATAGAAAAACAGACCTTAGCATCTGCATCGGCAGATAAATCGAAAGCTCCCGACCGAGTCCTGTATTTCTCGATCTGCCCTGTGACAGGACTCGGATGGCACGATGTGATACATGTGCATACAGTCATGGAAAACGATTCACGATGAATGCGTGGGAAAAAGGGCGCGGTTGACGTTTAGCGTAAATCCCAGTGGCCCTGGGTGGTTGAACCAAAACCGAGATACGAAAACGTGCAATAGGTAAGCGTAATCCCTAGTGGCCCTAGGTAGCATAAGTCCTAGTTGTACAAACGATAATTCATGTTGGAAGACCCTAGCTAGGTTTAGGGTAACAGTCCAAACCGATCTTAAGGATCATGGAACTATGTTAAAGTAATGTAGAATCTCATGGGAAAGCCCGTATGGTCTACGGCAAGGGACTGAACATTTACATGGAATAAAACATACAAGTTGAGTAACCTATATATGCGATATATTAGGTTGACATGGACCATTACACGACTTTTGAGTGAGGGTCATTCTTGGTTAACACATGATACGGTGGGGATACTAGTACGGTAGGTGCAGAGCTAAAATGCAGGATAGATATCATGGGACGTTATACGTGATAGATATCTTGGGGATATTATACTTGATAGAAACCTGACGATGTGATACCTTGTTTTATCTTGACATCGTAATTTATCATGACACCTTAGTTTATCTGAGTTCAGTAGTTCATCCTGTTATTTTGATTTAGCTTATCTATCTTGTCATCATGCTTATGTTCATCTCAGTTTCTCATGTCAGTTAACTTTACTAGTTTTTATGCTAATAGTAGATAGGGCTTACTCAGTCTTTTTGACTGACCCGTTTTGTTTCGCCTCTTTTCTTCCGTTCCCTCCCCCCCAGGTTATAAGGAGGAAATACTGTTGTTTAGTTCGGACTTCTTCTGCTTGAAGGTCATCATGGATGGCTTGGACTTTTCTTGGCTAATGGCTACTTTACTGTTTTTACTTGGGGAATAATTTATGAAAAAAAGTCTTTATGCTTCTTTATTATTGCAAGACAGGTTTAGATGTACTCTGATGTAAAAGGCTTTAGACCTTATTTATTCATGTTATGAAAGATTGATTTTACTTCCGCTATTTTATATGTTCTGTCTTGTGATATTTCTGTGCATGTTTACCAATAATGCCCCTCTAAAGCTAGTGCATTCCTTTGCGAGTGACCCTAGCGGAGGCGGGGTGTTACACGTGGTATCAGAGCAGAAGGTTACCAGACTGGGCAAAAGTTTTTTTAAAAACCTTCTGAAAACTATTTGAGAAACCGTTTTACAAAGAAGCATTTTTCAAGAAAGTTTGTTTTAAAAGGCTATTCCCCAAAGGCCATTAGCATTATCCTTTGATTCCTTGATCGAATCTCTTTTCCTTTCTTTCCTCCATCTGTAGTCACAGTAGTTTTAACTGCGACTAGTCTTTTCTACCTACGAAAGTGCTTTCCATACGATGGAGGTGGTTCTCGAGAGACCAGTGGCCGCGTTATAAGAAAGGATCGTGAGAAAGAAGGATAAAGGATACGAGCTTAAGGATGAGCAACTTGTTGGTATGGCTTAGTCCTCAAAGGAGGGAGAAAGATGAACAATGAAACCCATGACGAGAGAGTACCTTTGGCATGGTAAAACGGGGCGGATAGTTAAGTATTATGGGACAAGGACAAGATCATCGGGAGGGCAGTAGTATGCTCTCATTTCTAGAGTACCTCGGAAGGAGGGTAACGATCTTGTTAAAGGTTTAGCTTTTCTTCTCTATCGTCCCGTTAGGACTTCGTTGTTCGTATCATTTAATCTGCTTCGATAGTCGAGTCTCTGCACCTTAAGTACTAGCGTAATAGAGAATCCCATTTTTGTCTCAAAGTCCTATTGGAGAATCAGTCCATTTATACATGACTTGTTTGGATTTGGGAATGTCTATGACAAGTGTTGAGTTTGGAAATAATGCTTATGTTTATAAGCTATGGATGGATTCTAGGGATGAAGTGGTTATCCAGTAGGGGGTGCCACTCTCGGTTTTGATAGGAGGGTAGTTAGACCTTTTGACTAGCCTTGGTAATGCCCTCGAAGTATCGGTAACCTTTTTGAGGTTCTGTCATGACTAGTTACTTAGAATCCCTTGATGCCTTTATTGGAAATTTGAAGCCCGATCGAGTGGTGTTCGCCAATAAGACGGATGGTTTACTTCATTTATGCATGGGTTATAGAGATCACCCTAGTAAGTGCGCATGATAACTTGATTGACATCTGTTTACTTTCAAGAGAAAGTTCTTCTACATGGAATGCCTTATAGTATATAAACGAGATCCAAGATTCACTAGTGAATTTTGGAAAGCTTGCATGAGATCATGAGTACGCAGTCATGTTTGCGCCAAGTATTCTAGAAAAAGGATAAGTGCAAGTGGAACGAGAGGCGACGAAGAAATGAGTTTCAGCTCATGTTATGGAAGCAGGAAATAAGAAGCTACGAAATCGCGAAGTTAAAGGGCGGTCAAGGCACAATGGGAGTAAGCCCGAGGAAATACGACTTTGATGGTCAAAGACTAGATACGCGCATGATATCTCTTTTTGGGAGTATATCCTTGATCCATGTTTCTGTAGAGCTTACTTGTAGGCTATCTTTTGTGGACATCCTCTCGGTCCTATTCTCCGTTACAAACCCTGTAAGGAGTTTGTCCTGTTTATCTTCTCGACCCTGTTTCAGGGAATTCTAGGTAGAACCCTATGGATGTAAAAATGTATTTGAAACATGTTATGATTGATATGGTTGCAAGTGGTTGCTCGTGGATGCGCGAATACACATTAGATACTAGCTCGACTCGGTCACATTTCATATTGCATATGCACGAGTATTTATACTTGTTTATGGATGAAATCGAATGTATTATCATGCGGTTGTTGCATATGAATGAATGATTGTGCACGCATATAGTATCTATATGACTAGGACTATTTGCATACATGTTGGATTCATGGCACTATACATATTTTGCATTAGAAAGATTATTCAGGCCTGATCATTAGCATTAGCTAAGGAACATGTACACACACGTTTTGCATATATTCATACAGCATTAGAAATCATCTAAGGACAATGGTTGCTTGTGGATGATGTTTTGAGTAGATGGATGATGGATGGTAGGATATGTTCTTCCTAACTTGGAGATTTCGGGGACGAAATCCTAAAAGGTGGGGAGAATGTAACAACCCGTATTTTTCGATAACGTGTTAAGACGAGAATCAAGGCAGAATTTAATTTTAAATTCTGAATCAAGTAAAACGGGCTATGCCATTGCGTTCGTCTCGGAAAAATACGCGAAATAGAGTCTGAGTTTTCGAGAATCGGAGTCCGTATGACCAAGATATGGCCTCGCGAAGTTTCACGAAAAATTCCCAAATTAAAGTATACTTAATTAAGTGAAATGGGTTGCGCAGAGAAATATATATATATATATATTGATATATATATATATAATTGAAAATTAAATAAATAAATATGCAAAAATGTTCAAAACAGCGAATTGGGAGAGGGGAATAACCGAACCGGCCGATTTTTGAGGTCGACCCGAGCTCGCTGGGTCGACTAGGGGTTAATCCAGGGTGTTTGGCTGTCAACCCGTGGGCCGATTCGCTCAAATGCAGATTTTGCATTTGGATGGTTCTCATGGTTCATCTTTAATCTAAAGGCCCTAGATGGTTCCTACACTTGACTTCTTCCCCAAGACAGGCTTTGATGGCTTGGATTGAATCTAGGTTTAATCCTATGGCCTAAAACACTTGCCTAATCTATAAATAAGACCCTAACCTATCCTAAATCCTCATTATTAATTCATGCAACTAAACTATGACAAAATTTTACCTCTCATGGCCTCCACTCTCTTCATAAAATTTCTAAATGGTTTCTATGAGAGATTTTCCATGCACACAAGTGTTTTCAAGCTTGTATGAGTGTCATTAGCTTGCATTCAAGTCAAGTTTCTATCTTTGCATCATAAAGCAAGGGTTTTGATCATTTTGGCTTGAGGGTTTTTATGTTAGAGCTTGCATTTTGGGTCTATTTGATTGCATAAGGGCTTTGTCATATCTTTTGTGGCTTCATAGCAATGTAAGCCCTTTCACTACTCTTAGATGTTAACTATGAGGTTAAATGTTCATGTTCCAAGTTTGGGGTTTGATCATTGAGTATGATACATGCTATCATGTCATGCAAGTTTATGAAGTCATTATCTTGATCTTGTGAGCTAAAAGCTACAACCTTTATGTTGAAATGTTGCATTAGGCAACATGAGAACCCTCATAACCTTTATGTCAACTTGCATATGAAGTCATAACCCTTATATGATGATATATGCGAGTTACTAGTCATCATTCTATATCTTTTGTCACCATGATTCGCTTATGTGCCAAGTTTGGGTTTATGCATGTTTTGAGGCTTAAGAATGTAACATGCAAGTTAATGAACACATTTGTGCCTCATTTGCCACCATGATTAACTTGTGGATTAATATCCATTTTTGTCATGCCTTTGCCAAGTCTCTTCTTTTAATCCATTACGTTGTCGCGAACGTATATGCGAGTTTAAAAGCGTTGGGTTATGTTATGGGTAATTTCTAATGACATGAAAATACAACTTGAAAACATGACTTGAAATATAACATGGAAGTTGACATGTAAGTATGCATAAAAACATAAGCTTGGGAATTTACCTATTAAGTTCGGTCTACCCTTTGGGAATTTACCTATTAAGTTAGGTCTACCCAAATGCTTGAAAACTTGTAACATGTTTTAGGAAACATGATGGACATGACACTTAGATAATATAAGTGTGGCCAACTCGAGGTTGGGTTGAGTTTGCAACGTAAAACTACCCGGAACCGACCGGCCTAACTAGTAGTTGCAAACAATAGGACCCAATGTGAGAAGTTGGTCATGTTGTGCTTGAACCCGAGGTTAGACCAAGTTGTGGTGTAAAGCTACCTGGAACCGACCGGCTTAACTAGTAACCACAACAAAGTCTAATGTGAGAGGTGAAGGTGCATTAAGTAATTAATGCCACATGATAGGGTTAAGTTAATTTGATTAATGACTCTTAACCAAATATGACATGGACGAATGGGTTAAGTAATTTGATTAGGCTAATGATACTTAACAAAACATGACAAGGTTGGGTAGGTTAAGTAACTTGATTTGCCTAATGACACTTAACCATTTTTATATGACTAGTGGATGGGGTTAAGTTAACCAACACTTAATCAATCCAACGCGATAACTTGGTAAGGTTAAGTAAGTTTTCTTAATGACGCTTAACCGAAAAATACGGTTAACGAATAGGGTTAAGATTAGACTCAACTAGTCTAAACATGGAAATCGGATGGGGTTAAGTTAGCCTAGACTTAATTAATCCCACTTGGTAGTTTAATGGGGTTAAGTTAAACACTTAACTAACCTAAACATGATGAATTGATGTGGTTAAGTGACCTATACTTAACCAATCTAACTCGTGAATTTATTGAGGTTAAGTTAACCTATACTTAACCGATCTAACGTGAAAACATGATAAGGCTAAGTCACGAATCGCTTGAATACACTTGACCGATTTGACTGAGTAAATTGATAGGGTCAAGTTAATATATACTTAACCAATCTAGAATGATAAATGGACGAGGTTAAGTCGTGAATTGCTTAATACATACTTAACCAACGTGAGCATGGTTTGTAGGGTTAAGTCTTGGACTTGGATACTTAGCCAATTTTGACATGATTTGAAGACGGGTTAAGTCTTGGACTTGGATACTTAGCCAATTTTGACATGATTGGTAGACGGGTTAAGTCATGAACTTAAGTGACACTTAATCCATTATGTAAACCCTAGTTCTGAGGATAGGGGATAACCGTAGTTAACAAGGATAACGGGAATAAGGCTAAGTGGTAAACCTTAGTTGAGGAATAACTAAGTAATGACTCTTAGTCAAGGAAATTTAGACCAGTTCATAGATAGATGAGTAACCTGATACGGTAGGTCATCGTTTAAGTATACGAGTAGGAGCAAATATCTGATTTAGATAAAGACTCCAGCGAACTGGGTAACGAAGCAGCGGCTTCGGGGAACATGAGGGTATTCTTGGTATCCCTCTATGAGCTGCCAGGTGATTATACTAGGTTCATGAGAGGTTAAGGTCTGCGTTAGAAGAACCAAGAGTATGCCTTGGTTGCTATGCGAGCGACCTAAAGACGGGGATGGATAGAGGATAGTCGACGATACACGGTCGTACCCTAGATAGCATTTCGTCAGACTACCTACCATCTTTGGTCAAGCGTGTACGTACGGAAAGGCAGAGAACACCCAATAGACCATAATTGCTATCTAATTATGGTTGCGGTAAGGCTAGGATTGTGGGTTGGCCAGTAGTGTGTTCTCATACAGGATTTATCCTGTCTTGTCTTTCACTAGTTGAGGGAGGGGTCGCGTGGGACCATAGCCACGTATAGAAAAACAGACCTTAGCATCTGCATCGGCAGATAAATCGAAAGCTCCCGACCGAGTCCTGTATTTCTCGATCTGCCCTGTGACAGGACTCGGATGGCACGATGTGACACATGTGCATACAGTCATGGAAAACGATTCACGATGAATGCGTGGGAAAAAGGGCGCGGTTGACGGTTAGCGTAAATCCCAGTGGCCCTGGGTGGTTGAACCAAAACCGAGATACGAAAACGTGCAATAGGTAAGCGTAATCCCTAGTGGCCCTAGGTAGCATAAGTCCTAGTTGTACAAACGATAATTCATGTTGGAAGACCCTAGCTAGGTTTAGGGTAACAGTCCAAACCGATCTTAAGGATCATGGAACTATGTTAAAGTAATGTAGAATCTCATGGGAAAGCCCGTATGGTCTACGGCAAGGGACTGAACATTTACATGGAATAAAACATACAAGTTGAGTAACCTATATATGCGATATATTAGGTTGACATGGACCATTACACGACTTTTGAGTGAGGGTCATTCTTGGTTAACACATGATACGGTGGGGATACTAGTACGGTAGGTGCAGAGCTAAAATGCAGGATAGATATCATGGGACGTTATACGTGATAGATATCTTGGGGATATTATACTTGATAGAAACCTAACGATGTGATACCTTGTTTTATCTTGACATCGTAATTTATCATGACACCTTAGTTTATCTGAGTTCAATAGTTCATCCTGTTATTTTGATTTAGCTTATCTATCTTGTCATCATGCTTATGTTCATCTCAGTTTCTCATGTCAGTTAACTTTACTAGTTTTTATGCTAATAGTAGATAGGGCTTACTCAGTCTTTTTGACTGACCCGTTTTGTTTCGCCTCTTTTCTTCCGTTTCCCCCCTCCCCCCCCCCCCCCCCAGGTTACAGGGAGGAAATACTGTTGTTTAGTTCGGACTTCTTCTGCTTGAAGGTCATCATGGATGGCTTGGACTTTTCTTGGCTAATGGCTACTTTACTGTTTTTACTTGGGGAATAATTTATGAAAAAAAGTCTTTATGCTTCTTTATTATTGCAAGACAGGTTTAGATGTACTCTGATGTAAAAGGCTTTAGACCTTATTTATTCATGTTATGAAAGATTGATTTTACTTCCGCTATTTTATATGTTCTGTCTTGTGATATTTCTGTGCATGTTTACCAATAATGCCCCTCTAAAGCTAGTGCATTCCTTTGCGAGTGACCCTAGCGGAGGCGGGGTGTTACACGCACCCTTATAAGAAGTTTGCTAATACCCAATTATTTATTTATTTATTAATTACTAATCAAAGACTACCACCTGTCTTATTATCATTTAGTTCTCTCTCATAGACTAAGTCCAGCCAATGAATCAAATATTCATATTCATATACATACATTGTTTTTTATTCATAAGATAAGCGCTTGCTGCATTCTTCAATATTTCTACTGATCTAGTATATCCTCTATCATTTATAGGAACTTAAGACAGATAAACCAATGAGTTTCGAAGAAAGTTTGGTGGCTTGGCATACTAGAAGAGAGAAAACTGAGGGAAAGGGGAAAGCAAAGCGTGCTTTGGTATCAACCTGCTAATTCATTGACAACAAACTGCGGAAAGTCTATGTGAGCTATTTTAACTTTATTAATCTTGTATGTTCTTTTTTGGTTGAAATCTGAACAGTTTAAATTGTTTTTCTTTGTACTTAACATGATAATACAACACACATATGCTCAACCAGGCAGTACAAAATCTTGGCTTTATCGTTTACCAAGACATTATATATTGTAGTGTATATGACGATGGTATAAGTCACACATTGTGCTGCTCAACCCGAGACGTTATTTCCAACTAAACGACATACTTAATGCCACTCAGGATAACATTTTTTTCAATTAAATCAGTGCCAGTTGAAAACTAGTCCGAATTTATTCACATTTTTTTTAAGTGTGAACAAAACACTCGGCAGAGGGTTCATATGTGATCCATCAAATTCCTCCAATAGGAGAAAAGTGTTTTGTTCACACTTAAAAAAAGTGTGAACAAAATCCTATTCGTTGAAAACCAGTTCAAAACCTTAGTTGAAAATTGTGTAAAGCCCCATTTATAAACTCAATTTAGAATCAGTTTTTGTACTGGGTTAAAAAATTCAGTTTCAGTTTAAAACTGAGTGTACTCAATTGGAAACTGGATTTTAGAACTCATTTTACTGATTTAAATCAAGTATGAACAAAGGTAACCTCTTATACTAGCTGTATTACCAAAATTCTCCAACAGATGCTCAACACTAAAATCAGCCGCTCCACTTGAACAATGTCAACTGATGCACTCACCTCTTCAATAAACTTTTGAAAACATTTCGGAACAAGTTGGATCTTTCATGCAACTTTTGAGACCGGTAACACAAGATCAACACGTTCATTGTCCACTTGGAAACAATCAACCATCGGACTCTCATGGAAACATTCGATCTCAAGATGAAGATGGTGCATGCATTGCTTGTTAGCTTCTACATGTATCAGGCATGCTATTTTAGAAAACTTGTCTTTTCTTTTGAACTTCAATTTTAGGATTTGTTTCTCATAGGGTCTATTGTTTCAATTATTAGTTAGTAGGTACAAATTAGATATGTTTTTTTTTTCATGATAACATGCTGTTGTACCTCGCTTTTGTTGCAATATAGATTGTGAAGTTTCATATAAACGTGTGTTCCTTGCATTTGTTGCTGTGCCTTGCTGCAATACATATTTTTGTTAATTTCCTTGAGCACATGGGTGCCATGCTTTTATTGCTGTATACAGCTTTTGCTGCATAGCTTATGTTATGCATTTTGTCTTGGATGTATGTTTTGTTAGATGTAAGTCTTGATGTATGTGTTTTGTTTGACAATTTAGACCATGGCTATGCTTATTGTTTTGATATGCTAATGAAACTGAAATAAATATTTCATTTTTTTTTGTTTTGGATTGGTTTATTATAACTATATTCATAACTGATGTGAAACCTGTACGGTGGTATCTATATGTATATTACAGACCATAAACTGTCTCTAGCTAGTTTTTAATGTAGACAGCCGCTTGAGACCACCGCCGAGATTACTAATATTTTAGAGACGGATTTGTGTGGTTTCTATTTATTTAGACATCTGTTTTTAGAGACGGTACTTAGTTGTTTTAAGTGGGGTTACAAATGTAAATTAAAGACAAAATAATGAGTTTAGGAACAAAATGCAGGAGTCTTTGATAATTCATTTTTTTTAGTGTTAAGATACCCTAATTGAATGACACTCTTTTGGGTCGAAAGGAACGTTAAACCAAATATATAGAAATGAAAATCCCTGTATACAACATCATTAAAAGCATCAATACATGTATAAGCTAAAATGTATTTCTATAGATATGAAAAGTAACAGCGTCGGAATGGTTGATATATAATGTACATATCAGGAATTCCATAAGCATGATGGAATGGAAATGACAATTTATCTTGATATTCTATCTTCATCCCAACAAGCATATAAAAATTAACATAGGTAATACTGAGCTCAAATTTTAAAAAAAAAAAATGAAAAGCTTTTTTGATATACCACCACCTCTCAAATATGACCAGTATAAGTGAACGATTGAATTTTTGAGGTGGTCGGATTTGTAAAAAAAAGTGCAAAAGGACTGATTTGAAGCATTCTACTAAACCGCGAGGAAGTCCATTATAATACTATCATATACCCTTCAATCAACTATGATGACAACTGAAGTATTGAGAGTAAAAAAATAAATAATTAGTCGCGATTAATATACGTTATAGATAACATAACATAACTTTAATTAACATACCAGATATACTAAATAGTTATTTTATGCAATAACAATTATTTATTGTTAAAAAATATACCTTAAACGTGTCCAAAACAATGAATGTACGATGCATGCAACTCTTAGGTCTCGCGCATAATTCGCAAGCCGTATATAGTCATCTCGTAATGAGAAGCAATACGATCTAAACCACCTAACTTCGTGTTTGGAAAATGGCATGGTACCCTTGTTGGCATTTAAACTAGGGCTGTATATCAGACATGACAGTCCGTTGTTCGGCTCGATCCGAACCTATAAGGTGTCCGGTCCGTGTATGTCATATTGGACAGAGCTTGGACACACTAGTGTTCGGTCCGATCTAAAATGTTCGATGTTTTTCTATTATCCAAGGCTGTATCGGACATGACAGTCCGTTGTCCGGCTCGGTCCGAGGCTATATGATGTCCGGTCCGTGTCCGTCCGAATTCTTATAGGACAGAGCTTGGACACACCTTCGTCTGGTCCGGTCCGACCCGTTTCACCCCTAATTTAAACTCTTTAATGAAAATTTGTGAAGTGAGGTAGAGTTTGGAGGCTGTGCATGACACCAAATCAAATCTCCTGTACCCAAAATTCTCTGTCGTCTTATACCCAACCAATCAAGACCCTTTGAATTCCACCTTTTCACAATTGAATCCTCTTTTTTTCTTTGACTTAATTACAAAAATGTGGAAATCGACAATTTTAATTTGTTGGGTATAGGGAGACATGAGATTTTGGGCACATGGGATTTGCTCTCGCAATTCATATTGTAATGTAAAAAAAAAAATACTATGATGGTTTTGTTGCTTTCTATATTTATCTCGTCTGTGATTTAGCAATCCCAAAGTTTTTTTTCATACTCTTTTCTTCGTAAGAGAAATATCAGAAAAAATCTTCTGGTGTGGAAGAAAACGGTTTGCGACGTCGAAATGCTCACCCGACATAGAAAATCAAGTCGAAAATAACATTTTTTTCATACTACTATCTCGATAGAAAATATTGTGTTAGAAAAAACAATAATAGTTTGTTCATCTCGAACTCGAAGTGTCATGCTATTATTACCTATTATTCTACCCTTTCTTCGAGTAGTATTTCCTTCGGCAAATTGCCCGAGGCTTATGCCCTTTTCAATCCTATCGTAGATATTATGTCTGTCATACCTGTACTATTTTGGCTTTTAGGCTTTGTTTGGCAAACTGCTGTAAATTTTTGATAAAATCATTAATGCTCCCTCAAAATTCATGATTTATACGAAACAAATTTTCAAGAAATTTAAAAGATCTTATAAATTTTAAGTTATGAACTCTCCATTCGAAAATAAAAATTCTTTTTCTTGTATTATATTGAATAATCGCACAGTGAGAAATTTCGATCAACTTATTTCCTCATGGCTCATGCATGCATCTAACCTTAGAAACGTATTTAATACGCGTTCAATAAATGTTTGTTTATTAAGCAAGGGTATTTCTTTTGGATGCTTATTACATAGGCCTCCAACTATTGTGCCACGTCTTGGACGTTCAGCTTTGGATGGGTAGGAGTTGCACGAGACCAATTCTTCTGTCCCATTTCACCTGTCCTCCCATGTCACTCCAATCAAATCTCTCTATTTCCGCTTTTTTGCATTTAAGTCCCCAACAATTGAGGGATTTAACCGCAAAAAGTGGAAATCAGGGTGCTGTGATTGGGTGGAACACGGGGGGATATGGGAAATGAGGACAGAACAATTAGTGCGGAGTTGCACTATGTAATAACACTCACACACTATAACACACTATAGCTATCAATATCAAAACTGCGGACGTAAATGTTCGTCGGTCCTCAACATTGTTGGTCGACCTATACTGCCGTAAATCTTATGCTATATACATGAACCATGCGTATAACGGTAGCCATATACATTAAATCTCAAAATGCGTATACCACAATTTTCAATCCCTCTACCAGTCACAAATGAGTCCTGGAGTGGTCGACGGCCCTGTAATCCTAACCAATGTTATTAGGACCGAACCGCATGTCGAACCGAAACGACTCAGGGTTCAAGGTTTAAAAAGTCAGACCTATCAAACCGTACATTACTTTTCCTTAATTTATACATCCTTCTAACACTAAATAAAATAAAAAATTGGAGTTAAACAAAATTTTAAATTGAAATAGTGCTAATTGTTAAAAACCAACGACAAACAAAGATACACGCGAGGTTTATAATGTAAAGTTTGAGGTCCCAAAAAGCTTATATTTCTATCCTCTTCCCAAAATGATACCACCACCATCAATTTTACCCTAAATTTTCACATCAAAACACAAATCATATAAAAATACGTTAATTTTCTGCAAATCTATTTAGGTTTTGAAGTTCTAATGCGGTTACGTCGAGGTTCAAACTAAGCTGCGGTTCAATTGACCTTCGTTCCACCATCACCAACGGTCGACGGTTTTCATGGTCCGACCGGCGGTACGGTCGGGTCTTGATAACACTGATCCTAAGTCCTAACAACTGTTTCCATTTTAGTAATGATTAAAAAGCACGAAATACCTTCTAGCTAATTTACTTTTGCATTATGGTGGCGTACATTAGATTTCGAATTCCATACAGTTTAGAAATGAACTATTTGCCATTATTAATCCGTATATGGATTAGTATCGTATGTAGTATGTAATCTCTTCGTCATATATTGGTCTTCATTGAGTAATTAATCACATTAATGGCTTTTAATCCAACCAAACTTAATAAAACATCCCTCTCTAACATCAGATGCATGCTTGAGAAAGAAAAGGGAAACATACATGCATGCATGCAAATCACAAACAATTAAGATGAATAAAAGGCAGGTTCATTCACTACAGGAATTGAACAGTATTGCAATGGACACTTCCAACGGCCTCCAACGGCGGTTGACCAACGGCTTCCAACGAAAGCCAAAATACGTATCTGTACTTCGTATGTAAAATATACGCCGTTGGAAACTGTTTGCGGCCGTTGGTTTGAAGCCGTTGCCCCCCGTTACACGGACTGGAGCACAAATCACCCGACGCTGCTTCTTCTTCATTTCTCAAAACCCACGGTTTTTACCCCAATATTTCCACCTTTCATTTCTGAAATTGCCAATTTCGCTCCATCTTCCGCCTAGGGTCTCTCCTACTCTATCAAAGCACTCTCTCATCCTCTCTAATCTCCTATTCTCTTTGATTTTTAGGTATGTTTTTATCCTAATTTTTGTTTAATACCTTATGTTTAGTGTAATTGAAGCATAATTAGAGTATGTTTGTGTGTGTAGGCTGTTAATTAGTTGTTAATGTGGGGTTTAATCATTTTAGTTGCTAATTTAGGGTTTTTAGTAATGTTATTATGATCTAGGGTTTGAATTATTTGAAGTAGTTGTTGTTATTGAGATTGTGTTTATAGATTTTATTGATTATGTTTGTAATCTAGGGTTTGATTAGTTAAAGTTGACTATGTATATATGCATATATATAGTGTTATGTATATATATACACGTATATATAGTTGACACTCTATGCATTTGTTTATTTGGTTAAGGCCCAATTCATCGAAAACAATATTTAATTTGTCGAAAACATGTCGTGGAAATACAAATATTTAAGTTTGTGTTTTTTGGGCTAAAGCGCACAACGGCGCTAAGGCGCACAAAGGTGTACAAAAAACACTTCAATCACAAAAAAAGCAAATCATATAATATGTTATATTCATAAAGCCTTAGAGAGTTTTTTTGGCCCCGTCTGATAAGTATTGTATATAATCGTGATATGATGTTCGTTTTATTAACGGAACGGACATTTATATTCATTGTATACAATATTTATTGGATTTGTCCTTTGTATTGGACAAGTTACGAATACAATAACGAAATTAAATCTCGTAAAATATTTCATTTTAAACGGTTCTCAAAATTTCAAAAGCACTTCCTTTATGTTGCCTGTATACATGCAATTGTGTACTATTCAGGGAACTAAAGGGAAGTGCTGCCGAATTTTTTTTGAATCGTTCAAATTGAAAAGATTTACGTGATTTAATTACGTTATTGTATTTGTAATGGGAGGTAGGATAACCCACCATTAAATGATCAATTGACATAACATGCATTAATCACTAAAATTGTTTTAACACATTGTCAGTGCAAATTTTATCATCATAATTAATATGTAAAAGAAATGTTTTCATTAAAATACAATCTTAGCGTTTGAGCGATCGGACACAAAAATTATGAATCTAATTTTATATAATTCTTTCTAATTTTATATGTACTTAGGAAAAATGGATGATTATTTTAATGATCGAAGCTGGATGTACAAACGAAGAGAAACCGATGGCACAATAAACAAACATTTTATTAATGGTGTCAGCATGTTTATTGATTTCGCTTTAAGTAACAATGGAAACGACGTCGAAATCCGTTGTCCATGTAGTAGATGCAAGTTATTGAAGCATTTGATACCGCAAATGGTTAGAGTTCATTTGCGTCAGTACGGTTTTGTGTCGAACTATTTAGTTTGGGATCGTCATGGAGAACCGTTAACATCTACTTCTATACAAGTTGAGGAGGTAGCAAATAATGAAATTGCCACGACGAATCTCGTAGAACAAATGGTTGAAGATGTTGCACGTTCTATGTTCCCGGTTCAACAATTTAATGAAAACGTTGGTAATGATGACGATGGTAATGATGAAGAAGAACCAAATATTGAAGCCAAAAAATTATATGACTTATTAGATGCCGCGAAAAAACCCCTTTGGGAAGGCTGTGAAAGAGGAACTCAATTATCAGTAACTGCTGAATACATTACGATGAAATCTAAATACAACCTCACAGAAGCTGGATTTACATCTGTTGTACAAGCTGCGAAACGGCATATGCCTCCCAATAATTTAATGTGCGAAAACCATTATGAAGTAAAAAAAATGATGTCGGCCTTTAGTTTACCGTATCAAAAAATAGATACATGTCTAAAGGGTTGCATGCTATTTTGGAAGGAAGATATCAAGCTTAAGAATTGTAGAATATGTAATCAAGAAAGATACCAACCAAGAAAGAAAAAGGGAAAGAAAGTCCCGTATAAACGTATGCATTATTTACCGATTATTCCTAGACTTCAAAGGTTATATGCATCTTCTGTAACCGCGCAACATATGAGATGACACAAGGTGAGAACATAGGAAGAAGGTACGTTGACACACCCATCTGATGGAGAAGCATAAAAGCATTTTGATCAAAAGTATCCCAATTTTGCATCTGAGAGTCGCAATGTTAGACTAGGTTTATGTACGGATGGGTTTTCACCATTTTCTCAATTTGGTTCTAAATATTCATCCTGGCCAGTAATTGTAACACCTTATAATTTACCTCCGTGGATGTGTATGAAAACTCCTTATATGTTTCTTACAATTGTCGTCCCTGGTCCTGATGATCCGACACAAGGAATCGATGTTTATTTACAACCGTTGATTGAAGAATTAAAAAAATTGTGGTATGAAGGGGTAGAAACATATGATATTTCCCAAAAGAAAAACTTTCGTATGCATGCTTCTTTATTGTGGACAATTAGCGATTTTTCTGCTTATGCGATGCTTTCAGGTTGGAGTACGGCTGGTCGTCTAGCTTGTCCGTACTGTATGGAAGAAACAAGAGCATTTTCTTTACCTATTGGAAAGAAAATTTCATGGTTTGACTGTCATAGATGTTTTCTTCATATTAATCATCCTTTTAGAAGGGATAAGAATTTTTTTACAACTAATAGACTTGGAACTTTACGGCCACCTAAAGTATGGACAAGTGAGGAAATTTATGAACTTGTACAAGATTTTCCCAAGATTCATGAAATCGGAGTACAGACAGAAATTCAAGGTAAATCATCAATTCATAATTGGTGGAAACAAAGCATATTTTGGGAGTTGCCTTATTGGAAAGATCTTCTGATTCGTCATAATATTGACGTGACGCATAATGAGAAAAACGTGTTTGATAATGTAATCAATACAATTTTGAATGTCAAAGGGAAGACGAAAAATGATTTGAAATCCAGACGTGATATTGAAGTAATATGTAATCGTCCGGAGCTTCATATAAAGCCAAATGACACCAGAAAACCGAAAGCGTGCTATGAACTGGATACTAATCAAATAAAAATATTTTTAAAATGGATGGAAGGGTTAAGATTCCCGGATGGTATATCTTCCAATCTTCGTAGATGTGTTGACTATAAAAACAGTAAACTTAGCGGGATGAAAAGCCACGATTGTCATGTTATGATGGAAAATTTATTGCCCGTCGCTTTCAAAGAACTATTGCCCGTGAAAGTTTGGACTGTTGTAACAGAGCTTAGTTTGTTCTATAAAGAGCTTTGTTCATCTACATTAAAAATTGACCATCTACGTAAACTAGAGGAAGAAATCCCCATATTACTCTGCAAATTGGAAAAAATATTTCCTCCAGGGTTTTTCAATGTTATGGAGCATTTACCTTTTCATCTTCCATCAGAAGCACATCTTCGAGGGCCTGTGCACTACAGATGGATGTATCTATTTGAAAGGTATATTAATATTCAGTTAATTAAATTTTGGTTAAGTGTATAAAAAAATAATTTACAATAATTCTAAACAGGTATTTAAATCATATAAAGAAAAAAGTGAGGTAGAAATCTAGAGTTGAAGGTTCTATTTGCAAATCATACATTGAAGAAGAAGCTTCATTTTTTCTCTCTCATTATTTTAGTGATCATGTGAACATCTCATTTGCAAGTACTGCACGTAATGATGAAGGCATTAATCAAGATAACTGCCAACCGACTTTATCTATTTTTTAAAAACATGGTCGGCCTTCTGGTAGATGTGTGGAGGAATGGTTGAACGATAAAGATTACAATACAACACACACATATATTCTTCTCAATTGCACCGAAGTTGCACCGTTCGTTAGGTACTGTACTTATGCATCTATGTATACATGTATTGTATCTTTAATCATATATGTAATGTATGTCCTATAATTGCAGCATTTATGAATCACAGTATCCAAACGGCGATATCAGCAAAGAATTCACTAGTTGGTTTACTAATTATGTTTTTGATCCAACAAATTGTATTGTGGATGAAGGATTGAAACATTTGGCATTGGGACCTAAAAGAAATGTGAAGACATATCCAATATTCTTTGTCAATGGATATAAATTTAACACTAAAGAATATGGTGCTGAAAAATTAACTGACAATAGCGGTGTATTTGTTAAAGGTAGTGATGATCCAAACGACCATATACACGATTCTTATGGCGTGCTAGACCAGATTCTGCAAGTGACATATTTCACAAGACCCGCGGAAGAAGTATTTTTGTTTAAATGCAACTGGTTCAGCAATGTTCCAGGTTCTGGAATCAACGTGCACCCAAAATATAATCTTATAGAAGTAAGACATACGTCCCATTATTATAAGTACGACCCTTTCGTACTTGCCAAACAGGCTCTTCAAGTATATTATGCTCCTTATCCTTCTATGAGAAGAGACAAAATAGATTGGTGGGCTGTTTTCAAAACAAAAGCAAGGTTTACATTTAACGGGCGTAATATTCCCGATGACCAAGCTTATCAAGCAGACGTCGAGGAAAATGCAGAAATAGTAATAAGCGACGATCAAACAGATTTTGGACCTCTAAACGATGAATCGAATGCATTAATTGATGTATTTGAGACTACAGATGAACCATATATGGAGGAGGAAATAGAGTCGAAATCTGAAAGTGATGAGGACGACTAACTAATACTCCTCATTTTCAAAATGTAATTTTATGTTATGAAATTTCTATTATCAAGTAACCATATATTTATTTTTATGACATTTCAATGAATCAAACTCATATGTTAACTAGACATATCTATGAATCAAACTTATATTTAACACTTCTATGAATCAAACTCGATCATATGTTAACTAGACAAATCTATGAATCAAACTTATATTTAACACTTCTATGAAACAAACTTGTACTCATGTTATGACATTTCTATTATCAAGTACTCATATTATCTAATACCATGTTTTTACATATAGGTCATTCATGTTATGTTATGTTACGTCATGTTATGTCATGTTATGTTATGTTATGTTTTTGTTTGTAACAGGTATGGCGTCAGGTGGCGAGGAGGGCGGTCCATCGTCGGAGTTATCCCGTCCTGTGGTCTGGCTTAAGCCAAAAGCATCAAAAGGGTAAAAACTAAGTTTTTAGTATAAATTTAATTTAAGTAAAATAAATTATTTAAATTGTTGTTCTAGCAACCATGTATTTTTTTTCCTGTTTAACACAGGGGGTTTGAGTTGGAGCCGTCCAATACCGTTTTGAGGATATCAAAACGTGGTTATCAGGCCCGCATGACTGCATGTTGGCTCACTTGGAGCTCGATACCCGACTTAGTTAAGGAGACCATGTGGCAGGATTTTTTGGTACGTATGTATGATATAACATTTCTTATATTAAATACATGCTCCTATTTGATTACTTTATATGTATGTTATTTATATAAAAAACGCAGGGTGCGGTGGATCTCCAGGAGACGGATTTGGATCTCTTTAAGCGCCACTGGAACAGTAAAGTGGCAGCAAATTACAGACAAACAATGAACACTTTAAAATCAGGTGGGAAAAGGCAGTCTTGGGTGAGCGAGTCAGTGTGGAATGATCTACTTACTTATTGGAATAGTAATGAGGACTTTCTGGTAAATTTTACTGCATATTTTTAATTTAAATTATTCTATTCAATTAGTATGTGATTTAGACTAAGACATTTTTTTAAAATTTAAATGTATAGGCCTCGTCTGAGAGATATGCAGCTAATAGGAGCAAGAATCTGGTTACGCATCGAGGTGGGTCCAAGTCATTTCAGCATCATCGTGAGGATTTGGTATATTTTGTAATTGCACATTTTAAAATTTTAATTCATAACTAGTTAAAATTAATAGTTGATTTAAGTTTAAGTTTTAATTTACATGTGTGCATGCTTATTTCAGGAGAGAGCGTGTATGGCTCCTGTGTCGTACTGGGATGTTTTCGAGCATACACATGCATTGAGTCAGACTGACGACACAGGCTCAGTTTCGTACACTTTGGACCATGATGATAAGGCGCGTAAGAGATATGTAAGTATAAAACAGTTAAGTAGACTTATAATTTAATTAAAATAGTGTTATTTAATTTAATTTTATTTTTGTTTAACAGGAGAAATTTCAGGAGCAAAGGCCGCAGGTACTGGAAGCTACAGGGAGGACTGAGCTGACAAAGGAAGATGAGGACAAGATATTTGATGCTGTCATGGATCCTGTTACCCGAAACATACGATATGGTTATGGAAATCTAGAGGTAATACTAAAATTTATAATAAAAACTCAAATGTATTCGAACTAGTATTGTGAAATACTGAAAATATGAAATTATATACAGATTACAGCATCTCAGCAGATGTATTAGAAGGCTCAGGAAAAGGAAGAAATCACACAGTTGAAAGCACAGATTGCAGAGATTCATGAACGTGATCGTCGTCGTGAAGAGCAGATGGAGTTGCTTAACCAGCGATTGGCGGAGTACATTGCCCAGCACGGTACGACACCTTCATCTTCAGGGGGAGAGAGTTGATCAGGTTAGCTTGTTTTGATGTGTTTTGAGAGTTGGTGAGGCTTTCTACATGCATGGTAGTTGTATATATTTTGTTATGATGGTTTAGACATGATGTTATGATGGTTTGGTGATGGTACAGTTTGGACATGGTGTTGGTTATGTTGTTTGGAGATGGTTATGTTATTTTGGACATGGTGATGGTTTGGTGTTGTTTTGGCGAAGTTTGGTGATAATGTTATGTAAATATTGGTTAATTTATGTGTTTTGTGTTTGTTTTTTATTTCGTATTGTGCTTGGGTGTATATATGGTTGAAATTGTGAGTTCTATGCTCTAAATGGAGCAGTTCAGAATGTTTTATATTTGTTATGTGGCTTGTAGTGTTAAATCTAAAATCTGTAAAATAAAACACCCAGTTTTTCAACGGCGACCAACGGCCTGCGACGGCTTACAGGTCATTCCATACAAACGGCTTCCAACGGCCTATTTGCTCAAAACATCATACACGTGTCCTTATTTATCAGTTGGAAGCCGTTGGAAATTAAGCATCGTTTGCGTTGGAAGTCATTGATCCGTATAACAATGGATTGACCAACGGCTTCCAACGGGGTTTCCAACGGCCGCCATCGGCCCCTGGCTGTTGGAAACCCCTGTTCCTCTTGTAGTGATTATAGGGATCACATATATGCCCACTCTTCACTTAATTTGATATACAACAATACAGAATAATAAATTCAATCAAATGGATATATAACAAAAATATATTAATTAATGAACTGAAGCAAACTGCTACGATTAACATTCATGTTCTTAATCCAGATAGACAATTAAATATATCATATCCACTAGCTGAATTAAAAGAAAAGATAATTATATCATAATTCAAGGACAAAAGGTAATTAAATAGGCAGCAGCATCAACACAGGTAATTGTACTAGAGGAATCATCATAGGCGTAACTTCAGCCTTGAGGGCAAGCAGCCTTAAACATCTGCACATTTTCAGAAGGCATGCATGTATCAGGGCTTCCAAATGAGTTTCTGCAGCAATATTCATCCGTGTCAATGCAACGCATGCGCTCTTGCATCCAACCATTGCTTCACCGGCATCCATCGCCTGCAGTTCCTCGGGGCACTAGCTGTTCACGTCAGCAGCGCATGAACTGGTGACACAATCACCAGAGCTGCCCTGTGGGGCGACCGACTCTGGAACATTGAACCCATGCACCAAACTTATGTCGTAAAAGTTTTTCCGTCTGCCCCATTGAGGGTGATCTCCATCAGTGTCATAGGAGGTGCTCCTTCTGCTCCGTTGCATTCCACTTGACCCGACCCGCTGTCGGCGGGTGAACATGAGAACCTTCTAGATGAGTCTGTGGTGCACCCTGTTCTGGGCCAGAATCGCCCACTCCACCCTGATGGAGCGGTTATGGCTACCGGAGCAGATCCACGGGAGTTCAAACCCTGATTGCGGTAGAGGTGGTGAGCCTTCACTGTTCTGTATTCTTGGCCATATTGGATAAGGGCAGTTATTTTGGAATGTGAAGGTGGCTGCATATTCAACGGATGGTGATAACATAAAGGAGATAATGTAAAATTGGATGATCAAGGCAAGCATTGTTTTTGTAGCCATAGTTAAGATTGTTGTGTTGTCTGATATGAATAGAATTCTGCTAATTTATAGAGATTTGCATGTGTGAATTCGATCATGATGATATACGAAATCATGTTGATTACATGCTTATATGTGAGAGAATGTTCTAATTGGAAGCGATGCATCCTACTCAAAAACAAAGGGAATGAATCGATTTTTCAATTTTTTCAAAAAAAAAATCATTTGATAATTAGAAATATATATTTTGTCGTACACTACAACATCGGTTGTATCCTAGATGATATCAGCAAACATAATTTATGGAGAACCATGCCCCGAGTAATGAACTGATCGTATACAAATGTGAGTGAGGACAACAATAATCGTCTGGTTATGTTGATTTTCTGATACAACCTTTCACATAGCTCGCTAGGAAGATAAGGAACCAAATCAAACCAAAAAAATTCACTTTTTTCCATTCAATTTTCCTTTTAAGTTAATACATTTAAAATGTAAGAAGTACAAATATTACATGAGAACTACGTCTATCGTACACAAAAAGGCCTACTTGTATAATAATAGCTTCTAATGATAGCTAAGTGAATCACAATGTTTAAGCCAATAATAATCTGCATAATATAATATTTATATCCTTCACGCACGGATTCCATTTTAATAAATAAAATATGAAAAGAACTTGAATCTCACATGATGCAATGATAATATTTCATGGTCCAATTCTCAAGTATTAAATATTGGTATTTTCATTTTGTTATTATTTTTATTAATTATTCTTAATTTTGAATACCTATGCCTAATTGGAGTGTATATTACGGGGTGTTACATTACCCAATCTTCGAAAGGGCAAAAAACACAACTCGTTTTAACAAACATGTTATACAACCAAGCTATCAATTTATACATCCATAAAACAACCATAATCAGTGTGATTATATACTCCCGAGTTGCTAAAGTAAGCTTAGCCTTACACTACTAAACATACAGTATATACCAATGGAGGGGGCAATGGTTTCCAACGGTTGGTACTTTCTGGATTTTTTTTACGAACTAAAAAAAATACATTGATAGTTGTTGGAACACATTACTAAACCGCGAAGATATTGGCAGACCAGCTTCTTTTTCTTCATTACGTTTTTTCTCAAAATCCCCCCCAAACCCTCCTTCCGCTCTCAGATTTTGCCCCCTTACCCCTCCCGGCTCACCGTCCGTCCTTAGCCCCTCCTGCACCTGGAAGCCTCCCTCTCCTCCTCATTAGGCTCCAATTATCCTCTAGTCAAGATATAAAACCTAATTTACATTTTAGTTACATTTGCTGATTTAGGGTTAGTTTGTTACATTATATGTTTGTATTCAGTTATTGTACGTATAGTGTAGTTTATTGATGTCTAATTCTTGTTAATAATTAATATATTTATTGCAAGGTTATGTAGTTTGTATCACAATAGAATTATGTGCATATAGGTTGAATATATAAGCAATTTTAGACTTGTTAAGGAAAGTTTAGTGGGAACAAACATAATTAAGTTTATGTTTTTCAAAATTTATCGAAAACGATATTTAATTTATAACGTACAGTTAGTTTGATTGAGTTTTGAAAATATGCGTATATATGACAAACTCCATATACGTACAGTTAGAGATTGAAATTAAGCCGTTCATGGCTTGTTTGGTTTAAAATTTGCTGCTTCACATAGACGATTGATGATAAGAGCGCCAATCAGAATATATTATACTCATAAACCCTTAGTGTTTTCAGCATTGTCTAATAAGTATTGTATATGATCGTTATGTGGATATTCGTTTTGTTAACAAAACAGACATATATTCATCGTATACAATATTTATTGGATTTTTCCTTGTATTGGACAAGTTATGAACACAATAACAAAATTAAATCTCGTAAAATATTTCATTTTAAATGGTTCCCAAAATTTTGAAAGCGCTTCCTTTATGTTCCATGTGTACACACAATTGTGTACAGTTCGGGGAACTAAAGCGAAGTGCTACCGAAATTTTGTTAGATCGTTTAAATTGAAAAGATTTACGTGATTTAATTACATAATTCTATTTGTAATGGGAGGTAGGATGACCCATCAGCAAAGTGCAAATGATCAATTAACAAAACATTCACCAATAAAAAAAAATTGTTTTTAGTATTATCTTAAGACTATTTAATTTTATAAAATCAAAATAAAGAAAATTTCTTTTGTCTCAAAGCAATTGATATATATAAGAAAATTCCTTTTTGAAATTGTTATAAAGACATGTACCATGTCACAAAGAAACATACGAATTTCACAAAGAATCGGCATTTGAAATTAACACAAAACTCATGGTTTGATCTGTGATTTCTATATACTTTTGGCTTGTCCTAAATTAGGATCTACGCCTTAATAACAGCTTCAAATTCGCTTTAGAATTGCATCAAACAGCCAAGGAAATGCACAAGAAAACATTCAAAAATGGACATAGAACCACAAAGAAGCAGCACGAAATTGCCCGCGCAATTTCTTCTACCTATGTCGAAACAGAAATGGGATTTTCCCAAGCAAGATTGCCTACTACGTTCTCAACTTTGTAGCAGTTTTCTGATCAAATTCCAATGATTTTAGGTTACACAATTGCATAAATATGAGGAATACAACTAAGGCAACAAACAACAGTAGGAACCTTAACAAAGGATTACACGAATAGAGAGTAACTCACTCTCAAAGTAGAACTCAAACAATTTCAAAAATTAAAGATTCTACCTGAAGAAAAATTTGAGTTTACAGTAATGAAATTCAACTCAAATGACAATATATACATGAAAAACTATATTCAACTACAGCAAGCTAGTGAGTGTTTACTAACCATATTATCTATTTAAAGAAACTACAACAAAGAAATTTGAGGAAAACTTGATCTTTGGCCTGAAAAATGTTCTCAACTACTTGTGACAACAATTACATTAACATGTAGAGAGAATAATTAAATCTAACAACAGTAATTCGAGTAAAAGATAAAATACTTCCTATATTTCATGGAGATTACCTGTAGGAATGATTTTAACTTGATTATACACATTTATAATTTGGTTTGGGAGCCTTTAAATTTGATTTGAAGGAGGGTTTCTAAGGATTTCTTTTACTGAAAGATGAGAAAGAAGAACCTCTTTTTTACTTTTAATTTACATGCAATACATTTTTTCTAGTTTCATGAATTCTCCTAAGGTAATTGGTGGATTATGATATAACTAAGGCCTAAGTATACAATGAGATTAGCACTATTTAGTCCCTCTTTTTCAAGTAGTTTCAAATCTTTGATTTTCCAAAACACAATTTTTACACCCAACAATTAATAAAATTTTCTTACATTAACGTTTTCAATTAGTTCGCAAGGATAAGCATTTTTTCAACACAATTTAAGTACTCTTTTATATTAACACAAAAAAGTTCACATTTTCCAACAAAACAACATTTAATTTAATTTTTAGTTAAACTCGTAACTATTACAATTTTACAGATTTGTAAAATTCACGCAACTTGTCTAAAATGTTCTTAACCTGTTTTAAAATTGATTCATTTGAGTTATATACAAACTTTATGTTTTTCAAACAATTTTATGTGTTTTCACTTTATTAATCTATTCTTAAAATTTTAAATTTAAAAATTATAGTTTCTTGTTAAAATAAACACCTGACTACATTTTAATTATTTTCAACATACTTAAATATCATTTAAACATTTTGTTGTTTTTTTGTAACCCAACAAGTTAAAATTTCCAATTCATACCCAAAAATTCACCTATTGTCACTAAATTGGAGATTTGAATGGACAAGTGCATTCCAATTTCTCAAACACTTATAGTTTATACTATAATGTTTCACAAAATTCTTTTTTGTGGTTGTTATAATTTTACTACACAACCCTACCTTAAATTAACTTTTTTTCATTTATTAAGTATTTCCCAACTCATTCTTGCCTAATTATCCAGGTTTACAGCAAAAATCATTTCCAAACTTACTAAATTTTCGACCATGATTTTAAGAATCAAAAATCTCCATATTACTATTATTTCCACTGTTTATTCGCTTCATATTGGATTATGTTTTGTTTCAACACAATTTATTCATAATTCAATATAACTTACATTTTTAACTCTAAAATCCTCAACTTATACAACTTATGGATTTTTACGAGTTAACGTACCCAAATCAAGTCTACTTTTACTTAATCACCACTTCAATTATCTTACATGTAATTACAAAAAATTATGGTTGTTACATTGACTCTGTAGTCTTTGGCTTTATGATCTTTCTTATGGCACCTTCCACTTACCCTAGCTTCTTTCTTGAACTTTCTCATCTTTTGCTTCTTCAAACAAAATTTCTTTTTCTTATTCTTTTTGTGCTTCGTGGTACCATCACTCTTTTAAACCTTAGTATCCTTCTCTACCTCCTCTGTAGTATAAAGGATAGAAGTTTCTGATAGATTTTCTAATAGTACGAGGGATCGTAGATAAGATGCAATTTTGTAATATTATTCATGGATCCATTGATTTACAATATAGTGCTTTATATAAATGGAGTACATGTGGTTAAAACAATGAATAACAATTTCCCTTTAATTAGATATAAAGACAAAATAATATAAGAGGAAAGAATTAAGTGTATGAGTCAGCATGATCCATATCCTGTGAGTGTATGAGTCAGCATTATCCTTATCCTTCCTATAACGCAAATATCATTAAGTGTATGAGTAGCATGATCCATATCCTGTGAATGTATGAGTCAACATTATCCTTATCCTGCTTATGGCGCAGATATTTACATAAATACACTTAACACTCCCCCTCAAGTTGGAGCACGTAAATCGCAAAGGCCCAACTTGCGCAACAAAAATGTAAATTGCCGACGTCTAAGAGCTTTGTCAATATATCTGCTAATTGATGACCCGTCGGAACATGTGCCGTAGAAATATTGCCAGATTGTAATTCATCATGAATAAAATGGCAATCAGCTTCAATATGCTTCGTTCGCTTGTGAAACACTGGATTCTTTGCAATATGAAGAGCATACTGACTATTACAGAACAGTCGCATTAGCCTAGAGTGTAGTACACTGGGAGAACGCAACAACGATTTTAACCACTTAAGTTCACAAGTAGCAACTGCCATAGCGCGATATTCTTCCTCTGCAGATGAATGCGCCACTGTAGGCTGCTTCTTTGTCTTCTAAGAAATAGGAGACCTACTAAAAAGAATATAATAACTTGACAATGATCGGCGAGTTCTAGGACACGCCGCCCAATCACTATCACAAAACGCATTCAGTTGCATATCACCAGGTTGTAACAAAATACCTTGACCAGGACTTCCTTTAATATAACGCAATACATGAATAGCAAAATCCCAGTGAGCAACCTGTGGATTGCTAAGAAACTGAGCCAGAGTATGAACTGAGTAATTCAACTCTAGACGAGTGACAGATAAGTATACCGAACGACCAACCAAACGCCTATATTGATCTGGAGGTTGATATGGCTCTCCTTCAACATTAGCAAGACAATGATTTTTCTTCATTGGAGTATCAATAGGCTTACAACCCAACATTCCTGCTTTTGTTAGTATATCTAATGCATACTTTCTTTGGGAAAGAAATATCCCTTCATCACTACAAGTAACTTCAATGCCCAAGAAATATTTTAGCACACCAAGATCTTTCATATGAAAACAAGAGCTCAAATATTGTTTGAATTGCAAAACTGTATTTTGAGAAGAACCTGCAATAATAAGATCATCCACATAGACAAGAACATTGAAGGAAGAATTACCCCGTTGATAAGTAAATAAAGAGTAATCTGCATATGATTGGGCAAAACCAAAACTTCTCAAAGCATAAGATAATTTAGCAAACCATTGTCGAGGAGCTTACCGTAAACCATACAAAGACTTGCGTAACCTGCATACCCTCCCTGGAATAGGACTATGGTACCCAGGAGGTAGTTGCATATATACTTCTTCTTCCAAATCACCATGAAGAAATGCATTACATACATCCATCTAATGTAGCTCCCAATTTCGTGCAACAGCAACAGATTAAAAAACACGAACCATTCCCATTTTGGCAACTGGGGCAAACGTCTCATTATAATCTACACCCTCAACTTGTCGATTTCCAAACACTACAAGGCGTCCTTTGAAACGTTCAATATCGCCATTAGCTCGATTGTAACAACCCGCATTTTCCAAACCAATTTTAAATTTTAATCTAAGCTATTTTAAGTAAATTGTGAATATAAATTGGTTATTTCTGAGAAATAAAATTTGAGAATAATTTTAAAATTTATTTTTATATTTTGTTTTGACTTAAAACAAACCCGGTAAAATTATTAAATTGATTTATAAGCTTTGTATTTGAAAATTTTGAAAATTCGATTTTTAAAATCATCGCATTGCCCTTAAAAAGTGAAATTTTGCTAGGAAGCTCAGAATTCGATGTAACGACCCAGATTTCTGGTAAATTATTTTTTAATATTTAATACGTTTTTAAATAGTGAGTTGATAATATAAATCGAATTTCATAATGAGTTGTCGATTTAATAATCGAAATACGATTTATTTCGAATATATATATAATTATCGTAATATGGTATATAATGAATCTCAAAACTAAAACTGAATCGAAATGGTTCAGATGGTCTATATAAATTGCATTTGACTATAAACGATAATAAAAATAATTTATTATTAGGGAATGGATTATTTTTGAACTTAAATTATATTATATGAATTTAATGTGATTATTTTATATATACATTCAAATTAAATTTTAGAATATATTCCGTTAAGTTCAAAATAGTGTTATTACGCTGAAATGTTGGTCATTACGCTAAAATAGCGGTTCGTGGGTTCAAGTTGTGAACCCCGAGATATCTCTAGTGGATAGGCTCGAAATCAAATCGATATCCGTCTAAAAAGAATGAAAAATCTCTTTATATCGAATCGTATTAAATACGAGATCAAATCGAAGTCAAAACAAATCAAATCATATTAAATAATTGGTACTTAAGCCTATACCTACTTCTGTACTAATGCAGACCTACAATTCCTTAACACTGAAGTCTCCTTCCTCTATATAATCACGCATCTCCCCTTATTTCATGTCTTCTGCAAACCAGAAGGGAAAAATCAAAATGCTGCTTCTCTTGAGATTAAACCATTTATAAATTCTGCCCTTCCCTCAATTAGAAATCAATGCCTAAGTCTCCCCGTCTATATATTTTGCTATCGGCCTTCACAATTTTCATTTTTCTGGAACTCGAACCTAAAACCAAGCCTCGCCACTTCCTTTAATTCCTTCCTCAGTACTTAAATCGAAACCCGTTCAATGTTCTTACTCAGAAAATTGAATCCATCGTTAAAGACAAAGAAAGGAAGATGCAAATTCAAAACCGCAATGAGTTAGGTTCTGGTATTCAAAACAGTTTAGGGAAAGCACTGCGATTCAATTTGGACCTGGGTATCGATGTGAGTATATTGTTTGAAGCCTCGATCAAGTGTGGTTGATGCGATGAGATTTGGGGGATGTTTTAACGCTCGCGAAGAGGAGCTGGGTGCAGTAAATGGTGAAAATAAGGTTCGCGATTTACAGTAGCAGGATTGTTTGGGCTCGAAGTATGAAGTTTCAAGATGGCATCGAGTTCTATGTATTTATGACCTGAGAATGGAGTTTGCGATGGTGAAGCGGTTGATGGTGTCGGCGTTGGTAATGGGTGGCTCTGGTGGCGGTAGGATTCAGCAGTAAAAGAAGTCGTGACCTGTAGAAGGGAGGTTGAGGTCACGACAGCGGAAAGATGTTCGAACTTGGAGCTTTTGGGTTCTGCGTTCAGTGCAGGAGTTTAACACCCCACCTCCGTTAAGGTCACTCACAAAGGGAATGCCTTAACTTTGATGGAGCGTTTTAGTAGACAGAATAGAAATTTACAAGACAGATAAAACAATACTTGAAAAATTTATAATTTTATTACAACAGAAACCGAAGTAAGTTTGGTTACATCTTTTCAAATCACAATATCAGAATCCAAGTACAAAATATCATCCTTGTACAAAAGCCTTCAGACTGCATAGTTTTTAAAATCATAATCCCCAACATAAACTGCCATGCCAAAGCCAGACGATACTTCAAGCAGAGAAGATCCGAATCAAGCTCCTAGATTTCCACCCTACAAACCCTGAAGGGGGGGGTGTGGAGAAAGAGAAGGGGGCGAAAACAAGCAAGGTTAGACATAAAGTCTGGCAGTCCAGTGACTTTCAGCATATGAACAGATAATAATATCATGACATGAAAATAAAGCTGGATAAGAGACAACAGCAACATGAGTAACTGGTATACTTAAGCTAAACAGAAGAAACAGAATGATATAGCCCAAGTTATGCTTTTTACTTATATTTTACTTCTCTACACTAATACTAGTATAACAGGATTAGGTGTTACCCTAATGTCTAACTGAAACAAAAATGGAGCAGAATAATTTATACAGAAACAAAATGCCAGTAATGTGCCTTTACCACCCCAACAGACAGAAGGTACATGAATGGAATCAGAGATGGAAACAGAATAATCCTTACGTAAACAGAATGTTAGAATTAGGTGTACACTAGTAAATGTGCCTTTACCACCCCAACAGACGGTACCACACAGAAACAGACAGGTGTTACCACCCAACAGAAACAGACGGTACCCCAACGGAAACAGACAGAACTTAGTGTACCCTAAATCTACCCCAAGCGATCGGCTCCCTAATACATAAATACCCTGTGTCAGCCCCACAGAAGGGTGTATCACTCCCTAAAGCGGCAACCTTTGAATGACACAGACCTATTTACAGATGACACGGCGTCTTATATCCTCGGAAGCAGACCGGGATCCACGCACGCACATGACCCGGTTGGAACGCACCATCAACACTCCTCGCCATTATCAGAATGAACCGCTTATAATTAGTTCAGTAAGCGTGCCTGGACCCTACCTACTGTTGGATCATAGTTTTGATAACAGAAAGGGTTACTGACTAATATGGGTCCCAAACAACAGATGACACAAGTATTTTCCCTCCTAACCTTGTGTCCCCAGACTAACAGATTTCAGATTAACTTGTTTACAAGTTTTCAAACATACAGAGTTCAAGTCAACTAGCTCACAGATCAGAAAATCAAGTTAACAGGTTTTCAGACTAATGGATCAGATGTACAGTTCTTACAGATTTACAGATTGTCTAACTTTGTATTGGGCCTACAGATTCACGAAACAGGTTTATTAATTCATCAGTCCAGTTGGTTTAGCCTTATCTACCCAACACGTTTTAGACATCATATTTATCTCAGATTTGCATTAATTAAATATTAATGTGCAGACCTCTCACATTATGTCGGTAGCTTGTGGTCGCTGGATAAGCCGGGCGGTTCCGGGAAGACTTCTGTCACAAGCCAGACCTAACCTCGTGTCTAAGCATATTTTAGTTATGCCTACGACCTCTCACATTAGACTAGCAGTTTGCGGTTGCTAGTTAAGCCGGTTGGGTCCGGGCAGGCTTCTACCGCAAACATGAGTCTAAACTCGTGTCTCGGCATTTTTATTATAACCCATTTGTAACGAACCGGGATTTTCGACTCCGAAAATCAACATCAAACTACCATGTTGACCATTCAGATATCGAACATTCCAGATCATTAATAGAAAGAGGTTAGAGGGTGAGAATAGATAAGATAGAAATATTAGAATAGAAGAAGAAAAAGAAACACCACACAGAGTCTCACACCGCAGCGGAACAAAATATAATACAGAAATAATCTTTATTGAAAGCTTTAAAATACTTACAGTATCAGAGTACATCATACCATGGGACAGTTATAATAGCCTGTTCCCATATACAACACACAGCGGAATAGTAGTAATATCATACGTCTGGACTCTTCCAGCTCGTCTCTTCACAGCAGTCGATAACCTGAACCTGTACAACCCGGCCTAACCCGAGCATTTACAAAACACCGGGTCAGTCTGGTGAACCAGAGTGAGATAAACTCGCACAGTATTAAGGGTGAACCATCCAATCATGATTTTAAAGTTCAAAATCTTTTCAGAAGAAAAGGATAATCGTAAGACCAAATCCACACATAAATACGGACGGTTTTTACCTTACGATAACCCAAAACAGTTTGAAACCAATATCTTGTCTGATATTATAATAATGTCTAAATACCAGTAAATAGAATCTAGTGGAACGCTTGCATCTCACGCTCCACATGTATAGTATACAATCAAAACCGCAGGCGCTTATTGGAGATTGGATTCCAACTTGACAAGGTATGGGTCCACCTTCCGATCGTGTATCTCTAGAGACGAATACACTGGGTTCAACAAGAACTTCTTGCAACCCGGCCCTCACATGACCGACCACTCATTTCGCTTGAGTGTATCGAATGTATATCACGACGGTTGGGATCAGCAACCGTCTCCCGATATGGGACAGCATCGAAACATAGATTTAAGAAGCAAATAGGATTTCCTCTAGATAGGTGATTATACACCCTAATGGGAGCGACCCACATAGCCATGCTGCCTGCCCGATTTTTGTCATTTCCCGGCTGATGAGGCTTGAGGTCTAGATTACTCTTGATCATCTGGTCGTCATTCACTTTGAATGCCACATTGTCAGATCCGTCAGATATCACTAATTGACGTCCACAAAAATACTCTAGCTAAAAGCTAGAGAATGGCAATTCCCTGCCAACAACTATCGTACGTTTGAAGAAATCAACGTACGTGACCCTTTGGAAATACTCTGTCAGACACTCGTCCATACACGTCATCCAGGAACAGGATGAACCGAAGGCACTCTCCTGCCGCATCCATATAGGAATCACCCCCATGGATCAGTAGCGAGTAGTCCTTGCAACCCGTGGATTCCAACCACGACAGAATCACAGTTTATCTCTGCTTGCCAGGCAGAGAACATTAGTGGTTCTTCCGTTTATGAAGATCCACGGTCTTCAATGCTCCCTCTCGATCATCTTCTGAGATCTTCACGTATTTGTTGGTCGGAATGGTTTTCGAATAAATTCGATCCCGGTCTTTCCATACCAACAATCGTATTGGGAGGGTTTGATAGTCGGTGTTTTAACTATCAAATATATACAGTGTTTCAATCATGACACTCCAATGAGTTCACTGGTTCAATATTCAGCATCATTTGGCCTTTAACAAACTAATTTACTTTTGTTAAATAAAACTTCTAACTCTTTAATATTGAAAATACGATATTTGAATAACTCTAATCCGATTTAACTCTAATGGATTAACTCAAATTGATTAACTCTAACTGGTTAACTCAAATTGATTAACTCGACTTATTTAACTCCTATTAATTAACTAATACTCGATTTAAATCCATTCGCTTGACTCTAGATCACAGCGATCACAATGGTTACGCCTGATTCCCTCAGGAAACATCCGACCGCCGTAGGCTATCTGCAGCCCTGCGAATTACGCTAGCAGTCGTACGAGATGGCAACTCATCTTGAATAACTATGTTTGACTAATTCTAGCTCAAATAACTATGTTTTTATATAATACACTAATGTCCCCAAAACCAATTCTTTATATACTTAGTAAATTAACTTATAACCATATTCAATTTCCCACTTAATTCTTCCTTTCCACATATCTGTTACACCGTTCTCTATTATTTAAATCGGAAAATCTATTAGCTTTAATAAGGAAATTTGTAGCACATAGGTTATAACGCTGTTAGATTTATAGCACATATGTTATAACAGTAGCATTACAATTACTATTTAGATTTACAAAACAACAGCGCTATAATCGCTGTTTAGGTTTACAAAATATCAGCGCTAAGATCGCTATTAGGTTCACCGAACATATATTATAACAACAGCGCTAAAATCGCTGTTTATATTTTCAAAACATATTCGCTAACATCTCTTACGATTACCAACTAATACTATCTTCAGATAATCCCGATGTTGTTCAAGTTGGGGTATTTTAATTACCTCTCAGACCTTGATCAAACAACGTTCTTACCCTCAGACACTATAAGTTGAAATCAAACCCATATTCTAATCAAATCTCAAATCAAATTCTATTAAACATCGTATTCGGTTATACAACCCTACGACCCAATCTTTACCCAAATTTACTATCACAAATCTCCTTCTACCTCTGTTTTACCATTCTCCCTTTGGGAATCCTATTTCCATTCTTTCCTTTTCACTTATTCCAATTTTACTTCGATTACTTTTGAAAAGTAATTCTCTAAATTGTTTAAAATATACTTTACCTCGATTGTTAACTACTTTAGTAGTTAAGTCTTTATTTACTAAAGTAAATAGTAAATCCTTTAAACTTGATCTAAATTTAACCAATACTCATTTAACTATTTGAATCAAAACGCATCAATTTGAAAATTTCTTCCAATTCAACACGGTCGATTTAATTTACTCAAAATTCGATTACCTCATTAATCGATTCTAATTTATCCTCACCTTAAATTAATTAAAAATATAATTAACTTAAATAATTCCACTAATTGTTTTCTTTACAAATAATTTCCAAAGTTTCCATTTGATTCATCCCTTATTCAACTACTTGTAGTCTGATTGGTATCAATATTTACTTTATCAAATAAATATCAAATCAAAGTCTTAAATAAATAAAAATATTTATTCAAAATATTAAAATTCAAATTCAAACTCTGGTTAAAATAAATTTTTACCCTCAACTCTATCGATTCATCTGACGGTGAATCAATATCTATAACCCAATTGATTTTAAAGGCCATACTCTGCCAAACACTTGACCAAAACCACCCATTGGTTCAACCCAAACAGATGTTGAATATTCAGTCAATAAACAACAATCAAATCAATCAGCCAAACATATCAGTTCATATATAATAACATGAAAATAAATAATACATTTGAGGGATCCGGTTGGGTCCCTCCAACCTGTTCTTCTCTGTATTCAAATGGTTATCTCAAATCAGACTGTTCAGTTTTGTTTAACTGATAAACTAAATAACGACCATTTGACATCCACCACAAGCAATTCAAACAATTCAACCATTTAAACACGTTTATAAAATAAACGTGACCAATAAGGTTAGTTACCTTTATTGGAACCTATCGTTAAAAATAACGATTTGGTATTTCACTGAAATTAAACACAGTTTAATTTCATCAGTTAAATCAACAAATAGGTATAATTAGCAAACATGCAACCATCAGCAAGCAGAGCACACAAAATAAAAATACCCAATTTATATAAAATATAAATGGGAAACTGAGTGAGTTTAACTCACTTAGATCTGGTTCGTTGTCGCTAAAGCGGCTCGGGTTCCAATTAAATTAAACAGAGTTTAATTTAATAATAAGTTTCAGCAGTTCCCAGCTCTGTCCAGGCCGGTTCCAAAATGTACGAATCAACGATATGGTCCCAATATAATTAGTTCCATCCAATTCTGATCAACCAAATAAAAGTTAATCACCCTTTTTAATTCAAAATTTTTAATTAACTAACAAATTTCTAAATTATATAATTAGTTTACTAATTACTTGTTTTAGCGATAAACCGGTCCGATATTATCTTGTTTCCAGTTCGTCTGTTCTGTAAGCTGCTTCCCATCCTACACGGTAAACCACCGTCATAATTATACAATTTAAATAAACTAAGTATTCTCAAAGTATAAAATTAATAGTTTAATTTACTTTGGTTAAGGTAAGTTTGAAACACACGGGCTGATACTTCCCTATCCAATTCATCCTGCTCAGTTATTGGTTCCAGGCTGTCCTGTAATTTTTCATAATTTAGTTAAGTCTAGAATAAACCAACAAAATATTCTCTAAACATTTTACTTCACAATTTAAGTTTATGATCACGCCGATCGAATTATTACTCGTGTAACTCCTTCTGCCTCGAACTGTTCCTCTTCGTTCAAGCATCTTCGAACTCACTTCTCTCGTTTTATGCTATCTGCAAACAAACTGATGTCCTTAATCACCGTTTGATGCAAATCATAGTATTCAACCTTATATTAGATAATAAAGACAATAAGGGTATTTAACTTCTTAATTCAATAATTTAATAAAACTAATTACGTTAAACTGGGTTGAACCCTTTTATTTCCGTCAGTTCTTCTTTCCCGGCTCTTTTTTCCGAACCTCACACACACGCTGCTCCATCGAAGATCAACCATCGCAACAAATAATCACCACGCCCCTTCAGATGACAGACAACACGTCCATCCCCCCCACGTTACTACCTTCTTTCCCTAACCCTCTCCATACAGTCGCTACTTCATGATTCCCCCCCCACCGTGCCCCTTTTCCTTTCGGTTCCCTTTTCCTTCTTTTTTTTATTTTTTTTATTTTTTTTCCTCTTCCGTTCGGTTTTGCTTGCAGAGGAATGGATATGGAGCTGTATATATATAGAGAGAAGAGATGTTCTTTCCAATGTATAGACCTTGGTCGGCACGGTTCAAAGCTGTCATTTTCATTTGTAAATATTTGGTCGGCAAGTATACTGTGCTGTCTTTTCCATTGTTGGCAAAAGCTGATGTATCCGTGTACGAATGAGATTTTGGTACCAATATATGTTTCAATATATATATAGTTTTAAACACAGTATGTCTTACTTTTGTTTATCCTGTTTGATGTACTGTAAACGATGCTAACATCGGCTGGTGTTTCATGACTAAAAGTGAATGTCGGTGCGTTCCTTTAGTTCATTCAAAGCTTGGTCGACTGAGTTTTAAATATTGGTGTGACGAACGATTTCTGTTTACGAATAAAAATGTTAATCTTAATGTAAAAAGGTATTCCAAACACAATGGGACAAGTTTCGTCGAAATCCGAGGTCGTATGAAAAAATTTCCTTTATGAAACCGGAAATGAACACACGTTTAATTTTTTCATGGTCACCAGATAAATCAGATCCACTTGAAACTGCGAACATCGACAATAACTTTTCGATACGAACCCAACGGCACTAGTTTCGTCGCATTCTGAGACTGTGGCCCCGGTAGGCTATTTCTACCCTGAACCGCCCTACCCTTTTTAACGCCAAATTTCTCGATCTCTAAAAATAACAAACTATATACATATCCTGACTCTAATCGACGATACGAACTCAACGGAACTGGTTTCGTGGCCTAATTCGATCGTCTGCTCAAGTTACACTCAAATATCCCTTTTGTTTATTTAGCTACACGCTATAGAAAATGAACGAGCGTTTATAGCTACCGTGGTCATATACGACATCGGTTTTCCACGCAATTCACCACCGTACAATAATTTAGCGATACGGTTCTAATGAAACTGATTTCGTCGAAATCTGAGTCCGTTTGCAAAACGGCCATTTTAAAGGCCTATAATTTAATAGCGAATTTCCATAGCGACTATTTCAAAATTTGATTTGGCCATAACTATCAAACTATAACACGAAATCTGGATTTTCCTCTTTCATATGAAAACTATCGTCAATACGGTCCCAACGTGTCTTGTTTCACAGAAATCCGACTTATATCGAATCCTGTATTCTCAGTTGAAGTTCAAAACTTCAATTTACGAACTGCACGCCATTTTCAAGCTCGATTTATAATTATATAAATATTTAACGTTCGAACTTCGTTCAAATAATGAATAAAATATTAAATTCCATTAATATCCTCAATAAAATATTTAAAATAAATAAATTAAATTAAATATTTGACGGGCAAAAACACGGGTCGTTACACCATTTATTCCATTATAGATGATACAAATATCAGACTAATTATGCCAATTTAACAGATTTGACTTCTTTTCAAGTCGCAGCAGATTGAACAAATTAACATGTTTTACATAAATTACAATCATTCAGCTTTTCAGCAGATTTAAAAGATTTAGCAGCTCAGATGGTACAACAGATTTAGCAGATTAGGCAACTCAACATATTTAGTAAATTAGGCATAATTAGCAGATTAGGCGATTCAATATCTTTAACAGTTTAGGCAATTAAACAGGCAACAGATTTAGCAGATTAGGCAAATTTAACATATTAAGCAGATAACAGTTTTAGCGAATTTAAACATTTCTCAGAGTCTTATTCACATAACTTGCCTAATCATGGAGTGAACCTAAACTTACATGCCTAAGTTATGGCCATAATTTACCATATGTCCCGAATTTTGGTAAAACTTGCATAGTTCAAAATATTCTCTAAAGGCCCTAATCGTGATTCACACTATGCCAAATATAGTCATTGATTACAATGCATGCCATATATCCAAAACCCACTTTTAGGAGTATTCATTAATGGTTATCCTATTTAATATAGGTCTTTACGCCTAAGTCATATACAAAACAATTCTCCTTCTTCCAAATTACTGACTATAACATATAAAGTATGTCCAGATCTAGAATTACAACTTATGTCCTTTATATTCTAAGTCATAAACAATCTCATATAATATGCCTCCAATTTATGTCCTAAATTACAACATGTGCTATGCATCTAAATCAATTACTTATTTACAGTTAAATCTTTACGCCCGAAACCCAAGTCATATGTCCAATATTCGTCTATGCCTCAAGTCATATGTTCAGTACACTTTATGTTTAAAATATGTCCAGCCATATGTCTCAGATTTATGTTCTAGCTACAGCCTATATTCTTTCCTCAAAATCAGTCATAGATCAGTCATGCCCAATTTATGTATCATTCATTATTTTCCCCAAATGTTTGGCATTTGTCCGTCAATCTCTTATGAGATTTGGCTCAGGCTCGTGGTAGCCTGCTATAGAACAGAAAGAAGAGAGATACAGAATAGTTACAATAGGATAGATCTAAACAGAACAGAATATACATAACCTCAGATTCAGATTTACAACCATGTCACGATCATAATTAAAATTCACATCTAAAAATAACTGTACTTGCCTTGGTTGGATTATAGAAGAAAAGTTGCAGTTGTTTTCTTTTTAATCTTACTCGGATTTGGAAGAAGTTGCACTATTTCTAGTTTTGATTCCAATAGAGTAGCGACGCCATTATTTTATTTATTTATAATATTTCAGAGGCAGCATAAGGAGAGAATGAAATGGTGTAAAGAGAATGAGGCTAGGAGGCTATTTATATAGGATTAGGTAGACGAATCTGGACAGAAAACGAGGTCAGATACATCAAAATGCATCTGGTTCAAAAAAGTGGGTTCGGGAGGCAGGTCGACCCCAGGTTAACCCTATGGTCGACCTGGTATGGCCAGGTCGACCCCCAGGTCGACCCCCAGGTCGACCTGGTCTGGTCAGGTCGACCCCCAGGTCGACCTGGGCTCTGGGCAGGAATTTTCCCGCCCAGTCTGCTTCTGGGTTTTGAATTCGAATTTCTGAGCTGTTTTTGATTCCGAAAATTCATGAAACTTCTAGAGGTCATAACTCTGTCATACGGACTCCGATTTTCGAAAACTCAGACTTGTTTCCAAGCAGAATTTCGAGATGAACGCATTGGCGCAACCCGTTTCCCTTGATTCTTGTTTAAAAAATTAATTATTCTCTAATTTATTACTTATATGTTCATAGAAAATATGGGGTGTTACAAGGAGGAAGAAGAGTAGGTTTGAGCAGCTTGTAGTGGAAAATGTTGTGGTGAGTATTTGATGAAGAGGGACAGTTTTTGCATAAGGAGGAGAAACAGTAATGGTGGTTTAAGGTATAATCAATTATTTATTTAACTAGTTAATTTAATAATTAGTTAAAGTAAGTGGTAAATTAATCCTTGTATTATTTTATACTTGTAATAACTAGTTCATACAGTACCAGATTAAAGCAAACAGGATGGTCATGTGGAATTTGTGTTTTTGTCACCTACGCAATGAAAATGAATTGGAAATATCACGATAAATATCACGGTGAGTAAATCTCACTCATTAATTTATTTTTAGCATTTAAAATAAATATTTGGTTGTTTGGTTGCGTTTAAATATTACTGTGGCTATTTTAAATATATATAAGTTATTTAGGCTTGGCTATTATATATATTGGTTTGGTGATTGGATTGTTCCTGCAGTCTCATTAGCGGATGCCGCAGTACCATTAGCGGATGATTTCCCTATGTGCCCCACAAATATATATTAGTGGATGGCCTTCTATACCACGATATCCTGCCATGAAGCGGGATGGGCATTATTTATGTTGGCTAACATCTGTGGATGCAGGAAGACAGGTTGGAGGGATCCAACTGGATCCCTCAAAAATATTATTATTTGTTTTTTTCTCATATATATGATGTATTAGAAAATCCGTGATTTGATAACTGATAATTTTGATTGGTTAAAATATCACTGGACCTGAAAGGTTGATATATAAAAATATCAGGAAAAGGATATTTTGAAATTTAAAAGGAAAAATCTATTTATCTAAAATAGAATTTGAATTTCAATTGGACTATAAATATATTTACTTGCGTGAATATATAAAACAAGTAGTGAAATTTAAACGTTGTTTATAAATTAATAATACGAGACAAGTAGTGAAATTATAAACGTTGTTTATAAATTAATAATACGAGACAAGTAGTGAAATTATAAACGTTGTTTATAAATTAAATAATGCAGAGAATTGAAATGAATTTATAAACAGTGTTTATAAATAAAGTGGGAAAAAGTATCATGGGATAATTTGAATATTTAAATTCAAATGTGAATTTAAAAATAGAAATGGGGAAATCGTTTTAAAGAAATAAACGATGGAATTTATTCTGATGTTCAGAATATAAATTGAACTAAAATAAATCCGTAAGGATTTATGATTTGAATTCGATTAATTCGACTTTATTTAAATAGAAGAAATTGAATATGAAAATAAATTGGGTGTTATATATATATAAGTTATTAAAATAGAAATTTTCAAAAATATGATTTTGGTTTTAAATAGATTTCGAAATAGACTTGTTTAAATATAAAACAAGGAAATTTATAAAATTGTGTTTATAAATATAATGAATTAATTATCAAGAGAAAATTTGAATATTTAAATTCAAATATGAATTTAAAAATAGAATTTGAAATCATTTGAAAGGGAACAAATGTTTTATTCCGTAATTCGGAATATCAAAGGGATGGAGTTTCAAATAGAAATTTGAAAAAGGAACTTGTTTAAATCTATGAAACAAGGAAGTTGAATTTATAAATAGTGTTATGAATTATGTGAAATAAATTATCATTTGGATAATTTAAACCATGTAAATTCAAATAGGAATTTAAAAGTAAATTGGGAAGTGTTTTGAAACAAAACGATTTATTTTATTTCGGAATTCGGAGTATAAGCTGAATTGAGAAGAATTCAACGGGTTTATAATTGAAATTTGATTATATCGAATTTTATTTATAAAAGGAATTGGAATTAAATATAGAAGATGAAGTATAAATAAATATATTACCGAGTAAGGAAAAATCGACAATTATAGATAATCGAAAATATTATGTTGAATTGGGAAACTGATTGATATATATTAAAAATATATCAGAATGGATTTGAATTTATTATAAACTAAGTTTAAATGTTTATATATATATATATATTAATATAATTAAAACGAACTCGCCGCAGCGCTATAGTTCGTGAATTGGCGTTCCGAACTTCAATTGAGTATACATGACTCAATTTAAGTCGGAATTCTTTGAAACAAGAATAGTAAGGACGTTGGAATAATAGTTTTCTAATGGAAGAGAAAAATCTGGATTTCGTCTTATAGATTTTGAGTTATGTCAAAATCAAATTTTCAGAAAAACAGCGCAGAACCATTATAAAACCATGACAGTTTATTTAAATAAATGAAAGGATTTAAAAGAAATAAAATCCGAAATGCCATTAGAAAAATCCAGACTCGAGATATAAAATAAATATGAACTCCAGTGAAATAAGTGAAATGATTTTTGAGACAAAAAATCAGATTTTCAGTTATTGATTGAAACTATCTAATTTGAATAATAATTAGTTAATCAAAATTCGATATGAAAATAGACTTTGAATAAGTAAAGGAGATTTGAGAATTTTTATTCGAAATCGAATATGGAACTCGAGTCGAAATGGAATTAAATTAATTCATAAGCAAGATAAAATGATAATTGAACATGATATGTTAAATTTAAAGTGGAATGGGAAAAAGAGCTAATAAAAAGATTAATTAGCGAGTTGAGTTAAAAATGACCGGATTGAGTTGAAATAAATTAGAAATGGACACATATACGTTAGACAGGTATGGAATGAAGTATATGAAGATTATAATTTTTGTGCCCGACAAAAAGGCACACGTTTAAATTCCATATGAGGTTTTATGCGCCCAATCGGCAAGCCACTTAGCTTTTTGATTTTCTTTTTGAATGGAAAGGGCCTAGAGAGGCGAGTTGAGGTTTGAACTATGGACCGATACAAAGGAGGTTATGGCAAAATTTTCTGGAAATTTAAGGAGTTAGAATATTTTTAAGATAATTTGATAGTTAGAAATCTATATATCAATATATATAGAATCCGGTAAGGGAACGAACTTAAAAATAGAATATTATAAACAAAAAGGAAATCGATAATCTGGAAATAGAAAGAGAAATGTATATACATTTTAAAAATGGAGAATTGGTTTTATATGATGTTAATTATTCGAGGTAAGTGTTCTTATCCGTTTTAAAGTTAAGGATGTTTTCAGTCAAGGTCTGAGAGGTAGTTATACCCCAACTTGATTGATTTCGTTTTTAACCGATAAATAGCAAGATCCAGTCTCGAAGAGGAATGTTTGAATAATAATTAGTTGAATGCAGTGCTTTGGGTTGTCGTAACGATGTTTTACACAACATTCGTTTTAACCCAAGGAAGTGAAATTTTGGAAATATGATTATAAATATTTCCTGAATGTAAAAATGAAAGGGCGTGAAAGAGATAAGTAATTGGAATGTTTTCTATTTGTAAATAGAAGATATTTTCTACGTATAGAAAATAAAAGGAGCCGATATATGTAAATGTTTTCCAAATAGCGAAAAGGGCCAAGATGGTTGTTGAAAATATTTCGCTAACAAATATTGATAAGGAAATAGAGTAGTGATTTAATTAATGAATGGAATATCAATTAAATGGCTTAGTGATTTGTTTGATGCTTTAAATGAATGTTTGTTTTTCTTCGATAGTTAAATAACTGACTATCAAAGTGTTTGCCAATATCGTTGTCAATACGGAGAGGTCGGTTGGATTGTTATCCGTGAACCACTCCGTATTGGCAGTAGCATTGCAAATCGGATTATATGAAGAAAATCGAAGATGGAGTAAAGTGCAAGGGCTTTTTCTATTAACGGAAATTGTGCCTTCGGTTTCGTTCAATCCTAGAACGAACGTATATGGATGAGTGTCTGACAGAGTATTTCCAATGATCATATATGTTGGTCTATATAAATATATATGGTGGCGGAGAATTTATTCTCTTAGCATAATATCCAGAATATATTTGTGCAAATCAATTAATGATTAACGGATCTGACAATGTGGCATTCAAAGTGATTGTGCTATCAATGAATGATTAGAAAGCGTAGCCTCAGGCCTCAACAACCGGGGAATGACAAAAATCGGGCAGGCAACATGGCTATGTGGGTCGCTCCCATCAGGGTGTATAATCACCTATCTAGAGAAATTCCTTTTACTTCTTTAATCTATCAATGCTGTCCCTTTTCGGGAAACGGTTGCTGATCCCAACCGTTGGTGATATACATTCGATACACTCAAGCAAAATGAGTGGTCGGTCATGTGTGGGCCGGGTTGCAAGATGTTCTTGTTGAACCCCAGTGTATCCTCTCTAGAGTGCACTGATAGGAAGGTGGTTCCATACCTTGTCATGTTGGAAATCCAATCCCCAATAAGCGCCATGCGGTTTTTGATTTTATATTATATATGGAGCGTGAGATGCAAGCGTTCCGCTAGATTGTTGTTTATTTGATTTAGACACTATTATAATATCACTGGATTTTTGTATCAAAGTGTTTTGGGTTATTGTAAGGTAAAAACCATCCATGTTTATGTATGGGCTGGTCTTACTATTATCCTTTCGTTCGAAAGGATTTTTAAAGTTAAACAAATGATTGGAGTTTACTCACACCAGTCCCATGACTGACCCAGAGTTTATTTTGTTTGTTTTCCCTAAACTCTTAGGTGCCCATATTTGTATGGGAAGTCAACTAGTCGGGATTTTTCAGATTCACTTGGAAGAGCTGGAAGCAGAAGGCTTCACTAGTTAACTATAGACTATCATATTTCCACTGTGTACTATGTTGTAACTGGAAACAGATGTTTACAGCTGTTCCAGGAATAACTGTTGTGCTCTGATAATGGTATGTATATACAGTTACTGATTTGTATTTCAAAAGTTATGTTATTTAATATATTTTATTCGTTCCACGGTGAGATTTGTCTTCTTTGTTTTCTTCTATTCTAATATTTCTTTCTTTCTATTTCTCATCCTCTAACTTCTTTCTAAAAATGATTCGTATTTCTGTGCAATTTGAATTGGACGTGTGGTGTTATTAGTCAACTCAGATAGTATGGATTTGCCGGCCGTTACATTCGATGAGACCAATTTTGTTGGATTCATAATGAAAAATAATTATTATGTTCCAAAATGTGCGTCAAGTGGAGTAAGCATGTGGCCAAGCGAAGCAAAACCATTTATTCAAAAACCGACGATCAATTTACAAAGGAACATTATGGAGACGGTTTCAGAATTCAATTCCGTTTTTTAGATTTGCATCATCTAATAATGATTAAATCCAAAAGTCCGTAATTTTTGGAGTTAGGGTTTGGGCGTACAAGAAGAAAAGGTACGCTAAAATCGCATTTTAAGCTAATTTAAGCAGTTTTACAAAGTAACATTATTGAGACGATCTTGGAAATCGACGAAACTTTTTTATTGAATCTGTAGCATCAAATAATGGCAAGATTCCAAATTTCATGATTTTTAAAATCAGTATGTGACCGAGCGTGATTTTTAAAGTGAAAAACAGACAATATTTTGACTTTAAAAATTCGTTGTTTGTGCATACGGACTCGAAATTTGATGAAACCAGTTTCGTTGGGTCTGTAATGTCAGAGAGTAGCTGCATGCAATTTTCATTGAAAAATGGATCTGTAGGTGATCACACGGATTTTTAAACGATGAAAATAAGCGAAAATTGAGTATAATAAAATATAAAACCAATAAGAAAATAATTTGCACCCACTTATAACATCTTAAACACATTCTAACCTAATCCTATTCCTCATTTACACGGCAGCCCTTTCTTCATTCCTAAACCTAATTTTACAACCTTTAGAAAATCAAAACAAATCCAAAACAAATCAATAAATTCCAAAGCAAGTGTTTTTGTGATCCTAGAGTGATTCTCCTTGAATTGGTATGAGTTTGGAAGGGTGCATCTCAAGTTTGGGGGTTGCGTTTTTGTATAAGTAGAGGAAAACGCGAGTTTTTGTGCCTAGGGTTGGAATTTGTAGCAAATGCAAGCAACGATACACATTTTAGTTATTGTGTTTGAGTTTAGCATAGAAAATAGCACTTGCATGTGATGTTTGAAGTTATTCGGCGCCGAAAAGTGTCGAGACCTGAAGCATGCGTGCGTTGTAAATGGTAGTGGACGGATTGTTCATGGCGAGGTTAAGTTTGATAAGATGGTGTTAGAATCGAAGAGTGTTCGAAGAGAAGAACAACGGTGTATGCGGCGTTTGATTTCATTGAGAAATGAAGGAGGGAGAGGGGAGAGAAGTTGCATAAATAGTGAAGGGGGCTGCTGTGTTAGACATGAGTTTTAAGAAAGGAAGAAGAGATTAAAGGATGTAATTAGTAAGGGTTAAGGTAATTAATTAGTTAATTACTTGTGTTAATTACTTATATGTACATGAAAATTAAAAAAAGAATAACTTGAACTCGGAATTCAGCGAAACAAGATGCGTTGGAACTGTATCGATGAGAGCTTCACAATAAAACTGATTTGGAGTGATTTGAATGTCCTATGTGGACTGTGGAGCCGAAAAGGTCACATTCCTTTACGTAAAAAAATAATGGAGTGGAAACCCAAGGTGAGAACTCCTCACTAAATTATATTTTATCATGTTATTTTATTTATGTATAAAAATATATATAACTGCCGGTGTAGATTTTTATCAGTTTTAATCATTATAAATTGTTAGCTCACCTACCTCGTCCACATACCATAGATGATTTAATTGACTGTATTATGTGTTGTTTGTGATGTTGAAATGTTTAACGTATTAAAAATAATGTTAACATTAATGTGGTAGTTGAAATTAAGTTATAAATATCTATTTATAATTTTAAACAGTGAAAATTGGCTAATTAGAAAAATAATTCAAACTGAATTGGAATTGGTTAAATTTATTAACCAATGACGTATTTAAATAAATTGTTGTTGTTTGAAAACCCCACACGGGTATTGGGATGATATTTGATATACACTAGTCCCAATATTTAGTTGTGTGTCAATCCATGGGTTGACAGTCTGTGATGAGCATTATTTATTTATTTTTAATGCTCACACATTTGTAAATTTCACTCTGGATGTAAATGGACTGTTTGATGATTATTTATCATTATTGTTGCATACATGCGATGTATGAAATCCATATAACTAAATTATATGGTAATTGATTAAGTCGCATTTCGATTTAGAAATAAAAAGCATTTTGAAATAAAGAACATTTTAAAATAACGAATATTCAGTGAAGTAATAAAAATAATCATATGTTGAATTGTATTTTTGTTAGTAAAAAATATCATCTTTAACATGTTAATGAAGTAATAAAAATAATCATATGTTGAATTATATGTTTGTTAGAGAAAAATATTATTTTTAGCATGTATGAGAAGTGAATAAATTTACATGTCTTGACATATATTTTTGTTCATTAAAAATATCACTTTCAACATGTATATGTAAGAACCATTAAAATCTACATGTCTTAAAATATATGTTTGTTCATTAAAAATAAAGAATATTTTTAAATAAAGAATGTTTTGAAGTAAAGAATATTTTAAATAAAGAATATTTTAAAATAAAGAATATTTTGAAATAAAGAATATTTTAAAATAATGAATATTTTAAAATAATATTCAGCGAAGAACAAAATTATGATTTTGATGTCCGTTTTTAGATGGACACAAAAATATAAAAATATGAAGCCAGGTTAAGTATAGAAACGCCATTTTAACCCGAACGGGTTTATCGATCGATTTTATTCATTTTATAATGAATATAAAAAAGAAGCGATTTCAAAATCTAATACTTTGAAAATATTATCATTTTAATATGATACAGATGTAGAATATTCAATTTTGATTTTAAACCGAAAAAGAAGTTGGAATCATTTTAAAACGAATTTATAAACGATTTATAAAATGTGCTTTAAATGGAAACCGATGAAATATAATATATATATATATAGTATATTTAGTGGCATGAATAGAACGTGCCGCGCAGCGACCGTTCGCGAATTTCGACCATTAACTTCAAATTGATGTAACGGGAGATCCGACCGTCGGATTCTCTTAAAAGTAGAACCGTTGGGTTTGTATCGAACAGAGCTTTCCAATGAATATAAGAGATTTGAAATCTAGCTGTTAAACTTGGAATTATGTCCAAATCAATTTCAGAAAATGTTGTTATGGATGCAGTTCGGTGGCCGTTATTGGAAGCTGACTGTACAGGACTTAATAAAATTATTAAAAATATGAAAAAATTATGTAAAATCATAATTAATAATTTGGAAAGATTTTGGATGAAAAATTCTAAGTTTGGAAAGATAAAAATATATTTTTATCGAAATGAACTAGTTATTAACTAGAATAAGAATCCAATTATATTAGAAATAATAAATCCAATTATTAAACCCCAATGAGAAAAGAATAAATCTTTTAATTAAGATTTAGTGAAGTTTTCCAATTAAATGATATTTAATTGGAATTGAATAAAATAAATTGGATTTTGGGTTTGTCGTGAATGGTGTCTTAAATAACATTGTTCTTAACCCCAGTTGAGTAAAGAATAAATCTTTTAATTAAGATTTAGAGAATCTTACTGATTAATTAGTATTTAATTGGAATTGAAATGAAAGTTGATTGTGGGTTCATCGTGAATTGTGTTTTTAACTACATTTGTTCTTTAACCCAATCAACAGCGAAAATATAATTTGGGATTTATAAATCTTTTAATAAGATTTAAATGGAAATTTTCCAAAGTAACGTTTTCCAATTTATTATATATTAAGTTTGAATTGAATGGAATTCGATTTGATAGTAATCGAGATGAGCTTCTGTGAATGAAGACCATTACTATATATATGGAATTTAAAAGGCTTTGCCGCTATTCCATTTATATTATTAGTCTGACACGGGAATTTAAATCGATTATGTACTGTTAAGATTTCCGTGTAGATTCCATTTTGATGGAAGAAGAATTTGGTGTTTATCATGAACTGTATTTTAAATGACATTAGTACTTTAACCCAGTTGAAGATAAGATTAATTTCTTAATTTTGAACAATCATTAAGTAATGATTTTTGAGACTAAAACTGAATTAGAGTTTTAATGAATCTTTAATTAGATTGAAACGAGAATGCGATAATTTAAATTATCAAATTCGGGAAATGATCGATAATGGAGTTCCACCAGTTTTACTCCAGACGATAGTTAAATCTTTAAACAGATTTGAACGTGAAATGGTAATTAAAATTTACCGATAACACCATGGGTGTTAGGTATGGAGTATTACTAATTTTGCTCCATGGGATGAATAGGTTGGGATTGGGATAACAAATAATAAATGATTACTTCGGTAAGGTTCGTTATTCCCAACTAGTTAATAAAATCTTTTGAAATTGATATCCAAAGGAAGATTAATTATAAATTTAAAAGAATTTATCTTTGATACAATTAATGGAAATCTTTCCCGAATAATGGGAATATTTGAATAAAAGAATATATTGAATTGGAACGAGGCGTATGATGTGTTTTTATAGCACTTTGTTATTGATTATAAAAAGCGTAAATTATTCAGAAAGACCGGGTTTAACCCATTCTAAATAATTACTACGACGATTAATAGTCGACGATGAAGATTGTGGTTGAAGACCAGAGTTCTTCACATCGTTTGGATGATTACTGATGTCTTGATTAGGTTGTACACCCAAGATAAGGTAATAAGTGATGAAAGTCTAGACATACTTGGAGATCGACGGATATGAGAGGACCTCTCTCCTGTATAGGACATATGGGACGAGGAATAAGGTGCCTTCGGTTTCGTTCAGACGTAGAACGGACTTGTAAATGGATGTGTGTCTGACATTGGATTTTACTCTATGTTGATTGATTTCTATTAAATATGTATCTGTTCGGTGGCGAATAATTTATTCTCTTACTTAACACCCGTCTCTGAGACGTATGAGCTCAGAGGTTATATATCGATAGACATCAGTCGCTTGGCGTGAATTGTTAGTGTGGCATGCCAAGATGCAAATGATCAAGGCTTTTGTTGAAAAGCAGAGCCTTGTGGTTGATGATCAAAGCACAACTTTAATTAGCATAGCTCTGTGTATAGCGTTGATTCGCGAGCCTCACACAACCAGAAACGGGAGAAGGATCCAGGGAGAACATGCGTTTCTTTCTAGCTAGGAGTGGTTTCATGGTATGGAGCCCAGACATTTTTACTTATGTGGATGATGGAAATTGAGGTATCTCGGATTTGAGTCCCTAGTGCTCTTGATTTAAGCCTCATAGGGCGGGGAAACATATTGTTCAGAAATTATATATAATCCACTAACGTAAGTTGTGGACCAACCCTGTGGCTCCTAGGTGTAGTTGCGGCTGTATCCTGAGGCTTAGGCTACTGGAATTCGGTAAGGACGATCCCTTGCCATGGTTCATAGATGGAAATCCAACTTCCAATACGAAATTATGCGATTTTGATTGTAGAACTAGTATGGTGACATGATATATGGTAACCATGTCGTCTATGATTGATACATTTATATTTGAAGTTGTTTTTAAACACTGTGCACTTATAATATCAAAACAATTTTTTTATAGCGTATCAAGTATGTTTGGCATTATAAGGTAAAACTCTATCCTCCGGCTTGCGTTGCATTGTGTGATGGGACCTTAGTCTTATAATAGCTTCATTTTTCAAAAAGCATTGCGTTGTTTTATTTTAAACTAAGATTCATGTGGAGTAATCTCATTCCGTGTTATATGGCGTGGTCCCATGATTTCCCCAACTTTTAAAGTAAAGAAGTTAATAACTGTTTTAGTTCTCACACCAACTCCATGAATGATCTAGAGTTCATTGTTTTAATCTAAACTCTGGGTGTCCCTTTTTTCCACACGGACAGCCAGTAGTTTTGGTTTTGCAGATATTATATTCACAGGATCCTGGTTTACAGTTGAAGCGATATTCAAAAGCTCTATATCCGTGTATTTCTTCCAGTTGTATTTTGTATTATTTTTCTACTGCTATTTAAATGTATTTTAAATCTCTGATATTTTTCTGTTGTATATTATTTGATCATACTCTGTTATATTCCTGTACTCTGATGTAAATTGTTGTAATAACAAGGAAATGTACTTCTGTTTGTGTACTGATTTGTCGTGTTCTCAACTCAATCCGAGCTTTCCTTTACGGGGAAGTTTGGGTCGTTTCAGTTGGTATCAGAGCTTTTATTTACAGAGCTCGAGAACAAGATACATTAGAACCGAATGAAAGAATTCATCAGAGATTGGATTAGTAATATCCAATAAGAATGACTCGTTAGAGATGGGATCAGTAGTATCCTAAAATGAGTTTCAAAGAGTGTTATTTTTAAAATAAAAATGAAAACAAATTTTGTTTCGAAAATTTAAATCTTTTTATACGTATTTGAATATTTATTTTATATTGATTTGGACAATCGAGTATATGAAGATTTTGCGCATATGCCTAGCTAGCGTGTACACGAAGTCTCAAATATACTGGATAGATATAGAATCACACTCTAGTCGCTCGGGGATAATTCTGATGATTGACGCGTCGTCATCAGTGTTTATGTTCGAGTTTCGAAAGTGGGATATCTATATATTTCCAATTGACTTGTGTGAGATCCAAAACTTAGTTAGAATTTATTGTTTCTGATTTGACACACAAAATATGATTTTTGAGTATATAAAAGCTATATATGTTTGAAAATTTAATCAACAAATTGATTGACGGTTGTGTTGTTTGATAATTAGTTTGACTAATTAAAATATTGGAATAATAAAACCAATAAGAGAATGAATGGTAAATTTTGCCAAATCGAATCAAAATATTGAACTAAACTAAAAATTTATTACAATTTCATACATGTACATATATATGTGTAAACAGATCATAGCGTGGAAGTTAAGATGAGGAATAAAATTGTATCCCGACAAATAGGTACATATTTACTGTATTTTTTTGGTTTTGAAGATTTTATGAGCCAATTGGTTAGCCGCTTGGCATTTTCTATTTCTTTTGGATTGATGAGGGCCCTCTGAGGCAAGTTGTGGTTCTACCGATCAGCACATATAAAGCAGGTTATGGAGAAATTTTCGAAAATTTAGGGTGTTAGCCAAATTTTTGAGAAATTAGAAAATTTTTAGAAACTGAAAAGTTAAAGAATGAAAGTTGAGCTGGTTAGTTAAACAACTTTCAACTCCGTTCATTTCCGAGGATGAAAAGTTTTTGAGTGGGAGAGATTGTAACAACCCGCATTTTCAGAACCAATTTAAAATTTTAATTTAAGCTATTTTAAGTAAATTGTGAATATAAATTGGTTATTTCTAAGAAATAAAATTTGAGAATAATTTTAAATTTTATTTTTATATTTTTTTGACTTAAAACAAACCCAGTAAAATTATTAAATTGATTTATAAGCTTTGTATTTGAAAATTTTGAAAATTCGATTTTTAAAATCATCTCATAGCCCTTGAAAAGTGAAATTTTGCTAGGAAGCTCAGAATTCGACGAGACCAATTTCATTGGATTCATAACGAAAAATCATTGTTGTGTTCCGAAATGTGCGTCTAACGGAGTCAGCATGTGCCCGTGCGAAGCAAAACCATTTGTTCAAAAATTGGCGATTAGTTTACAAAGGAACATTATGGAGACGATCTCAGAATTCAATTTCGTTTTTTTTGGATTCGCATTGTCTAATAATGGTTAAATCCAAAAGGACATAATTTTTGGAGTTAGCATTTGGGCGTACAAGAAGAAAAAGTACGCTAAAATCACATTTTTAAGCTAATTTGAGAAGTTTTACAAAGGAACCTTATTGAGACGATCTCGGAATTCGACAAAACATTTTTTATTGAATCCGTAGCATCGAATAACGGCAAAATTCCAAATTTCATGATTTTTGAAAACAATATGTGACCGGGCGTGATTTTTAAAGTGAAAAACAGACAATATTTTGACTTTAAAAATTCGCTATTTGTGCATACAGACTCGGAATTCGACGAAACCAGTTTCATTGGGTCCATAATGTCAGAGAGTTGTTGCATGTCAATTTTCATTGAAAATGGGATCCGTAGGTGATCACACGAATTTTTAAACGATGAAAATAAGTGAAAATTGAGTATAATAAAATATAAAACCAATCAAAAAATAATTTGCACCCACTATATAACATCTTAAACACATTCTAGCCTAATCCTATTCCTCATTTACATGGCAGCCCCTTTCTTCATTCCTAAACCTAATTTTGTAACCTTAAGAAAATCAAAACAAATCGATAAATTCCAAAGCAAGTGTCTTTGTGATCCCAGAGTGATTCTCCTCCAATTGGTATGAGTTTGGAAGGGTGCATCTCCAGTTTGGGGGCTGCGTTTTTGTACAGTTAGAGGAAAACGTGAGTTTTTGTGCTTAGGGTTGGAATTTGTAGCAAATGCAAGCAATGATACATGTTTTAGTCATTGTGTTTGAGTTTAGCATAAAAAATAGCACTTGTATGTGAAGTTTGAAGCGATTCGGCACCAAAAAGTGTCAGGATCTGAAGCATGCATGCGTTTAAATGGCAGTGGACACATTTTTCATGGCGAGTTTAAGTTTGAAAATATGGTGTTAGGATCGAAAAGTGTTCGAAGAGAAGAACAACAGTGTATGTGGCGTTTGATTTCGTTGAGAAACGAAGGAGGGAGAGGGGAGAGAAGTTGCATGAATGGTGAAGGGAGCTGCTGTGACATGAGTTTTGAGAGAGGAAGAAGAGATTAGAGGAAGTAAATAGTAAGGATTAAGGTAATTAATTAAATACTTGTGTTACTAACTTATATGTACATAAAAATTGGAAAAAGCATAACTTTTTCATACGAACCCGGAATTCAGCGAAACAAGATGCGTTGGAACCGTATCGACAAGAGCTTCATAATAAAACTGATTTGGAGTGATTTGGATGTCATATGTGGACTGTAGATCCGAAAAGGTTACATTCCTTTGTGTAAAAAAAATGACGGAGTGGAAACCCAAGGTTAGAACTCCTCACTAAATTATATTTTAACATGTTATTTTATTTATGTATAAAAAAAATATAATTACCAGTGTAGATTTTTATCAGTTTTAATCATTATAAATTGTTAGCTCACCTCCCTCATCCACCGACCATGGACAATTTAATTTACTGTATTGTGTGTTTTTTGTGATGTTGAAATGTTTAACGTATTAAAAATAATGTTAAAATTAATGTGGTAGTTGAAATTAAATTATAAATATTTATTTATAATTTTAAACAGCGAAAATTGTCTAATTAGAAAAATAATTCAAACCGAATCAGAATTGGTTAAATTTATTAACCAATGATTTATTTAAATAAACTGTTGTTTGAAAACCCCACACGGGTATTGGGATGATATTTGACATACACTAATCCCAATATTTAGTTGTATGTCAATCGATTGTTTGTCAATCTGTGATGAGCATTATTTATTTATTTTTAATGCTCACACAGTTGTAAATTTCACTCTGGATGTCAATGGACTATTTGATGATTATTTATCATTATTATTGCATACATGCGATGTATGAAATCCATATAACTAAATTATATGGTAATTGGTTCAGTCGCATTCCGATTCAGAAATGAAAAGCATTTTAAAATAAAGAACAATTTAAAATAACGAATATTCAGTGAAGTAATAAAAATAATCGTATGTTGAATTATATTTTTGTTAGTTAAAATATCATCTTTAACATGTTAATGAAGTAATAAAAATAATCATATGTTGAATTATATGTTTGTTAGAGAAAAATATTATTTTTAACATGTACGAGAATAAAATTTACATGTCTTGACATATATTTTTGTTCATTAAAAATATCACTTTCAACATGTATATAGAACCATTAAAATCTACATGTGTTGAAATATATGTTTGTTCATTAAAAATGTTTGTTCATTAAAAATAAAGAATATTTTAAAGTAAATAATATTTTAAATAAAGAATCTTTTAAAATAAAGAATCTTTTTAAATAACGAATATTTTAAAATAATATTCAGTGAAAAATAAAATTATGATTTTGATGTCCGTTTTTAGATGGACACAAAAATATAAAAATATGAAACCGGGTTAAGTATAGAAATGCCATTTTAACCGGAACAGGTTTATCGATCGACTTTATTCATTTTATAATGAATATCGAAAAGAAGTGTTTCAAAATCTAATACTTTGAAAATATTATCATTTAAATATGATAAAGGTATAGAATATTCAATTTTGATTTTAAACTGAAAAATAAGCCGGAATCATTTTAAAACAAATTTATAAATGATTATAAAATACGATTTCAATGGAAATCGATGAAATGTATATATTATATATATTTATTGGCATGAATATAATGCGTCGCGCAGCGACCATTCGCGAATTTCGACCATTAACTTCAAATTGATATAACGGGAGATCCGATCGTCGGATTCTCCTAAAACCGGAACCGTTGGGTTCGTATAGAAAAGAGCTTTACAATGAATATAAGAGATTTGAAGTCTAACAGTTAGATTTGGAATTATGTCCAAATCGATTTCAGAAAAGGTCGCTATGGATGCAGTTCGGTGGCCGTTAATTGGAAACCGACTGTAGGGGCCTTAATAAAATTATTAAAAATAAGGAAAAATTATGTAAAATCATAATTAATAATTTGAAAAAAAATTGGATGAAAATTCTAGGTTTGAAAAGATAAAAATATATTTTTATCGAAATGAACTAGTTATTAACTAGAATAATAATCCAATTATTTTAGAAATAATAAATCCAATTATTAAACCCCGATGAGAAAAGAATAAATCTTTTAATTAAGATTTAGTGTAGTTTTCCTATTAATTAATATTTAATTGGAATTGAATAAAATATATTGGGTTTTGGGTTTGTCGTGATGGTGTCTTAAATAACATTGTTCTTAGACCCAGTTGAGTAAAGAATAAATCTTTTAATTAGGATTTAGAGAATTTACCAATTAATTAGTATTTAATTGGAACTGGTATGTAAGTTGATTGTGGGTTCATTGTGTACTATGTTTTTAATGGCATTTGTTCTCTAACCCAATCAACAGCGAAAATATAATTTGGGATTTATAAATCTTTTAATAAGATTTAAATGGAAATTTTCCGAAGTAAAGTTTTCCAATTTAATAATATTAATTTGGAATTGAATGGAATTCGATTTGGTAATAATCGAGATGAGCTTCTATGAATGAAGACCATTACTATGTATGGAATTTAAAAGGCTATGCCGCTATTCCATTTATATTATTAGTCTGACACGGGAATTTATATCGATTATGTACTGTTATGATTTCCATGTAGATTCCATTTTGATGGAAGAAGAATTTGGGGTTTATCGTGAAATGTGTTTTAAATGACATTAGTTCTTTAACCCAGTTAAAGATAAGATTAATTTCTTAACTTTGAACAATCATTAAGTAATGATTTTCGAGATTAAAACTGAATTAGAGTTTTAATGAATCTTTAATCAGATTGAAATGAGAATGCGATAATTTAAATTATCAAATTCGGGGAATGATCGAGAATGGAGTACCACCAGTTTTACTCGAGACGATATTTAAATCTTTATGTAGATTTGAAAGTGAAATGGTAATTAAAATTTACCGATAACACCGTGGGTGTTAGGTGTGGAGTATTACTACTTTTTCTCTATTGGATGAATAGGTTGGGATTGGGGTAATAAATAATAAATGATTACTTCGGTAAGGTTCGTTAATCCCGACTAGTTAATAAAATCTTTTGAAATTGATATCCAAAGGAAGATTAAAGTATAAATTTAAAAGAATTTCTCTTTGATACAATTAATGGGAACCTTTCCCTAATAATGGAAATATTTGAATAAAAGAATATTCTGAATTGGAATGAGGCGTATGATGCGTTTTTATAGCACTTTATTATTGATTATAAAATGCGCAAGTTATTCGGAAAGACCGGGCTTAACCCATTCTGAATAATTACTACGACCACTAAAAGTTAATGATGAAGTTGGTGGTTGAAGATCGGAGTTCTTCACATCATTTGGATGATTACTGAAGTATTGATTGGGTTGTACACCAAAGACAAGGTAATAAGTGGTGATCGTGTAGACGTAATTGGAGATCGACGGATATGCGAGGACCTCTTTCCTGTATTGGACATATGGGACGAGGAATAAGGTGCCTCCGGTTTCGTTCGAACCCAGAATGGACTTGTCAATGGATGTGTGTCTGACATTGGATTTTACTCTGTATTGATTGATTTCTATAAATATATATATCTTTTTGGTGGCGGAGAATTTATTCTCTTGCTTAACACCCTTCTATGAGACGTACGAGCTCATAGGTTATATATCATAGACATCAGTCGCATGGCGTGAATTGTCAGTGTGGCATGCCAAGATGCAAATGATCAAGGCTTTTGCTGAAAAGCAGAGCCTTGTGGTTGATGATCACAGCACAGCTTTAATTAGCATAGCTTTGTGTATAATGTTGATTCGTGAGACTCACACCTCGGTATGAACCAGAAACGGGAGAAGGATCCAGGGAGAACAAGCGTTTCTTTCTAGCTAGGAGTGGTGTCATGGTATGGAGCCCAGACATTTTTACTTATGTGGATGATGGAAAGCGAGGTACCTCAGATTTGAGTCCCTAGTGGCTCTTGATTTATGCCCCATAAGGAGGGGAAACATATTGTTCATGAATTATATATAATCCACTAGCGTAAGTTGTGGACCGGCCCTACGTCTCTTAGGTGCAGTTGCGGCTGTATCCTGAGACTTAGGCTGGAGAGTCTCGAATTCGATAAGGACAATCTCTTGCCTTGGTTAATGGATGGAAATCCCACTTCCAATACGACATTGTGCGGTTTTGATTGTAGAACTAGTATGGCGACATATATATGGTACCCATGCCGTCTATGATTGGTACATTTATATTTGAAGTTGTTTTTAAACACTATGCACTTATAGTATCAAAACAATTTGTTTTATAGCGTATCAAGCATGTTTGGCTATTATAAGGTAAAACTCTATCCTCTGGCTTGCATTGCATTGTGTGATGGGACCTGAGTCTTATAATAGCTTCATTTTTCAAAAAGCGTTGCGTTGCTTTATTTTAAACTAAGATTCATGTGTAGTAAACCCGTTCCGTGTTATACGGCATGGTCCCACGATTTCCCCAACTTTTGAAGTAAAGAAGTTAATAACTGTTTTAGTTCTCACACCAGTCCCATGACTGACCTGGACTGTACTGTTTTAACCTAAACTTTGGGTGCCCCTATTTTCCACACGGGTAGCCAGTAGTTTTGGTTTTGCAGATATTATATTCACAGGATCCTGGTTTACAGTTGAAGCGATATTCGGAAAGCTCTATATCCACGTATTTCTTCCAGTTGTATTTTGTATTATTTTTCTGCTGCTATTTAAATGTAATTTAAATCTCTGATATTTTTCTATTGTATATTATTTATTCATACTCTGTTATATTCTTGTACTCTGATGTAATTTGTTGTAATAACAATGAAATGTTCTTCTGTTTGTGTTCTGATTTGTCGTGTTCTCAACTCAATCCGGGCTTTCCTTTATGGGGAAGTTTGGGTCGTTTCATCGATATTTGATTTTGTAGAACCATCCACTCCCAATAGCCTTCTTTCCGAAAGGTAAGTCTTCCAAAGTCCATGTACCACTACGTTCAAGTGCATCAATCTCCTCTTTCATAGCTTGTCTCCAATTTGAATCTTTGATCGCCTCTTTGAATGAATTCGGCTCCTTACCTTTAGTAATTGCTTCCAAAAAACTTTGTGTCTCACAAAAAAATTATTATAATCAACATAACAAGCTAGATTAAAGGGTTTACCTGAGGTACTTGATTGAGAAGGCCTTTCAGAAGTAGCGGAGTCTATCTTATGAACAATATAAGTCACAAAATCCTTTAATCTCGAAGACGGTTGGCGAAATCGAAAACCTTTTCCGAGTTGTTCGCTCTCACTTACTGAAGAATTCTCTCCTAAACGTAGAGGAGTAGTAGTGTCATAAGAGACAATACCATAAAGCTCGTCACTGCTTAGGGATATTGGTTGCACAACACCATCATCATCCATCGGATTTATAGCCCTACCATCCTCTTCTGTATCTTTGTCACTATTGACCACTCGAGTATCCTCCTCCAAAGGAGGCTGGTGTAGATTGGCCTCCCTTTGCGCATTATCATTATCACCCACAGTATCCGCAAATGGAAAAATATTCTCACAAAATTTTACATCTTGGCTAACAAAAAATTCATGAGTTTCCAAATCATAAACTCGCCACCCTTTTTGACAAAAAGGGTACCCTACAAACATGCATTTTTTACTATGAGGTCCAAATTTGTCCTTTAAACGAGGACGATTTGCAACATAACATAAGCACCCAAATACACATATATCAGATAGGGGTGGTGGTTGCTTAAACAAAACTTCATACGGTGTTTTTCTGTCTAAAACTGGGGTACGGGTCTTATTACTTAGATGAACAGCAGCTAATACCACTACAAGAAAATATGATATATATAGCATTATTTCACATCCTTATTTTAAAATGCTATAATAAAATAATTAAAGAAAAGAAAATAATGCATAAATTGTGCTATGTAAAAGAAGTGAAAAAAATAACAAACAAACTATGTTGTATATGTATATGTTCCGCTATATTAGCATTGCTCATAGAAAAAGCGGGAGCGAGAAAACAATGCGGGACAAAATAAAATGTAAGGCCACGAAAGTAAAAATAATACTTCCGTCACTTCCATTTCTACCAAACTTATCCCTAAATCCCTAAAATTTTCGATTCACCAAAAGACGACTATCTTTGATTCAATCCAACATCCAAGTCATCCATCTCCTACTGGTTATCTCCACCGTCTGGTTATCTCCATCCACCGCTGCTCCGACGTCGAAGGCACCCCTTTTAGGTAAACCTTCTCAGGTATATTTGTTAAAATTTAAATGACAGTTTTTGCTATCTGTTAATTACTGGGATACGTTTTTTTAGGATGGTAAATTGCATGATGAACGTATGAATTTTTTTTAAATTTATTTACATTTCTGCCTGTATGTTCAGTTTTAAATTTGGGGTCGCCTACAATGTTTGATTACTACCTCCTACTTGTATACAAATTGATTGATTAAACTGTATTCTGTTATCGATTTTATATTCTGCCTTATCTTCTAATGAACACAAATTACTTCATTTGGTTGTTCCTCTTAGTTATGACTACATGCTGTTTCACATCCTACAAATTCCACCTTAAATGCTTAACCTGTCTTCGTACGGTGTGCATACTATAAATTCATGTTGAAAGGTATTGTGGCATATAACCATACAAAAGTAGTATCGTAAGGTATTGTGGCCTATAACCATACAAAAGTAGTACAAGTTGGCAAATCTCTTTGTGTTTTCTTTTTTAATTCCTTATTTTTTCCCCGTTACTAACACTAAAGCCGATTATGAGATTTTGTCAACTGGTTTGAATCGTTAGCACAAGTTTGTTTACAGTCAAACTGGGGATACACACGTAAAAAGTTATGCGACACTGTACACACTGTTTGCTCTTAAATTCTCAGTCATAAATGTAGTTATGCCCAAAAATTTCCCTTGTGCTTTACATCATGTTTACTTAATACCGTATGATAGCTGACGATTGAATTGTTTTCGCTGCAGTTGGAAAGAAATCTTAGAAGCTGATGATTGGATGGTGACGGTAGAAATCAATTACTGCCGTACCACCTTGCAGAAGATATCAATTTGAGAGGTGGTAAATTTATTTGTCCTTTCCTGCCCTATTACTCAATTTTGTTCCTATAACTGACTGTCCGCACTTTACTAGGTCGACGTTATTATGCATAACAGAGTCTTATATGTCAAATAACTACTACTATTCCCTGTAAAATTTTGAACACTGCTATTTACCTTTTTTATTCAAATTATTAAGACCGATAGATTTAATCAGTTCAATCTCATAAGCTGTCATGCTGGAATATTTTCTATTATATCTAACCCAAAGCTGAAGGGGAGATGGATTCATAGGTGAGAAGGAATATTCTTTTATAATCACTGTAATGTATATTTATTGTTTTGTTGATCGATATTGTTTATGTATTAGAATGTATTTTTAACACAAAATTGATGTTTTGAAGCTGAAAATCAAGTTTTTTTATCCTGATTATATGGCATATTTACATAAGAAATGATTATTCAATATATCATTTAAGGTCTGGCCAATTCACCTCGGTCATTTCCCATAGCTCCTAATTCAGCTTGTGATATTAGGCATTTCATCTTTCTACCTCCCCAACAGAGAATTGAAGACATGTAAAATGGATCAAGTTTATGTTTCCAATTCAAACCAATAATAATTGGATCCAAATGTGTATTTATACACATTAGGATCCAAGCACATAATTCGTACACAGCTAGGCTAGGCAAGTACAATCTTAGCTGTTGGGCATGTATTTATTTCAATTTCGGTTGTTGTAGCATTTTTGACAAACTAAAGCCATAAGATTATGTATGTCGATCACATATGTTAGTATTCAAACATATCATTCGTTGGAGATGCAAAACCGTCTAGTGTCTCTATTCGCAAACAAACATTAATTTGATCAGACATCTGAGTTTTAATCAACTGGATTCACCGGAGATGCAAAACCATCCCGTGCTTCTATACGTGTTTTGCTTTTATTCTTTTCCCCTCTGCTAACAGTAGTACTGCATTCAAGAATTTGCCAATAGTAGCAGCTCCATGAATTAGTACGTGCCTTCAAGTGACGCCGATGCAAGTTTGCTTTGATTATTACTATACATTGCATAGTTTTGTATGATAAGCATAAGACGCAATCATGCAACCCAACTCTCCTGTACTGCCTCTAAAAAACCTCTGGTCCATGAACTTTAAATCACTTAGATGTCAACTGCAACCACACACTTGTCCAGATAGTTTGGTTCATGCATGTGATAGGTGTCCCAAGGCAAACCGGGTTACAAGTAAACCACAATATTTATATTTATATTTTACAAATCGGGTTTATTTACACCGTGTTACAAGCAAGCCACATTATTTATATTTTTTACTTCCTCTCCTATGCCACTCTTATTTCATTATTTAATATCTACTCTCGATTTGTCATAATCTTTGTGGGTCAACTTCCTATCGATCACCATTTGATATTTTAACATGCCACAACTAAGATGTTGGAAACGAACAGCTCTGCTGTGATATGCCTAAGAACAAGTTTGTTGATAAACATCGTAGGGAATAAGGTTTATGTTGGCCCATTTCTGTACCCATCGTCGTTTGTCTATCCTGTGCGCTGATGATTAATGTTTACTCTGCTCTATCTTTAGTGTCCTATTTTTGAACATAAATATGTGTTTTCATTTATAATTTACCTTTTTTTTATGTTCCTTTATCCAAATTTCATCATATTTTTTATATCATTGAATTTATCAATTCTTGATTACTTTTTCAGACCAAGTTATTGTATGATATCACATTCTTCTTCCCCTAATGTTCCGATAATGACTTCTCGGATATTATTCTAATTACGTTACATTTGTACCTTAGTTCATAGTCTGGTCACTGTTATACATGATACATTAGTAAAAAAGTAGTTGGCAACTTAATTTTTTCCCCTACACATCAGTTTCCATTTCTTCACAGTACAAGGAACTTGCATACTGTTACTCTACTGCTATTTTATTTAGGCAGTATTACCAAGTAACGAAAATTGTTGAACCAATTGCTTGCATACGTTAATTTTTTCCCTATATTTGTTTAAATTCTGCCTGCTTATATTTGTTGCCATGATTTATTAACACCATGCTCAGTTGTTTTGTATTGTCCGGTCTGTAACATGACTCGTTTTCTGATCAATCATCCTTACCTTGTTCCTTCTTTCCTTCTTTAATAAATTTCTACCTTGGACTGATTTCCTTCACAATTTCGTTGGACCTCATAGATAATCGATGGCGAAGTACCTGTGGTGCCCAACAATTTCCTTTGGTAAAACAACTTACTTTCCAATTGATCCTATATATGTTAGCTTTCTGTTTTGTGTGGTTCCGTTTTCACATTCTTCTGGGTTGTTACCAATTATTTAGGAGAATTTCTTGATTTATTCCGTACTATCTATTCGGTTGAATTTTTTCCCTTAATGTAGGTTGCTTCCATTTAGATTTTCATTATGTGATGGTTGAGCTACTTTTCTTCCCGATGAATGTTTATATCCAATCCAAACCCGATTATGTTTTTTCTTTCTCTAGGTTCCTTCTGTTGTTTTTTCACTATTGGTACTAGGCTACATCTATATTTTAATATCAAATTGAGATTGATCCAGTCAAGAGATATTACCATCATCTAGATTAACTTTACTTTCTATTTTCAAACTGAAATTAGGAAGGGTTTGTGGATTTGAACGAGTTACAATAAGGTGATACTTATTCAGATTGAAGCCACAGATGCAACTGATTATGTATATTCTATGCGTAAAGCGGAGTTTATTAAATCTTAGATCATGCAACATTGTTTCCTAAGTAGCCTATTCAAACATCACATTTAATTGCTTGGACCAATATTTTGTAGCTGGTAGTGCTAGTTAGTCCTCAGTTGTCAAAATCACTATTTCGTAAGCTATTATCCCCAGTAACCTACCTATGAAAATAAATAAATTTGTAAAAATTAATAGATCTTTATAAAAATCAATAAACATTTGCATAATTTTTTTAATTAACTAAGATAACTAAATTTTGGAAAAATTAAATAAATTTATACAAATTGATCGAGTTTTATAAAATTAAATAAGTTATTAAAATAATTATTGTTTTAAAATTAAATAAGTTTTAAAGATAACTAAATAAGTTTTAAAATTAAATAAATTTATACAAATTGATCGAATTTCAGTTGTCTTATATTACCTATTATAAATTATAACCAATGTCTACACCTATGGAAAATCTCTGTTTGCCTCTTTTATGAACCACGAAACACCCATTAACTTTAACTTTATGCGTCATGTACATTGACCCACCAAGCCTATATACCTTCAAATGTGTGCATATGCGCTAGTGTGTTTTTTTTTACTCTTTGCTTGCTAATTTCTTTTGCTCCTAGCATATAAAATAAAATGTTTGTACATTTTTTTTATTTTGATTTTTTTAAAATAGATTGTAACAATATTTTATAAATTTCAAGTTTGGATATGAAGGTAACAGGTCCCATTTGTGATTTATCAATCCGAAATAAGAGAGAAGAATTGGTGAAGAAGGTGAATTAACTTTTGATGGGAAGCTTAATATCCGGGTGAGTTTGATTTCCATAACTTAACCTATGCATTTACTCTTCTGAATTAGAGTGTCATAGTGACGTCTGGTTAATTATCTACATTATGTACAATGATTTTAGATTATCTATTTAGCAGTTATTTATTAGCAACCCCAGTTTCAGATTTACAAATTATATATTTCATAATAAAAATGTTAGTATAGCTTTAATGGCCCAGTCCAGATTTATATATGTCACATATAGTTTAAGTTATTTACTTCAGCTAGTTATAGTTATTATAAATGTATTTATGCAAAATCATTTACTTATTTTGTATTCTTGTGAAGTAATGAATTTACATGCAAAGAAGATAAATAGCACAATAATGAGTATCAAAAAGATTTTTAAAGATAGGATAGGAATTGATGGAATTTTGCATAGTGGTGTTCAGGTCTTGAACTTTATTCATCTTTGTATATTTATTTTTATATTAGCTGTTTACTTTATTTCTAATTCGCACCTGATTACCCGATTAGTGCAAAATATTCTCATATCGATGGGTGGATTTGATTTTCGGGAAAACTGCACTTTTTGGCATCAAATACAATAGCAGTACAAACAAAACAAATTTTCCTTGTATTTCTTATATATGCCTGCATCTTGTATAGCACAACCCGATGATCATTGTGATTTATACTAGTATATTCTTTGCCAAGTGATTTTGTCAATGGACTGTTATATTGACTTATGTCTATATTTTAAAGCAAGTGAAACTCGTATCTCAAAACTTGAATGCTTTAAAGGAGTGTTTAGGTGAAGATCATTTTTTAAGCTCTAAGAGCTGTAAATAATGAATTTGGTGGTATTGGTAAGACTACTGATATAATGTATTAATTGTATTGAGTTAGACCACTAGGTGTAGATTGTACCAAAATTTTAAAATAACCTTATTTTAGACTTATAACTATAGCATTCAAATAGACTTCTACGCTAGGTCCTTATAACATGTATTTTTTAGGTATATGGCTGAGAAGAATGATCTTGGATTTTATGAGCATGGTAATGGAGGATTTAGTTGTCCATTGACCTAGAACTCAATGGCCATGTATTGTGAGTCAATTTCTCTTGGACAAACAGATTGCACAAATAGCATGATGAATAAAATATTGAGAGAACTTAGTAGAGCTTGGCCTGTAGACACATGCGATTTACTTTCAAGAAACTGCAAATAAAGTGATTTTTGTGAAAAGCTGGGTGTGCAAAAGCTTCCAAGTAATAATTTGCTTGTTAAACACATTTTTTAAATGTTTGCTTTAGTGAACTCTCTACAAAAGAATAAGGATGCAAATTTCGCATAGTGCTTCATTAGTATGCCTGAAAAAACCATAAACATATAATTTACCTTCTTTAAAAGTTTTGGCTCTGATAACATGCTATTATGTTGTCTAGATAATTGTAGAAATATATATTAAACTGCAATAACATAAAGTATTCAACTGATTTTGTTGACCTTGATAAAAAAAAAATAAACTATTTACATCTCCTACTATTTCATCTTTAGAACTGTAAAATAATCCTCAGATCGAGTCAATTAAATAATCATTCATCTGCAATCTGCAAATTTCTTGTATCCAACCAATAAGGTGTCCAAGTAAAAGGCTTGTAGGACCCAGGTGCAGCTCTCTACGTAGCGTTGTCCAATAATTTCATTCATCGCCAATTGTTTACTTTTCATCAGTTTCGCTTGCGATCCATGCCCGCTATCTTACCTGTGAAAACCAAATGAAATGGAGACAAGATCTGGATTTAATGATCCTAAATCACTTTTGCATAACCATGCACTGCTCTGTCAAACAAATATACTAGCTAGCCTATCACATACCAAAGTCCATCACAATCACTCCAGTGTTGAAGTAGCACAGCATTACCCTTCAAATGTAGCCATCATGGAAGGAGTCGACTAGAACGAATTCACGAAGTACGCAATGAAGCTCGCATTGCAGTATTTCAGTGTGACTAAGGAATCTTTTTCGGTAGATGCATGGAGTATTGATCGACTTATTTTTTTTTTTTTTGAGTTTTTAATAAATTTTCAGCAGAATGAATTTGTTTAGTTCTTGGTTTTTTTATTGATTTGAAAATTGGGTTCCGTGGGGACTGATTGTGTCTTCTTTCACGCAGTTCCTGAAAAACTTAAGCTGATGTGTGGAGTACAAGAAAGCATAGAGTTGCAACCAAAACACCATTTTACTAATTTATTGTAAGATCAAATCAACTATATTTTGTGAAATTTTCTTCATATAATTCTGTTTTGGTTATATGGTATGGTATACAATGTAGAAGCTAATATATTGATGAAATGATATGAAAAACAATGTTGATACTGACAATGGCCTAAATATTATAATGTTTGGGGAAAAATACATATAACTATATTCTAATCTTAAAATCATTTTATTGGAATGTATGTGCCTACAGTGGAAATCAGTCTCATGTTACTGAAATTGCAAGTGTATGTTCTTATAAACATGGATCTTTCCTATAAAATCAAATTTAATTTTTGATGAATGATGTAACACTTACATGGAAATCTGCTAAATTGGCAAATATATGTTGTGTTTAGGTGCGATCTTGTGATAATCACAAATGGAAAATAAGAGAAGATTGCATTTGGATTACCGAATCATTTTCTTGCTCATTTAAAGACAACTCCAGATCAAACTGCAAAAGGAGGTTATTTGATCACCCTAAAACCTGATCCTTCCTTTGTTGCATTTTGGTTTACAAAAGGGACTGTTCAAAGGTATCTAGCCACAATATTCTCTTTAACATCTTGTGCATTTCATAATTTGATAATTTACAAAAATGAGCACATTTTTTTATTAGGTTTGTTCTGTTTGTGAGCATACCTGAAATTTTGGAATGAGTGGCGACAATTGAGTCTGATATTTTGCAGATTCATGAAGCAATTACTATTCAAGGTAATCAAAATTTTGGTTCAAGCTCGATAAGTGTATAACACTATGTCATTTCATTAATTTCACTCACATTAATTCCGGTTCTCTTGTATGGATTGTGGATTCCAAACCCCATACACTATTCTGATTCATTGTAGAACATTGAAGCATTTATTTAAGGTCCAGTCATGTCGATCATTTTTCAGAAACTTACACATACACAACGCATTCTGCTATTTGTTAATCCTATAGAAAATCTCTTTACATATCATTGCTGTCATGTATGATGTAGTATTTCTATTTTATTATATATTTCCCACTTACATAAGAGATGCAAACTATAGCTAGCCACATTATGTATATTTTATTATAATCTTTGGATAGTCAATGCCTACATTGCTTTAACCAATAATGATGTTTATTTCATCTACCGCTTAAAACTGAACCATTTAATTTGTGTATTTCATACCAGATTGATTCTTCGTTCCTCCAAGTTCAAAAGGCTGTTATGCTTATGTTGGAGAGTACTCACGCCTATTAAAGCTCATCAAAGGACCTCAGAGCAATTAATAACTGGCCAAACTGGTAAAACTTATATCTGAAACAAAAATGCTGTTGTGAAGAACTATATATTGTGTGCATTTCTTGTTCTTTTTATCATCTTTAATAGTAGAAAAAACAAACTCAGTTTTGATGTTATTTGCAATTCTGGTGTGGCAGGAAGCCTTGGACATCAAAATGGTAGATTTTGAAATATACAATGCATGTAAGCTGATGGGTGGAAGACTAAGGACTTATGGTTTATCATGTCTATTTTTTTTTGAAACCATGTCTGCACTTATTTGTTTAGCTGTGTAAGAATGTCAACTATGTAAGAATATCAATTATGTAAGACCATACTTATTGTCTTTTATAATCAAATATGCTTTTTCTATTAGCTTTTTTACATTTAGATATGCAGTAATTTTTTTATTTTAAAGATTTACCATTATAATACTAGTAATGTGCATAATTCAGATAAAAGAAGATTTGTAGTGCACTATAAAATGGATGGTATAGAAAAAATTATGTGTTATATAGTATACTAGACGTATTAATAATGGAAAAATACTGCTATAGATAATGATGGAGAATCATTAATATGCTATAAGAAATAATGTGATAGTGCAGAAAAAGAGCTATGTAAAATAATAAACTGGTATAGAAAACTTTTTATAGCCTTCAATACGTGTTATGAGAAAAAAAATATGCTATAAAAAAAAGTTGAAAATTTACTAGTTGGCATGGGTAAAATGCTATGAAAAGTTTTTATAGTGGTGTATGTATGTTATAAAATGTGCGATACAAAAGCGGTTTATAAAGTGCTATACGATGTGTCAGGGCTAATATAACATGTCGTTATATAGCGTCGTCATTAATGCTATGTAAAGATATTATAGTGTTTTTCATGTGCTATTAAAAGACAAATCTGTTGTAGTGTACACATTCCCCCCAAAACTCCATTGATAAATTAGCCTGAAATTTTAAAGCATGAGCAACATTCAAAATATGCTGATGTTTGCGTTCCACCCTACCATTTTGCTGAGGTGTATCGACACGAGAAGTTTGATGTATCGTACCATTCTTTGCATAAAAATATTTCAAAACAAACTATTGTCCATTATCACTTCTCAAAATTTTCACCTTTTTATTAAATTGAGTATTAATCATGACACAAAATTTTTGAATCAAATGACCAACCTCATACTTTCCAGCCATTAAGTATACGCACACAGCACGAGAACAATCATCTACGATGGTCAAAAAGTAATGTGCACCGCAACTTGAAGCAGTGTTATAAGGACCCCAAATGTCACAGTGAATATTATCAAATAAATCATTGGCTTTACTCATACTATTTGGAAAAGAATGGCGAGGTTGTTTTGCAAGATAACATACTTCACAATTGTCTAAACAGTTCTTACTACTACCTTCTACTCCAAGTAAAGGAAGCAAAACTTTTGATGAAGGGTGCCCCAAGTGTCGATGCCATAGCACTGTCAAATCTGCTGTTGACACTTTATTTGCTTGAAAACTATGAATTGGCTGATAAAGATAGACTCCATTACTCTGGACGCCTGCTCCAATTAGGTTCCTCAAAGTGTGGTCCTGCATAATACATAGCTTATTAGTGAATAAAATAATGAACTTTTTCTTTTCCAAAAGTTGAGACACAAACAGCAAATTACAAGTAAGAACAGGAACAAATAATACATTTTCTAGGATCAATTTTTCATTTAGTTTTATTTGGCCTTCTTTAGTAGCATTTGTAACTTTTCCATTTGGTAAACCAATAGGAGAGGAAGGTATATCATGCAAGTGGGTGAACAATTCAATATTACCAGACATGTGATTTGAGGCCCCAGTGTCGATGATCCATTGATCATCGTAGAATTTCTTACCATGTAATTTTGAAGTAGAGGATGAGAATTTGTGTTGATTGAGAGTACTCATTAAGATATTGAATTGTGGATCACTCAATGTAGGAACATATGCTCGATCAGCATCGACAACTTCTTGTGCTACACCTTGGTTATTGCTACTCACATTTGCGGTGAAATTACCACTACAGCCACAACCTCTACAAAACTTGATTTTTTCCATAGCTTTATCTTTCTATAACCAACCGTATACGCTAAAAAAATAGCAATTATTAGCAATCCCTAATTTAGGGAACCTCTAATACCATGATAGATTTTCTAATAGTATGAGGGGTTGTAGATAAGATGCAATTTTGTAATATTATTTAGGATCCATTGATTTACATTACAGTGCTTTATATAGATGAAGTACATGCGGTTAAAACAAGCAATAACAATTTCCCTTTAATAAGATATACAGGAAAAATAATATAAGAGGAAAGCATTAAGTTTATGAGTCAGCATGATCCATATCCTCTGAATGTATGAGTCAGCATTATCCTTATCCTAACTATAACGCAGATATTATTAAGTGTATGAGTTAGCATGATCCATATCCCGTGAATGTATGAGTCAACATTATCCTTATCCTTCTTATGACGCAGATATTTACATAAATATATTTAACACATATATTGGTCTTCATCGAGTAATTAATCACATTAATAGCTTTTAATCCAACCAAACTTAATAAAACATCCCTCTCTAACATCAGATGCATGCTTGAGAAAGAAAAGGGAAACATACATGCATGCAAATCACGGACAATTAAGATGAATAAAAGGCAGGTTCATTATAGGGATCGCATATATGCCCACTCTTCACTTATTTTGATATACAACAATACAGAATAATAAATTCAATCAAATGGATATATAACAGAAATCTATTAATGAACTGAAGCAAACTGCAATGATTAACATTCATGTTCTCATATCCACTAATTGAATTAAAAGAAAAGATAGTTATATCATAATTCAAGGACAAAAGACAATCAAATAGGCAGCAGCAACAATACAGGTAAATGTACTAGAGGAATCATCATTGGCATAACTATAGGCTTAAGGTCAAGCGGCCTTAAACATCTGCGCATACTCAGAAGGCTTGCATGTATCAGGGCATCCAATGCATTTTTGCAGCAATATTCATGATCCATGTCAAATGCAAGGCAGAGGCTCTTGCATCCAACCACTGCTCCACCGACATCCGTCGCCTGAAGTTGCTGGGGGCATTGGTTGTTCACGTCAGCCACGCATGAACTGGTGACACAATCACCGGACCCGCCCTGTGGGCTGACCGACACTGGAACATTGAACCCATGCACCAAACTTAGGTCGTAAAAGTCTTTTCCGTCCGCCCCATTGAGGGTTATCTCCATGAGCATTGTCGGAGGTGCTCCTCCTGCTTCGTTGCATTGCACTTGACCTGACCCGCAGTAGGCGGATGAACATGAGAACCTTCCAAATGAGTCTGTGGTGCACCCTGTTCTGGGCCAGAATCTCCCACTCCACACTGATGATGCAGATATGGCTACTAGAGTGGATCCACTTGGGAGTTCAAACACGGATTGTCGGTAGAGGTGGCGAGCCTGCACTGTTCTGTATTCCTAGCCATACTGGATAAGGGCAGTTGTTTTGGAATGTGAAGGTGGCTGCAGATTCAACCAATGGTGATAACATAAAGGAGATGATGGAAAATTGGATGATCAAGGCATGCACTGTTGATGTAGCCATAGTTAAGATTATTGTGTTGTCTGATATGAATAGACTTCTGCTAATTTATAGAGATTTGCAGGTGAGAATTTAATCACGACGATACGCGAAATTATGTTGAGTACATGCTTATAGGTGAGAATGTTTTAATCGGAAGTGATGCTTCCTACTCAAAAATAACGGGAATGAATTGACTTTTCATGTTTTTTTTCATTTGATAGTTAGAAATATATATTATCATACACTAAAGCATCGGTTGTATCCCAGTTGATACCTGTTAACCCCGTTCTTCAAAGGCGGTACAAAAGTTGCATATTGGATCGATAATATGTGTGTACGAGCACATCAGTTCAAGTTCATGCATAATGGAACGAGCAACATTCATATATGGGTAGATCGTCACTTGTACAGCCTGACAAAGAAACGTGGACACGATAGTTTAAAATAACATATTTAGCTTGCGTCAAGGAGATTCACGTACAAGCTAAGTGAAGTCAGATCGAACACTTCACGATCGAGCTTCGCACCATGTTGGAGAGGTCGTGCACCACCTTGGTGTTGGTTCTAGTGCCATCATCTCGAAAGTGGCCATGCACGAGTAGGATTTCACATACAAGTATAGTGTGCGGTCTTATTTCTTGCATGGACAAAGTAGGTACAAATAATTTACTCAACACCTTATATTTAGCACACATGGGAACGGGTTGGCTTCAAAGTGAAGTACATGGAGAATGAATGAAACACGTTTCTTCGTACTATAGGATCAGCATAAGGTAGCACAGGTGAAAACTCAAATGAACGGACACGTGAAATAATTAAGCACGAGTCAGCCTTAAACTAATGACACCTTATATCCAACTTGTACATTATAACAAGGGGTCATTTGTGTTACGCGTTATCATTCTTAATAGTAAAAGCATTGGGCCCACATCAGCAATAATCACAAATTCTGGACAACATGGATGCACGATAAGTTGTAATGCAGCATGAAAGAATTTCCATGGGTCGAGCACCACATTGCATGGGTCGAGCAGCTTCTCTCCCGAAGTTCAGTCGAGGAACATCTCAATACAGTGGGTCGCGCATTGTCTGATGAGAGGTCGAGCAATTTTGAAAGTCTTGCTGGTTCGAGCTATGAAATAAATAAGGTAATGGCAAGCTCGTAATTTTTGATCCCCATTTTGCACAGTGACGTGTAAAAGCAATGGCACAGCTGTAATAATTATTCCCATTTTACAAAGCCGCATATGTAAATAGGGCATCAGAACACATGGCCGACGTTGGGGGTATATACTAAAAAGGGCCTCGTTCATACATGCAAGGGTCGAGCATCAAAAAGATCATAGGTCGTGCGTCGTGGCACGTGCACTGTGGGTCGTGCAATGGTAAAGTGTGGTCGATCATTCAATAATCATTGGTTCAGTCGTACACTGCTTTTTGGGTACAGCTGTACACAACTGGCTCCGGCTGTCTAGTAGCAATTTCGTAAATATATGAGCGACGACCCCTACCATGTACACCATAATTACAGAATTGCCATCTAGTACCAACTTCGCCTATAAATACCTCATTTCATCACCATTCAAGTGACCGATCTAAGCCACCCCGAAGGGCTGTCATTTCGTTTTCCCACCATTCTCAAGCTTCCCAAGCTTCATTAATTTCTTCTTAAGCTCACTCCATCTTCCTTTAACATCAAGTGGATCCACTATTGGATCCACTACAACAAATTTACCATATTACAATGGTGGAAAACTATTGTAAAATACATTTTACAACGGTGGGTTAACCGTCGTATATTAAAAAGTTGTAATAGACTAAAATCTTTTACAATAATTTTGCACTGTTGCGACACCGTTGTAACATGTATATTTTACAACTATTTTCCACCGTTGTAATAAACTTTATTACAATAGTTATGCGCCGTTGTAAAAATATCTATAACAGTTTTTATGCACCGTTGTGATTGACAGTTGCGTTTTAAAAAAATAGACATCTTTTGCAACTGAAATGAACAATACACTAATTATAGCAATACTCCATGAGCAAATCAGATATTACAGTTATTTGCAAACTAATTTATTAAAATAATCAAATTTTTAGTATTACAAACAATAAGTTTTAGAAAACATTTCGCGCATTATTACATACTTGACCGTTATAAAACAAATTAGTACAAGCACAAGTTATCCACAAAAAATTGCATATCCTACGGGAGTACACTAGTCGAAGTCAATGTAATCTTTATGCCATTTATCTTTTTGGTGCAAGTTCAATGCAGTAATCTGAGACCTATTGCAAAAGAATACGTCTTTTGTTAGAAAAAAGAACAAAAGGTGTTTTTTTAAGCCAACAATACCAAATCTTAATAGCATCAAACATAACTAGCATTATATACACAAGTTGCAACACACACACACACATATATATATATATATATATATATACACATACATACATATATACATACACACACACAGATATATATATATATATATATATGTGTGTGTATAAGAATCGGTATAACACGCAACAAATCATAAGCCGCAACCCAGTTTTTCTTTTATAATCCATGATGAAATGAAATCATACCTGGACAAGTTTACATAACATAAGCCTCAACCCAGTAATACAGTGAAAAAAGGTTGCACTGTACACGACAAACACGACTTCTTCATGAAGAGTAGACCTCCGACATGAAAAATCTTGTAAAAATAAAACCTCAGCAGCTCTTGCATCCAACCACTGCTCCACCGGCATCCGTCGCCTGTAGTTCCTAGGGGCATTGGCTGTTCACGTCAGCAGCGCATGAACTGGTGACACAATCACCGGAGCCGCCTTGTGGGGCGACCGACACTGGAATATTGAACCTATCCACCAAACTTAGATCGTAAAAGTCTTTTCCGTCTGCCCCATTGAGGGTGATCTCCATGAGCGTCATCGGAGGTGCTCCTCCTGCTCCATTGCATTCCACTTGACCCAACTCGCAGTCGGCGGATGAACATGAGAATCTTCCAGACGAGTCTGTGGTGCACCCTGTTCTGGGCCAGAATCGCCTGCTCACCCTGATGGTGCAGTTATGGCTACCGGAGCGGATCCACTTGGGAGTTCAAACCCGAATTGCGGTAGAGGTGGCGAGCCTGCACTATTTTGTGTTTCTGGCCATACTGGATAAGGGCAGTTGTTTTGGAATGTGAAGGTGGCTGCAGATTCAACCAATGGTGATAACGTAAAGGAGATAATGGAAAATTGGATGATCAAGGCAAGCATTGTTGATGTAGCCATAGTTAAGATTATTGTGTATTCTGATATGAACAAACTTCTGCTAATTTATAGGGATTTGCAGGTGTGAATTCGATCATGACGATACATGAAAGCACGTTGATTACATGCTTATATAGGTGAGAGAATGTTTTAGTTCGAAGCGATGCATCCTACTTAAAATAAAGGGAATGAATCCATTTTTCATTTTTTTCACTTGATAATTTGAAATATATATTGTCATACACTACAACATTGGTTGTATCCTAGAATATGATATCAGCAAACTGAATTTATGGAGAACCATGATCGAGTAATGAAATTGATATAACTGATCGTATACAAATGCGCGTGAAGGTAAAAGTAATCGTTTGTTTATGTTGATTTTCTGATACAATCTGTCATAGCTCACGGGCACAAAGAAGACTAGGAACCAAATCAAACCAAAAAAAATTAATTTTTTTCTTTCAATTTTCCATTTAAGTTAATTCATTTTGAAATGTAGAGAAGTACAAATATTACATGAAAACTACGTCTACCGTACAAAAGGCCTACTTGTATTATACTAGCTTCTAATGATGACTAGATCTAGATGAATCACAATGCTTAAGCCAATAACAGTCTGCATATATATTATTTTAACAATATATTTGTATCCTTCACATAAGGACCTCATTTTCAATAAATTTGGAAAAAATTCTATTATTATATTAGTTTACAAACTAATTACAAAAATAAACTACTTTTTCTTAGCAATAACATTGGTGGTATCTCACATATCGTCAGATTTTTTTTTCAACAGGCTCCATCTCAAATGGAATAAATCGAAAATAAAATCATGTTGGCGACATTTAAAATGTTGCAAATTAACACTGATAGCATCTCCAATGCTGCCAGTTTTTTTTTTCAATTGAGTTCATCTCAGTGAAGTCATTGTAAAAAAGTTTTAATTTACATTGGCTCAATCCAAGATGGAGCCAGTTGAAAAAAAACGGCGGCATGCGAGATGCTGCCAGTGTTAATTTGGCAGCATTTCTGATGCTGCCAGTGTTAATTTGGCGGCATTTCGGATGTCGTCAACAGCTTTGATGTTTTTCCATTGGCTCCACTAGAGATAGAGCCAGTTGAAAAAAAAAACAAGCGGCATCCGAGATGATGCCAGTGTTATACGTAAGGAAAACTGACCTATTTTTGTATTTAGTTTGCAAATTGGTATATTTTTGTTATAAATTTCAAAAATCAGTCTAAATTAAAAAAATCTCATAAATAAAATATGAAAAGGACTTGAATCTCACATGATACAATGATGTCCAATTCTCAAATATTCATATTTTCATTTTGTTATTATTTTTTTATTAATTATTCTTAATTTAAATACCTATGTCTAATTAGGGTGCATTTTGCGAGGTGTTAACATTATCCGTCTATTGAAGGGGCGAAAAACACAACTCACTCTAATAAACATGTTCAACTAAGTTATCTATTTATACATCCATTAAACAACCATAATCAGTGCGATTATACACTACAGATTCATTAAAGTGAGCTTAGTCCTTGCACTACTAAACATATAGTATATATCAACGGAGGGGGCAATGGTCGCCAACGGCATAGGGGCAACGATTTCCAATGTTTGGTACTTTCTGGATTTCTTTTACGAAAAAAAAAATTATTCCAAGATTTTCTTATTTGTTTACCGAATAAAAAAAACTTTTTGAATTTACCGTTGAAACTGACTTTGCTAAAGAAAAGGCTTTTATTGCAACTAAATTTCCCTTTTTCTTCCAAATATTTCTACGAATACGTTTTTTTCGTTGATATAGTAGTTGGAACCTGTTGCAAAACTGCGAATATATCGGCAGACCAACTTCTTCTTCTTCATTGCGATTTTTTTTCAAATTCCCTGCAAACCCTCCTCCCCTTCTCAGATTTCGATCCCCTATCGGCCCTAGCCTCTCTTACACCTTAAAGCCTCCCTCTACTCCCCTGTAGGCTCCAGTTATCCTCCGATTAAGGTATAAATCCTAACTTACTTTTTTTTTACGTTTGCTAATTTAGGGTGTTAGTTTGTTAGATTACTTGTTTGTATTGCCTTATTGTATGTATAGTGTAGTTTATTGGGGCATAATTCTTGTCATTAATATATGTATTGCAAGGTTATGTAGTTTGTGTCATAATAGAATTATGTGCATATAAGTTGAATATATAAGCGATTTTAGACTTGTTCAGGGACGTTTAGTGGGAGCAAACATAATTAAGTTTATGTTTTTTTAATTTATCAAAAACGATATTTAATTTTATAACCTACGGTAAGTTTAATTGAGTTCGGACAATATGCGTATATGTGACAAACTCCATATGCATACAATTAGAGATTGAAATTAAGCCGTTCAAGGCTTATTCCGTTTAAAATTTTCTATTTCACTTAGGCGATTGATAATAATAGCACCAACCAGAATATCTCATATTCATAAACCCTTAAAGTGTTTTTCGATCTTGTCTAATAAGTATTGTATATTATCGTTATGGGGATACTCGTTTTGTTATCAAAATGGACATCTATATTCATCATATACAGTATTTGCTGGATTTGTCCTTTTATTGGACAAGTTGCGAACACAATAACGAAATTAAATCTCATAAAATATTTCATTCTAAATGGTTCTCAAAATTTCGAAAGCGCTTCTTTTATGTTCCTTATGTACACACAATTGTGCAATGTTCAGGAAACTAAAACGAAGTGCTGCCGAAATTTTGTTGAATCATTTAAATTGAAAAGATTTACGTTGATTTAATTACCTTATTGTATTTGTAATGGGAGGTAGGATGACCCATCAGCAAAGTGTAACTAATCAATTAACAAAACATTCACCAATAAAATTGTTTTAATAAAATGTCAGTGCAAATTTTATCATATTTATTATTTATCTAATTAGGATAAATGGACAATTATTTTACTGATCAGAGCTGGATGTACAAATGAAGGGAAACTGGAGGCTCGATAAGTGATTTGGTGTTGGCGTGCTTATTGATTTCAAAGTAATAACGGAAACGATGAAGAAATCTATTGTCCATGTAGTAGATGCAAATGGTTAAAGCATTTGATACCACAAATTGTTAGAGTTTATTTGCATCAGAATGGTTTTGTGTCAAACTATTTGGTTTGGGATCATTATGGAGAACAGTTAGCATCTACTTCTATAGAAATTGAGAAGGTGGTGAATAATGAAATTACTACGACAAATCTCGTAGAACATATGGTTGAAGATGCTGCAAGTTCAATGTTCCATGTTCCACAATTTACTTATGATGATGGTAATCTGAAGAAGAACCAAATATTGGAGACAAAATAAATATGATTTATTAGATGTTGTGAAAAACCCCTTTGGGAAGGTTGTACAAGCGAAATCCGATTATCGCCATACATCCCTCTAGGGGATTGTGAGGTATGTCTAAGACACTATCGGCAACCTGAACCTCATCCCAAGATATACCATCCCTCAACCACAATCTCCAAAGTCCTGACTCGTCAGTACTAGATCCCTAAGAGTCATGGGGTTCAGCTAGAAAGACCGCATCGTTAAGTGTGTCGGGAGCTCTACATCCACACTCCCTCATTCCTCATCATCCATAGAAACTCCTTCAGAGGATTCTACATCCTCGTGGATATCAAATTCAAATTCTGGATTAGTATCATCCGAATTAGAATCCGAGGGAAGAACATTGGAGTTATTGACGTCACTAGAGCTTTGCCTTTCTCAGACTCAGAGTATGTTGTAGGATACCTTCTAGGCATACGTGTTGCACTATCCAAGAAACGTTGAAGATTAGAGTAGTAACCTATACCCTCTGTGTGCATGTGCTAGCGTACGTAGTGCAGATGTGGTGAACCATAAAAGAAGTGATGTAAGCATTGAATGGATCAACTTGTGTCGTGGTGTTACGACAAGTTATGCTATTATGTCTAGGATTTCCGAGTAAGCAAGTTATGTTATTTAAGTCCGAAATTTGAAGAGCTTTATCCTAACTGTCCACAAAGATATGTGTTATATTGGCATTGATCAATAATGTTTGCAAACGATGAATAGTAGTTGTTGTACTATCATATGGGCCGAATGTTTGCCTATGTATGAGAAAATATTGTTTGGCTGCTGATGATCGGATCGAAAAAAAATTCAGTTCGAGTCCTATTCAAACTTATTCGGGTTGAGCATCTCGAGTCGAGTGGTTTTGGTCGAATATACTCGACCCGACCCCACGAAGCGATAGGTATGCGCAACTTGCCCAATTCTCATATCCGTCCATCTATGCGAACCGAACCCGAGAACTCTCTTTTCTCTCCTTTTTCATTATCGAGGACCCATCGTATCCTCCCTCTCATCCAAATCACTGAAATGGATAACGAGCTTCCAAGCCGGTGCCTCGGTAGGTCAGAAACACCACCACCATCACCAATGACGACTCTGACGTCATTGACGATGACGACCGTCCTGGAACCTCGAAATATCGACGTTGTGACGAGGTCGAAAGGAACTAACATGATTTTGGGTTTAAACTTGTACATAATTTTGAATTAAGGTATGGATCGGAGAAACTGGAAACCCACCTTTAAATTGATTTTAGATTAGCAATGAAATTGAAATATTCGGAGAAAATTAAGGTTTTAGGCTCGAAACGATTCAACAATGGAGAAGTAAAGTAAGGGGAAGAGAAGAAAAGTGGTACGCCAACTTATATACTTTGCAAAGAAGATCGTTCGTATTCACTGAAAAGATAGGTTGACTATTGCTTAAAGCTGATGAAAGAAATGAAGGAAGAGTTTTGTAACGACCAGTCCGGAATGGACCTAAATTTTGACCCAGAAAAGGCCCATCGAAACTTAGAGCTATTCTAAACAAGTCGTTGGTTCCTGTAAGGATTTACATTTGCACAAAGAACAATAACGTATACTTCGAATGGAATTCTCACACAGCGGAAAGAGAAAATATAATACTCAAATAAGATGTACCATTTATTAAAAATCTCAGAAATACAATAGTCACAGTCACATCTGTTCTACGGGTACATCAAATAGTTCATTCTCACAAGATTCCAAAAGAAGTAATGCAATAACTGCTATTAATAGCATAATAGCTTCGTCTTCTTCATCAGCTTCAATCATGACTTTGTCCATGGCTTTTACGCCATCTACTAACCTGTTGGATATGTTAAGGAGAGGGGTCAGAACATAAAGTTTTGTGTGACTGAAATATGGTGTTACTTCATGCCCATACCCTATATTTTTAGCAGGTTACATATGTCATGGTATGTATACGCAACCCACATGATTTACACAAACACCACCTATCTAACTAACGGGGGTGAATATCCAAGTCAATCGCACATTAATGTTTTTAGGATAAAGACCCAATGAGGTGTGCATTCTTGGTCACTTATGGCCCTATTAAAGGTGGATTCTTATGAGCTCTTATAACCCTGAGGCGGACCCCTAGCCCATTAAGACCCCGTCCTAATACGTTAACGTTCTTAAGTCTATAATCTCAATTGTAATATGAGAAGTAGTATTGCGAATGTTACTACTTAACTGATATTACGGTAGGACACCTATGTAGCTTAAGACTTCCCTTAGACAGTTGGTTAGCATGTAATGGCCATATATCTTTTATTTACCTAGTCGGTCCCTAGTTGAGCCCTTACAAGCTTCTAGAGGAAGTGGACATTCCCGTGAACTACCCTACTTTGTTACTGTTTATGCCTAACCACTTTTAGAGAAGGAGGACCCGAAGACTTACTTCAAATCTAATAAGGTTAGGTCCCATGACTTTGGTTCCTCTCCAAGGAGTAAACTTTCGGAGGGATCCTAGTCTTAACCACTTAAGACCCAAATTAGATTAAAAAAAAGAAAATCAGCCTCTTAAGACCTTCTCAAGGTGTAGTAAACCTACCTACTTTCACATGCAATAGACACACACACACATATATATAGTTAAATATATATATACACACTAGACCTCTCACATTAAACCGTATACCTGTAGATGCTTGATATGTCGGTCGGTTCCGGGCAGACTTCTACTACAAGTTGGTTTAACCTCGTGTCTAGTGTACTAAGTTTTTGAATGGCCCATGACACCTAGACATCTCACATTAGTTAGGCCTACTTGTGGTTACTGGATTTGCCGGTCAGTTCCGGATAGACTTGTACCACGAATGGCAACTAACCTCGTGTCTGTGTGTCACTATTACATATATTTAAAGCCATTCTATATACATACACACAAGCAATCAATATATTTATTATGGGGACATTTTGAATTCAAACCTTATCCTAATCGCACTTATTACGTTACTATTACGTTAACTACGTTGATTACGCTATATTAATAATATAGTAATAACGTGTAACAACGTTAAATATTCGTATAAACGAGGAAACATTCTAATTAGGTGGAAATTGTCAATTTATCCAAATCATGGCATACAAGTCAGTTTTTCCATACTTTTACCGTTATAACTTATGCATGATGACATAATACAAGATAACATATAGCAATGGATGGAAAATTATACATTCATACAAACTTCCGACTTGCATCTTAGGCTTGTTGGAATGATCTTAATACTAGATTAAAAATTGAGTATTACATACATTTACACATGTATGTTTATAATTTCTACTCTGTATAATTCACCCCTTTTGGGTATTATGTACATAAAAACATTTATAATTGACATATTTCATGTATGAATACGTTTCGACTCAAAATAGAATTCAAACCTAATAAAATCATTAAATACCCAAATCTAGACCATGTTAGGTTACAATCAAATGTTTGATAAAGGTGAATTATACAAAATAGAAATAATAGTAGCAACACCCATTTTCATCTTTAACTCAATATTGAAATCAAAAATCAATAAAACCCAAATAATCATGACAATTCATACACAAATACAAGATAGAGGATTTGGGGGTTTTAGTGTTTAAATTATCGGTTTCCAAAATCCTTCTAGGCATATCTTTCAACATGATAATTTAATAAAAACATGAATATTCCTTAAGTAAACGGTATTCCACTCACAGATCTAGGCAGAACAAAAAGAAATCTATAGTAGATCTAGATCTATGCTTTAATATTTTCGGTCAAATGTGCTCCAATAATCCTCCTAATTATATATATATATATATATATATATATATATATATATAAGAGACATGTATATATGTGTGTGTGTGTGTTTATGGAAAATTCCAGAATACTAAACTTATATGAATTAGAATAGAGAGAGATTAAGAATAGGATTACAGGAATAGATGAAATCCCTGACCTTTTCTTTTATTTTTCTCTGGAATTTAGTAATGGCAGGGAAGCAGCATGGAGGCAGAGATAGAGAATGGTTAGGGTTCTAATGTGTGATTTAAGGGGCTATTTATTGTTGCCCATGTGAGCATAGACCGTTGGATTACTTAGAATTAATCTAAGCCTTTTTTATATATATCCCTCAAAAAAAACCTGGCCACCTAGATTATTAGGTTGTCCAGATGCCAAGCGGTCGACCGGCGGTCGACACCCCTTAAGGGATGTCGATCCCTTGGGGGCTGGAACGCCCAATAAGGCTGCGTTGCTGAGATGTGAAAAATGATTAATACGTTCCTTAATCTCTTAATCTTATTCCATATTTACAATATATTTTCTCCTTATGATCTTATCTTCAATTCAAATTTCAAATTCTCCCTCTTTATTTTGACTTTATCTTGGATATATATATATTCTGCGTTTTACGGTCCAAATTCATTTGTTCGTAATTTCTACATACATCGACCGTTTTCAGCATATTATACATGAAAACGATTCAGCATTTCGCCATGAATCCAAATAAAAGAATTTTGTAGCCAAATTCCTAAAGCAGCAAAATATCATTTTCCAGCCTTACCATTTAGTTGCTTATTTTTTAATCATTTATTTATAATTAATACTTATGAATTTTTATGGGGTGTTACAATCTCCCCCTCCCCCTCTTAAAAATATATTTCATCCCAAAATCTGTTTAAGGGGAGAAAAATACAACTCGCTCGAAAAATCGATGTCGTACACCCATGTAATTTATAATTCATGAATAAAAATCCAAGACTTGCAGTGACTATGAACTACAGACCAACTAGAGTGACCTATACCCTAGCATGTAGGCGTAATATGTAGTGCAATATGTATGCAAACAACCTAAATATGCATATATTTTCTATATGAGTGTTTGGTGCAATGGTGTTGCATTCAATTCCTAACATCCAATCTAGCAATCACCATGCATCCATAGCGTAATTTTGAGGGAAACTAACCTGAGAAAAGATCTGTGTGATTCTGTCACATCTTATCTCGGTCTCCCATGTGCTTTCCGCTGGATCATTTCCCCATTGTACTCGGATGAGGCGAACGGTTTTATTACGGAGTCTCTTGAATCCGTGCTATACAATCTTTGCAGTGGCATGGGGAAACCTGGACTCCAACTTGAGTTTTTCTATGTCCCAAATTTCATTAAGCTCGAGTCTGATAGCAGAATCATGAAGGCATTTCCTTAGATGAGATACATGGAAAACACTATGGATTCCCGATAGACGCTCTGGAAGATCCATTCGATAAGCCAAAGATCCTATCTTCTCGCTGACACAAAAGGGCCTAATAAACCTGGGAGCCAACTTCCCAGTCTTCCCAAACCAAATACCCTTCTTAAGAGGGAATACTTTTACGAGTACTAAATCTTCAACATTAAACTTAAGTTCCCTCCTTCGCTTATCTGCATACGATTTCTGACGGTCTTGGGCTGCCTTCATTCTCTACCTAATAAAAGATATCTTCTCCGTGGAATCACGGACGAAGTCTGGTCCGAGTATAACCTTATCGATAGTTTCCCACCAACAAGTTGGCGATTTGCATGGCCTCTCGTATAGCGGTCCAAAAGGGGCCATACCAATTGTCGTTTGAAAAGTATTATTATACGTGAATTCTATGAGCGATAGGTGTTGCTCCCAAACTCCTCTACAGTCGATGACACAAGCTCTGAGAAAGTCTTCCAAGATTATGTTTACTCTTTCTATCTGTTCGTCGGTCTGTGGATGATAAGTTGTGATCAAGTTAAGGGTCTTTCCCAATGCTTCTTCTAGGCTTCTCCAAAATTCACTCGTGAATAAGGGGTCTCTATCACTCACAATACTTTATGGGATGCCATGAAGTATGACTATCTCTTTGACACATAATTGGGCTAAAAAAGGTTGTAGTCCTTGTCTTCTTGACTGGTATAAAATGGACACTTTTGGTTAAACTATCTACCACAACCTAAATGGCCTCATTCCCTTTTCGGATTCTAGGAAGCCCATCTATGAAGTACCTGGAAATATGTTCCCACTTCCACGTGGGGATCTCTAACGGTAACAACAATCCTCCGGACTTCCTTTGCTTCGCTTTGACTTTTTGGCATGTAATACATTTGGCCACGAATTCGGCTACATCTCTCTTCATTCCTTCCCAATGGAGATTCCTATTCATATCCTTGTAAATTTTATCCCCACTGGGGTGTATGATCAATTTTGACCTATGGCACTCCTCTAGAATTTCTTTCCTATACCCTTCATTCTTGGGGATGTAAAGTCGTTCATCCCAAAGTAAACTTCCATCATTGTCGATCGAATATCTAACCGAGCAAGGAAAGGTTTCTTTCCTTCCCACTTTCTCCTTTATGTTTCTTAATTCCTCGTTAATGTCTTGTGCGCTTTGGATCCTTTCTCTTAGGGTAGGTCTAATTATCATAGCCTCAAGGAAACCATTAGAAGTGTCTAGTGAGGGTTGAAAATTAAAATTAGCGAGGAACTCTAATTGTTTCCATTCGGTTATCACATTCAAAGTCACAAGTTTCCTACTTAAAGCATCCTCCACAACATTCCCCTTGCCCTGGGTATATTGAATCGTAAAGTCAAATGAGGCAATATATTCCATCTGTCATTGTTGTCTCAAGTTTAGATCACGTTGAGAAAATAAACACTTTAGGGATTTATGTTCAGTAAAGAGTCCAAATTTCTCCCCTAAAAGATAATGCCTCCACTTCTTAAGGGCGAACACTACTGCAACTAACTCAAGGTCATGTATTGGATATCTTTTCTCTGGATCCTTGAGGTGCCTACTTGTGTAAGCAACTACTCTTCCTTCTTGCATAAGGAATGCTCCTAAACCGGTCCCACATGCGTCCGTGTAAATGGTGAACAATTTTAAACCGCCGGATATAACTAGGACATGTGCGCTAGTTAATACTTCCTTTAATTTCTTAAAGGCTATATCACATTTATTACTCCAAACAAACACCAAATTCTTTCTTGTTAATTAGGTTAAAGGAGTAGCAATCTTTGCAAAGTCTTTTTTAATTTCCTATAATATCCGACCAATCCAAGGAAGCTTTTCACCTCTGTAGGATTTCGAGATATCCTCCATTCCTTGATTGCCTCGATATTTGCGGGGTCTATGGCCTAGCCTTCACTTGACACAATATGTCATAAAAATCTTACTTCTTCCCTCCAGAAATAGCACTTCGAGAATTTTTCTTTCAATTAGTTCTTTCTTAATATCCCTAACACTTGTCACAAGTGTTTTTCATGCTCTTCACGATCTTTTGAAAATTCAAGGATATCATCTACGAAGACTATCACAATTTTATTTATAATGCCCCTAAACACTATACTCATGTTGTCAACAAAGAAAGAGGGTACATTCGTTAGTTCGAAGGGAATAACTTCCCATTGGAATAATTGTTTGGCATCCTAAACGTAGTTTTGTCCTTGTTGCACTGCACAATTCTTAACTAGTGAAATCCAGTAGCAAGTTCTAGTTGGGAAAATACTCGGGCTCCTCCCAAGTGATCAAAAAGGTCATCAATTCTAGGTAAAGTGTACCTATTCTTCTTGGTCAATTTATTAATTTCCCTATACTCCACACAAAATCTCAAAGATATGTCTGCTTTAGTGGCAAATACAACAGGTGGACCCCGTACTGAGGTACTCTGACGAATGAAACCTTTTTGCAACCACTATGGAATCTGGTTATCTAACTCCCTTCTTTCCTTAGGTGTCATATGCCTCAAGGGTAATGCTACAGGTCTAGCATCCTTCTCAAGGTCAATATGAAAAGAGATTTCTTTGTGGGGTGGAAGTCATGTGACTTCCCCAAAGACATCCAAGAATTCACAAAATGTAGGGACCGAAGATGGTCCTTCAAAACTAGGAGATAAGGAATACAATAAAGCTTTATCCTTGTTTCTAACATTACAAGGAATATTCAAACTACGTCCCCTTCGGCTCCTAAGACGAACGATCCTCTTATTGCAATCTAGGACAACCCCAAAAAAAGATAGGCAGCCTATAACGAGGTCATACCCCATAAAATCTAAAGCGTACACTTTGCAATGGAACTCGACGTTGTCAACCTTTAGTACTAGGTGTTTACACAATAGATAAGGGTACTTAGAACCTCTGATAGGGTTGGCCACCTCTATCGGACAATCCGAGATAGATATGGAAAGATTCAACAGATTTACTTATCGTTTAGAGATAAAAGAATGGATTGCTCCGAAATCAAACAAGGTGTATGTAACAACCCTCCCGGAACGGGACTAAATTTCGATCCAAAAAAGGCTCATCGAAACTTAGATCCATTCTAAATGGGTCGTTGGTTCCTATAAGGATTACATTTGCACAGATAACAATAAACATATACTTCTAATGGAAATCTCACACAACGGAAAGAGAAAATATAATATTCAAATAAGATGCACCATTATTTCAATAATCTCAGAAATACACAGTCACACTTACATTTATTCAAAAGGTACATCAAATAGTTCATCTTCATAAAATTCTAAAAGAAGCGCTGCAATAACAACTAATAATGTCATAATAACTTCGTCTTCCCCATCGTCTTCATTCAGGACTTCATCCATGGCTTTACCCCATCTACTGACCTGTTTGGATGTTAAGGAGAGGGGGTCAGAACATAAAGTTCTGTGTGACTGGAATACAATATTACTTATTGTCCGTACCCTATATTTTTAGCAGGTTACATATGTCAAGTTATGTATACACAGCACACAAGAATTCACACAAAAATATATAATCAATAGCGTGGATATCCAAGTCAATCGCACAATAGTGTTTTTAGGGTAAAGACCTAAGAAGGTGGCATTCTCGGTCACTTATGGCCCTATTAAAGGTGGATTCTTACAATCTCTTATAACCATGAGGCAGGCCCTTAGCCCTTTAAGAAACCCGTCCTTATACGTTAACATTCTTAAGTCTATTCTCTCATTTGTAATATGAGAAGAAGTATTGCGAATGTTACTACTCAACTGATATTACCTGGTAGGACACCTATGTCACTTAAGACTTCCCTTGGACAGTTGGTGAGCATGCAATGGCCACATATCCTTCAATTACCAACATGTCCATAGTTAAGCCCTTACAAGCTTCTAGAAGAAGTGGACATCCCCCGTGAACTACCCGACTTCGTTAACCATTTTATGCCTAACAACTTCTAAAGAAGGAGGACCCAAAGACTTAACTTAATACTAATAATGGTGGGTCCTATGACTTGGGTTCCTCTCCAAGGAATTAACCTTCGGAGGGATCCTATTCCTTACCATTTAATACCCAAATTAGATAAGGAGGTGAGTCGGCCAATTAAGACCTTCTTAAGGCGTAGTAAGCCTATTTATTTTCACACATCAACTTATATATATAAGTATAGTCATATATTTATATATACACACACACTAGACCTCTTGCATTAACCCATATACTTGTAAGTGTTGGATATGCCGGTCAGTTCCGGGAAGGCTTTAACTACAAGTCGGTTTAACCTCGTGTCTACTGTACTAAGTTTATGAATGGCCGTGGCAACTAGACATCTCACATTAGTTGGGCCTAATTGTGGTTGTTGGATATGTCGGTCGGTTCCATACAGGCTTCTACCACAAATAGCAACTAACCTCATGTCTATGTGTCATATATATATATATATATATCATTCTATATATACGCACACACAAGCAAAAAAAATATGTATATTTGTTAAGGGGACATTTCAAATTCAAACTCTAACCCAATCGCATTTATTACGCTAATATAACGTTAATTATGTTTAAATAGATAATATAATAATAAGGCATAATTAACGTAAAATTCGTGTAAGTGGGGAAACGTCCTAATCGGAATGGCAATTTTCAATTATGAAAATTACGGCATACAAGTTTATGTCTTTCCATATTTCACCGCTACAACATAACACGATAGCATAACGAACATATAGCAAATAGTAGTAATGGAGAACGTACACATACATAACAATTACGACTTGTATTCTAGGGATGCAGATAAAGGTTTCAATATTAAATTAAAAGTAGAGTATTTCATACATTCGATCTATATTTCACCCAATCCACCCTTTTTGTGGTGTTATACACCCAAAAATGTTCGCATTTGACTTATTCCAATTTATGAATGCATTTACACCCAAATTAGGATCCAAACCCAATTATGAAGCAATTAAAATCCCAACCTTTTTAAGACAAATCAAATGATAATAGCGGTGAATTGTATAAAATATAAATAATAATATAATACTGAGACAGCCCGAACTTCCCCGGTAAGGAAAGCACGGATTACCTTGAGAACAACACACAAATGAACGCAGACGGAAGAACATTTCATTGTATATTACAACCATTCCATCAGAATACAAGAATATACAGAGTATAAATGAATAAATTACATTCGATAAATATCAGAGATTACAATAAATTACATAGCAGCGGAAAATAATACAAAAGCACGACTAGAAGTAATGCACGGATACAGAGCTTTCCGAGCATCGTTCCAGCTGTAAATCAGGACCCTGTGAATATAAATATGCAAAACCAAAACTATTAGCTGCCCGTGTCGAAAATAGGGGCACCTAGAGTTTAGGTTAAAACAATAAACTCCAAGTCAGTCATGTGACTGGTGTGAGAACTAAAACAGTTATTTAAAACTTTACTTTAGAAGAGAGTAATTCAAGGGACCACGCCGTATAACACGGAACGGGTTTCCTCCCAAGAATACTAGTGCATATAACAAAACAGCGCAATGCTTTTTGAAAAAATGAAGCTATTATAAGACCCAGGTCCCATCACACAATGCAACGCAAGCCGGAGGATAGAGTTTTCCCTTATAATAGCCAAACATGTTTGGTACGCTTAAAACAAATCATTTGATACTATTATAAGTGTATAGTGTCAAAACAATTTCAATCATAAATATCAATCATAGGCGGCATGGGTACCATCTATCATGTCGCCATACTAGTTCTACAATTAAAACCGCAATATCATGTATTGGAAATTGGATTTCTGTCATGAGCCGAGGCAAGGGGCAAGCTCCTCTCCGATTTGAGACACTCTAGCAAATGTCCCAGGACCCCACTATGATCCTTGGATCTTCAGGGCCGGTCCTCTCTTACTTTTGAGGATCGGCAATTCCTGAACACACGTTTCCCGGTCCTTACAGACCTATATCCGAGGCGCCTCGTATCCAACAACCACACTGGTGAAAAGTATATAAATGTCACGGCTGGTAGGTCACTAACACCACCTTAGCTAGAAAGAAACGTCGTGCTCTCCCTATAGTCACTATCCCGTTTTTGACTCATACCGAGGTGTGAGGCTCGCGAATTCACGTTATACTCAAAGCTGCGCCACACGGGCCGTGCTTTGATGATTAACCACAAGACTTTGCTTTTCAACAGAAGCCTTGATCAATTGCCACTTACGCGTGCCACACTGGCAATTCACTCCATGCGACTGATGTCCATCGATATACAACCTCTGAGCTCGTACGTCTCAGAGAAGGGCGTTAAGCAAGAGAATAAATTCTCCGCCGCCAAACAGATGTATATTTAATAGAGATCAATCAACACAGAATAAAATCCAATGTCAGACACACAATCCATTTACAAGTTCGTTCTGGGTCTGAACGAAACCGGAGGCACTTTCCTCGCATATCCATCCATCTCCAAGTACGTCTGGACGATCACCAACTGTTTCCCTCATCTTGGGTGTACAACCCAATCAAGATCATCAGTAATCACCCAAACGATGTGAAGACTTCCGGTCTTCATCCACCGTCTTCATCTTCGACATCTCGTCGAAATGGTTATTCAGAATGGGTATAAACCCGGCCTTTCTGAATAACCCACGTATATGCTAAACAAATGTTACACAAACACAACAAACGCCTCATTCCAATTCAGAATGTTCTTTTATTCACAAAATCACATTCTTAGGGAAAGGTTCCCATTAATTTTATCCAAGATAAATTTTTCTAAATTTATTCTTTAATCTTCCATTGGGTATCATTTCAAACCATATTATGGTTTTCCAAACTAGTCGGGATTAGCGAACCACACCGAAGTAATTATTTATTTTATTTCCCAATCCCAACCTATTCATCCCCTGGAGCAAAACTGGTGATACTCCCTATCTAGCACCACGGTGTTATCCGTAAAATTAATTACCATTCCACGTTCAAATCTAATTAAAGATTTAACTATCGCTTTGGAGCAAAACTGGTGGTACTCCATTCTCATCACCTTTCAGATTTGATAATTTAAATTATCCATTCACATTTCAATCTAATTAAAGATTCATTGAAATTCCACTTAGTTTTACTCTTCTCAAAAATCAACATCCTGCCTTTAACTGGGTTAAAGAACCAATGTCATATAAAACACGATTCACGATAAACCCAACCACATTTGATATTAAATACAAGGCTCTGAATAGAAAATATACCGGCTTATATTCAATATCAAATTCTGAAACCAACAAATATCGTATTGGAAATAACGATATAAAATATATCTTTCAAAATCCCTTAACAATATCTGTATAGTCACGAAATCCAACATCGAAATATTCCGAAGATAATTTCGATTCAACTCCAGTCCAATTCACGTATTAGGAATATTGATTATTTTTAAAATCACCTTCCAATTCAATTTATTTATTTCAAAAATAAATTGATTTTAATTCTAGTTCAAAACTAGTTCATTTCGACAAAAATATATTTTTATCCTTTCAAATATGGAATTTTACCTCCCAGTTCTTTCCAGTTCACATATTATGATTTTACACAAATTATAGATATTTTTAATAATTTTATCAAGGCACGTACAGTCGATTTCCATCAACGGCTATCGAACTGCACTTACAACGACCTTTTTCAAATTTGATTTGGACATAATTCCAAATCGAACCATTGGATTTCAAATTTCTAATATTCATTGGAAAGCTCTTTTCGATACGAACCCAACGGTTCCGGTTTTAGGAGAATCCGACGGTCGGATCTCCCGCAACGTCAATTCGAAGTCAATGGTCGAAATTCACGAACTGCCGCGGCGCGGCGCGCTCTATTCAGGCCATTACATATATAATATATATATATTATATATATTTCATCGATTTACTTTTTAAAACGTATTTTATAAATCGTTTTAAATTCGTTTTCAAAAGCATTTCAACTCTATATTCAATTTCAAATCAAAATTGAATATTTCGTATCATTACTATATAAATGATAATATTTTCAAAACGTTATATTTCGAAATCGCTACCTTTTCTATATTCATTATAAAAATGGATATAATCGATATAAATATCGTTCATGTCAAAATAGCGCAACTTTAATCAACACGGCTTTATATATTTCAATAAATTCGTTATTCTATTCAACAAATGAATATTTATCCCATTCAACACATGAATCTATATTTCTTTCAACACACGACTAATCTCAACACATGAGTACTGTCAACACATCACTATTTTTGTTATGTAAAATATTTTATAAAATTATGGTATCTATCGTTTGATTTTTAAATCAGACTCCACCGTGAAGTAGTCTAATTTTAAATATGATGAAGATGTAAATTTTATTATTAAAAATATTTTACTCAACACATGAATAGTTTCAACACATGAACACCGTCAACAGATGACTATTTTTATATTCAACAAATGAATTTTCTTTTATAATATTCATTATTTTCCCGATTGGAATGAGGCCCAATCAATCACCATATAATGTTAATTATATGGATTCCATATAACACATGTATATAATAGCAATGATAAACAATCAACCATCATCCAAGGTGCACCACACAACTGCATAAGCATCAAATATAAATAATCAACGCTTACACAGTCTGTCGACCAATCGATCGACATACAATTAAATAATTGGGATTAGTGTACCCAAATATCATCCCAACACCCGTGTGTGGTTTCAAATCAACAAACACAGATTTTTATTTGTGCAGTTGGGCGATGTGTAAAATTTATCGACCCAATCAATATCAGTCAAATCAGTGTATATAAACAAATCGGCCGATTTGTTTATAAATATTTATTTATTCACTTTCACGTTAAAAATTATATTTTTAACGATAAAACATTTATTTCAACCATCTACATTTTATTATCGATTTCACATCAACATCACAAACAAATTTTCACAACACATCAACCAAACAAACAAGCCATCCATGGTCTGTGGATGACAGGTGTCGGGTGCTGCTAAGCACCGTCTGCATCCTAGTATATATATATAACTAGAAAAAGAGATTTAGAGTGAGAAGTTCTCACCGAAAGCTGTCCCAACTTCACGACACTTCTAATGTAGGAAATCATCATTGTTCTCGCATTTTTGTCACTTTCGTTGCCCGTATTTTCTACATATGTAAAAATCGAATTTTTACTTTGCTATTCAATATCTAAAAATTGAATTTTTTACTTCGCTATTCAATATATAAAAATCGAATTTTTACTTCGCTATTCAATATATAAAAATCGAATTTTTACTTCGCTATTCAATATATAAAAATTGAATATTTACTTCGCTACTCAATATATAAAAATCACATTTTTATATTGTTGCTATGTATATAAAAATTCTATTTTTACACCGCTACTATATAGATAAAAATTCTATTTTTACACCGCTACTATATAGATAAAAATTCTATTTTTACATCGTTACTATATAGATAAAATTTCTATTTTTACATCGTTATATATAGATAAAAATTCTATTTTTACATCGTTACTATATAGATAAAAATTCTATTTTTACACCGCTACTATATAGATAAAAATTCTATTTTTACATCGTTACTATATAGATAAAATTTCTATTTTTACATCGTTATATATAGATAAAAATTGTATTTTTACATCGTTACTATATAGATAAAAATTCTATTTTTACATCATTACTATATAGATAAAAATTCTATTTTTACATCATTACTATATAGATAAAAATTCTATTTTTACATCGTTACTATATAGATAAAAATTCTATTTTTACATCGTCACTATATAGATAAAAATTCTATTTTTACATCGATGCTCCTATAATAAAGATTATATTCTTATCACGCTATTCTCTACATAAAGGTTTCGCCTTTTAACTCTATAAAAATCATATTTTTATAACTTCAACATCATAGTAAAAATCGTATTTTTATCACTTCAACTTCATAGTAAAAATCGTTTCTTTCTTTTGCTAATGAACAAATAAAAATCCTTTCTTTTTATAAAAATAAAATGTGTTTTCTTTTCAATAAATTAAAACTGGTTTATATAGTATTAATTCGGATTTTTAAACAATTTAAATAGTAAAAGAAAAGTAAAAGGAAATACCTTTCTCTATAAAAAAGAATATCCGTCGAACCCTTCATCATCTGCGCCTCCTCAGATGGCCGAAGCTCCCATTGTCGGTGGTGGAAGGGCTTGGACGGGGGGGGGGGGGGGGGAGGTCGCTTGCGTTGGGAAAAGAAGGAGAAGAGGAGGAGGGAGAAGATGTCGAGAGGGGCGAGGGTGGTGGCGCCCTAGCAGGCGGCGGCGCTGCGTTGGGGGCGCGTGCCAGGACGGCGGCGGCGCATCGCGGTCTTCCGCGATTGAAGTTTTTTTCTTTTTTCTTTTTTCTTAATCGTTCTGAGAATGAACGATGGGGGGGGGGGGGGGGGGGCTGGAGGGTTAAGGAGAGAGAGGTTTATTATTATTATTATTATTTATTTTAATTATTTAATTTACAAAGAGTTGAGTTTTTCATTTGGCCTCTAAATGAAACCCACCGCCTGTCGTCCATAGCGTTTCACCCCCATTCCGAACACAATGGAATATGTATCGTAGACTGATTTGATCGTTCCGATCAGTTTTCGTCAAAATCAACATATAACTCTATATATTGAATTTGAACGCGCATTTCAATTTACTGGGGTCACATACATTCTCTAAAAATTACAGAAAAATATTTCCTAGCTTCGTATTGACGATACGGTCCTAACAAAACTAATTTCGTGGAATTCTGAGACCGTTGGAAAAATGGCCATTTTCCAGTCGATTAAAATCAACTGAAACTGGTCAAACGCGTTTTCCTTTTCCGCGCTCACATATTGATTCGAAAAATTATGAAATTTGAAATCTAGCAATAACTTGACATCACGGACTCAATAAAAGTGGTTTCGCCGAAATCCGAGGTCGTTTGCAAAATTCCCATTTTTAAGGGCCGAAATTCCATAGCGACTATTCTGAATTTTCAACTGGACATATCTTTTGATTCCCGCTATGAAATTTTAATTTTTTAGGTTCGTTGGAAAGATATTCTCCAATAGATCCTAATATTTTTGGTTTCACTAAAATCCGGTTTATTTTGCACCTGGTACATTCAATTGAAGTTTGAAATCGAATTATCGAACTACCGCGCCATTTTCAATTCTATTTATAATTATATATAATTATTTATATTCTAACGATGACGTATATAATATATACGTTCTATTTATACTCAAAATAAATTTTTCGTCGTTATTATTTAAAATAATCTATTTTAAATATTCAAATTTCGCTAGAATTGCCAAAATAAAAATTTTAAACTGACTCGCATTTCCGGGTTGTTACAAATACTCATTTCTACCTTTAACCCAATACAAAACACAATTCTACAAAAGCACTTCAACATGATAATTCCAACGTGAGTACAAAGTAGAAGATTTTGGGACATTTCGTGTTATATTATCGCATAGCCAAATCTTCATAGGCATAACAACTCATATAGCCAACTGATAATAATATTAATATGCTTTTAAGCAAGACTAGATTCCACTCACAAATTAAGTGGGGATGTGATAGAAATCTCAAGATCTGCGACGGTTCTCAACGTTCAAGCGAGCTCTGATTGATTTCCAACCAATATAAATCTCGAGAATTTCGTAGCCAAATTCCTAAAGATGCAAAATCTCATTTTCCAGCCATATCATTGAATTTCTAATTGTTTAACTTATTATTAATACTTATGAATTTTACGGGGTGTAACATTCTTCCCCCTTTAAAATAAATTTCGTCCCGAAATCTATTTTAAGGGTGAAATATACAACTCGCACTAAACACCTATGTTGTACACCCATGTTGTTTATGATTCATCCATAAGCATCCATGACTCGCAGTGATTATGAACTGCAAACCCACTAAAGTGAGCTCTACCCTAGCACGTAGGTGTAATAAGTGGTGCAGCTGTATGCAAACAACCTAAATATGCATATATTTCAATATGAGTGCTTGGTGTGATGGTATTGCATCCATTCCCTAACATCCAATCTAGCAATCACAATTCTTCCATAAATGGAAATTTTGAGGAAAATTTTACCCGTGAAAAGATCTGGGTGAGTCTGTCTCATCTTATCCTCGTTCTCCCACATGCTTTCCGCTGGGTCATTCCTTCATTATACTCGGACGAGGCAAACAGTTTTGTTTTAGAGTCTCTTGATTCCGTGCTCCACAATCCTTACAGTTGCACAAGGAACCCTGGACTCCTACTTGAGTTTCTCTATGTCCCCAATTTCATAAAGCTCGAGTCTGATAGCAGAATCATGAAGGCATTTCCTTAGATGAGATACATGAAAAACATTATGGATTCCCGATATACGCTCTAGGAGATCCACTCGATAAGTCGAAGATCCTATTTTTTTGATGACACTAAAATGCCCAATTAATTTGGGAGCTAACTTCCCAGTCTTTCCAAACCGAATAGTCTTTTTAAGAGGGGATATTTTCATGAACACCAAGTCTCCCACATTAAATTCTAGTTCCCTCCTTCTCTTATCGGCATATGATTTCCGACGGTCTTGGGCTTCCTTCATTCTCTGTCTAATCAAAGATATCTTCTCCGTGGATTCACGGACGAAGTCTGGTCTGAGTATAACCTTGTCGGTAGTTTCCCACCAAAAAGTTGGCGATTTGCATGGCCTCCCATATAGCGCTTCGAAAGGGGCCATACCAATCGTCACTTGAAAACTATTATTATGCGTGAACCCCATAAGCGGTAGGTGTTGCTTCTAAACTCCTCCAAAGTTGATGATACAAGCTCTGAGCAAGTCTTCTAAGATTCTGTTTACTCTCTCTGTCTATCCGTTGGTCTGCGGATGATAAGTTGTGCTTAAGTTAAGGGTTGTCCCCAATGTTGTTTGTATGCTTTTCTAAAATTTGCTTGTGAATAAGGGTTCTCTATCACTCACGATACTTAATGGAATACCATGGAGTCTGACTATCTCTTTGACATATAATTGGGCTGACGAGGCTGTAGTCCTTGTCTTCTTGACTAGTATGAAATGGGCACTTTTGGTTAAACGATCTACCACAACCCAAATGGCCTCATTCCCTTTTTGGCTTCTAGGAAGCCCATCTATGAAGTACATGGAAATATGTTGCCACTTCCACGTGAGGACCTCTGAATGTAACAACAGTACTCAGGGCTTCCCTTGCTCTGCCTTGACTTTTTGGCATGTCAAACATTTGGCCACGAACTCGGCTACGTCTCTCTTCATTCCTTACAAGTGGAGATTCCTCTTCATATCCTTGTATATTTTATCCCCACCGGGGTATATGGTTAATATCGACCTACGGCACTCTTCTAAAATTTCTTTCCTCAACCCTTTATCCATAGGGATGTAAAGTCGTCCATCCCAAATTAAACTCCCATCATCATGGATTGAATACCTAACAGTATGGGGAAAGGTCTCCCTTTTTACCACTTTATCTTTTATTCCTTTTAACTCTTTGTCAGGGTCTTGTACACTTCAGATTCTTTCTCTTAGGTTAGATCTAATTACCATAGCCCCAAGAAAACCATTGGAAGTGGTCGGTGAGTGTTGCAAATTAAAATTGGCGAGGAACTCTATTTGTTTCCATTCTATCATCGCATTCAATGTCGCATGTTTCCTACTTAAAGCATCTGCCACAACATTTCCCTTGCCTAGGGTATACTGAATCATAAAGCCAAATGAAGCAATATATTCCATCCATCTTTGTTTTCTCAAGTTTAAGTCACGTTGAGAAAATAAATACTTAAGGGATTTATGGTTGGTAATCAATTCAAACTTCTCTCCTAAGAGATAATGCCTCCACATCTTAAGGGCGAACACCACTGCGGCTAACTCAAGGTTATGCACTGGATATATTTTCTCTCGATCCTTGAGTTGTCTACTAGCATAGGCAACTACTCTTCCTTCTTGCATAAGGCATTCTCCTAAACTGGTCCCACATGTGTTAGTGTAAATGGTATATGATTTTAAACTATCAGGTATAATTAGGACTGGTGCGCTAGTCAATGCATCTTTTAACTTTTTAAAGGCTGTATCACTTTTATTACTCCTAGTGAATACCAAATTCTTTCTCGTTAATTGGGTTAATGGAGTAGCAATCTTTGCGAAATCTTTAATGAATTTCCTATAATGTCCGGCCAATCCAAGGAAACTTCTTACCTCTGTAGCATTTCGGGGTATCCTCCATTCCATGATTGCCTCGATCTTCGCGGGGTCCATGGCCAAGCCTTTACTTGACACAATATGTCCTAAATATCTTACTTCTTCCCTTCAGAAATGGAACTTCGAGAATTTTTCTTTCAGTTGGTTCTTTCTTAATATCCCTAACATTTTCTCAAGTGTTTTTCATGCTCTTCACGATCTTTGGAAAATATATGGATATCGTCTGTGAAGACCACCACTATTTTATTTAGAATGACCCTAAACACTCTACTCATTAGGTCTACAAAGAAGGCGGTTGCATTCGTTAATCCGAAGGGCATAACTTCCCATTGGAAAAATTTGTCTGGTGTCCTAAATGTAGTTTTGTCCTTGCCGTCCTCCGCAATTCTTAACTGGTGAAATCCAGTAGCAAGGTCTAGTTGGGAAAATACTCGAGCTCCTCCCAAGTGGTAAAAAAGGTCATCGATTCTTGGTAAAGGGTACATGTTCTTTTTGGTCAATTTATTAAGTTCTCTATAGTCCACACAAAGTCTCAAAAATCCATCTGCTTTGATCGCAAATACTACAGGTGCACCATATTCTGAGGTACTTCGACAGATAAAACCTTTTTGTAACAACTCTAAAATCTTCTTATCTAAGTCCCTTCTTTCCTTGGGCGCCATATGCCTCAAGAGAAATGCTACAAGTCTAGCGTCCTCCTCTAGGTCAATACGAAAGGAGATTTCTCTATGGAGGCGGAATCCCCGTAACTTCCTCAAAAACGTCTAAGAACTCACGAACTTTAAGGACCGAAGATGGTCCTTCAGAACTAGGAGACAAGGAATATTAAAACTTCAGAATTTGGAGACAAGGAATATTAAAACTTCAGAACTAGGAGATAGGGAATATTAAAAGGCTTTGTACTTGTTTCTAACATTATAAGGAATATTTAGGCTGCGTCCTCCTCGGTCCTAAGACGAACGAGTCTCTTATCACAACCTAGGACGACCCCATAAAATGTTAGCCAGTCCATACCAAGGATAAGGTCATACCCCATAAAATATAATGCATACGCTTCGCAATGGAACTCAATATTGTCGACCTCCAATGCTAGGTCTTTACACAATAGATCAAGATACTTAGATCCTCTGACAGGGTTGGCGAACTCAATCGGACTATCTGAGATAGATATGGAAAGGTTCAATAGATTTTCTAATCACTTGTAGATAAAAGAATTAGTAGCTCCAGAATCAAACAAGGTGTATTCCGAATTTCCTAAAATGTAGATTATACCTTCAAGTGAGGGTTGCCTTAATCTCTCGGGGGTCGGCTTTGAATTAGGGTTGCTTCAATTGCATAGTTTGCCACTTTTGGCAGCTTTGGGCAGTCTTTGGACATGTGTCCTTCTTCGTGGCAGTTGTAACATTTTCCCTTGAACTCCTTCTTTGCCAGTGAGACCCTATAACCCTTGGCCTCATGGCCCTTGTGGTCAAAACTCACACAAGTCTTTGCATCTTTTTTGAAGTTCTTCTTCTTGTTTTTCCACCATTCTTTCTTCTTGTTCTTGTTGGAGCTTTCTCCTTTCTCACCCTCCTTGTCCTCCTTGGAGCTTTCATCCATGCAAATGGTAGCTGTCTCAACTAGAGTCTCATAAGTCGCCCAACTGCTACTTGGGCTAATAAGGTTTCTTTCAACAGGGAGTTCAGTCCTTTCACAAATCTACGGGCTTTGTTCATAGGGGTGTCTATCAATCCTCTAAAAACTTACATAACTTAGTGAATTTGGATAAGTATTCTTGCAAACTCAAGCTTCCATGCTTGAGGTGGATGAAATTCTCTAGCTGAATGGTCATTTCTGTCCTTAGCAAAAATTTCGCTTTAAAACGGGTCTTGAATTCGGCCCATGTGAAGATTTGACCCTCGTTCTCCATTGATATTAAGTTTCACCACTCTAAGGCTTCATCCTTCAAATGCTAGGCCGCTATCCTTCTTCTTATTTCATCGGGCCAGGCAGTAGCCTCAAAGATTCTTTCATAATCCATAAGCCAAGATTGGGCACTAGCAAAGCCTTCCTTCCCAGAAAAAGGTTTCCTTCCAAAATTCGTAAAGACCTTACATAAGCGAGAAAAACCAAAGGCCGCATCATCAACAGGAGCTGCGGGAGCCGCTGGGGCAGGATTAACTATAGGGACCTGCTCCACGGTGCGGAGTACTGCTGGAGCAATTCTGGCAAGTAGCGGGGTCTTGCCTAGTTGCCCTGCTTATTAGGATTTTCATCCATTCTACTATCTGAAAAGAAAAGGAAGAATCCCTTAGTGGATACTCCTGAGATAGTATTTAAGATGAAAAAGGAAGAAACGATAAAGGTGCCTAGTATAAATGCGTATGCTTATTGGGGTAAACATATATTATATTTATTTAAATTTGAAAATATTTATCAAATCACAAATACACCTCTCATATGCATATTTCCCTTATAATCTGGTAGCCTATGCTCAGGTACCAAATGTGACAACCCGCCCGGAATGGACCTAAATTTCGACCCAGAAAAGGCCCATCGAAACTTAAAGCCATTCTAAACGAGTCGTTGGTTCCTATAAGGATTACATTTGCACAGATAACAATAAACATATACTTTGAATGGAAATCTCACACAGCAGAAAGAGAAAATATAATATTCAAATAAGATGCACCATTATTTCAAAAATCTCAGAAATACACAGTCACAGGTACATTTATTCAAAAGGTACATCAAATAGTTCATCTTCATAAAATTCTAAAAGAAGCACAACAACAACAGCTAATAATATCATAATAACTTCATCTTCTCCACCGTCTTCAATCAGGACTTCATCCATGGCTTTACCCCATCTACTGACCTGATTGGATGTTAAGGATAGGGGGTCAGAACATAAAGTTCTGTGTGACTGGAATATGGTACTACTTGATGTCCATACCCTATATTCTTAGCAGGTTACATATGTTAAGGTATGTCTGCACAGCACAAAAGAATTCACACAAAAATATCTAACCAATGGGGGTGGATATCCAAGTCAATCGCATATTAGTGTTTTTAGGGTAACGACCCCATGAGGTGGCATTCTCGGTCACTTATGGCCCTATTAAAGGTGGATTCCTACAATCTCTTATAATCCTGAGGCGGACCCCTGGCCTTTTATGAACTCCGTTCCAGTATGTTAACGTTCTTAAGTCTATTCTCTCATTTGTAATATGAGAAGTAGTATTGCGAACATTACTACTTAACTGATATTACCCGGTAGGACACCTATGTCACTTAATACTTCCCTTAGACAGTTGGTGAGCATGCAATAGCAATATATCCTTCAATTACCAACCTGTACCTAGTTAAGCTATTACAAGCTTCTAGAGGAAGTGGACATCCCCCATGAACTACCCTACTCTGTTAACCGTTTTATGCCTAACCACCTTTAAAGAAATTGGACCCAAAGACTTACCTTAATACTAATAAGGGTGGGTCCCATGACTTCGGTTCCTCTCCAAGAAATAAACCTTCGGAGGGATCCTAGTCCTAACCACTTTAGACCCGAATTAGATACGGAGGTGAGTCAGCCACTTAAGATCTTCTTGAGGCGTAGTTAGCCTATTTATTTTCACACATCAACTTATATATATATGTATAGTTATATATATACACACACTAGACCTCTCACATTAACCCATATACTTGTAGATGTTGGATATGTCGATCGGTTCCAGGCAGGCTTCTACTACAAGTCGGTTTAACCTTGTGTCTAGTATACTAAGTTTATGAATGGCCCATGAAACCTAGACATCTCACATTAGTTGGGCATATTTGTGGTTGTTGGATATGTCGGTCGGTTCCGGGCAGGCTTCTACCAAAAATGGCAACTAACCTCATGTCCATGTGTCATTTATTTACACACACACACACACACACACACATATATATATATATATAAGTCATTCTATATATACACACACAAGAAAAACAAATATATATGTATATTTGTTAAGGAGGCATTTCAAATTCAAACTCTAACCTAATCACATTTATTACGCTAATATTACATTTATTACGTTTAAATAAATAATGTAATAATAGCGCCTAATTTATGTAACATTCGTATAAATGTGGAAATTTCCTAATCGGAATTGCAATTGTCATTTATCCAAATTAAGGCATAAAAGTTTTGGTCTTTCCATATTTTACCGCTACAACATAACAAGATGGCATAATGAACATATAACAAACAACAATAATGGAAAACATACACATACATAACAATTACAACTTTATCCTAGGCATGTAGAAAAGGTTCCAAAATTAAAAGTAGAGTATTTCGTACATTCAATCTATATTTCACCCTATCCACCCTTTTTGTGGTGTTATACAACCAAAAATGTTCGCATTTGACTTATTCAATTTTATGAATCCGTTTACACCCAAATTAGGATCAAACCCAATTCAATTATGAAACAATTCAAACCCCAACCTTTTTAGGCAAATCAAATGATAATAAAGGTGAATTACATAGAATATAAATAATAATATATTACTCATCTTTACCTTTAATCCAATACAAAACTCAATTCTACAAAACCAATTCAACGCGACAATTTTTACGTGATTACAAAGTAGAAGATTTGGGGACTTTTCATGTTATCTTATCGCATAGCCAAATCTTTACAGACATAACAATTCATATAGCAAACTGATTATAATATAAATATGCCTTTAATCAAGACAAGATTCCACTCACAAATTAAGTGGGGATGTGATAGAAATCTCAAGATCTGCGATGGTTCTCAACGTTTAAGCGAGCTCTGATTGATCTCCCAATATAAATATAAGAAACATATAATTAGTTTCTTATATATATTGTTTGTGCTAAATTCCAATTTCCTAAACTTATATAATTTGAAATAGAGAGATATAGGATGGAGGTAGAGAAGTAGAAGAAACTTCACCCTTTTTATCTTTATTTTTCTATGGAATTCAGTAGCATGGAGGTAGAAGTTTAGAATAATTAGGGTTTCTAATGTGTTGTTTGAGGGGTTATTTATACTTGCTCATGTAAGCAGGAGCCGTCGGATTTATAAAAATTAATACGAACCATCCATATAAACATAACCTCTTAGAAAACCCAAATCACATAGCCTCATTAGGCTGTTCCAGCCGTTAGGGGGCGTCGACCCCTAATGGTCGACTGTCGGTCAACACTCCTTAGGGGGGCGGTCGACCTCCTTTAGGCCGGAACTCCCAATTTGGCTCGTTTGTTGAGATGTTAATTTTTATTAATGAATTTCCAATTCTTTTTATGTTATTCCATATTTACAAGATACATTGTCCCCTTGATCTTATCTCAAATTCTAATTTCCCTCTTTTATTTTAAATTATTGTTTGGACAATATATATAATATTTACATGATTATATATATAAATATATATATTTTTCGTACACTGTCTAAATTCATTTGTTCACAACTTTTCATACGTTGACCGTTTTCAACATATTATATATGAAAACGATTCAAAATTTCCCCACGAATCCAAATAAAAGAATTTCGTAGCCAAATCATTTTCCACCCATATCATTTAATTTCTAATTTTTAACTATTTAATTTATTATTAATACTTATGAATTTTACGGGGTGTTACAGTGTATATTGAATTTCCTCTAACAGAGGTTATACCTTCAAGAGCAGGCTTCCCTTGGTCTCTTGGGGTCGACTTTGAATTGGTGCTACCTCTATTGCATAGCTCTGGCCACTCTTGACAATTATGGGCTTTGGGCAGTCCTTGGACATGTGTCCTTCTTCATGGAAATTGTAACATTTTCCCTTGAACTTCTTTTTCGCCAACGAGGTCCTACAATCCTTTGCCGCATGGCCATTGCGGTTGCACCTCGTACAACCCTTTGCGTCTTTTTGAATTTATTCTTCTTCTTGTTTTTTTTGCCATTCCTTCTTCTTGTTTTTATTGGAGCTTTCTCCTTTCTCCCCTTCTTTATTCTCTTTGGCGCCTTCAGCCATGCACAGGATAGTTGTCTCAACTAGGGTTTCAAAAGTTTCCTCAAATGTTACTTGGGCTAAGAGGGTTTCCTTCAACGGGGAGTTCAGTCCTTAAATAAATCTAAGGCCTTTGTTCATCGGGATGTTTACTAATCCTCTTCCAAACTTACATAATTCGGTAAATTTGAAAACATACTCTTGCAAGCTCGAGCTTCCATGCTTGAGGTGGATGAATTTCTCTAGCTGGATAGTCATTTATGCTCTTGGCAAAAACTTTGCTTCGAAACGGGTCTTGAATTCAGCCCATGTAAATATATGGCCCTCATTTTCCACCGATACTAAGTTCCACCATTTAAGGGTCTCATCCTTCAAATTCCAGGCTACAATTCTTCTCTTCACCTCATTAGGCCAGCCAGTAGCTTCGAAAATTCTTTCACAGTTCATTAGCAAAGCTGGGCATTAGTAAAACTTTCTTTCCTAGAAAATGATTTGCCTCCAAGATTCGTAAAGTTCTTGCAGTAGCAAGAAAAGTCAAAGGCTACCTCAACGGTAAGAGCTGTAGGAGCCGTTGAGGGTAGGATTAGCAACAGGGACTTGTTCAACAGTACGAAGATGTTGTTGAAACCATTCTGGCATGTAGCGGGATCTTTCCTGGTTACCCTGCTCAGATGAGCTTTCAACCATTCTACTGTCTGAAAAGAAAAGGAAGAATCCTTTAGTGGATACTCCTAAGATAGTATTTGATCTGAAAAAGGAAGAAAACGATAAAGATGCCTAGTATAAATGTGTATGCTTATTGGGGTATATATATATATGTGGTTTGAAAAATCTTTTTCAATATACAAATATGCCTTTCAAATGTATAATTCCGTTATAATCAGGTAACCTATGCTCATATATCAAATGTAACAACCCGCCCGGAATGAGCCTAAATTTCGACCCAGAAAAGGCCCATCGAAACTTAGAGCCATTCTAAACGGGTCTTTTATTCCTGTAAGGATTTACATTTTCACAGATAATAAAAACATATACTTCGAATGGAATTCTCACACAGTGAAAAGAGAAAATATAGTATTCAAATAAGATGTACCATTTATTAAAAATCTCAGAAATACAACAGTCACAGTTACATCTGTTCAACGGGTAAATCAAATAGTTCTTTCTCACAAAATTCAAAAAGAAGTAAAACAATAACTACTAATAATAGCATAACAACTTCGTCTTCTTCCTCAGCTTCAATCATGACTTAGTCCACGGATTTTACCCCATCTACCGACCTGTTGGATATGTTAAGGAGAGGGGTCAGAACATAAAGTTATGTGTGTCTGAAATATGGTGTTACTTAATGTCCATACCTTATATTTTTAGTAGGTTACATAGGTCAAGGTATGTCTACACAAGATTCACGCAAACACCACGTATCTAACCAATGAGGTGATCGCCCATTAGTGTTTTTAGGGTAAAGACCCAACGAGGTGGGCATTCTTAGTCACTTATGGCCATATTAAAGGTGGATTCTTATGATCTCTTATTACCCTGAGGTGGACCCCTAGCCCCTTAAGACCTCTTCCTAATTCATTAATGTTCTTAAGTCTATACTCTCAATTGTAATATAAGAAGTAGTATTGTGAACGTTACTACTTAATTGATACTACGGTAGGACACCTATGTCGCTTAAGACATCCCTTAGACAATTGGTTAGCATGCAATGGCCACATATCTTTTATTTACCAAGTATGTCCCTAGTTAAGACCTTACAAGCTTCTAGAGGAAGTGGACATCCCCGTGAACCATTACTGTTGATGGAAAAAAATGTCGTAAAGACCCCAGATTCCAATTACTTAGGGATTATAGTTTCAGTTGTAAAAGTAAGTGCGGAAAGCAGTAAATAACACGAGAGATTTCTAGTGGTTCGGTGTGATAGCCCGCAAATCTGTACTATTTGAGTTGACTAAATACCACATGTCAAAACCAAATAACACAGAAACACGAGTCATTAGGGTTAAAGAACTGGAAACAGATAGAAGAAATAATAAGAGAACATCAGAAACTCACAACGGAATGAACAAAATATAATATCATATATCACAACTTTGAAATACAAATTTGAATTTTGTATATACATAGCATATCAGAGTACACCACATATACATTACAGTGGAAGTAACTCTAAATAACTAATGGTGAAGCCTTCTGCTTTAAGCTCCTCCAAATGTATCTGTAAAAGCCTAACACTTGACTGCTCGTACGAATTTGGGCACCCAAGAGTTTAGGGAAAAATAAACTTTTGGTTAGTCATGTAACTGGTGTGAGTAAACTCCAACCATATTGCTTAACTTTGGAAAACACTTTGAAAGAAAAGGATAATAGTAAGACCAACCCACACATAAATATGGACAAGTTTTACCTTACTATAACCCAAAACATTTTTTATATCAAAATCCAGTGATATTATAATAACGTCTAATCAAATAGATAACCAAATAGTAGAACGCTGGCATCTCACACTCTACATACATAGTATAAAATCAAAAACTGCAGGGCGCTTATTGAAGATTGGATTCCAACTATGAAAATATATGGGACTACCTCCCGATCAGTGTACTCTTGAGGGGATACATGGAGGTTCAGCAAGAACGTCTTACAACCCGGCCACACATGACCGACCACTCATTTAGCTTGAGTGTACCGAATGTATTATCACCCACTGTTGTCTGCCATCCAATCGTAACCCATAAGATACAAAAGCGAAAGAAGAATAAATTTAATTTTCTTTGGATCGGTGATAATAAACCTCGCTTGGGTATGACCAAACTAGCCATGCTGCCTGCCCGATTTTTGTCATTTCCCGGTTGTGAGGCCGAGGCTACATTTATCTTTTATAATATCTGGACATCATTCACTTTAAATGCCACATCGTCAAACCCGTCAAATCACTAGTTGACTTCTCAAAAATATTATGGGTATAAAAAGCTAAGAGAAACGAATTTCTCCGCTACCAACGTAATACCTTGAAAAGATCATCTTATGTGATCTGTTAGGGGTACTTTGTCAAACATTCGTCCATACAAGTTGTCCTGGGTCTGGAAAAACAAAACAGCTCTTGCATTTTTACTTCATCTTCGATTATCTTCAGCATAATCTAATTCGCAACGCCTATGGCTATACGGAGTGGTTTTCGGATAATAAATCCAACTGGTCTCTCCGTATTGACAACAATGTCCAGAAATCATTCACCACTCAAATCAATATTCTTCATATCTATTCTCTACAAAACTATTAATTCAATGGCTTCCTCAAGTTCAACTCAGAAATTGAAGTTAACCAAAACCATCAAAGGTTATCTTCATAATGACAAAGAAGCTATCAATACTTATGTTAACTATGTAGCAAATGCTAAAGTTAACAAGGGTGCTTTCTCCATCTTTAGCGAATTTCCATCCTATGATCTTACTTCTCTCTTCGAACACAACAAAGTCCTAAGTCTAATTGATTCTCGTGACATCGACGAAGTGTGTTATCCCAAAATTTTCAAGATGTTCTATACAAATCTTAATTGGGGATTTTATAAAGGCAGTGAAGACCAAATTTGGAGTAGTATCAAAGGCACTCAAATTGTTCTCGATGCCGAACTCTTAGGCACTATTCTAAATTGTAGAAGCACGGGCTCAAATTTTTCGGATTTCATAATCGATGAAACCGATTTAGAGACCTACCACGACATATTTGAAGATGATGCTCCAATGGAGTTCAAAAATCATTTCTTTCATCAAAAAACAAGAATTGTAAACCTTCTCCTCCAACTTACCATCACTCCCCATTTCGGAAATTTCAACAATCCAACTCTCAAAGTCCAAAAGGATATCTTTGCTATTATGGGTGTTTATACTATCAATTGGGTTGACATTATTTTAAATGAAATTAAGCCCATAGAATTGTCCTCAAGAGAATACACTCTCTACTATAGTGTTTATCTCACTCGTGTTTTCAAAAACTTTGGATTTGATCTTCATGGAGAAGATTTTGTGCCTAGAAAAGTGTTTGACTCATCAATCATACATCTCATGCAAATTCCTCTCACTTTCAAGCCATATGAGACATTTGAAGCCAAATAAGCTCGAATGAAGCAAGAACAAGCGCCAATGGAAGTTGAAGAAGAAGAAACTTCTTTAGAAAGTGTTGAGTGTCCAACCAACACTAGACGCATTTCTAAAGAGACGATTGTTCCAAATCAAGTCAAAATTGTCAACAATCAAAAGAAGCTTAAGAAGAACTTCTCCAAAATGACTAAGTTCATGATCAAGATGGGAAGAAAGCTTGGAATCTCACCTCCCTCATCATCATTAGAAAACTAGACTATCTAGTTTATTCTATCTCTATGTATTTGCTTATGTTTTGCTTTCGAAACTCGTATTTAGTGTGTCTTAATTAGTTGGATGTATTTGCTTTCTATAAAGTAATGAATGGAGTTTTATTTATGTTAAAATCATCTTTAAATCTCTGTAAAAACTTTAGAATTAACTAAAATTTAATATAAGTTCAAAAGATTCAAAATTTAAAAAAATTCAAAATTATCAGTAAAATATATCGACATACATTTATGTATATGTCGACATATAACTGCCAGATTTTCAAATTATTTAAAATTTTAAAATTAAATAACTACTCATGCCCATTCAAAATCCAACGAATTCCAGACCGTATTTAAGTCTATTTCTTCCAGAAAAATTCAGTATTCTCTTTCTTCTTCTCCTTTATTCATTTCTTATCAAATCCATGGTAAATCCAATTCATAATCTTAGTGAAAATCTAGAAGAAACCTTGAATTCTTTCAAAAATAATATCTCTATCATTCTACGAAACCAGCATCATCTCGAACTAAGCCAAATAAAGATGTTTGAGCAGCAAAAGAAACATTTTGATGTAATTTGGTGGCTAATCTCTTCTCTTTTCAGAGATGAAGATAATAATCTCGCAAAGGCTCCATCAGCCAAAGAAGATGAGGATTGGGAAGTCATCAAGAAGGATCCAATCTTTGGAGAAGATGGTTGGGTTGAAGTCACAAGAAATGTTTAATTGATTGGTATGGTTGATTTGATTGATTTGTTTGAAATTTGAATTATATGTCTTCAAACTTGTATATATTAATACATATGGTATAGTGTGCTTTGATTCTATTTGGTTTGTATAGACATTAAACAAATGTAAATATAATACTTGGATTGGTTGGTATTTGATAATCGTAATATTAGGAATTACTATTATAGGATTATATAGATTAAGGGGGAGTATTCTACTTTGAATTATTAGTTACTTAGTTTCTTATAGGATTTATTTAAGATAGTTATACAATTTAGGGGGAGTAGTTTTAGAATTTCTTTTTGATAATGCCAAAGGGGAGAAATTATAAGAAATAGACATAGTTTATAGGATTCATATAGACAGGGGGAGTATTTGAAGGATCATCATCAATAGGTATATACAGGTATTATATTTTATAAACTAAGGTTGTCATCATAAAAAAAGGGGGAGATTGTTGGAGAATGGAGTTTTGATGACAACAACCTTATTTCAATATTAGTTGATTATAAAATATATACTAATACTTTTGTTTAGAATATATACACACACACATATGCAGGATTTATATACAGAAATTATTACTAAAGATTGTACAGTTCAAAGATGTTAGAGATTCAGAATTCAGAGATGTATCAAGACTCATGAGTATTCAAGATTTCAAGAGTTCAAGATAAATATAGTTATAGAGTTATGTAAGACTCTGAATAGCACTCCAGGTTCAAATTCAAATTAATTCCAAATTCTGTTTTCAAATTCTATCTTCAGTCTCTTTCTTCTCTATTTACTTTCTATTTTTATTTGATTTTTAAACTTAATTTTTATAAGTTCATACATTATAAGTTTTATATATTTATATTTTATATACTTTATATTTATATAGTTTTAAACTCTATAATTTTCATAAATATGTTTATATAGTTTATATTTATATTTTCATATGATTTTCTACTTTATAATATTTATTTATAACAATATATGTTAATTCAAGAATTTCCAGAATTATATATATATATCAAAACACTTGAAAAATGTTCAAAATTAAATTTTGTACATGTATATGTCGACATACATATATGTACATGTCGATATATAACCGTCATTTTTTCAAAATTAAAAGGAAGTGTCTTTTCATTATTTGTGACGGTTTTGGGATGTTGCAACCTTTCACACATTATAAAAAGGGGATGATTTTGAATTTTATATCACTTCTTCTTCTTTATCATCACTCCCTTTCATTACACCTTTATTCTTTATAATTTTATGATTTCTACACCTATACTCTGCCGAATTCAATTCTATTTTCGCCAATCTTCTTCTCTCTACACTCTGCACTCATTACTCTCTGAATCAAGTGATATTGAAGAGTTATAGGGTTATTTGTAATTGTTTGGGTTGTGTAAGTAATCGGTGGTATCCCTTGTAGCCATGAAATTAAGGATGGGTAATCGGTGGTATCCCTTGTAGCCGTGAAATCAAGGATGGGTAATCGGTGGTATCCCTTGTAGCCGTGATATCTAGGAGGTTGGAATTGGTGGTATCCCTTGTGGCCGTGAAATCAAGGAGGTTGTAATTGACTATTGATATAGTAATAAAACTCTAGGCAATCTAGCGTTGCGGAGACTGGACGTAGGAGCAATTCGAACCAATATAAAATACGGTGTGTTCTTTCCTTTTCTGCATTTTACTTTTGTTTATATTTATGTTTGTGTTTGATTCTGTGTCTGTAATTGTCTCTGTGATGTTTGTTCATATAGTAGTTCACATAAACTCTAGATTTTGTTTAAATTCTTAAAAACACTATTCATCCCCCCTTTAGTTGTTGTTTTGCCTTAAGGATCCATTCCGCAATCCCTAACATAGAGTAGTCACAATTGACCTAATCTGAATATGAGTTCTAATGTAATTTATGATGGTTTGACTTATGTAATGATAACTTATGTGTAAATGTATATTACCTAAAAGGAATTTTATTGTGAAGGACAAAGTTCATAACTTTTTTTGCTTCAAGTACAACCTCTTTAAAATTTATTCGTAAGGACAATAGAATAAAATGAAACTATACAATATCAATATATGAAAGAATTATGCAAAATCGATACCGCTTATGTTGTCCTTCTCATCGATTTTTTGTTTTTATGGTATATTTAGTTGAAAAGTTTGCCTTTCTCACTAAAAAATTAAAAGCTTGTCCTTATGGCTAAATAAATGATGAATTTTGTCCTTCACACTATTTTCCTGTTACTGTTACGACGTAAAAACTAATTAAGTATACATTTTGAATTTTATCTTTTAAAATATACTTTGTAGACTTTGAATAGATTTTTGGAGTTATACCTTACCATTATGGTGCGTTCTATATGCCATGTTTTTAGTAATAATAATCTCCTAGAGTAGCTTATATCCCCAGACATCTGGCCTCGAGGCCCCAACCTTTCTTAAATGGAAAGGACTTTTTCCGCCCCTTGCATATAAGGTAGTTCTTTATTTCGTGCGCTTCACTTTCTCTTTTGCAAGAGGTTGCATTGTTATCAAGATTTCGCATTTTTGCAACAGTTTTTGGATGATTATGACAAGTTGTGAAAAATAATTGAATTCCTCGTGCCTACGGTGGCCTTTCTCATGGATTGGGGGTAGATAATATTTTTGTGTCATTATCTCCATTGTAGAGGTGTAGTTATATCGTACGTTACAGTATTAAAACATTATTTGTATACTTGTGGTGAGTCACGAAATTATTTAGCATTTTATGCACTTGGAATGACCTTCCTTGCAGGTTGATGGTGGATAATGGTCCGTCACCATCTCCTTTGCAAGGGGTGTTGTAGTCCCCTGTGTGTCGTAGTATTGCAATAGTCTTTAGGTAATGGTATTGAGACGTTAAACTATTATGTATATATAAAAATAAAAATAAAATTTTAAGTTATTAATTTAAAATTAATTTTTCAAAGCACTTTACTTTGAAAACATGACCAACGGTGTCCATATATAGTTTTCTACCATATGGTCAAGTGATATGGATATTTATCATCTCAACCCGCAATTTATTATTTTATGGGTATATATCATTTCGACTCGCAATTCCAAATTCAGTAAAAATCGTTTAGGTCTATCATTTCAACCCATAACGATTTTTCCCTAATCTAATGTATGTTCGGTATGCAACCCTAAGTGATTTTTCCTAAACTAGGAGTATCAACAACATAGCAAATCATCATATAACATCAATCACATCTTAAGTCATGTCATCAGTGTACCAGTATGTCATATGAATATCGTGTCATATATGAAAGGTGTATACATATCAAACAATTTCTACTAGCAACCCTATACATTTCATAACAATTCATTTATGCTAATCTAACATCCATGAAACAATGTAGGCAAGTGTGAGATAAACTCACCTTTTTGGCACAAAATGAAGACGGCAAACAAATAGACATGAGTGAAACTGACACAAGCACAGATAAGTTATGACAAGTCAAGCACAATAATAATCACGACTATGAGCGGCAAATCAAATATGCGACCAAATCCCGACCAAGGGCAATTCCAAGCTTCTCTCTCCATATTTTTTGTTGGAGCAAGGAATAAAACAAAATTCAACACCTCAAACCGGGTAGAAGAAACAAGGGCAGGAAAAAATTCCACATAGCAAATTAACCAAAGCAGCGATTTTTTTTTTCACAACAGCAATCTAACATCTCTCGCACCTATTTTTTAGATAGAAGGGAAGAAAGGAACTCAGCAATAAAGCGTCACAGAAGAAAACTGCATGCATCTGGCCTGACCTTGCTTCGATCAGTATGGAGCATAGCCAGAGTAGGGTCCTACATCAGAGCTAGGCAGAGGAGAGTGAAGGGACTGAGCGCTGGTGGGAGGCAACGGACTCAGAGGCGCACCGTACTGTAAGTGTTTGCTGGCCTGGGAAGAATAGGCCAGCCATGATGGACATTATTTTCATGCATAAAGAATAAAAATGGAGGAAATAAATGGGTGGAAAGTAAGAAATAGCATGGCATTACATGCTATAGGTTTTGTGTGCGTCATGAATTGCATACAATTTTTTATGGTATACTCTTCCCCTTTTTTTTTCTCGTGATATATGATTAAAGAGAAGAAAGAAGATGTGGAAAAAGAAAATTCCAAAAGAAGAAAGTGGATGCTACAGGATTAGGCATAAAAAAAAGAAAAGGAAAAAAAGATAAACGAAGCCAATGAGATCGAAAAGGCAAAGGACGGATTTGTTTTAAAATAAAAATGAAATGATGGATGCTTTGGAAATTAAGGAACCGCTTTGGAAACCAAAGGTTTATATATTTTTTTTTGAAGAAAACATGAAGCAACATTTAGTAAAATCACGCATTCATGAATACACGAATGTTAGGGGCAAAACATGGAGAAAGAATGCAAAGCTTGTAAAAGAATGCAACGTAGGAAAATGGTTATTAAAAGAATGGAACAAAAGATTTGTAATGAAAAGGAAAAAGAGATTTTGAAATGTGAAGGCATGTTTTGTAAAGGGAAGAATGTACATATGTGCCTACTTACTAAGCTTCAGAATAAAAAAAACAGATGGTTTAGTGAAATATAATGATGGGTTTTGCAGATTCAAAATGTATAGAAAAATAAGCAAGACCCAAATAGAGACACGTCACACTCAGATGGCTTTGTTTCAAAAATGAACCATGCAAGTCTTTTTGAAATTACAGTGCAAACTGAACAACAGAACTGACAAATGAACATATTGCGTTGATCGTGATAAGATGGACGCAATGGTATATAGTTTGCAGTGTCACGATGCTCCATTCAATAACGTGTTACGGACCCCTTTGAACGGAAAACTCGAATGGGAAAATGGAGGTCAAAACATCCGATTTTCATGGAACAAATTTCGTCGTTGGATTCGTGACAACGAGTATAATACTTTTCATGTTTTCCAAGCTGGTTTCGAAGATGTTTTAAAATCGCTAAAATTTGAACAGTTATGCGCAGCTTTACACTGAAAATTGCGCTACCGACAAACATTCATATTTTTCGACGAAATTTTCACAGTTTCTACGTCTTAATGAATGTATTTCAAATTTTAAATTCCCGTTATGAAAAACCATAGAATATTTTCAAATAAAATTCGATTTAAATCAGAATTTAAATCGTTAAAATAGCGGGTTGTTACATGTTGGATCCTCTTTATTAAAGTAATTATGTCGCTTAAAGTTTATACAACCATAAAAGAGTGATTTCCTTTTTTGTTCGAATACAAATTTGGTGGATTAATGATTTTTTGGGTTTTATTTAGGGTAAATAAGAAATAAGATGAATAATAAGGAAATGCTGGAATAGTAAAGATACAGAGGTTCAGATTTTTGTTAGTCCCGAGTCCACAGGATAATCCACTATTGTATTATGATTTATAAGAACATAAATTTCAAGACATGTAATGTTTTTTATTTTTTTGAGAAAGTATCTTTCATTTCTTGGAGAAAGCGTCCACTTTCATCCGCCTTCCAGAGCATTCTTTTATAGTGCAGAACATGCACTATAAATTGTCATACTTGCCCTTAATTTCCTACCTTTATCTTTGCCACTAGATTTTAGGAATTAAATCGCTTTACCCAAAATCTCATGTCCCTCTATACCTAAAATCTCCTAATTGATTGGACATAGAGGAATAGAGAATTTTAGGTATAAGTGATTTTCTCTCCAGATTTAGAGGCTTGTCATCTATCTATACTCTATTGTATATGTTAGTTAATACTAGATAAGTGACATGTTTTGTAACACCCCGTAATTTATAACACATTAAGATGATAAGTTAAAGAATAATTAATTAAATAATTGGGAATTATGTAAAACGGACTGTGCCATTGCGTTCATCTCGGAATTCTGCTTGAGATAGACTCCGAGTTTGCGTAAAACGGACATCGTATGAAGAAGTAATTAAGTTTTGAAGTTTATATATATATAAGCCTCTTATATATGAATAAAATAAATATAGAATTCAAACCAATTCAAAATTGAAACAGCAGAAAGGGGAGCGGGAAAATTCCCGCCCATGGGTGTCAACTCATGGGTCGACCCCATCAAGGGGTGTCGACCCCTATGTCGACCTCTAGGTCGACACACTAAGGGGGAGTCGACCCCCATACGGATCTAGGAAGATCCCTGCTTCCGAACATGGACTAATTTCTATGCAAGATTCATCAGCTGATGGCTATATAAAAGACCCTATACCCATTGTTTTATTCATCTAAATCAATGGCCACGGTGAGATGCTGCTCCAAATCGGATTAAATTAGCCTTTTCTGCTACAACGATGATTCATACATATTCAAAGAACACTGATTCAACATCAACACGCTTTCCTCGGTTTTCTTAGATCCATTCTATGTAAGTCTACATTATTTTTAGATATAAACACTTAAATGTTATTTTGACATGTTATGAATTGGGTCTAAGCCTATGACTATTTGAATCATATCAGATCTGCCATAACCTGTGTTTCTAAGTTAATCTTGACATGTTATGATTTGGATCTAAGCATGTGACTAATTGAATCATGTCAGATTTATCATTATTTGTATATCTAATTCACTGAATAGATCTCATCATGCATGTTTATGATCATGTCACTATGCCTAATCATTTATATTATCACATGTTCATCAGATCTGTTCTTATATGCCTATCTTGTCATTATGCCAAAAAAATTCACTATATGCTTATTCAGTTGCTATGCCTATTTCTGTCACCTTATGTCCATCTTGTTATTATGCTTATTTCTGTTCTCTTCCCTTCTTCTTTTCCCTTTTTATTTTATAGCCAGGCTACCTTCGAGCCTAGGCATACTACTAAAATATGCGAACGTGTGAAATTGGGAACAAGGGGAACACGTTAAAATTGCGGCATAACTTGTATTGGGAAATTTGGGCATAACTTTAATTAAATACATAAATATGGATTTGGGGAATAAACCAAATTGTGATTTAGATCTTAATTTGGGGCATATGGTACGCGATGAATATGACTTGGGAAAGGGGCATGAAACCCTATAATGAAATAGGGATAATTGTTAAATAAAGAAAATTCCTAGATTTACAGTAATTAGAAACTTTAACCGCGCTTAGACACGAGGTTAGATTACACTTATGGTAGAAGTCTGCTCAGACCCACCCGGCATATCCAGCAACCACACGTGGCGAATCTAATGTGAGGTGTCTAAGTGCATAAACACGTAACGGGCTAAGACATGAGGTTAAGTCCAACTTGTGGAAGAAGTCTGCCCGCCCGGCATATCCAACATCCATAAGTTGTAGGCTTCGTGTGGGAGGTCTAGCGCATTATAACCATAATTGAATATATGGTAATGAACTTGAATACTTAACTTAGTTGAATCCATAGGGATTGCATGAACATGTTAACTTGAGTAGGGGTTAAGTAAATTTGTATGATTCAGTGGGAGGGTTAAGTATATCTTGGGGCGGTGGGTAATATTTATATATAGGCCCACAAACTTAACCCGTTAGGGTTTTGCAATCTTATTACACTGGTATGGAATAACCTATGGAATCCTAGTAGTGGGGATGCACATGTAGGGGGAAGCTTGTATCATCTTGTGTGTGGGACCTGTTTCAGGCAGTAATCCATATATAGGTATCAAACGAGTACACCGAACTAGGTCAGAGTCGGGGCACGCTTACTGGCCTGATTGTAAGAGATCCAAAATGAAGGGATGGTGTGGGTGGCAGATTCCGACGGGGTCATGTGCGTGCATGGGTCCGGACTAGTGGAGGCTAGGACGTCGTGACATAAGTAGATATGGTTGTGCACATCCTAAAAACGAAGGGTTGCCACTTTAGGAAGTGATATGTCCTACTGTGGGGCCAGTACAGGGTATCTACGGAGTAGGAAGCCGATCGATTGGGGTAGTAATTAGAGTACATCTAGACTTCAGTATGTTTAGGAGCCCGTTATTATCCTTTGGGTCACTCGGGTATGTTCAGATTGGTTGCCTGTTATTGTATGGTGTTAAACCTCTCGTTAGAAGTACGCCTAAGTCTTCCATCTTATACTTGTTGGGGATCATCTTGTTCATATGATACTAGTATTGGTGCAGAGGAAGAAAAGTGTTAGGGAAGCGCTATTTATTATATCCTGTTTTTACTGTTTACCTTATCATACCTGCCTTGTATGTTGTTATCTATTTCTTAAGTTTATATGCCTGTTATGATGCTTTTACTTATTTATATGCTAAAAGTAACTGGACTTGCCTGAATTTATGTCAGACCCATTTTGTTTCCTCTTCTTTCTCTTTTGTCCTCCCGCCCCCCAGGTTTTTAGGGTGAGAATACTCAAGCTTCATCATGATTCTTCTTTCCTTCTGCTTGGAGCTGCTTAGATGTACTGCTTGATTTCATACCTTTTTTACTGTGGCTATGTTTTTGAGGATTATGCTCCTTTCATGTTTATTGTACCTTGATGATTTTAGTACAAGACAGAAGTTTTAAGTTGATGTACTGGGTTTTATGTATTTCAGACTTATGATGTAACTATGCTTTGAACCACGATGTTTTCTGCTTAATAAAAGTTTTTAAATTCCACCTCTATTTTATGTCTATCTTGTAATGTTTCTGTTTTTGTTTACCTATAATGCTTCACGAATATTAATGCATTCTCTTAATGAGTGACATTAACGGACGTGGGGTGTCACATGTTTCATGGCCGAAGACTATGGCTTTGTGGGAATTTCGAAAATTTGGCCGAAGGCTATACTTTGGAGCGGCACACTTGTCCCACTTCATCTTTTAGTATATTATTGAATTATGAGCTTCGTGTACTCTTAATACGAAGGCCTAGGCACATGTTAGATACTGCATGGCCTTTCTTACTTTGCTTAAGGTGAAAACCAGGTGTAATGATATTAATAGAGCATGTAAAATTTGCGTTATTTGTATTTTTTTCTTCAAATTTTACTTGTTAGATTATAGTAAGTTTATTGAATTTATATTAGAGTATGAAATTAAAAATGAAGTTGTTCGCATTACTTATTCTACAATATTAATTTAATTAAAATTTATGTTTTATGAAATGATAATTAATATAAATAACTTAAAAGATATTTTTTTATTTAAGTTTTACAAAATAAATAATTATTTCTTAATTACTTAATAATTTATACATGCTACCCAATCTCTAACGAACAACTAACCCAAAAAGTTATCCGCGAATGCTCTAACATCTAATCCAAATTATTTTTGAACACACCCTTACTCGAATTTAAATGCCATGAAACTATATGCCATGTAATTCTATGCCATGAAATTCAAGTTCAATCCGACCCGAAGCCTGATTTTCGCATGAGCATGATACTTTGATATCGAGGGATCGCAATCGTGATCACTCGAACGTTTGACGGCCTTCCAACAAGGTAGGCTAATAATGGAGAAGTTGGGTGAGATCTCAAATTCCTCTAAAATACGAGAGTCATACTAATAGAATATGAATCATGAAGATACATCTGAAGATGAGATATGTAAAAACACATCATAAATATCAGAAAATTGGGCTGGAAGTGCTACTCGATATTATGCAATATGACCGATATGTCTAGTGATAGGGAATGGTACTATGTATCTAGGAACCAACTTGCCAGTCATGCTGAAACGTGTCACCTCTCCCAAGGAGATGCACGAATACCCATAAGATCAGCAATGGGGAACTCAAAAGGCTTCCTATGGTTGTCCACGTAGAATTAACATTCGCTCTGTGTCTCTTTTGTTTCCTTACGGATAAGATCGATCACGAATAAGCTAACTAGGAATATCTTGAAGTCTCAAGATTTTCTTATATTCACACATTTATATTTTAGTTCCTAAATGACCCCTTGCGACTTCCCTCTTTTGGAGAAATTTAGTTTAAATCTTGAATATAAGGTTTTCAAAAATTTAACGTTTATCCCAAATACAAGAACTAATATACTTAATAGATAAAATTATCTCATTTCAGCCTTTCTATAGCATATATTTTAAAAATACACAATCAATTTCTCAATTCTCAAGAGATTAATAACGATGCCTCACTATAAGTTATAGCAAATTACTTAGTTGAATGGTTGGTATTTTGATTACGAAATCAAAATAGCCCTGTTATTTTTCTTTTCCGCTTATTACACTCGATGACCACATACATCCTCTAAAATATAAGAATGTATTTCTAAAACATTGCTCACGTTCAAGATATTTTACTCCTTTTAAAACATATCATCTTATAAAAAGTATATTAATATTTATTCCTTAATTTTACAAAACACTGTTTCACTTAAAATAACCTCTTTAGCTTATTTCAAAGTAACATTAAGCTATAAAATTTAGTAATCTGAACGATCTCTTGGCTGCAGAGTCGACGTAGTATCAATGTTGCCTTTCCACTTTTCTACTTTTCTCAATTTATTTAATGGCTAACGTTACTTATAATGACCCAATTTTTTGAACAATTCAAATCGACGATAAACCACATATGTTAGACTTGAATCATTCAAAACATTGAATTGTTAATTTTATTTGAGGTAAATAAAAATCAGATCACAGAATCACATATAAAGAAGCAAAACTACACGTAATGTGGGTAAAAGAAAACCATAATAGTACACAAGTTACAATCAAAATACAAAATCCTACATATGTACACAAATAGAGTCATATGCTCATGCAACACAAAACCCATACATAGATGTCTAATAATATATATATATATATATATACACGCAACTGATAGAGATGAATAACTAATACAATACAAAAGCTGATAGATTGATACAAATTCAACAAGAATCCGAGCGCCAATAGATGCATCATTAAAGACTGTGATATTCAAGTTGACCCAAGCAATAAGAAAAAATAAAACACTCGAGCCAGGACTAACATTCTCATTTAAGTAAATTAACTTGAGTGAAATGTTCATAGAAATGTACAATAACTTAAAGGATGTTTGGGATTCCATCCTTTAAGGATCTATGAAATTAATACATATAATATAGTATGCTATTATAATACTGTCTATTCAGCAAAGTAAAGTAAGATAAAGTAATATATACTCACTAAACACATACTAATTGAGATCAGACATAAAAGGCAGTGTGCATTGAGGCAACGCAAACTCAAAAGTAGGTTGTTGTAACATACTCTATCGGAAGAAATTTGCAGGCCAATATGATCAAAATCTAAGCCCATTATATATTTAGGTAATGAGTAAGCATGTTGGGTCGCTAAAGATAATTAGGTACCGAACTCTCCGAATACAGTAAAAAGCTCACCATTTACCCATCACATAGCTATCATGCTAGAAATATAAGTAGGTCCTGCCTGAATAGTGTTAGGGATTGTGGAAAGGGTCGTTAAGGCAAAACAAATAGTAGAGGGGGGGTTGAATAGTGTTTGTGAGAATTTAAACAAAATCTAAAACTTATGTGAATAACAGAATGAATCAAACACCACAAACACAATCATAGAAAAAAACACAAATGCAAAAATAAACTGAAATAAAATGCAGGAAAGGAAAGAACACACCGGATTTTATACTGGTTCGGATTGCTCCTACGTCCAGTCCCGCACAACGCTGGATTGCACAGAGTTTTATTACTATTCCACTAGTCAAGTACAATCTCCTTGATTTCACGGCTATAAGGGATACCACCAATTACTACTTCCTTGGTTTCACGGCTATAAGGAAACCACTGATTCCTACTTCCTCGGTTTCACGGCTACAAGGAACACACTGATTCCTACTTTATCCAACCCAAGCAATTACAAATAGCCCTATAACTCTTCAATAACACTTGATTCAGAGAGAGATGAGAAGAGAGTGTAGAGGGAAGAAGTTTAATCAAAACGGAATTGAATTCAGCAAAGTATAAGCGTAGAAATCATAAAAATGATTAAGAAAAATGATATAAAGAAAGAGGATGAAGTTAGAGAAGAAGAGATGATTAAAAATTCGAATTCAAGCCCTTTTTATAGTGTGTGAAAGGTTGTAACATTTCTAAAACGTTTCAAATGGTGAAAAGAAACTTCCTTTCAATTTTGAATTTCTGACGGTTATATGTCGACATAATTTTTTCTACATGTCGACATACTCTAGTGTATTTTTAAATTTTAAAACATTTTCAAGTGTTTTGATCTAAATATAATTCTAGAAATTCTTGAATAAAAATCTAGTGTTGTAAATTAATATTATATAGTAGAAAAACATATGAAAACATAAATTTAAACTATATAAATATATTTATAAAATTATAAGGTTTTAAACTATATAAAGTATAAAAACAAAAATATAAATATATAAAACTTAAGTTTGAAAAATAAAAGAAATAGAAAAGATAAGGAATAGAATAAAGAGAATTGAGGATAGAAAATAGAATTTGAAAGTCAGAGTTTGAAAATCAGGATTTGAATATTGAACCTGGAATGCTATTTAGAGTCTTACATAATTTAGACTCTATAGCTATATTAATCTTGAACTCTTGAAATCTTGATACTCACGAGTCTTGAAATTTTTCTGAATTCCGAATCTTTATCATCTTTAAACTGTATAGCCTTTAGTAATATTTCCTGTATATAATTCCTGCATATGTGTGTGTGTGTGTATATATATTCTATACAAAAAGTGTAAGTATATATTTTATAATCAATGATAATTGAAATAAGGTTGTTGTCATCAAAACTCCATTCTCCAACAATCTCCCCTTTTTTGATGATGACAACCTTAGTTTATAAAATATCATACCTGTATATACCTGTTGATGATGATCCTTCTAATACTCCCCCTGTCTATAAGAATCCTACAAACTATGTCTATATTTTATAATTTCTCCCCCTTTGGCATTATCAAAAAGAAACCATAAAGGTACTGCTCCTAAATGTTTAACTCTCTGAATAAAACTTAAGTAGCTCACCCAATAAAGATACTCCCCATTAACCTATTAGCTAATCCTAAGTAGAATATTCCCCCTTAATCTAAACCTATAATATGATGATTAAATACAAACCAATCCAAGTATTTATAACTACATATGTTTGTTTGATACATATATACAAACCAAATCAAATCATGTCATATGTCTTATATATACAAGTTTCAAACTATAGAATCCAAATCAAATCATACCACACCATATGTCTTAGAATATTTAAACAAATCAATCAAATTGTACCGAATAACTAAACGTTTCTCCAAACTTCAACCCATTCATCTTGTCTAGTAATTGGGTTCTTCTAGATGTCCTTCCACTCTTCTTCAATGTTAAGTGATGTTTGGTTATTTTCATTTCTGAAATGAGAAGAGATATCCCCATGAATCACATCAAATTTTTTTCTTGATATTCAACCATCCTCATTTGAATTAACTCTAGTTTGCGCTGATTACGTAGTAATATAGAGAGAGTTATCTTGAAAGAATTCAAAGAATCATCAAGATGTTCACTTATATTATGGATAGGATTTGCCATAGATTTGATGAGAAATGAATAAGGAAGGAGTAATAGAATAATGAATTTTTCTGGAAGAAATAGACTTAAATATGGTCTGGAATTCATTGGATTTTAAATGGACATGAGTAGTTATTTGAATTTTAAAATTTGAAACATTTTGAAATTCTGTCAGTTATATGTCGACATACTCTTTTTGCTATGTCAACATATTATAAGGAAATTTTTGGAAATTTTGAATTCTTTTGAACTTTTATATTATAACTAGTTTTATAACTTTTTCCAGAAACATAAAGATGATTTTATCATAAATAAAACTCAATTCATTACATGATAGAAAGCAAATACATCCAACTAATCAAGACACACTTTAAATACGAGATTCGAAAGCAAATACACAGAAATATATAAAGATAGATTAAACTAGTGTTGGAATAATACGATCGAATCGACATCCTTAAATTGATGTTTTAATGGTTTAAAACAAAGATCGGTTACAAAACAGTAAATCGAAACTACATAAATTAGGGTTTCTACCTGTTTATATCACATCCGTGATTCTCCATGCAAATCTGGAAGCAAGATGATGAACGATGCATCAAATCGAAAAACACGACAAGCGTTGAGTCTCTAAAAGTATCCACGAACACCTGATCTATAATTTTGTCAAACAAAATTGAGAATTAGAAGAAATGGTGCTAGCCGATTTGGGTTTTTAGGGTTTTTGCTTATATCGATTTAACGGTTTTCTGAATGAATAAAAAAATATCGAAAGATATCGTCCTTTCCTTTTACTGTGTGTAATCCGTAAAATCTAAATAAGCTAATACCATAATTACCCTTATACCAATTCAAACTAGAGAGATTATTCAATCTTTGATCCTCTTTTTGTTTTGAACGGTTCTCATCCCATTCAAGTGTTTTAATGTGTGACCCTATTGGTTATTACAACGTTGGCAATGATTTTAAATCATATTTAAAATCATAAACAGAGATTGGCATCTAGCAATACGACAATGCTACCTAAGTTATAACAAGATCATTGATTCGATACTACCTTTCTATGTCCAGTGTTTCAATGTAATATAATCCTTTTAATCGATTTATCCAGAATTAAATTTGAGGCATGGAACATATCACCCTCTTTATAATTTAATTCTATTTATCTTGATCGATGAGTGGACTATATAAAACAAATAAAAATTTGAGCACGACCATGCATTTCATAGTCCGACTCAATCAAGAGGCCCATGGATATCACCATAAATATATTGTGGGGTCAAATTCTGTGACGGCAAGGAATTTCGCTCGGTCCGAACCAGTAGCTACACCGATCCCGAACGTTCGAAACGCCCTATCGTTTGAGAACAGGACAAAACAGAACGCATACAGAAGAACATTTCACTATATGGTACAACAGTGCATCAGATTACAAGAATATACAGAGTAAAAATGAATATTACACAGAAATATCAGAGATTTAAATTACATTTAAATACATAGCAGCGGAAAATAATACAATACACAACTAGAAGAGATATACGGATACAAAGCTTTCCGGATATCGTTCCAGCTGTAAACCAGGATCCTGTGAATATAAATCTGCAAAACCGAAACTACTAGCTGCCCGTGTCAAAAATAGGGGCACCCAGAGTTTAGGTTAAAACAATAAACTCCAGGTCAGTCATGTGACTGGTGTGAGAACTAAAACAGTTATTAATCTTTATTTTAAATCATTAGGTAAAACAAGGGACCACGCCGTATAACACGGAACGGGTTTCCTCCCAAGAATACCAGTGCATAAAACAACAGCGCAATGCTAAATAAAGAAAAATGAAGCTGTTATAAGACCCAGGTCCTATCACACAATGCAAACGCAAGCCGGGGGATAGGGTTTTCCCTTATAACAGCCAAGGAATGCTTGATACGTTTAAAACAAATCGTTTGATACTATTATAAGTGCACAGTGTATAAAACAACTTCAAATCATAAGTATCAATCATAGGCGGCATGAATGCCCCATACCACTATGTCGCCATATATAGGTTTACAAATAAAACCGCAAATGTCACGTATTTGGAAGTTGGGTTTCCATCTATGAACCGAGGCTAGGGGCAAGATCCTCAACCGATTCGAGACGCTCTAGCCCGTGTCTCAGGAACAGCCGCAACTGCCCCATGGAGCGACAGGGCCGGTCCACCGATGTGGATTATTATGCCTGAACACTACGTCTCCCCACCCTATGGGGTGTAAGTCTGGTCCGTCAGCCGACCAGAATGCATCGGCCGAAACCGATATAACCGAGGCGCCTCGCAACAGCAACAACCACATAAGTCAAACTCGTCAGGGCGTGTAAAACCACTGACGCCACTTCTAGCTAGAAAGAAACGCAAGTCCTCCCTGAGGTCCGTCTCCCGTTTTTGGTTCATACCGGGTGTGAAACACGCGAGGTAAACGTTACACAAAGCTACGCCACAAAGGCCGTGCTTTGATCATCACCACAAGACTTTGCTTTTCAACAGAAGCCTTGATCATTTGCATCTTAGCATGCCACACAGGCAAACCACTCTATGCAACCGATATCAGTCACACAGAATGAAATCCAATGTCAGACACACAGTCCATTTACAAGTCCGTTCTGGGCCTGAACGAAACCGGAGGCACCTAGTACCCCGCATATCCATCGATCTCCAAGTACGTCTGGACGATCACTAACTGTTTCCATCTTCTTGGGTGTACAGCCCAATCAAGATCATCAGTTATCACCCAAACGACGTGAAGACCTCCGGTCTTCGACCATCGTCTTCATCTTCGACTTATCGTCGCATCAGTTATTCAGAATGGGATAAACCCGGTCTTTCCGAATAACTCGCGTATATTTTAAATAAGTGTTACACAAACACAACATACGCCTCATTCCAATTCATTAGTCACTAACCGTAAATTAATCAAGAGAATAATTCCCCAAATATTAACCCCGAAGGCCGAAACCAACATCAGATCAATATCCATAAAACCATTCTGCTTGGCTAACCGCCAGTTAGTTTCTAAATTTCACATTCAAATCTAATTAAAGATTTAACTATCGCCTGGAGCAAAACTGGTGATACTCCATTCTCGATCTTTTCAATCTAATTAAAGATTCATTAAAACTCCACTTAGTTTTAATCTGTGACTGGGTTAAAGAATCAGTGTCATTTAAAACACGGTTCACGATAAACCCAAAGTCACATCCCATTAATTATCGGGTTAAAGAACAAGTGTTATTTAAAACACTGTTCACGATAAACCCAAAAATCAATATCCATTCAATTCCAATTAAATATTATTTAATTGGTACACTTCATTAAATCTAAATCAAAAGATTTAATCTTTTCTCAACTGGGTTCAAGAACAGTGTTAGTGAAGACACCATTCACGACAAACCCAAATCACATTCATTAATTATCGGGTTAAAGAACAAGTGTTATTTAAAACACTGTTCACGATAAACCCAAAAATCAATATCAATTCAATTCCAATTAAATATCATTTAATTGGTACACTTCATTAAATCTAAATAAAAAGATTTAATCTTTTCTCAACTGGGTTCAAGAACAGTGTTAGTGAAGACACCATTCACGACAAACCCAAATCACATTCGATATTCAATACAAGGCTCTGAATAGAAAATATATCGGCTTATATTCAATATCGAATTCTACGACTAACAAATGTCGTATTGGAAATAACGATACATATATATATCTTTCAAATTTCCATAACAACACCTGTAATATCACGAATTCCAACATCGAAATATTCCGAAGACAATTTCGATTCAAATCCACTCCAATGCAATCATTGGAAATTTTGGTTATTTTCAAAACCATTTCAAATTCAATTTATTTATTTAAAAATAAATAGAATTATAATTCTAGTTCAAACTAGTTCATTTCGATAAAAATCTATTTTTATCTTTTCAAATATGGAGTTTTTCATCCCAAATCTTCACAAATCATTTCTTATGATTTTACACAAATTATTGCTATTTTTAATAATTTTATCGAGGCCCGTACAGTCGATTTCCATCAACGGCCATCGAACTGCACTTACAGCGACCTTTTTCGAATTTGATTTGGACATAATTCCAAATCCAACCGTTAGATTTCAAATTTCTAATATTCGTTAGAAAGCTCTTTTCGATACGAACCCAACGGTTCCGGTTTTAGGAGAATCCGACGGTCGGATCTCCCGTAATGTCCGTTTGAAATAAATGGTCGAAATTCGCGAACTGCCGCGGCGCGGCGCGTTCTATTCAGGCCATTATATTATATATATAATATATATAATATATTTTTCGTCGATTTCTATTTAAAACGAATTATATAAATAGTTTTGAATTCGTTTCAAAACATTTTCAACTTCCATTTCAATTCAAATCAAAATTGAATTCTTCTTTATAAATTCGTTTTAAAATCCATTTCCATTCAATTCAAATTTCAATTCAATTTGAATTCATTTCAATTCACTTTCAATTCAATTCGAATTCGTTTTCAATTCAATTCATTTCGAAATCGTTTTCAATTCAATTCATTTCGAAATCGTTTTCAATTCAATTCATTTCGAAATCGTTTTCAATTCAATTCATTTCGAAATCGTTTTCAATTCAATTCATTTCGAAATCGTTTTCAATTCAATTCATTTCGAAATCGTTTTCAATTCAATTCATTTCGAAATCGTTTTCAATTCAATTCATTTCGAAATCGTTTTCAATTCAATTCATTTCGAAATCGTTTTCAATTCAATTCATTTCGAAATCGTTTTCAATTCAATTCATTTCAAAATATTCGATTTCGAAATCACTTTTCAATATTCATTTTAAAATGAATAAAATCGATATAAATATCGTTCACGTCAAAATGGCGTCAATCTAATCCTCACGGCTTCACATATTTCTATTTTCAAATATTCTATTTCAAATATTTCTATTTCAAATATTTCTATTTCAAATAATTTTTTTTCGAAACTGGAATGAGGCCCAATCAATTACCATATAATGTTAATTATATGGATTTTCTACAACACATGTATATATCAACAACGATGAATAATCAACCATCAACCAAAGTGCACTACACTGTATAAGCATCAAATATAGACATTTAACGCTTATAGCAGCTTGTCAATCAATCGATCGACATATTTAATCAATCAGGATGAGTGAACTTCAAATTTCATCCTAACACCCGTGTGGGGTTTCAAACAATCAAACACATATTTTATTTGTGCAGTTAGGCGATGTGTAAAATTTATCGACCCAATCAACGTCATTCAAATAGGTGTACATAAACAAACCGTCTGGTTTGTAAATGAATATTTATTTATTCACATTCACGTTAAAAATTATATTTTTAACGATAACACATTTTATTTTAACATATGAATTTCTATTCAGTTCATTCGTTAAATAAAATGCTATTTTTATTTTTCTAACTTATTTTAGAAAATTTTGGCGGCATAACGGCACGATACTAGAAACGGGACAAGGCCTAGCCTTATCCCCGGTCTAGTGAAGGCCCACGCCATTCACACATCAATCAAATTCACTTTCGTTATGCAAACCACAAAATTTGGAGTAAGGGTCTAACCTAGCCTTACTCCTTCGCCTTATAACGGCGCACGTCTAATCCTAACCAATTTATCGATTTGATTTTTCACACCACAAACCACATTCAAACCAATATCACAATCAATAACCAAACAGCCAAACAAACAAGTCCATGGTCTGTGGACGATTGTGTCGGGTGCTACTAAGCACCGTCTGCATCCTAGTATATATATATAACTAGAAATAAAATAGAAAGGTGAGAAATTCTCACAGATTAGCTATCCTAGCTCCACGACACTTCTAATGCAGGAAATCTTCGTCGCTTCGCATCTTTGTCATCTTCGTTGCTGCTTTCACTACATATGTAAAAATCGAATTTTTACTTCGCTATACAATATATAAAAATCCAATTTTTAGTATGCTATTCAATATATAAAAATCGAATTCTTAGTTCGCTATTCAATATATAAAAATCGAATTTTTAGTTCGCTATTCAATATATAAAAATCGAATTTTTAGTTCGCTATTCAATATATAAAAATCGAATTTTTAGTTCGCTATTCAATGTATAAAAATCGAATTTTTAGTTCGCTTCATTAAATCCAATTTTTTTCCTAAATCAAAACTACGATCTTTTTCTAAACAAAATACGATCTTTTCCTAAACAAACATATGAACCTTTTCTAAACAAAAATATGAACTTTTTCTTAGATAAAAAAAAAAAAAAAATCCTATTTTTATTTTTAAATTTCTATATCTCCTTTTAGTTTATAAATCAGTTTTCAAAACAAAAATAAAATAATCAGTTTTAATTTTTAAACAAAAATCAGTTTTTATTACTAAAACTAAATCAGTTTTTATTTTTATTTTAAAATCAGTTTTCAAAAAAAAATATAAAATAAAATCAGTTTTCAAAATGCTTTAAAATCAGTTTTTAAAATGTAAAAAAAATCAGTTTTTAAAATGTTAAAAAATCAGTTTTTAAATTATGTTTTAAAATCAGTTTTTAATTATTTATAAATTCAGTTTTTAAAATCCTTTTAAAACAGTTTTAAAATTCCTAAAACAAAAATCAATTCAGTTCATTTCTTTTAAAAAAAGTTTTTTTTTCCTATTTAAAAATACAGTTTAAAACTTTACTGTAAAAACAAAAATAAAACAAAAACAATACAGTGAACTTACCTCGGGGGGGGGGGCTGATGTCGGCTTCGTCGGAGGATGGTGGGGAGGTCGGGGTGATGTACCGCGGTGGCGCTCTGGTGTTCGGTGGTGGCTCGCTGTAAAGGGGGGGGGGGCGACGCGTCTCAGGGAAAAAGGTGGGGGTCTTCGCACGTCGGTCTGAAGGGGGAAAGGAGGAGGAGGAGAGAGGCGGTGGGAAGGGGGAGGGCGATCGGGGATGGGGTGCGCTCGTCGGTGGCTGGCGGCTCCGACGCCCTTCGTTTTTTTTTTTCTTCATTCTGAATTTCATTTGAGAAAGGGGGGGGGGGCCTGGGTATAAAAAAGGGAAGAAGAGGTTTGTTTTTTTTTTTTTTTTTTTTTTTTTTATAATTAATTAATTTCCAAAAGTTGACTTTTTATTTCAACCTCAAAACGAGGCCCACCGCCTGTCGTCCATAGCATTCTACCCCCATTCCGAGCACAATGGGATATGCATCGTAGGCTGATTCGACTGTTTGAATCCGTTTCTTTTGAATTTACATTTAAATCATTATATTGAATTTTAAACGTACATTTCAAATTACCGGGGCTACATACGAACACGAAAAATTCCAGAAAAATATTTTCTAGCTTCGTATTGACGATACGGCCCTAACAAAACTAGTTTCGTCGAATTCTGAGACCGTTAGAAAAATGGCCAATTTCCAGTCGATTAAAATCAACTGAAACCGGTCAAACGCGTTTTCCTTTGCCACGCTCACATATTGATTCGAAAAATTATGAAATTTGGAATCTAGCAATAATTTGACATCACGGACCCAACAAAACTGGTTTCGTCGAAATCCGAGGTCGTTCGCAAAATGTCCATTTTTAAGGGCCTGAATTCCATAGCGACTATTCAGAATTTTCAACTGGACATATCTTTTGATTCCCGATATGAAATCTTGATTTTTCGGATTCGTTGGAAAGATATTCACTATTAGATTCCATTATTTTTGGTTTCACTAAAATCCGGATTGTTTTGCACCCGGTACATTCAATTGAAGTTTGAAATCGAATTATCGAACTACCGCGCCATTTTCAATTCTATTTATAATTATATATAAATATTTATATTCTAACGACGACGCGTATAATATATACGTTCGAATTATATTCAAAATAGATTTCTCGTCGATATTATTTAAAATAATTCATTTTAAATAATCAAAATTCGCTAAAATGGCCAAAATAAAAATTTTAAACTGGCCCAGATTTTCGGGTTGTTACAATCTCCCCCACTTAAAACTTTTCGTCCCCGAAAAGGAACAAAGTCGAAAGTGGTTTGATTAATCAACTCTACGTTCGATCTGGCTTCCATTCTCCAACTTTTCAGTTTCTGAGAATTTTCTAAAATCTCAAAAATTTGGCTAACACCCTAAATTTTTGAAAAATTTCGCCATAACCTCCCCTGCAATGGGAGCATCGGGGAATTTCAAATAGCTTCCCCGGTCCTTCAGATCTCAAAAAGAAAAAGAAAAAGCCAAGCGGCTAGCCAATAGGCTCACAAAATCATCATCACCCAAACAAAACAGGAAATTATGTAGTAAACATGTACCTATTTGTCGGGCAAATAAATTTTATTCTCTGGCTCTAGCCTCCTTGCTATGACCTGTTCAAAAGATATATATGTATGCAAGCAAATGCGACCAATTTTCAATATAAGTCAATATTTGGTTCAATTAGGCTAAATGGTTCAAAATTAGGAAACAAATGAACAAACAACGCAAACATCAATCAATTAGTGAATTAGAGTTTTCAAATTCATAACTTTGATACATATATAGAAAATCACGTTTTTGATGCCAATTCACAACAAAGCGTTCTAGCTATATAAGATTTGGTTCTCACACCAGTCTAATGGAAATATATAGATATCACACCTTCGAAACACGAATATAAATACTGATGATGTGGCCACATCATCAGAATTATCCCCGGGTGTCTAGAATGTGACTCTATATCTATCCAGTATATTAAAATTTCAAATACACGTGGATCAGACGTATACGCAAAATCTTTATATACTGGACTGTCCAACTCAATATAAATAAATAATCAAATACGTATAATTGATTTAAACTTTCAAAACAAAAATTTGTTTTCATTTTCAAAAATATACTCTTCACACTCGTTCTAGGATACTACTGATCCCATCTCTAACGAGTCATTCTCATTGGATATTACTAATCCAATATCTGATGAATTCTTTCGTACGGTTCTAATGTGTCTTGTTCTCTGAGCTTTGTAAACCAAAGCTCTGATACCAAATGTGACGGCAAGGAATTTCGCTCGGTCCGAACCAGTAGCTACACCGATCCCGAACGTTCGAAACGCCCTATCGTTTGAGAACAGGACAAAACAGAACGCATACAGAAGAACATTTCACTATATGGTACAACAGTGCATCAGATTACAAGAATATACAGAGTAAAAATGAATATTACACAGAAATATCAGAGATTTAAATTACATTTAAATACATAGCAGCGGAAAATAATACAATACACAACTAGAAGAGATATACGGATACAAAGCTTTCCGGATATCGTTCCAGCTGTAAACCAGGATCCTGTGAATATAAATCTGCAAAACCGAAACTACTAGCTGCCCGTGTCAAAAATAGGGGCACCCAGAGTTTAGGTTAAAACAATAAACTCCAGGTCAGTCATGTGACTGGTGTGAGAACTAAAACAGTTATTAATCTTTATTTTAAATCATTAGGTAAAACAAGGGACCACGCCGTATAACACGGAACGGGTTTCCTCCCAAGAATACCAGTGCATAAAACAACAGCGCAATGCTAAATAAAGAAAAATGAAGCTGTTATAAGACCCAGGTCCTATCACACAATGCAAACGCAAGCCGGGGGATAGGGTTTTCCCTTATAACAGCCAAGGAATGCTTGATACGTTTAAAACAAATCGTTTGATACTATTATAAGTGCACAGTGTATAAAACAACTTCAAATCATAAGTATCAATCATAGGCGGCATGAATGCCCCATACCACTATGTCGCCATATATAGGTTTACAAATAAAACCGCAAATGTCACGTATTTGGAAGTTGGGTTTCCATCTATGAACCGAGGCTAGGGGCAAGATCCTCAACCGATTCGAGACGCTCTAGCCCGTGTCTCAGGAACAGCCGCAACTGCCCCATGGAGCGACAGGGCCGGTCCACCGATGTGGATTATTATGCCTGAACACTACGTCTCCCCACCCTATGGGGTGTAAGTCTGGTCCGTCAGCCGACCAGAATGCATCGGCCGAAACCGATATAACCGAGGCGCCTCGCAACAGCAACAACCACATAAGTCAAACTCGTCAGGGCGTGTAAAACCACTGACGCCACTTCTAGCTAGAAAGAAACGCAAGTCCTCCCTGAGGTCCGTCTCCCGTTTTTGGTTCATACCGGGTGTGAAACACGCGAGGTAAACGTTACACAAAGCTACGCCACAAAGGCCGTGCTTTGATCATCACCACAAGACTTTGCTTTTCAACAGAAGCCTTGATCATTTGCATCTTAGCATGCCACACAGGCAAACCACTCTATGCAACCGATATCAGTCACACAGAATGAAATCCAATGTCAGACACACAGTCCATTTACAAGTCCGTTCTGGGCCTGAACGAAACCGGAGGCACCTAGTACCCCGCATATCCATCGATCTCCAAGTACGTCTGGACGATCACTAACTGTTTCCATCTTCTTGGGTGTACAGCCCAATCAAGATCATCAGTTATCACCCAAACGACGTGAAGACCTCCGGTCTTCGACCATCGTCTTCATCTTCGACTTATCGTCGCATCAGTTATTCAGAATGGGATAAACCCGGTCTTTCCGAATAACTCGCGTATATTTTAAATAAGTGTTACACAAACACAACATACGCCTCATTCCAATTCATTAGTCACTAACCGTAAATTAATCAAGAGAATAATTCCCCAAATATTAACCCCGAAGGCCGAAACCAACATCAGATCAATATCCATAAAACCATTCTGCTTGGCTAACCGCCAGTTAGTTTCTAAATTTCACATTCAAATCTAATTAAAGATTTAACTATCGCCTGGAGCAAAACTGGTGATACTCCATTCTCGATCTTTTCAATCTAATTAAAGATTCATTAAAACTCCACTTAGTTTTAATCTGTGACTGGGTTAAAGAATCAGTGTCATTTAAAACACGGTTCACGATAAACCCAAAGTCACATCCCATTAATTATCGGGTTAAAGAACAAGTGTTATTTAAAACACTGTTCACGATAAACCCAAAAATCAATATCCATTCAATTCCAATTAAATATTATTTAATTGGTACACTTCATTAAATCTAAATCAAAAGATTTAATCTTTTCTCAACTGGGTTCAAGAACAGTGTTAGTGAAGACACCATTCACGACAAACCCAAATCACATTCATTAATTATCGGGTTAAAGAACAAGTGTTATTTAAAACACTGTTCACGATAAACCCAAAAATCAATATCAATTCAATTCCAATTAAATATCATTTAATTGGTACACTTCATTAAATCTAAATAAAAAGATTTAATCTTTTCTCAACTGGGTTCAAGAACAGTGTTAGTGAAGACACCATTCACGACAAACCCAAATCACATTCGATATTCAATACAAGGCTCTGAATAGAAAATATATCGGCTTATATTCAATATCGAATTCTACGACTAACAAATGTCGTATTGGAAATAACGATACATATATATATCTTTCAAATTTCCATAACAACACCTGTAATATCACGAATTCCAACATCGAAATATTCCGAAGACAATTTCGATTCAAATCCACTCCAATGCAATCATTGGAAATTTTGGTTATTTTCAAAACCATTTCAAATTCAATTTATTTATTTAAAAATAAATAGAATTATAATTCTAGTTCAAACTAGTTCATTTCGATAAAAATCTATTTTTATCTTTTCAAATATGGAGTTTTTCATCCCAAATCTTCACAAATCATTTCTTATGATTTTACACAAATTATTGCTATTTTTAATAATTTTATCGAGGCCCGTACAGTCGATTTCCATCAACGGCCATCGAACTGCACTTACAGCGACCTTTTTCGAATTTGATTTGGACATAATTCCAAATCCAACCGTTAGATTTCAAATTTCTAATATTCGTTAGAAAGCTCTTTTCGATACGAACCCAACGGTTCCGGTTTTAGGAGAATCCGACGGTCGGATCTCCCGTAATGTCCGTTTGAAATAAATGGTCGAAATTCGCGAACTGCCGCGGCGCGGCGCGTTCTATTCAGGCCATTATATTATATATATAATATATATAATATATTTTTCGTCGATTTCTATTTAAAACGAATTATATAAATAGTTTTGAATTCGTTTCAAAACATTTTCAACTTCCATTTCAATTCAAATCAAAATTGAATTCTTCTTTATAAATTCGTTTTAAAATCCATTTCCATTCAATTCAAATTTCAATTCAATTTGAATTCATTTCAATTCACTTTCAATTCAATTCGAATTCGTTTTCAATTCAATTCATTTCGAAATCGTTTTCAATTCAATTCATTTCGAAATCGTTTTCAATTCAATTCATTTCGAAATCGTTTTCAATTCAATTCATTTCGAAATCGTTTTCAATTCAATTCATTTCGAAATCGTTTTCAATTCAATTCATTTCGAAATCGTTTTCAATTCAATTCATTTCGAAATCGTTTTCAATTCAATTCATTTCGAAATCGTTTTCAATTCAATTCATTTCGAAATCGTTTTCAATTCAATTCATTTCGAAATCGTTTTCAATTCAATTCATTTCAAAATATTCGATTTCGAAATCACTTTTCAATATTCATTTTAAAATGAATAAAATCGATATAAATATCGTTCACGTCAAAATGGCGTCAATCTAATCCTCACGGCTTCACATATTTCTATTTTCAAATATTCTATTTCAAATATTTCTATTTCAAATATTTCTATTTCAAATAATTTTTTTTCGAAACTGGAATGAGGCCCAATCAATTACCATATAATGTTAATTATATGGATTTTCTACAACACATGTATATATCAACAACGATGAATAATCAACCATCAACCAAAGTGCACTACACTGTATAAGCATCAAATATAGACATTTAACGCTTATAGCAGCTTGTCAATCAATCGATCGACATATTTAATCAATCAGGATGAGTGAACTTCAAATTTCATCCTAACACCCGTGTGGGGTTTCAAACAATCAAACACATATTTTATTTGTGCAGTTAGGCGATGTGTAAAATTTATCGACCCAATCAACGTCATTCAAATAGGTGTACATAAACAAACCGTCTGGTTTGTAAATGAATATTTATTTATTCACATTCACGTTAAAAATTATATTTTTAACGATAACACATTTTATTTTAACATATGAATTTCTATTCAGTTCATTCGTTAAATAAAATGCTATTTTTATTTTTCTAACTTATTTTAGAAAATTTTGGCGGCATAACGGCACGATACTAGAAACGGGACAAGGCCTAGCCTTATCCCCGGTCTAGTGAAGGCCCACGCCATTCACACATCAATCAAATTCACTTTCGTTATGCAAACCACAAAATTTGGAGTAAGGGTCTAACCTAGCCTTACTCCTTCGCCTTATAACGGCGCACGTCTAATCCTAACCAATTTATCGATTTGATTTTTCACACCACAAACCACATTCAAACCAATATCACAATCAATAACCAAACAGCCAAACAAACAAGTCCATGGTCTGTGGACGATTGTGTCGGGTGCTACTAAGCACCGTCTGCATCCTAGTATATATATATAACTAGAAATAAAATAGAAAGGTGAGAAATTCTCACAGATTAGCTATCCTAGCTCCACGACACTTCTAATGCAGGAAATCTTCGTCGCTTCGCATCTTTGTCATCTTCGTTGCTGCTTTCACTACATATGTAAAAATCGAATTTTTACTTCGCTATACAATATATAAAAATCCAATTTTTAGTATGCTATTCAATATATAAAAATCGAATTCTTAGTTCGCTATTCAATATATAAAAATCGAATTTTTAGTTCGCTATTCAATATATAAAAATCGAATTTTTAGTTCGCTATTCAATATATAAAAATCGAATTTTTAGTTCGCTATTCAATATATAAAAATCGAATTTTTAGTTCGCTTCATTAAATCCAATTTTTTTCCTAAATCAAAACTACGATCTTTTTCTAAACAAAATACGATCTTTTCCTAAACAAACATATGAACCTTTTCTAAACAAAAATATGAACTTTTTCTTAGATAAAAAAAAAAAAAAATCCTATTTTTATTTTTAAATTTCTATATCTCCTTTTAGTTTATAAATCAGTTTTCAAAACAAAAATAAAATAATCAGTTTTAATTTTTAAACAAAAATCAGTTTTTATTACTAAAACTAAATCAGTTTTTATTTTTATTTTAAAATCAGTTTTCAAAAAAAAATATAAAATAAAATCAGTTTTCAAAATGCTTTAAAATCAGTTTTTAAAATGTAAAAAAAATCAGTTTTTAAAATGTTAAAAAATCAGTTTTTAAATTATGTTTTAAAATCAGTTTTTAATTATTTATAAATTCAGTTTTTAAAATCCTTTTAAAACAGTTTTAAAATTCCTAAAACAAAAATCAATTCAGTTCATTTCTTTTAAAAAAAGTTTTTTTTTCCTATTTAAAAATACAGTTTAAAACTTTACTGTAAAAACAAAAATAAAACAAAAACAATACAGTGAACTTACCTCGGGGGGGGGCTGATGTCGGCTTCGTCGGAGGATGGTGGGGAGGTCGGGGTGATGTACCGCGGTGGCGCTCTGGTGTTCGGTGGTGGCTCGCTGTAAAGGGGGGGGGCGACGCGTCTCAGGGAAAAAGGTGGGGGTCTTCGCACGTCGGTCTGAAGGGGGAAAGGAGGAGGAGGAGAGAGGCGGTGGGAAGGGGGAGGGCGATCGGGGATGGGGTGCGCTCGTCGGTGGCTGGCGGCTCCGACGCCCTTCGTTTTTTTTTTTTTTCTTCATTCTGAATTTCATTTGAGAAAGGGGGGGGGGCCTGGGTATAAAAAAGGGAAGAAGAGGTTTGTTTTTTTTTTTTTTTTTTTTTTTTTTTTTTTATAATTAATTAATTTCCAAAAGTTGACTTTTTATTTCAACCTCAAAACGAGGCCCACCGCCTGTCGTCCATAGCATTCTACCCCCATTCCGAGCACAATGGGATATGCATCGTAGGCTGATTCGACTGTTTGAATCCGTTTCTTTTGAATTTACATTTAAATCATTATATTGAATTTTAAACGTACATTTCAAATTACCGGGGCTACATACGAACACGAAAAATTCCAGAAAAATATTTTCTAGCTTCGTATTGACGATACGGCCCTAACAAAACTAGTTTCGTCGAATTCTGAGACCGTTAGAAAAATGGCCAATTTCCAGTCGATTAAAATCAACTGAAACCGGTCAAACGCGTTTTCCTTTGCCACGCTCACATATTGATTCGAAAAATTATGAAATTTGGAATCTAGCAATAATTTGACATCACGGACCCAACAAAACTGGTTTCGTCGAAATCCGAGGTCGTTCGCAAAATGTCCATTTTTAAGGGCCTGAATTCCATAGCGACTATTCAGAATTTTCAACTGGACATATCTTTTGATTCCCGATATGAAATCTTGATTTTTCGGATTCGTTGGAAAGATATTCACTATTAGATTCCATTATTTTTGGTTTCACTAAAATCCGGATTGTTTTGCACCCGGTACATTCAATTGAAGTTTGAAATCGAATTATCGAACTACCGCGCCATTTTCAATTCTATTTATAATTATATATAAATATTTATATTCTAACGACGACGCGTATAATATATACGTTCGAATTATATTCAAAATAGATTTCTCGTCGATATTATTTAAAATAATTCATTTTAAATAATCAAAATTCGCTAAAATGGCCAAAATAAAAATTTTAAACTGGCCCAGATTTTCGGGTTGTTACAAATTCCATCTAGATCATTCATAATTTTCATTCGATTCGAGATGTATCTAATAATCACTGTTATCATTACTCTGTTACATGTAACTTTAGATGATATCAAAACAAAAATATCCTCAAATAAAATTAAAATGATTTTAGGTTTGAGGACCATTACATCACTGCCACTATGAGAATAACTTATGATACAGTTAATTATATTCCATGTAGTTTTTTTCACGTTGGGTTAGCCCAATACGATAATCTCCAGTACGTATTTATGTTTTGACATTAATATCACGTATATTAATGATCAATGAGATGTGATCATCAGTCAAACAGCGTAGTAATCTCAATGTTTTATTTTTGTCCTATATAAACAATGAAACTAGACTAGGGACATTTATGAGTTACAATACTTAACATATTATATAATCTCAATTTTAAGTCACTTACTTGAACTATTTAGTTCCATATTATAATTCTATGGACTTCTATTATATTAATATTTGTATTATGCAGTAAGTATAATATAATATTATTTTATTCCAAATAAAATAATAACATCAATAGTGTTATCAATCTCATCAAATTAATTTCCTCTAGGGCATAAACTCTAACAATATCCCACTTTTACTAGAGTCAATTATTCATGTATCATATACTCATGAAACTAGTGTGACCATTCAACTTTTGTTGCGACAGAGTTTGATTCTGTAGGTCTGTAACATTACAACTTTTGTAACCTTGCAGATATGTTCATTTCTTCTATGAACAATTTCACATAAGAATTATATTTCTTAAATATATGTTTGGATCGATAATGAGTTTAATGTTTTAGGCCTGAGCATTAGCCATATTGTTATCACAATGTAAATCATTGGATCAACAATTAAGTTCAATTATGAACTTCTTAATCAAAACATTTTGTTTCTTAGAATCAGTATGTATTTCTTGTTTTAACAACTACCATTATTCACAATAATTAATGTGTTACTAACATTAGAATTATTGTGTCACTCCCACTCAATTTCTGGTCTATACAAGATTCATTGGCATTTTGTGGTTTTCGATACATTTTGAATCTTATTTCATTCCCATCGGTATCTTAGAGACTGACTCTCCTTTATAAAGGATACCAATTCGAGCAATAAACATTTTATTCTCAAAGAATTTATAGAAATAATATCCATTTATTTCTTGTGCATATTACACAAAATAGTTATTTGATTTGGGTCCGATCTTATCAGAGGAAGGACGTTTAATAAACGCCTTGCATCCAAATCTGCGCATTAGACAAATTAGGACATTTCCTAGTCCATATCTTATATGGCATCTTTAAAATCATTTTAGTAGGATTAAATGCAATTGTTCAAAATTTAATTTGTTGGAAGATCTATATGACTTATCATTGATCGTACTATATCTTATAAGGTGTGATTTCTCTTGCCAGACACACCATTTCAATATGGTGTTCTAGGTGGATAGAGTTGTGAAACAATTCCAAACTCATTCGGATAGTCCTTAAATTTATTGGCTTAAATATTCTATTTCGAACTGTTCGAACAGTATTTATTTTCTATTAAAATTGGTTTCTAACTTCACTTTGAATTCTTTGGACTTTTCAAAGGATTCTGATATGTGTTTTCATAAGATACACATATTTACTGATATCATCACTAAATATGATGAAGTAATAAAACCTGTCTCTAGCTTTTGTATTCATTGCTCCATATACATCACTATGTAGGAGACCCAATACTTATCACTCATTCACTATGTCAAGTGAAAGGTGATTCAGTTAAGTTTCCTAAAAAATAAGATTTGCATTCTTCATACAATTCAAAATCAAATGATCTCAAAATTCCATCATTATGGAGTTTTGATATACTTCCTTGTTTATATGGGCTAATTGGTTATGCTAAAGGTAGGTTGGATTTTAATCACTAAATTTAATCCATTCAGTATTTGTGTCAAGTACATTATAGTTAAGGACTTATAAAGATCATTAACTATTTGTGAAATTCCATAGATATTCATTTAAATAAAATGAATAACAATTATTCTTTTATTACAAATGAAATTTAAACTTGTTTGAACAAGATTTACAATAACATTTATTTTAAATGGAATTTCATAATAACAATTATTTTATTAATTTAATTAAGTCGATATATAAAATAAGAATCAACTTCCTACGGATAATCCAACAATATTTGCTTCATTTCCAATTGTAAGTCGACTTGTTCTTTTACCAGATTTCTACTTATTTTGAAATTTCTGTAAATTTACATGCAATTATGTTACTCATATCTAATATCTAATACCAGAGTATCAAATTATATATGACTTTTATTTTGTAGAGTATCGAATTATACTCACATATTACAATTCATGTAACCAGATAGTTTTTCAAAATCATACTATTCCTACCAAGAATACGAGATCTAGTTAAGAAAAAAATTGAGTCCATATGAAACTAACAAAATATATCAATATATATATTCAGCCCAGACTTAATCACTTTCACATGTACAATCACATGAATATCATCAATGTAAAAGTTAAACAGTGTAATGTTTTAACATTGTAATCACACACGTATACCCATTCAATTATAATGTCAGAAAATGGCAACCATCACAGACTTAAATTATACTACCAATCGATTTAACACTTAAGATAAATCAGAATATAATATCCTGAGAATACATGTAAGAGGGTCAGACCCTTCCATTCAAAAGAGTATAACAAGTTAATTTAGACTGACATGTATCAGTTTATATATATATATATATATATATATATATATATATATATATGCAAATATCATATATACATACATACATATATATATAAATGTATAACAGTATATACATATAAATCACTACAACCAATAGACAGTAGGTTATATTATATATATATAAATTTGTATACATTATACAATATATATATATATGTATGTACATATATATTTGAGAGTAATACATTCACATATATCCTTATATACTTGCTGCCGTAAGCTTCTAACATTCTGCATTATCACATATGCTGGAGTCCAGGCATCTAGCACATCACATATGCTATTGGAGTCCATGCATCCAGCACATCACATATGCTATTGGATCTGCAAACATTTTGTACCAAAATTTGTACATTAATATACACTATTATTCAGTCACACTGAAATAAGGTTTGAGCCATCAGAATAGCTTCAACATATTCATGCTAACCCCTGTTAAATGAAGATAATATCTTAATCATTGTAATTGTTTTTATCTTTTGTCTAAGTAACCAGTCTGGTACTAGTGTCCATTTATTAGTATAAATGTTAAAATCAGGTCCATATATCAATATATATCTCAACAGTTTGAACCAAGTCATACTTGTCAAGTTCCTTCTTCTAGTATATATACATACATATATTATAGATTCAACCAGGTATGCAAAACTAAGTTTAGACTTTCAACTAATGTTAATAGAACAAATTTCCAATGTAAAACTATTCATACATCTACATAAACATACAAGCATAGTCTAGTTTTGATGGTGAAAAATAGAACAGAATGTGCTTATACTTAATCAACAAAATTGGGTATTTATCCAATCAATAATCATACAGCGGTGTCAATATATTATCAGATCAAAACACTATTAAATTATGCAAAGTTAATGTTTTAACCTACATAGTTAAATTTTAATAGCATATGTTCTATAATACTTAAAACAGAAATGATGTCAAATATCAATTCATAGTTTCATTTCTTGATTTGTATCAAATATAAAAAATTTATTGACAATGAAACAATTTCTCATGATAAATAAATTTACATATTATCCTCATATCAATTTACAAGAATTTGATCTCGTAGGATATATATATATATATATATATATATATATATATATATATATATAAATATATAAAAAAAAACTAATTTCGACATTCAAGTACAGAATTCTCAAATCTGACTTGTAAGAAATTTCATATATGTATATTTATATATACATATATATATATATATACATATAGAAGGTAAATCATGCAGCTATGAATATGCATGTATAATATGTTATAACTAGGATCCGTGCAACTATGATTTTCATAAAACTAAATACAATAGCCCAGTTTCATGTGCATCTTTATATATCCATAACATGAAACTATAAGTTACAAATCATAATTTTTACTAAACATAATCTTGATATTATAATGTATATGTGTACATATACATATAAGATAATACAAAGTAGCAAATCACATTCTCTTTACTCCTCTTAAAAAAAATTTGTAGTGCAAAATATTTATCCTGATGCATAATCTTTGCTGCAGCTTATTGAATTGACTCTAAAATCAACTTAGAAACTTGATATTATGGATTATACAGATAGTTTAAAATTAAAAAGAAACACAAATTTCCTGTATATCTGAAGTCATATTATAGTATATGTTTATTATAATGAACATATGATCAACTCAGTAAAGTCCAAACTTATTTAACATAACATGTCAAATACATGACATGTCATTTTATATATGCATTACACCCATACAAAATACATCACATATATCTTATGGAGTCAACAAATCATAAAACTTTTTCTATGATTCGAGGCATTATGTTCATTATCGTTATAATGTAAATAAAATATCAAAGAAATAAAGTCAGGATTTCTGTTTTATTAAAAACATTCTCTAAAATAGTTTTTCATATAAATGATTTTAGTAAATCAAATCCAAATATAAAATATATATTACTGATCATTAATCAGTAAAATTATGGCTTCTTTAAAATTAGAAGGAAGAGTATAACTTGGTCAGAATTTCAACATTCTTAAATCAAACAATTTTTTTGATTTTATATTCAGTCATAAAGACCAAATCAAAATAAAATACCCTTAACTTATTTCCATAACTTTTGATTTCGTTAAATCAAAATTAATATGGAAACATTTTTATTGATTCATCAATCAGTAAAACGGTTTTTGATCCATAAAAAATAATATAATAGAGTCAGGTCAAAATATTTATCTATTAAACATTTTGATACCATTTTCTTCTAGGAATAATTTCTATAAATCTGACTATTTAAGTTTATTCACTCATAGATGAGTATATAAACCAGATTTCTAGTGTTCAGATTATCAAATATAACAGGCAAAACTGGAGATATGTCAGAATTAATATCATATATTAATTCACTATTATATTTAGATTTTATAAAAAAAATTGTCTTGAAAACATTTTATATCCAAAATCTCTATGGATCAACAGTTCTGGATGATTGATTAAATAGTCGTTTCTTTGATTTTCTTAATTAAAACCAGATCCTCAATGTTTTAACATTTTCGATTATCAAAACTAGCTTTTGATAAATATGCAGGATTCCAGTATACTCAACTTATATAAACAGATTAATTTGGGGCAACAAAACAAAATCTTAAATTCATGGTTCATATATTAATGTCCAAAACAAGTCAAACTAGTTCTATGTTAAACTTTATTCACACCAGTAATGCAACATATAGATTTATATACGAATTAAATAACCATAACGTACTCAATTTATCTTGACTGGTCGGATCGATACACATATTCATTGTTTGACTGGTTTGGATTACATGACAATTAGATAGAATCATTAGATGATTTCAACTTGCATTAATAATCGAAACTACCTTTATTTCAATCATAATCTGAATTTAAATTCCATGTTTATAATTTCCGAATCAAATCCATCTGTTAAAGGTTTTCAAAGTCATCGATTATCAAAGAAAAACACTCGAATTAAATTAAATCACAGTTTCAAAATACTAATTTTGCAAAAACTTGCTCTGATACCACAGTTGGAATAATACGATCGAATCAACATCCTTAAATTGATGTTTTAACGGTTTAAAACATAGATCGATTGCAAAACAGTAAATTAAAACTACATAAGTTACAGTTTCTACCTGTTTATAGCACATCCATGATTCTCCATGCAAATCTGGAAGCGAGACGATGAATGATGCATCGAGTCGAATAACACGACAAGCGCCGAGTCTCTACAAGTATCCATGAACACCTGATCATTAATTTTGTCAAAAAAATTGAGAATTAGGAGAAACGGTGCTAGCCGACTTGGGTTTTTAGAGTTTTTGCTTATATCGATTTTACGGTTTTCTGAATGAATAAAAAAAATATTGAAAGGTATCGGCCTTTCCTTTAATTGTGTATAACCTGTAAAATATAAATAAGCTAATACCATAATTACCCTTATACCAATTCAAACTAGAGAGATTATTCAACCTTTGATCCTCCTTTTGTTTTGAACGGTTCTCATCATATTCAAGTGTTTTAATGTGTGACTCTATAGGTTATTACAACATTGGCAAAGATTTTAAATCGTATTTAAAATCATAAACAGAGATTGGCATCTAGAACAACATCAATGCTACCCAAGTTATAATAAGATCATTGATTCGATACTACCTTTCTATGTCCAGTGTTTCAATGTAATATAATCCTTTTAACCGGTATATCCAGAATTAAATTTGAGGCAAGGAACCTATCAACCTCTTTATAATTTAATTCTATTTATCTTGACTGATGAGTGGACTATATAAAACAAATCAATATTTGAGCACGGCCGTGCATTTCATAGTCCAACTAAATCAAGAGGCCCATGGATATCACCACAAATATACTGTGGGATTAAATTCCATCTAGATCATTAATAATTTTCATTTGATTCGAGATGTATCCAATAATCACCGTTATCATTACTCTGTTAAAAGTAACTTTAGATGATATTAAAAAAAATCCTCGAATAAAATTATAATGGTTTCAGGTCTGAGGACCATTACATCACTCCTACTATAAGAATAACTTGTCATACAATTAATTATATTCCATGTAGTTTTTCTCACGTTGGGTCAGCCCAATACGATATCCTCCAATATGTATTTATGTTTTGACATTAATATCATGTATATTAATGATTAATGAGATGTGATCATCAGTCAAACAACATACTAGTCTCAATGTTTTATTGTTGTCCTATGTAAACAATAAAACTAGACTAGGGACATTTAAGAGTTACAATACTTAACATATTATATAGTCTCAAGTTCAAGTCACTTACCCGATCTATTTAATCCTGTATTATAATTCTAAGGACTTCTATTATGTTAATATTTATATTACGCAGTAAATATAATTTAATAGAATATTATTTTATTCCAAATAAAATAATAACATTAATAGTGTTATCAATCTCATCAAATGAATTGCCTATAGGGCATAAACTCTAAAAACTAGATGGCCTAGTTTTCAGATGATGATGAGGAAGATGAAATTCCAAGCTTTCTTCCTATCTTGACCATGAATTTGGATAATTTGGGAAGTCTCTTGTTAAGCTTCTTTTGATTGTTGATGATTTTCACTTGATTTTGAACAATTGTATATTTGTAAATACGCTTAGAAGTTGGATAGTCAAAACTTTCCATTGAAGCTTCTTCTTCTTCTTCGATTTCCATTGGTTCTTGTTCTTGTTTCATTCGAGCTTGTTTGGCCTCGAATGTCTTATAAGGTTTGAAAATGAGAGGAATTTGCATGAGATGAACGTTTGATGCGTCAAACACTTTTCTAGGCACGAATTCTTCTCCATGAAGATCAACAATAAAGTGTTTGAAAATACGAGTGAGATAAACACCATAGTGGAGAGTGTTTTCTCTTGTAGATAAATATATGGGCTTTATTTCATTTAGGAACATTCCGGCCTAATTTATGACATATACACCCATAATAGCAAAAAGAGCCTTCTGGACTTTGAGAGTCGATTGTTGAAATTTCCTAAATAGGGAGTGATGGTATGTTGGAGGAGAAGATTGAAAATTCTTGCTTTTGAACATAAGAAACGGTTTTTGGATTCCATTGGAGCACCATCTTCGAAAATATCGTGATAGGTTTCCAAATCAGTTTCTTCGATAGCAAAATTTGAAAAATCCGAGCCCACGCTTCTACAATTTAGAATAATGCCTAAGAGTTCGGCATCGAGAATAATTTGAGTGCCTTTGACACTGCTCCAAATTTGATTTTTGTTGCCTTCGTAAAATCCGCAATTGAGATTTGCGTAGAACATCTTAACGAGTTTGGGATAACATACTTCGTCGTTATCACGAGAGTCAATTAGACTCAATACTTCATTGTTTTCGAAAAGAGAGGCGAGATCATAAAAGGGAAAGCCGTTAAAGATGGCGAAAGCACCGGTGTTAACTTTAGCATTTGTTAAATAGTTACCATAGGTTTTGATGGCCTCTTTGTCATTATGAAGATAGCCTTTGATGGTTTTGGTTATCTTCACTTTTTGTGATGAACTTGAGGAAGTCATTGAATTAATAATTTTGAAGAGAAAAGATAAGAAGAATATAGTTTTGAGTTGTGAATGAATGGTAGAAATGATAGATGTATATATAGAAATTGAATGGATATGAATTAAATAGGCACAACTTTTCAGATTGAAATGACACCTTTTCAGACCTTAGGAGTTGGTGAAAAGATTGAAGGGAAGTTTGAAAGTTTAAACTTTTGAAAATCAAAATTTAAACCTCAAAACTAGTGAGATATGTCGATATAGACATTTTTTATGTCGATATACTTGTCTATTTTCAAAGGAAATTGGATTTTTGTGTTTTGAGATTTATATTATTGATTTATATTTCAGGTTTAATGATTTCCTAAAATAATTCTAATCCTAATAAACACACAAACCATTTATTTAATTTATTGGTTATTTAATATTATATTATTATTTTGAATTTCAAAAATTCAAATTTCAATTTTGAATTTAAAATTTCAAAAGTTATTTTTTAAGTTTTTAAATTCAAATAGCAAACAAACGAAGCAACCATTCAACCAAATAAAATTAAAAATTTATATACCCAGTTTTTAGATCCTTTTCTTCATGATTTTCTAAACTCTGAATTGCCTAAAACATATATTTGTATTTCTGGTTTCTGGTTCTTCATCACTTGATGACAAATCTGAATCATCTAATGTTGTTGTGTATGCCTTCTATCTTTTCCTTGAAGAATTGTTGTTGTCCATTTGTTGAGTCGATTTGTCTGGATATGGACACATTTTCTTTATATGGCTTGGTTTGTTGCAGTTAAAACATCGACCACCATTAATTTTTGAATTTGCTTGAATATAACTCTTCCTTCTATATTTTAGAAATCTTATAAAATGATTTGTCATAAGTGTTGTTTCTTCATCATCTTCACTACTCGAGTCAGACTCATTTGTTGTTGCTCTAAGTGCAATAGATTTCATATCAGTTGATCTGTTTTCTTTTCTTTTCTGTAATTGGACTTCATAAGACATCAAATTTTTGACCAACTTCTCAATCTTCATTTCATTGACATCATTATCTTCTTCAATAGCCAAAGTTTTCTGATCCCGATCTGGAGTTAATGCATTCAATATTTTTCTGACTTGATCTGCTTTAGAATAAGTTTTTCCAAGTGTTGTTAATAAATGCATTATCTCTTGAAATCTGCAATACATATCTAAAATAGACCCATTCACGTTCATTTTGAATAATTCAAACTAATTAACTAGCATTGCTATTTTATTCTATTTAACTTTACTAGTTCCTTCATGAGTAACTTGTGAAGTTCTCCAGATTTCATAAGCAGTTTTGCATACCGGTACTCTATTAAACTCATTCTTATCTAATGAACAAAATAACATATTCATGGTTTTAGAATTGCTATGTGCAGTAGCCTTTTGTTCATTCTACATGCCCAATATGAATAATTACTACCATTAAACAATGGTGGTCTAACAGTGGATTGACCCTCTATAAAAGAACTATTATTGCTACCGGTGTTGGTTGCCATTATCACTATTTTCAAAAATCAGATTATGAACTTTTTGAAAGACCTTTCTCTAATACCAATTGTTAGGAATTGCGGAAAGGATCGTTAAGGCAAATCAAACACTAGAGGGGGTGTGAATAGTATTTGTGAGAATTTAAACAAAATCTAAAACTTATGTGAATAACATAATGAATCAAACACCAAAAACACAATCGCAGACACAGGTTCAAACACAGATGCACAAATAAACAGAAATAATGCAGAAAAGGAAAGAACACACCGGATTTTATACTGCTTCGGATTGCTCCTACATCCAGTTCCTCACAACGCTAGATTGTGCATAGTTTTATTACTATTCCAATAGTCAAGTACAACCTCCTTGAGTTTTATTACTATTCCAGTAGTCAAGTACAACCTCCTTGATTTCGTGGCTACAAGGGTACCACCTAATACTACTTCCTTGATTTCACGGCTACAAGGAATCCATCGATTCCTACTTCCTTGGTTTTACGGCTACAAGGAACACACCGACTCCTACTTTACCCAACCCAAGCAATTACAAACGGCAGAGTATAAGTGTAGAAATCATAAAAATGATGTAAAGAAAGAGGATGAAATTAGAGAAGAAGAGATGATTAAAAATTCGAATTCAAGCATTTTTTATAGTGTGTGAAAGGTTGTAACGTTTCTGAAACGTTTCAAATGGTGAAAAGACACTTCCTTCCAATTTTTAATTTCTGACGGTTATATGTCAACATAGTGTTTTATACATGTTGACATACTCTAGTTTATTTTTGAATTTTAAAACATTTTCAAGTGTTTTGATCTAAATATAATTCTAGAAATTCTTGAATAAAAATCTAGTGTTGTAAATTAATATTATATAGTAGAAAAACATATGAAAACATAAATTTAAACTATATAAATATATTTATAGAATTATAAGGTTTTAAATTATATAAAGTATATAAATATATAAAACTTAAGTTTGAAAAATAAAAGAAATTAGAAAAGATAAGGAATATAATAAAGAGAATTGAGGATAGAAAATGGAATTTGAAAATCAGAGTTTGAAAATCAGAATTTGAATATTTTACATGGAGTGCTATTTAGAGTCTTACATAATCTAGACTCTATAACTATATTAATCTTGAACTCTTGAACTCTTGAAATCTTGAATACTCATGAGTCTTGAAATTTGTCTGAATTTCCTGTATATAATTCCTACATATGTCTATATATAATTCTATACAAAAAGTGTTAGTATATATTTTAAAATCAATGATAATTGAAATAAGGTTGTTGTCATCAAAACTATATTCTCCAAAAAAATAGATCCTTGCATATCATCTTATGGAAGCATATAATAGGAAATGACCATCATGCTTTGATTCCGCTATTATCTCCTATGTGTGTGTGTGTGCGCACACGTGTGTGTGTGTGCGCGCACACGTGTATATATCAAGAAACATAAAAACCACAAGACGGAAACCAACAAATCTCAACATATGCAACTCATAAACAAGTTCAAAGTAATAAAGTTGTAATCATTGCATTTTTAGCACCAAATATCTCTAAGGCTATGTATATAATTCCAGGATATAACAAAATGGCGAAAACATAGAGAATTAAAAATTCTAGAAATCAAGAATAATAAATTCTAGAGAAATGTCAAAAGTGAATCTTAACAAATGACGAGCATAAGCTACGCTGCATGTTCATTAATAATAAATAGTCAAAATTTACCAAAAACTAATCAATAAATATGGCGTCCAACAAATAATCTGAAGATGAAACAAATGCCTCGAAATCCTAAGAAATGACCCGGAAGTCTAGTGTTGACAATAACAAATGCCTGAAGGCCAACATAATATGTCATAAACTCCTAAATAGTAGCCTAAATAGTGACAAAAGTGCATTCATACCACGTTCTCACTATCATTTACTACAAGTTAGTTAATTCTGCACTTATGTAGCTTCAATTGAACAAGCGTGGAAGTAAACGGTATAGTAAACGCATGTGTCTCATACCACGTTTTTTATCATATCATTCAAATCACTTCCTCATTCTCTCAAGGAGTGCAAAAACATTTAGTTTTATATGAAAATATTTTTTTGAGAAAATGAGTTTAAAACAATTATTTTGAAATCCATATGGAAATCATTTCTATTGAAATCTCTTTATAATAAATATTATATATACGCTAAATAGCTTTGAAAATCATTTTATTTCTATAAATCGAATTATACTTATTTATTTCAAAAGTTGGTTCTAAATCAAGAATTCTTTTGAAAACCGATTTGTAAAATACGTGCATGAAAACAACAAATTGAAATAGAAATTCAATGAAATCAACATATCAAAAACTTATGAAAAAAGGCCATTAATGGCGACAAGGGTTCAGATCTGACTAAAGGCTGTTAATGGCAACATGAGATTTTCCCCTTTCTTTCTCTTCTTCGCAATCTCACGCCATTCCTCCTTCTCTCTCAAATCCACTTTCCTTTTTGTCACGTCCCACATTCTTCTCCTCTTTCCCTGCTTTCTCCATGCATGGCCTAGTGTTAGATCCCTTTTTATTCTGTTTAGACCTAACCCCTCAACTCTAAATTTCCGCTTTCTTTCCGATCCACTTCTCAACTGCCATCAAGTACCCTACTCGCTTCAACCTCCCCTTCTCTTACCATATGTGGTGGCCTTCTCACGAATAACTCGTGATTTCTGTTGTGCTTCAATAGTGTGTTCTCCGCAATCACCAATCGTACGATTCATATAATGTTTAATGCCAGGATTCCTAACGATTATGATCTATACATTGCTAGATGTTTACTGTCCGACCTTAGTCTAACTAAGTTAGGAGGATGGGAACGACTCTGGAAGTTGTTGGGTCTTCTGTTTTTGGTTGCTAGTTGGCAAGTTTTGTTTTGGAAGGGTTTCAACTTGCGTAGGTATTGACATTGGGTTTCTATGTGGAGCTTCCTAGGAATGCAATAACTTCTTGCCCAACATTTGCTTCGCGTCTCACCATTATTTTGGTTATGATGGTGCAATGGTATGGCCGGATATTCAATGATTTTTTGGGATTTTGGCTTGTAGTTTTCTAAATCGTTGGTTGTAGTCGTGTTCTGGGTGTTTGTATTGTTGTTTGAGGAGTTTGTGGACTGGCTTCCTTGAAGTTTGGAGTTGTTTTTGTGTCGTGATGTTGGTTTTCGGTGGTGAGTGCTGCTAGATTTCCAATTGCCTTTGCATACAAGGTAAAGCTTCAGCTCTCGACAATGCTGGGTTCGGTTGAAGGTCCTTGTGCACTTGTTTTTCTGGTTGGCATGACTCTGGTGATGGCCTGGGATTTTGGCTTGGTCACTGCCATATCATAGGTATTTTGTCAAGAGGTTTGTATGTCACTTTCTAGCACTATTGGCTCATGATGGGATTTCAAGTTTTCTTGTCCCTCCTATGGACTTGTGCTTGGTGTGGTGCTTGAGAGACTACATATGGTCCAATCTATGTTAGTTGTCTCGTATAGCACATTTTCTGGATATGTACTATGTAATGTTGCTGCATTGGACCCTTTCATCATATGTGGCAGTGTCATTTTCTGTTATAATTTGTAATAGTATAAGATATTTCCTCCCTGTATGGAGCATGTAAGTAGTTGTAACACCCCGAAATTTTAACGACACTAAGGATGATAAATTAAAGAATAATTAATTTGAAATACACTATTAACAAGGAATTAAGGAAAATTAAATATTCAAAATTAAGTAAAATGGACTGCGCCATTGCGTCCGTCTCGAAATTTTGGTCAAGATAGACGCTAAGTTTGCTTAAAACGTACTTCGTATAAAGAAGTTATTAAGGTTCGAAGTTTGTATGCACATAAGGAGAATATATATATATATATATATATATATATATTATTCAGAATTCAAAATTCAAAAATCAGCAAAATACGAATTGACGTGCCAAACAGTGAAAGGGCCGACCATTTGGGGTCGACCCGAGACCCTGTTGGGTCGACCCCGAATTCAAAATTCAAAAATCAGCAAAATACGAAATTGACGTGCCACACAGGGAAAGGGACGACCATTCGGGGTCGACCCGAGACCCTATTGGGTCAACCCGGGGGTCAACCCTGGCTCTTTGGGGTCAACCCAGAGGTCAACACCCATGTAGGGGGTCGACCCCCTTGCAGATCTAGGTAGTGTACGTTTTTCTGAACTTGGACTGATTTTGGAGCAAGATTCGTGAACCCTAGGCTATATAAAGGACCCTAAACCTAGTTTTATTCATCTGAAAAATAATGGTGACAGCGTGGCTCTGCTGCAACCTCAATTAAATTGCCTATTCTTCTCCAAAATCAAGTTTAAAAAGATTCAAGCGTTTCAACTATAGATTTGAGATTCAACACCAACAATTTCTTTTCTATCTTCTAAAATCCAAACACGGTGAGTTGGTTACTTTTAGATTTAAATGATTAAAAGTAAACGTGGTATGACTGTGATTTGGATATATGCATGTGATTGAATCATATCGGATCTATCATAATTTGTGAAATACTCTATGACTTGGATCTAAATCTTTATCATATCCGATCTATTGGGAGTTTTGAATCTATGACATAACTATGATGTGGATCTTAAATATCATCATGCTAGATCTGCCTTTTTAGATCTAATTCGCTTGTGGTTAATTTGTCATGTCACAATTGTGGGTCTTAAATTATTATCATGCTAGATCTACCTTTTTAGATCTAATTCGCTTGTGGTTAACTTGTCATGTCACAATTGTGGATCTTAAATTATTATCATACTAGATCTACCTTTTTAGATCTAATTCGCTTGTGGTTAATTTATCATGTCATGCTAGATCTTTTTAGATCTAATTCGCTTGTGGTTAATTTATCATGTCATGCTAGATCTACCTTTATAGATCTAATTCATTTGTGGTTAATTTATCATGTTAGGCCAGATCCACCTTTATAGATCTAATTCGCTTGTGGTTTATTTATCATGTCACATTTGTGGATCTTAAACTTTACCTATCATGTGGTGATTAATTTAGATCTATCATTAATTGGAAATATGAATCCTTATTTATTCATGCCTATTATGACATCTTTGGTATGTTAGATTTAGTTTTATTATCACATGCTCACTAGATCTATTTTTATATGTCCACCTTATCACTATGCCAATTACATGTTTATGTCACTTTTGTTAAAATAATCACTATTGTCATCTTTCCCTTTTATTGTTTACGGTTAGGCTACTTTCTAGCCTAGACATGACGCCAAATATATACAAACGAATTAGTTAGGGAATGAGTGAAAATATTTGAATTGGCATAACTTGAATGACAAGTATGAATTTGGACTTATAATCCGTTATGAATATAATTGGGTAAATGGGAATGAACACCTATAAAGACATAGGTATAATTAATTGGTTAATAATTAAAGCCTAGGATTACAGTAATTAGAAAACTATATTGGCACTTATGACACGAGGTTAGATTGCATTTGTGGTTGAAGTCAGCCCGGACCCGACCGCATATCCAATAACAACAAATGTTGAATCTAATGAGAGGGGTCTAAGTGCACAAATACGAGACGGGCTAAGACACGAGGTTAGGCCCAAATTGTTGAAGAAGTCTGCCTGGACCCGACCGGCATATCCAGCATCCACAAGTTGTAGGCCTAATTTTGGAGGTCTAGCCCATAATAACCATAAATGGACTTGGTAACAAATTGGAATACTTAACCTAGATGAATCCATAGGGATTGTATGAACATGTTAACTTGAATAGGGGTTAAGTAAACTTGGTTGAAATAGTGGGTGGGTTAAGTAGATCTTGTGGCGGTGGGTAATATTTATATATATAGGCCCACAAACTTAACCCATTTTATACTTTGGGGTTATGCAACTTTGTAAGTAAACTTGCTTGGATCAGTGACGGTTAATTAAATCTTGTGGCGGTGGGGTAATATTTACAAATATAGGCCTGACAACATAACCTGTTTTGCATGTTAAACTGTTAGGCACGACCAGCTGAAATCCTAGTAGTGGGAATGCTAGCCTAGGGGGGCTTGTATCATCTTGTGTGTGGGACCTGTTTCGGTCAGTAACCCATCTAGGTATCAAACGTGTACTCCGAACTAGGTCGGAGTAGGGGCACACTTACTGGGCTGATTGTAAGAGATCCAAAATGAAGGGGCGGTGTCAACAGCACAGGAAACCAACCGAGTCATGTGCGTGCATGGGTCCAGCTTGCCATGGGAATTAAGACACCATGACATCAGTAGATATGGTTGTGCACATCGTGAAAATGAAGGGTTGCCACTTTAGGAAGTGATACATCCTACTATGGGGCCAGCACAAGGTATCTATAAAGTAGCGAGCCGATCGATTAGGGTAGTAGTTAGGGTACATCTAGACTCTGGTAAGTTTAGGAGTCCGTTATTGGGGCTGCCTGTGGATTGTATGGGGTTAAAACCTTTCACCAGAAGTATGCCTAACTCTACCATTTCATACATGCTGGGGATCATCTCATTGTGGATATACTAGTAGTAGTGCAGAGTGATCATTAGAGAAGCGTATACACCTTATCCTGTCTACATTGTCACACCTTCCTTTTATGTAATAATCTCTCTTACCCACTTTATATGCCTTTCATGCTACTTTTATTTATTTACTTGTTAAAAGTATCTAGACTCGCCAGACTTTATGTCTGACCATTTTTTTTCCTCTTCTTTCTTCCGTTCCCCTCTCCCTAGGTTATCAGGGTGGGAATACTCAGGCTTAGTCAGGACACGGTTATCATCTTGCTAGGAGCTGCTTTCAAAGTATGGCTCAAGTTCTTATCTCTACAATGGCTTTGTCTCTTTTTGGGGAATTATGTTTTCTTTTAAGTATTTAGGTACTCTGATAGTACAAGACAATAGCTTTTATGTTGTAATGGGTGTTTGTGTTTCAGACATGTGAATTTTTGGACCACGGTGTTTTACGATAAATAAAGTTTTTATTCCGCTGTTATTTTATATATCTGTCTTGTAATATTTCTGTTCTATTTACTTATAACGCTTCACGAAACTTAATGCATTCCCTTTGTTAGTGACATTAACGGACGTGGGGTGTCACACTTGGTGTCAGAGCTGAAGTTTACCAGATTGGATATAGTTTTTGAAAATTATTTTCAAAAAGGTTTTAAAAGAAAGCATTTTCAAAAAGAAAAGTCTGTTTTGAAAAACATATTCCCCAAAGTCGTATGTTATATCTCTCGATTCTCCGCTTGATTCCTTTTTCCTTTTTGTCTAGGGAACCAATTATTCCCGAAAGGTGTCCCCATTCCGGCATGATGTCGTAGGCATGTTTAAATTGCGGCACATGTCAAAGGGCAATGAAGTGCCTAACCTCCATCTGTGGCTGCAGTAGTATCACCTACGGCTAATTTTCTGGAGCTTCGTAAGGATTTCCATGCGATGGAGGCAACTTTCGAGAGACTTGTTATCTTGTTACACAAGGATGGTAAAAAGGAGAACAAGGGAGTTAGGGCTAAAGAGCACAACCCAAGGATGAGAAAAATGATGGCCCAGGAAGGGAACACAGATAAAGTTCAAATAAATCTGAAAAGCAAGAAGCTAAGGTTGAGGAAACACAAAATAAAAGATATGGCCCAAGAAAGGACATCAACAGAAGAATGGCGGAAAGAATGACAAGGCTAAGTGTAAGAGAAAGTGCCATAGTTGCGGGTGAGAGGGTCACTTGGCCAAGGACTGCAGGAAAAGGAAGAATGCTTACTTTGTTTGTGGAGAGGTCGGACACTTTGCTAGGGAGTGCCCGAAGAAACAGAAATCACAGGGACAAGGTCAAAGGACAGGAACTTCTAGAGGGTAGGTGCATGCTCTCGCGATCAGTGCTCTTGATAGAGGTAGAAAATTTCTACGGAAGGTTTAATTTCTCTTTCTAATCATCCTATTAGAACACTTTTTGATTCTGGCGCTTCACATTCATTTATATCTAGTTCTGTGGTTAAATCTCTGCACTTATTTACTAGTATGGTAGTGGATCCCGTAGTTGTCTCAAACCCCATTGTTGGTTCGACTCATTTATCTACGATATGTTGGGGTTTGAGGATATCTGTATTAGGCGTCGAGTTTGAGTGCAACGCATATGTACTCGGGTTTATGGGCTATGGGTTGATTCTAAGAATGAATTGGCTTACCACATATGGTGCTATTCTGGATTGTGAGAGGAGGGTCGTTAGACTGTTGACTTGCCAAGGGAGGACCCTCGAGATTTCTTGTGACCCCAAGGGGTCTGTTATATTGAGTTTCCTAGAGTCACTTGACGCATCTATCGATGATCTAAAATCTGTTCCAGTAACCCGTGAGTATCCTGATGTCTTTGATGAGTTTCGAGGTTAACCCCAAGGCGCGAGATCGATTTCCGCGTATATTTAGTGGATAATGCAAAGCCAGTTGCATTGCCCGTGCACCATACGGCTCGAAGAGAAAGTAGGGGAGCTACTTGATAAAGGGTTTTCTTTTGGGATGGAATGAAGAAAGATGTAGCAGAGTTTGTTTCTTAATGTCTGATTTGCCAAAAAGGCAAAGTTAAGAAAAGGAAGCCCGGTGGTTTACTTCATTCTTTAGAGGTCTCGCAGTGGAAGTGGGAGAGCATCTCCATGGATTTCATAGATGGTTTGCCTAGATCAAGGAAGGACAACACCAACATTTGGGTGATAATAGACAGGCTTACTAAGAGCGTTCATTTCATACAAGTTAAGAGTAAGAGGACGACAACATGGTTGGCAGCAATTTACGTTTGTGAGATGGGCCGTCTTCATGGAGTATCTTCCAGTATCATAAGTGATCGAGATCCCATTTTCACCAGTGAATTTTGGAGGAGCTTGCAAGAAGAATTAGGTACACAGTTATGTTTGAGCACCGCTTATCGTCCTCAGATAGATGGACAAACGAAGAGGGTGAACAGAGTTCTGTAGGATCTTTTGAGGTTGTGTATCCTAGACTTCGGAGTGACTTGGGAAGAGCACCTTCCTTTAGTAGAGTTTGCTTACAATAACAGTCATCAAGCTAGCATTGACATGGAACCCTTCGAAGCATTATATGGACGACCCTGTAGACCGCTAACTTGTTGGTGGGGATCTACAGAAAGACTTTTACTTGGATCGAAGGTTAAGAAGCTACGCAAACAAGAAGTCAAGTTGGTGAAGGTTCAGTGGGGAGACAACCTAGCAGATGCAACTTGGGAGACCGAAGACGAGATTTTGCGCTACATACCCTTTTCTTTTCAAGGGAATGTTCTTAACTTCTTTTCCCAAAGCTTTTATTCGCACTTGCTTCTATCATCTGAGTATATCCTACACTACAACAAATTCACCCTATTACAACGGTGCAACACCGTTGTAATATCATTTTACAACGGTGCCTCCACCATCGTGTATGCAGACGTGGTAATATATTAGTTTCTTTTACAACTTTTCTGCACCGTTGCAACACCGTTGCAACACCGTTGTAAAAGGGTTATCTAACAACAGTTTTATACCGTTGTAATAAAATTTATTACAACTATAATTCTCCGTTGTTGTATATACCATAGTAAAGTTAGAGTATACGTATAACAACTTTTGTCACCGTTGTAATAAACTATATTACAACTTTTATCCCCGTTGTTGTAGATATTGTAATATGTTGTGTTCATTTATATAACAACATGTCTACACCGTTTTGATTTCATTGATATTACAACATTTTTACACCGTTGTGAATTTCTTTATATTACAACATTTTCTCACCATTGTAACATGACTTATTACAACTTTTTTTTTTGTTATAATTTACATGGACCTGACTAGTAAATCAAATTCATATATATTAATGATAATATGATTCACATTTCAATGCAACAAATATTAGTACACGGAATCATTCATATATATTACTTAACATAATATTCGATCAACATAAAACACAAGTACATAGTACATCACCAACTTAACCCGTCACCAAAAACATAACCGTTTCATAATACATGCATGATTTAACCCAATATATACATAAGAAAGATGGAATGTCTACAAAAGCATACCCTACGAAAGCACTCTTGCTGAAGGCAGCGTAATTTTTATTCCAGGCCACAGTTGATCCAACAGCTTCTCCAATAGTAGTCATTGCGGAATTCGGCTTCCACAAGAATGCTTCTGGATCCACCGCCGCATCAATCCAAACTTTCCAACCTTGCGATCCAAGTTTTTTAAAGTGTACCAAAGCTTCTGGATCAGTGGATGCCAATCTTCCTTCCGCAACTACTTGTTTTTCCCCAATTCAATATCTTACACTTTCTGCCCTCATTTTCATCAGCTTGCACTGCTATTTTTCTACCCGGATTTTTCTGTTTAGACTGTTTTTCTCCCATCAATTTCAGATGTATGCTTTTCATTTTCAGGTGCATGCTTTCCATTTTGTTTAGACAGTTGAACTGCCAAGGTATTGCTTCCACGGTGTGACTGCAAACAAAAAAAAATCTAGAAAATCTGAACTGGAAACTAAAAACAGAAAGTGAGGCAAATAAAAACATGGAACTAAATACAAAAGACAGTAAGCACTTATGTGAGTAAATCACCCATAAGTAATATTCTAATATAAGTTAAATCGCTTGTTGTTTGGATACAGTAAATATTTCTTCTATTTATAAGCCTTGAATGAGCATTCCATACCTGAGTAAATGTTGAATGAATGCTTCCTTTCTTTTATAAATGTTGTGTAAATTTTTCATGATAGTATTGTGTGTTTGATGCTTGGTTATACTTCTATGTACATGTTCATTCATTTTTTTTCAAATATAGAATTCTTTATTAGCAATCTAGAGACCATGGATGAATAAACTGATTAAATCAGAGCACAAGGTATTTTCAAACCAGTAAAATAACAGCTGAAACGTGAAGGAAAACAATGGATCTTTTGTGAATAAACTCTGTGCAAACTCTCTGAATTTAATCTAGTGTGGGTATAGATATTGGTACTTTGATAGATTATTAGTTGACTACACTTATATATGACTGGAAGTGATTAACTATGTGAAGTAAGATCTAGAAATGAGAAATTTCCTTTACTGTTGTATGAATACAATAATATAATAATAAAAGATGAACACCTCACTTTAAAAAATAAAGTACCCCAATTTTAGCATGTTTTAGATAACAGTATACACACAAAGGTTATTCCAAATTGAATTTAGTTTACGTTAAAATTTTCTTCAGCTTCTAATGCGCCGGAATTTAGTTTAACAGTACCCAACCCCCCTCCATTTACTGTCCTTAAAATCACCCTAAAATTTCACAGTTCCGGTAAAAGCATTTCAATGTTCACCAAACATTGTACCAAAGAATTAAACTTGCATTGTCAAAAAAAAGTTGATGCATTTTAACAGCAATATTCCAATCACGTAGATCATGAAATGTTACATCTTTTTATCAATTATACCAATAAAAAAGGGTACCTGAGGCGTATTAGGATCAGGAGTTGCTGGATTTCCCGCATTAGCTTGCTTTTCTTTTAGATCCTGTAAAGATTGCATATACATAAGTCATATAAAATTAGCACAAAATATGATTATGGTCATATAAAACTAGCACAATTGGGAAGCCGTAAATTTGAGAATAGTTCATTTCCCTTTCACATGATGGTTTACTACAGGTATGGTTCATTGTATATTGCTTGCATGAAATTAATGGGAAAGTTGGACTGCCAGCTAAAAACAGCTATACAATTACCACATAAATTAGAGTATTTACAAAACAGGATGAATTTTGGATAAAGGAGAAACCAGGAAAAAAAATCTGTTGAGAGGGAGATCAATTTTGGATAAAATAATGAAATTTGGGCCAAGGTTCGAAATCCCGGTTTTCGATTCCGTTCCGGTCACGTAGAAAATTTAAAATTTCGATCCCGGTCCGGAAATTCCGGTTTGTCAATTTCGGTACCTTTTTTAATAAATATGCAAACATTTAATTATTTAATATTTTAATAATTTAACATTTAATTTCAATTCATATTTTCCTACTCATGACAATATCAGATTTTGAATAATAGCAGATTAACAGGGGACTAAATTCCCTGTTTTTATAACTTTGGCATATTTAATTAATATTCACTCATGTAACAATATAATGGTTTATAATCAAACATCAGTCTCATTTTGGTTTCCTGCGGTTTATATCAATAACCCGTAATATTACATGACCTGCTATACACACATAACCTGTAATATTACCCATTATTTCCACTTAGCTTCTGCATCGTTTAGAATAAAACCTAGCCGACATTTGACCTGCTAATCCGTTCAAACCAAGAAGACCCCAAAAGGCTCCGATGTCTATAACATGCCGAAACTTGTGTCGAGCAATGAGAGAGAACAAGGATAAACCGCAGCCACACAAGAACAAACAAGAGAGAAGACGAATTTAGGTCGCGTGCAAGAAGGAGCATCCTAATCAGGAGCCACCTTCAATTTCATTGAATTTTTGTATCCGTATTATTAATGAAACTATAGGACCTTAATCTTGTCATATTATATACACAAGGAATTCATGGTATTTACAAGTTGAGTATCTAATTTCACTAACTTATTTCCTTCAATCTTAGGAGTGTGATAGATCTTTTCAGAAAGCCAAAACGAAAAATCATATTCATCATTAAACGACAAACTTCGTGGGTTTTCTAATGAAAAGTAATATGCTAAACACAGATCAAATTTTAAGAACATCCAAATTTATGTGCAAAAGTCGAAAGGATTACGTGAGTCTGTATTATTTCAAAGCTTTTTATAAATAATAATCAACATATGTAATAATAATTTTTACTAAAAAAAAATTCACACTCCTATATGATTTTTCGGTAATTTGTATTTCCTACAAAATAATTAATGGTCTCATTAAAGAATCCAAATGAAACATTGTTTGGTTCGCTCACAAATGGTAATGAAACACGAAATTATGCACAATACAAAAAAGCTCAGCCACTTTATTAGTAGAATTAAGCCCATCAAAAAATAACTAGTCAAGTTGGTGCCAAAAAAAAAAGGCATTTTGCTTTGCTCTTTTTTTTTTCTTTGCAATTGTAGAGACATAATGGGTTATGTCCAAGAACAAACATTTAAACATTCTATTGAATACATGATACACATTATGAGGAAAAAATTGCAAACCTTGCCTATATATTGCATTATGCTTTTAGATCTCAAAATTTCAGGCAACCATTCATTTTGTGATATGAAACATGAAACTTCAAACAAATCTGATCTTTAATCGAGATGTCATCTAAAGTATTGAGTGGAGCCATACATATTGATTGCAGTCTTTAGCAAATTGGCAAGCATTTTCTTTTAAAAGAACACACAATTTTTAATGTAGAATTTTTGATGCATGTTTATTTTTGTATTTATAAAACATCTTTGTTATGTACATCTTTATATCAAAACACATATTCTGTGTATAACCGAAAATAAATCAGAAAACAAAATTTTAAATCTTGATTAGTAATGTTTATTTGCATATTTATAAAAAACCGCACCGGAATTATCAAACCGGAAATTTACCGGAAATTCCGAAATATCCGGAACGGAACCGGAAACCGACAATAACTTGGTTTCTAATTAACAGGAAAACAGGAAAAATCGCCGTTAAAATAAATTTCTAATTAACACTTACCATCAACATCGAAGTAAGCTCCTGTACTTCGGTCTCCAGTCCACTAACTTGGTTTCGCAATGCATGTACTTCACCTGATGAGCTACCCCGAATACGAAGCTGAGATGGTACAACCCCAAAACCAAGCCCTCTTACACGTCCTCCATGCTCCTGACCAAAAAGCTTCGACACGCCATCTTGAGTAACTGATGTTGCTCCATGAGAATCCTGACTTGCGGCATTATGATGCTCGTTTATCTTAGACTACAAATTCAAAAACAACCAATATTCAGAAATTAAACTTAAAACTACTTTAACAATAGCAACAGTTTTTGATATTGTATATTTGAACTTATTCTTACTATGCATTCGGCAGCAATTGAATTCGGAGGTTTTCCATCTTTTCTAGTGTGGCCTTTGCACCACAATTCATCTCTAGTGATAGTAGATGTTGACTTTTCCTTTTTCTGCAAAAATAGCTTAACAGCTTCAGAATGTTCAAGTGATAACAAATAATAGTTGCTTTAACAATTTTTTTTTACCATTTCTTCTTCCAATCTTGCATAACCTTTTCTACTCATGGTGTGTGGAACTTTATTCTTTTCTCTAATACTTTTGAATCTTTGGCTTGTTGCCTATAAGATCAATTCAATAAATATGATATAGGAAAATGTAATATATTTAACAGTTAAAACCAGTAAGACAAAAATAACCACCTCAAACTTTTCTGACAATTTTTCAGTTACAAAAGCATTCCACTCGTCATCGCTCTTTATATTTAACGGTTTTAGGCCTGCTAAAGTATCGATAGAGTCGGGATTTTGAGACTCTTTTTTGATAGCTGCAACTAACCTTGATTTCGACTCCTTCCACCGCTGTCCTATTATCATTAACAAGTAATCCTTATACACCATATCTACCTTGAATCTTGACTGCACACACACACACACAAAAAACCCGCAGATTAGTCTCTAACAGTATTGCAAAATGCAATGTTGTACCACAGCAGGTATATAATATGTTGCTTTGAATATTGAGACATATAATATGTAACAGTATTGCAAAATGCAATGTGCATAATGCATATGTCATTATAAAGAGAACTATAGCAGGTATATAATATGTTGCTTTTAATATTGAGACATATAAGTACTCTAACATAAATAACATAGAATTAGTAAAATTAAATACAACTGAAAGCCATAATTTATTATTCACTTGCTCATGTTATCGCCAACATATGGTATACAAGTCAAATATTAGTACGTACCTCTATACAAGTCCACAGATCATCCCTCAAATCGTCACCGACGTTCCTCCATGTGCTAATGGTAAAAGGCACCATCTCCCTTGCTAGAGTACCAATATATGACGACAAATGTTTGGAATTAGCACCTATTGCTTGTCCGCGTTCATTAAATTCAACTTCCGGCTTCTCATCCGGTATCATAGCTAATGATTTCATCATCGTTATGCCTCTCTTTCTTCTAGCTTGCGTCAATCTTTGACCTTCAGTAGAATCGGGTTGATTTTCATTTGGATTGGAATCATCGTTGGCTGAAGTTTCCTGGAAGTGTAGTTGACGGGCAGGGGGCTGTGCTGGGTTTGTATTGTCGAAGGGGCTGTTACTGGAAGGAGGGGGCAGAATCTGGTTTGTAGTGTCGACGGGGATGCTACTGGAAGGAGGAGGGGGCTGCATCCCTTTTGTAGTGTGGCCAAGGTTGCTTCCAGGTTTACGAGTAGTGCGTATTGGGTATTCAACATGTTTTCGAGGAGATCTTCTTATAGCAATATTTAAATCACGAAGCAACGGAAGTGGTCCATCTGGGTGTTCGTTGATTCTAATCCCAACCGGTCTTTCAGCAGCAGCACGAACAGCTGCAAGTGCAGCTAAACTTTGCTTTTATGCTCTTTTGTTTGCAATTTTTGAGCTCTAAAAAATAAAAAATTTAAGTCAGTTTTCAATAGCGATAAAAACTGACAAGTAGCGATAAAAACTGACAAGTAGCGATAAAAGAGTTATAAGACCAGTTAAGCAATGAATAAGTGCATGAATATAACACAATATGTTTATACATGATCATGTTGGCACTAACATGTAATCTACAGTTATACATGTTTCATGTAAACCCCAATTTCATGTTACTATATTTTATCCACATCCTTGCTTAATGATCTGCTAAAAAAGTTGTAGTCCAAGTTTAACTATGGTGTGTTACTATAAAATATATATATGATTTTACTGAAAACGTAAGAGCACTACAGTTTCAATACGCTCTTCTACATGCTTGATTTTTTAGTGAAAGCATAACATTGTGTATAAATATGTATGATTGTTTGTTTCTACGACAGAGTTTGAATGTTATTTGATTTAATAAGCACTATTTCCTTTGAATAATGTAACTGCAAAAATTTCGCTTAAAAAATAGTGGTCCTATCAAAACATATGATTAAATCACAAATTATGTCTTAGACTACTCCAGGTGAGCAGATTACGAAAGCTGCTGACAGTTTAGCCGTTAACGGTAGGACAATGCATCTGCCTCAGACTGATACAGAAAGAGATTTATAAGTTTGACTCGAAATTTTCATGATTTTCTATGTCAATTTATATAATTCGTTATATAAATCAATCTTAATACTGACAATGAAAATTTTATTGCCTGCTCAACAACACTACACTTTAAATGGAAGGAAGAAGAGATTTTTTTTACCGGAGTTCAGCGCTTATGACCACCAAACATACTCATCGTTTTATACTTATTCTCGCTATTGATTTATATCACTATGTGGATGTCGTTCACAAATGATTTTTCCGATTTCAAAACTGCTTTTACAATCATAGTCTGTTAATGGTTGTAAAAATATTTTAGTGTGCGCTTTTTTTCTTTAACCAATCTACTTATAAGAGTGAAAAAATAAACATATTCTTAAAAAAATACAACAATTAACAAGAGCATGACAAAGGTGCAACTCATTCTGACACATTACGCAACAAGAACCAAGACAAGTGAAGGAAAAAGAAACCGACCGATGAGGGAACCAAAATTTGCTGACATCAAGTAAACAACTAGTGCATGGCCGAATTGCCAGAATTAGTTCTCTTTCCAGGTCTTAACTCTCTTTCCTTTTCCAAAAATTTTGTCTAACTTTCTTCATTAAACGTATGACTATATGTTACCCTGATAGATAAAATCCAATGCATCCTCCATCATGAAAGAGCATTTGAATGGGCTAACATCTCCATAATGGTCACATCTAATGCAGGTATTTTAGTTGTTTGTAACTCTGCTGTTATTTAAACATGGATTAGAAAAATACAAGTGACTTTTAGTTGTATTCCGAACTTGGCTGTATTATATGTTTCTTTTTCTATCCACGAAGTATTCTCTCCAAAATTCTTTGTTAGCATACGCTGTTTGAACATTTATACACATTCAATTTCAAATGAAAATAATGGTTGAATTATTCTAAATAGATGTAATCGCGTTGAAAGTAAATCTGGAAACAATGAAATAAAATTGAAATATTTTAACATACGTGTTGTACTAAAAATACGAGTACTAGGGGCACGTACTTGAGGCAAATTAAGCTTTGTGCCTCTATTACAAAATGTTTGAAGGCAGAATTACGATGATTCCAGTCCAAACGAAATTCACTTGTAATTTTATACAGTGAAATGATTTTTGGCCTAAAAAGATGATATATGACAACATGCTAGTGTATAGATATTCGTATAACTTGTATGGAATAAATAGTTGATTTTTTAACAAAACATTTTCTGATCACATTAATAATATTTACTTAAAGTATATACATTTGTAAACACATTTCAGGAGTATGTTTTCAGTCGTACTAAAAGAAACAAAATAAGGCTAAAGTAAAAAAACATGTGGTAAAAAATGCAATATGTAACTTGAATACCTCTCCTTCGTCTAGCATCATCTTCCTCGTCGATAATACAAGATCAATCTTCCTCATCGACCTATAAAAAAAACAAAACGATTTACAAAGGATTAGAACATCACACTAAATATAGCACTACTTTGTAACAACCACGTACAAAATAAAATACACATGCAAAGAACATACAATAGAAAATAAAGTTATTTTGATACACGCTAAGATGTCAATCTTATATCAGATTTTTTTTCTTTTTTTTTCATTCTAACAACACATTTTATGGTATATATGAACAACGCATTTTATGGTATATATGAACATGCATAAAATAAAAAATCAATAAAATATGCTTATAACTTTCCAAAATACCGTTACAACCCTCCCTTACGTAACTTTCATCCCCATTATCTACGTCTCTATCATCAAGTTGTGACTCATCCAATGGTTTACTAGTTGATTCTTCATCCTCGTCGTATTTTTCCAATTCATGAAACCCTCTAGAGGGCACTCTCAACACAACATACCAATTTGAAGAACTACCTTCTCTAGAGAAGAACACTTGAACCGCTTGTGTTGCTAAAATAAACGGGTCGCTTTCAAACTTATTTTGAAATTGATGCAAATTGACCAATGTAAATCCATCTTCAACTTTGACTCCACGATACATATTTTCCCAATCACATTTAAACAAGGCAACTTGAAATTGACGATAATCCAACAAGAAAATCTCACTCAAGACCCCATAATATATTATTTTTTCAATAGACCCATCTACACAAACAGTACTTAACTCAATGGAAACACCACTATTTTGTGTCGCCTTCTCAAAGTCTTTCGTATGAAAACGTCGACCATTAACAATATAGCTAGAATAAGAAATTATTTGCGAACGAGGTTCGTATGAAAGCCATTTTATTATGTTGCTGACATTGGATATACGTCTATCATCTCTAACCTGGACAAATACAATATATTAAATAAAGATTTATGTTGATCCATTACTTTCATCATTAATAGTTTTTTAAGATATAGCTATCAACCTTTTTTTGAACCAAAAACTAAAAGTCTTCGATTGCAATTTTGGCAGTTCCAAATCGTCTTGTGCAAGATGAGGATGCAAACATTTTAGCTCCTCTTTGTGCATTCTGCATACATAAATGTAATTAAGGATCTAATTTATTTTGTATGTCATAGTTAAGTTGGACTTATACTTACTCTATATACGGCTCTACTTCTTCCGTATTAAACAAAACGTATCGATGAGCAACATTAATCACCTCCTCATCGACTGTAGTAGGTTTTCCTTTGGAAATAGGACGCCCCTCAAGTATAAAATCATTTTGTTCCACTTCATTTAAGTTTTTCCTCTCTCCAATTTGTAATGCGTCTTTAATATATCCAAAGAATTATTTCATACATTCTTTGGCAACATAGCGCTCAGCAATGCACCCTTCAGGCCGTGCTTGATTTTTAACATACCCTTTTAATATTTTCATATATCTATAACCAAAATGAATAAACAAGTTACTTTCATAACTATAGATACTTTTAACCGTCAATTATTTATAATAAATATTACCTCTCAAATGGATACATCCATCGATATTGGACCGGCCCACAAATTCTTGCTTCTCTCCCTAAATGTATTGTTAAGTGAATCATGATATCGAAAAAGGAAGGGGGAAAGAACCTCTTTAGATCACATAGTGTTAATGCAACTTGATACTCCATTAATTCTAATTTATCCCTATCAAGCACTCTTTGGCATATGTCATTATAAAATGAACATAGTCGTAGTAGTGCATTCCTTATCCCTGTAGGTAGAAGTCATCTTAATGCAACGGACAATAGTTGTTGCATCAAAACATGATAATCATGAGACTTAAGGTTTGATATCTTGTCTTCTTTTGCAATACATTTTCCAATATTTGAGCTATATCCATTAGGAACTTTCAAGTTCTTCATTCTACTATAAAAGATCTCTTTTTCTTGATCGGATAAAGTGCACGGTGCGGCTGGGAGCAATACTTTATTTCCAATGTCTATAGGATGCAATTTTTTTCTAATGCCCATTGCTTCTAGATCTTGGCGTGAATTGAGGCCATCTTTTGATTTTCCTTTGATATCAAGCAATGTACCAATAATACTTTCACCAATATTTTTCTCAATATGCATCACATCTAGATTATGCCGCAAAGGAAGTGCCTAAAAATTGACAAAACACAACTAATTAAGTACTAAGTAGCAAACATGAATAGAAAATGAAAAGCAATGTGTTTCTAGTTAAATTTCACCTTCCAATAAGGCAAGTCAAAGAAAATGGACCTCTTCTTCCACATTGTACATCCTTTTTTCATCATAGTTTTCCTTTTCCTTTTCCTTTCACCTTTCTCTTCCTTTTTTAATTTTTTCCCCCAATCATTAATAATATCTTGAACATCATCAAAGATTTGAACACCAGTTTGTATTTGAGGCCTTTCTCTATTCTCTATAGTTCCATCAAATAAGTTTTTCTGTTGACGATACTCATGGTTAGGTTCAAGGAATCGTCTATGACCCATGTATGCACACTTTTTACTAAATGGTAGCCATATTGAGCAGGTATTGACACCACAAACTGGACATGCTCTCTTACCTTTTACAGGGCAACCAACTAAATTTCCGTAAGCTGGAAAATCATTGATTGTCCACATAAGAATAGCATGTAATCTAAATTCACTACGACTATCAGCGTCATACGCTTTCACCCCTTTATCCCACAATTTTTTCAAATCTTCAATAAGTGGTTGCAATTATACATCAATGTCATTTCCCGGTTGTCGTGGCCCAGGAATTAATAAAGATAACATCATATTATCTTTGTGCATACAAAGCCACGGAGGGAAGTTGTAAGCAACAAGAAACACTGGCCAACAACTATATCCACAATTCCAATCACCAAAAGGATTAAAGCCATCAGATGCAATGCCAAGCCTTAAATTTCGTGGATCGGAAGCAAAAGAATGATACATTCTATCAATCATAGCCCACTGAGTAGAATCCACTGGATGACGCAATTTACCATCTTCACTCTTATGACTGCTATGCCATCTTAGTTGTTCTGATGTTTCTGGGGATGCAAACATTCTTTTCAGTCTTGGTATCAGTGGGAAGTATCTCAAAACCTTCATAGGTATTTTGGTTTGCTTCCCATCTTTAGTAGTCTTGTTTTTTTTTTCCAGCGAGACTTACCACACTTAGGACAGAAATCACTATTTGCAAGCTCTTTTCTAAATAAACAACAATCATTTACACATGCATGTATCTGCTTATAGCCTAAACCAAATGACTTAAGCAACTTCTTTGTTGCATATGTAGAATCAGGAAGCATGTTTTCTTTAGGCAACATATCCTTTAGTAGTTTAAGAAGCTCTGTAAAAGTCGTGTCTGATATACCATTTCGCGCTTTGTGCTTGAAAAGAAGTACTGTAGCAGACAACTTTGTGTGGCTTGCACAACCGGGATACAAAGGAATTTCGGCATTCTCCATCATTTCCTCAATACCTTCCCCATGTCTTGCTTCAACATTGGCTTCTACCTCCTCATCATAGATTTGCGCATCAACATACATTCTATAAGTATCTATCTCACTTTTATTTTGTGATGGCCGTTTTTCTCCATGAAAAATCCATATATCATAGGTTGGGTCCATTCCAAAATAAATCAAGTGTGACACAACTTCCCTTGATGTTTGCCAAATTAGATTCCTACAATCATGACATGGGCATCTAATTTTTTCGGGATTCCCTTCACTCGCAACATGCCCATATACAAAATTTTCCACAACTTGCCTATATTCGCTTGTCATTCTACAAAACAAAAAATGTATTAATACTCATTCTTAAATACTTATAATGTTATGCTAGGGCACCTTGTTTTCTTCTTGCTAATACCAAAATTTTATACTACATTCTTCCTAACACCAAACTCATTCATAAATACTTATATTTGTTTATAATGGTATTAGGAAGTACATAAAATTTATTGTACTTATTATTTTTATTCGTGGTATTAGTAAGAGGAAAATGACGTGCCCTTAGCATCACACTACTTATAACTATGGAAGTAATAGCCAAAATGATGAAACCTTGGCAGATTGACCCATGCTTTGTCCATCTTGGTAAAACAACGCCTCTAATTTTCGGACCTACTATAAAGAATTATGCTCAACATTATTGTACAACTTGGTTATACGCACCTACCTTGGTTGATTACCCCTCTTATGTAACAAATATTAACTTATATATTTGTTAGAATTTTATATCTCAAATGATCATATATGGTTCAACATTTCATCACATACTAGAGATAACTCCATGTCAACCAACCCATTGACCTACTGGAAAGTGTACGCAACGTACGTCACATACTAGAGATAACTCCATGGCAACCAACCCATTGATCACCCTATCACCACCAAGATGACCAGCTCCAAGGGAACTAAACCAAAACTGCTTCGCCAGATCAACATACAAACCAACACACTGCCTATCTAATATATTTATTATTTATTTTGTTTATCAATTTTATCTTTTTATATATGAGCAGGAACTGGAGCCAGTATCAAACAAATAAAAAGTGTGATGAAATATCGATTTAGGTATAATGAAGCAAAATATTCTGAGAACGAAGATCCGGTTTCATAAATAATGAAGCAAGATACTGGTCAGAACAAAGATCCGGTTTCAGAAATAATGAAGCAAAATATTCTGAGAAGAAAGAAGAAAATTACAATCACGATTGAGCAGGCAAGTGTGTATGCATCACCTATCATACTTCGACCCACCCTCTAAAACAACGTATTTGCATAATAATATATATATATATATATCATCAAAATAAACACAAATAAAAGACCATCACACATGGCAACATGTATTTATTTGCATGAATCAGGCATGTTCATAATAGAGAATGGAATGACACATCAGTAACTGGAATGCAAGAAGACTGGAAAATTTTAATGTGCACAAGTAGATTCGGCAATGACATGAGCATGGAGAATTTCATCTCGCATGGCATCTTGCATTTTATTCCCAGGAATTCAACCAATTATTTATTTCAAAGGGGGCAACTCACGGTAAGAAAAAATATTGTCAAGAAAACAGTAAGCAATTTTAGACAACAAAAGAACCCATTTATTATTTCAAGAATTTAAAGAAAGACTCATGGTTTAAGAAAAATATTACAAGTATAACATAGGCAACTATGGATTTAATCAGAGTATATTTCGCTCAAGCTGGTAATTGAAATGTAATTTATTTATCACTTAGCAATTATTTATCACTAGCAAGGGAAACTTCCTTTCAGGTTTACTTCTAAAACTATAAGTGGGGGCACATCTGTGCAAACATTTTTGGTTTGTATATCTACTAACATACGGTTTCAGATAAGGTACAACATGTTCAAAACTCACATACTCAAGGTGCAAGAACAGGGTTTCCAGTTTTGTAACACAGCCGAGGTAAGGATAAATGGCCGAAAGCTATTCATTAAATGAACACTAAATAAACTGGGTGTATACAAATTATATGTGTTCCCAAATACACATCTCCACTTCAGATTTTAATAGTGTAACATCAGGGCACGAGATGAATCAAATGTGTTTAAGTTTTATCAACAGGGTAGGGTAGCTAGCATGGTTTCAATTCAGGAGAAATTGAAAAGAAAAAAAACGAGCATGTATCCTTTATTTTCTTCAAAACAAAGCAACGTAATCCTGAATACAAAGTGGATTGAAGCAAAATATTCTGAGAAGAAAGAAGAAAATTACAATCACGATTGAGCAGGCAAGAGCGACGATCGAGCAGCGGCAATTGAGACCGAAGGCAAGAGCGGCGATCGAGCAGCGGCGATTGAGCAGCAGTGGCCTGATTATCGAAAGGGGAATTAGGGTTTCGGTGGAATACGATGGAAAAGGAATACTATGAAACGATGGAAAAGGAAATGTGAACGGATGGAAAAGGCATACGATGGAATACGATTGAAATGTTTGTGAACCGATGTCAAAAGGCACAACGTTTCAACCAGTGGGAAGAATGATTGAAACATGGAAATTGTTAAGTGTAGGGGTGTGAAATCACTAAGTTTTCAACATTATGCTTTGAATTGTGCCACATTTCAAATTAATAATTATTATTTAGTCTTAGTTATTAATTATTATATATTTGTATTTAATTTTTATTGTTAACATTATGCTTAGAACCGTTTACAAAAATCCACTAAACGGAGATACGACACGAGTCGAGTACATAAAGAGATGACAAGAGGTATAGCTAGGTGGTGGCCTATTGGCATACTTGTCTCTCGATGGTAGCTCTAAATTCTCTTATGGGTTTTCGAATTAAAGACATATACTATGAGGCATTTCCACTTTGACGACTATGGGGTACCCCTCTCGTGGGTCAGTGATAAGTCTTAGAGCAATTTAAATAGGACCAGAAAATGATGGTAGTTGAGACCCCCGTATGAACAGAAAATGATGGCATGGAAACTTGTGTTTAAAACAGGTAGGTACATTCAATTCCTAGGTGTCCACTTGGCGGTATAACGTTCGAAATTCAAAGGAAATTAACATGAGTTGACCAACCGAATTGAATTCCAAACGCTAACCATGGAAACAATAGTGCTTTATTTAAGCAACTAAATTCGAATCAGCCTCGAGCGTTGAAAAGGGACCATCTCGCAAAGGTAGCCCAATTGAAACAAAATTAGAAGCACGTACTATTTCTTTTTTTTTGTTCAAATTTACCTGTTGCGAATTTTAAAAAATCAACAATAGTTCTGTTGCCCAAAAGGATGCGGGAAGCTCTTTGTTTCACGATCCTTGAAGTGAAAATGAATCCTAAAGGAACCATTGGAGAGCTAAAGAGCGCAGACTTGATCTATTACAACGGTGCTTTTGCACCGTTGTAAAATTAAAGTTGTAATATGGTAATATATATGTTCTTTACAACAGTGATTATTGCACCGTTGTAAAAAAGAATCTATTACAACGGTGCTTAATGCACCGTTGTAAAATTAAAGTTGTGATATGGTAATATATATGTTCTTTACAACAGTGATTATTTTACCGTTGTAAGAAACATTTATTACAACAGTGTGTTTTGCACCGTTGTAAAAAAGGATCTATTACAATAGTGCTTTATGCACCGTTGTAAAATTAAAGTTGTAATATGGTGTTTTTGTTGTAGTGCTATCAATTGAATCTTCGACCTTTAGGTAGGAAATCCCATGATTGTAAACATGTGTTTGAAACATGTTATGTTTGATGGATGCAAGTGGATGCAAGTGTTTGCTAGTGGTTGCCTATGAATGCATATACACACACATTAGGCACTAGATCGGCTCAATCACTCTCATACTGCATATGGATGTGTGTGCATTTTTCTTTTCTTTTAATGGATGAAAATGGATGTATTATCAAATGGATGTTGCATTTGGACAAATGATTGTGCACACATATAGAACTTACATGTTATAATAGGATTATTTACATACATGTTGAATTCAACACTAACATACGTTGCATTAAGGAGGTCAATTGAATTAGTGGACCGCCTGACCTTTCGCATTAGTGTTGGGACATATACACACACCTTTGCATATGTTCATATAAGCATTAGAAAATTTTAAGGAAAATGGATGCCTGTGATTGGTGGATGAGTAGATGGCTGATGGATGGTAGGATACATTCTTCATAACTTGGAGATTTTGGGGACGAAATCCTTTGAGTAGGGGAGAATGTAACACCCCGAAATTTTAACGACACTATGATAAATTAAAGAATAATTAATTTGAAATACACTGTTAACAATGAATTAAGGAAAAATTAATTAAATATTCAGAATTAAGTAAAACAGACCATGCCATTGCGTGTATCTTGAAATTTTGGTCAAGATAGACAATAAGTTTGCGTAAAACGGACTTCGTATGAAGAAGTTATTAAGGTTTGAAGTATGTATGCATATAAGGAGAATATACATATATATATATATATTATTCAAAATTTAAAAATCAACAAAATAAGGAATCGATGCGCCAAACAGGGAAAGGGTCGACCCCGGGATCGACCTAGGCTCTTTGAGGTCGACCCCAGGGTCGACCCAGGGGTCGACACCTATGTAGGGGGTAGACCCCCTGCAGATATGGCCAGTATACGTTTTTCTGAACTTGGATCAATTTTAGAGCTAGATTCGTGAACCTTAGGCTATATAAAGGAACCTAAGCCTAGTTTTATTCATCTGAAAAATAATGGTGACGGCGAGGCTCTGTTTTAACCTCAATTAAATTGCCTATTCTTCTCCAAAATCAAGTTTAAAAAGATTCAAGAGTTTCAACTATAGATCTAAGATTCAACACCAACAATTTCTTTTCTTTCTTCTAAAATCCAAACACGGTGAGTTAGTTACTTTTAGATTTAAATGATTAAAAGTAAACATGATATGACTTTGATTTGTATATATGCCTGTGACTGAATCATATTGGATCTATCTTAATTTGTGAATTTATAATATTCTATGACTTGGATCTAAATCTTTATCATATCCGATCTATTGGGACTTTTGAATCTTTGACATAACTATGATGTGGATCTTAAATATTATCATGCTAAATCTAACTTTTTAGATCTAATTCGCTTGTGGTTAATTTGTCATGTCACAATTGTGGATCTTCAATTATTATCATGCTAGATCTACTTTTTAGATCTAATTCGCTTGTGGTTAATTTATCATGTCACAATTGTGGATCTTAAATTGTTATCATGCTAGATCTGCCTTTTTAGATCTAATTCGCTTGTGGTTAATTTATCATGTCATGCTAAATCTACCTTTATAGATCTAATTCTTTTGTGGTTAATTTATCATGTCAGACTAGATCCACCTTTATAGATCTAATTCGCTTGTGGTTAATTTATCATGTCACATTTGTGGATCTTAAACTTTACCTATCATGTGGTGATTAATTTAGATCTATCATTAATTGGAAATATGAATCCTTATTTATTCATGCCTATTATGACATCCTTGGTATGTAAGATCTAGTTTTATTATCACATGCTCACTAGATCTAACATTATATGCCCACCTTATCACTATGCCAATTACATGTTTATGTCACTTTTATTAAAATAATCACTATTGTCATTTTTCCCTTTTATTATGTATGGCTAGGCTACTTTCTAACCTAGACATAACGCCAAATATATGCGAATGCGTTAGTTAGGGAGCGGGGGAAAACATTAGAATTGGCATAACTTGAATGACAAGTATGAATTTGGACTTATAATCCATTATGAATATAATTGGGTAAATGGGCATGAACACCTATAAAGACATAGGTATAATTAATTGGTTAATAATTAAAATGCCTAGGATTACAATAATTAGAAAACTGTAATGACACTTATGACATGAGGTTAGATTACATTTGTGGTGGAAGTCTCCCCGGACCCGACCGGCATGTCCAGCAACCGCAAATGTTGTATCTAATGCGAGGGGTCTAAGGGCACAAATATGATACGGGCAAAGACACGAGGTTAGGCCCAACTTTTGGAAGAAGTCTGCCTGGACACGACCGGCATATCTAGCATCCACAAGTTGTAGGCCTAATATGGGAGGTCTAGCCCATTATAACCATAAATGGACTTGGTAACGAATTGGAATACTTAACCTAGATGAATCCATAGGGATTGTATGAACATGTTAACTTGAATAGGGGTTAAGTAAACTTCGTTGAAACAGTGGGTGGGTTAAGTAAATCTTGTGGCGATGGGTAATATTTATATATATAGGTCCACAAACTTAACCTATTTTATACTTTGGGGTTACACAACTTTGTTAAGTAAACTTGCTTGGATCAGAGAGGGTTAAGTAAACCTTGTGGCAGTGGGGTAATATTTACATATATAGGCCCGACAACTTAACTTGTTTTACATGTTGGACTGTTAGGCATGACCAGTTGAAATCCTAATAGTGGGGATGCAAGCTAGGAGGATCTTATATCATCTTGTGTGTGGGACCCGTTCAGTCAGTAATCCCTCTAGGTATCAAACGAGTACTCTAAACTAGGTCGGAATAGGGGCACACTTATTGGGCTAATTGTAAGAGTTCCAAAACAAAGGGGCGGTGTCAACAGCGCAGGAAACCAACCGAGTCATGTGCGTGCATGGGTCCGGCTTGCCATGGGAATTAAGACGCTGTGACATCAGTAGATATGGTTGTGCATATCTTGAAAATGAAGAGTGCCACTTTAGGAAGTGATGCATCCTACTGTGGGGCCAGCACAAGGTATCTATGGAGTAGAGAGCCGATCAATCAGGGTAGTAGTTAGGGTACATCTAGACTCTGGTAAGTTTAGGAGTCCGTTATTAGGGCTGCCTGTGGATTATTTGGGGTTAAAACCTTTCACCAGAAGTATGCCTAAGTCTACCATTTCATACATGTTGGGGATCATCTCATTCTGGATATACTGGTAATAGTGCAGAGTAATCATTAGAGAAGCGTATACACCTTATCCTGTCTATCGTGTCACACCTGCCTTTTATGTAACAATCTCTCTTATCCGCTTTATATGCCTGTCATGCTACTTTTATTTATTTACTTGCTAAAAGTAACTAGGCTCGTCAGACTTTATGTCTGACCCTTTTTGTTTCCTCTTCTTTCTTCCGTTTCCTACCCTCCCCCTCCCCCCCTAAGGTTGTCAAGGTGCGAATACTCATGCTTAGTCAGGACTCGGTTATCATCTTGCTAAGAGCTGCTTTCGAAGTATGTCTCAAGTTCTTATCTCTATTATGGCTTTGTCTCTTTTTGGGGAATTATGTTTTCTTTTAAGTATTTAGGTACTCTGATAGTACAAGATAGTAGCTTTTATGATGTAATGGGCTTTTGTATTTCAGACATCTGAATTTTCGGACCACAATGTTTTATGATAAATAAAGTTTTTATTTAGCTGTTATTTTATATATCTGTCTTGTAATATTTCTGTTCTGTTTACTTATAACGCTTCGCGAAACTTAATGCATTCCCTTTGTGAGTGACATTAACTAACGTGGGGTGTCACAGTAGTAGTCTAGATTTTATGTTTAGCTCCTGTGCTATAAAATAGACAGGATGGCGGTGGACGACCTACCTTAAAAACCGAATTAAGTTGATATCCACTCAATCTCCTGTACTATTTGTAATTATTATTTGTTATAATAATAAGTGTTTGCTGTCAATTAAAAAATCGGTCGGCTCTGTCAAAAAAACTGATGAAAAACTATCAATATGTAATATGAATTGACGTCAATATCTGCTTTCCAATTTGCAAGAATTAGCAATTTGAAACCAGTTCAACGCAATGCACGAAAGTCAAAAAACATAGTTGGAGGAAAATTCAAAAAAAAAATGCACCAAAAGTACAGGAAAAAGTCTCGACCAAGTGCACTAAACAAGCAGACCTATGTCGACCTTCATAAGGTCACCGCTCGACCAGCTTTGCCTCAAGGGTCGACACTAGGAAGGTCGACCCATACTGGTCACATGTCGACCTAGGTTACACAATTTCCATAAGAAAATTCTGCTGCTTCAATTCAAAATTTAAGCAGCAATTCGACATAATTTCGGCACAAAACAAAGAATCAATATGCTCATAAAGATGGACTCACAATATATAATTACTATAAACTAGAGAAGTTCATATTTTGTTTACAGTAAACTAAAAGCAACAAAATATTATAGGAATGCAAACTTGCTCAAGCTAAAGTGTAGTTTTTACTCACCTTTAGGCGATTAGCAGCAAATTAGTAAGCAAAATAAGGCCATTTAGGTTGGAAAGAACTTCAGCTGCCTGTAGAATCGAAAGGTACAAATATGCAAAAGAAAGAGAAAAACTTACAGTAAATATTTTTTTGAAATCTCGGAAATTGTTGAATAGATCACTAGTTTTGATAGGTTACCTATTAGATTTGTGTGTTAGCAGGCTATCTTTTGATTTTAATTTGTGAAATGCCTTATATTCGCAATTTTTAAAAAGGATGGTCTTTCTATTTTCTCAGGTTTTGAAATTTTATGAAGAAGAAGAGAATATGAGGATAGAATGAGTATTTACAATACTAAGTTTTCTCTCCTTAAAGAGAATAAAAGGAGAGATTAAGTATGTACAATACAAGACCAATCCTTCTGTCCTCATTTCCCCCATGTCCCTCCAATCAAATCCTCTGATTTTCGCTTTTGTGCATTTAGGTCCCCCAACAATTGAGGGATTTAACTGCAAAAGGTGGAAATCAGGGGGCTGTGATTGGGTGGGACGCGGGATGACATAGAAAATGGGGACAGAACAATTGGTGCGGTACAATACTCGGTTTTCTCGGTTTAATCCAAATTAAGCATTTGTGCTTGGGTTTGAACCGAAAACCTACCCAATAAGACTAAGTGTTATTAGTTTAAGTTAGTCAAGATATTAACTTCCAAATTTAACATGTTTCACATTATTTTAACTCAAAATGCACTAAACCATTCACAATTTTCACATTTTATTTTTAAAAAATATTGTGCAACATTTGTAAAATCACTTTAACAAATTTAAACATGACTTCGAAACATAAACTCAAGTCAAACTTTACATTTTTGGTTAAATGCTTTATTTTACATTTTCATTTGTTTTAAACTAACATTGTAACAACAAAATTACACAAATTTCATTTACTTGTCTAAAATAACTTAATAAACTATGTTAAAAATATTTTTGCACTTAAACATTGATTTAAATCAACATTTTACATTTACTAATTTACAATCCAATTTTATTCATTACCCAAATTCATTATTTAGCAATAATTACAAAATTGTTGCATTTTGACAAATAAAATTCTTTTAAATTTTATTTTTTTACTTCAAATTAACATATAAAGTTTTCAAAACTTTATTTTCTTCTAATTTATATTTATTCAACATATAAATGTTGAATTAAATCCTTTTATCATTTTATTTAAATTCTGTTCATCCATAAACAACATAGTTTTTCCTTATTAACTCAAAACCCTTAACTGTTCAACTTTTATATGAATCATCCTCTCCAAATTTACATTTATTTCCTTAATTAACAAATTATAATCATCGTTATAATTTGTTAACGTACGAATTACAAAACCAAGATTGTTACATTCCTCAAGATGTAATCTGGTGAAGTAAATATATTGTGTGGTATTCCCTTCATTTATGGGTCATGGGTACATGTTGGTTGTATGATAGTAGTTCAGAAAAAGCGAATATACTAGAACCAGACATCTATTACATCTAATGTGAAATAGCATGCATGTTGATGTAAGGATTTTGGTTAATAGTGTAATTGGTTAGTACTAAACTATATTAAATGGAACGAAGAGCGTGACGGTAATGGAACAATAAGAAGCCAAAGTTTCGGAACCAGGGAATCTTCCAACAAGAGGATCTCGGGTTGGTTACCAATATATAACGTCAACATTTAAAACTTAAAAGTAGTCAAATGAACCATCAACACCAACAAACCAAACATCAAGATCATCAACAAACGCGTTACATTATTCTTAAAGCAACCCGAAGAGCATAAATGAAAGAAATCAACGACAAGTTTCATAAACATCATTAGAATAAGAAACCATTGCTATTATAAGAAAACCAAACCAGAAAAAACAAGTGATAACAAGTCCATCAATCCCTCCCATCCACACATCCTCCTTACATCTCTCATTACCACCTCTTCACTCCTCCCTCCCCCTCCCGCTTTCCAAATTTTCTCTGTTGGCTCTTCCCTTGTCGAGCCAAGAGAAACAAACCGCTTCAGTTCACACACAGCAGCAGCAGCACCGTCACCACGTTCATAATGGACCCGGCAGAGCTAAAGCGGGTGTTCCAAATGTTCGACCGAAACGGGGACGGCTGCATAACCAGAAAAGAGCTGTCGGACTCCCTCCAAAACCTGGGCATCCACATCCCTGACGAAGAGCTCGAGTCCATGATCGAGAAGATAGACGTCAACCACGACGGGTGCGTCGACATAGACGAGTTCGGCGCCCTGTACAAAGGGATCATGAACGAGCGGGAGAACGAGGAGGACGAAGAGGAGGACATGAGGGAAGCGTTCAACGTGTTCGACCAGAACGGGGATGGGTTCATAACCGTGGACGAGCTGAGGTCGGTGCTGGCCTCGTTGGGGTTGAAGCAAGGGAGGACGGTGGAGGACTGTAAGAGGATGATCAGTAAGGTTGATGTGGATGGAGATGGCATGGTTAATTTTAAAGAGTTTAAGCAGATGATGAGGGGAGGAGGCTTTGCTGCCTTGGGGTGATCAGAGGTGATTTATCCAGTTTGGTTGCTAGGGCGGTGTAGGTTATTTTCCATGTAAATGGATGGGATATATTGATCATGTCCTTAAAAAGGGGTTGATGACTGCTAATTGTGAGTTTGCACTTTGTTTCTTTTGGTTGCTTTGTATGATTTTTGCGCCAGCATACATGTTTTGAAACTTTTAATTACCTTCCTACTTTTTTTGAAGGGGGAAAAAAAAAAAAATTGATAATTCAGTATGCTTCTCGTCCATGAATGTATTGCATGTTTATTTCTGACAGGTTTGATCTCTGTAGCAATAAACCATTACTGGATTGAAATATGATATCTCAAACTATTCATACAGTTTTATTCATGCAAAAGTAAGAGCTCGATAGCTCAGCAAAGGGTCAGTTATGCTGTTGAGTACCTGATTCAAGGGTCGACTAAACAACTGTTCTGATACCATGTTAATATCGAGTTTTCAGATACAAAAGAGATATCACTATGTATCATGAAAAATCATAAGCCAGTGTTGTGGCTTTCCTATAGCTTCATTACTTTGGTGAGCCACACTGGTGCAACTTCGTTGACACCATTTTGATGCCACATCGGCGAAGTTGATGATTAGTATTTTGCGAGGACATACCAAATGCATTTTTAAAATGTGGATCAATGATTTTAGCAATACTTTAACAATGTTAATTTGGTGTATTCCCTTTCTTTCAACACAAACCACACATGATATCATACAAGGTTGCACATCATCTAGACCAAAAGTTCCTGTTTCGATAAGATAATCGATCAAAACACAAGATTTAGTGGGTATTTTACGGAAGAAAAAAATAATAAAAGGAAAATTTTCTCTAAGTGAAGAAATGACCTTTCATAAAGATCTCTTTCTTTTAATTGGTTTGCCTCAGAAGGACAAGGGACATTTGGTCCAGGTGATCTTCATCCATCATACAAACCAAAGTAGCTACATCACGGGACAAAGCCAGGATTTCAAACTACCTAGGGATATTTGATTTTATTCTACGACCAGATATATTGGATAGTGAGAAATTTGAAAAAATATGAATATATTAGATAAAAACAAGACGGGCCAAAAGTTGAAATAACAGTCCCAAATTAAATATGCATTTTTATTTCAGTCATTTCCTTATCTTCCATTCGGTTAGACTTCTCTATTATGATAAAAAAGAGAGAGCATTATTGATGATTGAGATATAAGCTACAACTAGCACTTATTGACAAATGAAAAGAGCAAGAGTAATGAGCTACCTCACTTAATGAGATATACTAATAATATAAGAAAAAATAGAGATTCACCCGAGCTGTAACCCAGGTTCCATTAACCATAGATCGATAATTCTCTAGCTACATCAAACAAGCAATATAATTAAGAGGATTTTCGTTTAAAGGACAAACTTTGAAAAAAAAATTGTGAAAAGTACGAGAAGTTTCAAAATTAGGGAGAAAGGCACATTAACACTAAAGGTGGAATTCAGGGGGCCCACTTACCTTTTCCTATTTACACTATCATTTGGCCTTCTCATTAAATTCCAAACTTTCCATACTTTTCACCAATTTTTTTGTTAAGTTTGTCCTTCTCCCTATTTTCCACTATAATTAATACATGTCACGAAAGTTGCAGTTTCACTTCCCACCTCGTAATTTCCACGCAGTTACTCCACAACATGAAATTGTAAAAAAGAGTTTCTAAAAGCTTATTTCCTCATTTACCACTAGAAAGATAATTATAAGTCAGCGTGCTTCAAGAAAGTGGTGGCCAATTTTCACACATCATTTCTTTCTCTCGTTAAAAGCAACTCCAACTGTTTACAAAATAAAATATTACAAATAATATTAAGACTGGATATTATAGGTGTCCCCAACAGTAAGGTGCTTATTTAATAAACGCTCTTCTTTCGAATGCTTATTTAATAAACGCTCTTCTTTCGAATGCTTATTTAATAAACACTCATGTTTCTGACACTTATTTAATAAGCATCCTATAATAGGGTGTTTAATAAGCAAGCATCCTACTCCATTTCATGATTTCATCCCATAAATTTCAATTTTTTAAAAATAAAAATGCATCGAGATGTTGCCACAAACAACTAAATGCACAAGACATACCGTTCGAGCGTAGAAAGAGGAGTTGGTTAGTCCGGTGCACGTCCCTCCTACTCTCAAGATGATGATTTATGACTTATAGATTTTGCATGAGGTTATTTGCATCGTATGTTCACGGTTTTGGGCACCGCTGAGGTATTATTTTAAAATGTTAGATAATTAGAAGTGTACAAAATAATTATCTAGCATACCATATATTATAGTCCCGATATTATGCAAAATTAACGATAAACAAATACTTGTTTATTAGTCTCAGTACCTTGGTTGTCGTGCCAGTTAGACAAAATGTATAACATAGTATTACGATAGACTACCTCACACCTTATTAGATAGGTCGCAGACTAATCCATTTGCACAAATCTTAGAGATTCGATCAGTACATTCATTCGATCATCTACTATTATTTTTCTTAGTTGAGAGACAATGACACACTATACATACCTTTCATTTTCTAATTTTGAGGTCGGTATTACCTCTGTCAATTTTTACATGCTTACTGAGATTGAGATAGGGGTCTATATAGATTGTCGTTTCCATTTGACTGTAGTTACGAGATTCCTGACATGTACATTTTATGTTTACCACATTTCGATGAGGGTCACATCGTGTGTGGAGTTTACTCTAACCTATCTACAGAAGTAAATTTTATCTCATATGGGTACTCAGGGTATGAGATCGGGCTTTTCTCTTATATTTTTTGGTTCAACATTCTTTTCCAATCAAAAGAATACGATATGGTAGTAACTTTCAGTTGTAGCCGATTCTACATTGTAATACCCCAAGACTTTAATAGTAATAATAAGATTAAATAAGAAAAAGAGAACCGTAAATAATTTTTTATAGATGATTGAATTTGGCTACAAAAACTTGACCATCGAGTAATGGCCATCTTCTTGGCGATTTTCATATATAACTTATAATGATCCAAGCTAGGAAATAGAAAATACAAGAAAATTAAGATTTCAAAAATTCAAATTGAAACCAAAGATAGTTAAAATGTAGGATTTTACTTAAAAAAACTAACGTGACAGTCAACCGCCCGGAGTAGCGGTTGACCATGACATGCGGTGCCTGGCCCGTTCTATGACTAGGTACATACAAAATGGAAGTAGGTTATCGAACTTGATTTGTTTTGACATAACCGACTTAAACTAATGTTGAGATTTAATCTTAAAGGTGAGATTAAGGATCAGATTTAACTTAAATAAAATCTATGTCTATATGAGAACCAAAAAGTTATTCATATTGCTAGAAATAAAACTGTGACATGGCAGATTCAGATTAGATCTGGCTGAATACAATGACCAAAGATCCTCAATTAAACCGATAAATGAGAGCATAGGCCTAACCTTCATTATCATTTTAAACATTCTCTTCTTCCTCCATGTCCAAGTTTCCATTTGAATTTTATAGGGTGTGTAACGACCCGCGTTCTACGCATCATAGGATCGTAGGATATTTATTTCTTTCACATACGAAGTCGTATGGTCATGTAACTTTGGGAGACGACTATTGGGGTCATTTCCCATGTTCATGATTTTTCCCGATTTTTAAATGACCATTTTACCCCTAGTTGGCACTGTTTTGTCCATAACTTTTGACTGGAAAGGAATTTTGACCTGAAACCACTTCCATTGGCTTCGGATGATGGTTTCTCTTTCCGTAGAGTGGTCACATTAGCCAAACGGACTTACCGTTTGGGAGATATGGCTGAAACAAGTTTCAGATGGTTAAAAACAGCTTAATTGGGCTTAACCGGGTAATTAGCAGCTAGGCCCAAGGGGAATTTCGGGTTTAGGGGTATATGGAGGCTGATTAGGGTTAGAAAACATTTCTTTAGACAATTTCCAGCCGCCACTTTCATTTCTCTTGACCTAGCCATGGCCTCCACTCTCTAAATCTCTCTAAAACACCCAAAAATCACTTTCTAATTGGAGATTAGGCATAGCAAACATCAAACCAAGGAGTATTAGCACGAGAACCGAGGTAGAGCTGCTGTGTAGGATTGGGAACAGCGCCAAATCAGAGAATATTTCAGTTTTGGGGTTCTAGTTGTGGCAAAGGTGAGTGATAGCATCGTTTTGACACTAATTACAGTTAATTAAGGGTAATTAGTGAAGATTAGCGAATTTATACGTAAATAAATTCTGGAAAAATTCTTAAAATTCTAAAATAATGTTTTAAGGCTCTGTTAGAAATTTGGGTTAATTTCGATGTGTTTTGCTAATCGTATGCTTAAACATGATTAAGAGGAATTATAGGAAAATGTGAGGTTTTGGCCACTTTTGATCCATTTTGATTCATTTAAATTGTTGTTTGTTGCTTGCGGTTGCTGTTATATATTGCTATGACTCTTTGGTATGCTTTGTGATTGATTCCAATAGTTAGATTGGTCGAAAACGCCGTCGAGAGGCGTATAAACAGTTGCTGGAAAGTTGCAGAAAACTGCAGAGTATCTAACCGGATCGGATCGGGTAGGGGATCGGATCGGGTAGGGGATCGGATCGGACATATCCGAACCGGACCGGGGCGTGGTACTTTCTGGAGCATGACGTGAAGAGGCAACAAGGAAGGCCTGGTCGGATCGGAGGGGCGTGGCGTGGGATCGGAAGGAACAAGGAGGACTGAAGGGGAAGAAAGAAGAGCATGGATACCATATTCCGAACCGAATCGAGAGCAATACACGAACCGAACTGATGCTGACGAGACGGAGACGGAGACACTCAAGCCATGGGGTATCCGAACCGAACCGCTTCAGAACTCCGAACCGAACCGCATGAGGGAGAGCTCCGAACCGAACCGCATGAGGGAGAAGAACCCGAACCCAGAGGATGGTGGCACTCCGAACCGAACCGGGGAACGTATCCGAACCGAACCGAGCATGGGGAACCGGACGTGTACTTTTACTACTTCGTGATGACTCTTCTGAAGACCAACTCCAATTCGACCAAACCCGAGATGCAAAGGAAGTCCAAATGAGAAGTTAGAGCTCAAGATTCAGATGGGAATCAACGAGTTCGCTTCATGGTTGGGCTTTGCTGCGGGACGCGTGTTAAGGAGTTATCGACGTCTATAGCTTTGGACCACTATGGTAGGAGGTGCGAAGGCGGATTCAGGGCCATTATGGCATCAGTAGAACCAAGGGCTACGACCAATGAAGTGGGTCATTGAAATGTTTGGTCATGACTCCAAGTGTTTGGCTTGGTCACAGCAGGGTTTCTACAAGTCGGGATTCGTCGTTACCTCAGTTTGTCTAGTGTTCCAAAGTGGTAGATATCGTATACTTTACGCACTGAGTGAGAGACGTAAGGATGGTTGCTATGCTTGATTGTTTGACATACACACCCCACCCCCGTATTCTTACACCATTTATTATGGCACCTTGGAGTATTGTACGGTATGTGGTACTAACTCTTTGGCTGCAGGTCCAGGTTCAGGTATGGTTTAGTATACCTGTTATTATTCTGTTTAGATGCTTATCGCTCATACCAGGCTTTATGTCTGACCCAGAGTTTTATGTCTCCTCTTATTACTCTGGGTGCTCACACGAGAAGACTAGAGACAGGTTAGCTGGTGATGCACGGGTAGATGATCCGGAGACGAGCAGGAGGCTTCCACGTAATATATATAGTATTCTCCCTGTGTTGTTGAAGATCACTGCTTGGGCATTGTTGGTGTATCTTCTACTTCAGCTTTCTTTTGTTTAGAGACAGTAAATTTGGAAAATTGTAATAAGCTGTATTGGGATTTCCGCTGCTTTGATGATTGATGTTGATTCTAGTTATCAGCTTATGCACTGTCTCACCTGTTTTATGTCAAGTATGTTATTATTATATTTTATCCCATGCGCTGTGAGACATTCTACAGGTTCCTTGATTGGTTCATTCCCTTCTTTCTTTTCTTCTGACGACCGTTCCGTGCTAGCTGGGCATGTGTACAGTGCACTTTCGGAGGAAATGCAGGCTGGTGCGGGGCGGGCCGTCACACTTGGTATCAGAGCTCTAGGTTGCGTAGTTAACCTAGGGAAGTTATCAGGGAGAGATATTATACGTATACGAGAGAGCGTATTTGTGATTACTTTGGTTTTTAAAAGCTATATATATATACTATTAGTAGTATAAGGATGAAGTCGTACTGCACTAGCACCACTATGGAGTCGTTAATCGTTTCCTTTTTCAGATTGACGATGAGCCGAGATACTAGAGGTGCTGGTAGGGGAGCCAATAATGGGATTGCTGCTGACATGAGGACGATGTTTACTGACCTCATGAGAGAGATGCTTAGAGATGTGCAGAGGGCAGCTCCCAATGGTGGAAATGGTGGTGGTCCAATAGTGCAGGCGCCAAGAGTCGACTTCGCCAAGCTGAATAAGGATTATACTAGCCTTGGTGGGAAGCCGTTCCACGGAACGGAGTCGGCTACAGATGTTCAAGATTGGGTGGATAGTTGCGAACGTATCTTCGAGGATTTGGGTATCGAGGATGCGATGAAGAGGAAGCTAGCGTCCCGTCAGCTGCAAGGGCGGGCAATGAATTGGTGGAATGCTATAAAGGCAGCTACCCCCGAAGATCAGATTACTTGGGAGCAGTTCAAGGCTCGCTTTAGCGAGAAGTTCATTCCAGCTGCTCAGAAGTCAATGTTGTTTAAGAAATTCTTGGAGCTCAAGCAGAATGGCAGGGCTGTCTCGGAGTATATTGCTGAATTTGACACTTTGTCAAAATATGGGTTATCTCTTATAGATACTGCCGAGAAAAAGAATGAGAAATTCATAACTGGTTTGGATCAATACTTAGGGGAAAAACTTATTAACCACATTGATGAGACGTTTGAATCGATTGTGGGGAAAACGTTAAGGTCAGAAAGTCTCTACCCTAAGCCGAAGACTGAAGTTGCATCCGCAGAAGAGCCAAAGCCACAAGCTAGTGGTGGAGGCAAAGGTGGTTCTCAGAATAAGAGAAAGCAGAATCAGGCTAAGGATGGCCAGAAGAAAAAGAATAAGCAAGATGTGGAGTGCTTCAGCTGTGGTAAGAAGGGCCATTATGCTAGTAATTGTCGGGCCAAGCCAGCGGATAGGAAGTGCTTCAATTGTGGCTAATTGGGACATCACAAGGACAAGTGTCCGCAACCCCCTAAGGAAAAGCAAATGGTGAAAGCATATGCTCTTAATGCTATTCCTTCTTCGTCGAATGCCCCAACTACGGCGGAGAAGGGAAAGAATGTCGTCATTCAAGGTATGCTTTCTGTTTATGATGTTCCTGTTAGAGTTTTGTTTGATACCGGAGCTTCCAGTTCTTTCATATCTAGTGACCTGGTAGATAGGTTGGGATTGGAGCCCGAGATTGTCGATAGACCTTTAGTAGTGACGAACCCGATTGGTGGTTCGACTAGTCTTAGCATGATTTGTCGTAATGTGGTTCTATCGAGTCATGGATGCATGTTTGTTTGTGATTGCTTTGTTTTGGGCTTTACTGGGTTTGGCATTATTTTGGGAGTAGATTGGCTCCGAAGATACGGGGTGGTGGTAGACTGTGAGGGCTTTTTAGTGACAGCTAGAGCGGATGATGGGCGGAGGATAGTGTTTGGTGGTCTACCCAGTAAGGGGGTATTGGCTAGTTTTCTAAACTCCCTCGACATTCCGCATAGTGAGTTGTCAGGTTTGCCCGTGGTTGGCCAGTATCCGGATGTTTTCGAAGAAGTGACCGGACTTCCACCACACCGAGAGATTGAGTTTCGTATTGATTTGGTAAAAGATGCCAGACCTATAGTGATGCCACTTCGTCGTATGGCACCAAGGGAGCAGCGAGAGCTCGAGGTGCAAGTCAGCGATCTTTTGAAGAAGGGATTTATCAGAAGGAGTGTTTCTGAATGGGGAGCACCAGTCGTGTTTGCTACCAAGGCGGATGGTTCCCTTCGTTTGTGTGTAGACTACTGCGAGTTGAATAAAGTGACGAGGAAGAACAAGTATCCTCTACCGCGGATAGATGATTTGTTTGATCAGTTGAGTGGCGCGAGAGTATTTTCTCAGTTGGATCTCGCGACAGGTTTTCATCAGCTTAGAGTGGAAGCTGAGAGTATAGCTAAAACGGCATTTCGAACGCCGTCTGGGTTTTATGAATGGTTGGTTATGCCATTTGGGCTGACTAATGCCCCGGCATATTTTGTGGATCTTATGAATAGGGTATTCAGAGATCAGTTGAATAAGTCTGTTCTTGTGTTCGTGGATGATATTTTGGTCTATTCGAGGACAGAGGAAGAACACAAGAAACATTTAAGAGTAGCGATGGAGGTGTTGAGAAAACACCAATTGAAAGCAAAGTTTTCTAAGTGTCACTTCTGGAAGAGGGAAGTGAGGTTCTTGGGCCATGTTGTATCAGAGAATGGTATTGCCGTGGACCCAGCAAAGGTGGCCACGGTACAAGATTGGCCTACGCCCAAGAACGCAACAGAGGTAAGGAGTTTCTTGGGATTAGCGGGATATTATCGCAAGTTTATCCAAGGTTTCTCCAAGATAGCTGCACCGTTGACTCAGTTGACAAAGAAGAATCAAGCTTTTGTCTGGGATGAAAGGTGCGAGAATGCATTCAGAAGTCTAAAGGACAAGTTGACAAGCGCACCAGTGTTAGTCATTCCTAAGGGGGATGAAGAGATGACGGTATACACGGATGCCTGTGGTACCGGACTGGGTGCTGTATTGATGCAAGGCGGTAGGGTTGTAGCTTATGCAAGTCGGCAATTGAAACCGCACGAGAGAAGATACCCTACCCATGATTTAGAATTGGCAGCGATCGTGTTCGCGTTAAAGATGTGGAGACACTATCTCTTGGGAGAAAGATTTGAGCTATTTACAGATCATAAGTCGTTAAAGTATCTATTCTCCCAGAAGGATTTAAATCTCCGTCAGCAGAGATGGTTAGAGTTCTTAGCTTCCTATGATTTTGACATCGCATACACACCAGGAAAGGGCAATGCGGTGGCTGATGCATTGAGTAGAAGACATGCCAGCTTAGGGGCTATGTTCCTTGAATGGAAGCAACTGGAGTTTATCGCGGGGTTTGATTTCAGACCAAAGTGCGAATTGGATCCAGAAATGTTAGCGAGTTTGACGGTCAGACCCACTTTGATTGAGCGGATCGGCTCTAGTCAGAGGGACGATCCTAACCTATTGGAAATCATCTCCAAGTTAGAGATGGGTATCGATGAGGAGATGAACAAGTATGGGCTTGATCGAGATGGATGGCTTAGAAAGGATGGAAGACTAGTCGTACCCAATGTCAATGGATTGAGGGATGAAGTGCTTAGAGAATGTCATCACTCAAAGCTGACTATACACCCCGGTGGTAATAAGATGTATCGAGGTATGAAGCAGACTTACTACTGGGAAGGGATGAAAAGAGACGTTGGGAAGTTTATATCCAAGTGCATGAATTGCCAGCTAGTTAAAGCCGAGCAAAAGAAGCCTAGTGGGTTGTTACAGCCCTTAGAAATTCCCGAATGGAAATGGGAGCAAGTCTCGATGGATTTCATCGATGGTTTACCAAGGACTAGATCGGGATATGACGGCATTTGGGTAATTGTAGATCGACTGACTAAAAGTGCAAGGTTTATACCAGTCAAATCGACCAGAACGGCAGCTAAGTTAGCAGAGTTGTATATGAAGTGGGTAGTGAGATTTCATGGGGTACCTAAAAGCATTGTGAGCGACCGAGAACCGTTGTTTACTAGTGGGTTTTGGAAGAGCTTACAAGAGGCTCTAGGGTCAGAGTTACATCTCAGTACCGCATATCATCCTCAGACCGACGGTCAGACGGAGAGGGTGAACCGTATTTTGGAAGATCTCTTGAGAGCATGTATATTGGATTTTGGAGGATCATGGGATGACCATTTGCATCTAGTAGAGTTTGCATATAATAATAGCTACCAATCCAGTATCGGTATGGCTCCGTTTGAAGCTTTGTACGGAAGGCCGTGTAACTCACCATCATGTTGGATAGAGACTGGCGAGAAGTTTATGCTTGGACCAGATGTGGTGAGGGAAACTTCAAATAAGATCAAGATCATTCAGCAACGAATGAAGGCAGCCCAAGATAGGCAGAAGAGTTATGCTGATAAGAGGCGAAGAGACTTAAAATTCTCCGTTGGTGACTTGGTGTTTGTCAAGATTTCCCCGTTGAAGAGCGTAATACGATTTGGCAGGAGAGGCAAGTTGGCACCAAGATTTGTTGGCCCATTCCCTGTTCTTGAACTAGTCGGGAATTTGGCATATAGGATTGACTTACCAGAGAAGATGGCGGGAGTTCATAACGTATTTCATGTTTCCCAACTAAGGAAGTTCGTTCACGACTCAGATATGGCTATTTCACCTGATCAGTTAGAGGACTTCGAAGTAGAACCCGAGGCGGTTGGGAACCGCAAGCCGGCCCGTATTGTCGAGTACGACATGAAACAACTTCGAAGGAAGGCGGTGAAGCTAGTCAAGGTACAGTGGAGCGAGGACGAGAGTGATTGTACTTGGGAAACAGAGGAGGACATAAGGAAGAAGTATCCAGAACTCTTTGTCTGGTAAGATTTTGACTTCGATTTAGTTTTTCCGCATGCTAGGATAGGCTTGTTTGCTTGTTTTGCATATTTGATTGTTGTATATGGTTGTTAGGCATGCGGGATCCTTTGTATGTTTTTGGTTAAGGAATTTCGGGGGCGAAATTTCTTAAGGGGGGAAGAGTGTAACGACCCGCGTTCTACGCATCATAGGATCGTAGGATATTTATTTCTTTCACATACGAAGTCGTATGGTCATGTAACTTTGGGAGACGACTATTGGGGTCATTTCCCATGTTCATGATTTTTCCCGATTTTTAAATGACCATTTTACCCCTAGTTGGCAATGTTTTGGCCATAACTTTTGACTGGAAAGGAATTTTGACCTGAAACCACTTCCATTGGCTTCGGATGATGGTTTCTCTTTCCGTAGAGTGGTCACATTAGCCAAACGGACTTACCGTTTGGGAGATATGGCTGAAACAAGTTTCAGATGGTTAAAAACAGCTTAATTGGGCTTAACCGGGTAATTAGCAGCTAGGCTCAAGGGGAATTTCGGGTTTAGGGGTATATGGAGGCTGATTAGGGTTAGAAAACATTTCTTTAGACAATTTCCAGCCGCCACTTTCATTTCTCTTGACCTAGCCATGGCCTCCACTCTCTAAATCTCTCTAAAACACCCAAAAATCACTTTCTAATTGGAGATTAGGCATAGCAAACATCAAACCAAGGAGTATTAGCACGAGAACCGAGGTAGAGCTGCTGTGTAGGATTGGGAACAACGCCAAATCAGAGAATATTTCAGTTTTGGGGTTCTAGTTGTGGCAAAGGTGAGTGATAGCATCGTTTTGACACTAATTACAGTTAATTAAGGGTAATTAGTGAAGATTAGCGAATTTATACGTAAATAAATTCTGGAAAAATTCTTAAAATTCTAAAATAATGTTTTAAGGCTCTGTTAGAAATTTGGGTTAATTTCGATGTGTTTTGCTAATCGTATGCTTAAACATGATTAAGAGGAATTATAGGAAAATGTGAGGTTTTGGCCACTTTTGATCCATTTTGATTCATTTAAATTGTTGTTTGTTGCTTGCGGTTGCTGTTATATATTGCTATGACTCTTTGGTATGCTTTGTGATTGATTCCAATAGTTAGATTGGTCGAAAACGCCGTCGAGAGGCGTATAAACAGTTGCTGGAAAGTTGCAGAAAACTGCAGAGTATCTAACCGGATCGGATCGGGTAGGGGATCGGATCGGGTAGGGGATCGGATCGGACATATCCGAACCGGACCGGGGCGTGGTACTTTCTGGAGCATGACGTGAAGAGGCAACAAGGAAGGCCTGGTCGGATCGGAGGGGCGTGGCGTGGGATCGGAAGGAACAAGGAGGACTGAAGGGGAAGAAAGAAGAGCATGGATACCATATTCCGAACCGAATCGAGAGCAATACACGAACCGAACTGATGCTGACGAGACGGAGACGGAGACACTCAAGCCATGGGGTATCCGAACCGAACCGCTTCAGAACTCCGAACCGAACCGCATGAGGGAGAGCTCCGAACCGAACCGCATGAGGGAGAAGAACCCGAACCCAGAGGATGGTGGCACTCCGAACCGAACCGGGGAACGTATCCGAACCGAACCGAGCATGGGGAACCGGACGTGTACTTTTACTACTTCGTGATGACTCTTCTGAAGACCAACTCCAATTCGACCAAACCCGAGATGCAAAGGAAGTCCAAATGAGAAGTTAGAGCTCAAGATTCAGATGGGAATCAACGAGTTCGCTTCATGGTTGGGCTTTGCTGCGGGACGCGTGTTAAGGAGTTATCGACGTCTATAGCTTTGGACCACTATGGTAGGAGGTGCGAAGGCGGATTCAGGGCCATTATGGCATCGGTAGAACCAAGGGCTACGACCAATGAAGTGGGTCATTGAAATGTTTGGTCATGACTCCAAGTGTTTGGCTTGGTCACAGCAGGGTTTCTACAAGTCGGGATTCGTCGTTACCTCAGTTTGTCTAGTGTTCCAAAGTGGTAGATATCGTATACTTTACGCACTGAGTGAGAGACGTAAGGATGGTTGCTATGCTTGATTGTTTGACATACACACCCCACCCCCGTATTCTTACACCATTTATTATGGCACCTTGGAGTATTGTACGGTATGTGGTACTAACTCTTTGGCTGCAGGTCCAGGTTCAGGTATGGTTTAGTATACCTGTTATTATTCTGTTTAGATGCTTATCGCTCATACCAGGCTTTATGTCTGACCCAGAGTTTTATGTCTCCTCTTATTACTCTGGGTGCTCACACGAGCAGACTAGAGACAGGTTAGCTGGTGATGCACGGGTAGATGATCCGGAGACGAGCAGGAGGCTTCCACGTAATATATATAGTATTCTCCCTGTGTTGTTGAAGATCACTGCTTGGGCATTGTTGGTGTATCTTCTACTTCAGCTTTCTTTTGTTTAGAGACAGTAAATTTGGAAAATTGTAATAAGCTGTATTGGGATTTCCGCTGCTTTGATGATTGATGTTGATTCTAGTTATCAGCTTATGCACTGTCTCACCTGTTTTATGTCAAGTATGTTATTATTATATTTTATCCCATGCGCTGTGAGACATTCTACAGGTTCCTTGATTGGTTCATTCCCTTCTTTCTTTTCTTCTGACGACCGTTCCGTGCTAGCTGGGCATGTGTACAGCGCACTTTCGGAGGAAATGCAGGCTGGTGCGGGGCGGGCCGTCACAGGGTGAGTGAATATAAATATATTTTCCTCGGGAAGAAGAAAAAAACTAGAATATTGGAATAACTAGAGCAAAAGGATGGAGAAAGACTAAAGAACGCCGGCTTAGGACCTCAAACGAGTGGAAAGTTACAACATTTTTAGAATAAAAGAAATTAAAGATATAGGTTTAAAAGTAGTATTAAGTTTACATTTTTAGTTACAGTAATTTACAGTTAAGTATAGTTATTGTTTATTTGTAATTAAGTACTGTTTTATTTACTGTTAATATACATGTATTTAGTAGTTTGTAACTCTGTAATTTTAGATTTAAGAGGGCTGTTTTGAATCCATTTACTTTATGTGAAATTAATTGTAAAGATAAACCTGACCACTAAAGACAACACTTAATACATCCTCATTATTCGCGTTTCAGTCATTTAGTCTGTAACGACCCGCCTTTTCGACCCTCGAACGTCGACACTAATACATCCACGGTATTCACGTGCCGAGCACCCAAGTGCCGAAAAGACGAAAACTTAGGGTGAAATAAAATAAAAAGAAAATAGACTAAGGAAGAAGAGGACACAATATCAGAATCTCACAACGGAACGGTAATATATAATATAAAGAATGATCTTTACAAAATAAAACTGTATGTTTACAACTATCAAAGAAGACTAACCTATCATCAACTTGGACAGTTATAACAACCTGTCCTCATCGCTGTTGATGTACAACATAGAATGCAGCGGATATAAAAAGTACGGTAAGATGGACTCCAACTCCCTTCCAAAAGCTTCAAGACATCCAAAGTAAAACCTGCCATACGCAGCCTACTCGAAGGAGTACGTGATGATTTTAAAGAAAAAGAAAACCAAGCGTCAGACATCAGTCTGGTATGAGAAACTCAAGATACACGTTGCATGTAACAACACTGAGGGGACTGTGCAGATAACCGCTCCGGTTTTTGTAACACCCCACGTCCATTAATGTCACTCACAAAGGGAATGCATTAACTTCCATGGAGGTTTTAAGTGAATATAGAACAGTAAAATTACAACAAGACAGATATAAAATAGTACTTGGAAATTCAAAAACTTTATTTCATTGTAGCAGAAGTCAAAACATGTTTGATTACATCATAACACCATATTCAATGTCAAGTACAATATCTATCTTGATAAAACAAGTACATAATCCCATTACATGAATAGCCATTAAAAAGAAAGATAACAAGCTGGACTTTACTTCAGCAGTCCAAGCTTTCCAGAAGATAAGCGATCCAACTAGACTCCACTAGAACTTGGCCCAACCTGCGGACCTGAAGGGAGAAAAGGATGGAAAAGAGGGGGTCAGACATAAAGTCTGGTGAATATGATAATTCTACAATACTATTACCAAAATAACTGGACTAAGGCATAAGCTGGAAAACAAGAAAATGTCTATGAAGAGCAGATTAAGGACATAGACAATCGCTAAAGGCAACGTTATAGGCGCTCCTAAATACTAAAGGATAAACACTATACTGCACCACACCAGTCACCCTAAAGATTCATCCCACTTAGCTTCACTTAGAAACTTTCCCAATGGCTTTACGTACCCCTAGCTGACTACATAGGTGCCGCCTGCCCCTATCTCCACTAGGTGTACCCTACTTCCCATTATTCGATCGGCTCCCTAACTCGTAGATACCCGTGCTGGCCCCACAGTGGGGTGTATCACTCCCCTAAAGTGGCAACCTGATACAACGGACATGCACGGCTTATACCTACACGATGCAACAACGTCTTACCTACCAGCCCGGGTCCACACACGCATATGAAACCCGTTGGACTTGCGTTGCCACCGCTCCCTGTTTTGGCCTCTTATAGTCAAACCCAGTATGCGTGTCCCATCCTCGACTTGGGTCGAGCCCACAAAGATACGTTTTGGGATACTGGTTGAAATGGGCCTCCACTATTTACCACAAGCATTCCACCTAAGCTTGTCCCCATTAGTCCATCCCACTTAACCCACTTAGTCATGTTCATTTACATGTGTGTTTGGTTAAGTCTAATCGTATTTCAAATGCCTCTAAAGGCAACCACCAGATTCCTCATGCCACCCAAGGCACCTACTTAACCCCCATGTCCCACCTTACATGATTATCTGGTTAAGTATTTCTTAGTTCATTAAGGCCATAACCTCATAAAGACCTCTCACATTAGACTGGCATTTATGGCAGTTGGATTTGCCGGGCGGGTCCGGGCAGTCTTACACCATAAAAGAGTCTAACCTCGTGTCTTTACAACTGTTATGCTTTAGTTTGGGCCTAGGACCTCTCACATTGGGCCGACATTTGTGACTACTGGATTTGCCGGGCGGGTCCGGGCAGGTTTACATCACAAACGGGTCCAACCTCGTGTCCTAAGCATTGATTATTAATAATAATCCACTTTCCCCCAATTTTAATAATTCCCTACTTGGATTATTAATTACTTCCAATTTTTAACAATGTCCATAATTGACTCAATTATGGACATCCATTCATGGTATGCAAAATCTTACAAAATTGCACCCAATTTATTAATTCCTAATATTACCCCTACCCCACGTTTGAACGTTTATTCGCAAAATATATGTTAGACTCGAATAGCCTAACTCATAGCATAAAAGAGATTATCATAATAACAACATGTATATGTGACCAAATGAATCATAATAAGGGGTGAAACTTGCATAGATTATACATGTCATGGACCTAAAGGTGTCAACTTGTTCAAAATTCACCTAATATAATCTCAATCAATTTTCATAAACTTACATATGAACATGTGTGAATCAACATCATCTAATTTTTTAACAACATGGTTTTATATGGGTGCACCTAACTCAATAGGCAAATTCCCATAATCAAGTTTTATTTAATTATAGTTTCAAGTTTATGGGTACACCTAACCTAATAGGCAAATTCCCATAAACAAGATCCATTTAAATTAAGAAAAAAAAACATAACTTTAAGCATGATCCAACAACATCATGATTTTTCAACATAATATAGCATGATTTATAACATGGCATAGTATGATAGTATAACATAGCTTGACATGATTCTCAACATAGCACGACATAGCATAAGAGAATTTACAACATAGCATGACATAGCATATATAATTTACATCATACGACAACATAATAACATAATAAGAGATCCACAATATATAGAATTTACAATTACAAATCACATCACTTTCTTGTGATCCATTCATAACTGAGTCAAATTAGTTTGTAATAGTCTTGTGAGAATCATCATACTCACCAACAAAAGAAAAGAATTAGAGAAAGAGAGATCTTTTGATTTGATTTGTGTAGATTTAGTTGTAGATGATTAGGCTTCCTCTTCTTAGTTTGTGACGGCTATGCTGAACTCCATGGCAGCAGCATGACGGTAGCTTCTCTAATTTTACAAGTGATTTAGGTCTAGGGTCTACCCACTTATTTATAGATTTTAGAATGCATTTAGGCCATTAGATTTAACCTAGAAATAACCGCAGCCGTTCAGACAAGATGGGGTTTATCTTGTTGACTCAGCAATGAGTCAGAAGTGACTCAGCAAACACTCAGCATATTAATAAACTTCTATTCATGTCATAAATATATATATATTTTCTACAATGTACATATTAGATACATCCCCCTTTACTTATTATTGTTTTTATATACATATTAGATACATCCCCTCTCTCACACACTTATTAATATTTTTATATTCATATTAGATACATCCCCTCTCTTACACACTTATTAATATTTTTATATTCATATTAGATACATCCCCTCTTTTACACACTTATTAATATTTTTTTATATTCATATTAGATACATCCCCTCTCTTACACACTTATTAATATTTTAGCAACTTTAGTGTTAATAGAAAATTCGGGGTGTTACATTCTCCCCTCCTTTTAGGATTTCGTCCCCGAAATCTTCAAGTCTGGAAGAATGTATATCCTACCATCCAAACGTCCATCTACTCATCCATCATACACAGGCATCCATTGTCCTTAAAAGACTTCTAATGCTTTATGATCATATGCAAGTGTGTGTACATGTCCTTACCTAATGCGAAATCAGGCGGTCTACTGATTCAGTTGACCTCCTTAATGCAAATTATGTAAGTGTCATGAATCCATTATGTATGCAAAAGATCCTAATTGCTTACATACTACTTCTATATGCGTGCACACCCATTCAACCGAATGCAGCATCCATATGATGGTACAACCATTATACATCCATTATACTAAATACATCCATATATATGCAATATGCAATATGAAGTGACTGAGCCGATCTAGTGCCTAAAGTGTGTGTATATATGCATCCACGAGCAACCACTAGCAAACACTTGCATCCATTTTGCATCCATCATACATAACATGTCTCAAACACATGTTTCAACCATAGGATTATCCTAACTAAAGGTCAAAGATACTAATGAGAGGACATACTAAAGATAAGATAAGATAAGCTAAGCGATAAAGGAGAAATTAAAAGACATACCCTCAAAAAGAAAAGGGTACAACGAACGCATCTTCTCTTCTGTCTCCCAAGTTGCGTTGCTCTCATCATCTCCCCATTGCACTTTAACCAGTCTGACCTCTCGATTCCTCAACTTTTTGATCTCCGACCCAAGAATGCATGTAGGAGCTCGTCTAATTGTTGCATCACGCTCTATTTCCACCTCTTTAAGCAAGCTCGGCTCTACCACCTCCGCGGTCTTGTGCAAACACTTCCTTAAATGTGATACATGGAATACGTCGTGTACTCCACTAAGTTTCTCAGGCAACTCCACCCTATATGCCATCTTCCCAATCCTGTCTTTTACAGGAAACGGCCCTACAAAACTTGGTGCTAATTTCCCCACGGACCCAAAGCGAACAACATTCTGTAACGGAGATACTTTGGTAAAAACGATGTCCCCAATGTCAAACTCAAGATCTGTCCTCCTCTTATCAGCATACGATTTTTGCCTATCTTGTGCTGCTTTCATCCTCCTTCGAATCAACTCAATCTTCTCCGAGGTTTCCCTAACCATATCGGGCCCAAGTAGGATTTTATCGGTAGATTCCCACCAACATGTAGGCGAACGGCAAGGCCTTCCATAAAGAGCTTCGAAAGGTGCCATGCCAATACTAGACTGAAAGCTATTATTATATGTGAATTCTACTAACGGAAGGTGCTCTTCCCATGTACCCCCAAAGTCTAGGATACAAAGCCTTAAAAGATCCTCTAGAATGCGATTCACCCTCTCGGTCTGGCCGTCTGTCTGAGGATGATATGCGGTGCTCAAACATAGCTGAGTCCCTACCACCTCTTGTAAACTCTTCCAAAATTCGCTAGTAAAGATGGGGTCACGGTCGCTTACTATACTAGAAGGAATACCGTGCAAACGAACTATCTCCTTAATGTATACAGAAGCCAACCACGGAGCAGTCCTCTTACTTTTCACGGGAATAAAATGGGCGCTTTTAGTAAGTCTATCTACTATAACCCAAATCCCCGTGTTACCCTTCCTTGATCTTGGTAATCCATCCACAAAATCCATTGAGATGCTTTCCCATTTCCATAGTGGAACTTCTAATGGGTGAAGCAACCCACCGGGTTTCTTTTGTTCTGCTTTAACTCGTTGGCACACCAAGCATCTAGCGACGTACTCGGCCACATCCTTTTTCATACCGGCCCAAAAGAAAACCCGCTTCATATCTTTGTACATCTTATCCCCGCCGGGATGAATGGTCATTTTTGAGCGATGAGCATCATCAAGAATGGCCTTCCTTAAGTCTTCGTCTTGTGGTACACAAAGTCTATTATCCCTTCGTAACCAACCCTTATCGTCTAGGGTATACCTACGAAGATGGCTTGACGACTCCCCCCCTTTGAGCTTTTCTACTATCTCAACCAACTATGGGTCGTCTCGCTGTGCCTCACCAACCCGTCCTAGAAGTGTAGGTCTAACCTCCAAGGATGCTAACAGACCGGGTACTAAGTCAACGGAGGGTCTAAAGTCAAACATAGAGATGAATTCTAAGCTTTGTCGTTCAACAAACAACGGACTCAAGGACAACCTTTTCCTACTTAAGGCGTCTGCCACCACGTTACCCTTGCCCGGGGTATATGCTATTTCAAAATCGTAGGAGGCTAAGAATTCCATCCACCGTTGCTGCCTTAAATTCAAATCCTTCTGAGAGAATAAGTATTTTAATGATTTGTGGTCAGTGAACAGTTCGAATTTCTCACCAAGAAGATAGTGACGCCAAGACTTAAGCGCGAAAACAATTGCGGCTAGCTCTAAGTCATGCGTGGGGTAATTCTTTTCATGAACCCTCAACTGCCTTCCACCATAGGCTATTACTCTTCCCTCTTGCATGAGGACCGCGCCAAGTCCCGTCCCACAAGCATCAGTATAGATGGTAAACGGTTTATTCCCGTCTGGCAGCACTAAGACTGGGGCTGAAGTTAAGGCTCTCTTTAAACGTTGGAACGCATCATCGCAATCTTTGTCCCACGTAAAAACCAGGTTCTTCTTCGTTAACCGTGTTAATGGAGCTGATATTTTTGCGAAGTCTTTGATAAACTTCCTATAATAGCCAGCCAACCCCAAGAAACTTCTTACTTCGGTTGCATTTTTAGGGACCTTCCAATCTTGGATGGCCACCACCTTTGCGGGATCCACTGCTATCCCTTCTTTGGAAACCACGTGCCCTAAGAACCGTACTTCCTTCCTCCAGAAGTGACACTTAGAAAATTTTGCCTTAAGGTTATGCGCTCGAAGGGTTTCCAACACTTCCCTAAGATGTAGGGAGTGCTCTTCTTTATTCTTAGAAAAGACTAAGATGTCATCCACAAAGACTACCACGAATTTGTTAAGGTATTCCCTAAACACCCTACTCATCAAATCAACAAAATATGCAGGGGCGTTTGTCAAACCAAAGGGCATCACTAGCCATTCATAGAATCCGTCAGGAGTCCTAAAAGCAGTCTTATCTATACTATCCTCAGCCACTCTCAGTTGATGAAAGCCAGTGGCTAAGTCCAACTGCGAAAACACTGAGGCGCCAACTAACTGATCAAAGAGATCGTCAATCCTCGGCAGTGGGTGTCGGTTCTTTTTAGTAAGCTTGTTTAGTTCTCTATAGTCCATACAAAGTCTAAGAGACCCATCCGCCTTTATGGCAAAAACTACTGGAGCACCCCACTCCGATATACTACGTCTTATGAACCCCTTCTCAAGCAACTCCTTTACTTGCTTATTGAGTTCCCTCCTTTCACGAGGAGCCATGTGGCGCACTGGCAAAGATACGGGTTTAGCATTATCCACAAGATAAATTCGAAAGTCTATCTCCCGCTTTGGAGGTAAGCCCTTCACCTCCTCAAACACATCCGGATATTCCCGGACCACTTCTACCGATCGCAGGTTCTCTACAGACGCGTCAAGCGATTCAAGATAACTTAGCATAACGGAATTTATGGGATTACAAAAGATGTCGAGAGCATTACCAAGGCGAGTCACAAGCCTAACTACTCTCCTTTCACAAACAAGAATGGCCCTATTTCTAGACAACCAATCCATTCCTAAAATTAGCCCATAGCCCGTGAAGCCCAATACATAAGCATCACATCTAAATTCAACGCTAAGTATAGAGATTTTCAAATCCAAACATATCATGGTCAAATGAGCCGAACCCCCAATTGGATTTGAAACGACCAAGGGATCCTCTACTAAACTGGTGTTCAAGTGCAGTGATTCAACTAATGATGCAGAGATAAACGAATGAGATGCGCCAGAATCGAATAAGGTACGGACAAGATGATCAAACAGAAAAACTAAGCTTTCAACAGAAATTGTTCTACCTCTTTCTTGCAACGGTGGGGCCGCAATAGCCTGAACTTGCCCCCTTGCCTGCCCTGGTGCCATAAGAGCCTGCACCTGTCCTCCCGAGGTAGACCCTGCCCTCTGCCCCTTCTTTGGACAGTCCTTCACTAAATGTCCCGCATCTCCACAATGAAAACAACCAGTCTTCTTTTTCTTTCTACAATCTTTGCTGAGATGGCCAGGCGTCCCCCAATTGAAGCATTTCTTCTTCCCTTTGCCATTATTGTTTTTACCACCCTTCTTATTTTGCTGTTGGGGTTTCTTCTGATCCCCTTTCTTTTCAACTGCCTTATCCTCATGCATAAGTGCCATTTCTACTAGCTTTTCAAAGGTGGCTCCCATAGGGATGTGGGTCATAGCCAACCCTTGCAACGGTTCATTCAAGCCTCTAACGAACCTCAAAGCTTTCTTCTCTGGCGTGTTCACCAACTCCAAGCCAAACCTTGCTAACTGATTAAATTTATTGACATATTCCTTTACTGATGAGCTCCCTTGCTTTAGTGCCAGGAATTTTTCCATATTTAAGTTCTCCTCTGCCCTTGAAAGAAACTTTGCCTCAAACCTTCGTCTGAAATCCGCCCATGAATCAACTGGACGTTCCCCGTTAGTGACCTCCCACCAAAACGAGGCCTCTCCCTTCATTAACCAAGCAGCTAAACGGACTTTCCTCCCATCTTCCACTTCAAAGATATCCAACAATTCCTCAGTCTCCTTAAGCCAATCTCTGGCCTCCACAAACGTCTCAGTCCCTTGAAAAGTTTTTCCTCCCATAGCCTTGAATTCCTTGCACGTCTTTGCAAAAGTGTCAACACGAGGAGGAGGAGGAGGAATGGGTGCAACTAGGGGTGGAGGAGTATCCGCTGGGCCTGCAGTGGTGGCCCTAGCCTCCAAGTATCTCCTAAACCACCCTGGAATCGTCACACCTTCTGGGAGATTAAGATCTTCAGCCATGTTGAAACGAAAAAGGAAAGATTCAAAATGGAGAATTCGAAAGATAAAGATAAGGATATGGCTATTTGGGATTATGTTTTTCATAAAAACTCTCTTTAAATAACATGTTTTTTTTTTTGAAAGCACTTCTTCCAAAAATACTTTAGAAAAAAAAAATATTTTTCTAAAAAAAAAAAATTATCTGTTCTGGTAACCTTATGCTCTGATACCACGTGTAACACCCCACGTCCATTAATGTCACTCACAAAGGGAATGCATTAACTTCCATGGAGGTTTTAAGTGAATATAGAACAGTAAAATTACAACAAGACAGATATAAAATAGTACTTGGAAATTCAAAAACTTTATTTCATTGTAGCAGAAGTCAAAACATGTTTGATTACATCATAACACCATATTCAATGTCAAGTACAATATCTATCTTGATAAAACAAGTACATAATCCCATTACATGAATAGCCATTAAAAAGTAAGATAACAAGCTGGACTTTACTTCAGCAGTCCAAGCTTTCCAGAAGATAAGCGATCCAACTAGACTCCACTAGAACTTGGCCCAACCTGCGGACCTGAAGGGAGAAAAGGATGGAAAAGAGGGGGTCAGACATAAAGTCTGGTGAATATGATAATTCTACAATACTATTACCAAAATAACTGGACTAAGGCATAAGCTGGAAAACAAGAAAATGTCTATGAAGAGCAGATTAAGGACATAGACAATCGCTAAAGGCAATGTTATAGGCGCTCCTAAATACTAAAGGATAAACACTATACTGCACCACACCAGTCACCCTAAAGATTCATCCCACTTAGCTTCACTTAGAAACTTTCCCAATGGCTTTACGTACCCCTAGCTGACTACATAGGTGCCGCCATCCCCTATCTCCACTAGGTGTACCCTACTTCCCATTATTCGATCGGCTCCCTAACTCGTAGATACCCGTGTTGGCCCCACAGTGGGGTGTATCACTCCCCTAAAGTGGCAACCTGATACAACGGACATGCACGGCTTATACCTACACGATGCAACAACGTCTTACCTACCAGCCCGGGTCCACACACGCATATGAAACCCGTTGGACTTGCGTTGCCACCGCTCCCTGTTTTGGCCTCTTATAGTCAAACCCAGTATGCGTGTCCCATCCTCGACTTGGGTCGAGCCCACAAAGATACGTTTTGGGATACTGGTTGAAATGGCCCCCACTATTTACCACAAGCATTCCACCTAAGCTTGTCCCCATTAGTCCATCCCACTTAACCCACTTAGTCATGTTCATTTACATGTGTGTTTGGTTAAGTCTAATCGTATTTCAAATGCCTCTAAAGGCAACCACCAGATTCCTCATGCCACCCAAGGCACCTACTTAACCCCCATGTCCCACCTTACATGATTATCTGGTTAAGTATTTCTTAGTTCATTAAGGCCATAACCTCATAAAGACCTCTCACATTAGACTGGCATTTATGGCAGCTGGATTTGCCGGGCGGGTCCGGGCAGTCTTACACCATAAAAGAGTCTAACCTCGTGTCTTTACAACTGTTATGCTTTAGTTTGGGCCTAGGACCTCTCACATTGGGCCGACATTTGTGACTACTGGATTTGCCGGGCGGGTCCGGGCAGGTTTACATCACAAACGGGTCCAACCTCGTGTCCTAAGCATTGATTATTAATAATAATCCACTTTCCCCCAATTTTAATAATTCCCTACTTGGATTATTAATTACTTCCAATTTTTAACAATGTCCATAATTGACTCAATTATGGACATCCATTCATGGTATGCAAAATCTTACAAAATTGCACCCAATTTATTAATTCCTAATATTACCCCTACCCCACGTTTGAACGTTTATTCGCAAAATATATGTTAGACTCGAATAGCCTAACTCATAGCATAAAAGAGATTATCATAATAACAGCATGTATATGTGACCAAATGAATTATAATAAGGGGTGAAACTTGCATAGATTATACATGTCATGGACCTAAAGGTGTCAACTTGTTCAAAATTCACCTAATATAATCTCAATCAATTTTCATAAACTTACATATGAACATGTGTGAATCAACATCATCTAATTTTTTAACAACATGGTTTTATATGGGTACACCTAACTCAATAGGCAAATTCCCATAATCAAGTTTTATTTAATTATAGTTTCAAGTTTATGGGTACACCTAACCTAATAGGCAAATTCCCATAAACAAGATCCATTTAAATTAAGAAAAAAAACATAACTTTAAGCATGATCCAATAACATCATGATTTTTCAACATAATATAGCATGATTTATAACATGGCATAGTATTATAGTATAACATAGCTTGACATGATTCTCAACATAGCACGACATAGCATAAGAGAATTTACAACATAGCATGACATAGCATATATAATTTACATCATACGACAACATAATAACATAATAAGAGATCCACAATATATAGAATTTACAATTACAAATCACATCACTTTCTTGTGATCCATTCATAACTGAGTCAAATTAGTTTGTAATAGTCTTGTGAGAATCATCATACTCACCAACAAAAGAAAAGAATTAGAGAAAGAGAGATCTTTTGATTTGATTTGTGTAGATTTAGTTGTAGATGATTAGGCTTCCTCTTCTTAGTTTGTGACGGCTATGCTGAACTCCATGGCAGCAGCATGACGGTAGCTTCTCTAATTTTACAAGTGATTTAGGTCTAGGGTCTACCCACTTATTTATAGATTTTAGAATGCATTTAGGCCATTAGATTTAACCTAGAAATAACCGCAGCCGTTCAGACAAGATGGGGTTTATCTTGTTGACTCAGCAATGAGTCAGAAGTGACTCAGCAAACACTCAGCATATTAATAAACTTCTATTCATGTCATAAATATATATATTTTTTCTACAATGTACATATTAGATACATCCCCCTTTACTTATTATTGTTTTTATATTCATATTAGATACATCCCCTCTCTTACACACTTATTAATATTTTTATATTCATATTAGATACATCCCCTCTCTTACACACTTATTAATATTTTTTTATATTCATATTAGATACATCCCCTCTCTTACACACTTATTAATATTTTAGCAACTTTAGTGTTAATAGAAAATTCGGGGTGTTACAGTTTTCCCCCCAATTGAAACCAACCATTTATTAGGAGAAGTATAGTTGTATTATAAATAATGTCTAGGGTGTAGAATATAAATAAATTCACATAGAAGGAATGGTTACATTGGTAACATTCGACAACTATTAAGTGTACAAACAAAACCGATAAGGCACATTCGCATATTGGATTTTCCATCGGAGATCTCTCAATGCAGATCCGAACTCCATGCACAAGGATCAGAAAGTACCTCCGAGCGTCGTATATCTCTAGATAAAATATACCATAAGGTAAACACAACTGGCCCACGCACGAAAACACCGGTGTGCACCACGTGGAACCAAATATACCCAACTCCCGCGCGCAACTTCGAGGAGCTCCCGCACGATTCGATAATAAGCATACACTAGATATGGAGTCAATATATCCTGCCGTAGGTTAGCAAAACCCAAGATTGTGCTCCTACTCTGTTTTTAGCCATTTCTGATGTCGAGGTTTCGTTCGGCATCTTCACATGAGTCTTTATCACTCGAACAGAACCCGAATCCCCAGATGGAATCCCACAGCTCAATAGATCTTGGAATCACACATAGATTCCTTTGCAGATCTCGGAATCACACATGGATTCCAATACATCAACAGATTTTGGAATCACACATAGATTCTTTCATAGATCTTAGAATCACTATATGTGTTCGAGCATCTCAACAGATCTCGAATCGCCATATGGCCTTCACTTCACAACCGCTTCCAAAACATAGAACCCGTATACTAGTTTTGAAGTGGTTTTCGATAAGTAAAACAGTTACTAATCCCGATCTCCTCAAAACCAGTCGCTAAATTTAAGGCCAAGTTCTATACGCTACACCACAATAGCCATTTGGTAACCCTTTTTTTTTCAATTGTCAACACTTATTTCTGTTGTCATGTAATAACCAAAATAAGCGTTGCAATGTTCAAAAAGTGTTGCCAAAAATACATTAATTCAATTTTTTTATTGCCAACCCATATAAGTGTTGGCAAGGCTGATTTGTTGGGGTAAAAAAGTAAACTTACATCTTATAACCCTATTTTCCTTTTGTTTTGATTTGGCCAACGCTTTCTTGGATGTCGGCCGCATATATCACATTCTCTTTCTCATCGAACTGACGAAAAGAAAAAAAATTGAATCGAGATCTTTCTCCAATCGAACTAAATGTCCAATCGTATTGAAATCCGCTCTCCAATCGGCTCGGATTGAAATCCGCTCTCCAATCGGATCGAAATCTGCAAATCGAATTCAATTAGGGATCTCGCGATTCAGGTAAAAATTTCGATTTTCTTGTACTTATTAGATGATGTGCGTTGTGCTCTGTTCATGTATTTATTAGATGTTGTGCTCTATTCAGGTAAAAATTTCGATGTTGTGCTTTATTTACGTAATTGAAAACTGTAAAACTAGATCTTGTACTTATGGCATAGGATGATGGGTTGAACAAGTTTTTAGTTTATTTAACACCCTTAGTATGATGCTATCTTATGATTATTGTATCTATCAATCCCTTAAAAGTTCAGGGATGTCTAGTTGTTCCCTTCCATTTAGGAGGTTGGGATACGATGAGGGAACCCTCTATTTTGATTTTTGGGTTAACCTTTTTATTATGTTTGCCCATTTTGGTTGAATTTATCACATTAATTTAATTATTTCTAGATCTTATTATATTACATTGTTGTTTGATAAATTATTTGCAAAATGTAGTTGCTTGTTTGCCAAGGACTACTTATTAATTTCGCGTCATGCTTATTTGAATTATTTCCTTATGTTAGAATTATGATTAAATTGATTGTTTGTTGTCAACTAGCTGATTTGATGTTTACCTATTAATTCATATCCTGGTTGTTGGAATTAGTCCCTTTTAGTTAAATTGGTCGTTGTTAATTGTTTATTCAATATATTTAGCTTGTTTGTTGTTTGTTTGTTTACTACGTTCGTTAATTTTATGATCAGATCTATATCTGTTACAGACTTTTAATTAAATTTACAATGGAAATAAGAGGAATGATAGGGGACATACTGATTTATTCGTAGTGTGATAAGATAATTTCCTAAGCTAAGATTACATGTATTCAGAATGACTAAAGAATTCAAAGATGTTTCTTTAACTTGAGGGTATTAATTGGACAATTTTTTGTGATTAAAGAATTAATGTTTACCTTTGAGGAATCAAAATGACAGTTGGAGCGGTTTAAAACACATATATGTCTGATTATACATTTTTCAAACATTACCAACTTCCATAATCTACGTTTTTGGGGTTTGAAACTAATTTAAAAAGTGAGTTTTGTGAAATCGAGATGCTATTTTTTGCTAAAAAGATTTTTCCTTAAACATAGATGGAAGCTTTGGTTTGGAAATAAAATGTGTTATTTTATGGAGCACTCCTCACTAGCGGATTTGTAACAAACCAGTAATTTCAATGTATTAAAATATAAAATTTATAAATGATTTGATGTCATAAGTGAATGTTTATAATCTTAATTTGAATTTGAAACTTGAAACTTCGATTTACGTTGAAAGTGTGCATTTGAATTCTAATGAATAATTGAACTTATGTGTTGTTTGAAAAATATATAACGTAAAATGGTAAGTAACATTTAATATTTATTCTTTGAGATAAACACAAATTGATAAATTAGAAAAATAAAAAATACTAAGTTTGAAATTTGAATACGTTACATAAAAGTAATCTAAACAATTTTGTAACGTAAACGTCTAAAATCGTCGCTTGGTTTAAATTGATTTACGTGATCGATACGGTGGTGATAGCCGATGTATTATTTTCACGTTAAAAATAGTAAAGTTGAATTAAGCTATGCAATTTAATATTTGAGATATGTCTAGCTAGATATAGCGAAGGAATAAATTTTGTAATAAAATAAGTGAATTCGTTTCGATTCGTGTTAATTTAGTAAACATTTTAATATTTTTTCCTTTCACAAATTTCGGTAGTTTGATGTCCCGAATCTTTAATTTGATTCAAAAACGCGCAAAAACAGACAATTTTGTTTCCCTCGTTCCATGTCTTCGTTCTTCTTGTTGCATGTTAACCAACATCAATAGCAACAATTGTATTGTCCAGGAAGAAAAACTAGTTTCAATTAAATTTTAGAAAAGCCATTTGGAAATTTATATAAATTGAATTGGACACTTGTAATTCAATTTAAATATAAACAAACACTTGTTCATATGTAAGTCTAACAGAGCACCACTTGTCCATCATTCTCTGTAAACTCCACCATGTTTTGAAATGGCAAAGAAGTGGTCATACACGTCCTTATTTCTCTGTTTATTTTCACGATCCTTTCTCTTCTTCCTTATCTTTTCTAATTCACTTGTTCGTTGAAACGGAGAAAATTTCGATCCACTTTGTACTCTATTAAAAGGAAAGGGTCTCACTCCTCTCTCTCTAAACAATTTGATCGTAAAAAAACCAAAAAGGAGAATCACCACCCAAAAAGGAATTACTGAGCCTTTCGGCTCAGTAATACTGAGCCGATATAGGCTCAGTATTACCGAGCCGATATAGGCTCAGTAATACTGAGCCGATGTGTAAGGCTCGGTATTACTGAGCCTTACACATCGGCTCAGTAAAACTGAGCTGATATAGGCTCAGTATTACCAAGCCTTTCGGCTCAGTAATACTGAGCCGATATAGGCTCAGTATTACCGAGCCAATATAGGCTCAGTAATACTGAGCTGATATAGATTGAAGAGCGAAAAATGAGCCTGTGGCTCTGTTTTTTCTGAGCCATTAGGCTCAGTTTTGCTGAGCCTGTGGCTCAGCGAAAACCGAGCCTGTGTGGCTCAGTTTTGCTGAGCCACAGGCTCAGCGATTCTGAGCCACGGCTCAGCGATTCTGAGCCATTAGGCTCAGTTTTGCTGAGCCACAAGGCTCAGTTTTGCTGAGCCTGTGGCTCAGCGAAAACCGAGCCTGTGTGGCTCAGTTTTGCTGAGCCACAGGCTCAGCGATTCTGAGCCACGGCTCAGCGATTCACAAAACCGAGCCTGTGTTGGAACTTTATTATATTTGACTCACTGCTCATCTACTTATTTCCAATAGCAAAGTAGCATGTGTCTAACTCACTGCTCATCTACTTATTTCCAGTTGGTGGATTTATGTCTAACTCAAGTTCAAGAGAGTGGATTAAAAGTCCCTATAGAAATACTGAAGAATATAAGCAAGGCGTTCGAGACTTCATTAGTTTTGTGAAGAATCACTCATCTCGCGATGTTGACATTTGCACCTGCCCATGTATTAAGTGCAAGATCTCTAAGAAGCTCTCACTAGAAAGCGTTGAGAAACACTTAATCATTCATGGTATGATTAAAACATATAATAGATGGTTTTTCCATGGAGAGATGAGCAACAATAACACGGGGATGAATCATACAAAAAATATTATTTCAGATCCCCTTATCCAAGATCAAATTCAAACCGACCATTGTGTAGAGGGAGCTCTTAGAAATCTCATAGACGATGCTTTTGGAGTGCATAATATGCCACAAGCTAGCGGCGAAGAGGAAGTTCAACAGACAAATACAGACAATTATCATTCTTACTTTGGAGAGAAGCACAAAAAATATGCAGACAAAGCAAATGAAAAACTTTATTCTTCTTGCGAAGAGGGGATTACAACGTTAGGTGTAATTGTTGAGCTTCAGAACCTTAAAAAAGAATTTAACTGGTCGGGAAATAGTGTGACTGAGTTGTTGAAGCAATTAAAACGTTGGCTTCCAAAAGAAAATAATTTACCTGACAAGTATCCCACGATGAAGAAAATAATAAAGGATTTGGGAATGGAGGTGAAGCATATACATGCTTGTGTCAATGGTTGTATATTATTTTGGAAAGAAAATGTTGATGCGAAAGAATGTCCTGTGTGCCATTAAACAAGGTACAAAACTAAAAAAACAGTGTTAGAGGAGGTCAAGTTAACGAAAGAACCAAGAAAAGTTTTAAGATACTTTCCTATAAGTCCAAGATTAAGTAGATTGTACACTATACCATGGATAGCTCGTAAAATGCAATGGCACAAGAAAGCTACACCATCTTGGAATTCCATGCGACATCCTATAGATTCAGCTGAATGGAGATCAGTTAAAAGTTGGTGGCCAGAATTTGCTATTGAAGGACGCAATGTTTGATTTGGTATTTCTACGGATGGGTTTAATCCAAATGGCGTTCTCTCCAATAGTTATAGTTGTTGGCCTATTTATATGATACCTTATAACCTACCCCCTTCGTTGTGTATGAAATCACAATTTCAAATGTTGAGTATTTTAATTCCCGGACCAAGAGCACCAAGTCAGGACATTGATGTATACTTGGAACCTCTTGTCGATGAATTAAAACATCTTTGGGACGAAGGAGCGTCTGTTTTTGACACAGACAAGCAAGAATTTTTCAATATGAAAGCAATATTACTATGGGGAATTCATGATTTACCAGCTTTGGGTAACTTATCAGGTTGTGTGACTCATGGTTATAAAGCGTGTCCTGTCTGTGCTACCGAGACAGAATCAGAGTACATCGGCAACAAGACCATCTATTCAAAATATAGAAGGTTTTCGAAGAATGATCATCCATATAGAGCATTAAAACACGGATGGTATAGGGATGTTGAATATAAAGAGCCTCCAACTCGGCTAAGAGGCTCGCCTCTTTTAGAAAAGCTTGAGCGTGTCAAATATATTCGTGGCAAGATACCACCAAGCAAAAAGAGATTGATTTCTGAAGCTTATGGTAATGTAGATTGTCTTGTCGATGAGGAAGGAAGGCCGGCGTGGTATAAGAAGTCAATTTTGTTTGACTTGGATTATTGGAGCAATCATAAAGTTTGTCATACTATTGATGTGATGCATACTGAAAAAAATGTTGTTGAACATCTCATCAACTTTATGTTTAACAAAGGAAAGCAATCTTCTAAACTTGCTTTTGATAAGGATCACAAGTTGCAATGTTGTCAAGTTCTTAAAGATGCAAAACTTCCATCATGTCTTGCAACTAAGTTACACGGTCTTATTTGTCTTCAACCACCCGGTTTGCAAATTAAAAAGACATATGATTATCATATTCTCATCCAATATTTGCTTCCTATCATGGTTCAACATGCATATCCAAAGTGTCGTGATTTAAGACGAGCGCTTTTACAAGTAAGCTTGTACTTCAACATAATATGTTCAAAAGTTCTTGTTCGAGAACATGTGCAAGCGGCTAAAGATATGATTGCTGAAGCATTATGCGTGTTGGCACACTATGTTTCAACGGATTTTTTTGATCTAAGCATCCATTTGATGGTACATTTAGCAGATCAAGCTCTTCTTTGTGGACCATCGAATTATATATGGATGTATCCATTTGAAAGGTAAATATTGTTTTTGCATTCAAATTATTTTACCTAAGGGTTATGAAGTAACTAACTGTAAGTATGCATATTAATTTTTGTGTGCTAGGGCTATGAAAGATTGCAAAAACATACCTAGTAACAAAAGGTATATAGAAGGATCAATTTCTGAAGCATACCTTGTTTCAGAATCAGTTCGATACGCAATGGAATATATGCCAAATCCACGTGATGGAAATCATAGCTCTAAACAAGCATCCTTTTTAGATGAGAATAGTGATGATATATACGAACGACGATTTGGAAGGCTGGACATAAAAGAAAATCGGGAGAAGTACTACCATGTGCTGCGGAAACATATGTAGGTTTGCATATATATTATTTTTTCACAAGCACTACTTTTTCCAGTGTTACACTACTTCATAGTTAAGTTAGTACATCGGTTTGAGCATATATCCCATTTTATTCGTATTTATATGCCATTCAGCTTTTAAATTACTACCATGTGTTGTCAACTGTAATTCATAGTTAAACGTATGTGCTTTTGGTACGTGCTTTCAGCAAAACTGAGCTGAGCCAAACTGAGCCACGGCTCAGCGAAAACCGAGCCTGTGGCTCAGCAAATCTGAGCCACGGCTCAGCGAAAACTGAGCCTGTGGCTCAGTTTTTTCTGAGCCATTAGGCTCAGTTTTGCTGAGCCTGTGGCTCAGTTTTTCTGAGCCATTAAGCTCAGTTTTGCTGAGCCTGTGGCTCTGCAAATCTGAGCCACGGCTTAGCAAAAACTGAGCCTGTGGCTCTGTTTTTTCTGAGCCATTAGGCTCAGTTTTGCTGAGCCTGTGGCTCAGCGAAAGCCGAGCCTGTGTGGCTCAGTTTTGCTGAGCCACAGGCTCAGCGATTCTGAGCCACGGCTTAGCGATTCTGAGCCATTAGGCTCAGTTTTGCTGAGCCACAAGGCTCAGTTTTGCTGAGCCTGCGGCTCAGCAAATCTGAGCCATTAGGCTCAGTTTTGCTGAGCCTGTGGCTCTGCAAATCTGAGCCACGGCTCATCGAAAACTGAGCATGTGGCTCGGTTTTTTCTGAGCCATTAGGCTCAGTTTTGCTGACCCATTAGGCTCAGTTTTGCTGAGCCTGTGGCTCAGCGAAAACCGAGCCTGTGTGGCTCAGTTTTGCTGAGCCACAGGCTCAGCGATTCTGAGCCACGGCTCAGCGATTCTGAGCCATTAGGATCAGTTTTGCTGAGCCACAAGGCTCAGTTTTGCTGAGCCTGCGGCTCAGCAAAACTGGGCCACGGCTCAGCGAAAACCGAGCCTGTGTGGCTCAGTTTTGCTGAGCCACAGGCTCAGCAAATCTGAGCCACGACTCAGCGAAAACTGAGCCTGTGGCTCAGCTTTTTCTGAGCCATTAGGCTCAGTTTTGCTGAGCCTGTGGCTCAGCAAATATGAGCCATTAGGCTCTGTTTTGCTGAACCTTATGGCTCAGCAAAACTGAGCCTTACGACTCAGTTTTTCTGAGCCCGTGGCTCAACAAAAACTGAGCCTATGGCTCAGTTTTGCTGAGCCTGTGGCTCAGTTTTTCTGAGCCGTATTATTGATCACTCCATGCCTGCAAGTTTATATTATTTTGTGCGAGATGTAAACTCATGTTTTTCTGTTTTTTAACAAGAAACTAAAATTTTCAATTTAATGTGATATTCAATTAATGTAGGCACTTCTAGAGGCAGCGGAAGAAAAGAGAAAATTGGATGGTAGTTCTAGTGGCGCAGTAGATGATCTTGATAATGATCCAATTGCAGAAGTTTTTGGTTCCGACATGAAGAAAAATTATTGTCGAGCAATTAGTTCTACTTCTTCTTTAAAACAAGTAAAGGTGGCTCGAGCTGTAAAAGCTGTAGCTGATAAAAAACAAGCCGTGGATTTGTCCGTTTGGAAATTGGAGATAGAAAGGCAAGTAGCTACTCAAGTTGATAAGGCCATCAATTCAATTACTTCAACTTTTATGAAATTTATACCTAATTTGCAAGAAAAAATTATTGCAAGTCCTTTAAGTACTACTCCTCATACAGAAGGTGCTTCTAATTTAAGGGATCCTCCTATAATCAATAATGTAACCGTTACTCCAAATGTGTCACTTAATGATCTTCATTCTTCTACAATGGAAAAGAAATACGTAATGCTATTGTCCAATGATCTAGAGAAGGAGGTAGCAAGAGGTTATCTTGGAACACAAACAATTTGTCATTTTAGGAAAGTGGTACCGAATATAGAGAAAGTAATTTGGGTTGTTGAAGTTCTTGAACCGGATGCACCAATTTATGATGGTCCTCAAAATGGAATGTACAAGTTATGCGAATTTTCAGATGGAGGCTTCGTTATATGGCCAGAGTTTCGTATTCGGTATTTGTAGGATCTAATTTATGTATTGAATTTAGCAAACTAATTATGTATTGAGTTTGACATCTTAATTATGTATTGTGCTTGTTTATTGTTAACTGATATTCTATATCGCTATGTGATTATGAATGTTATCCATTAGTATGCATTGAGTTTAATATTAGTTTTTGGTTCATATTAAATATCGTCTATATTATCGTTATGTTGGTTATTAATTGACTATTAATGTTAGAATATGCAAGTTGTTAATACATATTTCTGTTTTTATTGAAATTTATATTTGTTGTGAATTACAATTTTGTAACATGTATAGGCGTTGCGAACAAATATATTGCAACATGTATAAGCGTCTCAAACATAAATCTACCAACGCTAATAAGCGTTGGTAGAGAAAATCTACCAACGTGAGACGACCCGATTTCCCGTTCTTACGGAAACAAGGTTATCTTTGGAATATAACACAGAAACAGATAATAGCAGAACAAAATTAAATAAATACACCAGATAATGAACAATAGAATATACTGGATAAAAGTAATCATCAGAGTTACACAGTATACAGGATCTTACTTAGTACAAATACAGTTCAGCTATACATAAATGTCTACAGCGGAAATAAACAAAATATGTACAATAGGAGCTGAACAGCATAAAAAGAAATAAAAGATAGAATCCATCTTCAGCTCCAGCTATCCAGAAAGAACCAGCTAAACCTGAATACAAGGCTGCCCGTGTAGAAAAAGGGGCACCCGAGTTTGAGAGTGAAACAAACTACGAGTCAGTCATGGGACTGGTATGAGAAATCTACTCAACACATATGTAATATGGCAAATCACAGGACCACGCCACTTTCGTTGAACGGGTTTACTCCATTGGATTGCCAGTGCTTTAAAACAAATCTTTCTTTTAAACATCGCTATGCTTTTCATAAAAAAAGTGAAACTGTTATAAGACTCAGTTCCCATCACACAATGCAACGCAAACCGGAGGATAGAGTTTTACCTTATAACGGCCAAAATATGCTTGATACGAATAAAACAAAGGCATTTGATATTATTGCTAGTGTTTATATGTTTTGAAAACAATTTCAAATCATAACTATCAATCATAGACGACATTAATGCCCCATACCACTATGTCGCCATATATAGGTATACAATCAAAATCGCACCGGCACGTATTTGGAAATTGGATTTCCGTCATGAACCAAGGCAAAAGATAGTCCTTACCGACTTCGTGACTCTCTAGCCCGAGCCACAGGGTCAGAGCGCATCGACCCTTGGATCGTCAAGGCCGGTCCACCGATGTGGATTAAAATGCCTGAACAATACGTTTCCCCGCCCTTTGGGGCGTAAACGAGCCAACGAATGACTCCATCGGACCCGGATCGTCCGATCAAACCGAGGCGCCTCGCAACAGCAACTACCACATAGGTGAAAAGTATATAAATGTCAGGGCTGGTAGGTCACTGACACCACCCTAGCTAGAAAGAAACGCATGTCCTCCCTGAGGTCCTTCCTCCCGTTTTAGGTTCATACCGGGGTGTGAGGCTCGCGAATTCACGTTATACACAAAGCTACGCCACACAGGCGGTGCTTTGATCATCTCCACAAGACTTTGCTTTTCAACAGAAGCCCTGATCACTGCATCTTAGCATGCCACACAGGCAATTCATACCGTGCAACTGATGGCTATCAATCACACAGAACAAATTCCAATGTCGGACACACAGTCCATTTACAAGTCCGTTCTGGGTCTGAACGAAACCGGAGGCACTAAATACCTCGCAAACCCATCGATCACCACGTACGTCTGAACGATCACCACTCATTATCCATATTTCGGGATGCCTCCCAATCAGGACCTAGGTTACCATCCAAACGAGGTGAAGATCTCCGGTCTTCGACCACCGTCTTTATCTTCGACTTTCAATCGTCGATCAATTATTTGAAATGAGAATTAACTCGGCCTTCTCAAATAATTCACGTATATTTAGAATTTCAATTCAATTTATTTCAATGGTTAAATTATTCGACAACATCAAATTTGTTCTTTAATGTAATTTTCACACCAAACACATTCAACCATCAAATATCACATAAATCAAGCAAATTCAGTTTATTTCCACTCCATGTTGTTTATGGTATTTTATAACTATTTATCGCTATTTTTATTTATTTTAAAATAGCCAATTTATTCAAAACGACGCTTCGGGCCATAACGCGGCCGTGGCGCTGTTTTTCTTCAGATTTGATTTACACATATCTGAAAATCTATCCGTTGGATCTTCACAAAATTTACATCATTAGAAAGGTCTTTTCAAAACGAATCCAACGGTTCCAGTTTCGGGAAATTCCGACGGTCGGATCTCCCGGTACAATCGTTTGAAGTTTCGATTTCAAAATACGAACTGCAGCGTCGTTATTTGATTAAATATATAATTATATTTATATATATAAATATAATCGCTTCTGGCGCTGTTTTTCTTCAGAATTGAATTAAACATTCCAGACAATCCAACCGTTGGATTTTTACACGGTTGGTGCCGTTGGAAAGATATTTCCAAGGCGAACCCGACGGTTGAGGTTTCGGGAAAATCCAATGGTCGGATTTCCCGTACTAGTTGTTTGAAATCACGGTTTCAAAATACGAACTGCACGGCTTCGTTTCGTTTTAATTTTATTTATATTTATATATTTATATAAATATAGTTCTTTCAATGATTTCAATATCGTTTTCACTTCAAAAAATTTTCTAACACCTTAAAATTTTGGAAAATTTCGCCATAACCTCCCCTGCACCGGGAGCATCGGGAAATCGCAAATAGCGTTCCCGGTCTTTCTAATCTCAAAAAGAAAAAGAAAAAGCCAAGCGGCTAGCCAACAGGCTCATAAAATCATCACCCAAACAAAGCAGTAAATGTGTACCTATTTGTCGGGCACAAAATTTTATTCCTCTTCTCTAGCCCCTTTGCTATAACCTGTTCAATGAATATGCATGTACATATATATACAGTTCATATCATTTATCATTTTCTATTCAACTTTATATTTGATTTCTATTAGGTTTAAAAACACCATTCATTCTAATGTTACATAAATAGGTGCAAATCATTTCATTAGCTAATTAATGAATATTTCAACTCATATATGTTTATTTTGAACAAGTGGCTATTTTTAACACTTCACATTTCAACGATTTATGCATACAATAAAAATGTGATTTTTATTGTAAAACAATTCATTTCAAAACACTGTTTTTCTATATAGTTCATGTTGGTGATAAAAATGGGATTTTTATCATAAAACAATTTCTTTTAAAACAAGGTTATTTTACACAGTTCATATAGTCGATAAAAAGATGATTTTTTATTATCAAACAATTTATTTCAAAATATGAATACCATTCAACACATGAATTTCTAATCAACGAATGAATATCAATTCAACACATGAATGTTTTCTATTCAATGAATAAATATAGTTTAAGCATATGAAAATAATTCAAACACAAGAATATTATTCAAAATTTCGGCAGCATAACGGCAGGGTAGTTAAACCGGGACCGTCCCTAGTACGGCTCCTCGCTCTACCTTAAAACCTCGCGGTTTTTGACAATGGGGTTCATGCATCTAGTTCGCACGCAGGCGGCATGTATATATTTATTTCATTTCCACAAACTAATCCTATGTGGTTTCAACCAAATATTTCACAATCACAAACGGGTATTTTTCAACCACAATCAACCAATATCAATCACAAACAATCCCAAACAATCATTCACTATCAACCAATTTTCACAACAATTTCAATCGATAAATATCGTCCATGGTTTGTGGACGAGGGGCGTATATATATATAGATATATATTTATATATAGCAATTCACTTTCATTTCACACATATATAATATTTTTAAATCAGAAATCTCACCAATAGCTATCCAGTACTACGACTCTTTCTTTACAGAAATCTTCGCCAATCTCGCCTTTCGTCGCTTCGTTGCCCGTATTCTCTACATATGTAAAAATCGAATTTTTACTATGTTATTCAATATATAAAGATCATATTCTAAAAACAAAGATTATATTTTTAATATTCTTATGATGTAAAAATTATATTTTTATTGCTTTAAAAATATAAGAATCATATCTTACTTCTTCTACTTAACAAAAATTCCGTCTTTTCTCTTTTTAAAAATATGATCTTTATTTTTTTGCAAGTTCAAATCTTTTTCCTTTAAAAGATTAAACCTTTTTCTATTTCAAAGTTTAAACCCTTTTTTCTTTTTAAACCTTAAAATAAAATCAGTTTTTATTTCCTTTAAAAATCAGTTTTTAAAATTCTTTAAAAAAAACCAGTTTTAAAATTCTTAAACAAATCAGTTTTAAAATTCTTTTAAAAAAAATCAGAAATTAGTTTTTGCAAAACAAAAATAAAGATAAAAAATAAAATAACCTAATCACTCACCGCAGCCTGCGAAAAAAAGGGGGGGGGGAGGGAAACGTCGGCGGCAGGTCTCGAACTGGGCGGTGGTGGCGTCGAGGCTTCAGGGGGGGGGGGCGCTGCTCGATTCGCGTCGCGATAGCCTCGTGGAGGCTCGGGTCTTCGATCGATGGAGGGGGGTTTCGTCACTGGGAGGAGGAGGCTGGACGGAGGGGCGGCGCGTCGATCTATGGGGAGGCTGAGGGGGGGGGGCGACGGGTTTAGGTCATCGGTAGGGTTTTTTTTTTCGTTTGAAATTAAAACGAAGAGGGGGGGGCCTGAATGAATAAGGAGAGGGAAGGGAATTAAAATATTTTTTTTTTATTATTTAATTATGCAAAAAGTTGACTTTTACATACGACCTCTAAACGAGGCCCACCGCCTGCCGTCCATAACGTTTTACCCCCATTCCGAACACAATGGGATATGTATCGCAAGCTGATTTGATCGTTACAATCAGTTTCCTTTTGAATTTTCATTTAAATCACTATATTGAATTTTAAACGCACATTTCAAATTACCGGGGCCACATACTAACTAGAAAAATTCCAGAAAAATAGTTTCTAGCTTCGTATTGGCGATACGGTCCTAACAAAACTAGTTTCGTCGAGTTCTGAGACCGTTGGAAAAATGGCCAATTTCCAGTCGATTAAAATCAACAAAAACTGGTCAAACGTGTTTTCCTTTGCCACGCTCACATATTGATTCGAAAAATTATGAAATTTGAAACCTAACAATAACTTGACCCTGCGGATCCAACAAAAGTGGTTTCGTCGAAATCCGAGGTCATTTGCAAAATGTCCATTTTTAAGGGCCTGAATTCCATAGCGACTATTCAGAATTTTCAACTGGACATATCTTTTGATTCCCGCTATCAAATTTCGATTGGTCAGATTCGTTGGAAAGATATCATCAATTAGATCCTAATGTTTTTGGTTTCACTAAAATCCGGATTGTTTTGCACCCGGTATATTCAATTGAAGTTTGAAATCGAATTATGGAACTACCGCGCCATTTTCAATTCTATATATAATTATAATTAATTATATTCGTTTTCAAAAGTCGATTCAAACTTAGTTTTCATTGCCATTATTTAAAATATTTATTTTAAATATTTAAAATCCATTATTTTAGCCAAATTAAAAAAAAATTAAATTGGTTCAGATTTTCTGGGTCGTTACACAACGCTTATAAGCGTTGCGACTTAAAATATACCAACGCTTATAAGCGTTGGGACAGAAAATATACCAACGCTTATAAGCGTTGGGACAGAAAATATACCAACGCTTATAAGCGTTGGCACAGAAAATCTACCAACGCTTATAAGCGTTGCTACTACATTTCCACGCCCCCGTAGCAACGCTAATAAGTGTTGCAGAAATTGTTTGCGATGGTTATACTCGTTGGCAATCGCCTGTTTTGGTGTAGTGATAGTCAACTAACTGACTACACTTCACACAATATACGATTGTATATGGAAAACAACCCTGCTTAATTTCCATAACAACCGAATAAATATTCAAGGCACTATCAAGATCACGAAGCATGATAACAGCCAAATCACTATCAAGTCATGCAACATGACAATTAGTCGAAGCACGGTTAACTCATATAAACGGTTTCTAATCCCATTCCCATTTAATTAATATTTCATTAATTAAAACTTATTTTATTAGTAAAACTCCTTTTAACTAATAAAACTTCACTTGTCAAATACAACTTCAATTATTAATCAATAACTCATACTAGATTAATATTCCTTTATTAGTAAAACTTCTTTTAACTAATAAAACTTCGTTTGTCAAATAAGACATCACTTATTAATCAATAACTCATACTCGATTAATATTCCTTTATATACTAGCATATATATTCAACTTATACATATAAAATGTGTATATGTATATATTCTACGAATTACCTAATCCGTTATAGTCTTACTACCTAAAAAGGGTTTTAATATACTTATCCCTCGGTATAAGTATAATCACATTTCAATTCCAAGATTTCCTATTTAACTTCAATATTTCAAAACGTACTCATACACTTATCCCTCTGGTATAAGTATATCTACAATTCAATTTTAAGATTTCTTTTCTAACTTCAATACTTCAAAACGTATTCATATACTTATCCCTCCGGTATAAGTATATCCATAATTCATTTCTAAGATTTCCTTTCTAACTTTAATACTTCAAAACGTATTCATATACTTATCCCTCCGGTACAAGTATATCTACAATTCATTTCTAAGATTTCAACTTCAATACTTCAAAAATGTTACAACCATTGTTTAATAAAGAACCTCTTCTCTTTTATAAGTTAAACATCTTATTCAATATCTTTATCCTGAAAGATTTCTATACTTGTTTCTATCTTTAAAATCAGTTATTAAAGACCTAAGTATATTCCAAAATCATTAAACCGTATATTCTAGTTTATCTATATTCCAAGGGTTTAAAAACAAGTGTTGCTAAAAAATTATTTACAACAAACCCAAAACAAACCCTTTTATAATTATCTTTACTTTCATTTAAAGATTCAATTATATTTACTTCGATGATATAATCTGAGAGGGTTAAAGACGAATGTAATTAACACATTGTCACAACAAGCCCAAAACCATTTTATGCATATAGAAATCATAGTTCGTACACTTAACTCGTTTCCGACATTATCAACTTAACTATCCCTCGGTCAAGAGTGAGGCCAGGTAAGTTAGAGCACTGGTTGCATATCATCCCTTGCCTAGACACCCCATTCTTGACACTCACAGATAGATAAGCCTACTCGTCGGCTTATTAGAATTAAGCACATTAATCATGATATTCAATAAACAAGTAATTAGCAAGTGCACTTATATGACTATTCTAGCTTCACACACTTTCAAACTTACTTCAATTTAACATACAAGTTAAACAACCATTTTAATATGATAAGAAATCACTAAGGATGTCATTACAAAGTTCCGTACAAAGTGTTTAAAACACAACAATTCAAACTGCATATATAGCGACTATCGCTATAAGTGCACTTTCAAGTTCAATCCATACTAATCCTTATGTGCTTTGTTTCAAGTCCATTCCACTTGTTATACAAGTCAATTCAAGTCCAATTCCAAGTCAGTTCAAGTCCATTTCAATCCATTAACATGGATTACATATGTCGCTTACTTTTAAAGTAAGAATCAAGTTAACATTTTTAACATAAGTTACCAACATTCAAGCAACTTTAAGCATAGTTAAAAACATGCAAAAGGGTTTATGTTTGCTGTCCTAAATAGTGAGTAAACTCACCTTAATCCTTAGCAAATCCTAGCTCCAAGAATAAGAACCAAGATCCAAACTAGCAACCTCCTTTCTTTCCTTCCTTTTCCTTGCTTCCTCCTTGTATATAGCTCACGGCCTCAAATAGAGAATGGAGAGGTTCTTCGATTTTTCAACTTCTAACTAGCTAGAAGATCTTGTAATGGTGTAGGAAGGCTTCACTCAAAGTTTGGCTTGATTTGAAGTTCATTTGAGTGTACTTTGAAAAAGTTAGTAAGGAAGAGGAAGAAGATGAAGATAAGCCATTAAAAAGTTTCATTTTTGCTTAGGAATTTTGTGAATGAAAAGAGAAGGCATGCCCCTTCTTTTATAGGCAAAGCAAGGTGAACGGGAAAAGACTAAAATGTCCTTAAAACCCTAAACACACTCATGAAAGAAGAGATGGTGTGTAAGAGAAGTGAAAGGTGTGTAAGAGAAGTGAAAGGTGTGTAAGAGATGGTAAGTTTGCTTTTTAAGATGTAAGCATTCATTTGTATACATATAAGAAGCTTATATGCATACACTTAGGATATTTTCTAAACCTTTGATGTGACTAATTATGAATACATTTATGTGTATAAGCATGTATGTGCATATATATCATACAACGTTGCAACGATATGAAACAACTTCTATTCAACGATAGGATGCGAATCTGGAAGTTGAATCTCGATCATATTTTTAGTTCTTTATCAAATGATTTATTCAAGTAAACAAAACTTGAAAATAAATTCATTAACTTATTTAAACAATTAAAATAAGAATATTAGAATTATAAAGAACTTATTTGAATATTTAAATACTCAAATGCAAAAACTTTCCTTAAATGCTCATTTTTTTTCAAATGATGACATCAACAATATAGTTAGCCATAAATATAAAAAAATATTTTTATTTGCTAATTACTTTTCAAATGAATAATTAGACATCCACTAAAATTTTCAACAACCCTTATTGAGAAAATAGCCATTTATCAATAAAACGATTTTCGGTCATTTTATCAATATTTTACCAAAACTATATTTTTGAAAGCATTTTTCCAAATCGAGTCTAGTATCATTAATTACTTGTTAAATGATATTTTACAAGGTTATAAAATCACATTTATAACATTTAACAATATTACAAATTGTTACGATATTCGAAGATTAAGTGTTCGATTTTTCGGGTCTTTACATAGTCATTCAGAAGACAGGTCCTTTGGGGTGAAAGAAAGAAGATACATAACATAATTTCACAGCGAAATGGTAAATAATAAAAAAAATTGTCTTAACAGAAATAAAAACAGTAGATTTAATGCATACACCAAAGAATTAATATATAAACTTGTCTTCATAGTTAAAACAATCTGTCCATATAAATATTGAAGAATACAACAAAAAGACACATTAAAAAAATACGGGAATGCATCTTTACCCATCAGTTCCTCTACTGAAGCTTTAAAGCAAACTGAATCTAATATAATCTGAAATTATACTCATTCTGACTTGATTATTATAATAAAATAATGCCCAAATTAGTTTTGTAAACCAGCACGAAAAAACTAAAATCATAGTAATTTATACTTTAACTTTTAAACCTTGGAAATCAAAAGGTATCTGTTAAGATCGTGTCGCATATAAAAAAGGATGAATTTTCACCATACCATAACCAAAACGCTATTATTGTAAATCCAGTGATATTATAATAATGTCAAGAATCTATAAGTAAATGTATTAAAATAGACGGAATGCGTCCGCAGCATTAGCCCAGCGGATAAAGACTTGTGTCGGGGTAACAACGATGCGAGTTCAAAACCTAGAATGACATGCTAAGGGTTTACAATGTTCATACGTTAAGATAAGCCACTTATGTGGTGTCCGCGGACCGGGCTAGGTGCACAAGGGGGGTTTTACAGCTTCGATAAGTTCCCCCTTGAAAAAATTAAAAAACAAAAGATGGAATGCTTGCATCTCACGTTACAATGTAATAAGTATATAATTAAGTTCTAATGTAACATCCCGGAATTTTAGCAACTTAATAATTAATTAATTTAATTATTTAAATATAATTGTTTGATAATTTAAATGGTTTGGGTTTGAATAATTTTAATTATTTAATAAATATAAATAATGTGGTAATATATTTAATTTCTGAAATAATCGGAAAAGAGTTGAATTCGCAATAGTGCATGAATTGGATAATATATGAGATCTAATTCAGTTTAGAATTTGATTATTAAAATGAATATATATGGTGTTTGAACGTATTAATTATAATTTAATTATAAAAGAGCTTGTAACATCGCGTTAGTTCGTAATATTGAGTTTTGAACTTCAGTTGAATATACAAAATCTGTTTTAAGTCAGAATTCTGTGAAACAAGAAACGTTCGAATCTATTTAGCCATATTATTCTAATGGAAGTGAAAATTTGAGACTTCGTCTTACAGATGGTGAATTATGTCCAAATCAAAATTTAAGAAAGTCGTAATAGAAACATTTATAAGCCATAACGAATTTAATATAATTAAATATTAGTTTCATATTTAGACAAGATATTTGAGACGCAGTGATAATTTTTAGAATTTTTTTGTAACTTTTAATTTGGAAAATAAACAATTTTTTATTTCAAGTATTTTACACCCTATATCAACATTTTTTGGATATCACAATATGAGTTAACTAGTCTATATTATTATAATTTTGGGATCATGGCGCACTGCTCGTCTCAACCATATTTTTACTTTTGTCGATAGTGGTCCGTAAACGGATGAATATAAAAGAGTGTGTACTTTGGTAGTGGTCTGATTTTTGTTCAACACCATGAAGTTTTCTTAGGTTACTTTTAAAATGTTATCATCTGCTACAAAAGTCTTGACAAAAATATATTTTAATATCTTATGAACCATAGTCCCTCGTACTGATAATTAATTGCCAGTTGGTCTATGATTTAAGAGCAAGTAAAAGTTAAAAATTACTTTGTATGGGTAGTTGTATAGCTATTGCATGACATAATAGCATTGAAGTAATTTCTGATCAAATATATATAGAATATGCAACACAAACCTACCTACCACTGCAGAAATTTTCAGCTAAAACTAAAGGTAGAAATCACGCAGACCTTGGCTTAGCTACATGAATAATCGAATCAAAAGATTTGATATCTGAAAACCGTAAACATGTATAAATACTAAAATGTTTTTACCTACTCTTTTCTTAAGAAAGCAAGGAACTAGCCTAATTTAAACATATGTACACCGTACACTGAAATGTCGAAATGAAAACTCATCATATCCATCAAAAGAAATCAACCTGTAAACCCATACAACCACGTGCCTACGTTGAAAATTAATTAAGCTACCCTATTCTATATACGTGTAACAACCCGGAAAATCAGAACCAATTTAAAAAATTTATTTTGGCAATTTTAATGGATTTTGAATATTTAAAATGATTTATTTTAAATAATAGCGACTAAAAATTTATTTTAATCGAAGTTAGAACGAATAAATTTATTTTAATTATAAAACGAGCCTGAAATGGCGCGGTAGTTTGAAAATTCAATTTCAAATTTCAATTGAATGTACAGGATTCAAAATAAATCGGATTTCTGGAAAACCAGAAATATTTGTATCTGTTTAATAATATCTTTCTAACGAATGTGAAAAATCCAGATTTCATAACGGGAATAGAAAGTTATGTCAAATTTGAAAATTTAAAATAGTCGCTATGGAATTTAATATATTGCAAACGACCGCCGTTTTCGACGAAACCACTTTTTTTGGATCCGTAATGTCAAATTATTGCTAAGGTTCAAATTTCATAATTTTTGGATTTAATATGTGAGCCCAGTAAATTTAAATGTGTTTGGTAATTTAAATTTGATCACCAGAAAATGGCCATTTTTCAAAGGTCGCCAAATTCGATGAAATTAGTTTTTTTTGGACCGTATCGTCAAAACATAGCTAGATTCATTTTTCGAGAATTTTTGGAGTCAGTATGTGGCCCTAGTAAATTAAAATGTACGTTTAAATTCGATGTATATTGATTTATATTTTAATTTTGATAGAAACTTTTCGAAACAGTAGAATTGGCTTACGAAACATATTCCATTGTGTCCGGAATGGGGGTGTTACGTTAGGGGCGACAGTCGTTGGTTTTGATTTGGAGTTCGTAGCAACCAACAGATATTTTTAGGAATTAAAATAAAAAAAATATTTATTTAAATTGGCTGGCCAATCAAAATTAGTCAAAACCCTTTATTTTCCACCGAAGGTCAACGCTTTCTTCAGAGCATCCTACGATTCCACGACCGGTATTGCTCAAAAAAGAAATTGATAAAAACTCCTTCCACAATCCGAATTAAAGCAAAATTTTAAAGCAAAAATCGCAGAGAAGTCTTTGATCTACAAATCCATATAAATTTGGGATTTTTTCGTATTGGAAATGGGTTGGATTTGCTGCTCAAAGGCAGCGCGCTCGAGCAAGATCCCCGAGGCCATGGGTCCTTCGAGTGCCACGCTGGCACTAGCGTGGGTCGACGGCTGAAGCGGCTCCAAGGTGATGTCGTCTGATCGTCGACCCGTCAGCTGTGGTGCTCGCAAAGTCAAGCCCTAGAATTCGAGCCTGGCTTTGAACGTCGGCCTGAAGGGTTTGTAGAAGAAAGTGTTATATTTTTTTATTAATTAATTCATTAATTAATTTAAACTTGTCATGAATCTTTATAACACTATAACTTTTCCGTACAAGGTGCAAATCGCGCAAAATTGGATCCGCTGCGATCGTGGGAATGAGAGCTTCACAACAAGGCTTACCAGGTCCAATTCGGAGCACGCTGGAATTTTGGGAAAATTCGAATCTAAAGAGAATAGAAATAAATGAACGGAGGAGTGGAAACGAATGTGAGAACTCTCTCACACTAAAATTATTTTTCAGTTAAATATATACTAGGATTCAGACAGTGCTTAGCAGCACCCGATACCATTGATTGTACAAACCATGATTGTTTGTTTGAATTAAATTGACTGTGCTGTGTTTATTGATGGAATGAACTGTAGAAAATGTACATGTGTTGAATAAAATATTTATACAGTAAAAATAGTATTTTTATTGATGGAATGAACTGTAGAAAATATTCATGTATGGAATAAAATATTTGAATAATAAAAATATCATTTTTATTAAATGTATAAAATATTCATGTGTTGAATTAAATGTTTGAATAATAAAAATATCATTTTTATTGAATGAATAAAATATATAAAATATTCATGTGTTGAATAAAATGTTTGAATAATAAAAATATCATTTTATTGAATGTATAAATTATATAAGATATTCATGTGATGAATAAAATATTTTATCGTTAAAAATATAATTTTTAACGTATATATGAATGGCATAAAATTCTCCTGAAATGAAAATAAATATTCATTTACAAATTGGATGATTTGTTTATGTACACTCATTTGACGGATATTGATTGAGACGATATATTTTACACATCGCCCAACTGCACAAATAATAATCAGTATTTGTTGTTTGAAAACCCCACATGGGTATTGGGATGATATTGGACATACACTAATCCCAATATTTAGTTGTATGTCAATCGATTGGTTTACAGACTGTTGTAAGCGTTAATTCTTTATATTTAATGCTTTTGCAGTTGTGTGATGCACTCTGGATGATGGTTGACTGTGTATAATTATTGTTGTGTACATGTGTGTATGAAATTCATATAAATAACATTATATGGTAATTGACTGTGTCTGATTCCAATTCAGATGAACGAATATTTTAAAATAATATTCAGCAAAGGATTAAAATCTGATTTGATGTCCGATTTGGGATGGACACAAAAATATTGAAATATTTGAAGTCGTGATGTTTAGATTTGCGCCATTTTAATGCGAACGATATTTATATCGATTTTATTCATTTTTATAATGAATATCAAAAGAGAATTGACTTCGACATTTGATGTTTTCAAAATATTATCATTTAATATTATAATGATATGGAATATTCAATTTTGATTTAAAATTGAAAAAGAAGTTGAAATCGTTTTTAAAATGATTTATAAAATATGTTTTAAACAGAAATCGATGAAATATATATCATATATACATATATATTATATATATAATATAATAATGGCCTGATCAATAGAACGCGCCGCGCCGCGACTGTTCGCCAATTTCGACCATTGACTTCGAATTGATATTACGGGAGATCCGACCATCGGATTCTCCTAAAACCAGAACTGTTGGGTTCGTATCGAAAAGAGCTTTCCAACAAATATGAGAGATTTGAAATCTAATGGCTGGATTTGGAATTATATCCAAATCAAATTTGGAAAAGGTCGTTGTAAGTGCAGTTCGATGACCGTTTATGGAAATCGATTAGAAGGGCCTTAATAAAATTATTAATAATTTTTGCAAAATCATAATAATTGATTTGGAAAGAATTGGGATGAAAAATTCCATATTTGAAAAGATAAAAATATATTTTTATTGAAATGAACTAGTTATTGACTAGAAATGAATTCCAATAATTTTTAAATAAATAAATTGGATTGAGAATGGGTTTTAATATAACCAGAATTTCCAATATATGAATTGGAGTGGATTTGAATGGAAATAATCTTCGGAATATTTCGATGTTGGATTTCGTGATTATACAAATATTGTTATGGAAATTTAGAAGATATGTTTATATCGTTATTTCCAATACGATATTTGTTGGTTTCAGAATTTGATATTGAATATAAGCCAATATAATTTTTATTCAGTGCCTTGTATTTAATATCAAATGGGATTTTGGGTTTGTCATGAATGGTGTCTTTATTAACACTATTCTTAAACCCAGTTTAGAAAAAAAAATCATTAATTTAAGATTTAGTGAAGTTTTCCACTTAATTAATATTTAATTGGAATTGAATAAAAGAATTGGATTTTTGGGTTTATAGTGAACGTTGTTTTAAACGATATTTGTTCTTTAACCCGATTAACCGTGAAAAGTAATTTGGAATTCATAAATCATTTTATTAAGATTTAATGGAAACTTTCCAAAGTAAAGTTTTCCAATTTAATAAAATAAATTGGAATGGAATGGAATTTGATTTGGTAATAATCGTAGTGAGCTTTTGTGGAGGAAGACTGTTAATATATATGGAATTTAAAAGACTTTGTCGTTATTCCATTTATATTATTAGTCGGATATGGAAATTGATATCGATTATATATTGATCTGTTTTCCGTGAAGATTCCATAATTAATGGAATGTGATTTTGGGTTTATCGTGAACTGTGTTTTAAATGTCATTGGTTCTTTAACCCAGTTAAAGACAGGATTTCATGGCTAACATCGTATTTCGAACTGTATTGTTGATCTCTGCTAAATATATATCTGTTTGGTGGCGGAAAATTTATTCTCTTTCTTAACACCCTTCTCTGAGACATATGAGCTCAGAGGTTATATATCGGCAGAAATCAATGGTACGGTGTAGATTGTCGATGCGGCAAGTTTGATTTCCCTAAAGTTAAATAATCATTAATATTGATTTTTGGAAGATTAAAACTAAGTAGAGTTAATGAATCTTTAATTAAATTGAAATGTGAATTGATAATTTAAATTATCAAATTTGGGAAATGATCGAGAATGGAGTATTACCAGTTTTGCTCCAAGCGATAGTTAAATCTTTAATTAGATTCGAACGTGAAATGGTAATTAAATTTACCGATAACCCTGTGGTGTTGGATATGGAGTATTACCAGTTTTTCTCCATGGGATGAATAGGTTGGTATTGGGAAATTAAACAAATGATTACTTCGGTAAGGTGCGCTAATCACGACTGGTTTGGATAAATCTTAATTTGCTTTTAAATGTTATGCAAAGGAAGATTAAAAAGTAAACTAAAAGAATTTGTCTTTGATAAAATTAACGAGAAACTTTCCCAAAAGAAAGAATATTTGAATAAAAGAATATTCTGGATTGGAATGAGGCGTATGTTGTGTTTTTATAGCACTTGTTAATTATATACGCGAGTTATTCGGAAAGGCCGGTTTATACCCATTCTGAATAACTGATTCGACGATAAGTCGACGATGAAGAAGATGGTTGAAGACCGAAGGTCTTCACATCGTTTGGATGATTACTGATGTCTTGATTGGGTCGTACACCCAAGACAAGGTAATAAGTGGTGATCGTCTAGACGTACTTGGATATCAACCGGATATGCGAGGACCTCTCTCCTGTATTTGACATATGGGACGAGGAACAAGGTGCCTCCGGTTTCGTTGAGACCCAGAACGGACTTGTAAATGGATGTGTGTCTGACATTGGATTTCATTCTATGTTTATTGATTTCTATTAAATATATATCTGTTTGATGGCGGAGAATTTATTATCTTGCTTAATACCCTTCTCTAAGACGTACGAGCTTACAAGTTATATATCGATAGATATCAGTCGCATGGCGTGAATTGTCAGTGTGGCATGCCGGGATGCAAAGGATCAAGGCTTCAATTGAAAAGCAGAACCTTGTGGTTGATGATCAAACACGGCTTTAAATAGCATAGCTTTGTGTAGCGTTAATTCGCGAGCCTCGCACCCAGGTGTGAACCAAAAACGGGATAGTGACTGCATGGAAATGGACATATGTTAGTTCTAGCTACGAGTAACGCATGGTATGGAGCCCAGACTGTTTACTCATGTGGATGTTGCATACTACTATTACTTGATGGGAGATGAGGTACCTCGGATATATCGGTCACTGTGGGGTTGATGGATATTACATCGGTCACAACGAGGTTGATGGATATGGTCGACATACTGACCATTTTAGAGGTTCGATAGAACCGGTTAACATATAGTTTAAGGTATAACTATTCATCGACGGATGACCGGCCATGAAGATCCAAGGGGTTCACTGCGGCGGATCCTGAGGCACTTGCTAGTGTGTCTCGAAATCGATGAGGATGATCCTTTGTCTCGGTTCATAGATGGAAATCCAATTTCCAATACATGATATTCGGTTTTAATTGTGTATATATATAGCGGCGTAATATAATGGTACCTACGCCGCCTATGATTGATACATTTATATTTGAAGTTGATTTCTTCACTTATAGTAATAATAAAAGATGAAATTTCTCGTAGTAAGCATATTTGGCTATTATAAGGGAAAACTCTATCCTCGACTGCATTCATTGTGTGATGGGACCTGAGTCTTACAATAGTTTCATTTTTATCTTTAGCATTGCGCTGTTTGTTTTCTGCACTGGTATTCTTGGGGGTAACCCGTTTCGTGTTATACGACATTGTCCCTCGATTTACCTAACTTTAAAATCAAATTAATAACTGTTTTAGTTCTCACACCAGTCACATGACTGACCTGGAGTTTATTGTTTTAACCTAAACTCTAGGTGCCCCTATATTCCATGCGGGAAGCTAGTAGTTTTGGTTTGCAGATTTCCTTTTTCAGGATCCTGGTTTACAGCTAGAGCTATATTCGAAACGCTTTGTATCCGTTTATTTCTTACAGTTGTGTTGTGTATTATTTTTCCGCGGCTACGTAATGTGTTTTAATCTCTGATATTTTCCAATGTGTAATATTTATTCATACTATGTTATATTCTTGTACTCTGATGTAAATTGTTGTAATAAGCAATGAAACGTTTTGTCATTTGTGTTCTTATTTGTCGTGTTCTCAACTCAATTCGAGGTTTCCCTTACAGCGAGTTTGGGTCGTTTCAGTTGGTATCAGAGCTTTGGTTTACACAGCTTGAGAACAAAACACATTAGAACCGAATGAAAGAATTCATCAGAGACCGGATTAGTAATATCCAATGAGAATGACTTGTTAGAGATGGGATCAGTAGTATCCCGGAATGAGTTGGAAGAGTATTATTTATTAAAAATAAGACTGAAAATAAATTTTGTTTTGAAAATTTAAATCTAATTATACGTATTTGAATATTTTATTTCAAATTGATTTGGACAATCGAGTATATGAAGATTTTGCATATATGCCAAGCTAGCGTGTATTCGAAGTTTCAAATATACTGGATAGATATAGAATCACACTCTAGTCGCCCGGAGATGATCCTGATGATCGCTATAGCATCATCGGTATTTATGTTCGAGCTTCGAAAGTGGGATATCTACATATTTCCAATTGACTGGTGTGAGAACCAGAATATAGTTAGAATATATTGTTGTGATTTGACACTAAAAATTTGATTTTTAACTAAATATAAAGGCTATATATGTTTGAAAAGCTAACCAACAAATTGATTGCTGGTTGTATGGATGATTATTAGTTTAACTAATTTATAATATTGAAATGATCAAACCATTAAGAAAATGAAAGATGAATTAAGCCAAATCGAATCAAATATTGAACTGAATTGAAAATTGATTGGAATTGCATACATGTACATATATATGTGTGAACAGGTCATAGCAGGAAGCTAAGAAGAGAAATAAGATTGTATGCCCGACAAATAGGTACATGTTTACTAATTTATTGGGTTTGGATGATTTTATGAGCCGATTGGCTAGCCGCTTGGCTAGCCGCTTGGCTTTTTCTTTTGGATTGATGAGGGCCATGCGTGGCTAGTTGCTATTTTAAATGTCTCCCCGTACAAAGGAGGTTATGGCGAAATTTTTCGAAAATTTAGGGTTTTAGCTAAATTCTTAGAAACTGAAAAGTTGAAGAAGGAAAGCCAAAATGAAAGTTGATTCAGTTAGTTAAACAAATTTCAGCTCCATTCCTTTTCGAGGACGAAAAGATTTTAAGTGGGGGAGATTGTAACAACCCAGAAAATCAGAACCAATTTAAATTTTTTATTTTGGCAATTTTAATGGATTTTGAATATTTAAAATGATTTATTTTAAATAATAGCGACTAAAAATTTATTTTAATCGAAGTTAGAATGAATAAATATATTTTAATTAAAAAATGAGCCTGAAATGGCGTGGTAGTTTGAAAATTCGATTTCAAATTTCAATTGAGTGTACAGGATTCAAAATAAATCGGATTTAAGTAAAACCAGAAATATTTGAATCTGTTTAATAGTATCTTTCTAACGAATGTGAAAAATCCAGAATTTATAACAGGAAATAAAAGTTATGTCCATTTGAAAATTTAAAAAAGTCGCTATGGAATTTAATATAATAAATAGTCATTTTGCAAACGACCTCCGTTTTCGACGAAACGGCTTTTGTTGGATTCGGGATGTCAAATTATTGCTAAGTTTCAAATTTCATAATATTTGGGTTCAATATGTGAGCGCAGTAAATTTAAATGTGTTTGGTAATTTAAATTTGAATTTGATCGACCAGAAAATGGCCATTTTTCAAAAGGTCTCCAAATTCTACGAAATTAGTTTTGTTAGGACTATATCGTCAAAATATAGCTAGATTTATTTTTTGGGAATTTTTGGAGTCAGTATGTGGCCCCGGTAAATTAAATTGTATGTTTAAATTCGATATATATTGATTTATATTTTAATTTTGATAAAAACTATTCGAAATAGCAGAATTGGCTTACGAAACATATTCCATTGTGCCTGGAATGGGTGTATTACGCCAAGAGCGACAGTCGTTGGGTTCGATTTGGAGTTCGTAGCAACCAACAGATATTTTTGGGAATTAAAATAAAAAATATATTTATATAAATAGGCTGGCCAATCAAAATTTGTCAAAACCCTTTATTTTCCACCAAAGGTCAACGCCTTCTTCAGCGCCTCCTACGATTCCACGGTCGATATTGCTCACAAAAGAAATCGATAAAAACTCCTTCCACAATACGAATTAAAGCAAAGTTTTAAAGCAAAAATCGCAGAGAAGTCTTCGATCTACAAATCCATATAAGTATGGGATTTTTTCATATTGTAAGTGGGTTGGATTTGCTGCTCAAAGGCAGCGCGCCCGAGCGCGATCCTCGAGGACGTGGGCCGTTCGAGTGCCACGCTGGCACTATCATGGGTCGGCGGCTGAAGCGGCTCCAAGGTGATGTCGTCTGATCGTAGACCCATCAACTGTGGTGCTCGCAAAGTCAAGCCCTAGAATTCGAGCCCGGCTTTGAATGTCGGCCTGAAGGGTTTGTAGAAGAAGGTGATATATTTTTTTATTAATTAATTCATTAATTAATTAAAAACTGTCATGAACCTTTATAACACCATAACTTTTCTGTACGGGGTGCAAATCGCGCAAAATTGGATCCATTGCGATCGTGGGAGAGAGCTTAACAACAAGACTGACCAGGTCCAATTTGGAGCACGTTGGAATCTTGGGAAAATTCGAATCCAAAGAGAATAGAAATTCAAAAAAAAAAGAACAAAGGAGTGGAAACGAATGTGAGAACTTTCTCACACTAAAATTATTTTACAGTTAAATATATACTAGGATGCAGATGGTGCTTAGCAGCACCCGACACCATTGATTGTGCAAACCATGATTGTTTGTTTGGGTTGAATTGACTGTGTTGTGTTTATTGATGGAATGAACTGTAGAAAATATACATGTGTTGAATAAAAAAATTATACAATAAAAATATCATTTTTACTGATGGAATGAACCATAGAAAATATTCATGCATGAAATAAAATATTTGAATAATAAAAATATCATTTTTATTGAATGTATAAAATATATAAAATATTCATGTGTTGAATAAAATGTTTGAATAATTAAAATATCATTTTTATTGAATGAATAAAATATATAAAATATTCATGTGTTGAATAAAATGTTTGAATAATAAAAATATCATTTTTATTGAATGTATAAATTATATAAGATATTCATGTGATGAATAAAATATTTTATCGTTAAAAATATAATTTTTAACGTATATATGAATGGCATAAAATTCTCCTGAAATGAAAATAAATATTCATTTACAAATCGGATTATTTGTTTATGTACACTCATTTGACTGATATTGATTGGGATGATATATTTTACACATCGCCCAACTACACAAATAATAATCAGTATTTGTTGTTTGAAAACCCCACACGGGTATTGGGATGATATTAGACATACACTAATCCCAATATTTAGTTGTATGTCAATCGATTGGTTGACAGACTGCTGTGAGCGTTAATTCTTTATATTTAATGCTTATGCAGTTGTGTGATGAACCCGGGATGATGGTTGACTGTGCATAATTATTGTGTACATATGTGTATGAAACCCATATAAATAACATTATATGGTAACTGACTGTGTCTGATTCCAATTCAGAAAGAACGAATATTTTAAAATAACGAATATTTTAGAATAACGAATATTTTAAAATAACGAATATTTTAAAATAATATTCAGCAAAGGATTAAAATCTGATTTGATGTCTGATTTGGGATGGACACGAAAATATTCAAATATATGAAGCCATGATGTTTAGATTTGCGCGATTTTAATGCGAATGATATTTATATCGATTTTATCCATTTTTATAATGAATATCGAAAAAGAATTGATTTCAAAATCTGATATTTTGAAAATATTATCATTTAATATTATAATGATATGGAATATTCAGTTTTATTTTAAAATTGAAAACGAAGTTGAAATCGTTTTTAAAACGAATTTAAAACGATTTATAAAATACGTTTTAAATGGAAATCGATGAAATATTATATATATATATATATATATATATATATATATATATATAATGGCCTGAATAGAATGCGCCGCGCCGCTACCGTTCGCGAATTTCGATCATTGACTTTGAATTAATATTACGGGAAATCCGACTGTCGGGTTCTCCTAAAACCGAAACCGTTGGGTTCGTATCGAAAAGAGCTTTCCAACGAATATGAGAGATTTGAAATCTAACGGTTGGATTTGGAATTATGTCCAAATCAAATTTGGAAAAGGTCGCTGTAAGTGCAGTTCGATGGTCGTCTATGGAAATCAACTGAAAGGGCCTTAATAAAATTATTAAAAATATTAATAATTTGTGTAAAATCATAATAAATGATTTGGAAAGAATTGGGATGAAAAATTCCATATTTGAAAAGATAATATTTTTTTATTGAAATGAACTAGTTATTGACTAGAAATGAATTCCAATAATTTTTAAATAAATAAATTGGATTGAGAATTGGTTTTAATATAACCAAAATTTCCAATATATGAATTGGAGTGGATTTGAATGGAAATCATTTTCAGAATATTTCGATGTTGGATTTCGTGATTATACAGATATTGTTATGGAAATTTGGAAGTCATATTTACATCGTTATTTCTAATACGATATTTGTTGGTTTGAGAATTTGATATTGAATATAAGCCGATGTAATTTCTATTTAGAGCCTTGAATTTAATATCAAATGGGATTTTGGGTTTGTCGTGAATGGTGTCTTTATTAACACTGCTCTTAAACCCAGTTGAGAAAAGAATAAATCTTTAATTTAAGATTTAGTGAAGTTTTCCAATTAATTAATATTTAATTGGAATTGAATAAAAGAATTGGACTTTTGGGTTTATAGCGAACGATGTTTTAAACGACATTTGTTCTTTAACCCAATTAACCGTGAAATGTAATTTGGAATTTATAAATCTATCTATTAAGATTTAATTTAAATTTTCCAAAGCAAAGTTTTCCAATTTAATAAAATAAATTGGAATGGAATGGAATTCGATTTGGTAATAATCGTAGTGAGCTTCTGTGGAGGAAGACTATTAATATATATGGAATTTAAAAGACTTTGCCGTTATTCCATTTATATTATTAGTCGGATATGGAAATTGATATCGATTATATATTGTTCTATTTTCTGTGAAGATTCCATAATTAATGGAATGTGATTTTGGGTTTATCATGAACTGTGTTTTAAATGACATTGGTTATTTAACCTAGTTAAAGACAAGATTTCATGTCTAACATCGTATTTCGAACTGTATTGTTGATCTCTGCTAAATATATATCTGTTTGGTGGCGGAGAATTTATTCTCTTTCTTAACACCCTTCTCTGAGACGTATGAGCTTAGAGGTTATATATCGGTAGAAATCAGTGGTATGGTGTAGATTATCGATGCGGCATGTTTGATTTCCCTAAAGTTAAATAATCATTAATATTGATTTTTGGAAGATTAAAATTAAGTAGAGTTTTAATGAATCTTTAATTAGATTGAAATGTGAATTGATAATTTTAATTATCAAATTTGGGAAATGATCGAGAATGGAGTATTACCAGTTTTGCTCCAAGCGATAGTTAAATCTTTAATTAGATTTGAACATGAAATGGTAATTAAATTTACCGATAACACTGTGATGTTGGATATGGAGTATTACCAGTTTTGCTCCATGGGATGAGTAGGTTGGGATTGGGAAATTAAACAAATGATTATTTCGGTAAGGTGCGCTAATCCTGACTAGTTTGGATAAATCTTAATTTGGTTTGAAATGTTATCCAAACGAAGATTAAAGAATAAATTTAATGAATTTGTCTTTGACAAAATTAATGGTAACCTTTCCCAAAAGAAAGAATATTAAAAAAAAGAATATTTTGGATTGGAATGAGGCGTATGTTGTGTTTTTATAACACTTGTTTATTATATACGCTAGTTATTCAAAAAGGTCGGGTTTTGTAACGACCCGTATTCTACGCATTATAGGATCGTAGAATATATATGTCTTTCACATACGAAGTCGTATGGTCATGTAACTTTGGGAGACGACTATTGGGGTCATTTCCCATGTTCATGATTTTTGTCGATTTTTAAATGACCATTTTACCCCTAGTTGGCAATGTTTTGGCCATAACTTTGACTGGAAAGGAATTTAGACCTGAAACCACGTCCATTGGCTCCGGATGATGGTTTACAATTCCGTAGAGTGGTCACACTAGCCAAACGGACTCACCGTTTGGGAGATATGGCTGAAACAAGTTTCAGATGGTGAAAAACAGCTTAATTGGGCTTAACCGGATAATTAGCAGCTAGGCCCAAAAGGGATTTCGGGATTGGAGATGTATAGGGGCAGATTAGGGTTAGAAAACATTTCTTTCAGCCGCCACTTTCATTCTAGGAACCCTACCAATGGCCTCCAACACCCAAATCACCTTCTAATCACTTTCTAATCAAGTTTTGACTTAATCTACATCAAATTAAGGAGAGAAAACACGAAAGCAAGTTTAGAGCTGCTGTTAGACATTAGAATTCACCCAAATCAGCGAGGTTTCAGTTCTGAGAATTTTATTTGTGGCCAAGGTGAGTGATTTGCATTGTTTTGACACTAATTACAGTTAATTAAGGGTAATTAATGAAGATTAGCGAATTTATACACTAATAAATTCTGGAAAAATATCTATAAATTCGAAAATAATATTTTATGCCTATGGTAGAAATTTGGTTTAATTTGGTTAAGTTTTGTTAACCCTATGATTAGTTTTGCTTAAACATGCTTAGGGGAAAATATGGGGTTTTGGGTATATTTGATCCATTTTGACACGTAAATTCATTGTTTTGGTGTTTGTGGTTAGTTTGCTATGTTGCTATGACTATTTGGAATGATTTGTGGTTGATTAGAATAGTTAGATTGGTCGAAAACGTCGTCGAATGGCGTAAACAAGTTGCTGGAAAAAAAGTTGTAGAAAGTTGTGCAGGGTTTCGGATCGGATCGGGTATGGGCTCGGATCGGATAGGAGAGCTGGGCAAGGAATCCGACCCGAACTGGAATCTGGCACAAAAGAAGTTTGGCAAGAAGGAAGGCCACTGCTTAGAGTTGGAGTTGGACAGAGGATCGGATCGGAGCTATGGAGCAGGATCGGATCGGAGCTATTGAGCAGGATCGGATCGGAGTTGGCTCGGGAGCAGGATCGGATCGGGGTAGGCTAGGGAGAGAGATCGGATCGGAGGAGGCAAGCGAGGGGGATCGGATTGGAGCAGGAGGGACGAACCGAACCGAATGGAGCGTGACATCCGAACCGAACCGACGTCTGAAGGGGGAGAATCACCGAACCGAACTGCACTCAGGAGTACACTATAAAGCATTGCACCGAACCGAACCGTGTTATACGTTTGAATCCGAATCGAATCGAATTCAGGACCACTTCTATGCGACGACTCTTTTGAAGGCCAACTCCAATTCGATCAAAACCCGAGATGCAAAGGAAGTCCAAATGAGGGGCTTTGACTCAGGATCCAGCTGGGAACCAATGAGTGAGCTTCATGATTGGGCTTTGCTGCAGGACGTGTGCCAAGGGGCTATCGATGTCTATGACTTTGGATCACTATGTATGGGAGGTACGTGAACGGACTCAGGGCCTCAGTGGCCTAGGTACGACTAAAGGGCTATAGACCAATGAAGTGGGGTCATTTGTAAAGATTTGGTCATGACTCCATGTGGTAAGCTTGGTAGTAGCAGTAGTTGTACAAGTGGAACTCCGTCACTACTTCGATGGGTCTAGTGATTGACGGTGGTGGACATCGTATGCTTTACGCACTGAGTGAGAGATGTGAGGATGGTTGCTATGGTTGATTTGTTTGCCATTATTATGACATGCACACCCCACCCTCGTATTCTTTACACTATCTATTATGGCACCTTAGAGTATTGTACGGTATGTGGTACTAACTCTTTGGTTGCAGGTCCAGGTTCAGGTATGGTTTAGTATACCTGTTACTGTTCTGTTTAGATGCTTATCGCTCATACCAGGCTTTATGTCTGACCCAGAGTTTTATGTCTCCTCTTATTACTCTGGGTGCTCACACGAGCAGACTAGAGACAGGTTAGCTGGTGATGCATGGGTAGATGATCCGGAGACGAGCAGGAGGCTTCCACGTATGATATATATATAGTATTCTCCCTGTGTTGTTGAAGATCACTGCTTGGGCATTAGTAGTGCATCTTCTACTTTAGCCTTCTTTTGTTTTAGAGACAGTAAATTTGGAAAGTTGTAATAAGCTGTATTTGGATTTCCGCTGCTTTGATGTTGATGTTGGTTTTAGTTATCAGCTTATGCACTGTCTCACATGTTTTATGTCAAGTATGTTATTATTATATTTTACTTCATGCGCTGTGAGACATTCTATAGGTTCTTGATTATTTCATTTTCTTCTTCCCTTTCCTTCTGACGACCCGTTCCATGCTAACTGGACATGTGTACAACGCACTTTGGGAGTAAACGTCGGTTGGTGCAGGGCGGGCCGTCACACTTGGTATCAGAGCTCTAGGTTGCATAGTTAACCTAGGGAAGTTATCAGGGAGAGATAATATACATATACGAGAGAGCGTATTTGTGATTACTTTGGTTTTTAAAAGCTATATATGTATATACTATTAGTAGTATAAGGGTGAAGTCATACTGCACTAGCACCACTATGGGGTCGTTAATCGTTTCCTTTTACAGATTGACGATGAGCCGATATGCTAGAGGTGCTGGTAGGGGAGCCAATAATGGGAATGCTGCTGACATGAGGACGATGTTTACTGACCTCATGAGAGAGATGCTTAGGGATGTGCAGAGGGCAGCTCCCAATGGTGGAAATGGTGGTGGTCCAATAGTGCAGGCGCCGAGAGTCGACTTCACCAAGCTGAATAAGGATTATACTAACCTTGGTGGGAAGCCGTTCCATGGAACGGAGTCGGCTACGGATGTTCAGGATTGGTTGGATAGTTGCGAACGTATCTTCGAGGATTTGGGTATCGAGGATGCGATGAAGAGAAAGCTAGCGTCCCGACAGCTGCAAGGGCGGGCAATGAATTGGTGGAATGCTATAAAGGCAGCTACTCCTGAAGATCAGATTACTTGGGAGCAGTTTAAGGTTAGCTTTAGCAAGAAGTTCATTCCAGCTACTCAGAAGTTAGTACTGTTTAAGAAATTCTTGGAGCTCAAGCAGAATGGTAGAGCTGTCTCGGAGTATATTGCTGAATTCGACACTTTGTCGAAGTATGGGTTATCTCTTATTGATACAGCCGAGAAGAAGAATGAGAAATTCATAACTAGTTTGGATCAGTACTTAGGGGAAAGGCTTATTAACCACATCGTTTAGACGTTTGAAACGGTTGCGGGGAAAGCATTAAGATCAGAAAGTCTCTACCCTAAGCCGAAGACTGAGGTTGCATCTACAGAAGAGCCAAAACCACAAGCAAGTGGTGGAGGCAAGGGTGGTTCCCAGAATAAGAGAAAGCAGAATCAGACTAAGGATGGCCAGAAGAAAAAGAATAAGCAAGATGTTGAGTGCTTCAGCTGTGGTAAGAAGGGCCATTATGCTAGTAATTGTCGGGCCAAGCCAGCGGATAGGAAGTGCTTCAACTGTGGCCAAATGGGACATCACAAGGACAAGTGTCCACAGCCCCCTAAAGAAAAGCAAATGGTGAAAGCATATGCCCTTAATGCTGTTCCTTCTTCGTCAAATGCCCCAACTGCGGCGGAGAAAGGAAAGAATGTCATCATTCAAGGTATGCTTTCTATTTATGATGTTCCTGTTAGAGTTTTGTTTGATACCGGAGCTTCTCGTTCTTTCATATCTAGTGACCTGGTAGATAGATTGGGATTAAAGCCCGAGATTGTCGATAGACCTTTAGTAGTGACGAACCCGATTGGTGGTTCGACTAGCCTTAGCATGATTTGTCGTAATGTGGTCTTATCGAGTCATGGATGCATATTTGTTTGTGATTGCTTTGTTTTGGGCTTTACTGGGTTTGGCATTATTTTGGGGGTAGATTGGCTCCAAAGATACGGGGTGGTGGTAGACTGTGAGGGCTTTTTGGTGACAGCTAGAGCGGATGATGGGCGGAGGATAGTGTTTGGTGGTCTACCCAGTGAGGGGGTATTGGCTAGTTTTCTAAACTCCCTCGACATTCCGCGTAGTGAGTTGTCAGGTTTGCCCGTGGTTGGCCAGTATCCGGATGTTTTCGAAGTAGTGACCGGGCTTCCACCACATCGAGAGATTGAGTTCCGTATTGATTTGGTAAAAGATGCCAGACCTATAGTGATGCCACTTCGTCGTATGGCACCAAGGGAGCAGCGGGAGCTCGAGGTGCAAGTCAGCGATCTTTTGAAGAAGGGATTTATCAGAAGGAGTGTTTCTGATTGGGGAGCACCAGTTGTGTTTGCTACCAAGGCGGATGGTTCCCTTCGTTTGTGTGTAGACTACCGCGAGTTGAATAAAGTGACGAGGAAGAACAAGTATCCTCTACCGCGGATAGACGATTTGTTCGATCAGTTGAGTGGCGTGAGAGTATTTTCTTAGTTGGATCTCGTGACAGGTTTTCATCAGCTTAGAGTGGAAGCTGAGAGTATAGCTAAAACGGCATTTCGAACGCCGTCCGGATTTTATGAGTGGTTGGTCATGCCATTCGGGCTGACCAATGCCCCAACATATTTTGTGGATCTTATGAATAGGATATTCAGAGATCAGTTGAATAAGTTTGTCCTTGTGTTCGTTGATGATATTTTGGTCTATTCGAGGACAGAGGAAGAACACAAGGAACATTTAAGAATAGTGATGGAGGTGTTGAGAAAACACCAATTGAAAGCAAAGTTTTCTAAGTGTCACTTCTGGAGGAGGGAAGTGAGGTTCTTGGGTCATGTTGTTTCCGAGAATGGTAATGCCGTGGACCCGGCGAAGGAGGCTATGGTACAGGATTGGCCTACGCCCAAGAATGCAACAGATGTAAGAAGTTTCTTGGGGTTGGCTGGATATTATTGTAAGTTTATCCAAGGTTTCTCCAAGATAGCAGCACCATTGACCCAGTTGACCAAGAAGAATCAAGCTTTTGTCTGGGATGAAAGGTGCGAGAATGCATTCAAGAGTCTAAAGGAAAAGTTGACATGCGCACCAGTGTTAGTCATTCCTAAGGGGAATGAAGAGATGACGGTATACACGGATTCTTGTGGTACCGGACTGGGTGATGTATTGATGCAAGGCGGTAGGGTTGTAGCCTATGCAAGTCGGCAATTGAAACCGCATGAGAGAAGATACCCTACCCATGATTTGGAATTGGCAGCGACCGTGTTCGCGTTAAAGATGTGGAGACACTATCTCTTGGGAGAAAGATTTGAGTTGTTTACAGATCATAAGTCATTGAAGTATCTCTTCTCCCAGAAGGATCTAAATCTCCGGCAACAAAGGTGGTTAGAATTCTCGGCTTCCTATGATTTTGACATCGCATATACACCGGGAAAGGGCAATGAGGTGGCTGATGCATTGAGTAGGAGACATGCCATTTTAGGGGCTATGTTTCTAGAATGGAAGCAACTGGAGTACATCGCTGGGTATGATTTCAGACCAAAGTGCGAATTAGATCCAGAAATGTTAGCAAGTCTGACGATCATACCCACTTTGATTGAGCGGATCGGCTCTAGTCAGAGGGACGATCCTAACCTATTGGAAATCATCTCCAAGTTAGAAATGGGTATCGATGAGGAGATGAACGAGTATGGGCTTGATCGAGATGGATGGCTTAGAAAGAATGGAAAGCTTGTTGTACCCAATGTCAATGGATTGAGAGATGAAGTGCTTAGAGAATGTCATCACTCAAAACTGACTATACACCCCGGTGGTAACAAGATGTATCGAGATATGAAGAAGACCTACTACTGGGAAGGAATGAAAAGAGACATTGGGAGGTTTATATCCAAATGCATGAATTGCCAGCTAGTTAAAGCCGAGCAAAAGAAGCCTAGTGGGTAGTTGCAACCATTAGAAATTACCGAATGGAAATGGAAGCAAGTCTCGATGGATTTCATCGATGGTTTACCAAGGACTAGATCGGGACATGATAGCATTTGGGTAATCGTGGATCGATTGACTAAGAGTGCAAGATTCATACCAGTCAAATCGACCAGAACGGAAGCTAAGTTAGTAGAATTGTATATGAAGTGGGTTGTGAGATTTCATGGAGTACCTAAAAGCATTGTGAGTGACCGAGACCCGTTGTTCACTAGTGGGTTTTGGAAGAGCTTACAAGAGGCTCTGGGGTCAGAATTACATCTCAGTACCGCGTATCATCCTCAGACCGATGGTCAGATGGAGAGGGTGAATCGTATATTGGAAGACCTCTTGAGAGCTTGTGTACTGGATTTTGGCGGATCATGGGATGACCATTTGCATCTAGTAGAGTTTGCATATAATAATAACTACTAATCCAGTATCGGGATGGCTCCGTTTGAAGCTTTGTACGGAAGACCGTGCAACTCACCATCATGTTGGATAGAGACTGGCGAGAAGTTTATGCTTGGACCAGATGTGGTGAGGGAAACTTCAGGCAAGATCAAGATCATTCAACAACGAATGAAGGCTGCCCAAGATAGGCAGAAGAGTTATGCTGATAAGAGGAGAAGAGACTTAAAATTCTCCGTTGGTGACTTGGTGTTTGTCAAGATTTCTCGGTTGAAGAGCGTGATACGATTTGACAGGAGAGGCAAGTTGGCACCAAGATTTGTTGGCCCATTCCCTGTTCTTGAACTAGTCGGGAATTTGGCATATAGAGTTGACTTACCAGAGAAGATGGCGGGAGTTCACAATGTATTTCATGTTTCCCAACTAAGGAAGTTCATTCACGACTCAGATATGACTATTTCACCTGATCAGTTAGAGGACTTCGAAGTAGAACCCGAGGCGGTTGGGAACCGCAAGCTGATCAGTATTGTCGAGCACGATATGAAGCAACTTCGAAGGAAGGCAGTGAAGCTAGTCAAGGTTCAGTGGGGCGAGAATGAGAATGATTGTACTTGGGAGACAGAGGAGAGTATTAGAAAGATGTATCCAAAACTCTTCGCCTGGTAAGATTTTAACTTCGATTTAGTTTTCCGCATGCTAGGATAGGCTTGTTTGCTTGTTTTGCATGTTTGATTGTTGTATGTGGTAGTTAGGCATGCGGGATCCTTTGTATGTTTTGGGTTAAGGAATTTCGAGGACGAAATTTCTTAAGGGGGGGGGGGAGTGTAACGACCCGTATTCTACGCATCATAGGATCGTAGAATATTTATTTCTTTCACATACGAAGTCGTATGGTCATGTAACTTTGGGAGACGACTATTGGGGTCATTTCTCATGTTCATGATTTTTGTCGGTTTTTAAATGACCATTTTACCCCTAGTTGGTACTGTTTTGGCCATAACTTTTGACTGGAAAGGAATTTAGACCTGAAACCACCTCCATTGGCTCCGGATGATGGTTTACAATTCCGTAGAGTGGTCACATTAGCCAAACGGACTCACCGTTTGGGAGTTATGGCTGAAACAAGTTTCAGATGGTGAAAAACTGCTTAATTGGGCTTAACCGGGTAATTAGCAGCTAGGCCCAAAGAGGATTTCGGGATTGGAGATGTATAGGGGCTGATTAGGGTTAGAAAACATTTATTTCAGCCGCCACTTTCATTCCTGGAACCCTAGCAATGGCCTCCAACACCCAAATCACCTTCTAATCAAGTTTTGGCTTAATCTACATCAAATTAAGGAGAGAAAACACGAAAGCAAGATTAGAGCTGCTGTTAGACATTAGAATTCACCCAAATCAGCGAGGTTTCAGTTCTGAAAATTTTATTTGTGGCCAAGGTGAGTGATTAGCATTGATTTGACACTAATTACAGTTAATTAAGGGTAATTAGTGAAGATTAACGAATTTATACATTAATAAATTCTGGAAAAATATCTATAAATTCGAAAATAATATTTTATGCCTCTGGTAGAAATTTGGTTTAATTTGGTTAAGTTTTGTTAACCCTATGATTAGTTTTGCTTAAACATGCTTAGGGGAAAATATGGGGCTTTAGGTATATTTGATCCATTTTGACACGTAAATTCATTGTTTTGGTGTTTGTGGTTAGTTTGCTATGTTGCTATGACTGTTTGGAATGATTTGTGGTTGATTAGAATAGTTAGATTGGTCAAAAACGTCGTCGAATGGCGTAAACAAGTTGCTGGAAAAAAAAGTTGGAGAAAGTTGTGCAGGGTTTCGGTTCGGATCGGGTATGGGCTCGGATCGGATAGGAGAGCTGGGCAAGGAATCCGACCCGAACTGGAATCTGGCACAAAAGAAGTTTGGCAAGAAGGAAGGCCACTGCTTAGAGTTGGAGTTGGACAGAGGATCGGATCGGAGATATGGAGCAGGATCGGATCGGAGTAGGCTAGGGAGCAGGATCGGAACGGGGTAGGCTAGGGAGCGAGATCGGATCGGAGGAGGCAAGCGAGGGGGATCGGATCGGAGCAGGCAAGTTGGAGAAGGAGGGACGAACCGAACCGAATGGAGCGTGACATCCAAACCGAACCAACGTCTGAAGGGGGAGAATCACCGAACCGAACCGCACTCAGGAGTACACTATGAAGCATTGCACCGAACCGAACCATGTTATACGTATGTATCCGAACCGAATCGAATTCAGGACCACTTCTATGCGACGACTCTTTTGAAGGCCAACTCCAATTCGATGAAAACCCGAGATGCAAAGGAAGTCCAAATGAGGGGCTTTGACTCAGGATCCAGCTGGGAACCAATGAGTGAGCTTCATGATTGGGCTTTGCTGCGGGACGTGTGCTAAGGGGCTATCGATGTCTATGACTTTGGATCACTATGTATGGGAGGTACGTGAACGGACTCAGGGCCTCAGTGGCCTAGGAACGACTAAAGGGCCATAGACCAATGAAGTGGGGTCATTTGTAAAGATTTGGTCAAGACTCCATGTGGTAAGCTTGGTAGTAGCAGTAGTTGTACAGGTGGAACTCCGTCACTACTTCGATGGGTCTAGTGATTAACGGTGGTGGACATCGTATGATTTACGCACTGAGTGAGAGATGTGAGGATGGTTGCTATGTTTGATTTGTTTTCCATTATTATGACATGCACACCCCACCCCCGTATTCTTTACGTTATTTATTATGGCACCTTAGAGTATTATACGGTATGTGGTACTAACTCTTTGGTTATAGGTTTAGGTATGGTTTAGTATACCTGTTATTGTTCTGTTTAGATGCTTATTGCTCATACCAGGCTTTATGTCTGACCCAGAGTTTTATGTCTCCTCTTATTACTCTGGGTGCTCACACGAGCAGACTAGAGTCAGGTTAGCTGGTGATGCACGGGTAGATGATCCAGAGACGAGAAGGAGGCTTCCACGTATGATATATATATAGTATTCTCCGTGTATTGTTGAAGATCACTGCTTGGGCATTAGTAGTGCATCTTCTACTTTATCCTTCTTTTGTTTTAGAGACAGTAAATTTGGAAAGTTGTAATAAGCTGTATTTGGATTTCCGCTGTTTTGATGTTGATGTTGGTTTTAGTTATCAGCTTATGCACTGTCTCACCTGTTTTATGTCAAGTATGTTATTATTATATTTTACTTCATGCGCTGTGAGACATTCTACAGGTTCTTGATTAGTTCATTTTTTCTTCCCTTTCCTTCTGACGACCCGTTCCGTGCTAACTGGACATGTGTACAGCGCACTTTGGGAGTAAATGTCGGTTGGTGCGGGGCGGGCCGTCACAGGTTTATACCCATCCTGAATAACTGATTCGACGGTAAGTCGACGATGAAGACGGTGGTTGAAGACCGGAGGTCTTCACATCATTTGGATGATTATTGATGTCTTGATTGGGCCGGACACCCAAGACAAGGTAATAAGTGGTGATCATCCAGACGTACTTGGAGATCGACCGGATATGCGAGGATCTCTCTCCTATATTGAACATATGGGACGAGGAATAAGGTGCCTCTGGTTTCGTTCAGACCCAGAACGGACTTGTAAATGGATGTATGTATGACATTGGATTTTATTCTATGTTCATTGATTTCTATTAAATATATATCTGTTTTGTGGCGGAGAATTTATTCTCTTGCTTAAAACCCGTATCTAAGACGTACGAGCTTAAAGGTTATATATTGATAGATATCAGTCGCATGGCGTGAACTGTCAGTGTGGCATGCCGAGGTGCAAAGGATCAAGGCTTTAGTTGAAAAGCAGAGCCTTGTGGTTGATGATCAAAGCACGGCTTTAAATAGCATAGCTTTGTGTAGCGTTAATTCGCGAGCCTCGCACCCAGGTGTGAACCAAAAACAGGATAGTGACTGCATGGAAATGGACATATATTAGTTCTATCTACGAATGGAGCCCAGACTGTTTACTCATGTGGATGTTGCATACAATTATTACTTGATGGGAGACGAGGTACCTCGAATATATCGGTCACTGCAGGGCTGATGGATATTATATCAGTCACTACGGGGTTGATGGATATGATCGACATACTGATATTTTAGAGGTTCAATAGAACCGGCTAACATATAGTTTATGGTATAACCAATCATCGACGGATGACCGGCCATGAAGATCCAAGGGGTTCACTGTGGAGGATCCCGAGGCACTTGCTAGTGTGTCTCGAAATCAGCGAGGATAATCCCTTGCCTCGGTTCATAGATGGAAACCAAATTTCTAATACGTGATATTCAGTTTTAGTTGTAAATATATTTATGGCGACGTAATTTAATGGTACCTACGCCACCTATGATTGATACTTTTATATTTGAAGTTGATTTCTTCACTTAAATAAAAGATTAAATTTCGCATATCAAGCATATTTGGCTATTATAAGGGAAAACTCTATCCTCGACTGCGTTCATTGTGTGATGGGACCTGAGTTTTATAATAGCTTCATTTTTCTTTTAGCATTGTGTTGTTTGTTTTATGTACTGGTATTCTTGGGGGTAAACCCGTTCCGTGTTATACGGCGTGGTCCCTTGATTTACCTAACTTTAAAATAAAAATTAATAACTGTTTTAGTTCTCACACCAGTCACATGACTGACCTGGAGTTTATTGTTTTAACCTAAACTTTGGGTGCCCCTATTTTCCACATGGGCAACTAGTAGTTTTGGTTTACAGATTTCCTTTTTTAGGATCCTGGTTTACAGCTGGAGCTATATTCAGAACGCTATGTATCCATGTATTTCTTACATTTGTGTTATGTATTATTTTTCCGCTGCTATGTAATGTATTTTAATCTCTGATATTTTCCAATGTGTAATATTTATTCATATTCTGTAATATTCTTGTACTCTGATGTAAATTGTTGTAATAAGCAATGAAATGTTCTGTCGTTTGTATTCTGATTTGTCGTTTTCTCATCTCAATCTGGGCTTTCCCTTACGGGCGAGTTTGGTTCATTTCAGCGTGCTCTCTACGTTGTGTCCTATTACATATCCAGGCATCCTCTTATTTTTGCCTGCAAAGAAAACAAGTTGACAGTAAGAAGAAATGGTGTCCAAGGATAAACTAAAATACAGAAAAAAATCTCATCTAAAATTTCGAAACAATCATCTGCGGAATCCACCGGTGTTCCTATTCATTTTCATATATGTTTATAAGGGTCTGAGGCAAGATGGTTCGCTGGTAAATTATATAGTGCAGCCTTTAGTGAGCTAGGTTTCAAGATACTGGTGAATTGAAGCTTCAATCTATGACATAAGTATTGAATTTGCGTTTACTATGGAGAGTAGCATCGGATTTAAAATTGTCGTAGTGTTTTCAAACCAAACTGGTTCGCAAGAATAATGTAGCCATCCAAGTAGGTTGTTGACACGTTCTCTACTATAGTCGGTCTGGGAATCGCAACCGTGGACAGAAGTTCGAGAGGCGTGGAAAGCGGATGGTGATTAAGAGAAAATGAAGAGATGTTTTCCTGCGGTTTTGGTTTGATTTGATATACAATAGAGAGGAAGGGGGAGTTGGAGAATGACGAGGTAATGGCCTTAGAAAACGTCAGGAGGAAGTTTTATATGGGGAAGAAGGAGGGTAGCACAGTGCGTAAGCGGGTGGATAACGTTTGGGTGGGCTGAGTTTACAGGAGGAGGCCCAATACATATTGAAGGGAAAAAAGGGAAAAGAATGAAAACAGGAAAGGAAAAAAAGGGGAAGAAAAAATGTTGTATGTATGGGAGCAGGAGGTCGGCATGTCTTTTGCTAAGGAAGAACAGATGGTGGCTTGAGAAATTCAGTCATGGGGATTTTCATGTATAGGGCGCAATGGCCATTTTACGTGGGGCACTGGAGTTTCTAAATGAAGCAAGGCGGGTACTAGGAGGGACGGGATCGCATGCTGGAGTTAGATGAGTAGGGGTGGTTGCTGTTCATATGAGTGAACGGTGATGTCAGTTGATAAAATGGTGGAGTGAGTTGCTAGAAAGGATGGTGTGAAGTTTTGGCAACCATGAAAGCAGTATACAGGAGGCATGACTTATATTCTTTGTGGAAGAAAAAGAATGAGCAGATCGTGGTTTCAAATGGAAATGGGCCGTGAAGCAAAACGGGTAAGGCCCATAAAAAATAAATAAAATTTAGTTTTGTTCTAACTTAAGTAATAAATAAACTTAGAACCTAAATATCTTGTACGTATGACATCAGAATTGTGAACCATTTGATTTTTTGGAACCGTACAAAAGCAGGCTACACTATGAAGCGGGTTTAGAACCATTTGGAGCTCATTTCAATTTTAGGCAGAATAAAACGTCTGATCCGAATTATGGACCGTAAATCGTTATTCAACGATTAATAAACTAAGGTGAGTAAACGCACTAACTCTGATCAGTTCTATAATTTTATAAACATTATTTAATATAGATAAATGATAATTGATTGTTGTGTGATGGTTGTTTTGATGAATACTTATTAATTGGTTGAAATATATAAACCGTTAGTTAAATATTCATCCCATTTATTATAATATTTCATATTAATATGAAATTAGTATTATTTATGTTGATTAACATCAGTGGATGCAGGGAAAATAGGTTGGAGGAATCTAACTGGATTCCTCAACAATTTATTGTTGTTTTTCATATATTGCATTATATGATGTGATAAATAATCTGATGTTAATTATTGTGTGTTTTAGGATGTTTGAACAACATTGAACAGAAATAATTGGTATTTAATTACCGTAAAATATTTTCGAATATATTAGAAAAGTAATTGGGTTTTAAAAAAATTCTATTTTAAAATAGAAATAGGATATCGATTGGGCTAGAACATAATAACTTGTTTTAATTATATTAGAACAAGTGATTTGATTTATTAACGATGTTTATAAATGGGTTGAAATAATAGTTATTAAATAAATTTGAAATATAAATTCAAGAATAAACGAAAGGGAATTGGATGGGTTTGCAAAGGAAAGCGATGGAAGTATTTCGATGTTCAAAATGGAAAATAGGATTGAAATAAATCCGTAAGGAATTATAATTAGAATTCGACTATGTCGAATATTATAAAAACAATTTATCCTTAAAAATTATATAAAATGAAATTCAGGATTTGATGAGATAACTAATATTTGGATTGGTTATCAAATATGTAATCGAGATCTAAATTATAACTTATAAAATGAGTTAATGAAATGAAATATGAAGTATGGGTTTATAAAATAACAAGATAAATAGGATTTTAAACTGAAATGGGATTTATGATTTAAAATGAAGTTTTGATTTGATAAAATGAGTCCAGTTTTCTACTAAGAAATAATATTCACATTTCAAAGAGAAAATGATTTAAAAGCAAACGTTTTGCAGATTTAAATGGAGTTAAGGAAATTAGAAACTGACTGGAGACTAGTCAAGTGGGATGACTTTCTGAGTGTTGATCAGATGTTGGTTTCGGCCTTCGGGGTTGATACTTAGGAAGTTTATCTCTTACTGGTTTACGGTTAGGGACTAATGGATGTGAAAGGATAGCGTTGCGTGAATAAGTTATAGAAATATTTTCCAATGTTAAACAACGTATATTTTCTAAATATAGAAATGTAAATAAATGGAATGTTTCCGAATGATAAAAAGTGTTTGCTGGGATATACAAACAAATGGTTTATAATAAATGGAAACGATGTCCAAGGATCGTAGAAGTTTAAACAGGTTTGGGAAATATTTAGGTAAAAATATCGAAAAGAGATTGGGAAAGGATAACTAAATTTGAGGGGCACAATGTGGATTGATGGTTAACCGAGAAAAACTCCGTTTGGAAATAAAACCGTTGTTTGTATGAATGTTTTTCTTTGATAGTATAATTACAAACTATCAAAGCTTTTGCCCATTTTTCCGTTGTCAATATGGAAAGACCAGGATCAGATTTATTATCTGAAAACCACACCATATGGGCATTAGCATTGCGAATCAAATTTGATGAAGATAATTGAAGACGAAGTTTATGCAAGGGCTGTTCTGGTGATCCTAGATGGATTTACAGAATAGTGCCTTCGGTTTGTCCAGTCCCAGGACAACTTGAATGGACGAATGTCTGACAGAGTATATCTGATATATTGCATAAGTTGGATCTCTTCAAACGTACTTACGTTGGTGGCGAAGAAATTCATTTCTCTTAGCTTTATACCCATGGTATTTTTGGGGAAATCGATTTGTGATTTGGCCGGTATGACGATGTGGCATTCAAAGCAAACGGTGGCTAGGTGTTCCAAAAAGATACGTTATGACATTAAGCCTCATCAAATGGGAAATGACGAAAATCAAGCAGGCAGCATGGCTATGTGGGTCGCACACAATTAGGGTATATTGTCACCATCTAGAGAATATTCATAATTGGTACTTCTTTTCACTTCTGTATCTCCCGGGAACGGTTATGTTTGTATACCAACCGTAAGGTGATAATATATTTAGAACATTTAAGCGAAATGATTGGTCGGTCATGTGTGGGCCGAGTTGCAAGATGTTCTTTTTGAACTCCCGTGTATCCCCTCTAGAGTACACTGATCGGAAGGTGGTTCCATACCTTGTCATAGTCAGAATCCATTCCCTAAAAAGCGCTAGTGTTTTGATTGTATATTATATATGTGGAGCCTGAGATGCAAGCGTTCTGCTAGATTGTTATTTACTTGTATTTAGACACTATTATAATATTAGAATAATATTGTCTTTAAAAATGTTTTGGGTTATCGTAAGGTAAAAACCATCCGTATTTATGTGTGAATCGGTCTTACGATTACCCTTTCTTTTGAAAAGGATCATGAAAAGTTAAACCGAATGGTTGGAGTTTACTCACACCAGTCCCATAACTAACTTAAAGTTTTATTCTGTTTGTTTTCCCTAAACTCTTGGGTGCCCAAATTTGTATGGGTAGTCAAGTAGTCGGGATTTTATAGATACGTTGGAGAAGCTTGGAGCAAGAGGCTTCAACATTAGTCATATATAGTATTTATTTCCACTATGGTATATATGTTATGTACTCTGATGATGATGAATGTAAGTACAGATACAGTTTTATATTTCAAAGTTATGTTATAATATATTTTATTCGTTCCGCTGTGAGATCCATGTTTGTTCTATTCTAACTTTCTTTCTTTCTATTTCTCACCCTCTAACTTCTTTATATTAATGATCTGGTATTTGCAATTCTTAAATAGTTGACATAGTGTTCTTTATCGCATTTCGGGGTCGAAAATCCTGTGGTCGTTACAGTGGTATCAAAGCTGAAGGTTAAGTGATTACCTTAGGCTCTGTTTTGTAACTCAATAAAGATGTGGTTAGTAATACCCTAGATTGAGTTTGAGTGTATATATATGAGCGCTTATTTGTAGATTATATAAAAATGGTTTTATATTGTGTAGATTTATCGATTGAGTGGCTTATGAATTCTGGTCGATGGTGGGGCACCACAACATCGATAGGGGTTTCTGAACACTTGAGTACGATGAAACGACACAGTATGTTTTGAAATGAGGGTAAATAATTTACCCAAAATTATTTTTGATATAAAAGAAGTATATATATTGAAATTATCATAATATATATTGGATGTGCTGATTTGTTATAATCGAATAAGACTATAATCAAGATGGTTATAAATAACAAATTAGAATTCGTATAAGTATACATATAAGTTATATGAAATGAATTAACGTTGAATTTGAATCATAATTTGGAACTTAAAATTCCAGAAACTGGGAAAAGTGTTTGGAATTGAATTTTGAATCTTATAAGGAAATTTTAAGATCCTGGGTGAATTGAAAATATTTTTCAAATATTATAAAAGGATACTTTGAAATTGATTTCAAAACGGAAATGTTTAAAATTAGTTTTTGAAAGTGATATAGTATTGAACTCACTTCGATTACTAGAAAATAATTATGATGATGACGGCCGCATCATCAGTGTCATTTTCAAGTTTCTAAGTAACGGATTACTACCAAATATTGTGTTTTTGAATTGTTTTAAGAAAATAAGTTGTCGAAAATTCAAATGTTTTGAATTGCTATTATTATTATATGTAAATATATATGATTTCAAACTGATTTGAAATAAAAACCAAGTAATTTGAATTTTGGGATTTCAAATTTAACTTATAAAGTTAAAGAGATTGGATGGGTAAATGTGAATAAATAAATTGGAACTTATCTTAAACTAAGTTAATTAAAATTTGATTGGATCATAGATAATTTGGAATGGAATTGAGTTGATAAGCTAAAAGTTTGGAATTGAGATTAGAATTGGAGTTCGAGAATGGAATTTGGCTTGGATGTAAGGATGATTGGTTTGAGGATGAACTAATTAGAGATCAATTGGGAATTCATGCTATATGCTGAATTAATGGCAAATGGAAAAGATAAAGTTGAATGCCCGACAAAAAGGTACGAGTTTATATTTTAATATGGATATGGGATTTATGAGCCTGTTTAGCAAGCCACTTAGCTGTTTGATTTTCTCTTGAATTGGAAAAGGTCTATAAAGGCGAGTTGTAGTTTATCGAGTAAGCCGTGTAAATGAGAAGCTGGCAAAATTTTCCAGAAATTTAAGGTGCAGAAATTTTCAGAATTTTCATAAGAAAGAATAAATTAATTATTTAATTGAAATTAATTGGTTCATTTAAACTGAAGTTAAGAAATAAAATAAAAGATTTTTAATCTTGGTATAATATGGTTTGTGGCATCTTCTTACATTAGTAATTTCGGGGACGAAATTCTTTTAAGGGGGAAGGACTGTAACATCCCAGAATTTTAGCAACTTATTAATTAATTAATTTAATTAATTTAATTAATTTAATATAATGGTTTGGTAATTTAAATGGTTCGGGTTTGAATAATTTTAATTATTTAATAAATATAAATAATGTGATAATATATTTAATTTCTGAAATGATCGGAAAAGAGTTGAATTCGCAATAGTGTGTGAATTGGATAATATATGAGATCTAACTCAGTTTAGAATTTGATTATTATAATGAATATATACGGTGTTTGAATGTATTAATTATAATTTAATTATAAATGAGCTCGTAACATCGTGGTAGTTCGTAATATTGAGTTTTGAAATTCAATTGAATATACAGAATCTGTTTTAAGTCAGAATTCTGTGAAACAAGAAACGTTGGAATCTATTTAGCCATATTTTTCTAATGGAAGTGAAAATTTGAGACTTCGTCTTATAGATGGTGATTTATGTCCAAATCCAATTTTCAGAAAGTCGCTATAGAAACGTTTATAAGCCATAACGAATTATTTAATATAATTAAATATTGGTTTCATATTTAGACAAGATATTTGAGACGTAGTGATAATTTAATTTTTAGAATTTTTCTATAATTTTTAATTTGGAAAATAAACAACTTTTATTTGAAGTAGTTTATACCCTATATTAACATTTTTGGGATATCACAATATGAGTTAACTAATCTATATTATTATATTTTTAGGATCGTGGCGCACTGCTCGTCTCAACCGTATTTTTACTTTTGTCGATAGTGGTCCGTAAACGGATGAATATAAAAGAGTGCACTTTGGTAGTGGTCGGAATTTTGTTCAACACCGTGAAGTTTTCTCAGGTTACTTTTAAAATGTTATCATCTGCTACAAAAGTCCTAACGAAAATATATTTTGATATCTTATGAACCATAGTCCCTTGTACTGATAATTAATTATCAGTTGGTCAATGATATTTGGGCAAGTAAAAGTTAAAAATTACTTTGTATGGGTAGTTGTATAGCTGTTGCATGACATAATAGCATTGAAGTGATTTCTGACCAACTATATATAGAATATGCAACACAAGCCTGCTTACCACTGCAGAAATTTTCAGCCTACCCTAAAGATAGAAATCACATAGACCTTAGGTTAGCTACATGAATAATCGAATCAAAAGATTTGATATCTACAAACCGTAAACATGTATAAATACTAAAATATTTTTACCTCCTCTTTTACTAAGCAAGCAAGGAACTAGCCTTATTTAAATATATGTACACCGTACACTAAAATGTCGAAATGAAAACTCATCATATCCATCAAAAGAAATCTACCTGTAAACCCATACAACCATGTTCCTACATTGAAAATTAATTAAGCTACCGTATTCTATATACTTGCGCTCCATGTTGTGTCCTATAACCAGGAATCCTCTTATTTTTGCCTGCAAAGAAAACAAGCTGACAACAAAAAGAAATGGCGTCCAAGTATAAACTAAAATACAAAAAAAATCTCCTCTATAATTTCGAAACTATTATCTGCGGAATCCACCAGTGTTCCTGTTCATTTTCATATATGTTTATAAGGTCCGAGGCAAGATGGGTTCGCTGGAAAATTATGCAGCGCAGGCTGTTAGTGAGCTAGGTTTCAAGATACTAGCGAATTGAAGCTTCAATCCGTGAAATACGTATTGAATTTGCGTTTACTATGGGGAGCAGTAGCATCAGATTTAAAAATGTCATAGTGTTTTCGAACCAAACTGGTTTGCAAGAATACTGTAGCCATCCATGTAGGCTGTTGACGTGTTCTCCACTGTAGCCGGTCTGGGAATCGCAACCGTGGAGAGAAGTTCGAGAGGCGTGGAAAGGGGATGGTGGTGAAGAGAAAATGAAGAGATGTTTTCCTGCGGTTTCGGTTTGATTTGATATACAATAGAGAGGAAGGGGGTTGGAGAATGATGAGGTAATGGCCTTAGAAAAAGTCTGGAGGAAGTTTTATATGGGGAAGAAGGAGGGTAGCACAGTGCGTAATGGGGTGGATAATGTTTGGGTGGGCTGAGTTTACAGGAGGAGGCCCAATACATATTGAAGGGAAAAAAGGGAAAAGAATGAAAACAGGAAAGGAAAAAAATCGGAAGAAAAAAATGTTGTATGTATGGGAAAAGGAGGTCGGCATGTCTTTTGTCAAGGAAGAACAGATGGTGGCTTGAGAAATTCAATCATGGGGATTTTCATGTACAGGGCGCAATGGTCATTTTACGTGGGGCACTGGAGTTTCTAAATGAAGCAAGGCGGGTACTAAGAGAGATGGGATCGCACACTGGAGTTGCATGAGTAGGGGGTGGATGCTGTTCATATGAGTGAACGGTGATGTCAGTTGATAAAATGGTGGAGTGAGTTGGTAGAAAGGATGGTGTGAAGTTTCGGCAACCATGAAATCGGTATACAGGAGGCGTGAATTATATTCTTTGTGGAAGAAGATGAATGAGCGGATCGTGGTTTCAAATGGAAATGGGCCGTGAAGCAAAACAGGTAAGGCCCATCAAAAATAAATAAAATTTAGTTTTGTTCTAACTTAAGTAATAAATAAACTTGGAACCCAAATATCTTGTACGTATGACATCAGAATTGCGAACCGTCTGACTCTTTGGAACCATACGAAAGCAGGCTACACTATGAAGCGGGTTCATAACCATTTGGAGATCATTTCAATTTTAGGCAGAATAAAACGTCTGATTCGAATTATGGACCGTAAATCTTTATTCAACGATTAATAAACTAAGGTGAGTAAACTTACTAACTCTGATCAATTCTATAATTTTATAAATGTTATTTAATATTGATAAATATTGATATTCGATTGTTGTGTGATGGTTGTTTTGAAAATATTTTTTAATTGGTTGAAATATATAAAGTTAGTTAAATATTTATCCCATTTATTATAATATTTTATATCAATATGAAATTAGTGTTATTTATGTTAATTAACATATGTGGATGCAGGGAAAACAGGTTGGAGGAATCCAATTGGATTCCTCAACAATTTTATTGTTGTTTTTCATATATTCCATTATATGATGTGATAACTAATCTGATGTTAATTATTGTGTGTTTTGGGATGTCTGAACAACATTGACCTGAAATAATTGGTATTTAAATACCGTAAAATATATTCGAATATATTAGAAAAGAAACCGGGGTTCAAAAAAAGGAAATTTCTATTTTAAAATAGAAATGGGATTTCAATTGGGCTAGAACATAATAACTTGTTTTCATTATATTAGATCAAGTGATTTGATTTATTAACGATGTTTATAAATGGGATGAAATAATAGTTATTAAATAAATTTGAAATATAAATTCAAGAATAAACTAAAGGGAATCAGGATTGGTTTTCAAAGGAAAGCGATGGAAGTATTTCGATTCCCAAAATGAAAAATAGGATTGAAACAAATCCATAAGGATTTATAATTAGAATTCGACTATGTCGAATATTATAAAAATAATTTATCCTTATAAAATATACGTAATGAAATTCAGGATTTGACGAGATAACTAATATTTGGATTTGTTATCGAATATGTAATCGAGATTTAAATTATAACTTATAAAATGAGTTAATGAAATAAAATATGAAGTGTGGGTTTATAAAATAACAAGATAAATAGGATTTTAAACTGAAATGCTGTTTTTGATTTAAAATGAAGATTTGATTTGATAAAATGAGTCCAGTTTTCTATAAAGAAATAGTATTCACACTTCAAAGTGAAAATTGATTCAAAAGCAAACGTTTTGCAGATTTAAATGGAGTTAAGGAAATTAGAAACTGATTGGAGCTTAGTCGAGTGGGACGACTTTCTGAGTGTTGATCTGATGTTGTTTTTGGCCCTCGGGGTTGATACTTTGGAAGTTTCTCTCTTACTGCTTTAGGTTAGGGACTAATGGATATGAAAGGATAGCGATGCGTGAATAAGAAATGGAAATATTTTCCAAAGTTAAACAACGTATATTTTCTAAATATAGAAATGTAAATAAATGGAATGTTTCCAAATGATAAAAAGTATTTGCTGGGATATAGAAAATAAATGGTTTATAATAAATTGAAAAGTTTTCCTAGGATCGTGGGAGGTTAAACAGGTTAGGGAAATATTTAGGTAAAATATCAAAAAGAAATTGGGAAAGGGTAACTAAATTTGAGGGGCACAATGTGGACTGATGGTTGTTCGATAAAAACTCCATTTGGAAGTAAAACCGTTGTTTGTATGAATGTTTTCCTTTGATAGTAAAATCACCAACTATCAAAGCTTTTGACCATTTTTCCGTTGTCAGTACGGAAAGACCGGGATCGGATTTATTATCTGAAAACCACTCCGTATGGGCATTAGCATTGCGAATCAAATTTGATGAAGATAATTGAAGACGGAGTTTATGCAAGGTTTGGTCTAGCGATCGTAGATGGATTTACAGAATAGTTCCTTCGGTTTGTCCAGTCCTAGGGCAACTTGAATGGACGAATGTCTGACAGAGTATATCTAATAGATCGCGTCAGTTGATCTCTTCAAACGTATTTATGTTGGTGGCGGAGAAATTTGTTTCTATTAGCTGTATACCCATGGTATTTTTGGGGAAATCAATTTGTGATTTGATGGGTATGAGGATGTGGCATTCAAAGCGAATGGTGGCCAGGTGTTCCAAAAAGTTATGTTATGACCTCAAGCCTCATCAAACGGGAAATGACATAAATCGAGCAGGCAACATGGCAAACTGGGTCGCACCCAATTAGGGTATATTGTCACCATCTAGAGAATATTCATATTTGTTACTTCTTTTCACTTCTGTATCTCCCGGGAACAGTTATGTTAGTATACCAACCATAAGGTGACAATATATTCGGAACATTTAAGCGAAATGAATGGTCGGTCATGTGTAGGCCAAGTTGCAAGATGTTCTTGTTGAACTCTAGTGTATCCCCTCTAGAGTACACTGATTGGAAGGCGGTTCCGTACCTTGTCATAGTCGGAATCCATTCCCCAATAAGCGCCCGCGGTTTTGATTGTATATTGTATATGTGGAGCGTGGGATGCAAGTGTTCTGCTAGATTACTATTTATGTAACAACCCGGAAAATCCGAGCCAATTTAAAATTTTTATTTTGGCAATTTTAACGAATTTTGAATATTTAAAATGAATTATTTTAAATAATAACGACGAGAAATTTATTTTGAATAGAATTAGAACATATATATTTACTTGAATCGTCGTTAGAATATAATTATTTTATTTTAAATTATAAAAGGAATTAAAAATGGCGCGGTAGTTCGATAATTCGATTTCAAATTTCAATTGAACATACCGGGTGCAAAATAAACCGGATTTTAGCGAAACCAAAAATATTAGAATCTAATTGAGAATATCTTTCCAACAAATCTGAGAAATTGAAATTTCATTGCGGGAATCAAAATATATGCCCAGTTGAAAATTCAGAATAGTCGCTATGGAATTTCGGCCCTTAAAAATGGAAATTTTGCAAATGACCTCGGTTTTCGACGAAACCACCTTTTTTGGATCCGCGATGTCAAATTATTGCTTGGTTTCAAATTTCATAATTTTTCGAATCAATATGTGAGCGTGGCAAAGGAAAACGCGTTTGACCAGTTTTAGTTGATTTTAATCGACTGGAAAATGGCCATTTTTCAAACGGCCTCGAAATTTGACGAAATCAGTTTTTTTAGCACCGTATTGTCAATACAAAGCTAGAAAATATTTTTTGGTAGTTTTTCTAGTTAGTATGTGGCCCCGGTAAATTGAAATGTGCGTTCAAATTCAATATATAGAGTTATATTTTGATTTTGACGAAAACTAATCGAAACGATCGAATCAGCTTACGATACATATCCCATTGTATTCGAAATGGGGGTAATTAGCTATGAACGACAGGCGGTGGGCCTCGTTTAGAGGTCGTATGAAAAAGTCAACTTTTTGAAATTAAATAAAATAAATTAATATATAAAACCTTTACATATCACCTATACCCCCCCCCCCCCCGTTATTTTCCAAACCAGAAAAAAAAAGAGCGGAAGCCCAAATCGATTGCGCCCCCTCCCCCCTAGGAGGTGCCGCCCACCACCGGGCTTCCGCACCCAACCGCGACCTCCCCCTCTTCTTCTCCACCTCGTGCGGACCCCCCCTCCTCGAATTAAACTACAGCCCCCCTGTTTTCCCAATCGGAAACCCTGCCGCCGCAATGACCGGACCCCACTCCCTCGCGGCGCCTTAGGCGCAACCAGGCCCCCCTTCCTCGTGCGGCTCCCACTCTCCAAATCGCCATCGCCTCGACAACCCCGACTACCTCTCCTTCTATAAAAATAAAAACACTGTAAGTTTCTTCCTTTTTGTTTATTTTATTTCAGTAATTTTCTTATGTAAGAATGGGTTTTTAAACTGAAAAGAACTGAATTTTAGTCTATGAAAATTTGATTTTTAAGCGCGAAAAGAATTGATCTTTATATGTATGACATCACGATAAAAATTGGATTTTTATATAAATTAAAAATCAATTTTTTTTATATATGTAAAGGAGGTTTAAAATTCGAATTTTCTATATGAAGTAAAGAATAAAAATTCGATTTTTGATTTATAAAAGAGATAAAGAAATGATTTTTATAATGGAATAGCGAAAGGATTATATCTTTGAAGTAGGAAAGATATGATTTTTATTTATATAAAGGCGAGATTTTTATTTATATAAAGGCGAGATTTTTATTTATATAAAGGCAAGATTTTTATTCATATAAAGGCGAGATTTTTATAAAGTAGAAGTATTAAAAATATGATTTTCATATAATGTAGATAATAAAAATACGATTTTTATATTATATAGATAGTAAAATTTCGATCTTTATATTAGAAGTAGATATATAAAAATATAATTTTTATATAGTTATCAGGATAAAAATAGAATTTTTATCTATATAGTAGCGGTATAAAAATGTGATTTTTATATATGTAGTGGCTACGGACGAGGAAAGTGACAAAAGGCGAGAACGACGAAGATTTCTATATATGAAGAGTCCTGGCGTTTGGTTTAGCTTGGGTGAGAACTTCTCACTTTAAATTTTCTTTTCTAGTTAAAAATATATACTAGGATGCAGACGGTGTTTAGTAGCACCCGACACCCGTCGTCCACAGACCATGGATGGCTTGTATGTTTGATTGTTTGTTGTGGTGAAAATTTATTGTATGTTTTGAGATGGAATAAAATATTTATATAGTTAAAAATATTTTATCGTTAAAAATATAATTTTTAACGGGTATGTGAATAAATAAAAATATGTGTTTGTTGATTTGAAACCCCATACGGGTATTGGGATAAAATACGGCATACACTTATCCCAATAATTAGTTGTATGTCAATCGTTTGATTGACAGGCTGTTATAACCGTTAGATATCTATATTTGATGCTTATACAGTGTAGTGCACTTTGGATGATGGTTGGTTATTTGTCAGTGCTATTATATGCATGTGTTGTGTGGAAACCATATAATTAACATTATATGGCAATTGATTGGGCCTCATTCCAATCGGGAAATAAAGAATATTATAAAATATAAAGATTCATGTGTTGAATAGAATAAATAGTCATGTGTTGACAGTGCTCATGTGTTGAAAGAAATATATATTCATGTGTTGAATAGAATAAATATTCATTTGTTGAATAGAATAACAAATTTATTGAAATATATAAAGCCGTGTTGATTAGAGACGGGCCATTTTGAAGTGAGCGATATTTATATCGATTATATTCATTTTTAAAATGAATATAGAAAAGGAAGTGATTTCAAAATATAACGTTTTGAAAATATTATCATTTATATAGTAATGATATGAAATATTCAATTTTGATTTGAAATTGAATATAGAGTTAAATCGTTTCGAAAACGAATTTAAAACGATTTATAAAATACGTTTTAAAAGGAAATCGACAAAATATATATAATATATATATATAAATTATATATATAATGGCCTGAATAGAACGCGCCACGGTGCGGCAGTTCGTGAATTTCGACCATTGACTTCGAATTGACGTTACGGGAGATCCGACCGTCGGATTCTCCTAAAACCGGAACTGTTGGGTTCGTATCGAAAAGATCTTTCCAATGAATATTAGAAATTTGAAATCTAACGGTTGGATTTGGAACTATGTCCAAATCAAATTTGGAAAAGGTCGTTGTAAGTGCGGTTCGATGGCCGTTGATGGAAATCGACTGTACGGGCCTTGATAAAATTATTAAAAATATCAATAATTTGTGTAAAATCATAAGAAATGATTTGGGAAAAATTGGGCTGAAAAACTCCATATTTGAAAAGATAAAAATAGATTTTTATCAAAATGAACTAGTTTTGAACTAGAATTAAAATCAATTTATTTTTGAAAGAAATAAATTGAATCTGAAAGTGGTTTTAAAAATAATCAGAATTTCCAATATACGAATTGGAGATGGATTTGAATCGAAATTGTCTTTGGAATATTTCGATGTTGGATTTCGTGATTATACAGATATTGTTATGGGAATTTGAAAGATATATTTATATCGTTATCTCCAATACGATATTTGTTGGTCGTAGAATTTGATATTGAATATAAGCCGATATATTTTCTATTCAGAGCCTTGTATTTAATATCAAATGTGATTTGGGTTTGTCGTGAATGGTGTCTTCATTAACACTGTTCTTAAGCCCAGTTGAGAAAAGGATTAAATCTTTCTAATTAGATTTAATGAAGTGTACCAATTAAATAATATTAATTGGAATTGAATTTAAATTGGTTTTGGGTTTATCGTGAGCGGTGTTTGGAATAACGCCTGTTCTTTAACCCAATTAACAATAGAAAGTGATTTTGGGATTATCGTGAATCGTGTTTTAGATGACATTGATTCTTTAACCCAGTTAAAGACAGGATGTTGATTTTTGGGAAGATTAAAACTAAGTGAAGTTTTAATGAATCTTTAACTAGATTGAAATGATCGAGAATGGAGTATCACCAGTTTTGCTCCAAAGCGATAGTTAAATCTTTAATTAGATTTGAACGTGAAATGGTAATTAATTTTACTGATAACACCGTGGTGTTAGATATGGAGTATTACCAGTTTTGCTCCATGGGATGAATAGGTTGGGATTGGGAAATAAAATAAATAATTACTTCGGTGTGGTTCGCTAATCCCGACTAGTTTGGAAAACCATGATATGGTTTGAAATGATATCCAAAGGAAGATTAAAGAATAAATTTGGAAGAATTTATCTTTGATAAAATCAATGGGAGCCTTTCCCTAAGAATGTTATTTTGGGAATAGAAGAATATTCTGAATTGGAATGAGGCGTATGTTGTGTTTGTGTAACACGTATTTATTAAATACGCGGGTTATTCGGAAAGGCCGGGTTTATACCCATTTCGAATAACCGATTCGACGATAAGTCGAAGATGAAGACGGTGGTTGAAGACCAGAAGTCTTCACATCGTTTGGGTGATTACTGATGATCTTGATTGAGCTGTACACCCAAGAGGAGGGAATCAGTTGGTGATCGTCCAGACGTACTTGGAGATCGATGGATATGCGAGGAAGGTGCTTCCGGTTTCGTTCAGACCCAGAACGAACTTGTAAATGGACTGTGTGTCTGACATTGGATTTTATTCTGTGTTGATTGATCTCTATTAAATATACATCTGTTTGGCGGCGGAGATTTTATTATCTTGCTTAACGCCCTCCTCTTAGACGTACGAGCTCATAGGTTGTATATTGATGGACATCAGTCGCATGGAGTGAATTGCCTGTGTTGCACGCCTAAGTGGCCAATGATCAAGGCTTCTATTGAAAAGCAAAGTCTTGTGGTTGATGATCAAAGCACGGCCTGTGTGGCGCGGCTTTGTGTATAACGTGAATTCGCGAGCCTCACACCTCGGTACGAGTCAAAAACGGGATACGGACCGTTGGGAGAACACGGCGTTTCTTTCTAGCTATGGGTGATGTCAGTGACCTACTAGCCCTGATATTTATATACTTTTTACCTGTGTGGATGTTGGAATGCGAGGCGCCTCGGATATTGGTCTGTTAAGACCGGGAAACGTGTGTTCAGGTATAACTAATCCTCCAAAATTAGGTGAGGACCGGCCCAACCGATTCCAAGAATCATAGTGGTGTAATAACCCGTATTTTCAATAACATGTTATAACATAAATCGAGGCAGAATTTAATTCAAAAATTTGAATCAAGGGAAACGGACTATGCCATTGCGTTCGTCTCGGAAAAATACGCGAAATAGAGTCCGAGTTTTCGGAAATCGGAGTCCGTATGACCCAGTTAAGGCCCATCGAAGTTTTCAGAAAATTCCTAAGTAAAAACAGATTTGAATTTCAAGTTGAAAAGTGGGAATTAGGGCAAACTGGCGCAGGCGGGAAAATTCCCGCCAGGACCCCCATGTCGACAGGGTCCCCAGGGTGTCGACAGCCCTGTCGACAGCCCTGTCGACACAGGGTGGCCGGGCAGTTTTGCCTGGCGCACCATTTTGGGTTTAGTCTGGTCTTGTGGCTTGGTACTAGAGAATTCCGAAATCTGATGGACCTAATTCAACTAGGGTTTAATCCTATGGTCTAAATCACTAGCCTAATCTATAAATAAGACCCTAACCTACCCTAAATCACTCATTATTCATTCTAGCAACTAAACTATGTCAAAATCAAACCTCTCATGGCCTCCACTCTCTTCATACAATTCCTAAACAAATTCTTAAGAGATTTCCATGCATACAAGTGTATTTAGGCTTGTATGATCCTCCTTAACTTGCATTAAAGTCTTGTTTCTCTATTGTCATCATAAAGGAGGAGTCTTGATCAAGTTTGCTTGCATTTTGGGGTTTTATTTTGTTGCATAAAGGGTTTCTTACATTTGCTATACTCATTTGAGTCCGCATAAGCATTGTAAGCCCTCTTACCTTCATTTTAGAAACTATAAAGTTAATATGTGATGAAAGTTGGGATTTATGCATGTTTAATAAGTTATGCATGCTTATGCGAGTTCAATGTGCCATATTACACATGTTTGATAAGTTATGCATGTTTATGCAAGTTCACTATGCCATGATTTGCAAGTTTATTGAGTTATGCATGTTTATGCAAGATCACTATGTCATGATTTGCAAGTTTATTGAGTTATGCAAGATCACTATGTAATGATTTGCAAGTTTATTGAGTTATGATTGTTTATGCAAGATCATTATGCCATGATTTGCAAGTTTATTGAGTTATGCAAGATCACTATGTAATGATTTGCAAGTTTATTGAGTTATGCATGTTTATGCAAGTTCACTATGCCAAGATTTGCAAGTTTATTGAGTTATGCATGTTTATGCAAGATCACTATGCCATGATTTGCAAGTTTATTGAGTTATGCATGTTTATGCAAGATCATTATGCCATGATTTGCAAGTTTATTGAGTTATGCAAGATCACTATGTAATGATTTGCAAGTTTATTGAGTTATGCATGTTTATGCAAGTTCACTATGCCATGATTTGCAAGTTTATTGAGTTATGCATGTTTATGCAAGATCACTATGCCATGATTTGCAAGTTTATTGAGTTATGCATGTTTATGCAAGTTCACTATGCCATGTTATGCATGTTTATGGTAATATGCAAGTCCACTATGCTAAGTTATGCAAGTCTAACATGTTATGCATGTTTGTTGTGATATGCAAGTTCATCATGTATGTTATGCCAAGTTCCCTCTTCCTATCCTTTATGCGTTGTTACGAATATGTAAGCGATAGAATGACGTTGGGGGGGGGGGGTTTGGGTAAACTTAAAATACATGAAAATATAAGATTGGGAATTTACCTATTAAGTTAGGTCTACCCCTTGGGAATTTACCTATTAAGTTAGGTCTACCCAAGTATTTGTTGACTTGTGATTATGTTTTGAAATAAAGTGGACATGACACTTAGGAAACATAAGTGTGGCCAACTCGAGGTTGGGTTGAGTGTGTAGCGTAATTCTACCCGGAACCTACCGGCTTAACTAGTGGCTACAAACAATAGGACCCAATGTGAGAAGTTGGTCATGTGTACCTTGGACCCGAGGTTAGACCAAGTTGTGGTGTAAAGCTACCCGGACCCGCCCGGCTTAACTAGTAACCGCAACAGAGTCTAATGTGAGAGGTTAAGGCACAATTAAATTAATTAATGCCTCATGATTAGGGTTAAGTCAGGGTCCACTAATACTTAACCAATTTGGGGATTCGAGGGATTGAAATGGGGTTAAGTTGTGAACTGTCGGTTACACTTAACCAATTTAATCCATGATTAGTGAAGGGTTAGATCACACTCAACCCTCTTAGGAAACCCTAGCAACGTGGTCTGTTCCAGCAGTAATCCCAGTTTGGTATCATCACAACCCTAGAAGCTGGGCTAGGGCGGGGCACGATTACTGGACTGATGTAAGCGACCAAAGCGACGGCTGAGTGGTACAGCGGTGCGGGTCCAGGCGGGCTACGGACGTGCACGTAATCCGGTATTGGACAAACTCGAGGCACGGGTACCAGTAGGTTTAGACTGTGCATTATTGCTTCAGTGTCTGGGGTTGACACCCGAGGGCTTGATACACCCAAAGGTGGACCCAGCACAGTCTGACTACATCCATATGTGGGCCGTATGGACACCAACACTTGACGTGTTAGGCTTATAGGGAGCCGATCGACTAGACCGTTTGGTTGGACCTTATATTAAGGTCACTTCATGTTATTGGGTCAAAGCTTGGGCCAAGGGATCAATACCTGTTATGTTGGTTTGCTAGTACACCGTGGTGCAAAACTTAACCTTGTTTATGCGATGGCACCTCTATCTATTTTGTAGTTAATTCATCATGCCAGTATGTTGTTATCTATGATCATCTCAGTTTCCATCATGCTGTTAACTTTATTAGTTTATAGACTGATCGTAGCAGGGCTTACTCTGTCTTTTTGACTGACCTGTTTTCTTTCGCCTCTTTTCTTCCGTTCCCCCCCCCCCCCAGGTTCGCAGGGAGGGAATACAGGAGCCTAGCTTGGATCTTAGCTGCTTTCTTGGATAGCTCATGTATGCTTTGGACTTGAGCTCGCTATGGTTTTTCCACTTTGGGGATAGCTACTTTTATGTTTTCCTTTTCAGTTTCAGATGATGTTATTTTATGTACTAGACTTGTTTATTTGGGAAATTGACATTATGATGTAGCAGACTTGTTTTTGAAATGGTTTAAAATTCTTCCGCTGTTTTATCTACTTACTCTGTTTATTTACATATATATATGTCATGTCCTGCCTTGTTATATCATTATTCATGTTTACCTTGTTTTAAAACGCCCCACCAAAGTCAGAGTTGCTTGCAAGAGCCGCCCTGGCGGAGGTGGGGTGTTACATTTGGTATCAGAGCATATGGTTTACGAGAAGGGATAAAAAGGTTTTTAAAACTTTTGAAAAACTATTTTCAAAACCAAGTATAAAGTATTTTCCAAAGAAAAGTCTAGTTATTTTTAAAAGGCTATTCCCCAAAAGCCATTAGCACTATCCTTTGACCCCTCGTTTGAACTCTTTTCTTTTCGTTTCCAGCATGTCTGATAATCTCATCTTGCCCGAAGGGGTAACAATACCCGATTGGTTTCGTCGGTACTTGGAAGTCACGGTACCAGTCCCGGGTGTCTCTAATATTTTCTTTCCAGTCAAGGCCGATGTTCCTCCTCCTCCTTCCGTAGCTGATGTTCCTCTTCTCCCTCAGCCTCCACAAGCGGATTTTGCGGAAACTTGTAAGAACTTTAAGATGATGGGTGGCAAGAATTTTAGTGGAACAGAGACTTTTGTAGAGGCAAAGAATTGGTTGAAAGAGACCGAAGATCTTTTAGCCACCTTTGATATAGGTGACGGCAGGAAGGTTTTATTAGCAGTATGCTTGCTAAAGGAAGAAGCTGCACGTTGGTGGGTAGTCACCACCGCTACTAGGGCGATTGAGACTTGGGATGATTTTAGAGGAAGGTTTGGACTGAGGTTCTTATCCCTGAAGCAAGGGAACATGACTATTAGGGAATACATAGATAAGTTTAATCAACTGGCTCGGGTCGATTTAGACTCGGTTAATACAGCTCAGAAGAAGGCCCTACACTTTGCTCTAGGATTAAACGAGCCATTACATGGTTTGGCCATGTCTCATATACCCTTGGGGGAGACTTTCGAGAATTTGGTAAATACGGCCCTACTTCAAGAAGAAGATAACAATGACAAGAAAGAGGTCAAGGCGAATGAGTCTCAAGGCAAGTGGGTAAATTCCGGGAAACGAGGCAAGAATAACAACAACCGCAAGGACAAGCCAAGAGAGAATAGGAAATGCAACTTCTGTGGTAAAGTTGGACATATATCCAGGGAATGTAGGAAGAAGAAGAGAAAGCGGGGCGAATGCTTTCATTGTGGTGAGTCTGGACATCTCAGCAAGGATTGCCCGAGGAAACAAGGGCAAGGTCAGACTCAGTGTGCGGGACTATCTGGAGGGCGAGTTCATCCCCTCAACACCGTTCTTCCAGCTCATGATAGAGGTAGTGTTTCTGTTGGAAGACTTGTTTACATTTTCTGATTTTCCCTGTTCGTACTTTGTTTGATTCTGGCACATCGCATAGTTTTATTTCATCTGATCTAGTTGAAAGTTTGCACCTAAGTACTAGTCTAGTTGATGATCCCGTATGTGTTTCAAATCCAATTGGGGGTTCTTCCCGGTTGTCTGTGGTCTGAGTGGATTTGAAAATTTCTATCTTGAGTATAGAATTCTCGTGGGATGTTTATATTCTCGGTTTCAGGGGATATGGGTTGGTTTTGGGCATGGAATGGTTGTCCTGTTTTGGAGCCATTCTTGGTTTTTGTATATAGGGTTGTGGGGCTCATGACTCGCCTCGGTAATACCCTAGAAATTTCTAGTAACCCTATGGGTCCCGTCATGTTAGGTTATCTTGAATCCCTCAACTCGTCTATCGATAGTTTGCAATCTGTGAGGGTGGTCCGAGAATATCTTGGGGGGGTTACCCCTAGACGTAGGATAGATTTCCGCATTATCTGGTTGGTAATACCAAGCCAGTTTCGTGGCCGGTTAGGCACATGACCTCACGAGATGAGAGTTAAGAAAGCAAGTCAAGGAGTCGCTTGAGAAGAACTTCCTGAGACGAAGCATTTTCGAGTAAGGTGCTCCAGTAGTATTCGTTACTAATGTGGACAGTTTGCTTCGCTTATGTGTTGATTATTGTGAGAAGAATAGACAACCGTTACCAAGGATCGATGATTTGTTTGATCAGCTTGTAGGAACATCTGTTTTCTTTTGATCCAGCTACCGGATTCCATCAGCTTAGGACGGCTGAGGATGGAATTGACAAGACTGCGTTTAGGACTCTAGATGGATTTTTAGAATGGCTAGTCATACTATTTGGTTTGACTAATGCACCCGCATATTACGTGAACTGGATGGGTAGGGTGTTTAGGGAGTCCTTGAACAAGTTTGTCGTGGTCGTCATAGACGATATTTTGATCTCCTTAAAAGAACGAGGAAGAGCAGCATGCTAGACATTTCAAGGAGGTGATGGATACGCTTAGAGCCACCAGTTGAAGGTCAAGTCCTCCAAATGTCACTATTGGAGGAAAGAAGTTGGATTTCTTGGGCACATAGTTCCTAAGTAAGGCTTAGCGGTGGATTCCGCTAAAGTGGTTGCGGTTTAAGACCGGAAAACTCTGAGGAGGGCAATTGAAGTAAGAAGCTTTCTCCGTTTGGCTAGTTAGTTAGCATTCCCTGAGCTTAGACTTACTCTTCTGGATGAAGAAGGGGGTTTCACGGGAAGAAGACCCGCAGTTAGTCAAGAACATGGACCAGTTGATTCGAGGCGAGATGTTAAGTCACCTCGCTAGATATATTATAGATGACAAGGGATGACTAAGGCGTGATGAGAGATTATGCGTTCCTCGAGTTGAAGGCTTGGTAAAGAAGGTTCTTGAAGATGCGCATCACTCGAGGAGGTAGCCGAGTTGGTCTCAGGATGCGTGTTGTACCACCAGGTTAAGGCCAAGTCATAGAAGCCCGGCGGGCCATTACCTCCATTGGAGGTTCCGCAAGGGAAGTGTGAAAACATCTCGATAGATTATGTGGATAGATTACCTAGATCAAAGAAAGGGAATACGGGTAGGTGGATCATAATAGGCAGACTCACGAAGAGTGCTCATTTCAGTCCGGTGAAGAGCGAGAGGACTGCATCATGGTTAGCAACGGTTTACCCTCAAGAAGTTGGCCAGTTTTGAAATAGCCTACAGGAAGCCATGGGTAGGCAACTGAATCTAGGTATGGCCTATCACTCATAGGCGGATGGTTCATTTCGATTAAGCATGAGTTATAGAAAATCACGTTTGTAAGGGCAATTGGCAACATGGATTGGTATTTTCAAGAAAAGTTCTGCTGCGTAGAATACTTTATAGTAAGTAGACGAGATCCTGGATTCACTAGTGAATTTTGGAAAGCTTGCATGAAATCATGTGGTTACAGTTATGTTTAAGCCAAGTATACAGAAAGGAGAATGAGTGGAAAAGGAAGACGAGAGGCAATAATGAAATGGAGTTAAGCTCAAGGAAACGTGACTAAGAAGAGTGAAGACTAGATACGCGCATCATATCTCTTTTTTTAAGAGTGCATCCTTGATCCTTGTTTTCCTGGGGAGCTTGCTTGCAAGTTATCTTTTGTATATATCCTCTCGGTCCCATTCTCGATCTTATTTCTGTTGTAAACTCCATAAGGGAGTTATGACTCATCGGTTAGTACTATATGTCAGAGTTTGAATGGATTTCTTGAAATCCAAAAAGGAGTTTATCTTGCTTATCCTCTAAGATCTCTTTTCAGCATATCTCCCTGTCCATGTTTATCTAGTTTATCTAGTTTATCGTGTTTATCTTGTCATGAGAACCTTAGATAGAATCCTTTGGATGAAACATGTATTTGAAACATGTTATGCTTGATGGTTGCAAGTGGTTGCAAGTGTTTGCAAGTGGTTACTCGTGGATGCATTATACACATTAGGCACTAGATCGGCTCACACACTCTTCATGTTGCATATGCATGAGTGCTTACACCTATTCATGGTTGAAACTTGTTGTGCTACCACATGGATGTTGCATATGGATGAATGTTATGTGCACTCATATAGATACTATAAATTATGTTAGGAATTTGCATACATATGGATTCATTTCACTGACATACATATGCATTAAGGAGGTTTACTGTATCAGTAACCGCCTGATTTTCACTGACATACATACGCATTAAGGAGGTTTACTGTATCAGTAACCGCCTAATTTCTGCATTAGGTAAGTACATATACATACACTTTTGCATATGTTCATACCACATTTAGAATCTTGTAAGGACAATGATTGCTCATGGATGATGTTTTGAGTAGATGGATGTTGGATGGTAGGATATGTTCTTCCTAACTTGAAGATTTCGGGGACGAAATCCTTTAAGGAGGGGAGAATGTAATAACCCGTATTTTCAATAACCTGTTATAACATAAATCGAGGCAGAATTTAATTCAAAAATTTGAATCAAGGGAAACGGGCTATGCCATTGCGTTTGTCTCGGAAAAATACGCGAAATAGAGTCCGAGTTTTCGAAAATCGGAGTCCGTATGACCCAGTTAAGGCCCATCGAAGTTTTCAGAAAATTCCTAAGTAAAAACAGATTTGAATTTCAAGTTGAAAAGTGGGAATTAGGGCAAACTGGCGCAGGCGGGAAAATTCCCGCCAGGACCCCCATGTCGACAGGCATGTCGACAGGGTCCCCAGGGTGTCGACAGCCCTGTCGACAGCCCTGTCGACACAGGGTGGCCGGGCAGTTTTGCCTGGCGCACCATTTTGGGTTTGGTCTGGTCTTGTGGCTTGGTTCTAGAGAATTCCGAAATCTGATGGACCTAATTCAACTAGGGTTTAATCCTATGGTCTAAATCACTAGCCTAATCTATAAATAAGACCCTAACCTACCCTAAATCACTCATTATTCATTCTAGCAACTAAACTATGTCAAAATCAAACCTCTCATGGCCTCCACTCTCTTCATACAATTCCTAAACAAATTCTTAAGAGATTTCCATGCATACAAGTGTATTTAGGCTTGTATGATCCTCCTTAACTTGCATTAAAGTCTTGTTTCTCTATTGTCATCATAAAGGAGGAGTCTTGATCAAGTTTGCTTGCATTTTGGGGTTTTATTTTGTTGCATAAAGGGTTTCTTACATTTGCTATACTCATTTGAGTCCGCATAAGCATTGTAAGCCCTCTTACCTTCATTTTAGAAACTCTAAAGTTAATATGTGATGAAAGTTGGGATTTATGCATGTTTAATAAGTTATGCATGCTTATGCGAGTTCAATGTGCCATATTACACATGTTTGATAAGTTATGCATGTTTATGCAAGTTCACTATGCCATGATTTGCAAGTTTATTGAGTTATGCATGTTTATGCAAGATCACTATGTCATGATTTGCAAGTTTATTGAGTTATGCAAGATCACTATGTAATGATTTGAAAGTTTATTGAGTTATGCATGTTTATGCAAGATCATTATGCCATGATTTGCAAGTTTATTGAGTTATGCAAGATCACTATGTAATGATTTGCAAGTTTATTGAGTTATGCATGTTTATGCAAGTTCACTATGCCATGATTTGCAAGTTTATTGAGTTATGCATGTTTATGCAAGATCACTATGCCATGATTTGCAAGTTTATTGAGTTATGCATGTTTATGCAAGATCATTATGCCATGATTTGCAAGTTTATTGAGTTATGCAAGATCACTATGTAATGATTTGCAAGTTTATTGAGTTATGCATGTTTATGCAAGTTCACTATGCCATGATTTGCAAGTTTATTGAGTTATGCATGTTTATGCAAGATCACTATGCCATGATTTGCAAGTTTATTGAGTTATGCATGTTTATGCAAGTTCACTATGCCATGTTATGCATGTTTATGGTAATATGCAAGTCCACTATGCTAAGTTATGCAAGTCTAACATGTTATGCATGTTTGTTGTGATATGCAAGTTCATCATGTATGTTATGCCAAGTTCCCTCTTCCTATCCTTTATGCGTTGTTACGAATATGTAAGCGATAGAATGACGTTGGGGGGGGGGGGGTTTGGGTAAACTTAAAATAAATGAAAATATAAGATTGGGAATTTACCTATTAAGTTAGGTCTACCCCTTGGGAATTTACCTATTAAGTTAGGTCTACCCAAGTATTTGTTGACTTGTGATTATGTTTTGAAATAAAGTGGACATGACACTTAGGAAACATAAGTGTGGCCAACTCGAGGTTGGGTTGAGTGTGTAGCGTAATTCTACCCGGAACCTACCGGCTTAACTAGTGGCTACAAACAATAGGACCCAATGTGAGAAGTTGGTCATGTGTACCTTGGACCCGAGGTTAGACGAAGTTGTGGTGTAAAGCTACCCGGACCCGCCCGGCTTAACTAGTAACCGCAACAGAGTCTAATGTGAGAGGTTAAGGCACAATTAAATTAATTAATGCCTCATGATTAGGGTTAAGTCAGGGTCCACTAATACTTAACCAATTTGGGGATTCGAGGGATTGAAATGGGGTTAAGTTGTGAACTGTCGGTTACACTTAACCAATTTAATCCATGATTAGTGAAGGGTTAGATCACACTCAACCCTCTTAGGAAACCCTAGCAACGTGGTCTGTTCCAGCAGTAATCCCAGTTTGGTATCATCACAACCCTAGAAGCTGGGCTAGGGCGGGGCACGATTACTGGACTGATGTAAGCGACCAAAGCGACGACTGAGTGGTACAGCGGTGCGGGTCCAGGCGGGCTACGGACGTGCACGTAATCCGGTATTGGACAAACTCGAGGCACGGGTACCAGTAGGTTTAGACTGTGCATTATTGCTTCAGTGTCTGGGGTTGACACCCGAGGGCTTGATACACCCAAAGGTGGACCCAGCACAGTCTGACTACATCCATATGTGGGCCGTATGGACACCAACACTTGACGTGTTAGGCTTATAGGGAGCCGATCGACTAGACCGTTTGGTTGGACCTTATATTAAGGTCACTTCATGTTATTGGGTCAAAGCTTAGGCCAAGGGATCAATACCTGTTATGTTGGTTTGCTAGTACACCGTGGTGCAAAACTTAACCTTGTTTATGCGATGGCACCTCTATCTATTTTGTAGTTAATTCATCATGTCAGTATGTTGTTATCTATGATCATCTCAGTTTCCATCATGCTGTTAACTTTATTAGTTTATAGACTGATCGTAGCAGGGCTTACTCAGTCTTTTTGACTGACCTGTTTTCTTTCGCCTCTTTTCTTCCGTTTCCCCCCCAGGTTCGCAGGGAGGGAATACAGGAGCCTAGCTTGGATCTTAGCTGCTTTCTTGGATAGCTCATGTATGCTTTGGACTTGAGCTCGCTATGGTTTTTCCACTTTGGGGATAGCTACTTTTATGTTTTCCTTTTCAGTTTCAGATGATGTTATTTTATGTACTAGACTTGTTTATTTGGTAAATTGACATTATGATGTAGCAGACTTGTTTTTGAAATGGTTTAAAATTCTTCCGCTGTTTTATCTACTTACTCTGTTTATTTACATATATATATGTCATGTCCTGCCTTGTTATATCATTATTCATGTTTACCTTATTTTAAAATGCCCCACCAAAGTCAGAGTTGCTTGCAAGAGCCGCCCTGGCGGAGGTGGGGTGTTACAAGTGGGGTCCTGAGACATTTGCTAGAGTGTCTAGAAGGAGAGGAGCTTGCCCCTTGCCTCGACTCATGACGGAAATCCAATTTCCAATACGTGATATTGCGGTTTTAATTGTAGAACTAGTATGGCAACATGATATATGGTACCCATGCCGTCTATGATTGATATTTATGATTGAAATTGTTTTGACACAATACACTTATAATAGTATCAAATGATTTGTTTTAAACGTACCAAGCATGTTTGGCTATTATAAAGGAAAACCCTTTCCTCCGGCTTTCGTTGCATTGTGTGATGGGACCTGGGTCTTATAATAGCTTCAATTTTTTAAAAAGCATTGCGCTATTTTGATATATGCACTGGTATTCTTGGGAGGAAACCCGTTCCGTGTTATACGGCATGGTCCCTTGAATCCCTCTCTTTTAAAATAAAGATTTATAACTGTTTTAGTTCTCACACTAGTCACATGACTGACCTGGAGTTTATTGTTTTAACCTAAACTCTAGGTGCCCTTATTTTCCGCATGGGCAGCTAGTAGTTTTGGTTTTGCATATTTATATTCACAGGAACCTGGTTTGCAGCTGGAATGATATCTGGAAAGCTCTGTATCCGTATATCTCTTTTAGTTATGTTTTGTATCATTTTTCCGCTGCTATGTAATTTATTGTAATCTATGATATTTTTCTGTTGTATAACATTTATTCGTACTCTGTATATTCTTGTATCTGATGGAATTGTTGTAATATATAATGAAATGTTCTTCTGTTTGCGTTCTATTTTGTCGTGTTCTCATGGTAATCCGTGCTTTCCTTACCGGGGAAGTTACGGGTCATCACAGTTGGTATCAGAGCTTTGGTTTACAGAGCTCGAGAATAAGACACATTTGAACCAAACGAAAGAATTCATCAGATATTGGATTAGTAATATCCAATTAGAATAACTCGTTAGAGATGGGATCGGTAGTATCCTAGAACGAGTGTGAAGAGTATATTTTTCAAATGAAAACAATTTTGTTTTGAAATGTAAATCGTTTTATACATATTTGATATTTATTTATTTTGAATTTGGACAATCGAGTATATAAAGATTTCGCATATATGCATCATGAACATATAGTCCAAGTTTTAATATACTGGATAGATATAGAACCGCACTCTAGTAACCCGGAGATGTTCTGATGGTGGTTCGAAACATCATCAGCATTTATGTTCGAGCTTCAAAGGTGTGATATCTATATATTTCCATTAGACTGGTGTGAGAACCAAAATTAGATAGGATTTATTATTGTGATTTGGCATCAAAAACATGATTTTCTGTATATATATATCAAAATTATGAATTTGAAACGTTAATCCACTAATTGATTGCTGGTTGTGTTATTTGTTTATTTGTTTGAAATTTTGAACCATTTAGCCTAATTGAACCGAATATTGAACTGTATTGAAAAATGATTACAAATGCATGCATATACATGTACTTACATTAAATAGGTCATAGCAAGGAGACTAGAGCAGAGAATAAAATTGTTTGCCCGACAAATAGGTACATGTTTATTGTATTTCTTTGGGTGATGATGATTTTATGAGCCGATTGGCTAGCCGCTTGGCTTTTTCTTTTTCTTTTGGATTGAAGAAGGCCATGGGAGGCTATATGAAATATCCCGAAGTCCCCGATGTAGGGGAGGTTATGGCGAAATTTTTCGGAAATTTAGGGTGTTAGCCAAATTTTTGAAAAATTTGAAAAGTTCTTAGAAACTGAAAAGTTGAAGAACTTAAGCCGTAATGAAAATATTGAAAGCTGAGTTGATTAGTTAAACAACTTTCGGCTTCGTTCCTTATCGGGGACGAAAAGTTTTAAGTGGGGGAGATTGTAACAACCAGGAAAATCCGAGCCAATTTAAAATTTTTATTTTGGAAATTTTAACGAATTTTGAATATTTAAATTATTTTAAATAATAACGACGAAAAATTTATTTTGAATAGAATTAGAACGTATATATTTACTTGAATCATCATTAGAATATAATTATTTTATTTTAAATTATAAAAGGAATTAAAAATGGCGCGGTAGTCCGATAATTCAATTTCAAATTTCAATTGAACATACCGGGTGCAAAATAAACCGGATTTTAGTAAAACCAAAAATATTAGAATCTAACTGAGAATATCTTTCCAACGAATCCGAGAAATCGAAATTTCATAGCGGGAATCAAAAGATATGCCCAGTTGAAAATTCAGAATAGTCGCTAGGGAATTTCGGCCCTTAAAAATGGAAATTTTGCAAACGACCTCGATTTTCGACGAAACCACTTTTGTTGGATCCGCGATGTCAAATTATTGCTTGGTTTCAAATTTCATAATTTTTCGAATCAATATGTGAGCGTGGCAAAGGAAAACGCGTTTGACCAGTCTTAGTTGATTTTAATCGACTGGAAAATGGCCATTTTTCAAACGGTCTCGGAATTAGACGAAATCAGTTTTGTTAGGACCGTATTGTCAATACGATTCTAGAAAATATTTTTCGGGAGTTTTTCTAGTTAGTATGTGGCCCCGGTAAATTGAAATATGCGTTCAAATTCAATATATAGAGTTATATTTTGATTTTGACGAAAACTGATCGAAACGATCGAATCAACTTACGATACATATCCCATTGTGTTCGAAATGGGGGTAATTAGCTATGGACGACAGGCGGTGGGCCTCGTTTAGAGGTCGTATGAAAAAGTCAACTTTTTGAAATTAAATAATATAAATTTATATATAAAAACCCTTACTTATCTCCTATATCTCCCCCCCCCCTTTATTTTCCAAACCAGAAAAAAAAGAAAGAGCGAAAGACCTAATCGATCGCGCCCCCTCCCCCCTAGGCGGCGGCGCCCACCGCCGGGCTTCCCCACCCAACCGCGACCTCCCCCTCTTCTTCTCCACCTCGTGCGGACCCCCATCCTCGAATTAAACCGCAGCCCCCCTGTTTTCCCAATCGGAAACCCTGCCGCCGCGATAACCGGACCCCACTCCCTCGCGCCGCCTTAGGCGCAACCAGGCCCCCCTTCCTCGCGCGGCTCCCTCTCTCCAAACTCGCCATCGCCTCGACAACTCCGACTACCTCTCCTTCTATAAAAATAAAAAAACTGTAAGTTTCTTCCTTTTTGTTTATTTTATTTCAGTAATTTTCTTATGTAAGAATGGGTTTTTAAACTGAAAAGAACTGATTTTTATTCTATGAAAATTTGATTTTTAAGTGCAAAAAAGAATTGATCTTTATATGTATGACATCACGATAAAAATTGGATTTTTATATAAATTAAAAATTGAATTTTTTTATATATGTAAAGGAGGTTTAAAAATCGAATTTTCTATATGAAGTAAAGAATAAAAATTCGATTTTTGATTTATAAAAGAGATAAAGAAATGATTTTTATAATGGAATAGCGAAAGGATTATATCTTTGAAGTAGGAAAGATATGATTTTTATTTATATAAAGGCGAGATTTTTATTTATATAAAGGCGAGATTTTTATTTATATAAAGGCGAGATTTTTATAAAGTAGAAGTATTAAAAATATGATTTTCATATAATGTAGATAATAAAAATACGATTTTTATATTATATAGATAGTAAAAATTCGATCTTTATATTGGAGGTAGATATATAAAAATATAATTTTTATATAGTGATCAGGATAAAAATAGAATTTTTATCTATATAGTAGCGGTATAAAAATGTGATTTTTATATATGTAGTGGCTACGGACGAGGAAAGTGACAAAAGGCGAGAACGACGAAGATTTCCACATATGAAGAGTCGTGGCGTTTGGTTTAGCTTGGGTGATAACTTCTCACTTTAAATTTTCTTTTCTAGTTAAAAATATATACTAGGATGCAGACGGTGTTTGGTAGCGCCCGACACCCGTCGTCCACAGACCATGGATGGCTTGTATGTTTGATTGTTTGTTGTGGTGAAAATTTATTGTGTGTTGTGAGATGGAATAAAATATTTATATAGTTAAAAATATTTTGTCGTTAAAATTATAATTTTTAACGGGTATGAGAATAAATAAAAATCTGTGTTTGTTGATTTGAAACCCCACACGGGTATTGGGATAAAATACGACATACACTAATCCCAATAATTAGTTGTATGTCGATCGATTGATTGACAGGCTGTTATAAGCGTTAGATATCTATATTTGATACTTATACAGTGTAGTGCACTTTGGATGATGGTTGATTATTTGTCAGTGCTATTATATACATGTGTTGTGTGGAAACCATATAATTAACATTATATGGTAATTGATTGGGTCTCATTCCAATTGGGAAATAAAGAATATTATAAAATATAAGGATTCATGTGTTGAATAGAATAAATAGTCATGTGTTGACAGTGCTCATGTGTCGAGAATATTCATGTGTTGAAAGAAATATATATTCATGTGTTGAATAGAATAAATATTCATTTGTTGAATAGAATAACGAATTTATTGAAATATATAAAGCCGTGTTGATTAGAGACGCGCCATTTTGACGTGAGCGATATTTATATCGATTATATTCGTTTTTAAAATGAATATAGAAAAGGAAATGATTTCAAAATATAACGTTTTGAAAATATTATCATTTATATAGTAATGATATGAAATATTCAATTTTGATTTGAAATTGAATATAGAGTTGAAATCGTTTCAAAAACGAATTTAAAACGATTTATAAAATATGTTTTAAAAGGAAATCGATGAAATATATATAATATATATTATATATATAATGGCCTGAATAGAACGCGCCGCGTTGCGGCAGTTCGTGAATTTTGACCATTGACTTCGAATTGACGTTACGGGAGATCCGACCGTCGTATTCTCCTGAAACCGGAAATGTTGGGTTCGTATCGAAAAGAGCTTTCCAATGAATATTAGAAATTTGAAATCTAACGGTTGGATTTGGAAATATGTCCAAATGAAATTTGGAAAAGGTCGCTGTAAGTGCAGTTCGATGGCCGTTGATGGAAATTGACTGTACGGGCCTTGATAAAATTATTAAAAATATCAATAATTTGTGTAAAATCGTAAGAAATGATTTGGGAAAAATTGGGCTAAAAAACTCCATATTTGAAAAGCAAAAAATAGATTTTTATCAAAATGAACTAGTTTTGAACTAGAATTAAAATCAATTTGTTTTTGAAATAAATAAATTGAATCTGAAAGTGGTTTTAAAAATAATCAGAATTTCCAATATACGAATTGGAAATGGATTTGAATCGAAATTGTCTTTGGAATATTTCGATGTTGGATTTCGTGATTATACAGATATTGTTATGGGAATTTGAAAGATATATTTATATCGTTATTTCCAATACGATATTTGTTGGTCGTAGAATTTGATATTGAATATAAGCCGATATATTTTCTATTTAGAGCCTTGTATTTAATATCAAATGTGATTTGGATTTGTCATGAATGGTGTCTTCATTAACACTGTTCTTAAGCCCAGTTGAGAAAAGGATTAAATCTTTCTAATTAGATTTAATGAAGTGTACCAATTAAATAATATTAATTGGAATTGAATTTAAATTGGTTTTGGGTTTATCGTGAGCCGTGTTTTGAATAACGCCTGTTCTTTAACCCAATTAATAATAGAAAGTGATTTTGGGTTTATCGTGAATCGTGTTTTAGATGTCATTGATTCTTTAACCCAGTTAAAGACAGGATGTTGATTTTTGGGAAGATTAAAACTAAGTGAATTTTTAATGAATCTTTAATTAGATTGAAATGATCGAGAATGGAGTATCAACAATTTTGCTCCAAAGCGATAGTTAAATCTTTAATTAGATTTGAAAGTGAAATGCTAATTAATTTTACCGATAACACCGTGGTGTTAGAATGGAGTATTACCAGTTTTGCTCCATGGGATGAATAGGTTGGGATTGGGAAATAAAATAAATATTTACTTCGGTGTGGTTCGCTAATCCCGACTAGTTTGGAAAACCATGATATGGTTTGAAATGATATCCAAAGGAAGATTAAAGAATAAATTTAGAAGAATTTATCTTTGATAAAATTAATGGGAAACTTTCCCTAGGAATGTGATTTTGGGAATAAATGAATATTATGAATTGGAATGAGGCGTATATCGTGTTTGTGTAACACGTGTTTATTATATACGCGGGTTATTCGGAAAGGACGGGTTTATACCTATTCCGAATAACCGATTCGACGATAAGTCGAAGATGAAGACGGTGGTTGAAGACCGAAAGTTTTCACATCGTTTGGGTGATTACTGATGATCTTGATTGAGCTGTACACCCAATAGGAGGGAATCAGTTGGTGATCATCCAGACGTACTTGGAGATCGATGGATATGCGAGGAAGGTGCCTCCGGTTTCGTTCAGACCTAGAACGAACTTTTAAATGGACTGTGTGTCTGACATTGGATTTTATTCTGTGTTGATTGATCTCTATTAAATATACATCTGTTTGGCGACGGAGAATTAATTCTCTTGCTTAACGCCCTTCTCTGAGACGTACGAGCTCAGAGGTTGTATATCGATGGACATCAGTCGCATGGAGTGAATTGCCTGTGTGGCACGCCTAAGTGGCAAATGATAAAGGCTTCTGTTGAAAAGCAAAGTCTTGTGGTTGATGATCAAAGCACGGCCTGTGTGGCGCAGCTTTGTGTATAACGTGAATTCGCGAGCCTCACACCTCGGTATGAGTCAAAAACGGGATACGGACCGTTGGGAGAACACGACGTTTCATTCTAGCTATGGGTGATGTCAGTGACCTACCAGCCCTGACATTTATATACTTTTTACCTGTGTGGATGTTGGAATGCGAGGCGCCTCGGATATAGGTCTGTTAGGACCGGGAAACGTGTGTTCAGGAATAACTAATCCTCCAAAGTTAGGTGAGGACCGGCCCAACCGATTCCAAGGATCATAGTGGGGTCCTGAGACATTTGCTAGAGTGTCTCGAAGGAGAGGAGCTTGCCCCTTGCCTCGAATCATGAAGGAAATCCAATTTCCAATACATGATATTCTGGTTTTAATTGTAGAACTAGTATGGCGACATGATATATTGTACCCATTCCGCCTATGATTGATATTTATGATTGAAATTGTTTTGACAATATACACTTATAATAGTATCAAATGATTTGTTTTAAACATACCAAGCATGTTTGGCTATTATAAGGGAAAACCCTTTCCTCCAGCTTGCGTTGCATTGTGTGATGGGACCTGGGTCTTATAATAGGTTCATTTTTCCAAAAAGCATTGCGTTGTTTTTATATGTAAAGACCCGGAAAAATCGAACACTTAATCTTTGATATCGTAACAATTTGTAATAATGTTAAATGTTATAAATGTGATTTTATAACCTTGTTGAACATCTTTTAATCAATAATTAATGATACTAGACTCGTTTTGGAAAATGCTTCCAAAAATATATTTTTGGTAAAATATTGATAAAATGACCAAAAACCGTTTTATCAATAAATGGCTATTTTCTTAATAAAAGTTGTTAAAAAGTTTAGTGAATGTCTAATCAATCATTAGGAAAGTAATTAGCTAGTAAAAGTATTTTTCATATTTATGGTTAACTATTTTGATGATGTCATCATTTTAAAAAATGAGCATTTAAGGAAAGTTTTTGTATTTTGGGTATTTAAATATTCAAATAATGGTTTTATAATTTTTATATGCTTGTTTTAATTATTTAAATAAGTTAATGAATTTATTTCCAAGTTTTGTTTACTTAAATAAATCATTTGATAAAGAACTAAAGATATGACGGGGGTTCAACTTTCAGATTTACAACTTATCGTTGAATAAAAGTTGTTTCAGATCGTTGCAACGTTGGTTGGTACATACATACACATGAATATGCATAAGTATACAAGTATAAGTATATGCATAATTAGTCACATCAAGGGTTTAGAAAATATCCTAAGTGTATGCATATAAGCTTCTTATATGTATACAAATGAATGCTTACATCTTAAAAAGCAAACTTACCATCTCTTACACACCTTTCACTTCTCTTACACCCTTTCACTTCTCTTACACACCATCTCTTATTTCATGAGTGTGTTTATGGTTTTAAGGGCATTTTAGTCTTTTCCCATTCACCTTGCTTTGCCTATAAAAGAAGGGGCATACCTTCTCTTTTCATACACAAAAATTCCTAAGCAAAAGTGAAGCTTTTTAATGGCTTATCTTCATCTTCTTCCTCTTCCTTACTAACTTTCTAAAAGTATACTCAAACCAACTCCAAATCAAGCCAAACTTTGAATGAAACCTTCTTACACCATTACAAGACCTTCTAGCAAGTTAGAAGTTGAAAAATCCAAGTCCATCTCAATTTATATTTTGGCCGTGAGCTATAAGGAAAGAAGCAAGGAAAGGCAAGGAAAGGAAGGAGGTTGCAAGCTTGGATCTTTGTTCTTATTCTTGGATCTTTGTTCTTATTCTTGAATCTTATATTTGCTAAGGATTAAGGTGAGTTTACTCACTATTTAGGACATAAAACATAAACCCTTTTGCATGTTTTTAACTATACTTAAAGTTGCTTGAATGTTGGTAACTTATGTTAAAAATGTTGTCTTGATTCTTACTTTAAAAGTAAGCGACATATGTGATCCATGTTAATGGATTGGAGTGGACTTGAATGGACTTGGAATGGGACTTGAATTGACTTTTATAACAAGTGGAATGGACATGAAACAAAGCACATAAGGATTAGTAGGGAATTGACATATTGTGGACTTGAACTTGAAAGTGCACTTATAGCGATAGTCGATATATATGCAGTTTTAATTGTAGTGTTTTCAATACATTGTATGGAACTTTGTGATGACGTCCTTAGTGATTTCTTATCATATTAAAATGGTTGTTTAACTTGTATGTTAAATTGAAGTAAGTTTGAAAGTGTGTGAAGCTAGAATAGTGATATGAGTGCACTTCCTAATTACTTGTTTATTGAATATCATGGTCACTGTGCTTAATTCTAATAAGCCGACGAGTAGGCTTATCTATCTGTGAGTGTCAAGAATGGGGTGTCTAGGCAAGGGGTGATATGCAACCAGTGCTCTAACTTACCTGGCCTCACTCTTGACCGAGGGATGGTTAAGTTGATAATGTCGGAAACGAGTTAAGTGCACGAAGTGTGATTTCTATAAGCATAAAATGGTTTTGGGTTTGTCGTGACAATGTGTTAATTACATTAGTCTTTAACCCTCTCAGATTATATCATGGAAGTAAATATAATTGAATCTTTAAATAAACATTTAAAGATAAATTATAAAGGATTGTTTTGGGTTTGTTGTAAACATTGTTTTAGCAACACTTGTTTTAAACCCTTGGAATGTAGTTAAACTGGAATATACGGTTTAATGGTTTTGAATATACTTAGATCTTTAATAATTTATTTTAAAGATAGAAACAAGTATAGAAATCTTTCAGAATAAATATATTGAATAAGATGTTTAACTTATAAAAGAGAAGAGGTTCTTTATTAAACAATGGTTTTAATTTCTTTGATTATATTTTAAGAAAAATCTTATAAATTGATTATGGTTATACTTATACCGGAGGCATAAGTATATGAATACGTTTTGTAGTATTGAAGTTATAGATGGAATCTTAGAAGTGAATTATGGATATACTTATACCGAAGGGATAAGTATATGAATACGATTTTAAGTATTCAAGACTATAAAGGGATAGTGAATTAGTAGAATATATACATATACACCTTTTATATGTATAAGTTGAATATATACGCAAGTATATAAAGGAATATTAATCGAGTATGAGTTATTGATCAATAAGCAAAGTCTTGTTAGACAAATGAAGCTTTATTAGATAAAAGAAGTTTACTAATAAAGGAATATTAATCGAGTATGAGTTATTGATTAATAAGGAAGTCTAGTTAGACAAATGAAGTTTTATTAGTTAAAAGAAGTTATACTAATAAAGGAATATTAATCGAGTATGAGTTATTGATTAATAAGCGAAGTCGTATTTGACAAATGAAGTTTTATTAGATAAAAGGAGTTTTACTAATAACAAAAGTTTTAATTACTGAAAGGTTAATTAAATGGGAATGGGATTAGAAGCCGTTGATATGAGTTAACCGTGCTTCAACTGTTTATCATGCTATGTGACTTGATAGTGATTTTATTGTTTAACACGCTTTGTAACCTTGATAGTGCCTTGGATGTTTATTCAATTGTTATGGAAATTAAGCGAGGCTGTTTTCCATATACAATCGTCTATTGTGTGAATTGTAGTCAGTTAATTGACTATAGAACTTGACCTTAAATCTAGCGACTAGTTTTGAGGAGACCGGGATTGGTAAGTGTTCTACTTATCGAAAACCACTTCAAAACTAGTATATGGGTTCTACGTTTTGGAAGCGGATGGGAAGTGAAGGCTATGTGGTGATTCGAGATCTATTGAGATGCTCGAACACATATAGTGATTCTAAGGTCTATGAAAGAATCTATGTGTGATTCCAAGATCTGTTAATGTATTGGAATCCATGTGTGATTCCGAGATCTGTGAAGAAATCTATGTGTGATTCCAAGATCTATTGAGCTGTGGGATTCCAACTGGGAATCCTTGTTCTGTTCGAGTGGTGAAGATTCATGTGAACGATGCTGAACAAAACCTCGACATCGGAAATGGCTAAAAACAGAGTAGGAGCACAATCTGGGGTTTTGCTAACCTACGGCAGGATATATTGACTCCATATCTAGTGTATGCTTATTATCGAATCGTTGCGGGAGCTCTTTGAAGTTGCGCGCGGGAGTTGGGTATATTTGGTTCCACGTGGTGCACTCCGGTGTTTTCGTGCGTGGGCCAGTTGTGTTTACCTTATGGTATATTTCATCTAGAGATATACGACGCTCGGAGGTACTTTCTGACCCTTGTGCATGGAGTTCGGATCTATATTGAGAGATCTTCGATGGAAAATCCAATATGCGAACGTGCCTTATCGGTTTTGTTTGTACACTTAATAGTTGTTGAATGTAACCAATGTAACCATTCCTTCTATGTGAATTTATTTATATTCTACACCCTAGACATTATTTATAATACAACTATACTTCTCATAATAAATGGTTGGTTTCAATTGAGGGGAAAACCGGAGCGGTAATCTGCACAGTTCCCTCAGTGTTGTTACATGCAATATGTATCTTGAGTTTCTCATACCAGACTGATGTCTGACGCTTAGTTTCTGTTTTCCCTAAAACCCTCACGTACTCCTTCGAGTAGACTGAGTATAGCAGGTTTTACTTTGGATGCTTTGGAGCTTCTGGAAGAGAGTTGGAGTTCAACTTACCGTACTTTTTATATCCGCTGCATTATATGTTGTACATCAACAGTGATGAGGACATGTTGTTATGACTGTTCAAGTTGATGATAGGTTGGTCTTCTTTGATAGTTGTAAACATACAGTTTATTTTGTAAAGATCATTCTTTATATTATATGTTATCGTTCCGTTGTGAGATTCTGATATTGTGTCCTCTTCTTCCTTAGTCTATTTTCTTTTTATTTTATTTCACCCTAACTTTTCGTCTTTCCGACACTTGGGTGCTCGGCACATGAATACCGTGGATGTATTAGTGTCGACATTCGAGGGTCAAAAAGTCGGGTCGTTACATTATATATGCACCGGTATTCTTGGGAGGAAACCCGTTCCGTATTATACGGCGTGGTCCCTTGAATCACTCTCTTTTAAAATAAAGATTTATAACTGTTTTAGTTCTCACACCAGTCACATGACTGACCTGGAGTTTATTGTTTTAACCTAAACTCTGGGTGCCCTTATTTTCCGCACGGGCAACTAGTAGTTTTGGTTTTGCAGATTTATATTCACAGGAACCTGGTTTGCAGCTGGAATGATATCCGGAAAGCTCTGTATCCATATATCTCTTTCAGTTGTGTTTTGTATCATTTTTCCGCTGCTATGTAATTTATTGTAATCTCTGATATTTTTATGTTGTATAATATTTATTCGTACTCTGTATATTCTTGTATCTGATGGAATTGTTGTAATATACAATGAAATGTTCTTCTGTTTGCGTTCTTTTTTGTCGTGTTCTCAAGGTAATTCGTGCTTTCCTTACCGGGGAAGTTACGGGTCATCACAATTTACTTGTATTTAGACAATATTATAATATCATAATAATATTGTTTTTAAAAATATTTTGGGTTATCGTAAGGTAAAAACCATCAGTATTTATGTGTGGATCGATCTTACGATTATATTTTCTTTTGAAAAGGATTTTGAAAATTTAAACCGAGTTGTTGGAGTTTACTCACACCAGTCCCATGACTGACTCAGAGTTTTATTTTGTTTGTTTTCCCTAAACTCTTGGGTGCCCAAATTTGTACGAGAAGGCAAGTAGTCGGGATTTTACAGATACCTTGGAGAAGCTTGGAGCATGAGGCTTCAGCATTAGTTATATATAAAATTTATTTCCACTGTGGTATATACGTTACGTACTCTGATGATGATGAATGTAAGTACAAATACAGTTTTGTATTTCAAAGTTATGTTATAATATATTTTATTCGTTCCGCTGTGAGATTCGTGTTTATTCTATTGTTATCTTCTTCCTCTTCTATTCTAATTTTCTTTCTTTATATTTCTCACCTTCTAATTTCTTTCTATTAATGATCTGGTATTTCCAATTCTTGAATAGTCGACATTGTGTTCTACGTTGATTTTCGTGGTCGAAAATCCCGTGGTCGTTACATCTAAGGTTCATATTGGGGAATGGATTCCAACTATGAAATGGTAAGGGTATACCCACTAAATCTGTGCATCTCTAGATAAAATGTACGAAAGGATGTGCTAATTTACACCTTTTCAAATCAGGGCCGACCCTACCCCTAAAATGGGCAGTTTCGAAAGATAACTCTAGTTGATAAACAGCCATAATGGCCCCAAAGCATATAATGATTGAAACACCCCACCTCCGTTAAGGTCACTCACAAAGGGAATGCCTTAACTTCGGTGGAGGGTTATAAGTACATGACACAGAAAAATTTACAAGACAGATAAATTTAAGCAGCGGAAATTCAAATATTTGTTGCATACGTAGTTCAATACAAAAGCATTACATCAAATTGTCTCAAAATAACTTCCAAAACATTACACCATATTTTCTGTCTTGATTATTTAATAAAGAAGCATAAACCATAAATAAAACTGCATAAATCCCCAAGTGTAGTATCCAAAAGCCATAGAAAAGGTAAGAGAGTCCAAATCATACATCTACTTTCTTTTAGATGGCAATGAGTCTGACTAAGCTGGAGTATTCCCTCCTTGTGGACCCGGGAGGGGGGGGGGAACGGAAGAAAAGAAGACGAGAGAAAATGGGTCAGACAATAAGTCTGGTAAGTTCAGTGATTACTAGTATTTAAACAAGGAAAGGGATCATGACAGTGATAACAGAACAAAGGACAATACCCTAATATAAGATAAGAGGAACATGTGATCGCACCCATTACTATAGTCTCTGCACCTACTTAACCATTGGTTCAACCAGCCCCACGTGTTTATAACAAACGATCCCCTTAATGATCGGCTCCTATTCGCATGCATTCATATCCTGTGTCATTCGGCCCCACTTGACTGTAGCTACTTATGCTGGTCCCACCATGGGGTGTATCAGTCCCTCTGGTGGCAACCCAACACGATTCAAGATGCACAGTGTACACTATTGATGCCCAGTGCCTGATTTTTCCACTTCGGAGTACGTGCACGCCTATACTTCGTCGGAACCTACACTGGACCACGAACCGGCGACGTATTGACCGCTTATAATTCAGCCTAGTAATCGTGCCCCACTCTGCCTAGTTTAAGGGTACCATGATACATCTATGTGGGTTACTGCTGAAATGGGTCCCCGTTACTAGGGTTTTCTAATCAACATGTTTATTTGGTTAAGTGTCCAAGTTTACGTAACCCTGCCCATTCGTTGAGTTAACATGTTGAATCGGTTAAGTGTTTTCCTAATTGACTTAACCCTACCAATCCCGACTTAGCTTTAATTTATTAAAGCACCAACCACTCACATTAGACAGGTCTTGTTGTGGTCACTGGATGTGCCGGTCGGTTCCAGGCAGATTTACACCACAACTCACCTCGGGTTCTTTTTGGGCTTGATGCACTAACCACCCACATTAGACAGGTCTTGTTGTGGTCACTGGATATGCCGGCCAGTTCCGGGCAGATTTACACCACAACTCAGTCTAACCTCGGGTTAGGCATATTCGTCTTTTCTAAATTCATATTTTTCTATATATGTCAAATTTCTTTATGTGGATTAAATTTAATTTAATCACGCCATAATTATCTTCTGATTATGCTCACCATAAATGGTATTTCAAATATACCATTTCATGAACAAATCTATGCCATGAATTTTCATATTTTCCCATCGCTACCCCCGTGGAACGTACGCATGAATCACATAAAATGTTGGGCTAGTAAATTACCCCAACCCACAAAGAGGAAAAGGGGTAATAAACAAGGGACATGAAATAAACATAAAATATCATACATTTCAACTTGTCATGTGTAACTTGGCATAGAAGTATCATTAACTTTAATTAAATGGGTAAATGTGAACTTGTGACTAAGTTGGGTCTAAGGGTCATGTAAACTTGACAAAGGTCTAGCATAGAGGTTTAACATATAATAACAGTTTCAACCCACAACTTAGCATATTAAATTATGTACGTCAAAACATAAGAAAGCTATTATAATCATTTTTAATCACAATTTAGCATGATACTTATGTGTTAAAAACATAAGAGGACTAAAATTCCAACTTTTACAACATAATTAGGTTCAACCTAACATGAATATACATGAGTGTTGATCTAACATATAAGCATGTGTTTTAGATCATAAACTTGCAAATAACCACCAATTTATAACATGACATGTTTTACCATTTAATTGGCTAAATAAATCCATTACCCAATCATAATAGATTCCAATAACATGCAATATGTTCATCACCACAAGCATATAGACATGATTAATATACAACATGTTCATTGCCACAAGCATATAGACATGATTAATTACAACGATACATTAAGATAAATGAGAATCAAATCTTATACATAAGCATCATTCTATATCCAAATTACAACATGTCATGATTCAATTGAAAGAATGTTTAAATCTGCGTAATAACCAGCTTACAAACTAAAAAGGAATTCTTGCGTCCTGAAATCTGAATTCTGAAATTGGTAAGCTCGCCTTTGATGTAGATTGTTGAATTTGATAAACTTTTAATTTGATTTTTGATTCAAGTTCTTATCTTGTCTTTCAATTGGTGACGGCTACCCCAAGTTCTCAACTAATGGCATGATAGTTCTAGGATTATTTTTGTGTGATTTTTGGGTTTGAGTATTGGGTTGTTTATATAGAATTTCAATTCAATTTGAGCTGACAGATGATCCTAGGGTTAACCACAGCCATCCAGTGAAGATAGGATGACACCTCAGCCCTAGTGACTCAGCACTAAGTCACAAAATTGTCACCATTTAGATCTGCCCCCCCGGGGGGGGGGGGCAGGTCGACCCCCACGTCGACCTGTAGGGGGGAGGTCGACACTAGGGTCAACCCCCTGGTTGACCTGGGTCCTGGGCGGGAATTTTCCCGCCTAGCCTGCTTCTGATTTCTGATTCGAAATTGAACTTGTTTTCGAGATGTTTGAATTTATTTGAATTTTCTGGAAACTTCCGACATCCATAGCTTCTTCATACGAAGTCCAATTTACGCAAACTCGGACTCTATCTCAACCAGAATTCCGAGATGAACACAATGGCGTAACCCATTTCCCTTATTTCTCACATTTTAAATTAAGTATTCTTGGATTTGTTATTATAATGTTAATAGAAAAATACGGGGTGTTACATTCTCCCCTCCTCTTAGGATTTCGTCCCCGAAATCTTCAAGTTGAGAAGAACTTATATCCTACCATCCAATCACCCATTTACTCAACCATCAAACACATGCATCCATTGTCCTTAAAAGATTTCTAATGCTTCATGATCATATGCATTGTGTTTGTACATGTCCTTATCTAATGCAAAATCAGGCGGTCTACTGATTCAGTTGACCTCCTTGATGCAAATTATGTTAATGCCATGAGTCAATTATGAATGCAATTTTTCCTACTCAAAATTTATTACATGAGTGCACAACCATTCATACAAATGCAACGTCCATATGATAACACATCAAGTTATAATCCATAAACAAATACATATATGCATATGCAATATGGAAGTGACTGAGCCGATCTAATACCTAATGTGTGTGTATATGCATCCAATAGAAACCACTAGCAACCACTTGCAACCATCAATCATAACATGTTTCAATTACATGTTTACATCCAAATGGGTTCCTACCTAAGGATAAAGGACAGGATCGAGAAGATATACCTAAAAAGATAGATACGAGCATAAACTTGAGGAAAAAGAGATTAAAGACGTACCCTCAAAAAGAAAAGGGTAGGTTGCGCGTATTCTGTCCTCAGTTTCTCAAGTCGCGTCTTCCTCGGTGTCGCTCCATTGAACTTGGCGAGCTTAACTTCACGGTTGCGTAGCTTTTTTACCTCTGTTCCCAAGATACGGGTTCGAACTCTCCTCACAGTTGCTTCTCGTTCAACTTCAACTTCCTCTAGCATACTTGGTTCTACCACTTCCGCAGACTCGTGTTAGCACTTCCGCAGGTGAGAGACATGAAAGACATTGTGAACCCGGCCAATCTTTCGGGCAGGTGTACCCTATAATCCATATTCCCAATCTTCTCGATGATAGGGAACGACCCTACAAATCTTGGTGCTAACTTTCCTGTGGATCCAAAGCGAATGACGTTCCTCAAAGGAGATACTTTAAGGAACACCTTGTCTCCAACTTCGAACTCAAGGTCAGTTCTTCTTTTGTCTGCGTAGGACTTCTGTCTATCTTAGGCATTCTTCATTCTTCTTCGTATCAAGTCTACTTTCTCTGAAGTTTCCCTAATCATATCTGGTGTAACAACACGTATTTTTATAACGTGTTATAACTATAAATCAAGGCAGAATTAAATTTTAAAATAAGAATCAAGGGAAAGGGGCTACGCCATTACGTTCATCTCGAAATTCTGCTTGAAAACGAGTTCGAGTTTGCGAAGATCGAAGTCCGTATGACCAAGATATGGCTCTCCAAAGTTTCAAAATATCCCAGAGATCAAAACAGTTCGAATTTCAAGTTCAAAATTTCGAATTTCAAATCCAGACAGCTGGGCGGGAAAAATCCCGCCCAGGTCGACTGGGGAGTCGACTGGGCAGTCGACCCCCCCCCCCCCCCCGACCAAGTCGACTGGGTAGTCGACTTGGGTGTCGACCTGGTCACCTAGCCTGTTTTTGAGCCAGATGTATCTGGTCTCGTTGCATGTCCAGATTCACTCTCTAAACACTATATAAACAGCCCCTGACCCTAGACTTTCTATCACATTCTTGTCCGACCATATGCTGCTGAAGTGCTGACTGGAAGATAGAAAACAAGGAGGCTATTCAGGAATTTGTTAGTGCTACGTTGGTTTGGGGATTTGTTAGAGATTCTACTTCTTATCTTTTTGCTTTCTCATTCTCTAGACTGCGATCTGTAAGCCCTTTGTCACTCTTAGATTTAAACTGTAAATTTAACCTGAACACGATGTAAACTGAAATTATGCCTAAACATGATAACTAAGTTGGATCTACTATTGTATATCTTGGATCTATGACTATCACTTTTAAATCTGTCATTTTGAATCTAGTTTTGTACACCCCAGATCTATTCATCTTAAATGTTGACTTGTGGAATATTAGTATGAACTTGATTTGGATATATTCATGTTTAATCTAAGACCCCTTTACGATCTTTATCTTGCCATGCCTGTGATGTTGAAACTATTATTGGGGTACTATCTTATGTCAATCCTTTACCATGTCTATCACCATGTCTTGTCAAGTTGATGTTGAGACCCTATTTCATATGCCTGTAATGTTATAATCATCATGCTTAACTTGTGAACACCTTTGCCATTCTATGACTATCCTGTTTGTGTTATTCCCTATTTTGACATGTTGTATTAATGCGAATTCACTTACGTTGGGGATACATTTTGGGTAGATTAGGCAAACTTGAAATTGGCTACGGAATTGACATGATATGACATGAAAATATGACATGAAAACTTGACATGAGAATAAGCTTGAAAACATGAATTTGGGACATGACAATTAGATAACTTGAAAATGGCCAACTCGAGGTTGGGTTGAATTTGCAACGTAAATCTGCCCGGAACCGCCCGGCAAATCCAGTAGATGAAAATAATAGGACCCAACGTGAGTAGTTGGTCATATAGCACTTTAAACCCGAGGTTAGACTAGGTTATGGTGTAAATCTGCCCGGAACTGCCCGACACATCCAGTAACCGTAACCAAGTCTAACGTGAGAGGTTTGGGTGCGTTAAGTGAATTAATGCCACATGGTAGGGTTAAGTCATGTATCCCTTGAATATACTTAACCAATTTGACATGTCGATTTGATAGGGTTAAGTCTTGAACTACTTGTATATATACTTAACCAACTAGATACATGTTTGGATAGGGTTAAGTCATGACCTTTTCAATGACAATACTTAACCCATTAGAAATCCTAGCCACGTGGTCCCTTTCAGTAGTAACCCACTTCGAAGTATCACGATACCCTGAGGACTAGGCAGGGTGGGGCACGATTACTGGGATGATTATAAGCGACCAAGAATAACGGCTGAGTAAGGTGCGCCAGTGTAGGATCAGGAGGACTAGGGTCGTGCACTTAGTCCGGAGTTGAAAAAATAGGCATGGGCACCCGTAGTACTACATTGTGCGTGCTTGATTTGTGTCAGTGGTTGACACCCTAGGACCTGATACACCCTAGGGTGGACCTAGCACATGTGACTACATTCCGCGATTGGGCCGTATAACACCGACACACGATGAGTAAAGCCGATCGATTAGGATGGACTGTTGGACCCCGTATTGGGTCATTTCATGTTATTGGGTTTAGGGATCATTTCTGGAATTATACTTGACATGGATTTGGACACTAGTACAGTTAGTGCAGTAAACCTTGTATATGCGATGCCACCCTTATCTTGTTACCTTTTATTATCATGCCAGCCCAGTTATTATCTTTATGTTTAATCTCAGTTTCTCATGTCCAGTTAACTTTATTAGTTTTTTTGTTGATAGTTACTAGGGCTTACCAGTCTTTTTGACTGACCCGTTTTCTTCCACCTCTTTTCTTTCGTTTCCCCCCCAGGTTCTCAGGGAGGAAACCCTAACTCTTAGCTTGGACTTTGCTTGCTTTCGGACAGCTCATGTACGGTTTGGTCTTGAGCTATGCTATGGCTGTACTCATGCTCTTTTTGGGGAATAATATTGGACTTATGTTGTTTTAAGTACTTTGCTTCTTTAGAACTTGATGCAATGGAATAATGACCTGATATTTTGATGTAAGAGGTTTTGACTCTGTTTTCCATGTAATGAGATTTGGTTAAATTTATATCCGCTGCTTTATATACTCTGTTTAATTTATGTTCTGTCTTGTGTTATCTCTGTGCCTGTTTACTAGATAATACCCCTCCAAAACTAGTGCATTCCCTTAGTGAGTGACCCTAGCAGAGGTGGGGTGTTACATTTGGTATCATAGTAGAAGGTTACCAGACTGGGCAAAAGTTTTAAAAACTTTCTGAAAATTATTTTCAAAACCATTTATAAAGAAGCATTTTTCAAGAAAAGTTCTATTTTTAAGAAAAGGCTATTCCCCAAAAGCCATTAGCACTTTCCTTGTTTCCTCGTTTGAATCTTTTTCTTTTCGTTTTTTAGCATGGCCGATCTTAACCTTCCCGAGGGAGTACCCATACCCAGATGGTTCCGAAGGTACTTGGAAGCTAGGGCCAACGATGCGGGCCCGGCAGACATCCCTCCTCCTCCTCCTCCGGTAGCCTCGGTTTCTCCTCCTCCTCCCGGCACCGCCTTCGCTAAAATATGCAAAGACTTTATAGGAATGGGCGGCAAGAGCTTCCTTGGAACTGAGACCTTCACTGAGGCACGAAACTGGTTAAAGGAGACTAAAGACCTGTTCGTTATCTTCGATATGGAGGATCATAGGAAAGTTCAGTTGGCAGCATGGTTGTTGAAAGAGGAAGCTGCATTTTGGTGGGAAGTCACCAATGCTACCAAACCAATTGAGACCTGGGCAGACTTTAGAGAGAGGTTTGGGCTTAAATTCTTATCGTCAGCAGAAGCGAACCTTCAAATGGAGAGGTTCCTGGCACTCAAGCAAGGGGACATGTCTGTTAGGGAGTACGTGAATAAGTTTAATCAGCTTGCTCGGTTTGGCTTGGACTTAGTCAACACGGCTGAGAAGAAGGCTCTACGATTTGCTCGAGGATTGAGCGAGCCACTCCACACTATGGCCATGACTCATGTGCCCATGGGGGCGACCTTTGAAAGCTTGGTGAATATGGCCCTACTTCATGAGGAAGGCAAGGGTGACAAAAAGGAGGTTAAGCCTAATGAGACTCAGAACAAGAAGATTGACTTCAAGAAGGGAGGCAACAAGAATAACAAGGGCAACAACAACAATGCTAACAAGCCACGTGAGATGAGGAAGTGCAACTTTTGTGGTATCACGGGACATATAGCTAAAGACTGTAGGAGGAAGAAAAGAAAGTTGGGTGAATTCTTTCACCGCGAGGATACTGGACACATCAGTAAGGATTGCCCTAAGAAGCAAGGACAGGGGCTAGGGCAGACACAGCGAGCAGGACCTTCTGGAGGGCAGTTGCAGGCTCTCAACACCACTCCAGCTCTTGACCGAGGTAGTAATATTTCTGTAGAAAGCCTTGTTTACATTTCTTAATTTCCTGTTCGAACCTTATTTGACTCTGGCGCATCGCATACTTTTATCTCTTCTGATATTGTTGAAAATCTGCACTTAAGTACTAGTCTAGTTGATGATCCCGTTAGTGTTTCAAATCCGATTGGGGGCTCCGCCCATTTATCTATGATTTGTGTTGATTTGAGGATTTCCATCTTAGGCGTGGAATTCACGTGTAATGCTTATGTTCTCGGATTCATGGGATATGGTTTAATTCTGGGCATGGATTGGTTGTCCAATTATGGAGCTATCCTTGATTGTGAACGAAGGGTAGTGAGGCTCACGACACGCCTTGGTAACATCCTTGAACTTTCTTGTAACCCGAAGGGTCCGGTCATGTTATGTTATCTTGAATCTCTCGAATCGTCCGTCGACAATCTTCAATCTGTGAGGGTGGTCCGAGAATATCCTGATGTCTTTGATGAGGTGATAGGGTTACCACCTAAATGCGAGATAGACTTCCGTATTTATCTGGTTGATAATGCCAAGCCTGTTTCATTGCCCATTAGGCATATGGCCCCGCGAGAAAGAAGAGAGCTCAGTAAACAAATCAAGGAGTTGCTCGAGAAAAATTTCATAAGGCGAAGCTTTTCTGAATGGGGTGCTCCGGTGGTATTCGCTACTAAGGCGGATGGTTCGCTTCGTTTGTGCGTAGATTATCGTGAGTTAAACAAGCCGACGAAGAAGAATAGGCACCCACTACCAAGAATCGATGATCTTTTTGACCAGCTTGTGGGAGCATTTGTATTCTCTCAACTCGATCTAGCCACCGGATTCCATCAGCTTAGAGTGGCTGAGGATAGTATTGACAAGACTGCGTTTAGGACTCCAGATGGATTCTTTGAATGGCTCGTTATGCCGTTCGGTTTGACGAATGCACCCGCGTACTTTGTAGACCTGATGAGTAGGGTGTTTCGGGAGTTCCTTAACAAGTTCGTGGTGGTTTTTGTGGACAATATTCTAATCTTCTCAAAGGATGAAGAAGAGCATGTTAGACACCTCAAGGAAGTCATGGATATGCTTAGAGCACACCAGTTAAAGGCTAAGTTCTCCAAATGCCATTTTTGGAGGGAAGAAGTTCGGTTTCTTGGGCACGTAGTTTCTAAGCAAGGTTTAGCCGTGGACCCCGCAAAAGTAGTTGCGGTACAAGACTGGAAAACTCCTAAGAATGCAACAAAGATGAGAAGCATTCTCGGTTTGGCGGGCTTTTATAGGAAGTTCATTAAGGACTTCGCTAATATTTCATCCCCTCTTACTACGTTAACGAAGAAAAACCTAGCGTTTGCATGGAACATAGAATGTGAGACTGCTTTCCAGAGACTCAAGAGAGCCCTCACCACAGCTCCAGTTTTAGCATTACCCGATGGAGGAAAAATGTTTACGGTGTACACAGATGCGTGCGGCACGGGATTAGGCGCTGTCCTAATGCAAGAAGGAAGAGTGATATGCTATGGGGGTAGACAACTTAAAGTTCATGAGAAGAACTATCCCACACATGACTTGGAGTTAGCCGCGATTGTTTTTGCACTTAAAGATTGGCGCCATTATCTCCTAGGGGAGAGATTCGAGCTGTACACCGACCACAAATCGCTTAAGTATCTCTTTTCGCAAAAAGATTTGAATCTGAGACAACAGCGGTGGATGGAATTCTTGGCCTCATATGACTTCGATATAACTTATACCCCTCGTAAGGGTAACATGGTGGCAGATGCGCTAAGCAGAAAAAGGTTGACTTTGAGCCCCTTATTTGTTGAAAGAAAAAGTGTAGAGTTTATAGCGACCTTTGATTTTACGCATGCTGTTGAGTCATTGACTGGTACGTTAGCATCCCTTGCGCTGAGACCTACGCTTCTAGATCAAGTAGGGACTTCGCAGAAAGAAGACCCACAGATAGTCGAAATCATGGACAAGTTAATCAGTGGTGAGACGTCAAGTCACCTTGGTAGGTATGCCATTAATGACAAAGGATGGCTAAGGCGCGATGGAAGGCTATGTGTTCCACTAGTGGGAGACTTAGTAAATAAAGTTCTCGAAGAGGCGCATCACTCGAAGATGACAATATATCCCGTAGGGGATAAGATGTACAGAGATATGAAACGCATTTTCTTTTGGGCCGGAATGAAAAAGGACGTGGCAGAATTCGTCTCAAAGTGCATGGTGTGCCAACAAGTCAAGGCCGAATCTACGAAGCCCGGTGGGCTATTACATCCTTTGGAGGTCCCGCAATGGAAGTGGGAAAGTATCTCGATGGATTTCTTGGATGGATTGCCTAGGTCGAGGAAGGGGAATACTAGCATATGGGTCATTGTTGATAGAGTACTCACGAAGAGTGCTCACTTCATTCTAGTGAAAAGCAAAAGGACTGCATCATGGCTAGCGTCTATTTACCTTCGAGGGATAGTAAGGTTGCACGGGGTTCCTTCTAGCATAGTCAGTGACCGTGACCCAATTTTCACTAGCCAGTTTTGGAATAGTCTGCAAGAAGCAATGGGTACGCAACTTAATTTAAGTACAGCCTATCACCCTTAGACGGATGGACAGACCGAAAGGGTAAATAGAGTACTAGAGGATCTTTTGAGGCTATGCATTCTTGATTTTGGTGGTACTTGAGAAGACCATCTCCCTCTCGTGGAGTTTGCTTATAATAATAGCTACCAAGCTAGCATAGGGATGGCACCGTTCGAAGCCCTGTATGGAAGACCGTGCAAGTCACCAACTTGTTGGTGGGAGACAACTGACAGACTTATACTTGGGCCTGACATGATACGAGACACTTCTGAGAAGGTGGAGTTGATACGAAGACGAATGAAAGCGGCCCAAGATAGACATAAATCTTATGCGAACAAGAGGAGGACAGACCTAGAGTTCGAAGTCGGAGATATGGTTTTCATAAAAGTCTCTCCTTTGCGCAATGTGGTTCGTTTTGGAGCAATTGGAAAGCTAGCACCGAGATTCGTAGGACCGTTCCCTATCACTAAGAGGATTGGGAAGATAGTCTATAAGGTAGAGTTACCTGAGAGGCTGGCCGGAGTACACAATGTCTTTCACGTCTCGCATCTCCGAAAGGGCCTACATGAATCAGCTGAGGTGGTTGAGCCAAGCATCCTCGAAGGCGTAGAAGTGGAGAAAGAAGTAACGCTGAGGCGAGTTCCTATTCGTATCTTAGGGACGGAGATCAAGAAGCTAAGGAATCGCGAAGTCAAGCTAGTCAAAGTACAGTGGAGTGAAGCCCAAGAAGACGCAACTTGGGAAACCGAGGAGAAGATACGCACGCTTTACCCATTTCTTTTTGAGCGTACTTTCTCGATCTCTTTTTCCTTTGAGCTTGTAAATCTTTCGTATCATGCTACCTATGTTTGTCTTGAGAACCTTAGAACCCTCTTTGGTTGTAAACATGTATTTGAAACATGTTATGGTTGATGTTTGCAAATGGTTGCAAGTGTTTGCAAGTGATTTCTAGTGGATGCATGACACACATTAGGCACTAGATCGGCTCAGACACCTTTTCATGTTGCATTTGCATGGGTGCTTATACTTGTACATGGATGAACTTGTTATGCTATCACGTGGATGTTGCATATGGATGATGTTTGTGCACTCATGTAGAAATTTTAAGTTATGTTAGGAATTTGCATACATGTTGGACTCATTACACTAACATATCTTGCATTAAGGAGGTTTACTGAATCAGTAACCGCCTGATCCTTTGCATTAGATAAGTACATATACACACACATACTGCATATATTCATACAACATTAGAAATCCTTTTAAGGACAGTGGTTGCTCGTGAATGATGTTGTGAGTAGATGGATGTGGATGGTAGGATGCATTCTTTCTAACTTAGAGATTTCGGGGACGAAATCCTTTAAGGAGGGGAGAATGTAACAACCCGTATTTTTATAACGTGTTATAACTATAAATCAAGGCAGAATTAAATTTTAAAATAAGAATCAAGGGAAACGGGCTATGCCATTACTTTCGTCTCAGAATTCTGCTTGAAAACGAGTCCGAGTTTGCGGAGATCGGAGTCCGTATGACCAAAATATGGCTCTCTAAAGTTTCAGAATATCCCAGAGTTGAAAACAGTTCGAATTTAAAGTTCAAAATTTCGAATTTCAAATCCAGACAACTGGGCGGGAAAAATCCCGCCAGCACCCAGGTCGACTGGGCAATCGACCCCACCCCCCAGACCAAGTCGATTGGGTAGTCGACTTGGGTGTCGACCTGGTCACCTAGCCTGTTTTTGAGCCAGATGTATCTGGTCTCGTTGCTTGTTCAGATTCACTCTCTAAACACTATATAAACAGCCCCTGACCCTAGACTTTCTATCACATTCTTGTCCGACCGTATGCTGCTGAAGTGCTGACTGGAAGATAGAAAACAAGGAGGCTATTCAGGACTTTGTTAGTGCTACGTTGGTTTGGGGATTTGTTAGAGATTATGCTTCTTCTCTTTTTGCTTTCTCATTCTCTAGACTACGATCTGTAAGCCCTTTGTCACTCTTAGATTTAAACTGTAAATTTAACCTGAACACGATGTAAACTGAAATTATGCCTAAACATGATAACTAAGTTGGATCTACTATTGTATATCTTGGATCTATGACTATCACTTTTAAATCTGTCATTTTGAATCTAGTTTTGTACACCCCAGATCTATTCATCTTAAATGTTGACTTGTGGAATATTAGTATGAACTTGATTTGGATATATTCATGTTTAATCTAAGACCCCTTTACGATCTTTATCTTGCCATGCCTGTGATGTTGAAACTATTATTGGGGTACTATCTTATGTCAATCCTTTACCATGCTTATCACCATGTCTTGTCAAGTTGATGTTGAGACACTATTTCATATGCTTGTAATGTTATAATCATCATGCTTAACTTGTGAACACCTTTGCCATTCTATGACTATCCTGTTTGTGTTATTCCCTATTTTGACATGTTGTATTAATGCGAATTCACGTACGTTGGGGATACGTTTTGGGTAGATTAGGAAAACTTGAAATTAGCTATGGAATTGACATGATATGACATGAAAACATGACATGAGAATAAGCTTGAAAACATGAATTTGGGACATGACAATTAGATAACTTGAAAATGGCCAACTCGAGGTTGGGTTGAATTTGCAACGTAAATCTGCCCGGAACCGCCCGGCAAATCCATTAGTTGCAAATAATAGGACCCAATGTGAGTAGTTGGTCATATAGCAATTTAAATCCGAGGTTAGACTAGGTTATGGTGTAAATCTACCCGGAACCGCCCGACACATCCAGTAACCGTAACCAAGTCTAATATGAGAGCTTGGGGTGCGTTAAGTGAATTAATACCACATGGTAGGGTTAAGTCATGGATCCCTTGGATATACTTAACCAATTTGACACGTCGATTTGATAGGGTTAAGTCTTGAACTGCTTGTATATATACTTAACCGACTAGATACATGTTTGGATAGGGTTAAGTCATGACCTTTTCAATGACAATACTTAACCCATTAGAAATCCTAGTCACGTGGTCCCTTTCAGCAGTAACCAACTTAGAAGTATCACGATACCCTGGGGACTAGGCAGGGTGGGGCACGATTACTGGGCAGATTGTAAGCGACCAAGAATAACGGCTGAGTAAGGTGCGCCAGTGTAGGTTTAGGCGGACTAGGGTCGTGCACTTAGTCCGGAGTTGAAAAAGTAGGCATGGGCACCGGTAGTACTACATCGTGCGTGCTTGATTTGTGTCAGTGGTTGACACCCTAGGACCTGATACACCCTAGGGTGGACCTAGCACATGTGACTACATTCCACGATTGGGCCGTATAACACCGACACACGACGAGTAAAGCCGATCGATTAGGATGGATTGTTGGACCCTGTATTGGGTCATTTCATGTTATTGGGTTTAGGGATCATTTCTGGACTTATACTTGACATGGATTTGGACACTAGTACAGTTAGTGCAGTAAACCTTGTATATGCGATGCCACCCTTATCTTGTTACCTTTTATTAACATGCCAGCCCAGTTATTATCTTTATGTTTAATCTCAGTTTCTCATGTCCAGTTAACTTTATTAGTTTTTATGCTGATAGTCACTAGGGCTTACCAGTCTTTTTGACTGACCCGTTTTCTTCCACCTCTTTTCTTTCGTTTCCCCCCCAGGTTCTCAGGGAGGAAACCCTAGCTCTTAGCTTGGACTTTGCTTGCTTTCTGACAGCTCATGTACGGTTTGGTCTTGAGCTATGCTATGGCTGCACTCATGCTCTTTTTGGGGAATAATATTGGACTTATGTTGTTTTAAGTACTTTGCTTCTTTAGAACTTGATGTAATGAAATAATGACTTGATATTTTGATGTAAGAGGTTTTGACTCTGTTTTCCACGTAATGATATTTGGTTAAATTTATATCCGCTGCTTTATATACTCTGTTCAATTTATGTTCTGTCTTGTGTTATCTCTGTGCCTGTTTACTAGATAATACCCCTCCAAAACTAGTGCATTCCCTTAGTGAGTGACCCTAGCAGAGGTGGGGTGTTACATCTGGCCTAAGTATGAGCTTGTCTGTGGACTCCCACCAGCAAGTTAGTGACCTGCCCGGTCTTCCATATAAAGCTTCGAAAGGTGCCATGCCTATGGTGGCTTGGTAGCTATTATTGTACGCGAATTCCACCAAAGGTAGATGATCCTCCCATGTACCTCCGAAGTCAATAATGCATAACCTCAAGAGTTCTTCTAATACTCTGTTGACTCTTTCCGTCTGGCCATCTGTTTGAGGGTGATAGGCCATGCTTAAGCATAACTGTGTGCCTACAGCCTCTTGTAAACTCTTCCAAAACTCGCTCGTGAAGATAGGGTCTCGATCACTCACTATGCTGGAGGGTATCCCATGGAGTCGAACTATCTACTTAATATATATGGATGCTAGAGATGAGGCAGTCCTTCTACTCTTGACGGGTATAAAGTGGGCGCTTTTTGTGAGCCTGCCCACTATTACCCAAATGCCGGTATTGCCCCTTCTTGACCTAGGCAACCCATCTATAAAGTCCATCGAGATGCTATCCCATTTCCACTGTGGGACCTCTAGAGGATGGAGCAGACCACCAGGCATCTTCTGCTCCGCCTTGACTTGTTGGCATATTAAACACTTAGAAACAAATTCAGCTACGTCTCGCTTCATGCCATTCCAAAAGAAAACTCTTTTGATGTCTTTATACATTTTGTCTCCGCCTGAGTGTATGGTCAGTTTGGAATGGTGTTCCTCTTCTAGAACCGCCTTTACCAAGCCCCTTGCTTGTGGGACACATAGTCTTCTATCTCGTCTCAACCAGCCCTTGGCATCAATGGAGTATCTATTAAGGTGACTAGAAGTCTCACCCCTAATTTACTTGTCCACCACATCGGCTAGCTGAGGGTCTTCTCTTCGCGCGGCTCCGATTGAGCCTAATAGAGTTGGCCGCACTTCTAACGTTGCTAGCAAGCCAGGTACAAAGTCAGTGGAGGGTCTGAAGTTAAAGCTTGCTATGAACTCCAAGCTTTGCCTTTCCACAAAGAGAGGGCTTGAGTTCAGTTTCTTTCTACTCAAGGCGTCAACTACTGCATTGCCCTTGCCAGGAGTATAGGAAATCTCAAAATCGTACGAGGCAAGAAACTCCATCCATCTTTGCTGCCTCAAGTTGAGATCTCTCTACGAGAATAGATATTTCAATGATTTATGGTCAGTATACAGTTCAAATTTCTCACCTAGAAGATAATGGCGCCAAGACTTAAGCGCAAAAACGATGGCTGCCAACTCTAGGTCGTGGGTTGGGTAGTTTTTCTCATGTACTTTCAACTTTCTTCCACCATAAGCCACTACGTTCCCTCCTTGCATCAGAACAGCGCGTAGTCCCGTTCCACATGCATTTGTGTATACTGTAAACATCTTTCTTCCATCAGGCAATGTCAGAACTGGGGTTGTTGTTAGAGCCCTTTTCAAATGTTGGAAAGCAATATCGCAATCCAAATCCCAATTGAAAGCTAGGTTCTTCTTTGTCAACCTTGTAAGTGGAGCTGAGATTTTTGCAAAATCTTTGATAAATTTTTGATAAAAGCCTACTAGCCCGAGAAAGCTTCGGACTTTGGTTGCGTTTCGAGGAACCTTCCAATCTTGCACAACAACCACTCGCGGGGTCCACAGCTATCCCCTCTTTGGACACCACATGTCCAAGGAACCTAACTTCTTCTCTCCAGAAATGGCATTTGGAGAATTTCACCTTCAATTGATGTGCACGGAGAGTATCCATGACTTCCTTTAGATGCTGAGCATGCTCTTCCTCATTCTATGAGAAGATCAAAATATCGTCTACGAAGACCACCACAAACTAATTGAGGAACTCTCGGAACACCCTGCTCATTAAATCAACGAAGTAAGCGGGTGCGTTTGTCAAGCCAAAAGGCATGACAAGCCACTCGAAGAAACCATCGGGAGATCTAAATGCGGTATTATCAATGCTGTCTTTAGCCACTCTTAGCTGATGAAACTCGGTAGCTAAATCTAATTGGGAGAAAACCGATGCACCTACAAGCTGATCGAACAAATCATCTATTCTTAGGAGTGGGTGTCTATTCTTCTTGGTCAGCTTGTTTAGCTCCCTATAATCAACGCACAGGCGAAGCAAACCATCAGCTTTGGTTGTGAACACTACCGGAGCACCCCATTCAGAAATACTCCATCTTATGAACCCCTTTTCCAGCAACTCTTTGATTTGCTTGCTGAGCTCCTTTCTCTCCCTTGGGGCCATGAGCCTAACGGGTAAAGCAACAGGCTTTGCATTATCAACAAGGTATATGCGGAAGTCTATCTCCCGCTTTGGAGGTAAGCCCTTTACTTCTTCAAACACATCCGAGTATTCACGGACTATCCTTACAGACTGCAAGTTCTCAACATACGCATCAAGAGATTCTAGATAACTAAGGATGACGGAGTTCATGGGATTACAAGAAATTTCGAGAGTGTTACTGAGGCGAGTCATGAGTCTAACCACTCTCTTTTCACAATCGAGGACGGCACCATTACTGGATAGCCAGTCCATGCCTAGAATCAACCCATAGCCCGTGAAGCCCAAAACAAAGGCATTACATCTAAATCCAATGCTTAGTGTAGATATTTTCAAATCCAAACAAACCATTGACAAATAAGCTGAGCCCCCAATTGGATTTGAAACAACCAAGGGATCCTCTACTATACTGGTGTCTAGGTGCAGAGATTCCACTAAAGCAGTAGATATAAAAGAGTGTGATGCGCCAGAATCAAATAGTGTACGAACAGGATGATAAAAAAGATAGACTAAACATTCGAAAGAAATATTTCTACCTCGTTCTTGCGGAGGTGCCGTGAGAGCGTGAACTTGTCCTCCAGAAGAAGGTCCAACTCCCTGCCCTTGCTTCCTTGGCCAGGCCCTAGCCATGTGTCTTGCCTCACCACAGTGGAAACAGCCACCCATCTTCCTTTTCTTCTTCTTGCAGTCTTTGATCAGATGCCCGGGAATGCCACAGAAATTACACTTTCCCTTTTCACGGGGTTTGTTGTTCTTCCCGCCTTACTTTGAATCAACCTTCTTGTTCTACGACCCTTCCCCCTTCTTTTCTTGAGGCACTTACGCTTTTGCCTCATTCTTGCTCTTGTCTTCCTCATGTAAGAGTGTCATGTCCACTAACCTCTCGTAAGTAGCCCCCATAGGTATATGGGTCATAGCCAAGCTGTGAAATGGCTCATTCAATCCCTTGACAAAACGAAGAGCCTTCTTATGAGGAGTATTCACTAAGTCCAGTCCAAATCAGGCCAGCTGATTGAATTGATTGACTCCTTGACCGTCATACTTCCTTGCTTAAGAGATAAGAACTTTTCCAGCTGTAAACTTCGTTCAGCTTGTGAGAGGAATTTCATCTCAAACCTTATTCTGAAATCCATCCATGTTTCAAATGGTCTTTCAGCATTAGTGACTTCCCACTAATAGGAAGCTTCATCTTTGAGCAACCATACCGCCAACTGTATCTTCTGCCTATCGTCCACCTCGAAGATAACGAACAGATCCTCGGTTTCTTTGAGCCCCTTCCTTGCTTCTACGAATGATTCAGTTCCCTTGAAATCCTTTCCACCCATGGCCCTAAAGTCTCTACAAATCTTTGAGAAAGCATTTGCGCGAGGAGGAACCGCTGCAGCTGCAGGAGGAGGAATATCTGCTGAGCCTACGTCGTTGGCCCTAGCCTCTAAGTACCTCCTGAACCAGCCAGGTATCGGTACACCCTCTGGAAGGTTAAGATTCCCAGACATGCTGAAACGAAAAAGAAAAGATTCAAAATGAAGGATAGAAAGATAGTGCATATGGCTTTGGGGATTATGCCTTTTTAAATTTAAAACAACACTTTTCCTTGTAAAATGCTTCTTTATATTTCTTTTTGAAAAATAGTTTTCAAAAACTCTTATCTGATCTAGTAAACCTTTGCTCTGATACCAAGTGAAACACTCCACCTCCGTTAAGGTCACTCACAAAGGGATTGCCTTAACTTCGGCGGAGGGTTATAGGTACAAGACACAGAAAAATTTACAAGATAGATAAATTTAAGCAGCGGAAATTCAAATATTTATTGCATACGTAGTTCAATACAAAAGCATTATATCAAATTGTCTCAAAATAACTTCCAAAACATTACACCATAATTTCTGTCTTGATTATTTAATAAAGAAGCATAAACCATAAATAAAACTGCATAAATCCCCAAGTGTAGTATCCAAAAGCCATAGCCAAGGTAAGAGAGTCCCAATCATACATCTACTTTCTTTTAGCTTGCAAAGAGTCTAACTAAGCTGGAGTATTCCCTCCTTGTGGACCTGGGGGGAGGAGGGAAACAGAAGAAAAGAAGACGAGAGAAAATGGTCAGACAATAAATCTGGTAAGTTTAGAGATTACTAGTATTTAAACAAGGAAAGAGATCATGACAATGATAACATAACATAGGACAATACCCTAATATAAGATAAGAGGAACATGTGATCGCACCCATTACTATAGACTCTGCACCTACTTAACCATTGGTTCAATCAACCCCACGTGTTTATAACAAACGATTCCCTTAATGATCGGCTCCTATTCGCATGCATTCATATCCTATGTCATTCGGCCCCGCTTGACTATAGCTACCTGTGCTGGTCCCATCATGGGGTGTATTAGTCCCTCTGGTGGCAACCCGACATGATTCAAGATGCACAGTGTACACTACTGATGCCTAGTGCCTGATTTTTCCACTCCGGATTACGTGCACGCCCATACTTCGTCGGAACCTACACTGGCCCACCAACCGCCGACGTTTTGACCGCTTATAATTCAGCCCAGTAATCGTGCCCCACCCTGCCTAGTTTCAGGGTACCATGATACATCTATGTGGGTTACTGCTGAAATGGGACCCCGTTACTAGGGTTTTCTAATCAACATGTTTATTTGGTTAAGTGTCCAAGTTTACCTAACCCCGCCCATTCGTTCAGTTAACATGTTGAATTGGTTAAGTGTTTTCCTAATTGACTTAACCCTACCAATCCTGACTTAGCTTTAATTTATTAAAGAACCAACCACTCACATTAGACAGGTCTTGTTGTGGTCACTGGATGTGCCAGTCGGTTCCAGGCAGATTTACACCACAACTCACCTCGGGTTGTTTTTGGGCTTGATGCACTAACCACCCACATTAGATAGGTCTTGTTGTGGTCATTGGATATGCCGGTCGGTTCCGGGAAGATTTACACCACAACTCAGTCTACACTCGGGTTAGGCATATTCGTCTTTTCTAAATTCATATTTTTCTATATATGTCAAATTTCTTTATGTGGATTAAATTTAATTTAATCACGCCATAATTATCTTTTTACTATGCTTACCATAAATGGTATATCAAATATACCATTTCATGAACAAATCTATGCCATGAATTTTCATATTTTCCCATCGCTACCCCCGTGGAACGTACACATGAATCACATAAAATGTTGGGCTAGTAAATTAGCCCAACCCATAAACAGGAAAAGGGGTAATAAACAAGGGACATGAAATAAACATAAAATATCATACATTTCAACTTGTCATGTGTAACTTGGCATAGAAGTATCATTAACTTTAATTAAATGGGTAAAGGTGAACTTGTGACTAAGTTCGGTCTAATGGTCATGTAAACTTGACAAAGGTCTAGCATGGAGGTTTAACATATAATCACAGTTTCAACCCACAACTTAGCATATTAACTTATGTATGTTAAAAAATAAGAAAGCTATTATAATCATTTTTAATCACAATTTAGCATGATACTTATGTGTTAAAAACATAAGAGGACTACAATTCCAACTTTTACAACATAATTAGATTGAACCTAACATGAATATACATGAGTGTTAATCTAACATATAAGCATGTGTTTTAGATCATAAACTTGCAAATAACCACCAATTTATAACATGACATATTTTACCATTTAATTGGCTAAATAAATCCATTACCCAATCATAATAGATTCCAATAACATACAATATGTTCATCACCACAAGCATATAGACATGATTAATATACAACATGTTCATCGCCACAAGCATATAGACATGATTAATTACAACGATATTTTAAGATAAACGAGAATCAAATCTTATACATAAGCATCATTCTATATCCAAATTACAACATGTCAATATTCAATTGAAAGAATGTTTAAATCTACGTAATAACCAACTTACGAACTAAAAAGGAATTCTTGCGTTCTGAAATCTGAATTCTGAAATTGGTAAGCTCGCCATTGATGTAGATCATTGAATTTGATATTCTTTTAATTTGATTTTTGATTCAAGTTCTTATCTTGTCTTTGGATTGGTGACGGCTACCCCAAGTTCTCAACTGACAGCATGATAGTTCTAGGATTATTTTTGTGTGATTTTTGGGTTTGAGTATTGGGTTGTTTATATAAAATTTCAATTCAATTTGAGCCGTCAGATGATCCTAGGTTTAACCACAGCCATCCAGTGAAGATAGGGTGACACCTCAGCCCTAGTGACTCAGCATTGAGTCACAAAATTGTCACCATTCAGATCTTCCTGGGGGGGGGGGGGGGGCAGGTCGACCTGTAGGGGGGAGGTCGACACTAGGGTCAACCCCCAGGTGGACCTGGGTCCTAGGTGGGAATTTTCCTACCCAACCCACTTCTGACTTCTGATTCGAATTTGAACTTGTTTTCGAGCTGTTTGAATTTATTTGAATTTTCTAGATACTTCCAACAGCCATAACTTCTTCATCCGAAGTCCAATTTACGCAAACTCGGACTCTATCTCAACCAGAATTCCGAAACGAACACAATGGCGTAACCCATTTCCCTTAATTCTCACATTTTAAAATAAGTATTCTTGGATTCGTTATTATAACGTTAATAGAAAAATACGGGGTGTTACAATGATATCGACTCTATATATGAAATTATCATATCCTAGTGGGAGCGAGCCATGTAGCTTTTTGGTTTTTCCATTATTTATCTGGTTACCGGTAGATAGGGCTAAACATTACAATTTACCATATAAATAGCTTTATATCTTGGAATGCTAACATTCCCTTCCTAGAGGATATGCAATGCTAGCATTCATCTATACGAGTTCGTTCTGACGTGAACAAAACTGAATAACTCCATCTTCAATCATCTTCAAGATATTTCTAGTTTGAAACAATTAGCTGGATGAAGTGATTTTCGAGCAATGTGGTCCGATCCTGGCCTCTTTAAAACGACAATTGAACTTTGAAACCAAATTTGATAGTCACGTACTACATTATCAAATATATGTAAACAACAATCATGCAAGGATTTAAATTCTCATAATAATCACCAAGACTTTTTAAAATGAATCTCTCACTTATAAAATCTCATTTGAAAGTTTAAAATATTCATATAATTATCTCACTTACCTAAGTATATTTACAAAACATTATATTTTCAATACTTAGAACATATACTCATAACTTATATTGTAGATAAGTCCATTCGTAAAACTTTCTTATTTCCAAATCATATTTTAAGGATCAAACAAAGTAATTTAAAGATAAATGGATATAAGAATACAAAACTTGATTCCATTGGTGTGTTGAGTGCAGAACAAATGTCTATACCACTGTAATTAAGAAAATCAAATTTCGAAGAATCAAATCTCAATTCCTTTTATAAATCTTTTCGATATATCTTTCTATAAAATTACTTATTAAAAATATATTCATACTTGTAAACCCCTTTTTAAATAAATTATTTATATTAAAAAAGGTCTATATTTAACATACTTTATTTTAGTGATTTCTGATTCTCAATATATAGGTAAGTAAAAGTTTTATTGAAAAACTAGATTAGTAGATAATATATTATTATTGGAAAATAAAAGCACTTTCAAATCTTATAAAAGAATGATTTCTTATATTAAACTAATACAAATAAAATAAATTATTTTATTTAAAAAATATCATTAATGGATAATTAATAAATATTCGAATAATTAATAAATCTTCAAACCATATAAATAAATGATTATTAAATTTAAACAAAATAAATAGTCATTATTATAAATAATGATACTAAATCTTTAAATCCTTATCAAATACATTGTAATTGATTACTTTTGACAATATGAATAAATAATTATAATCATTATTGATAAAAAAATATTAAACTTAAAACATTATTAATATGATAATTATTCAACTTCAAACCTTATTAACAAAGTAATAATTTAAACTTTCAATAAATAACTATTAAATCTTCTCTTAAATGTAAATTAATTAACATTAAACACCACTATAAAACAATATAAAATACTTCCAATAAATAATTATTAACTTATAAACATGATTAATATATGAATTTACTTTATTTTAAAACATTATTATATAATTACTCTCTTTTTTAAAACACTGTGAAATATAAATAAATAATTATTTAAAAAAATTGTCTCAAATGAACTTACCAACTATAGTTACATGATGGTTATATCTCATCTCAGAGAAACCATAAGCAACTATAGCCTAAAATCCATATATTTAAAACATTTGTTTCATAAAGGTTAGTAATCACAACATTACTTAAATAAACTACCATATATTCAATTTATCTTCTCGTCAACATGCTACTTACCTAAATTGGCATGTGTAAATAATTAAACAATTAGCATTTAATAGCTAATATAACTTTAATTCAATTTTAATTAACTGGCACAAATAAAATGCCCGAATAAATATAATAGTAGAACATTGTATGAAACGACCCAAACTCGCCCTTACGGGAAAGCCCGGATTGAGTTGAGAACACGACAAATCATAACACAACAGAAGAACATTTCATTGCTTATTACAACAATTTACATCAGAGTACAAGAATATAATAGAGTATGAATAAATAATATGCATCAGAAAAATATCAGAGATTTAAATTACATTAGTAGCGGAAAAATAATACATAACACAACTGAAAGTAATACATGGATACAGAGCTTTCCGAATATAGCTCCAGCTGTAAATCCAGGATCCTAGAAAAGAAATATCTGCAAAAACCCAACCACTAGCTGCCCGTGGGGAGAACAGGGGCACCCAGAGTTTTGGTTAAAACAATAAACTCCAGGTCAGTCATGGGACTCGTGTGAGAACTAAAACATTTATATAAAACTTTATTTTAAAAATAAAGTAAATCAAGGGACCACGCCGTATAACATGGAACGGGTTTTCTCCCAAGAATACCAGTGCACAAAACAAACAGCGTAATGCTTTTTGAAAAATAAAGCTATTATAAGACTTAGGTCCCATCACACAATGTAACGCAAGCCGGAGGATAGAGTTTTACCTTATAATAGCAAAACATGCTTGGTACGTTTAAAACAAATCATTTTGATATTACTATAAGTATATAGTGTCAAAATGACTTCAAATATAAATGTATCAATCATAGACGGCATAGTATCCCACACTACTATGTCGCCATATAGGTTTACAATCAAAACTGAAATGTCATGTATTGAAAATTGGATTTCCGTCATGAGTCGAGGCAAGGGATGTACTCCTCGCCGGCTTCGAGACACTCTAGCAAATGCCTTAGGGTTCCCCGCAATGAACCCTTGGATCCTCCAAGGTCGGTCCTCCCTTATGTTTGAGTATTAATTATTCCTGAACACACGTTTCCCGGTCCTATAGGACTTATCCATCGGCTCCGTAGTAACCGACATATCCGAGGCGCCTTGCTATCTATCATCCACATAGATAAAAATATAATAAATGTCTGGGCTCCATACCATGACACCACCCACAGCTAGAAGGAAACGTCATGCACTCCTTGGGTCCTTTATCCCGTTTTTGACTCATACCGACGTGTGAGGCTTGCGAATTAACGCTGTACACAATGCTATGCTATTTAAAGCCGTGCTTTGATCATCAACCACAAGAATCTGCTTCTCAACACAAGCCTTGATCATTTGCATTTCAGCATGCCATAATGACAATTCATGCCATGCGATTGATGTATATCGATATATAATCTCTAAGCTCGTACGTCTTAGAGAAGGGTGTTAAGCAAGAGAATAAATTCTCCGCCACCAAACAGATATATATTTAATAGAGATCAATCAACATAGAATAAAATCCCATATCACTACACCATAATGGCTATTTAGCAACTCTTATTTTTTTCAACTGCCAACACTTATATGTGTTGTAGACCAGTGACACTAATATGTGTTGCTATAGTAAAAATGTGTCATCAAAAATGTGCCAAAACTTCTATATGTTGCTATGTCTGGTCAACTTTTATATTCTAAGGGCAAAAGGGTAAGTTCTCACATGTAACCCTAATAGGTGCCTCAACGCTTATTCCTCCAAGGCCGCATCTCTTTCCCTTTTATGGATTTATCGTCAAAACCTTTTCTTTCGGTTTCTTCATCTGCAGCGATAAAAAAAACCCTCTATCGAGGTTACAAGTTCGCGAGTGATTAAAGGAGGTTCTAATTCGTTGAGGAGTTCGAGTGAGATGCTGATTGTGGTGATTTTGACGAACATAATTATCTTCGATTTGAGGTGAGGTTACTCAGGCATTCGGGTGAGATTCGGCGATTAGGAGAGTCACGGTGGCATTGAGTGATTATAGGAGAGGTTTCAGTTTGTTGTTGTGTAATAATGGCGCTTTGACGAGGGTTAGAGGCGTTGTTTGGGGTTTAAAGGTTGATGATAGTGGAAGTATAGGGAGATGAAACTGCGAAAGGTGGTTTTTTTGGTGTTGAGTGAAAGGTAAGCCAATTGTTGATGGTTGTTAGGTGATGATGGCGAAGGTGTTTGGGTAGTTATGTTGTTTCGTTGTATAGACGATGACATCACAATCTCATTTTGAATGATTCATTCTCCTCTTAAGCTGATAAATGAATCATTACTTTGTCTGTGTTATTTGTCTCGGCTAGTCCTTTGTTTTCATCATGGAGATGGAGGTTGTTCTTCATCTCCTGAAGGCATTATCTGCTACTTATCTTTTTTGTTTGCTTTAGTCTTATAAGTTGTTCTCTTTCTCCGGTTTTACTTGCACACGGGCACGTGCACATATGGTTTAGTACTTAATTCTAATGCTTGTTACAATATTTTGTAATTGAAATATTTATTTTGGATCTAGTTGTTTTAATCTTTTATTCAACGCTGCATTATCCTAAAAAGTAAGTTCTACTACAATATAACAATGCATTGTGATTTTTTTAGTAGAAAGTTCGATAAAATTACTACAATATAACAATGAATTGAGATACTGCTCATAGTTTTAACATAAAACCAGGGAAAATACCCTATCATCTACATTGCATTGCAGGAAGTCACAGAGACAATGACCAACTACTCCTAGAAAATAGAATAAAAATTTACAGTACCACTGCTCGGGGATCAACAACGACTTAACAATGGTATTGCGCATACCATCAGCAAGGAGGAACATGTGACCAGCATCCGGAAGCTCGTGATACTTTATCCAAGACAGCTTTTGGGCAATGTACCTTGAAATGGCCACCGGCACTATTCGGTCCTCAGTACCATGCCACAGGTGAACAGAACCTCCTTCGTTATGATAATTGTACACTGTTTTACACTACTTTTTGATTAATGACTATAGTTTATCTATTTTCGCCTTAATTTTGGTACTAAATTTGTGGTCTTCACCATTAGTAATTAGAGTGAACTCACAACAACAATAAGAAATTTTGCAATTAAAAAGAACACTAGGATAGTTGTATGAATGGATATCGACAAGTGCTAACTGTACATGATATAAATTCTACTGTTTATTTCTCCACATGTTTCACTTTTGAATCTTATATGGAAATACTATTAGTGTGATTTGTAATTAAATAACAGTTTACTTTTACATGGTATGTTCCGTGTACACTCTGCATAGTTTTGTTTTTGGCTTTTATATTATGTTGCTTTGGTTTGGGTATAGTTGTTGCATGTGTACTAAAACTTCCTTCATATTATTCTGCTACAAATTTAATACTCGATTGTAATGGATTCTTGCTTTTGTTATATCAAATCTGAAATATGTGATCAAAGTACAATAAAAACTATAGCTTTATTAGTTTGGCTAGCTTGAAAGAAATTTTGCCAGAACTTTGTGATTTCTATACCCATTTATCACTGTTTTGATTTTGTTTTGGTTGGATCTTGTGAATTAGATGGGTTATATGAAATGGTAAGTAGGAGTTATATGAAAACGAGATTGCATAGTTTATAAACTAAGAATTGTTTGATTTTCATAAACTAATCTTAATGTCCAGTTTATGAATTAAGCTCAATGATAAGTTTTTAAATTGATACTTGCTCATTTTTTAAACTGAGATCTGCTCATTTTTCTGTTACACGGAAATAGTATAAGTCTTATTGCACTTGCACATTCAACTGCAGTTATTGTCTTATTGCAGCTTCTTTACAGAATAATTTAGCAAAACAAAAATACTAGTGAAAAGAGCAATATCACTAAACGAAGTTACAGCCATGTCTCTTTTTTGCTTTGAAGGCATATGACTACGAATTTTTTAAATGCTTGAAAGGCGATATTTCTCGAAACTGAGCGAGAAACTGTGCATTGCTCAGTTTGCTCGAAACTGGGCAATGCTCATTTTCGAGCAAAACTGAGCAATGTTTGCTCGAAACTGAGCATTGCCCAGTCAAGCAAAACTGAGCAATGTTTGCTCGAAACCGGGCAATGCTCGGTTTCTAGCAAAACTTGGATGTGCTTGTGACCCCATGTAGGCTGGTAGCATTGTTGTGGTAGTTTCACTAGTCGATCATTTTGCATGCCACACCTATTTGTAGGACAGTATGTATCGTTATGACTTGATATAGTCTCTTTGGACTAATCCAAATTTTAGATCATTTATAATAATTCAGACCCATAAGCAATGGGAATAATAATAATAATTTTACACTGTTGTTTTTAAGCGTACTAAGTTCACAAAATCAAGCAATGGGAATAATAAACAAGGCACTAGAGTTTCTTTATTACCTATAAGTAATGAAGGAAAGGAGAAAGATGTCAGGTTAAAATTGAAAAAATAGTATTGCCATTTCTTGTGCGGTTTTCACGGCTATGCATATATTGTAATTTACTATATAACAAAGATATACTTGAAGAACCTGAATGGTTTATTTAACATATTTTCCATCATTTAAAACAGTGATTGATATTCATAGAAAGTTTTCAATATTTTACACTATTGGAACAACACATGCAAATGGCGGCCAGTATATTGCTAATTATGTTTTAAGCCTTATGTAAAGAACAGCTGAGGAGAAGTATATGGTATTAAATATTAATATATCACCTGGTATTAACTACTTATTATACGCGCTCGAAGTTATACCACATACCAATTGTATGCTAGACCAAGTCATTTAGTATGATATACGACCTTTAAGCCATCGCCTTATTTTGAAGTATGAGTTAATTGTCACATTATATATGGGCAACATCAACTATGGAAATACACCAATTCAGACTTATGCAGGTGATGGGTGAGCGACAAAAAAAAACTTGTTTCATTTGCTTTTTGTATCAGTGCACCTCTGCCCTGCATAAAGAAGTATGAATTTGCAGTCATGTTATACAAGGACATGTGTATAACTACATCAATGCAGACTTTACAGATGATTAATGAGCGATGAAATGCTCATTTCATTTTCTTTTTGAATCAGTGCACGTGCACTATCAGCAATTTGATAGAGGCAACATTTTAGTTTGGTCTTTGAAATAGAGCAATAGATAAATCTTGAAACTGAATGACGTTTCTATCCAGCATGCAACAACAAAAATAATGTTACAAAGGATAATAATTTATCTGTAGGATGTTATAGTGTCTTGTGCTACTGATATTTTTATCTTGATCTTTTAGTTCAGACAACATAATTTATGGTGACCTTATAAAGTATATGCATCATCTTTGATGCAAGGTCTTTGGATCATGGAGCGACTACAGTGGTGTTTTACCACTCAACTGTTCCATGTTGAACAAGAAATTTGAGTACACTAAAGTATAGGCATGAGTTTCCATTACCACTTTCTTATTATATTAGCACGCATCTTGTTCTACTAATATTTTTATCCTCTTCAACTTTGAAAATGGCCGAGATAGTGGTGGATGATATATGTGCAAGTATATATGAGTTCAAGATAAATGGGTCTGGAAAACAATTAACAAAAGAAAAAGTTTTTTTTAGTATATATTTTAAAGCACCTTGATCAGCATCTCACAAAATTTTCTTATTGGATAGCAACAAAGGTGCAATAATTATGGATGCTTGATCCCGTTATTTAGAGAAGAAACTAATTACCACAACTTGCATGTGGCTAATCTTTCTTTGTCCATTGGAGGGAGGGTATTTTTAGACAGCTCTCCTATAATAATACAAAAAAAAGTTTAGATTGACATATTTTACTTTCTTTTGCTTTAGATAACAGAGGGGAAACTGGGAGGGTCTTTTTAGACAGCTATCTTATAATAATAATAAAAAGTTTAGATTGACATATTTTACTTGCCTTTGCTTTAGATAACAGAGGGGGAACTACTAACAGTCTTTACTGCGTAAACCATCAAGTAATTTATGGTTCAGTGAATCATGTTTTTACGTTCACTGACTGTAATTGAGCTATATCTCTCTTTGGACTGCGTCATATCCAATTAATTTGGCTTCACAGCAAAATGTCTTACTATCACTACCAATTGTCACTGACGATTTAAGTAGAGTACAATTGCTAGAGCACCAAAATCCACGGGCATGGGTTTATGCAGGAGGGAAGGAGAACACAAATTTGAAAGTTTGATTTACCGTCAGCCTTCGTTCGTTTTGTACCTAATATTTTGAGTAAAAAGCCGGTCTTTGTTGCAATTTCGTTTACTCAGCGATCTTGTTTATGCAACAAAAAAGCTCTTAAATTTTTTCAAATTACTAAAATGTGTATTATAATCGTTAAAGATATTTCTACCTTATTGTATCGTGAATTCAATAAATTTAAGCATTCAGTCATACACACATGCATATGTGTGTGTGTGTGTACACACACACATAGAAGTAGGTATAATATATGTGAACGTGAGAAGAAACTAAATCTTACTGAAACTAAATAGAGAAGCAAAATTTATTCTATTGGATCAAAATGTTTATTTCTTAACATGCTTTGTTGTAGATGATTTTGACTGCTATAGGATCACTTAAGGAGAAAAATGGTTCAAGCGAGTCATACACACATGCGTGTGTGTACGCGTACACACACACAGAGAAGTAGGTATAATATAGGTGAATGTGAGAGAAAATTAAATCTTACTGAAACTAAATAGAGAAGCAAAATTTATTCTATTGGATCAAAATGTTTATTTCTTAACATGCTTTGTTGTAGATGATTTTGACTGCTATAGGATCGCTTAAAGAGAAAAATGGTTCAAGCGAATCAGCTATTGCGGCCTACATAGCATCGAAGTATAAAGATCTTCCTCCTACCCATGATGCTCAACTCTTCCACCACTTGAATGATCTCAAGAAACAAGGGATCATCGAAACAATACAATCCCACAAGCTTGCATGCAAAGCAGGTGATAATAGTAGCACCAACCCTTCAAAGAAGCGAGGTAGACCCAAAAGAAACCTAAGTCAAGCAACAATGGAAAGTCCATCAAGCGGGAAACGTAAACCGGGCAGACCGCATAAACTAGTGTCAGGACCAACCATAATATTGCCTCAACACATGAAGGCAGTTATGAAGGCGGACAATAATGGATTAGTGGAAACAGGTGAGAGAAGAATAAGAGGCCGACCTAAGAGATTCATGGATATGGCTGTGAAAAGTAGTTCAGGTAAACAAAAAAAAACTTATTTCATTTGCTTTTTGTATCAGTGCACCTCTGCCCTGCATAAAGAATTATGGGTTTGCAGTCGTGTTATACAAGGACATGTGTATAACTACATCAATGCAGACTTTACAGATGATTAATGAGTGATAAAACGCTCATTTAATTTTCTTTTTGAATCAGTGTACCTGAACTTTGAGCAAGTTGATAGAGGCAACATTTTAGTTTGGTCTTTGAAATAGAGCAATAGATAAAAAAATGTTACAAAGGATAATAATTTATCTATAGGATGTTATAGCGTCTTGTGCTACTGATATTTTTACCTTCATCTTTTAGTCTAGAGACAACATAATTTATGGTGCCATTATAAAGTATATGCATCATCTTTGATGCAAGGTCATTGGTTCATGGAGCGAGTGGCAATGGTGTTTTACCACTCAGCTGTTTCATGTTGAACAAGAAATTTGAGTATACTAAAGTATAGACATGAGTTCCATTACCACTTGCTTATTATATTAGCACGCGTCTTGTTCTACTAATATTTTTATCCTCTTCAACTTTGAAAATGGTCGAGATAGTGATGGATGATATAGTGCAAGTATATATGAGTTCAAGATAAATGGATCTGGAAAACAATTAAGCAATGAAACTGAGCATTGCCCAGTCGAACAAAACTGAGCATTGCTCAGTTTCAAACAAAGCTGAGCAATGCTCGATCAGTTTGTCGAAACTGAGCAGCGCCCAGTTTTGTTTGTAACTGAGCATTAAAATTTTTAGTTTCAAACAAAACTGAGCAATGCTCAGTTTGTCGAAACTTAAAAATAACTATTTAGATCATCATAGGCCGGTTTCATTATTTTGTTGCTCAATATTCTAACTTTTGTCCAAGTTCATGAGCTAACTTTTATTAAGTGCAAGTATTAGGTCAGTCTCTATAAAATTTTGAGATGGTGTAACGTTTGATTCTCGCCCTTCAATAAATTAGCAAGTGCGTTAGCCTTCTGTTGATTTAAATGAAATTTTATGTTTTCTGTGCTACCTTTTTGGCATACATGTAATATGCTTTGTGCTATATTTTTCAGAAAATCAACCGTAAAGATGATGCAAGCACCAAAAGCAATTGCCGACAAGAATAAAAAGGACGATTTTCATCAATGGTCTATGGAATTACAAAATCAATTTGCAAGTCAAGTGGCAAGTCAAGTGTCAACCCAAATCAACGATGCTCTTAAATCATTTGCTTCATCCTTTCTTACTATGGTACCGAGATTGGAACATAACGTTATTGGCGGTGTTGTGACACCTATGACATTGTTGAATTTGAAATATGGAAGTGTACCAAATATGTTAATGGCGGTGTAATTTGAACTTGATATTATGGTATTTTGAAATTGGAAGCATTATGCAAAACTGACATTGTTGAATTTGAAATATAGTAGACCAAATACTATTATTTGAATTGATATGCTGAATTATATATGTGATTGAAAATCATAAAAACATGTTGCAATTTATGTATGCCAACATTCATAAGAGCTTGTAGGATTATGATACTGATATTTATAAGTGTTACCATATCTTATAGTTCCAACATTTATAAGTGTTAGCAATGAATATGTTTGTAACTCTTATAAGTGTTACCATATCTTATGGTTCCAACATTTATAAGCGTTAGCAATGAATATGTTTGTAACACTTATAAGTGTTAGCAGTTACTCTGTTTGTAACACTTATAAGTGTTACAGGAAATTCCTCACAGGTCGTTGGTGACACTTAAAAGTGTTACAGAAATTATTTGTAACACATATACTTGTTGGAAATCCATTGTTTTGGTGTAATGTATCAGACATACATCCATTTACTAGTTCGTTCTGGGTCTGAACAAAACTGGAGGCACCTTATTCCTCATCCCATATGTCCAATACAGGAGAGAGGTCCTCGCATATCCGGTCGATCTCCAAGTACATCTAAACGATCACCACTTATCACCTTGTCTTGGGTGTACAACCCAATCAAGACATCAGTAATCATCCAAATGACGTGAAGAACTCCAGTCTTCAACCACCATCTTCATCGTCGACTTATCGTCAAATCTATTATTCAGACTGGGTACAAACCCGGCCTTTCCGAATAATTGACGTATCTTATAATCAAGTGCTATAAAAACACAATATACGCCTTATTCCAATTCTGAATATTCTTTTATTCAAATATTCACACCTTTAGGGAAAGGTTCCCATTAATTTTATCAAAGATAAATTCTTTAAATTTATTCTTTAATCTTCCTTTGGATATCAATTCAAACCAAACTAGTCGAGATTAGCACACCTTACCGAAGTAATGATTTGTTTTATTTCCCAATCCCACCTATTCATCCCATGGAGAAAAACTGGTAATACTCCATATCTAACACCATAGTGTTATCGGTAAATTTAATTACCATTTCACGTTCAAATCCAATTAAAGATTTAACTATCGCTTGGAGTAAAACTGGCGGTACTTCATTCTCCATCATTTCCCAAATTTGATAATTTAAATTATCAAATTTTCATTTCAATCTAATTAAAGATTCATTAAAACTCTACTTATTTTTAATCTTCTGACAATCATTATTAATTATTATTTAACTTTGGGAAATCAAACATGCCGCATCGACAATCTACACCGTACCATTGATTTCTGCTAATATATAACATCTAAGCTCGTACGTCTTAGAGAAGGGTGTTAAGCAAGAGAATAAATTCTCATCCACCAAAAAGATATATATTTAACAGAGATCAACAATACAGTTCAAAATACAATGTTAGATATGTAATCCTGTCTTTAACTGGGTTAAATAACCAATGTCATTTAAAATACAGTTCACGATAAACCCAACCAATAATTATGGAATCTTCACGGAAAAACAGATCAATATATATAATTGATATCGATTTCCGTATCCGATTAATAATATAAATGGAATAACGACGAAGCCTTTTAAATTCCATATATATTAATAGTCTTCCTCCACAAAAGCTCACTTCGATTATTACCAAATCGAATTCCATTCAATCCCAATTTATTTTGATTAAATTGGAAAACTTTACTTTGGAAAATTCCATTAAATCTTAGAATAAAGATTTATAAATTCCAAATCTTAACTTCATTGTTAATCGGGTTAAAGAACAAGTGTTATTTAAAACACCATTCACAATAAACCCAAAAATCCAATTCTTAATTCAATTCCAGTTAAAAATTAATTAATTGGTAAACTTCTTTAAATCTTTATTAAAAGATTTATTCTTTTCTTAACTGGGTTTAAGAACACTGTTACTGAAGACACCATTCACGACAAACCGAAAATCCCATTTGATATTAAATACAGGGCTCTGAATAGAAATTATATCGGCTTATATTCAATATCAAATTCTGAAACCAACAAGTATCGTATTGGAAATAACAATATAAATATATCTTCCAAATTTCCATAACACTATCTGTATAATAATGGAATCCAATGTCGAAATATTCCGAAGATTATTTCCATTCCAAATCCATCATTGGAAATTTCTGGTTATATTAAAACCATTCACAAATCCAATTTATTTTATTTAAAAATTATTAGATTTCAAATCTAGTTAGTAACTAGTTCATTTTGATAAAAATATATTTTTATCTTTACCAAAGTGGAATTTTTCATCCAAATTCATTCCAAATCATTCATTATGATTTTACATAAATTATTAATAATTTTATTAAAGCCCTTTCAGTCGATTTTCATAAATGGCCATCGAATTCCACTTACATCGACCTTTTCCAAATTTGATTCGGATGTGATTCCAAATCCAACTGTTAGATTTCAAATCTCTTATGTTCTTTGGAAAGCTCTTTCCAATACAAACCCAACGGTTCCAGTTCTAGGAGAATCCGACGATCGGATCTCCCGTAGTGTTAATTCAATGTCAATGGTTGAAATTCGCGAACCGTCGCGGCGCAGTGCGTTCTATTCAGTCCATTAAATATATATTATATATATTTCGTCGATTTCCATTTAAAATGTATTTTATAAATCGTTTATAAATTCGTTTTAAAATGATTCTAACTTCATTTTCAATTTTAAATCAAAATTGAAAATTCCATATCATTATAATATTTAAATGATAATATTTTCAAAATATCAGATTTGAAATCATTCCCTTTTCGATATTCATTATAAAAATGAATAAAATCGACATAAATATCTTTCGCGTCAAAATGGCGCAAATCTAATCAACATGGCTTCACTTTTAATCCTTTACTGAATATTATTTTAAAATATTCGTTATTTTAAAATATTTCCTTATTTTAAAATATTCGATCCTTTTGAATTGGAATCAGACCCAATCAATTACCATATAATGTTATTTATATGGATTTCATACACATGTATACACAACAATAATGATATACAATCAGCCATCATCCAGAGTGCATTACACAACTGCATAAGCGTTAAATATAAATATTTAACACTTACAACAGTCTGTCAACTAATCGATTGACATACAACTAAACAATTGCGATTAGTGTATGCCAAATATCTCCCAATACCCGTGTAGGGTTTCAACCATCAAATAATAATTATTATTTGTGCATTTGGGCGATGTGTAAAAATTATCATCCCAGTCGATATCACAAAAATAAACGAGCATAAACAAGTCGTCCAACTTGTAAATGGATGTGTAAACTTATTTTTAACTATCCAATAAATATATAGAATTTTATAAGTTTGCTTATAAAATTCTATACAACGCCAAAATAATTTTATTCATCGCAGTTATAAACTAAAAAATAATATTTTTAGCGAACTAGTATTTATTCCATAAAATAGCCATTTTATGTATCTCATATATACGTTAATTTTTTTTAACTAGCTATTAATTTTTCTAACACATTTTAGAAAATTTTGGCAGCATAACGGATTGATATTAAAACCTGAACAAGGTCTAGCCTTATCCCTCGCCTAATACTGGCTCGCGCCATACACAAATCAAATCCAATCAATTCCATTCACATCCCAAACCAAATCCAAAGAAATAAATCAATAAATATCCAAATTTCCACAATATAATCCAAACAAACAACCATGGTTTGTACGATAAAATAGTGTCGGGGGCTACTAAGCCCTGTCTGCATCCTAGTATATATTTAAATATAAATAAATTTGAGTGAGAAGGAGTTCTCATTTTTGGTTTCCACTCCGTCAGTCTTTAATTTAACGGTTTAGATTTGGATTTATTCCCGTGCGTAGTGTTCATCACCTTGATTCCAATGTAATCTGTTTCACGCGATTTATATTAAAAATCACATTTTTAACAACGCTATATATATATTTAAAAATCATATTTTTATGACGCTACTACATATATAAAAATCACATTTTTATGATGCTACTACATATATAAAAATCACATTTTTATGACGCTACTACATATATAAAAATCACATTTTTATCTTGCTATTATATATATAAAAATCGAATTTTTATGGCGCTATCATATATATAAAAATCAAAATTTTATCTTGCTATTATATATATATAAATCGAATTTTTATGGTCCTATTATATATATATAAATCAATTTTTATTTTGCTATTATATAGAGAAAAATCGAATTTTTATGGCACTATCATATATGTAAAAATCGATTTTTTATCTTGCTATTTTATATATATATAAATCGAATTTTTATGGCGCTATCATATATATAAAAATCAAATGTTTATAATGCAATTTTTATTAATAAAAACAATATTTTTAAAACAAAGTTATTTCATTTTAAAAAAGTACATTACTAATTACATAAATAAGTAAAGATTAAAAAAATTACAGTTGCAAATGGGAGGAGGGCTGCTGCGAATTGAAATGGAAGGGGGCTGCTGCGTGCTGGAGGTGGAGGGGGTGCTCAGGGGGCGGCGGCTAGGTGTGGTCAGGCAGTGGTCTGATTTGGGTTAGGGCTTTGGGGTTCGAAGTTTGGGGATTTTCAGAGGAGAGAGGAGTTAGGGCGGAGAAGCATCGGAGGGGGGATGCGTTGGTCGTGGGAGGCGGCGGCGGTGGTTGGGGGCGTGTGGTGGATCGCGATGGAGGCTCCTCCGTTTCTTCTTCTTTTCTTATTTTTTCTGTTGAACGATAAAAGGGAGTGGAGAGAGAGGTTAACTTTTTATATATAATAATTTATTTTATTATTTTATATTCCATAAAGTTAATTTTTTATTTGATCTCCAAATCGAACTCAAAGACTGCCATCCCTAGCTAATTACCCCCATTTCAAACACAATGAAATGTGTTCCATAAGCCAATTCGGCTGTTTCAATCAGTTTTCATCAAAATTAAAATATAAATTAATATAACGTTCAAAATTGATTTCAATGTACATTTTAATTTAACGGGGCCGCATACTAACTCGAAAAATTCTAGAAAAATAAATCTAGCTATGTTTTGACGATGTGGTCCTAACAAAACTAATTTCGTCGAATTTGGAGACCATTTGGAAAATGGCCAATTTCCAGTCGATTAAATTCAAACTGAAATTACCAAACGCGTTTAAATTCACCACGCTCGCATATCAATTCCAAAAATTATGAAAATTGGAATATAACAATAATTTGACATTCCGGATCCAACAAAAGTGGTTTCGTTGAAAACGAAGGTCGTTTGCAAAATGGCTATTTTTAAGTGCTATATATATATACAAAAAATATATAAATTCCATAGCGCCTACTCTAAATTTTAAATTGGACATAACTTTTTATTCCCATTACGAAATCTCAATTTTTCACACTCGTTAGAAAGATGTTATTAAAAAGTTTCAAATAATCCTGGTTTTTTTGAAATCCGATTTAGCTTGAATTCTGTACATTTATTTGAAATTTAAAATCGAATTTTCAAACTACCGCGCCATTTTAAGCTCGTTTTATAATTAAAATAAATTTATACATTCTAACTTCGATTAGAATAAATTTTTCGTCGTTATTATTTAAAATAAATCATTTTAAATATTTAAAATCCACTAAAATTACTAAAATAAAAATTTAAAATTGGTTCTAAAAATCCGGTTGTTACATTGTATTTATTACGCTAACATGATGTAAAATAGAATATGTTCAAAATATTACTAAACCATGTTTATTTTTCCAAATAGAGAACACCAAACATAAATACTAAAATTGATTACGTTAAAATTAAACAATGTATTCAGATCAATATTATTCAACAATGCACAAATGATCAAATACCTATAATGAATTTGAATATAAGATAAACTCAAAAATGCCTAATAGAAATTTAAGATGTTATATCGTGATCCTAAATCTAATTCAGCCAATCTAATAGCATTCTGTCGTAGGGTGATGATGAGGTGAAGAGGCATTGTTGCTTTTGGGTAAGGGTAATTTGTCCTGTTTGATTGCTAGGGTGTTGTAGATTATTTTCCATGTAAATGTATGAGATATGTTGATCATGTCCTTAAAAGGGGTTGACGACCACTAATTGTGAGTTTTCACTTTGTTTCTTTGGTTTCTTTGTGCGCCAGGGTACATGTTTTGAAACTGATGTATTCCTACTTTTTTTAAAGGAAAAAATTAGTATGCTTCTCGTCTAGGAACGTGTTGCAAATTTATTTCTGGTAGGTTTGATCATTGTAGTAATAAACTGTTACTTGGTTCAGATATAATGTCTCAAGCTATTCATATAGTTTTATTCATGCAAAAGTAAGAGTTCGATACCTCAGTAAAGGGCTATGTTGTTGTGTACTTGATTCAAGGGCCGACTAGGCAACTATTATGATGCCAAATTGATGTCACCTTTAGGATACAAAGGAGTTATCACTACGTATCATGAAAAATCATGTTAGCATTATGGCATTATTAGTATTGCTTCATTAGGGCATCATTCATTTCATGATGCCATACCGGTGCAACATTGTTGACACCAATTTTGTGTTATATTGGCGACATTGTAAGACGACTAGTAGTTTGCGATGACATAACAAATGCATTTTTTAAATCAAAATTTATGTTTTTAGAAATGCATTAATAATGACAATTTGTTGTGTTCTCTTCCTTTCGCCATAGACCACATATGATACGAAAAAAGGATCTCTGTGTTTTTATTAGTTTGCCTCACGAGTAACATGTAACAACCGGGAAAATCTGAGCCAGTTTAAAATTTTTAATTTGGCTATTTTAGTGGATTTTAAATATTTAAAATAAATATTTTAAATAATAACGACGAAAAGTATGTTGGAATCGACGTTTGAAAATAAATATAATTATTTTAAATTATAAACAAGGCCCGAAATGGCGCGGTAGTTTCAAATTTTCAATTCAAACTTTGACTGACTGTACCGTGTGCAAATAAAACGGATTTTAGTGAAACCAAAAATATTTAAATCTGTTAGTGAATATCTTTCTAACGAATCTGAAAATTCGAAGTTTCATAGCGGGAGTCAAAAGTTATGGCTAAATGAATTTTCAGAAAGGTCACTATAGAATTTATATAGCCCGTGAAAATAGACATTTTGCAAACGACCTCAGAATTCGACGAAACCAGTTTTGTTGGATCCGGGATGTCAAATTATTGCTAGGTTTCAAATTTCATAATTTTTAAAGTTAATATGTGAGCACGACAAAAGAAAATGTGTTTGGTGAATTTCTGTTAAATTGATCGACCAGAAAATGGCCATTTTTCAAACGATCTCAGAATTCGATGAAACTAGTTTTGTTGGGACCGCATCGTCAAAACATAGCTAGATTTATTTTTCGGGAATTTTTAGAATCAGTATGTGGCCCCAGCAAATTGAAATGTATGTTCAAATTAAATATTGAATGTGTTATATTTTAATTTAAAGGAAAACTGACTGAAATAGTCGAATGGGCCAATGAAACATATCTCATTGTGTTCGGAATGAGAGTATTTAGCTAGGGACGACAGTCGTTGGGTTTGGATTGGAGTTCGTATGAGACAAGGGGTATTTTTGAATTTTTAAAAATATATAAATAAAAGGAAAAATCTCATTGGCCCAAACAACTTTCTCTCTCCCCGTAATTGTTCCAGGCGACGACGGAAAAGGGTTTAAACCTTCTCTCCTCAAATCTGATCAATCCACGCAATAAAATCACGAGCGCCAGTAGATTTTTTCGTAGTTCTTCCAATTCTCTTCAAATCCATATAAGATTTGAAATTTATCGTTGCTTCGTTCTGGAGTTACGGGTCTCGAAAGTCGAGCCCTTTCCGGAGCCGCCGCGCAGCCTATAAGCCACCGAAGTAGGCCCCGCTTTAGGCGCCAGTGCGCCTCTCTCCCCTCTTCGTCGCTGCGAAGGCCGATCGTCGATCCGCTTCACCGTTTGATCGAAAAGTTCAAACCTAGTTTTGAAGAATATTGAAAGGTAACGGCTGATATTATTTAAACTATTCTATAGCACTTTAAAGCGCTACGGTTCATGATTTCACTATAAAAATCATAACTTTTTGCTATGTTGACGAAATCCAGTGAAACCAGAGACAATGGACTCGTGTGGACGTCTTCTACATTCTGGAAGAGACCGCATATTTTTCTGAGCCTTCTGCAATTTTTGGTGGAGTGGAACCCAATGTGAGATTTCTGAATTATAAACGATATGGAAACGACGATGTATAAATTATATAGTCGATGTATGAGTTATATAAGTGTTGTATAAGTTGTATGTTCGATGTATAAGTTATATATGCGTTGTAAAAATTATATATGCGTTGAAATAAATTGAAATGAAGTGAAATGAAAGTGAAATATATTTATATACGAATATATATATATATATACTCCCCTCGTCCACAGACCATGGACGATATATATTGGTTGTGATATTGGTTGATGTGAAATTTGGTGAATATGATAAATGGTTATTGGAAATGATTGATTGTGATTGAAATCCCAATAGGATTATTATATGGGAAAATTCGCCTGCGTGCGAACTAGATATTGAAAATCCCCATTGTCAAAAACCGCGAGGTTTTAAGGTAGAGCGAGGAGCCGTACTAGGGACGGTGGCGGTTTTAACTACCCTGCCGTTATGCTACCGAAATTTTCAATAATATTCATGTGTTAGAATTATTTTCATGTGTTGAAACTAAATTCATGTGTTGAATGAAGTTCATGTATTGAATAAATTATTTCAAAGATAAAAATCACATTTTTATTATATATATAGGCTATATAAAATATTAGTATTTTAAATAAATTGTTTTAACACCAAAAATAACATTTTTACCTTATGTATAGGCTATATAAAATAATTGTATTTTGAAATAAATTGTTTTACGATAAAAATCACATTTTTATTATATATATAAACTATAGAAGATATTCATGTGTTCAATAAGGGACTAGAACGATAGAAATCATATTTTTACTGTATGTGTGAAGACGAAAACGTTCATGTGTTGAATATATAGATTGAACAATAAAATCTACATTTTTATTGTGAATATGAAGTGTTAAAAATGGTGATGTGTCGAATAAATATTTTTGATGATAAAAATAGCATTCTTATCAAATATATGAAATGAATATAGTTTTGAAATCGAAGAAAGGATTATATATATAATTAAATTAAATCGAATAACAAAGCTGTAGTTCGTATTTTGAAACCGTGATTTCAAACGATTAGTGCGGGAGATCCGACCATCGGATTTTCCCAAAACCGAAACCGTTGGGTTCGCTTTGGAAATATCTTTCCAATGACACCCACTATGTGAAGATCCAACGGTTGGATTGTTTGGAATATTTAATTCAAATATGAAGAAAAACAGCGCCAGAATCGATTATATATGTATATATATATATAATTAAATTAAATCGAATAACGGCGTTGCAGTTCGTATTTTGAAATCGTAACTTCAAAGGACTAGTGCGGGAGATCCGACCGTCAGATTTTCCCGAAACTGAAACTGTGGGATTCGTTTTGAAAAGATCTTTCTAATGATATAAAATTTGTAAAGATCCAACGGTTAGATTTTCAGATATGTGTAAATCAAATCTGAAGAAGAACAGCGCCACGACCGCGTTATGGCCTGAAGCGTTGTTTTGAATGAATTGGCTATTTTTAAATAAATAAAAATAGCGATAAATCGTGATAAAATATTATAAACGATATGGAATGGAAATAAACTGAATTTGCTCAGTTTATGTGATATTTGATGGTTGAATGTGTTTGGCGTGAAAATTACATAAAAGAACAGAATTAGTGATGTCGAATAATTTAACCATTGGAATGAATTGATTTGAAATTCTAAATATACGTGAATTATTTGAAAAGGCCGAGTTAATTCTCATTTCAAATAATTGATCGACGATTGAAAGTCGAAGATATGAAGACGGTGCAAGACCGATGATCTGCACGTCGAATGGAGGGGTGCTACTGATGCTCATGATAGGAGTAGCTACCTTGAAGGCGTTGAAGTAGCAGCCGTCCAGACGTACTTGTTGATTGTACGGATATGCGGGGTATTGAGTGCCTCCGGTTTCGTTCAGACCCAGAACGAACGTGTAAATAGACTGTGTGTCTGGCATTTGATTTTGTTCTGTGTTGATTGATCTCTATTAAATATATATCTGTTTGGCGGTGGAGAATTTATTTTCTTGCTTAATGCCCTTCTCTGAGACGTACGAGCGCAGAGGTTATATATCGATAGAAATCAGTCGCATGGAGTGAATTTCCTGTGTGGCAAGCCTAAGTGGAAGATGATCAAGGCTTCTATTGAAAAGCAAAGTCTTGTGGTTGATGATCAAAGCAAGGCCTGTGTGGCATAGCTTTGTGTATGGCGTTGTTTCGCGAGCCTCACACCCCGGTATTAGCCAGAAACGGGAGAAGGACTTCAGGGAGGACATGCGTTTCCTTCTAGCTAGGAGTGGTGCTTTGGGTTTTGCACGCCCGGGTATTTTACTTATGTGGATGATGGAAAGCGAGGCCTCGGTTTGCTTCGGTCTCTTCGGAGCCGATGGTGTGGTCGGATATGACCAATGACGCCCCATAGGGCGGGGAAACGCAATGTTTAGGAATTTTAATCCACATCGGTGGACTGGCCCTGACGATCCAAGGTGCAGTTGCGGCTGTTCCTAAGGGGCGGGCTAGAGCATCTCGAATTCGGTAAGGACTATCTTTTGCCTTGGTTCATGACGGAAATCCAATTTCCAAATACGATACTGTGCGGTTTTGATTGTATACCTATATATGGCGACATAGTGGTATGGGGCATTAATGTCGTCTATGATTGATACTTATGATTTGAAATTGTTTTTGAAACATATATACACTAGCAATAATATCAAATGCTTTTGTTTTATTCGTATCAAGCATATTTTGGCCATTATAAGGTAAAACTCTATCCTCCGGTTTGTGTTGCATTGTGTGATGGGAACTGAGTCTTATAATGGCTTCATTTTTTATAAAAAGCATTGCGATGTTTAAAAGATTTGTTTGTCTTAAAGCACTGGCAATCCAATGGAGTAAACCCGTTCGGCGAAAGTGGTGTGGTCCTATGATTAGCCATATTGTAAAATGTGTTAAGTAGATTTCTCATACCAGTCCCATGACTGACTCGTAGTTTGTTTCACTTGCAAACTCGGGTGCCCCTATTTCTACATGGGCAGCCTTGTATTCAGGTTTTAGCAGGCTCTTTCTGGATAGCTGGAGCTGAAGATGGATTCTATCATTTATCTCTTTTTATGCTATTCAGCTCCTATTGTACATATTATGTTTGTTTTCCGCTGTAGACATTTATGTATAGCTGAACTGTATTTTGTACAAAGTATGATCTTATATACTGTGTAACTCTGATGATTATGTTTATCCAGTGTATTCTATTGTACATTATCTGGTGTATTTAATTATTCCTGTTCTGCTGTTATCTGTTTATGTGTTATATTCCAAAGATTACCATTGCCACCGTCTTTTCGGGGTTTGGGGTCGTCACATAACATGTGACCCAGATGATCTGCATCCATCATAGAAACCAAATTGGCTATGTCAAACAAGAAATATTGTAACGGCCCGGGAAAGACACGATCCTGATTATCGACCAAATACGATGTCGACTAACCAAGCACCCGAAATTTAACGAAATGTTAATGACATAAGTTAGAGTGTTAGAATAGATAAGATAGAAAATTAGAATATAAGAAGAAGAAGAACATACACACATCAGAGTAACACGAATCTCACAGCGGAACGAATAAAATATAACACAACTTTGAAATAAAACAGTTTATATATACAATAACATTATCAGAGTACAACACTTACAACACAGTGGAAATAACAATACTAGATAACGCTAAAGCCTCCTGCTCCAAGCTCCTCCAATGATATCTGAAAATACCTGAACTACTTGACTGCCCGTACAAATTTGGGCACTTAAGAGTTTAGGGAAAACAAAACAAAAATAAACTCTGGGTCAGTCATGGGACTGGTGTGAGTAAACTCCAACCACTTGGTTTAACTTTTAAAAATCCTTTAAAAAGAAAGGATAATCGTAAGACCGATCCACATATAAATACGGATGGTTTTTACCTTACGATAACTAGGGCTGTAAACAGATGCAGCCGGATACGGATAGTGCTGTATCCGAATCCGTATCCGAAAATGAAAATCCGTATCCGATATCCGCGGATACCAGTTAAAAATATCTGTATCTGTATCCGTTGATATTTCCGGATATCCGAAAATATCTGTATCTGCCTTAGCGAATACAGATATCCGAAAATATCCGTATCTGAAACTTAAAACTGTACATTGGATGTGGTTATCCGAAAATATCTGAAAAATATCCGAAAATATCCGAAAAAATATACGAAAATTAAAAAATAAAAATTTACAAATACATCACTCACATGCAAATTTGGCTCATAAAATATTATTTTGAAAGTGTGAATATATCTAATTAAAAATTACAAGCAGGACATCAAATAAATTTCTTACAACAAATATTTTAAGAGATAAAGTGTTCAAAATATGAAATACACAACCCTAAGACTAAAACAAAACAAAACATAAATCATAGAAGCACACACACAATTATGTTTGAAGTATAACCGTACCACAAAATAAAATGAGTACATGATTTAAAATGTTGCATAATACCAAATACAACATTCATTTATAATTCAATAGTTGAGTGTACTTTATCTATTTTAAGGAAATTTATATATTAATTTAATCTTAAATATAAATTAAAAATTATATAATATATACATACACGTATCAGAAAATCGGATGGATATTTTTCGGATATGGATACCACTATAACCATATCCGTATCCGGAATGATTTTCGGATATCGGATATCTGTATCCGCATCTCGGATAACGGATATATTTCGTATTTTCGGATACGGATGCAGACGGATATTGGATTTTTCGGGTACCCGTTGACAGCCCTAACGATAACCCAAAGCATTATTTGAAATCAATATTCGTCTGATACTATAATAATGTCTAAATACAAGTAATATCAGTCCAGTGGAACACTTGCATTTCACGCTCTACATATATAGTATACAATCAAAACCGTGGGCTCTTATTTGATAATGGATTCCAACTGGAAAGGCATGGGACCACCTTCCAATAATGTACCTCTAGAGAGAAATACACCAGTTTCAACAAGAACATCTTGCAACCCAGGCTAAACATGACCAGCCCCTCACTTCGCTTGAGAGTACCAAATGTATTATCACCAACAGTTGGGATCAGCAACCGTTTCCCGAAACGGACAACATTGATAGATTTAAGAAGCAAATGGAATTTCTCTAGATCTGGTGACAATACACCCTACTTGGCAGCCAACCACTTAGCCATGCGACCTACCCGATTTTATGCCATTTCCCGGTTGTGAGGCTAGAGGTCATAACGTATCTTCTGATCTTCATTCACTTTGAATGTCACATTGTCATACCCGCCAAATCACAAATTGATTTCCCCAAACATATCACGGGTATACAGCTAAGAGAAACAAATTCCTCCGCCACCAAACGCAACTTTGTTAGAAAAGATCAACTGTAACGACCCAGATTTTTGAACAGTTTATTTTAAATATTTAATATCGTTTTAAATATTGTGTTGATAATATAAAAGAATTTTTATACTAGATTATCGATTAAATAATCGAAATACGATTTATTTCATCGAAATACGAGGAGTTTGAAATAATTCAATTCGAAGATAAAACTGAACGATGATAATAGGAATTCATTTGAAAAATTTATTTGTTTTGAATTTAAAATGAATTAATATGGCTATTTTAATTATACGTTCAAATTAAAATCTCAGAACCAGATTCATTAAGTTTAGAATGACGATATAACTGGCATACATTGGTCCTTACTGTTGGATAGCGGCTCGGGATTTGCTATTTAGGAACCACGAGATATTTCGAAATATTTTATATAATAAAATCAGACAAAATCAAATCAGCCGACCTAAAAAACTGAAAATCACGCAGACTACTTCTTCTCGAGCAGTAAATTTTGTTTCTCGTTCTCGATATCAAGGGGACAACAATTAAATGGCAGCGTACATTGTGTTTTCCCCCTTTCTTCTATAAATTGCAATGCTTCGGCTTACTATTTCTTCAGCAAAATAGAAGCCGTGTTTCATTCCCCTTTCTATTTCATTTCGTTCATTACTCTTTCTGACCAATATCGCTCCTCTTTAATTATTTTAAAATCAAACCCCTCGGAAGAAAAAGGGAGTAGACCTACGTTTGTTCGGAGTCATCGAGTTCGCGGTGGAGTTTCACTTCGATTTCATAGGAATTAGGGTGATCGATTACCGGTGGTTGAGGTTGAACAACTGCAAGTGAGGGTTGAAGTTCGCAATTCTTTTAAGGCTTTTGATTTTGGGGTTTAGTCTTCTACGATGAACCTCGAGGTCCAAGGCGAGTGTTAGGTTGTGCGATGCGTTCTGATCTGGAGCACTCGATGTGAAGTGGTCGTGGAGAAGGGCTGCTGGCGATTGTCAGAGGGGTCGCTCAGGAGCAGTGCGATGGTGATAGTGGTGGAGTGCGAGGTCAGGTGTTCGAATGTTTGGCAAAGGAGAATGTAGTGAGGTTATTCGGCTAGGGTGCAGTGAACTTGAACAGGAAAATGAAGAGGGAAATTAGGAAAAATGTATTAAGGTAATTTCTTGTTTTTAATTTGATTAGTGTATAGATTAAAAATAAGATTCTTACATTGTTAAAAAAAAGGGGATTTCTTTTTCTGCAAAAATGGAATTTGGAAACCAGAAAAGGGAAAATTTAGTTGGTAAAGCAGTATATAAATTTTAAATTAGATTAGTAAAATATTTAAACTTAAAATCATTAAGGTATACGATTTTATAGAATTTAAAATACATAGGATAAAATATTTATTTGTTCTAAATAGTTAAATTAAATAAATAATAGCTTAATTGATAATAAAATAAATTATCATCGGTGCTAGGTAGATTCACTTGGGAGGAATCGTAGCTATGAAGTTACAGGATTTAAAAGGGTATTCGACAAAGGAAAAATCGAGGTGAGTAAATCTCACTCACCTTTTATTTATAATTATTTTTTTTCCGTTAAAAATAATTGGTTGCTGCTTGTGTTGTTTTCTGGTTGTTTATATATATTAGTTATTTAGGCTATATTATATATATATTGGGTTGATTGATTGGTTGGATTCCCGCAGTCTCATTAGCGGATGCCCGCAGTTTCATAGCGGATGATTACCCTATACGCCCCACGCTATGATTAGTGGATGACCTTCTATACCGCGATATTCTGCCACGAAGCAGAATGGGTATTATTTATGTGCTAACATCTGTGGATGCAGGAAAACAGGTTGGAGGAATCCAACTGGATTCCTCAAAAATATATTATCTGTTTGGTTGTTTGATTACATATATATACTGTGATATATGATGTGTTAGAAAACCTGAAATAACTGATTGGTTGTTTGGTGTTTAAATATCACTGGGCTAAGTGTAAATTTATTTAAATTATCCGGAAGGGATATTTGAAATTTAAAAGGGAAATTCTATTTTTCTAAAATAGAATTTGAAATTTCAAGTAGAATTAAAAATACAGAGTTTTAAAATGGAACCTTTAAATATAATTTCAAAAATGGAATTTTGAAAGGAAATCTCAGAAGAGAACTTGAAATAGAAATTTTGAGTGGAAATTCAAATAGAATTTGAATGTTAGAAAGAAGTTTGGATATTTGAAATTCTAAAGAAAATTCCAAAAAGGGTTTGAAATGGAATTTTAATTATATATTTCAAATAAAGTGTGAGTATAGCATTTGAATATAATATTTGAATAAGGAAATTTTAAAATAGAAAATTCAATATGGAAATTCAAATGGCATTTGAATATAGTAATTTAAAAGGAAATTCAAATAAAGTTTGAATACAAGAAATTTAAATAGTAATTCAAATAATTTGAATAAGAGAAACTGAATAGAATTTGAATGCAAAGAAATTCAATGGATTTGAATAAAGAAAATATTCAAATGGGATTTAAATAGAGAGTTCAAGTATAAGAATTTAAATAGAATTCAAATGGTGTTAAATATAAGAATTCAAACAAAACTCAAATGGAGTTAAATAGAAGGAATTTGAATAAGAGAAATTTGAAACATGGTATTTGAATTCAAAGAAAGTAAAATGTGATACTTGAAGTTCAAAGTAAAAATGAGTTTAAATATTTGAAGTTCAAATAGATTAAAAATGGAATTTGGATTCAAATAGTTGAAATAGAATTTGAATATAGAATTTGAATTGTAATCGAATTGGAAATTGAATATAGATTTCAAATAAAAATGAAATAGAATATCAGAGATATTTGTTGAGTTGGGAAAAATGGGTTGATATATATTTAAAATATATCAGAATAGAGTTGAATTTATATAAACGAAGTTTTAAAAGTTTATATATATAATTATAATTAAAACGAACTCGCCGCAGCGCTGCAGTTCGTAAAATAGCGATTCGAACTTCAATCGAATATACAGGACTCAATTGAAGTCGAAATTCTTTGAAATAAGAAACGTCAGGACCGGTTTGATAATAGTTTTCAAATGAAAGAGAAAAATATGAATTTCGTCGTATAGATTTTGAGTTATGTCAAAATAAAATTTTCAGAAAAGCAGCGCCAAAATCGTTTTAAAGCCATAATGGTTTATTTAATGTTATAAAAGGATTTTAAGCAAATAAAATCCGAAGTTCTATTTAGAAAATTTCAGAGTTGAGTTGTAAAATATATGCGAATTCAAGTTGTGTAAATGAATATGATTTTTGAAACAGAAACCAGATTTTGATTTATTGAATAGAATTAACTAAATTGAATAGAAATTAGTTAATGAGTTTTCGAAGGGATATTGAAGTTTGAATAAGTAAATTCGATTTGAAATTTATATTCGAAATCGAAAGGGAAACTAGAATTGAAATTCAATTTGGTTATGAACAAGCTAAATAATTTGTTTAAAAATGCTATGTTCAAACAAAAGAGTAAAATAGGCAAGATGGCCGATTTAAAGAATAAATGGGCGAAACTGAATTCAAACGATTAGATAGTGTTGAATTGAATTGAAAACAGGTAAACAGGTGTTAAACAGATATGGGATGGAGTATATGAAGATTTTTATTTATGTGCTCGACAAAAAGGTACATGTTTAATTCGTATATGAGATTTATGCGCCGTATCGGCAAGCCGCTTGGCTTTTCCTTTTTCTTTTCGATTGGGGAAGATACCGGGAAGCTATTTGAAATTTCCCGATGCTCCCGATACAGGGGAGGTTATGGCGAATTTTTCCGGGAATTTAAGGAGTTAGAATATTTTTAAGAAATTTGACAATTAGAAATCTATATATCGATATATATAGAATTCGATAAGAAACGAAATCAAAAATAGCGAAAAGGGCCAATATGGTTATTGAAAATATTTGGATAACAAATATTGATAAGGAAATGGAGAAGAGATTTAATTAATGAAATATTAATTAAAGAGCCCAGTGATTTGTTTGATATGTTGATTGAACACTTGTTTTTATTCGATAGTTAAATCACAGACTATCGAAGTTTTTGACCATCGTTGTCAATATGGAGAGACCGGTTGGATTATTATCCGAAGAACCACTCCGTATCGGCATAAGCGTTGCGAACCAAGTATGTTGAATATATTGAAGACGGAGTAAAGTGCAAGGGCTTTTCTAGTAATAGAAATAGTGCCTTCGGTGTCGTTCAATCCCAGAACGAACGTAAAATGGACGAATGTCTGACAGAGTATTTCCAATGATCAAATGGGTTGGTCTGTATGAATATATATGGTTGCAACGGATTTATCCCTTAGCATAACATCCAGAATATTTGTGCAAACTCAACTAGTGATTAACGGATCTGACAATGTGGCATTCAAAGTGATTGTGCTATCGATGAATGGTAAGTATTCGTAGCCTCAGGCCTCAACAACCGGGAAAGGACAAAAATCGGGCAGGCAGCATGGCTATGTGGGTCGCTCCCATTAGGGTGTATAATCACCTATCTAGAGAAATTCCTTTTGTTCTAAATCTATCGATTCTGCCCATTCAGGAAACGGTGGTTTGAGTCCAACCGTTGGTGATATACATTCGATACACTCAAGCGAAATGAGTGGTCGGTCATGTGTGGGCCGGGTTGCAAGATGTTCTTGTTGAACCCAGGTGTATTCGCCTCTAGAGATGCACTGTCGGAAGGTGGTCCCATACCTTGTCATGTTGGAAATCCAATCTCCAATAAGCGCCATGCGGTTTTTGATTTTATACTCTATATGTGGAGCGTGAGATGCAAGCGTTCTGCTATTTGGTTATTTATTTGATGTAGACATTATTATAATATCACTGGATTTTCGTATCAAAGTATTTTGGGTTATAGTAAGGTAAAAACCGTCCGTGTTTATGTGTGGGCTGGTCTTACTATTATCTTTCTTTCGAAAAGAGTTTGAAAGTTAAACAAGTGGTTGGAGTTTACTCACACCAGTCCCATGACTGACCCAGAGTTTATTTTGTTTTGTTTTCCCTAAACTCTTGGGTGCCCAAATTTGTACGGGCAGTCAAGTGTTTCAGGCTTTTACAGATACACTTGGAGGAGCTTGAAGCAGAAGGCTTCAACGTTAGTTATTTAGAGTTACTTCCGCTGGATCAAATGTTATGTGTACTCTGATGATGGAATGTATGTATGTACAAAACAGATTTGTATTTCGAAGCTTATGTTATATAATATATTTTATTCGTTCCGCTGTGAGTTGTGATCTTCGTTTTTCTTCTATTCTAATATTTCTATCTTTCTAATTCTCACCGTCTAACTTCTTTCTAATAATGGTTCGTATTTCTGTGTTATTTGGGTTGGACGTGTAGTGTTATTAGTCAACTCAGATAGCACGGATTTGCGGGTCGTTTCATCAACTTACGCGATCCTTTAGATATACTTTGTCAGACGCTCGTCCATATAAATTTGCCCTAGGACTGGACAAATCGAAGGCACTATTCTGTAAACAGGATTGCCCTTGCATAACACCGTCTTCAATTACCTTCATCATATTTGATTCGCAACGTTAACGTCTATACGGAGTGGTTTTCAGATAGTGAATCTTATCCCAGTCTCGCCGTATTGACAACGAAAAAATGGTCAAAACTTCGATAGTCGGGGATTTAACTATCAAAGGAAACACATGTGCAAAGAATGATATTATTTCCAGATGAAAATTCTATCGATCAATCATCAATCAATCATCACTAGTTCATTTATCATTAATTTATTCATTCTTCATTTCCTATTTCCATATATTCATAATTGCTTATTTTCTAAATCTAGAAAATATACATTATTAATCATTGGAAAACATTTCCGTCTCTTATTCACATGTCACTGTCATTCCAGTATTTCTTATTAACAAACATTTTATTTTCTATGCTTAGAAAATATCTCTGATTATATTTGGAAAACGTTTCCAAATCTCATTTATATGGATTTCAAATGAACGTTTTATAAAACATCGTTACGCCCACTCAATCCATTTATCGCTTATTTCTTAATGTATCTTTAATCAATCTTCGCCATCGAACTTCAACTATTCCTTAGTTAATCACTAAGTCAATCAAGTTGGGGTATATTTACCTCCCAGACCTTAACTGAACAACGTTCTTAACCTTGCAACAGATAAAGCTCAACACTCTAGTTTTTAACAATCATATCTTATGGAAACTCTTGGATTTCATTTACAACTTTCCTTCTTTGATAAAATATTGGTTATAACGATAACGTTATAAACCTTACTTCTGAAATATCTAACTTTAAAACTATAACTTTTATTTGAACAAATAATAATTTATTTATTTATTAAATAAATAAATCTTGATATAAAAACCGGAAAGTAAATAGTACTTTCCCGAATTCGATATAATTGAATTCGATGTATAACTCTCTTCCGAGTAATCTTTATTTGATTAACTCTTCTTCGAATGACTTACATTCGATTAACTCACTTCGAATAACTTATGTTCGATTATCGCTCTTCTAATAATTTATATTTGATTAATTCACTTCGAATAACTCATATTCGATTACTTATCTTTCGAATAACTTCTATTCAATTATAACTATTATTTTCTAGTTGAATGCTAATTGCACATCTTTACGGATTTTATTTTAATCCTTTTTTTTACGTTTCGAACATCGAAATGGATTTCATCGCTTCCTTTCTAAAACAACTCCCGATTTCCCATTTTACATTCACTGTTGAATTTGCAATCTCAATTATCCACTGATAATTATATTTTAATTCATTTATAAACATCATTTATAAATCCAACTACTTGTTTTTATTATCAAACTAGTTATTTATTTCTAGCCATTCGAAATTCCATCTCTGTTTAAATTCCTGTTTCAAAAATCCAATTTCCTTTACAAATATTTTAATTTGCAAAATCTTTACTTAAAACCATTATTCACATCGAAGGTGAATAATATTTCTTCTTATATACTCCATTTCGTCTGATTTCACATTTTTTTATAATATCCCATTTCCAATTTCTATTTATACTTCTACTTTTAGATTTATTCGTACAAAATTTCCTTTTTATTTCTGACACTTAAATCTCATTTATAAATTCTTTTATAAATGCTGAGTTCACGTTCTATTTAAATTATCAGTGGTAAAACCGATTTCTACTTCTCTATATAAGTTCGTACTTGTAAATTCCATTTACCAAATGATAAATATCTTACTTAATTTATAAAATATTATTTATAAATTAATCGTCTTCATTTATTTTTAAAACAGATCTCTATTTAAAATCTACTTTGAATTCATCTTCTCGTTGTTCTTTAATATCTTGTCAATCCCCTTTTATAATGTCTATTTAATTTTATAAATAATTCCTTTTATAAAATTCTATTCATTTTACAAAAGATTCCTTTTATAAAATCCATTCATTTCATAAATGTTCTTTTTATAAAAATGTCTTTGTTTCATAAATGTTCATTTTATAAAATCTTTTCATTGTATAATTGTTCTCTTTTCTAAAATCTTTTCATTTTATATAAATGTTCCCTTTTTATACAATCTATTCATTTTAAAATGTTTCTTTCCATACAGTCTATTCATTGCATAAATGTCCTTTTTTTATACAATCTATTCATTTTGAAATGTTTCTTTCCATACAGTCTATTCATTGCGTAAATGTCCTTTTTTATACAATCTATTCATTTTAAAATGTTTCTTTCCATACAGTCTATTCACTGCATAAATGTCCTTTTTTATACAATCTATTCATTTTAAAATGTTTCTTTCCATACAGTCTATTCATTGCATAAATGTCATTTTTTATACAATCTATTCATTTTAAAATGTCCCTTTAAAATGTCTATTTATTTTATATAAATATTTTATTTTCAATCTACACTATAAAAATCTCTTTTTACATTCCAGTATTCTTTATTGTAACACCCCGAATTTTAGTTAATACTAAAATTCACTAATTACAGGATAAATAATCTCAGACGTGGGAATTGGGGGTAACGGGCTGCGTTATTGCGTTCGTCTCGGAAAAATACGCGAAATAGAGTCCGAGTTTTCGAGAATCGGAGTCCGTATGGCCCGGTTATGGCCCAAAGAAGTTTGCAGAAAAATTAGAGTTAAAAACAGATTTAGGAATTTAAATTTAGATTTTAAATTAGAACCAGCGGGGCCAGGCGGGAAGGTTCCCGCCCTAAGCATGTCGACAGGGCTGTCGACAGGCCTGTCGACAGGGGTGTCGACATGCCTGTCGACTTGACTGTCGACATGGCGTGTCGAACCAGGGTGCTTGGGTGCACCAGATCTGGTTTTCTGGCTAGGGCTGGGCTTGGTTCTAGAGGTTTCCTAAATCTAACGGACCTAAATTAATCTAGGGTTAATCTAAGGGCCTAAAACACTCTCTTAATCTATAAATACACCCTAAACCTACCTTAATCCATACTAAAAATAGAAATGAAGGCCTCATGCCGCCAAATTAAATCCTAGAAGGAGTCTCCACTAATCTAAGAAGGAAGTTTCAAGCTAATCCCTCTCAAATCATTCTCTAATCATCATTATCTTCATAGTTAGCAACTAATTCTACTTCATAAGGTTGCTAATCTTGAGTTTGGTGAGTTTCTATCACTTTAACATCGATTGTTAAAGTAAGTAGATTGGGTGTAATGAGACTTATGGTCTTAAATGCGGATTAGTGAGTTTGAATCATGTATAATGATATGTTACTCTATGTTGTTCTATGTTTATGCATATTTGATAAGTTGGTTTATGCATGCTTAATAAGTTGATTTATGCATGTTTAACAAGTTGGTATATGCATGCTTAACAAGTGGATTTATGCATATTTAATGAGTGGAATTATGCATGTTTAATAAAGTAAGTTATGCAAGTTAAGTATATGTTTAAATGCAAGTTTAAAGTGATATGCAAGTTATGCATGTTTATGCAAGTATGTGGATGCTTATGCAAGTATGTGAATGCTTATGCAAGTTATGTGTATGCTTAAATGCATGTTTAACATGTTATGCAAGTTATGAGAATTCCTATATGCAAGTTCAACATGTTATGCAAGATATGTGTATGATAATATGCAAGCTCATATGCAACATGTTATGCAAATCATGTGTATGATAATATGCAAGTTTGGGTTAAATGTAGTTGGGTTGATATATGCTCATATATGCAAGTTGACATCCTCTTAACCCATGACAAAGTTCTATGCTAAACCCATGATATTTGTGATGGATCTTCCCCTTTATTATGTCATGTAATGAGAACGATTTACGTGGGAAACGATGGGGTTGGTAAATATGTTAATAAATGAATGATTGGGTATGATTAAGCATACCATAAAAATAAATTACCATAAGTGGGAATTTACCTATTGAGTTAGGTCTACCCCATGGGAATTTACCTATTGAGTTAGGTCTACCCATGTTATGGAAAACTTGATATTAATTAGGGATAATTAATATGGGGGTGATTAATTAGGTGTAATTAATCGACTAAGACACAAGGTTGGACTCGTTTGTAGTGTAAAACTGCCCGGACCCGACCGGCTTAACCAGTTGCTACAAATGTCAGCCCAATGTGAGAGGTCTTAGCCATAAATTAAATACGTGATTAAGGTAAAGACACGAGGTTAGACTCTGTTATGACGTAAGACTGCCCGGATTCTACCGGCTTAACCAGGCGGTCATAACAGCCAGTCTAATGTGGGAGGTCTTTATGGGAGATCACGGTCTTAATTAATTAAGAAACACTTAACCATAGTAGCATGTAGTGGGACATGAGGGGTTAAGTGGGTGCCTTGGGTGGCATGAGGAAATTTTTTGGTTGCCTTGGGTGGCATGTGGAATCTAGTGGGTTGCCTTGGGTGGCAATAGAAAATACGATTAGAATACTTAACCAAGTGGAAACATGTAATTAAACATGATTAAAGGGTTAAGTGGGATACACTAGATATATGACAAGCTTAGGTGGGTAGCTTGTGGGGGCCCATTTCAACCAATATCCCAAACGTATCTTTGTGAGCTCGACCCATGTCGAGTGACGGGACACGCATATTGGGCTTGATTATAAGAGGCCAAAACGGGTTAGCGGTGGCAACGCAAGTCCAACGGGCTTCATATGCGTGTGTGGGCCCGGGCTGGTAGATAAGCCGTTGTTGCATCGTGTAGATATAAAGCCGTGCACCGTTAGTATTGGGTAGCCACTTTAGGGGAGTGATACACCCCACTGTGGGACCAGCACGGGTATCTACGGTAGGGAGCCGATCGATGGGGAGTAGTGGGTACACCTAATAAAGATAGGGGCAGACGGCACCTATGTAGGGGTACACGAAACTACTGGGTAAGAATTACTGAGTACACCTAGTGGAGATAGGGGCAGACGGCACCTATGTAGTGGGCTAGGAGTACACGAAACTACTGGGGAAATTTTCTAAGTCCTTGGAAGGGATCAACCTTTAAGTAGGAATGACTGGTGTGGTGCAGTTAGTAATTATCCTTGGGTGGGTAGACGCGTCCTGACGGTTATCTTAGTTTATACTAAGTCTACCAAGCTGCTTAGTGTAGCCATTCATCCCCAGATATTACCGTAGGTCAAGTTTATGTCTTCTCTGGTTACTTTAATGATTGTATTGATTAAAGTTATAGGACTCACTCAGACTTATGTCTGACCCCGTTGTTTTTATCTTTTTCCCAACCCTCAGGTCCTACGGTGGATCCTAGCGGTAGTAGAGCTTGATCGGATTGCTGTTCCAGTCTTTAGGAGCTTGGGTAGATGTAAAGCTCCAGTTATCCAGTTATCTTTTCTTTTGTTATGGCTATTGTATGAGAGAGTGGGATTATGTACTTCTTTATTTTGACAGATATTGTACTTGACTTTTATTGTGGTTTTATGATGTATCCAGACATGTTTATTTCCGCTGTTATGAGATGATGTTTTAAAATTTCAAGTACTACCTATATCTGTCTTGTTGTAATTTTTCTGTTCTATATTCACTAAAATACTCCACCGATGCTATGGCATTCCCTTAGTGAGTGACCATAGCGGGTGTGGGGTGTTACACGTGGTATCAGAGCAAAGGTTACCGGAACAGATAAAATTTTTAGAAAACTATTTTTCTAAAAACATTTTTGGAAGTAATATTTTCAAAAACATGTCTTTAAAGAGAAAAGTTTTTGAAAGAAAAGCATAATCCCCAATAGCCATATCTATATCCTTCGAATTCTCCGTTTTGAATCTTTCCTTTTTCGTTTCAGCATGGCCGAGAGTCTTAATCTTCCGGAGGGTGTGACGGTACCAGTATGGTATAGGAGATTGATGGAGGCTAGGGCCACCACTACGGGTCCAGCAAATGTTCCTCCACCAACCGTAGCACCCGATCTTCCTCCTCCCCCTCCTCCTTGCACGGATACTTTTGCTAAGACTTGTAAGGAATTCAAAGCTATGGGGGGAAAACCTTTTCAAGGATCTGAAACTTTTGTGGAAGCTAGAGATTGGCTTAAGGAGGTGGAAGAGTTGATAGATATTTTTGAGATGGAAGAAGGGAAGAAAGTCAAGTTGGCTGCTTGGTTAATGAAGGGAGAGGCCTCATTCTGGTGGGAGGTCACTAATGGAGAACGCCCCGTTGACTCTTGGGCGGATTTTAGGCAAAGATTTGTGGCGAAGTTTCTCTCAAGGGCGGAGGAAAACTTGTATATGGAAAGATTCTTGACTCTGAAGCAAGGAAATCTCTCGGTGAAGGAATATGTTAACAAGTTTAATCAATTGGCAAGGTTTGGCCTAGATATGGTGAATACACCGGAGAAGAAGGCTTTACGGTTCGTGAAAGGCTTGAATGAACCGATGCATGGGTTGGCTATGACTCATATCCCTATGGGGGCCACCTTTGAGAAGCTAGTTGACATGGCACTCATGTATGAAGAAGAGAAGGGTCCCAATGCTAATAGGGCACCCGAAAAGAAGGGGGATCAAAAGAGACCTCAGCAACAACAGCAAAGCAAAGGTGGGAAAGGCAACGGTGGCAAAGGCAAGAAGAAGAAGTGTTTCAATTGTGGGACACCTGGCCACCTAAGCAAGGATTGTCGCAAGAAGAAGAAGACCGGCTGCTTCCACTGTGGCGAAGCAGGGCATTTAGTGAAGGATTGCCCTAAGAAAGGGCAAAGGACGGGATCTACCTCAGGAGGACAGGTGCAAGCTCTTATGGCACCGAGTCAGGCTAGGGGGCAAGTACAGGCTCTCGCGGTTCCACCGATTCAGGAGAGAGGTAGAACTATTTCCGTTGAAAGTCTGGTTTTTCTATTTGATCATCCTGTCCGTACATTGTTTGATTCAGGCGCATCGCATTCGTTTATCTCATCATCATTAGTTGAGTTACTGCACTTAGACACCAGTCTGGTAGATGATCCCTTGGTTGTTTCAAACCCAATTGGGGGCTCCACTTATTTGTCCATGATATGTTTGGGTTTGAAGATTTCTATACTTAGCATTGAGTTTAGATGTGATGCTTTTGTGTTGGGCTTCACGGGCTATGGGTTGATTTTGGGCATGGACTGGTTATCCAGTAATGGTGCCGTTCTTGATTGCGAAAGGAGAGTTGTTAGGCTCATGACCCGTTTGGGTAACACTCTCAAGATTTCTTGTAATCCCATGGACTCTGTTATGCTTAGTTATCTTGAATCGCTTGACGCTTCGGTCGAGAGTTTGCAATCTGTTAGAGTGGTCCGGGAATATCCGGATGTGTTTGAGGAGGTGAAGGGCTTACCTCCGAAGCGGGAGATTGACTTCCGAATATATTTGGTGGATAATGCTAAACCGGTATCTTTACCAGTGCGCCACATGGCTCCTCGTGAGAGGAAGGAACTCCATAAGCAAGTAGGGGAGTTGCTTGAGAAGGGGTTCATAAGACGGAGCATATCGGAGTGGGGTGCTCCAGTAGTTTTTGCTACAAAGGCAGATGGGTCCCTCAGACTTTGTGTAGATTATAGAGAACTCAACAAGCTCACAAAGAAGAATAGACACCCATTGCCGAGGATTGATGATCTTTTCGATCAGTTGGTTGGCGCTTCAGTATTTTCTCAGTTGGACTTAGCCACGGGGTTTCATCAGTTGAGGGTGGCTGAGGATAGCATAGACAAGACTGCCTTTAGGACTCCGGATGGTTTCTATGAGTGGCTGGTGATGCCATTTGGGTTGACGAACGCCCCTGCATACTTTGTTGATTTGATGAGTAGGGTGTTCAGGGAGTTCCTTAATAAATTTGTGGTGGTCTTTGTGGATGATATCTTAGTATTTTCTAAGAGTGAAGAAGAGCATGCCCTACATCTTGGGTAAGTATTGAAGACTCTTCGAGCACATAGCCTTAAGGCTAAATTTTCTAAATGTCACTTCTGGAGGAGGGAAGTGCGGTTCTTGGGGCATGTGGTCTCCAAGGAGGGGATAGCTGTGGATCCCGCGAAGGTAGTATCAATTGAGGATTGGAAGGTTCCGAAGAATGCTACCGAAGTAAGAAGTTTCTTGGGGTTGGCGGGTTATTATAGGAAGTTTATTAAAGACTTTGCGAAGATATCAGCCCCATTAACCCGCTTGACGAAGAAGAATCTTGTTTTCACATGGGACGTAGATTGTGATGATGCGTTCCGACGGTTAAAGAGAGCTTTAACCACGGCCCCAGTTTTAGTGTTGCCAGATGGGAGCAAGCCATTTGTTGTCTATACCGATGTCTGTGGGACAGGACTTGGCGCAGTCTTAATGCAAGAGGGAAGGGTAATAGCCTACGGTGGAAGGCAGTTGAGGGCACATGAGAAAAATTACCCTACCCATGATCTAGAGCTGGCCGCTATTGTTTTTGCGCTTAAGGTTTGGCGCCATTATCTTCTTGGTGAGAGATTCGAGTTGTTCACTAACCATAAATCATTGAAGTACTTATTCTCTCAGAAGGATTTGAATCTGAGACAGCAAAGGTGGATGGAATTTTTAGCATCCTATGATTTCGAGATAGCGTATACCCCTGGCAAGGGTAACGTGGTGGCGGACGCCTTGAGCAGGAAGAGGTTGTCCTTGAGTCCGTTGTTCGTGGAACGACGAAGCTTGGAATTTATCTCGATGTTTGATTTCAGACCTTCCATTGACTATGTACCCGGTTTGCTAGCTTCTTTGGAAGTTAGACCTACTCTTCTGGGGCGGATTGGGGAAGCCCAGAGGGACGACCCACAGTTGGTTGAGTTAGTAGAGAAGCTCATGAGAGGGGAGTCGTCCAGCCATTTGAGTAGGTACACCCTAGACGATAAGGGGTGCTTGCGTAGAGACGGTAGACTTTGCGTACCGCAAGACGAGGGTTTGAGGAAGGCTATTCTTGATGATGCACACCGTTCTAGGATGACCATTCATCCCGGTGGGGATAAGATGTACCAAGACATGAAGAGGGTTTTATTCTGGGCCGGTATGAAGAAAGATGTGGCCGAGTATGTCGCTCGATGTTTGGTGTGCCAGCAAGTGAAGGCGGAGCAAAGGAAACCAGGTGGGTTGCTTCACCCATTGGAGGTTCCGCAATGGAAGTGGGATAGCGTCTCGATGCATTTTATTGACGGGTTACCCAGATCGAGGAAGGGTAATACAGGAATTTGGGTGGTGGTAGACAGACTTACTAAGAGCGCCCATTTCATACCTGTGAAGAGCAAGAGGACTGCTCCATGGCTAGCTTCTGTATATCTTCGAGAGATAGTTCGATTGCATGGGGTACCCTCTAGCATTGTAAGTGATCGAGATCCTATCTTCACTAGTGAGTTCTGGAGAAGTTTGCAAGAAGCAGTGGGGACTCAATTGTGTCTGAGCACCGCATATCATCCTCAGACGGACGGCCAGACTGAGAGGGTGAATCGTGTTCTAGAAGACCTTTTGAGGCTTTGCATCTTAGATTTTGGAGGTACATGGGAAGAGCATCTTCCATTGGTGGAGTTCGCATATAATAACAGCTTTCAGTCCAGTATTGGGATGGCTCCTTTCGAAGCTCTCTATGGAAGGCCTTGTCGATCACCTACATGTTGGTGGGAATCTACGGATAAGATCTTGCTTGGGCCTGATATGGTTAGGGAGACTTCAGAGAAGATCGATTTGATTCGAAGAAGGATGAAAGCAGCGCAAGATAGGCAAAAATCTTATGCGGACAAGAGAAGGACGGATCTTGAGTTTGAGGTTGGGGATATGGTTTTTGTTAAGGTATCTCCGTTGAGAAATGTTGTTCGCTTCGGATCCGTTGGGAAGTTAGCACCGAGGTTTGTTGGGCCGTTTCCTATCAAGGAAAGGATTGGACGGATGGCATATAGGGTGGAGTTGCCCGACAGACTTAGTGGTGTTCATGATGTATTCCATGTATCACATCTGAGGAAGTGCTTACATAAGACGGCAGAGGTAGTAGAGCCGAGCTTGCTTAGAGATGTAGAGGTAGAGCGTGATGCGACTATTCAACGAGCCCCTACTCGCATCCTTGGGTCAGAGACTAGGAAGTTGAGAAATAGAGAGGTTCAGCTAGTCAAAGTGCAATGGGGAGAAGATGAGAGCAACGCAACTTGGGAGACGGAAGCGAAGATGCGTTCATTGTACCCATTTCTTTTTGAGGGTATGTCTTTACTATCTCCTTTATCGCTTGTCTAGTACTTATCTTATCTTTGGTATGTCCTCTCGTTAATACCTTTGACCTTTAGATAGGGTAAACCTATGGTTGAAACATGTGTTTGAGACATGTTATGGTTGATGGATGCAAGTGGATGCAAGTGTTTGCTAGTGGTTGCTCGTGGATGCATATACACACACTCTAGGCACTAGATCGGCTCAGTCACTTCATATTGCATATTGCATAAAATTGTGTGTAGGAAAATATATTTATGGATGTATAATGGTTGTGTTATCACATGGATGATGCATTTTGGTGAATGATTGTGCACTCATGTAGATATTGTATGTGTCGATAGGGTTTTCTCGCATACATAATGGATGCATGGCACTATCATGGTTTGCATATGTCCATACAGTAGATAGGGAACATATACACACACCGTTTGCATATGCTCATACATCATTAGAAACTGTCTAAGGACAATGGATGCCCGTGGTTGATGATTTGAGTAGATGGTTGTTTGGATGGTAGGATATGCATTCTCCTTAGCTTAGAGATTTCGGGGACGAAATCCTTTAAGGGGGGGAGAATGTAACACCCCGAATTTTAGTTAATACTTAAATTCACTAATTACAGGATAAATAATCTCAGACGTGGGAATTGGGGGTAACGGGCTGCGTTATTGCGTTCGTCTCGGAAAAATACGCGAAATAGAGTCCGAGTTTTCGAGAATCGGAGTCCGTATGGCCTGGTTATGGCCCAAAGAAGTTTGCAGAAAAATTAGAGTTAAAAACAGATTTAGGAATTTAAATTTAGATTTTAAATTAGAACCAGCGGGGCCAGGCGGGAAGGTTCCCGCCCTAAGCATGTCGACAGGGCTGTCGACAGGCCTGTCGACAGGGGTGTCGACATGCCTGTCGACTTGCCTGTCGACATGGCGTGTCGAACCAGGGTGCTTGGGTGCACCAGATCTGGTTTTCTGGCTAGGGCTGGGCTTGGTTCTAGAGGTTTCCTAAATCTAACGGACCTAAATTAATCTAGGGTTAATCTAAGGGCCTAAAACACTCTCTTAATCTATAAATACACCCTAAACCTACCTTAATCCATACTAAAAATAGAAATGAAGGCCTCATGCCGCCAAATTAAATCCTAGAAGGAGTCTCCACTAATCTAAGAAGGAAGTTTCAAGCTAATCCCTCTCAAATCATTCTCTAATCATCATTATCTTCATAGTTAGCAACTAATTCTACTTCATAAGGTTGCTAATCTTGAGTTTGGTGAGTTTCTATCACTTTAACATCGATTGTTAAAGTAAGTAGATTGGGTGTAATGAGACTTATGGTCTTAAATGCGGATTAGTGAGTTTGAATCATGTATAATGATATGTTACTCTATGTTGTTCTATGTTTATGCATATTTGATAAGTTGGTTTATGCATGCTTAATAAGTTGATTTATGCATGTTTAACAAGTTGGTATATGCATGCTTAACAAGTGGATTTATGCATATTTAATGAGTGGAATTATGCATGTTTAATAAAGTAAGTTATGCAAGTTAAGTATATGTTTAAATGCAAGTTTAAAGTGATATCCAAGTTATGCATGCTTATGCAAGTGTATGGATGCTTATGCAAGTCATGTATATGTTTAAATGCAAGATTTATGTGATATGCAAGTTATGCATGCTTATGCGAGTATATGAATGCTTATGCAAGATATGTATATGCTTAAAAGACATGATATGCAAGTTATGCATGTTTATGCAAATATGTGGATGCTTATGCAAGTATGTGAATGCTTATGCAAGTTATGTGTATGCTTAAATGCATGTTTAACATGTTATGCAAGTTATGAGAATGCCTATATGCAAGTTCAACATGTTATGCAAGATATGTGTATGATAATATGCAAGCTCATATGCAACATGTTATGCAAATCATGTGTATGATAATATGCAAGTTTGGGTTAAATGTAGTTGGGTTAATATATGCTCATATATGCAAGTTGACATCCTCTTAACCCATGACAAAGTTCTATGCTAAACCCATGATATTTGTGATGGATCTTCCCCTTTATTATGTCATGTAATGAGAACGATTTACGTGGGAAACGATGGGGTTGGTAAATATGTTAATAAATGAATGATTGGGTATGATTAAGCATACCATAAAAATAAATTACCATAAGTGGGAATTTACCTATTGAGTTAGGTCTACCCCATGGGAATTTACCTATTGAGTTAGGTCTACCCATGTTATGGAAAACTTGATATTAATTAGGGATAATTAATATGGGGGTGATTAATTAGGTGTAATTAATCGACTAAGACACGAGGTTGGACTCGTTTGTAGTGTAAAACTGCCCGGACCAGACCGGCTTAACCAGTTGCTACAAATGTCAGCCCAATGTGAGAGGTCTTAGCCATAAATTAAATACGTGATTAAGGTAAAGACACGAGGTTAGACTCTGTTATGACGTAAGACTGCCCGGATTCTACCGGCTTAACCAGGCGGTCATAACAGCCAGTCTAATGTGGGAGGTCTTTATGGGAGATCACGGTCTTAATTAATTAAGAAACACTTAACCATAGTAGCATGTAGTGGGACATGAGGGGTTAAGTGGGTGCCTTGGGTGGCATGAGGAAATTTTGTGGTTGCCTTGGGTGGCATGTGGAATCTAGTGGGTTGCCTTGGGTGGCAATAGAAAATACGATTAGAATACTTAACCAAGTGGAAACATGTAATTAAACATGATTAAAGGGTTAAGTGGGATACACTAGATATATGACAAGCTTAGGTGGGTAGCTTGTGGGGGCCCATTTCAACCAATATCCCAAACGTATCTTTGTGGGCTCGACCCATGTCGAGTGACGGGACACGCATATTGGGCTTGATTATAAGAGGCCAAAACGGGTTAGCGGTGGCAACGCAAGTCCAACGGGCTTCATATGCGTGTGTGGGCCCGGGCTGGTAGATAAGCCGTTGTTGCATCGTGTAGATATAAAGCCGTGCACCGTTAGTATTGGGTAGCCACTTTACGGGAGTGATACACCCCACTGTGGGACCAGCACGGGTATCTACGGTAGGGAGCCGATCGATGGGGAGTAGTGGGTACACCTAATAAAGATAGGGGCAGACGACACCTATGTAGGGGTACACGAAACTACTGGGTAAGAATTACTGAGTACACCTAGTGGAGATAGGGGCAGACGGCACCTATGTAGTGAGCTAGGAGTACACGAAACTACTGGGGAAATTTTCTAAGTCCTTGGAAGGGATTAACCTTTAAGTAGGAATGACTGGTGTGGTGCAGTTAGTAATTATCCTTGGGTGGGTAGATGCGTCCTGACGGTTATCTTAGTTTATCCTAAGTCTACCAAGCTGCTTAGTGTAGCCATTCATCCCCAGATATTACCGTAGGTCAAGTTTATGTCTTCTCTGGTTACTTTAATGATTGTATTGATTAAAGTTATAGGACTCACTCAGACTTATGTCTGACCCCGTTGTTTTTATCTTTTTCCCAACCCTCAGGTACTACGGTGGATCCTAGCGGTAGTAGAGCTTGATCGGATTGCTGTTCCAGTCTTTAGGAGCTTGGGTAGATGTAAAGCTCCAGTTATCCAGTTATCTTTTCTTTTGTTATGGCTATTGTATGAGAGAGTGGGATTATGTACTTCTTTATTTTGACAGATATTGTACTTGACTTTTATTGTGGTTTTATGATGTAACCAGACATGTTTATTTCCGCTGTTATGAGATGATGTTTTAAAATTTCAAGTACTACCTATATCTGTCTTGTTGTAATTTTTCTGTTCTATATTCACTAAAATACTCCACCGATGCTATGGCATTCCCTTAGTGAGTGACCATAGCGGGTGTGGGGTGTTACATTTATGGTGTTTAACATGTCATATAACAGTGATCAGTATCATCCAAACATATGTAATCAACAACAGTCTATATATCGCACCATATATAACAATATATGAAAAATAGTAAAATAACTGTTGGGGAATCCAGTTGGATCCCTCTGACCTGTTTCCCTGCATCCACAGATGTTACACAATATAATTCACAACAATTTTAGTTCAACATGTAATATTCTGATAAACAGAATCAATGTTTGTTTAACGATACGTGTATATATCGTTTACTGTAATTTCAACCAATAATCATCAATTCAACCAAACAATCATCACACATAAATCAATCATTATTTATCAACACTAGATTATATTTATAAAAATATAATTTAAACAGAGTTAGTGAGTTTTACTCACATTGGTCGGTTATCGTTAAACAACGATAAGCGATCGTTGATTTAGATCAAACAATTTATTTTGCTATAAATTGTAACGAGCTCCAATTCACTTCTAGTTAGTTCCATTGTGTAGCCGACTTCCATACGATCCCAATGGATCTTGTTTCGCTCAATTTTGATAACGTATGGAAAAGATATGCAATTTACAAGATTGTATACATATAATATTATTAACTGTATAATTAATATTTAATCAATACCTTAGTTACCCTTTAATAACTACTCCCACGTCACTCATTACTCTTCTTCCTGAAAAATGCACGCACTGCTACCTTCTCATGGCCATTTCCGATCCTTGAAACCTTTATAACTCCTTCCTTACTTAATTAAACTCCAAACTAAAATCACCATGATGCTTCTCATCAAAGACTCCATCAGTCCATCCCAGTATACTACAATTCGAATCCCTCAACCAAAAATCCGTTTTACAGCCTTAAACCGCAACCATCAGGAAAAGCATCGACACTTTCTATTTTCTAAAATTCCCAAAAATTCAAGATAGATGCTAAATCCAATATCAATACGAGCTAAAACTTCATGTATTTCGCACCATGTCGAGCCCTAGCTGACGCTCTGAATTTCCAACGAGCGGTAACAGTACCGAACCAAAAGAAACCATTATAGAAATGAAGAGAATCTTCTAAGCAACTCAAAGATATAAATTTCATGGAATTAGGATTTTAGTATGAATTTATCTTGATTTTTGAAAGAGGATTTTTCACGTTTTGTACAAGAATGGAGGCGGCTATTTTTCTGTTGACTAGAGAAAAATCATTCTAGGTTTAGAAGGGAGTTTGGCTTATTTATAGGACAATTATATTAATTTTATATTCATTTTTATATTAATTTATTTAGTATCGTTGCTTATATTTATCATTTGAAAATTACTATGATCACATAACATATCCAAAAATCATGAAAATGGACATACAACTAGAGTTCGACATTACGGACCCAACGAAACTTGTTTCGTCGAATTCCGGGTCCGTTTGCTCACACAGCTTATTCTTAAAGTCAAAATATTGACTGTATTTCACATTAAAATCCTGTATGGCCACATACTGACTCCAAAAATCATGAAAATTGGAATATAACAATAATTTTGTATTCCGGATCCAACAAAATTAGTTTCGTCGAAAACGTAGGTCGTTTGCAAAACTGGCTATTTTTAAAGCTTTAAATAGACCGTTTAAATATTAATATATTTAAAAGTAATTAAATTTAATATTAACAAATTAATATTATCGTATAATTCACAATAGAATATCATACAGCTCCAAAATATTCCTATCTGAGTTTATAACTCGACATTTCAAATCCAAATTAAATCAGTATTCAATTTATATATATAAATCCATTTATAATATAAATAAATCATTATAAATTAGAAAGGAATTCTGTAACGAACCGGGATTTTCGACTCCGAAAATCAACATCAAACTACCATGTTGACTATTCAGACATCGAACATTCCAGATCATTAATAGAAAGAAGTTAGAGGGTGAGATAAGAAAGAAAGAAATATTAGAATAGAAGAAGAAGAAGAAACACCACACAGAGTCTCACATCGCAGCGGAACAAAATATAATACAGAAATAATCTTTATTGGAAGCTTTAAAATACTTACAGTATCAGAGTACATCATACCATGGGACAGTTATAATAGCCTGTTCCCATATACAACACACAGCGGAATAGTAGTAATATCATACGTCTGGAATCTTCCAGCTCGTCTCTTCATAGCAGTCGATAACCTGAACCTGTACAACCCGGCCTAACCCGAGCATTTACAAAACACCGGGTCAGTCTGGTGAACCAGAGTGAGATAAACTCGCACAGTAATAAGGGTGAACCATCCAACATGATTTTAAAGTTCAAAACCATTTCAAAAGAAAAGGATAATCGTAAGACCAAATCCACACATAAACACAGACGGTTTTTACCTTACGATAACCCAAAACAGCTTTGAAACCAATATCTTGTCTGATATTATAATAATGTCTAAATACAAGTAATTAACAATCTAGTGGAACGCTTGCATCTCTCGCTCCACATATATAGTATACAATCAAAACCGCAGGCGCTTATTGGGAATTGGATTCCGACTTGACAAGGTATGGGTCCACCTGCCGATCGTGTACCTCTAGAGACGAATACACTGGGTTCAACAAGAACTTCTTGCAACCCGGCCCTCACATGACCGACCACTCATTTCGCTTGAGAGTATCGAATGTATATCACCGACGGTTGGGATCAGCAACCGTCTCTCGACAAGGGACAGCATCGAAACATAGATTTAAGAAACAAATAGGACTTCCTCTAGATAGGTGATCATACACCCTAATGGGAGCGACCCACATAGCCATGCTGCCTGCCCGATTTTTGTCATTTCCCGACTGATGAGGCTTGTGGTTTAGAACAACTTCTAAACATCGGTCATCATTCACTTTGAATGCCACATCGTCAGATCCGTCAGATATCACTAATTGACGTCCACAAAAATACTCTAGCTGGAGGCTAAGAGAACGGCAACTCCCCGCCAACAACTATCGTACGTTTGAAGAAATCAACGTACGTGATCCTTGGGAAATACTCTGTCAGACACTCGTCCATACAAGTCATCCAGGAACAGGATGAACCGAAGGCACTCTCCTACTGCATCCAATATAGGAATCACCCCATGGATCAGTAGCGAGAAGTCCTTGCAACCCGTAGAATCCAACTACGACAGAATCACAGCTCATCTCTGCTTGCCAGGCAGAGAATATTAGTGGTTCTTCCGTTTATGAAAACCCACGGTCTTCACAGCACCATCTCGAACATCTTCTGATCTCTTCACGTATTTGTTGGTCAGAATGGTTTTCGAATATAAATTCGATCCCGGTCTTTCCATACCAACAATCGTATTGGTCAGATTTGATAGTCGGTGTTTTAACTATCAAAATATACAGGGTTTCAAACATGACACTCCAATGAGTTCACTGGATCAGTATTTAGCATCATTTGGCCTTTAACAAACTAATTTCCTTTTTGTTAAATTTAAACTTCCAATTCTTTTAATATTCAAAAATACGATATTTGAATAACTCTAATTGATTAATTAACATTCGTCTTAACTCCATTCGCTTGACTCTAGATCACAGCGATCACAATGGTTACGCCTGATTCCCTCAGGAAACATCCGACCTCCGTAGGCTATCTGCAGCCCTGCGAATTACGCTAGCAGTCGTACGAAATGACCACTCATCCTGAATAACTATGTTTGACTAATTCTATCTCGAGTAACTATATTCAATTTCCCATTTTGAAATCTCATTTAAAATTCTCTTTTTTTACTTGATCTCGTTTTCAAATAACGTTAATGTAAAATTTACGTCTTAACACTTTGAATCTCACTTAAAACCTCTGGTTTATAATAAACCCTTTTTATCGTAATCTCCTTTCACTTAATTCATATAATTGAGTACGTTTATTTCCTTTCACCATTCAATTTGCTTGCATCTCACATTCGGTAACTTTTTGAATGAATTCCCATTTAAAAATATATTCCTAAATTCATCATGAATTAAAATAATAACTTATTTCAACATTAACTACTTTAGTAGTTAATCCCTTTAATAACTAAATTAAATATTAAATCCCTTTTAAATTCAAACAGTATTCATTTTACTGTTTTAGTCAAAACACATTAACTTGATAAACAAATTCTAATTCCAACCGGTTGATTTAATTAACTCAAAAACTTGATTATCTCATTAACCGATTTCAACAATCCTCGCTTTAAATTAATCAAAAATATGATTAAATTAAATAAATTCTAATTATTTGTTTTCTTTACAAAACAATTTTCCAAGGTTTAACCATTTAATTCATTTCTTATTCTTCAACTGGTAAATCTGATTAACATCAGCATCTGCTTTGCAAAATAAATTCATAACAAATCAAAGTCTTAAACAAATAAAATATTTATTTATTTTTCTTAAATGACTTTTATTCAAATAATATAATTCAAATATAACTCTGGTTATAAAATAAATTTTATAACCTTAACTCTATCGATTCACCTGACGGTGAATAAATATTTATAACTCGATTGGTTTCAAAGGCCATACTCTGCCAAACACTTAACCAATATCGCTCATTGGTTTAAACCAAACAGATGTTGAATATCCAGTCAATAATCAATCATCAAATCAATCACACAAACAGATCATATATGATCATATGAAAATAAATAATACATTTGAGGAATCCGGTTGGATCCCTCCAACCTGCTCTTCCCTGTATTCAAATGGTTATCTCAAATCAGACTGTTCAGTTTTGTTTAACTGATAAACTAAATAACAACCATTTAACATCAACCACAAGCAATTTAAACAATTCAACCATTTAAAACACGTTTATAAATAAACGTGACCAACCAAGGTGAGTCACCTTTATTGGAACCAATCGTTAAAAATAACGATTTGATATTTGACTGAAATTAAACACAGTTTAATTTCATCGGTTAAATCAACAGTTAAATAGATAACTAGCAAAAACCGTCAACCATTGGCAAGCAGAGCACACAAAATAAAAACACCCAATTTATATAAAATATAAAAAGGGTAACTGAGTGAGTTTAACTCACCTTTGATTTGATTCGTCGTTGAGCGGTTTGTTTTCAGTTAAATTCAACTGAAAATTTATGTCGTCTCCATTCCTGTCCAGACTAGTTTCAGAATGTTCGGTTTACCAATACGATCCCGTCGGTATATGGTTCGTCGGATTCTGTCGAGATATGTACCAGTTATTAATAACTAAAGGTTAAAATGAATAAATTAAATTAACTAATTATTTAATTAACCCTAATCACTAGAATTAAACTAATTAATTTCCGAAGCATTTAAACCAATTACTACTCCCAAATCAAGATTTCATTTAACTAATTACATGTTGTTCCTTAATTAACATTTATCTCTAACTGATTTTAATTAATCTAATTAATCCTAAATTAACTCACTTAATTATGTAAAAATATAAAATAACGGCTGACCCCCTACCGTTCGTTTCCCGCTTGGATCCTTCATTCGCCAGGACGACCAGAACGCAAGCTCCACCTTGGCTTCACCTGCTACATGCGTTACTCCCCCATACAGGCGCTACTTCATGATCCCCCCCCCACCGTGCCCCTTTTCTTTTCGGTTCCCTTTTCCTTTTTTTTTTTTTCTACTGTTGGACCAGAAGCCCCTCACGTTCCAAAACAATCCGCACACAACTGTTCTTCTCCTCCGACCTCAACCTTGCCTCGAACAACCCTATCATAAAGCTCAATGAGCTGAACGATTTCGGTGAAGAAAGCTTTGGACCTTGATGAGTGATGGCAGAGATTTTGATGGAAAAGTTTGGCTCTTGCTTCCTGAACGATGAAGAAATGCGAGGATCCGTGGTTATTTATAGATGGAAGAAGGTGTGGCACGCACGTAAGTGGAAAATGTATTTATTTCAGTAACTTGGTCACCACGGTTCACATAAAAAAAAATACTGCCATTTTCACCTTGGTCGGCACGGTGTAAGAGTTTTGGCAGACAAGAAAATATATACTTAGTACTGAAAAAAATATCAAGTGTAGTGCAGCATGAGTTGCCTTAGGTGATAGGGTAGACCGTATAACATTGATAGAATAGAAAGGTGTATGGCTACTTGGTAGCTGTGTTTTCATGTAGGTCGGCTTGTTTGAAATTTCATGGCAATAAGGACAGATATGAAAAGTATAGGACAGTGCAGTGCATAGGGGGTGTATGTATTGAACCTTCGCTTCATTGAGCTGACGAGATAACGGTGAAAACACAACGATAGCTGTGCGTCTATAATTATGGTGTTTATTTTGAAGACAAATAAATATTTTATTAACTAATTAAACTTAGTTGCAAAGTAATGCGTAAAACTATCTGTGATTGATTTCTGTTTACTGATAAAAAAGCTAATCCTGGTGTAAAAAGGTATTCTAAACCCAATGGGACAAGTTTCATCGAAATCCGAGGTCATATGAAAAAATTTCCTTTATGAAACCGGAAATGAACACACGTTTAATTTTTCCACAGTCACCAGATAAATCAAATCCACTTGAAACTGCGAACATCGATAATAACTTTTCGATACGAACCCAACGGCACTAATTTCGTCGCATTCTGAGACTGTTGCCCCGGTAGGCTGTTTTTACCCCGAACCGCCCTACCCCTTTTAACACCAAATTTTCCGGTCTCTAAAAATAACAAACTATATACTTATTCTGACTCTAATCGACGATACGAACTCAACGGAACTGGTTTCGTGGCCTAATTCGATCGTCTTCTCAAGTTACACTCAAATACCCCTTTATTTATTTAAATACGCGCTATAGAAATTGAACGGGCGTTTATGGCTACCGTGGTCACATACGACATCGGTTTGCCACGCCATTTGACACCGTGCAATAATTTAACGATACGGTTCTAATGAAACTGATTTTGTCGAAATCTGAGTCCGTTTGCAAAACGGCCATTTTAAATGCCTATAATTTAATAACGATTTTCCATAGCGACTATTTCAAAATTTGATTTGGCCATAAATATCAAACTATAACACGAAATCTGGATTTTTCTCTTTCATATGAAAGCTATTGCCAATACGGCTCCAACGTGTCTTGTTTCACAGAAATCCGACTTATATCGAATCCTGTATTCTCAGTTGAAGTTCAAAACTTCATTTCACGAACTGCACGCCATTTTCGAGCTCGAATTTATATTATATATAAATTATAACGTTCAACTTCGTTTTATTATCGAATTAAATATTAAATTCCATTAATATTCCCAATATGATATTTAAAACTAATTTAAATATTCATATTCAAATGGTCGAAAAACACGGGTCGTTACAAATTCCATAGCGACTTTCTGAAAATTTGATTTGGACATAACTCACAATCTACACGACGAAATCTCGATTTTTCTCTTTCATTAGAAAAATATATTTCACCAGCTCCGAACGTTTCTTGTTTCATAGAAATCCAGCTTAAAACGGATTCTGTATATTCAATTGAAGTTCGAATCGCCAAATTACGAACTACCGTGCTATTTCGAGCACGATTATAATTATAATATAAATTATACATTCAACTGACATTTATAAATAAATTCGTTAATACAATTCAATTCTGAACTGAATTATATATTTTAAATTGTCCAATTCACACAATATTGTCAGTTCAACTTAATTCCTATTATTTCGAAATTAAATATATTATTTTATTATTTATATTTATTAAATATTCAATATTATTTAATTCAATAACCATTTAAATCTCTAAATCACTATTTTAACAACTAAATTAATTAATTATTACACCGTAAAAATACGGGACATTATAAATATAGTTCAGGCTAATTTTATTTATACACCATTATAATCTTTGCATACACCATAAAATAAAATGAACTATTGTACATGAGAAATTACTTTACATACACTATCTCTTTTACAAAAATTACCATTATTTTCATCTTCTCATTAAAAATTTAAACTAATTTATGGAAAAAAGGAAATTTGGAGCACTAAATAAAGTTTAAATTCAATAAAATTAACTTTAATTTTGGAATATTGTAACAAACTTATTGTGCTAAAAAAAGTTCTTAATTTCAGAAAAATATATTACTTCTAGAAAAAATTGAATGATTTAAAATTTGAGCACTTAGTCGTAAAAGTTGTTTTACTTTAAATTTTGTGTTTCATTTTTACATACATATTAACTTCTTCACAATTTTTTATATAGATTTTAATCAAATAACATTAATTGCAATATTTTACTTTGATGCATTAAATAAAAAGATTAACACCGCTCTAGTTCCGTAATCAAGTATATTCCCCTTTATTTCACGGCTACAAGATTAGCACTGCTCTAGTTCCTTGATTTCACGGCTATAAGGGAACACAGTTACCCAAACACTTCCCAAATAATTACAACATCCCTATAACTCTTCAACAACATTTCAATTCAGAGAGTAATGAGTAGAGAGTGAGAAGAGAAGAAGATTTATATAAATAGAATTGTATTCAGCAAAGTATAAGTGTAGAAATCATAAAAATAAGAAATAATAATGGTGTAGAGAAAGAGGATGATGATGGAGAAGAAGAATGATGAAAAAATTCAAAATCGGCCCCTATTTATAAGATTTAAAAGGTTGCAACGCTTCTGGAACGTTACAAATAGTGAAAAGACACTTCCTTTGAAAAGCAAAATTACCGTATTTGTAAGTTCGCTATATGGACATATCATAGTTCAAAATTATTTTTTGAGCATTTTTCAAGTGTTTTGATATACATATAATTCTGGACATTATTGAATTAAAACATAGTATTATAAATAAATATTATAAAGTAGAAAATCATATGAAAACATAAATATAAGATATATGAACATATTTATAAAATTATAAAGTTTAAAACTATATAAGTATAAATTATATAATATATAAAACTTATAAACTATTAAAACTTAGTTTAAAAATAGAAAAGGTAAAATATAGAAAGTAAAGTAAAAAATATAAAGATTGAAGATAGAATTTGAAATCAGAATTTGAATTTGTATTTGAGTTTGAATTTTAACCTGGAGTGTTATTCAGAGTCTTTCATAAATTAGACTCTATTATTATATTTGTCTTGAACTCTTGAAATCTTGATTAGTCATGAGTCTTGAATCATCTCTGAATTCTAATCTCTAGAAGCTCTTAAACTGTACAGTCTTAAGTATTAATTCATGTATATAAATCCTGCATATATATATATATATATATATATATTCTAAATGAAAGCGTTAGTATATATTTTATAATCAATTAAAACTGAAATAAGGTTGTTGTCATCAAAACTCCATTCTCCAACAATCTCCTCCTTTTTGATGATGACAACCTTAGTTTATAAAATATCATGCATGTTCATACCTATTGATGATGATTCTCTAATACTCCCTATGTATATATAAATACTATAAACTAATTCTATATTTTATAATTTCTCCCCCTTTGGCATTATCAAAAAGAAATTCTAAAACTACTCCCCCTAAATCTTATAACTATCTAAATAATTCCTATATCAAAGTAAGCTACTTCCCCTAAGTCCTAAATCTATATATATTTTATACTAAAGTAAAGTATTCCCCCTTAATCCTAAATATATATAATCCTTATAGTAAAGAAGAATACTCCCCCTAAATTTATGATTATACAATAATCAATACTAATTATATATAGAAACCAACCCAAATAGCATAATTACATATGTTATGAGTTATATTTACAAACTAAATCAAGCACACCACACCATATGTTTAATATATACAAATTTTATGTCACAGAATCCAAATCAAACAAATTCAAACAAATCAATCGTACCAAACAATTAAACGTTTCTTGGGACTTTATTCATCTTGACCAGTGATTGGGTTCTTCTTGACGTCCTTATACTCTTCCTCATTGGTATGTGATGAGTTGTTGTTTTCATCTTTGAAATGAGAAGAGATTGACCAAAGAATTACATCAAAATGTTTCTCTTGATATTCAACCATTCTCATCGGAATTAACTTTAAATGGCGTTGATTACGTAGTACAATAGAGAAGATTTTCTTGAAGGAATTCAAAGAATCTTCAAGATTTTCACTTATGTTATGAATTGGATTTTCCATAGTTTTGATAAGAAATGGATAGAGAAGAAGAAGAAATGAAATAATGAAGTTTTCTGGAAGAAATGGGCTTAAATAGGGTCTGGAATTCATGGATTTGGAATGGACATGAGTTAGTTATTTAATTTTAAAATTTGAAAAGTTTTGAAAATCTGGCAGTTATATGTCGACATATGTAATTATGTATGTCGACATATCTATTAAAAAAAATTAAAATTTTGAACCTTTTGATCTTCTATTATATCATATTTAATTCTTAAGTTTTTACAGTAACTTAAAGATAAGTTTAACATAAATAAAACTCCATTCATTACTTCATAGAAAGCAAATACATCCAAGTAATTAAGACACACTAAATACGAGATTCAGAAGCAAATACAAGTGACTACATAAAGATAAATTAAACTAGATAGACTAGTTTTCAGCGAATGATGAGGAGGAAGATGAGATTCCAAGCTTTCTTCCAATCTTGACCATGAACTTAGTCATTTTTGAAAAATTCTTTTTAAGCTTCTTTTGATTATTAGCAAATAAAGCCTTTTGGACCTTGAGAGTTGGGTTGTTAAAATTTTCGAAACAGGGAGTGATGGTATGTTGAAGGAGAAGGTTGACAATTCTTGTTTTTGGATGGAAAAAGCGATTTTTGAAATCCATTTGAGCATCGCTTTCAAATATGTCATGATAAGTCTCTAAATCGGTTTCATCGATAATGAAATCCGAAAAATCCGAGCCTACCTTCTACAATTTAAGATATTGCCCAAGACTTCGTCATCAAGAACAATTTGCATGCCTTTGACGCTACTCCATAATTTGGTCTTCAATGCCTTCATAAAATCCGCGATTAAGATTCGTATAGAACATCTTGACAAGCTTAGGATAACACACTTCGTCGTTTTCCGAAGAGTCAATTAGACTCAAGACTTCATTGGGTTGAAAAAGAGAGATAAGATCATTGGAAGGAAAGTCTCCAAATACAACGAAAGCACCCATATTAACTTTAGCATTTTCTAAATAGTTAGCGTAGGTTTTGATAGCTTCTTTGTCATTATGAAGATAACCTTTGACGGTTTTTGTTAACTTCAATTTATTATATGAACTTGAGGAAGCCATTGAATTGATAGTTTTGAAGAGAATAGATATAAAGAATATTGTTTTGAATTGTGAATGAAAGGTAGAGAGAATAGAAATTGAATGGATATGAATTGAGTAGGTACAACTTTTCTGAAGTCAATGACACCTTTTCAGACCTTGGGAGTTGGTGAAAAGTTGGAGGGAAGTTTCAAAGTTTAAACCTTTGAAATTTAAAATTTAAATTTCAAATTACAGGTCAGATATGTCGACATATAGACATATGTATGTCTACATTTGTACTTATTTTCAAAGGAAATTTGATTTTTGTGAAATGTGATTTAAATTATCGATTTATATTTCAGGTTTAACAATTTCATGAAATAATTCTAATCCTAACAAACATCCAAAAAAACTATTTTATTACCTTATTTATTATTATAATATTATTTTGAATTTCAAATTTCAAATTTGAATTTTATTTCAAGATTGAACTTTAAAGTTTAATTTTTTAAATTCAAAACAAACAAAGCAACCATTCAACCAAAGAAAATTTAAAAATTAATTAAGGCGTACCCAGTTTTTAGATCCTTTTCTTCAAAATTTTCTGAATTACCGTGAAGAACATATTTGAATTTCCGGTTTATAACTCTTCATCACTTGAAGATGAATCTGAATCATCTAACATTGTTGCATATTCTTTCTTTCTCTTTCTTAATGAATTATTGTTTCCTGTTTTTTGAGTCAACTTATTTGGATATGGACACATTCTCCTTATATGGCCTGGTTTGTTGCAGTTATAACATCGATCATTATTTCTTTGTGAACTTCCTTGGTTATTATTTTGAAAATAATTTTTCCTTCTATATTTCAGAAATTTTCTAAAATGTCTTGTCATGAGGGTTGTTTCTTCATTATCTCCACTACTTGAGTCAGAATCATTCGTTGTTGCTTTAAACTATTGGCATGTTTTCCTTTCTTCTCTTTTATTGGACTTCAAAAGATATGTGACAATCCCAAAACCCCGTACGACGGTGTTAAGGATAATCATTGGAATATAACACATTAATCATCATTAGCAGAGTACAGATAATAGCAAAAACAGAAAATAGAATAATTTACATAAATATGACAGCAGAATCATACACATCACAACACAGAGAGCACAGTGCAGGATACAACTTAGTGCATAAAAGTACATGATCAGTCTACATCGCCAGAGGCGGAATCATATACATAGATAATAATGGCGGAAAATTAATAGTCAACACTGTGAAGTCAAGCCTCGCCATGAGCCAAAAGATGCACGCCTGCTGCAGTGCAAAGCCAAAATATGCCCAGCTACCTGATACTAGGCTGCCCGTGTGAAAATAAGGGCACCCGAGTTTGCAAGGTGAAACAAACTACGAGTCAGTCATGGGACTGGTATGAGAAATCTACTTAACTAATTAAACAACAATAATAAGGCAAATCAAAGGACCATGCCACTTTCGCGGAACGGGTTTACTCCAATGATTGCTAGTGCATGAAATAAAGTAAATTATTAAATCATCGCAATGCTTTTTATAAAAATGAAGCCATTATAAGACTCAGGTCCCATCACACAATGCAACGCAAGCCGGAGGATAGAGTTTTACCTTATAATGGCCAAGAAATGCTTGATACGGATAAAACGAAAGTGTTTGATATTATTACTAGTGCATATATGTTTCAAAAGCAATTTCAATCATAAATATCAATCCTAGACGGCATGGGTACCATATATCATGTCGCCATACTAGTAATACAATCAAATCCGCAATTTTGTATTGGAAATTGGATTCCATCATGAGTCGAGGCAAGGGGCAAGCTCCTCTCCGTTCGAGACACTCTAGCAAATGTCTTAGGACCACACACAGCGATCCTTGGATCTTCAGGGTCGGTCCTCTCTTGCTTTTAAGGATTGGCAATTCCCGAACACACGTTTCCCGGTCCTTACAGACCTATAACCGAGGCGCCTCCCATTACAACAACCACACAGGTAAAATAATATATAAATGTCAGGGCTGATAGGTCACTGACATCACCCATAGCTAGAAGGAAACGTCGTGTTCTCCCTGCAGCCACTATCCCGTTTTTGACTCATACAGAGGTGTGAGGCTCGCGAATCAATGCTATACACAAAGCTATGCCACATAGGCCATGCTTTGATCATCAACCACAAGACTTTGCTTTTCAACAGAAGCCTTGATCATCTGCCACTTAGGCGTGCCACACAAGCAATTCACTCCATGCAACTGATTTCTATCGATATATAACCTCTTAGCTTGTACGTCTCAGAGAAGGGCGTTAAGCAAGAGAATAAATTCTCCACCGCCAAATAGATATATATTTAATAGAGATCAATCAGCACAGAACAAAATCCAATGTCAGACACACAGTCCATTTGCAAGTTCGTTCTAGGTTTGAACGAAGCCGGAGGCACCATATTCCTCGCATATCCGTACAATCAACAAATACGTCTGGACGGCTACCACTTCAGCTCCTTCAAGGTAGCTACTCCAATCATGAGCATCAGTAGCGCCCATCCATCCAATGTGAAGATCGTCGGTCTTGAACCATCTTCAACTCTTCGACTTCTAACCATCGATCGATTATTTGAAATGAGAATTAACTCGGCCTTTTCAAATAATCCACGTATATTTAGATTTTCAAATCAATTCTTCACATGGTTAAATTATTCAACATTCACATTTCAGTTCTTTAGTATAATTTTCATGTCAAACACATTCAACCATCAAATATCACGCAAACCAAGCAGAATCGGTTTATTTCCATTCTTTATCGTCTATAATATTTTATAACGATATATCGCCATTTTTATTTATTTAAAAACGTCCTATTTAATTAAACGACGTTTCAGGTCATATCGAGGCACTAGCGCTGTTTTTCCCTAAATTTGTTTTACACATATCTGAAAATCTAACCGTTGGATTTCAACCAAGTTTATATCATTGGGAAGATATTCCCAAAGCGAACCCAACGGTTCCAGTTTCGTGAAATTCCGATGGTCGGATCTTTCGGTATAATCGTTTGAAGTTACGATTTCAAAACGTGAACTGCAGGGGCTCGATTCGTTTTATTTAATTTATATATATATATAGTTCATTCGACGATTTCAATATCGTTTTCACTTCAAATATTTCACTAACGCCTTTAAATTTCGAAAAATTTCGCCATAACCTCCTTTGTCCGGGGAGGGGTTTGGAAATTTATTGGGCTGTATTAGGTACCCAATAAATCCTAATAAGTATGCACATATTTATAGTGATATATTCCGGTGTCCACATGGGAGTGTGTATAGATCATAACTCTGGAGAATAAATTCTCGTCACCCTATAAATGGTTTTTGTGCCTTAATGACCAGAGAGACGTGTTTATTGTCATCTCCAGACCCGTGTGGTTTTTTTAATTAATCTTGCAATTTACCGTTACAATTTATATAGTCCAGATCAGTCATCAGTTCAAACTGTAATATATAGTCATCGCCATACAAGCCTCTCGCTCGTATGGTAAATCTTCAACCTCGTCACACAAGCTCCAAATGCTTATGTGGTATATGATGAAGTATGCCTATCCTCAAGAAGTATGCCATGTGGTGTAGTTCAAAATTAATTTTTACTTTCCTATGGCGACGTTTATTATTACACACAGAACAATCAGCACTCCGCATCCAATGGCATTCACGGGAGTTGATATAATAATAAAATTGCGCATCCAACTCATTAAGGTTTACCAATTTGTCGGGCACGCAATTAAATTCTTTACTCAACAGCTAATCCACTTTCCTGTTCAACACATGTATATATATATGTGCAAAACTAAGCTAAAAATAATATTTCTAGCGAACAAGGGTTTATTTCCTCCTATGGTTATTTTTAACACTTCCTACTCATGTTAAAAATAATATTTTCAACCCACACATATTTATTTGAACAAGTGGTTATTTTTAACACTTCACGTTTCGCATAAAAATGATATTTTTAGCGAACAAAAATATATTTCAACACATGACTATTTTATTTAGTTCGCCTACATGTTAAAAATAATATTAATAGCAAACAAATATTTTTTTCAACACTTGTATATTTTTAACGAGTCGTTTACATGATAAAAATGATATTTTTATCATCAAAAATATTTATTCAACAACGAACATTTTTAGAACTTCATATTCACAATAATAATGTAAATTTTATTGTTCAATCTATATATTCAACACATGAATATTTTCCACTTCACATATACAATAAAAGTATGATTTTTATCGTTCTAATCCTTTATTCAACACATGAATATTTTCTATAGTTTGTATACATAATAAAAATATAATTTTTAATGTTAAAACAATTTATTTAAAACGCGAATAGTTTATAAAGTTTATATACATGATAAAATGTTATTTTTATTTTTCAAAGAATTTTATTCATCACATGAATTTCTATTCAACACTTGAATTTCTATTCAACACATGAATATGGTTTCAACACATGAATATAGTTTCAACACATGAATATAGTTCAACACATGAAAATAATTCTAACACATGAATATTATTGGAAATTTCGGCAGCATAACGGCAGGGTATTTAAAACCGGCACCGTCCCGAGTACGGCTCCTTGCTCTACCTTAAAACCTCGCGGTTTTTTACAATGGGGATTTCATACATCTAATTCGCACGCAGGAGAGTATGATTTTCTTTTCCACAGTTTATTCTAATTTTGTTTCAATCACAAATGGGTATTTTTCAACCACAATTGTATTTTTCAACCATAATCCAAACAATATCAACCACAAACAATCCTCTCAACCATTCGCATTATTCACCAAATTTTTCACGCTAATTCACAATCAATAAATATTGCCCATGGTTTGTGGACGAGGGGAGTGTGTGTGTGTATATATATATATATATTCGTATATAAATATATTTTATTTCCATTCCAATACACATATGATTTATGCAATGCATGTATAATTCATACATCGCTCATATAACTTATACAACGCATGTACATGAGGTATATAACACGTATATAATTTATATTTCGCTTATATAACTTATACGACACATTTCCATTCACATTTCAGTTTAGAAATCTTACATTTGTTTGTTGCTTTGCTAAAAATCGTAGCATGCTCAGAAAAATCCACAGACACTTCCAAAATGTAGAGAGCGTCAACACGGTCTCGATGTTTCCTGTTTCATCGAATTTCGTTAACACACGATAAAGATACGATTTTTCAAAGTTTGCAACACTTAAAAGTGTTATTTTCAGTTTAAAATGGCCAAAGCCGGTACCTTTCATGAACCTTCGAAACTAGGTTTCGATTTTAAACAAAATCCGTCACATGATGTTAAGATCCATTCGCACCACCTGGAAGAGGAAGGAACGGCGCGCCGAACGAGGTAGAGGTGGTGCAGTTCGGTGGTCAGAACAGAGGGCGGCGGCGGCTTGAAGACCGAAACATCGGGGTACTCGTTCTCCTCGATGGAGCAGCTATAGGGGGTCTAACAGGTATTGGTTTGAAGAGGAGGAGGAGAGCTACAAAAAGTTGAACTAGGGCATGGGGTAATTCTTCCTGGTTTGGTCGGAAAATGGAGGGGAAGGTGGTGGAGAGTTCCGTCGTTGATATCGTGTAACGGGAGGGGGGTTGAGATATTTAAAAAAAAATACAAAGGAAAATTCCTATTGGTCGGTGTATATATAATTCGGAAAATTAGGGTTTTCATAAATAAACACCAATTCAAGCCCAACGATTGTCGCCCTTAGCCAAATACCTCCATCCCGAACACAATGGGATATGTTTCGTAGGCCAATTCGACTGTTACAGTCGGTTATTCTTCAAATTAAAATATAAAACATTCAATATTCGATTTGAACGTACATTTCAATTTGCCAGGGCCACAAACTGATTTCAAAAATTCCAGAAAAATAAATCTAGCTATGTTTTGACGCTATGGTCCCAACAAAACTAGTTTCGTCGAATTCTGAGACCGTTTGAAAAATGGCCATTTTCTGGCTGATCCAATTTAACAGAAATCAACCAAACACGTTTTCTTTTGCCACGTTCACATATTAGCTTCAAAAATTATGAAATTTGAAACTTAGAAATAATTTGATATCCCGGATCCAACAAAAGTGGTTTCGTTGAATTCCGAGGTCGTTTACAAAATGTCTATTTTCAAGGGCTATATATTCTCTATAGCGACCTTACTGAAAATTCATTTGGCCATAACTTTTGATTTCCGATATGAAACTTCGATTTTTAAGATTCATTAGAAAGATATTCATAAACAGATTTAAATATTTTTGGTTTCACCAAAATCCGTTTTATTTTGCACCCGGTACAGTCAGTCAAAGTTCGAATTCAAATTTTCAAAGCGCCGCACCATTTCTAACTCATTATTTTATTGAAATATTTTATTTCAATTGCTCAAATTTCTTTAAAATAACCAATTTAAAAAATTTAAATTGGCTCGTATTTTCCGGTTTGTTACAAGATATCATATTTCCGATTAACTCCTCAATTTTCATTTCACTGACATTGTCGGCTTCTTCAATTGCCAAAATTTTCAAATCCCATTCTGGAGTCAATGAAGTCAATATTTTTCTGACTTGGTTTTCTTCAGAATAAGTTTTTCCAAGTGCTGTTAATGAATGGACTATCTCTTGAAATCTTCAATATATATCAGAGATAGACTCATTCTCATTCATTTTATATAACTCAAACAGATTAAATAACATTGATATCTTAGTTTGTTTAACTTTGCTAGTTCCTTCATGAGTAACTTGTAAAGTTCTCCGAATTTCATAAGCAGTTTTACATACTGACACTCTATTAAACTCATTCTTATCTAATAAACAAAATAACATATCCATGTCTTTAGAATTGCTTTGTGCAGTAGCCTTTTATTCATTTTTCCATTGTGTAAAAGCAGTTGTGGGTTCAACAAACTCATTTTGTGTACTATTCCATGTGTCTATTCCTACTAATTGTAAATATATTTTCATTCTACATGCCCAATATGAATAATTACCGCCATTAAACAGTTGTGGTCTAACTGTGGACTGACCCTCTACAAAAGAACTATTATTGCCACCAGTGTTGGTTTCCATTACTAAAAAATTTCAAAAATCAGATTATGAACTTTTTGAAAGACCTTGCTCCGATACCAATTGTTAGGGATTGCGGAATGGATCGTTAAGGCAACACTAACATTAGGAAGGGGGTGAATAGTGTTTTTGAGAAATCAAACAAAATCTAAAACTTATATGATGTACTATATGAATCACATACCACAGAAACAATCACAGACACAGAATCAAACAAAGATTAAAAAAATGCAGAAAAGGAAAGAACACACCGGATTTTATACTGGTTCGGATTACTCCTACGTCAAGTCCCATGCAACGCTGGATTGCGCATAGTTTTATTACCATATCAATATCTAAGTACAACCCCTTGATTTAACGGCTACAAGGTTAACACCGATTCCAAACACCCTTGATCAAGTATATTTCCCTTTATTTCATGACTACAAGGATAACACCGCTCCGGTTCCTTGATTTCACGGCTACAAGGAAACACCATTACCAAAACATTTCCCAAACAATTACAACAGCCCTATAACACTTCAACAATACTTCAATTCAGAGAGCAATGAGTAGAGAGTGAGAAGAGAAGAAGATTTATATAAATAGAATTGAATTCGGTAGAGTATAAGTGTAGAAATCATAAAAATAAGAAATAATAATGGTGTAGAGAAAAGGGAAAAAGATGGAGAAGAAGAATGATGAAAAAAATTCGAAATCAACCCCTATCTATAAGATTTGAAAGGTTGCAACGCTTCTGGAACGTTACAAATAGTGAAAAGACACTTCCTATGAAAATCAAAAATGCCCTATTTATAAGATGGCTATGTGGACATATCATAGTTCAAAATTAATTTTTGAGCATTGTTCAAGTGTTTTGATATACATATCATTCTGGAAATTCTTGAATTAAAACATAGTGTTATAAATAAATATTATAAAGTAGAAAATCATACGAAAACATAAATATAAGAAATATGATCATATTTATAAAATTATAAAGTTTAAAGCTATATAAATATAAAGTATATAATATATAAAACTTTTAAACTATTAAAACTTTGGTTTAAAAATAGAAAAAAGTAAAATAAAGAAAGTAAAGAAGATAAAGATTGAAGATAGAAATTGAAAATCAGAATTTGAACCTGGTTCAGAGTCTTACATAAACAAGAATCTATTATTATACTTATCTTAAACTCTTGAAATTTGATTATCATGAGTGTTGAATCATTTCTGAATTTTGAATCTCTAGAAGCTCTTAAATTGTACAGTCTTCAGTATTAATTCCTGTACATAAATCCTGCATATGTGTGTGTGTGTGTATATATATATATATATATTCTAGATGAAAGTGTTAGTATATATTTTATAATCAATTAATATTTAAATAAGTTTGTTGTCATCAAAAATCCATTCTCCAACATTAATAACTACCGTATAACCCGTGCATTGCACACAACAATGTTGTTAAAAAACATTTATATTTTAACTTTTATTAAAAATATATTTCTATTAGTGAAAATTAGGCTTACATCCTTAAAATTAAACTTAATTAAGCTCACATCTTCCCCTTTTAAAACATATAAATTGCATCCCTATTTTTAAATTACGTCTATTTTTTTCTAGAAACACCCTCTATATGATTAACGATGTAATTAACATTGCTACAATTACGTATTACGGATATAAATTTTTCGTAAACACATATTTCTGTGTCCATGCCGGCGTCGTCATCAGTATAATTTTATTAACTTTGGATTCTTTCGATCTATTATTCAATTTACATGGAATTTGTTGAGATATTTAATTAGATCGATCGTGGATTTAATTAATGGATGTTTCTTCGTCAAGGTATTTTATAATTTGTCTTAATTTTTTTCGTATGTGGGTTTCTTTTTTTTCGATTTTTCTTGATTCATCATTCTGATGTTATATTTATTGTCGAGTTTTGCTGATGGATAATATAGTTATTGTATATAGTTTTATTGTTGATATTAATTATACAGTTCTATTCATGGATTTATCATTATATTTGTTCCTCTATTCTAAATTCGTGAACAAAATTATGCAAATGTTTTGAATATTATCATACGAGTAGGAAACTATTATTAGAATACGTGTTTACTGGATTGCAATTATTCTGGAAAGTCGCGTATAAGTATGCATGTATGCTATGTATATGCATAGAAATATACAACTCTTTTAAATATCTATTTGTGTTCGTGTCTTAAGATTAGTTGCATACAAATATGGATTTAGTCGTAATATCTGCATATTAAAAGTGTACGCATCTACTCTGAATAGAAGTAATTGCAAATAGTTTCAATAGTTCCATACAAGTATCCAATTATTATTTATATATGCATACATGTATGCAAGTATTTATAATTATTTGAAGATGTTTATGTATTTTATTCTATTATTGTAGATTAGGTTTATTAATGTTAATTTTTCTTCTTTGTATAACAGTATTCCTACCGATCTTGGTGTATTGGTGCTGTTGAAGTTTGGGAGTGATTGTTGTTCTATTAGACTTTATTTTGATAGTACTGTTGCTATCGTGAGAGATACTGTTTGTAGTAAATGGACTGATTTAAGTCCATTGTCATTTGAATTGTATCACTTAAGAGATGATTTGAGAAGGAATATCGAAAATAATTCTGATCTTCAGTCCATTCTTTTGTTGGATGCTCATAATTGTGAGGATTATTTGGTTATTTTTGTTGACATAAATCGTAATAGTTCTTCAGTCGCTTATGGTAGTGATTCTTCTTTGGGTAGTGATTCTTCTTTTGCTAATACCGGTGATTCGAACAATCAATTTAGGTAATTGCTGAGAAGTTATTTGAATCAACCTGTTTTTTCTAGTGTTGGTCAACAATTTCCAGGAGGTGTTACTGAGTTTAGACTTTATGTAATGATGTATAGTATGAAGACTGGATACAATCTTAATCTGCTTAAGAATGACAAAGAAAGAGTTACGGCTGTTTGTTCTAAAAAAATTGTAGTTTTAGGATTCATGCTTCTCTTAAGTTTAATCTTCCTGGATATTTTGTTGGAAAGAGATTTCAACCTGAACATACTTGTGGTGCTGGAATTCATGACATAAACAATCCTGTTGTGTCCAGTAAGTTGATTAAGTTGTTGGTTTGTGATCATACTCAAGCTAATTCATTAATGAAGACGAAGGACATTATTAATTTGTTTCAAACTGAGTATAACATTACAAGAAAACACTGATTTTGCAGTAGAAAATCCATCGCTAAACCCTCACTAAAGGCCTATTAGCAACGGATTTGCAGCAGAAAACGGTTGTCGCTAAAAAACACATCGGCATTTTAAGCACAATTTTGCGATGGAAATTAAAGTCGATTCTACATCACTTCACCTTCTTTTTTTGATATATTATCATTTCATTTTAAAATATTTCACCGACGCTTTACCAACGGATATATATAACATAATAAAATCAGTAAATATTTTTTCATCGCTAAATGCATGCGGTATAGCGAGGGATTACCGACGGAAATATATAGCAAACATTTTACATTTCAGTTATCCGTTGGTAAATCCTAGCTATCTAGCGACGGAAATATACGACAAACATTTTGCAGCATTTCTAACCACCAATCTAGACATCAATACATTCATTTCAACAATACTCAACATTTAATACTCATTGTGCAATGAAACATATATACATATATCAACGAGAAAAATTAATGTCACAAAACATTATATAACAATAAAAAATGGTATAATAATTGATAAAATATTCACATAACACCAAACATTCATAACTTTATCTGATACAACTTAAAACTAATGTCACATAAACCAAAATCTAAACAAAAATTATGTTTACATAGTTGATGAATCTATGCATCATAATGTCTGAAGTTCTAAAAAAGAAGAACCTGCACATATATATAAAAAACTTCTCATATTTTGCATGGATCTATCCTGAAAGGGTTTGAATGCTTGTCCCCCAATTTTCTCCTTGATCTTGGAACTGTAAGTCTGTAACATAACACCACAATAAGTTTTAAGAATAAAAAGTAGTCAACTATACATAACACAAAAGTATTTAACAACTGTCAACACTATAGACCAATCGTGCACATGCACGAAAAGTCGTTCATTTAAAGTATACACAAAAGCATATCTGCACTCGACTAGGGGTGTCAAATGGGTTGGGTTAAAAATCTACCCAACCCATTTAATCAAAAAAATACCCAACCCATTAAACCCATCTTCTAAATGGGTAAATACCCAACCTAACCCATAATTTAACGAGTAAAACCAACCTAACCCTTTTACCCATTTTGACTGAAATTGTAGCATATGCAATAATATAAAGTCATTGAACTATACAAGATATGAGCTACATATAAAATAGTAAATAAAGCAGCATTCTAATTGAACATACAAATCTGAAAATATCATTCAAAACACCAATATTTTCTACACTGACAGAAATAAAGTTCAAAAATAATAACATTTGCAGCCTTTAGTACTATTATTGATTAAAGCTCTGGTCAATTGTTGTTTTATAATGAATGTTTTGTTTACGTTCTTTTAAATTAGACAAAAATGAATATTTTTGTCTACTTTTAATTTAATGGTAAAAAATGAATGTTTAGTTTCATTCTTTTAAATTAGTCAAAAATGAATATTTTTTTAATTCATTCCTTTACAATGGCAAAAATGAATGTTATTAATTCATTCCTTTATAATGGCAAAAATGAAGGTTATTAATTCATTCCTTTACAATAGCAAAAATGAATGTTATTAATTCATTCCTTTACAATGGCAAAAATGACACAATCTAATAAAAAATGATAATTTTTTTTTAATAAATGACAATTCTATATTAACATGACATTTTTTTAATAAATGACCATTCTATATTAATATGACATTTTTAATAAATGTCACGTTTATTTTCTAATAAAAATGACACATTTATTCTCTAATATAAATGACACATTTATTTTCTAATATAAATGACACATTTAATTTATAACATAAATGATTCTAAAAATGATATTTTTAATTCTAACATAACATACTTCTAGTGATGATGTTTATAACCAAAATGGCAATTTCATATTAACCTGACAATTTATCACTAAAATGAAAATTTTACATGAACATGACAATCCAAATAAAATGATAATTTTATTTTAATATGACAATCGTAATAAAATGATAATTTTATTTTAATATGACAATCCTACTAAAATGATAATTTCGCTTGAATCTAATTTTATAATTACAAAATGACATAATTGTTTTCAATAATTTTATAATCACATATATGATATATTAGTTTTGAACTATCTTATCTTAACAAACATGAGATACTTGTTTTCAAACAAACAAACAAACAAACAAACATGATTTGTTTTCAACTAAACAAACATGATGTATTTACTTTTCAACTATTATACAACAAACATGATGTAATTATTTACAATGATCATGTTTTAACAAACATGATAATTCCAATCCACATATCAACATAGCAGTATTATCAACCCAATCAAATCACGTATATAACAAATTGAATTTGACAACAGATTCGGTTTCTAACACGAGTACAAATTAATAAATTTTAATTATTAAAAATAAAGAATTCTCACATCGATTTTGTCTGAATTTTCAAAGTGCTCCATTTCAGATCTGGTTTGTTTCATGCTATATCTCGTCTTCACGATTCAAAAGCTTCTGAAATCATCAATTTTTGTTTTGATTTGCAAGAGATATGAACGTTTGAAATTTAATTACATTATTGAATAATAATGAAATAATTAACTATTAATTATTTCCTAACCCGTTATAAACCCTTCTTCTTCGTCGAATACAGAACCCATTGTCCAAATGTAAAGCCACCTGCGCTAGTGCCATAGGACCACCGTTGAATGTGTAGAGCCCTCGATGCTCTACGATTTTCTCTTTTGGAGTGTTGAAATTTATTGAATAGATTAGAAGAACAAGGAGGAAGAGTGATGGAATATCGTGGCATTGATTTCTGAAAAGGGGCGGCGGCTATCTTAGTGTGGATTAGGGTTAAGGATAATTAGTTTAGTGTTATTTATAATATTAAATTACCTAATTTTCAGAAAAGTCCACTAACTCTAACTAACTCCAATTTTGACCCTTTAAGGCCCATTAATCCATATTTTTATGTTATACGTTACAAAGAAAATGAATTGCTGACTAATGAACCTGATATAGTTTTATTTAATTATTTTCTAAATTTAGCTATATTCCATTTATTTCTCATTTATCTAACTTAACATATTAAAATTGTCTTTTTAAATAACAAAATATGTTTAGCATGTTATTCTTTTTACTTTACTTTAACATATAAAAAATGTCTTTTTATGCGAATGTAATTTTTAATGTGTCGACAATTTATTATACTAGAATCCTTTTATATGAATCTTCATATATAAAAAATGTATATTTTTAATGCCAGCATATTTTCCAACAATATGTCTTTTTGTAAGATTCACACATACATTAAATGTAAATTTCCTAACCTGTATGGAGGGACATCTGCAATATTGCAGGTTCAAGAAATAGATATACATCGACCAACACGGTCGGAAAAATTCAAAATCCAAACTCAAAATTCAAATAAAATCCCAAAATTTTATATTTGCGTAGGCGTATCTTTTTGCGAGCGCTATTATTCGATAAGCGGTAAATTATTCTTGAGCTTTCTTAATTTTTATGTAGCTCTATTCAAACTGGATTCAATTTACCCTAGAACTCCCTTGGACAGGTTTTCAAAATTGAAATAGCCTTTCTGCACCTGTTTTCAACTCCAATGAAATTCATTAGTTTTCAAAATAATGCCAGTTAGATTAAACATCAATATCGTCCATATCATCTAATTTCTACACACAATCCAATCAATTCTAACAATCCAATTATTTATATATATGTGTTTCACTTTACTTCATCGTGTTTGGATTCATTTTTCATGAACTCGACTTATTCATACTAGATGGGTTTCAGTCAAGTTTACTTAACTTCACACCTATATTTATGCAATCATCCATCCAAACAACCCAAACATTTCATTCAAATAATATTGGCAAATATTTCTACTCCCAACTTGAGTCAAATACCCACTGGCTTAAGTTAAATTTCAATTCGACACCCCAATCCAATCTTAACTTATATAATTCATTTTGGCTCGGATTAAGTTAATGGTTTCATATTTTCACATTTCAAATATGAAATGTCTTCTAGTTGGTTTAATCCAACCTCATAATTAATCCATCCCAGTCAACACTGGTAAATTAAATTGCCAAAATTATAATAACTTAAGAAAGTTATTACCTTTACTGCTTTATAAAATATATAGGGTAAAACAATTTATATCAAATTACAAATACGCGCTCTCGTATATACACTCAACTCAATCTAGGATATTACTGACCCCATCTCTATTGAGTTACACCACAGAGCCAAGGTTATTACGAAACCAATAGCTCTGATACCACTGTAACGACCCAGCGGAATTCGACTCCCGAATTTCGACAACAATACATAAAACCCGTATTTTTTGCCAAAACCCAAGTATCGGACATCACCAGATTGTCATTAGAAAGAAGTTAAAGGATGAGAAAAGAAAGAAAGAAATATTAGAATAGAAGAAAGAAGAACACATCAGAATCTCACAGTGGAACGAATAAAATATAATACCTCAAATTTACTTTATATAAAAGGAAACTTTATATACATAGCAATCATCAGAGTACAACAGATATCTGTCACAGTGGAAATACACTTTATATAACTAACGTTGAAGCCTCCTGCTCCTGAAATCCAAGCGGAACCTGTAAATATACTCGGTCTGACCCAAGCACATTTGAAGAAAAGAAAAATTCAACCGTGTCAGTCTGGAATACTTTCAGTGATAAATTCATAGCACAAATAGCTTGTTTAACTTTGAAACTCCTTTTTAAATAAAAGGATAATAGTAAGACCAGCCCACAAATAAACACGGATGGTTTTTACCTTACTATAACCCAAAACAGTTTTGAAATCAACATCTTTTCTGATATTATAATAGTGTCTATCAAACTACAAGTAAGTATCAATCTAGTAGAATGCTTGCATCTCACGCTCTACATATATGGTATACAATCAAAATCGCGGGCTCTTATTGGAGAATGGATTCCAACTATGGCAAGGTATGGGACCACCTTCCGACAATGTACCTCCGGAGACGAATACATTGGGGTTCAACAAGAACGTCTTGCAACCCGGCTCACACATGACTGGCCCCTCATTTCTCTTGAGAGTACCGAATATATCATTACCCCGGTTGGGGGCCAGCCAACCGAATCAATATTGTAACACCCCACCTCCACTAGGGTCACTCGCAAAGGAATGAACTAGCTTTAGAGGGGTATTATTGGTAAACATGTACAGAAATATTACAAGACATAACATATATATATATAACAGCGGAAGTGAAACAAATTTCATTACCTTATAAAATAAGGTCTAAAAGCCTTTTACATCAAAATACATCAAAACCTGTCTTGCAATAATAAAGAAGCATAAAACCATTTCATAAATTATTCCCCAAGTAAAACAGTAAAGTAGCCATAGCCAAGAGAAGTCCAAGCCATGCGTGATGACCTTCAAACAGAAGAAGTCCAAACTAACAATAGCATTTCCTCCCTGTAAACTGGGGGGGGAACGGAAGACAAGAGGCGAAACAAAACGGGGTCAGTCATAAAGACTGGTAAGCCCTATCTACTATCAGTATATAAACTAGTAAAGTTAACTGGCATGAGGAACTGAGATGAACATAAGTATGATGACAAGATAGATAAGCTAAACCAAAATAACAGGATGAACTACGGTACCAAAATAAACGAGTGTGTCATGATAAACTACGGTGTCAAGATAAATCAAGGTACCACATCGTCAGGTTTCTATCAAGTATACTATCCCAAGGTATTTATCATGTATAACATCCTAAGGTATATATCATGTATATTTGCTCTGCACCCCTCGTACTAGTATCCCAACCCGCGTCATGTGTTAACTATGAATGTCCCTTGCCCAACGCCACGTAATGGTCCATGTCAACCTAATATATAGCATATGTAGGTTTTCCCAACTCGTATGTTTCTTTCCATGTATAAGTTTAGTCCTTTGCCGTAGGCCATACGGGCTTTCCCATGTAAACGTCTTATCCTTGAAGTTATTTTGGACTGCTACCCTTGATCTAGTTATGTTTTCTTACCATGAACTATCGCGTGTCCACTTAGGATTTATTCCACCTAGGACCACTAGGGATTATGCTACCTAATGAACGTTTCCGTGTCTCGGTTTGGGTTCAGCCACCTAGGGCCACTAGGGATTATGCCACCCGTCAACCGCGCCCTTTATCCCACGTATGTATCGTGAATCGTTTTCCATGTCTAGATGCACATGTTCCTCAATGTGCCATCCGAGTTCCGTGCCAGGGCAAATCAAGAAATACGGGACTCGGTCGAGAGCTTTAAGTCGTCTGCTGATGCAGATATCAAGGTCTGTTTTTGTACCCGTGGCTATGGTCCCACGTGACCCCTCCCTCAACTACTGAAAGGCAATCCAAGAAAAATCATGTATGAGAACTACACTAAGGCCCATCGATGCCCACTTCCAGATAGCCAACCTCACCCATAACTTGATAGCTAGTATATGGTCTTTTGGGAGTTCCCTGCCTTTCCGTACGTACACGATTGACTAAAGATGGTAGGTAGTCGGCGACATCCTATCCCGGGGCAAAATCAAGTATCGTCGACTCCACGCTAATCCATCCCAGTCTTTAGGTCGCTCGCATAGCAACCAAGGCATACTCTTGGCTCTTCTACCGCAGACCTTAACCCCTGCGAGGCCGGGTTTCATGGACCACTCGCCACCTCACAGAGGGATACCAAGAGTACCCTCACGTTCCCCGAAGCTTTCACTTCGTCACCCAGTTCGCTGGAGCTTTTATCCTAGTCAGATAACTTGCTCCTCCTCGTATACTAAGCGATGACCTACCGTACCGGGTTACTCATCTCTTTATGAACTAGTCCCATGTCCTTAGCTAAGAATTATTACTTAGTTACCCTTAACTAAGGTTTACCACTTAGCCCCTCTTTCCGCTATCCTTGTTAACTACGATTTCCAACCTAGTCCTCTGAGCTAGGGTTTTGTCAAATGGGTTAAGTGTTGTTATCCAAGTTCGTGACTTGACCCGCCTACAAATCATGTCAAGATTGGCTAAGTACTCAAGTTCAAGGCTTAGCCCTACAAGTTGGTTAAGTGTACCAAGAAGCTCATGACTTAACCCTATCAAGTCAAATTGGTTAAGTATTTATTTTCCTTAACCCTATCGGATTTTCTTGTTAGATTGATTAAGCATGGATTATCTTAATCCCATCAGATTATCGAGTCGGATTGGTTAAGTATGGGTTAGCTTAACCCCATCCACTAATCGTATTACAATGGTTAAGCCTAATCTTAAAAGGTCTTGTGACTTAACCCTTATCAGGTCCACCTATTAGACTGGTTAAGTATAGGTTACTTAACCTCATCAAATCATCACGTATAATTGGTTAGGTATAAATTACTTAACCCCATTAAATTATCATGTTAAATTGGTTAAGTATTGGTTACTTAACCCCATTGAATAACCAAGTTTAGATTGGTTAAGTGTTTAACTTAACCCCATCGAATTCCCGTGTTTAGATTAGTTAAGTATAGATTACTTAACCCCATCTAATTACCGTGTTTAGATTAGTTAAGTCTTAGTTACTTAACCCCATCTAATTACCGTGTTTAGATTAGTTAAGTCTTAGTTACTTAACCCCATCTAATTGCCGTGTTTAGATTAGTTAAGCGTAAATTACTTAACCCCATCCCCTAACTGTCTTGTATGGTTAAGTGTCATTAAGAAATCAAGCCCGGTCCCACTTAACCTACCCATTTGTGTCATATCGGTTAAGTGTCATTAGTCAAATTTACTTAACCTTATCATGTGGCATTAATTTAATTAATGCACTCTCAACCTCTCACATTAGACTTTGTTGTGGTTACTAGTTAAGCCGGGCGGGTCCGGGTAGATTTACACCACAACCTAGTCTAACCTCGGGTCTTAAGCGCGACATGACCAACTTCTCACATTGGATCCTATTGTTTGTAGCCACTAGTTAAGTCGGGCGGGTCCGGGTAGATTTTTGCTACAAACTCAACCCAACCTCGAGTTGGCCATTTTCATGTTTGGTCTAGTGTCTTGTTACACTTACAACCCATACGTGTCAAGTTTCCAAGTCCCATGCTCATAGCCAAGGTTACATGTTGTCACGTTTATACCAACTTACCCAAATCATGTTTCATGTCATTAAAGTTTCCCCATAACCTAACCCCAACGCTTTTAAACTCGCATATACATTCACAACAACGCATAATGGATTTAAAGAAGGAACTTGGCAAAGGCATGACAAAAAGGGTATAAGGCCACAAGTTAAACATGGTGGAAATGAGGCATAAATGTGCTCACAAACTTGCATGTTACATTGTCAAGCCTCAAAAACATGCATAACATTCAAACTTGGCAAATAGGTGATACATGGCCGTAGATGACATGAAATGATGACAAGTAACTCGCATATAACATCACATAAGGGTTATGACTTCATATGCAAGTTAACCTAAAGGTTATGAGGGTTCTCATGTTGCATAATGCAACATTTCAACATAAAGGTTATAGCTTTTAACCCACAAGATCAAGGTAATGACTTTATAGACTTGCATAACATGATAGCATGTATCATACTTAATGATCAAACCCAAACTTGCAACATTCATTTAACTTTATAGTTAATATCTAAGAGTAGGAGGGGGCTTACAATGCTATGAAGGCACAAATCAACATATAAAACAAAGATTGAGACGAAGCCATTCATGCTATCACCCAAAAATCCCAAAAGAACAAGCTCCAAATGAAACCCTTGAGCAAATATCAATAAAAATCCATGCTTTGAAGAAGAAAGGTTTCAACTTTGGCTTTGAATGAAGCTTATGAGCTCTCATGCAAGATCCTTGCTTTTTGGTCAAGAAAAGGTTGCAACTTTGGCTAGAGTGCAACTTATGAACTCTCATACAAACATGAAATCACTCAAATGATCATAGAATCTCTCATGAATGAAGAAAAGAGGCTCCTTTACTTTGAAACTAGCTTAGAACACTTAAGCTATCATGAAGAAGAAGATGGAGGCCATGGGTTGAAGTGGAGGCCATGATGAGGAATCATTTTGGCATAGTTTAGTTGTAGGATCAATTTATGAGGGTTTTAGGAGAGGGTTAGTGGTCTTTTTATAGAAGACTAGGATAGTTTTAGCCATAGGATAAACCCTAGAACCAATCCTAGCCTTTAAAGCATGTCTTGGGGAAGAAGTCACATGTAGGAACCATTTAGGGCCTTTAGATTAAAGCTGAACCATGAGAACCATTCAAATGCAAAATCTGCATTCGAGCGAATCGGCCCACGGGTTGACAGCCAAACACCCTGGATTAACCCCTAGTCGACCCAGCGGGCTCGGGTCGACCTCAAAAATCGGCCAGTTCGGTTATTCCCCTCTCCCAATTCGCTGTTTTGAACATTTTTGCATATTTATTTATTAAATTTTCAATTATATATATATATATCGATGTATATATATTTCTCTGCGCAACCCATTTCACTTAATTAAGTATACTTTAATTTGTGAATTTTTTATGTTCAAATTACGGGGTGTTACAAATATCATTTCTGCCATTTCCCGGTTGATGAGGCTAGAGGTTACGTATATTATTCAGAACAGTATATCTCGATTCACTCTGAATGCCACATTGTCAGATCCTCCAGAAGTAACTAATTGATTTCCACAAAAATACTCTAGTCGTTAGGATAAAGAAGTTTCCCTTCTACGCCATCAACTTGGTACGTTTGAAGCAATCAATGTACGTGATCCCTTTGGAAATATTCTGTCATACATTCGTCCATACAAGTCATCCAGGAACAGGATGAAGTGAAGGTACTCTTCTACTGCATCCTAGGAATCACCCTATAGATCAGTATCGAGTAGTCCTTGCAAATCAGTCTTTTTCTCCTGCAGGTTAGCCGCGTCCGCATCGTTGATTCGAAGTGGTTTTGGGTCTAGTTCCCATCCCGGTCTCTTCGAAACAACGCGTCAAATAGGTCCAAGAATAATTCATTTGATAGTCGGTGGTTTAACTATCAAATCATAACAATGTCGTTAGGTACGTTGGCAGCTCAGGTTATTTCTATTAACATATTTCATCTTACCATTTTATCGATTCTTATGATCAATTCCATAAATCCTCTTTCGAAAAAACTCTTTGGTTCATTACTTTGTAAGCATTAACCCGTACATTCTTTGGAATAACGAATTTACCAAACATCACTCTTTATTTCCTTTGTCAGGGAACATTGTTATATTTCAGAAAACATCTTGTATTACTCTTTTAATTTGGAACATCGTTTATATTTTCAAAACCCTTTCATGCTTTCTTATATTTGAAAAAATATCTCCATAGCTTATAAACCCCCTCCCATTTCTTTTATCGTCGGAAATATCGTTATATATTCTCAAAATCCTTTTCATGTTCCTTATATTGAAAATATCGTTATGGTTTTATAACCCACTTTCGATTTCCTTTATTATTGTAAATATCACTATATTCCTACTTAAACAACGGCCTGGTTTAATTACCAAAGTCCTTCCTTATTTCAATTTAAAATATTTCACTTAATCCAACTCTCAGATGAACACTTATTTTTAAAATCATCGTTTTGGTTAAACTCCTTTTTACAATCTTTATTTATATAATTTGAATTAAACTTCCAATCTTCTTCATACTAAAACTTTTAAAAGAAATCCCAATTGCCAACACTTGCTTTAGTTATAACTAAATAGAATTAGTTACCGTTTTCGATTAACTAGAACTAGCCTAGTTAATTCCTTTTTAAAAGGTTATTTAAATAGATAATAAATATTTCTTAAACACAAATAAATCTATAATCACTTCCTTACTAAATTCCAAACTAATACTATCTCTCGATAATAACGAAGCCATTCAAGTTGGGGTATTCTAATTACCTCTCAGACCTTGACCGACGACGCCCTTATCTTAAGATAGTAGAAGTTTACCACTTAATCACCTGTTATTCCGTTTCCATTTGTTATGGTTTTATAAACCATTTTCCTTTACTTGAGAATCCACTTTACAAGTTGAATCTTTTTACTTCATTAAGTCTTCCCAGCCACATTTACCATTCAATTCAAATATTGATTTTCATAACTCATATCATGTATTTGTAACCGCCTTACAATCTCCCCACTTACGCTACTAATCAATATTCATGTTCCTAAATCCATTTAACCATCCATTTTAATCACCACCATTTCTACTTAATAAACCTTGTTGCCATGCCCGCATTTAGTTTAAAACCCTTTTGCAAATTCCATTTGTAACCTCGGATTATAATCCTTGTATAAAACTCCAATTTGGTTTTGATCAAACCCTATCGCCACCTGATCACTTTTTAATCGAATTCCAATTAAAGGTATTTGCTTTAATTATTACTAATTAAAATAATAATTAAATTGGGTATTAACTATGTTAAAATAGTTGACTTTGATATTAACAAAGAAATAGAACAATTATCACTTTAAAAACTTATTAAATAATAAATAACCTTATTTAACATTAAATAATTCGATAATTACCCTAAAATATAGTTAATGAAAGATTAACTAACTGTTACCACTATTCGTTAATTTTAACGAATATCCAATCAAACTTATTGATTTGCTTAACTTAGATTAAATTGATCCAATTGTCAATTTCCAAATAGAACAGTTGATTTTCGCCAACCGTACATATCAGTTACTATTAACTGATTTTCCATTTCCATTTCCCTCTTAAATAAATTAAATAACTTAAGTAATTTTAAAACATGACTTAATTGTTTATAAAACAATTATTCCATTATCACTAACTTGTTTGTTAGTTTCATAATTCCCATCCAAAACATGACATAAAATATGTTATAGAAAACATGTAATGATCCCTTTTACAAATTCTGATTTAAATATAAATATATTTATAAAATTCCCATTTTTATTTGACTTATATAAACTAATTTTAGAACTTCAAATTAGTTATAAAATAAATTTATAACTAAATATAATGTAAATTCGCCTGACGGCAGAACAATATCTTAACAGCATATTTTAGACCCTCGCTGCCAACTACTCAATCAGAGCTGTCGATTGATTTAAAACAAACACAACAATGGTCACATCCATCCCACCATCCATATTCAAACAGTTTTGAATATCATTTGGTGTTCAAATCAGTTCATGGGTCAACAATGTATAACAAACAATATACAAAATAGTTTTGAGGAATCCGGTCGGATCCCTCCAACCTGTTCCTCTCTGCAGCACGGGTTATTATAACAAAGATATAAAATTTTAAATAAATAAATGACGAAAATATAGTTAACAGCAACCATTAAATCAACCAATAGCAACCAACGCAACCAATCAACCAATGTATAATGGTATTTTAATTCTATGGATTTATCACATCATAGTAGTCCAGAAAAGTGTGAGAATTAACTCACCATTATTTCAGTTGACGATCAGGATGATTCATAAAATTTCAAACGAGTGTTTGGAATTACATAAAATCCCAGTTGCTTCCGAATCTCTCCTGACCAACTCATCCACATGGTATTCTTCGATGTGATTCCAGGGTGACTTGTTTCTTTCCATTCTGTTAACATAGGCAAGTGTTATGAACATTTTAATATATGATTTAATAAATTTATTAACTAATCCCTTAGTTAAGTTTTATATAACTAATTACTTTTAAATTGGGTTATCAAGCCGACATCTCTACTTGTTCAATGTTGATCTTGTTACAAACACCTTGCATAACATCTTACTCAAGTATATAAGACTCGTGTTTTAATTAAACAGATTAAATCTTTAATAATTCATAAATCAATTCATTAGCAAAAATACTTGGTTGACAATTCATTACCCAACAGAAAGAAATCATGCTATTCCTTACTCCCATGCGACTTCGAATACCCAACTCCATCACGTCATTAATCAACGGATTAGTCTCCATTAATGAACACCCTAAATCGTGATTTACTTCACGCATTTCCCCTGTTGTAATTCTAGAAACCCCGTATCTTAAAAACCCATCATCCCTCCTGAAATATCGAACTGTCCTTCCATCACCTAACCCACCTAGCGCCGCCTGTCAGAGCCATGCTGGACCGACCTAGCGCACCGCCGGATCCGCCGCTGAGAGCAGCATTGTCGACCATCATCTCGACCCCCGACTGTGCCCAACTTGCCTGATAACCGGTAATGAATGGAAATGACTTCAACCCCACTTTCTCCGATGAGCCCCACTTCAACATGAGCTTTCAGTAACCCCTCTGCCTCCCTCAACTTCCACCATCACATACCCAGTGCATCGCCGGAGGCTGACCCAACACTGTCGCTTAGCCTTGGCGGCCCTCCACCCGTGACGCTGCCCTTGGACATCTAGTAAACCGAAAGTAAATGAGAAAGCAGTCATGTATGACTGCACCCATTTTCCAAGCACTAGAAGTTCGCTGACCACCACCCGCTGATCGTCCCTCCGACCCCTCTTTGACCGGCCTACCTTCTCCAGCGATCTACAGATCCAGGTCTTACTTTTGAGTTGAAAGGTTTCGGAAATACACTGGGTTTTTTTTCCCTCTTTCTTATAAAACTTGCGATTGTGTTTTTAGGCAAGCAGAAGGGGAAGATTTTGGAGTAGGATTTATTGAGCTTTTACGTGATTAAATTTTGGTAGAGAGAGTTTGTTTTTGTTTCGAAGCTGGAGGAAAAATGAATGAAAACAACGAAGGGGCGTTGATATTTATAAGGGACGAAGTGTGTGTGGCAAGCTGTTGGAATGTCGCTTTCAATTGGAGAAACTTTGTCGGCAAGGTTTTATATTTTACTGACAGAAAACACGCATTTCGAATTTGTCTATACGAAATGGGTTTAGGCGTTACTGAGGGTAAGTTATATCTGGGATAGGTAGAACGGTATAGGTTTCATTTATATTATTATTTGTTTTAATTGGATTTAATCAAGTCGCAGACCTTACATCTTAGAAAAACAAAATGATTTGCAGTCGAGATAAGGTATCTAAAAAGATGCGTAAGGATAGACAACCATACCATGCGAGATTTAGCAGGATTTTGGTGGAGTATTCGTTTAGCTTTACTTGGCATAAATCTTATCTAAGATCGTGCTATGATATTTTTAAATATTTTTAAATGATTATATAGAGATGCCTTGGAAAGCAATCATTATTTTAATACGACGTTTGACATCTTCAGCTTATATGAGCATATACAATATCTGATCAAACAAAATTCAAAATCTTTATAATAATTAACTATTCCGATCATGACGGAACCGATTTCGTTGAATTCCGAAATCATTTAAAAAACGCTATTTTAATTCTATGTTAAAATGATACTAAATTTAAAATAAATTCCTTTTATTTATATAATAAATCGTTATGGTTTATAACGAATTCTATAGTGACTATTTGAATAATTTAAACATAAAACAAAATCTACGCTATGAAAATTCGATTTTTCTCTTCCATTAGAAAAATATCGTCAAATAGATTCCGACGTTTCTTGTTTCGAGAAAATCCGACTTATTTTCAATCCTGTACGGCCATTTATAGTTCAAAATCCAATATTGCGAACTGCCGCGCCGCTACAGCTCTGTTTATAATTAAATTATAAATTTAAACGTTATAACGTCGTTAAATAAATGAAATCGTCACTAAAATTTCAAAACAAACAATATTACTCTATTTTAAACTACCCGTTCACCTTATATTGCCAATTCAACATCTTCCAAATATTTTGGAAATAAAATATTATTATATTATTTATTTAAATAATATATTCAAAAGTAAAATGTTTAAATTCAATAATTTAAATTCAAACAATATTTTAAATAATTAAAATAAATTCAAATAACTAGCCAGAAAATACGGGTCGTTACATTCCTTCTCCCTTAAAATAATTTAATCCTCGAAATTACTAAGGTAGAAAAAATGTTGCAACCTTTCATCTTTCCAAAAATATTTAATTAAACACAGTTTTATTTCCAAAATTTACCCTATTGGGTTTAAAACCAAATTAAGTCAAATAACCAAATTTTCCAAAGATTTCAGAAATATTCTAACACCTTAAATTTTGGTAAAAATTCGGCAGAGTCTCCCATGTACGGAGGGACATCTGCAATATTGCAGGTTCAAGAAATAGATATACATCGACCAACACGGTCGGAAAAATTCAAAATCCACACTCAAAATTCAAATAAAATCCCAAAATTTTATATTTGCGTAAGCATACCTTTTTGCGAGCGCTATTATTCGATAAGCGGTAAATTATTCTTGAGCTTTCTTAATTTTTATGCAGCTCTATTCAAACTGGATTCAATTTACTCTAGAACTCCCTTGGACAGGTTTTCAAAATTGAAATAGCCTTTCTGCACCTGTTCTCAACTCCAATGAAATTCATTAGTTTTCAAAATAATGCCAGTTAGATTAAACATCAATATCGTCCATATCATCTAATTTCTACACACAATCCAATCAATTCTAACAATCCACTTATTTTTATATATGTGTTTCACTTGACTTCATCGTGTTTGGATTCATTTTTCATGAACTCGACTTATTCATACTAGATGGGTTTCAGTTAAGTTTATTTAACTTCACGCCTATATTTATGCAATCATCCATCCAAACAACCCAAACATTTCATTCAAATAATATTGGCAAATATTTCTACTCCCAACTTGAGTCAAATACCCACTGGCTAAAGTTAAATTTCAATTCGACACCCCAATCCAATCTTAACTTATATAATTCATTTTGGCTCGAATTAAGTTAATGGTTTCATATTTTCACATTTCAAATATGAAATGTCTTCTAGTTGGTTTAATCCAACCTCATAATTAATCCATCCCAGTCAACACTGGTAAATTAAATTGCCAAAATTATAATAACTTAAGAAAGTTATTACCTTTACTGCTTTATAAAATATATAGGGTAAAATAATTTATATCAAATTACAAATACGCGCTCTCGTATATACACTCAACTCAATCTAGGATATTACTGACCCCATCTCTATTGAGTTACACCACAGAGCCAAGGTTATTATGAAACCAATAGCTCTAATACCACTGTAACGACCCAGCGGAATTCGACTCCCGAATTTCGACAACAATACATAAAACCCGTATTTCTTGCCAAAACCCAAGTATCGAACATCACCAGATTGTCATTAGAAAGAAGTTAAAGGATGAGAAAAGAAAGAAATATTAGAATAGAAGAAAGAAGAACACATCAGAATCTCACAGCGGAACGAATAAAATATAATACCTCAAATTTACTTTATACAAAAGGAAACTTTATATACATACCAATCATCAGAGTACAACAGATATCTGTCACAGCGGAAATACACTTTATATAACTAACGTTGAAGCCTCCTGCTCCTGAAATCCAAGCGGAACCTGTAAATATACTCGGTCTGACCCAAGCACATTTGAAGCAAAGCAAAATTCACCCGGATCAGTCTGGAATACTTTCAGTGATAAATTCATAGCACAAATAGCTTGTTTAATTTTGAAAATCCTTTTTAAATAAAAGGATAATAGTAAGACCAACCCACAAATAAACACAGATGGTTTTTACCTTACTATAACCCAAAACAGTTTTGAAATCAATATCTTTTCTGATATTATAATAGTGTCTATCAAACTACAAGTAAGTATCAATCTAGCAGAACGCTTGCATCTCACGCTCTACATATATGGTATATAATCAAAATCGCGGGCTCTTATTGGAGAATGGATTCCAACTATGACAAGGTATGGGACCACCATCCGACAATGTACCTCCGGTGACGAATACATTGGGGTTCAACAAGAACGTCTTGCAACCCGGCTCACACATGACCGACCCCTCATTTCTCTTGAGAGTACCGAATATATCATTACCACGGTTGGGGGCCAGCCAACCGACTCAATATCATGTATACATAAAAATAATAAGGGACAACCGAAGGCATTTGATTTCTCCAGATCGGGTAATGATATACCCTTTTGATGGGTGCGACCCACATAGCCATGCTGCCTACCCGATTTCTGCCATTTCCTGGTTGATGAGGCTAGAGGTTACGTATATTATTCAGAACAATATATCTCCATTCACTCTGAATGCCATATTGTCAGATCCTTCAGAAGTCACTAATTGATTTCCACAAAAATACTCTAGTCGTTAGGCTAAAGAAGTTTCCCTTCTATGCCATCAACTTGGTACGTTTGAAGCAATCAATGTATGTGATCCCTTTGGAAATATTCTGTCAGACATTCGTCCATACAAGTCATCTAGGAACAGGATGAACTGAAGGTACTCTCCTACTGCATCCTAGGAATCACCCTATAGATCAGTATCGAGTAGTCCTTGCAAATCGGTCTTTTTCTCCTGCAGGTTAGCCGCGTCCGCATCGTTGATTCGAAGTGGTTTTGGGTCTAGTTCTCATCCCGGTCTCTTCGAAACAACGCATCAAATAGGTCCAAGAATAATTCATTTGATAGTCGGTGGTTTAACTATCAAATCATAACAATATCGTTAGGCACGTTGGCAGCTCGGGTTATTTCTATTAACATATTTCATCTTACCATTTTATCGATTCTTATGATCGATTCCATAAATCCTCTTTCGACAAAACTCTCTGGTTCATTACTTTGAAAGCATTAACCCATACATTCTTTGGAATAACGAATTTACCAAACATCACTCTTTATTTCCTTTGTCAGGGAACATTGTTATATTTCAGAAAACATCTTGTATTACTCTTTTAATTTGGAACATCGTTTATATTTTCAAAACCCTTTTGTGCCTTCTTATATTTGAAAAAAATATCTTCATAGCTTATAAACCCCCTCCCATTTCTTTTATCGTCGGAAATATCGTTATATATTCTCAAAATCCTTTTCATGTTTCTTATATTGAAAATATTGTTATGGTTTTATAACCCACTTTCGATTTCCTTTATTATTGTAAATATCACTATATTCCTACTTAAACAACGGCCTGGTTAATTACCAGAGTCCTTCCTTATTTCAATTTAAAATATTTCACTTAATCCAACTCTCAGATGAACACTTATTTTTAAAATCATCGTTTTGGTTAAACTCCTTTTTTACAATCTTTATTGTTGATGTCAAAAGTTGGTCACTAGTGACAATCAACCCCCAATCGCGTGATCTACACACGAATAAAGATAATATATGCAATAAAAAGTGAAAGAACGAGGAGCACACACAGAATTTTTATACTGGTTCGGCAAAGACAATGCCTACGTCCACTTTATATATTATTTCTCTCCTTTTTTTTTTGATTACAAATACAATGCTTTTTCTGCGTGGAGAAAAGAAAGAAAATGACTATTTTCCTTTCTTCCTTTTTAGAGATTAAGATTTTGGAGGAGAGTAGAGATGAAAAGTTTGAAGGAAGCCGTCTGGCTAAGAGAAGTCGTCCTCTTTCTCTTTAAGCTTGGAGGTATTTATATGTGGAAAATGTTGCTTGGGCTATTGCGAAATGGTCCGGCCATTTCGGGAAGGTCCAGATACGTGGAATCCATCCATTGGCTCGAATTGCGGTTGGAAGACTGATTCCACCGCTCATAAATAGTATCCTCGAAAGTTGTAGCCGACGTGGCATCCGTGGAGAGGTATATCAAAAGCAGAGCTTTGCCCGCATATGGTAGACCGCCTTTATCTCCTTGGAAGTTGCGATATTAAGTGGACTGGCTCTGTAGAAATTCTCCACGCTGGTCCGAGATAGTCGGTTGACGAGTTCGTTCTGAAAGCGAGAAACTCGGTCGCCCTGGTGAGCGATTTTTCAGGTAATGCGCAGTCAATCTGACTGAGTTGGATTTGGGCCGATATGCCATTGCTTGATGTAGCGCCCCTGATGGGCCTCTTGGAGCGCAACTTGTATTTGGTTGTGCGTTTGGGCTTTGGTTTTGGCCCGATAAGATTAGTGCCAAAAAGAGGGCTAACACTTTGCCCCTTGGAATATATCTTCATCGACAGAGGGAGGTGTATTCTGAAATCTGAACTGAAGCACAAACGCTCGAGCTGCTGTGGTCGCGCCGGACCATATTAAGGCCAGAAAACCGACGGTCCGATGTTGTATTAAGACCAGAAATCCGACGACCATGCCAGGTCGTATTAAGGCCAGAAAACCAACAACTATTGGAAACCGTATTAAGGCTGAGGTGATGGTCGCCACTGGTACAAAAGTTGGTTCCTGCAAATACAAAACAAACCATGGGTCGAGCATTTTATTCCACTTGGCTTTAGAGGGTGGCGAACATAAACCATACTCGGCTTGGTGGCGAGCATAAACCATACTCGGCTTAGTGGCGAGTAACAACCATACTCGGCTTAGTGGCGAGCATAAACCATGCTCGGCTTGGTGGCGAGCATAAACCATGCTCGGCTTGGTGGCGAGCATAAACCATGCTCGGCTTGGTGCAAGTGTTTCTCATGCTCAACTCATGTTGGGTTAGTTAGTTTAACGAGCTATGTCTTCTCGTGGTGTAAAGAAAGAGAGTGTAAGCCACACTCGTGTTTAAGAAAAAGCGACCTTTCTCACTTGAAAGAGTAGGTGTTTGAAGTAGTGGTGGGCTTTCGCGCTAACCACATAGAACAGGGGGGCGAGCATTAACCATGCTCGGCTTAATGGCGAACATTAATCGGGTTCGGCTTAGAAATTTTACAACAGTCGATCTACTTTTGCAAAAAGTAAAGTTCATAACTACTAAGCATCTATTACAAAGAAAATCTACGAGGACATTGATTGATTACATAACATCAAAGCGTCCCTATTATTGAAAGAAATACATCGACAGAAAAGATAAAAAATCTAATTAATGATAATGCCGCGAGTGCTAGTCTCAGGGTCCTTTCCATTTCTAGGAGCTTGCGGACCAGCCTGAGGAGCTTGGGCAGAAGGTCGCGGCGGCATGGCCGGGGCGCGATTTTTGACATACTCAGCGAGTTCCACTTTTATGACTCGCCCTTCGAAGAGATCACGCAGATGTCGGCAATCATTTGTATTATGCCCAACTACGTTGTGGAATATACAATGCTTGCCAGAATCAAGTTCCATCTGGGTCTGTTCTCGTTGAGGTGGCCTTGGAGTGGGGAAGGACTCGCGCATATCAAGATAGATATCGAGCAAAGAGGAATTGAGCTCGGTGTACTAATTATATTTGTTTTCATTTCGAGGTCGTACATTGCGTTTATCCATTTCCAGGGCCGTTCCTCTTCCTTTATTCTGGCCATTGCCGTTGAGTGGACCTTGTTGTTTGGCTACTAAAACTTCAAGGCTCTCCATCTCAAGGCTGGCATCCTCTTGTCGGAGGAATCTTTCGGCCTCGGAATAGAAATCATCAATATCTTTGGGAGGATCCCTAGTTAAGGAGTTCGAGAATTCTGATCTCTTCTAAACTCCCGTGATGGCTGCCATCAACACCATCGATGGCTCGGGCCGATCGACAGATGCTACGGCTGCGTTGAACCTTTCGAGGAAGGATCTTAGCGTCTCTCCGGATCGCTGTTTGATGGTAGATAGAAACATAACACTTTTCGGTCGAGAGATATGCACTCGAAACTGCTCGATGAAGCGGGTGATCAGAGTATTCCAACTACTGATCGACTCTGTTGTTAACTGCCGAAACCACATACCAGCTATATCTATGAGAAAGAGTGGAAAGCACTTAGCCATGAAGCTGGTCGATGCACCAAGTACTTCCATATGTCGCATGTATCGCATAAGATGAATGGTCGGGTCAGTGCGACCATTGTATGGTTCGATGGCAGGGAAACTGAAGTCCGGAGGGTTTCGAGAATTTCTGATTTCTCTAGTGAAGTGGCTGCGATTGACGTTGTCTATGTCTTGCTGCGAAGAATTGCCCCGAGTGAAACGTCGGATGATGCTTGCAAGCTGACTCCCATCTCTGAGGAGTCTTTGCCATGAACTTAACTCTACATCCTGAGGGAGTTCTGTACGAGGATCCGGCAAAAGCATGCTCGGAAGGGTGGTCGTTGGCTAGGCACGACCTCCGAGAGTTGAGTGAAGGGGTGAGGGAAGGTGAGATCTGGCGGGTTGTTTTGGGTAAAATGGCCCCTCTGGAACCTGATGAGTTGTGGATCCAGCCATATTTGTAGCTAAAGACCTAGGCTGATACAGTATAGCATGTGATGTTCGAGGGCCAGGGTTGCCTCCGTTTGAAGCGAGGTTAGGACGGTCTACGGTAGCGTTTTCTTCCGCTACGGTGAGGACCGTCATGGTAGCGTGGCTCCCCTCATTCGAAGGGAAGGCTACTCCAATTTTTCGTTGAAGAGGAAGAGTGGTTAGACTGGTCAGCGGCAAGATCCCGGGTTGTTATGGGAATAACGTTGATTCTGAGGGACCCGGTGGTAGCTCGACTGATTCGATAGGTCGAGATGTTCCAAAGAGTGGAGGCATATTTGTCAGACGACCTAGATCTTGGTCGCCTGCTTCCTGAGGTTCTGTTGTTGCAGCCGCGCTGGTCGCTGGAAGCGATATTCTCGGCTGGGATCGATCGGTTGGTGGAACCAAACCTGTAATGACCCGGACTCTTAGGGGTTAATTTTAAAATATTTAATATGGATTTAAATATTGAGTTAAGTAAATAAATCAATTTTTATAGGGAGTTATCAATTTAAAAATCAATTTCAATTTAATATTGAAAATATTAAATTATCAAAATAAGGAATTAGCAAATAACTGAATTCGAAGTCAAACACTGAATTAGAAATAGTTCAGATAATCAATTCAAACTCCTGTTTGAATTAGAAGAATAATATTAATTGAATTATCGCAGAATTTATTGTTTTAAAATTTGATTTATATCAATTTAAATTTATATCCTCTACAGATGATTGAATTGGACTTCGTGACCTATCCCAGTGTGTCCGAAACAGGGGTATTACCCTAAAATCGTCAGTTGTTGAGTGCAGAAAGGAGTTGGGTATCACGAAGTAATTTAAATAAAAGGATATCAGTTTAATTAAATTAAAATAAATCCTTTTATTTGTATGGACCGGAACAAAACATCAAAGGGGAAGTAAAGAGTGCCATGTTGTTCAAATTATTGCCGCATCCCTTTCTTTAAATGGTTGTGGCCATTTCCTTTACATTCATTTGCAAAAAAAACAAAGCTGGAAGATAAACAAGTAAGGTAACCGTCCTCTTTCATTCCTTTTTCTCAGTTAAACGAAAATCGAAATCACCCTTTCAATTGAAACTTCAAATCTACGGATAATAGGAAAAGGGGGAACCAAATCAAAATCGAATAAGAAATCGTCAGCTTCATCTAGCAGGGTGCGATTCAGACAAGCGGATGCTTCAGTGGTTCGATTTTTGAAGGTTGCGATGCTTGTTGTGGATCTCAACGTTGGTGCGGCAAATTGGGAACTCGACGCTGACTGGAGGAGCTCGCAATTAGGGATTTCATCGGCATTGGTATCGAGGTGCTCGTTGAGGCTGGTTGTGGATGCTCCGGTGTTCAAATAAGAAGCGACGGAAGAGAGTGGCGATGGGGGTGCGATACTTCCTGACAGCTCGAGGGAGTGCGATGCGGTTTCTGACAGGGACTAAAGGGTGCGATGGTATGCAGTGTTCGATCTTTGACTGGAGCTGTTGCGAGCTGAGGTTACGGGGTTCAACGGTGGTGATGATTAGATGACCGGGGTGGTAGGGATGAGTATGTGTTAAAAAGGAAATGTTGACGGCCCGCAAGTTGTTTGATGAAATGCTTAAAGAAGGAATTTAATAAGGTAATTAAAATTTGTTAATTTTTATTTAAGTGAATGAAAATACATAGATGGTTAAATGTTTTTAAAAGGGAGTAAATGGTGATGTTATTCTCTGATTTGTAAGGAAGAAGACGATAATTCCCTAGAGACACCATCGATTGTTTAACTCCTATAAACATATATAACCTTAAGTGTTTAGTAGGCAACTTAGTTGTATCATGGACATAAATTACTTTCATATGAAATTAAGGTAAATAAATTTGTGGTAAAGGATAATTAACCTAAAAATGTTATATATATATGTAATATATATATATATATATATATATATATATATATATATATATATATATATGATTCGAACTTGTGAAATAACACCATTCGTTCACACGCTATCAGATTGGATCGTAATGGCATTATCTACGCAATGGAATTCAATTCGGAATTTTTATTGGATATTCGACAAAGGAAATCATGTGAGTAAATCTCACTCACCTTGTTTTGAATTATTTTTATTTCGTTAGAAATATTTGTGTGTTGATTGTTGGATGCTTTAAATATTTATTTATCGCTGTTAAAAATATATTAGTATTTAGGATTGGTTGACTATTATATATATATTGGGTTGATGATTGGTTGGATTGTTCCCGCAGTTTCATTAGCGGATGCCCGCGGTACCATAGCAGATGATTACCCTATACGCCCCACGCTATGATTAGTGGATGACCTTCATACCGCGATATCCTGCCACGAAGCAGGATGGGTATTATTTTGTTGACTAACGTCTGTGGATGCAGGAAAACAGGTTGGAGGAATCCAACTGGATTCCTCAAAAATATATTATCTGTTGTTGTTTGTTTGATTTCATATATATTCATATATGATGTGTTAAAAATCAAATGATTGAAAATTGATTGATTTGATTGTTTAAATATCACTGGGCTTGGGATATTGATTTATAAAAATATCGAATAAGGGTATTTGAAATTTAAAAGGGGAATTCTATTTTTATAAATAGAATTTGAATTTTAAATGAAGTATAGAAACATTAACTTGTTTGAATATATATGAACAAGTATTGAATTTATAAACTTTGTTTACAAAGGAAAATGTGGGATTTGAATTGAATTTATAAACTTTGTTTACAAAGGAAAATGTGGGATTTGAATCGAATTTATAAACTTTGTTTATAAATGAAAATGTGGGATTTGAATCGAATTTATAAACTTTGTTTATAAATGGAAAGGTGGGATTTGAATTGAATTTATAAACTTTGTTTACAAAGGAAAATGTGGGATTTGAATCGAATTTATAAACTTTGTTTATAAATGAAAATGTGGGATTTGAATCGAATTTATAAACTTTGTTTACAAATGGAAAGGTGGGATTTGAATTGAAGTTATAAACGTTGTTTATAAATAATGCAGAGAATTCAAACGGACTTTAAACTATAGATTTGAATATAGAAATTCAAACGGACTTTAAACTATAGATTTGAGTATAGAAATTCAAACGGACTTTAAACTATAGATTTGAATATAGAAATTCAAACGGACTTTAAACTATGGAATTTGAATAATAGAATTCAAACGGAGTTTAACTATAGAATTTGAATATAGTATTTCAAATGGAATTTGAATATAGAAATTCAAATGGGATTTATAATAAATAGATTTGGATAAATAGAAGTGGATTAGACTAAGAAGTTAATTAACAGATTTAATTAACAGATTGAGTTAAAACGATTGGTATAGTTAAAATAGATTGGACAGGCATAAATATACAGGAGACAGGTATGGAATAAAGTATAGAAGTGAAATAAAAAGAATGCCCGACAAAAAGGTACGTATTTAATTTCCATATGAGATTTTATGCGCCGTATCGGCAAGCCGCTTGGTTTTTTTCTTTTTCTTTTTGAGATAAGAAGGACCGGGAAAGCTATTTGAAATTTCCCGATGCTCCCGGTACAAAGGAGGTTATGGCGAATTTTTCCGGGAATTTAAGGAGATAGAATATTTTTAAGATAATTTGATAGTTAGAAATCAACATATCAAATTATATAGAAGTCGATAAGGAAACGAACTTAGAAATAGAATAGTATAATTAAAAAGGGAAGTATAAGAATAAAATCTCGTAGGAATAGAAAGAGAAAATGTATATGTGTTTAAAGGTGAATAATCAGTTGTATGGTATTGATTATTCGAGTAAGTAGTCTTGTCTGTTTTGACGTTAAATGTTATTCAGTCAAGGTCTGAGAGGTAATTATACCCCAACTTGGTTGATTTCATGATATACCGATAAGTAGCAAGATTCAGGCTCGAAGATCAATGTGGAATAAGAATTAGTTAAATATTGTATTTGTGTTGTCGTAACGATGTTTTACACAACATCTGGTTTAACCCAAATATGTGCAAAGCTTGGAAATAAAATAATGAATATTTCCTAGTATAGAAAATAAAGGAAGGCGGTATATGGAAATGTTTTCCAAAGAACGTATAAGGCCGATATGGTTATTGAAAATATTTGGTTAACAAATATTGATAAAGAAATAGAGAAGAGATTTAATTAATGGGATATTAATTAAAGGCTTAGTGATTGTTGGATGTTTGGATGAACACTTGTTTTATTCGATAGTTAAATCATCGACTATCGAAACACTTGTTTTTATTCGATAGTTAAATCACAGACTATCGAAGTTTTGACCATCGTTGTCAATATGGAGAGACCGGTTGGATTATTATCCGAAGAACCACTCCGTATTGGCAGTAGCGTGCGAATCAGATTATATAAAGATAATCGAAGACGGAGTAGAGTGCAAGGACTTTTTCTATTAATAGAAATAGTACCTTCGATTCATCCTGTTCCTGGGTGACGTGTATGGATGAATGTCTGACAGAGTATTTCCAGAAAGGTCACGTACATTGATTTCTTCAACCGTACCAAGAGTGGAAGCGGAGAAGGAAACTTCTTTTAGCTAACACGTAATGTACTGTTGAGGACGTCAATCGGTGATTTAATGGATTTGACGATGTGACATTCGAAGTGAATCTGGTGTGATGATAAAGCGTAGCTTCTAGCCTCATCAACCGGTAAATGACAGAAATCGGGCAAGCAGCATGGCTATGTAGGTCGCACCTATTAGGGTGTATAATCACCTGATCTAGAGTTTCATTTACTTCTAAAAATCTATTGTCGATGCTGTCCCATTCGGGAAACGGTTGCTGATCCCAATCGTTGGTGATATACATTCGATACACTCAAGCGAAATGAGTGGTCGGTCATGTGTGGCTGAGTTGCAAGATGTTCTTGTTGAACTCAATGTATTCTCCTCTAGAGATATACCAGCGGAAGGTGGTTCCATACCTTGTCATAGTTGGAAAACCAAATACCCAATACGTGCTTGCGGTTTTGATTGTATATTATATATGTGGAACGTGAGATGCAAACGTTCTACTAGATTGTTATTTACTTGATTTAGACATTATTATAATATCAAAAGAGTTTTGATATAAAGATAAGTCAAGTGTTTGGATTCTCATAAGGGAAAAACCCGTTCCATGTTATACGGCGTGGTCTTATGAGATATCATTTAGTTTTCTGAACTGTTTTTAAACTGTTTACTCATACCAGTCCCAAGACTGACCCGGAGTTTATTTTGTTTTGTTCTACCTAAACTCTTGGGTGCCTAAATTTGTACGGGCAGTCAAGTAGTTCAGGATTTTTCAGATATATCTAAAGGAGCTTGGAGCAGGAGGCTTCAGCGTTATCTAGTTATAGTGGTTCTGTTGTGTTGTAAGTGATGTACGTTGATATTGATGTATATTTAAGTACAGATGTATATTTCAAGTTATGTTATATATATTATATGTTATTCGTTCCGCTGTGAGATTCGTGTTACTTTGATGTTGTGTTCTTCTTCTTCTTCTATTCTAAGTTTCTATCTTATCTTTCCACACCCTCTAACTTCTTTTTATTAATGGTTCGAATTTCTGTGTTATTTGGGGTTGGACTTGTGTTTTTGGTCAGCTCAAATTCTGCAGGATTTTTGGGTCGTTACAGTTGGTATCAGAGCTTAGGTTGAGCGAATACCTAGGCTTTTTGGAATGTGCTCATTAGAGATAGGATCAGTAGTATCCTAGAATGAGTTGAGTGTATATATATACGAGAGAGCGTACTTGTTATTTGATATAAAAATTGTTTTATATTGTGTTGACTAGTCTGTTGAGTGGATTATAAATTTTGGTCGAATCGTGGGACGCCATGATTTCGATAGGAGTTTATAAACACTTGAACAGAAGATTGGACATGATATTGTTTTTAAATAGTTAAGGTTATTGTTAGGATTATAATCAAATTAGATTATAAAACAGAAATAGATATATAACCAATGGAATTTGTATATGAAATCAAATACAAATGAGATAAATTAAAATTGAATTCCAACCAGAATTAAGAATTTAAAATCCTGGGAGTTTGGAAAATATTTTTCTAATTGGAATTTGAAAGAAATAAAGCACTGAACTCATTCAGTAGCTGGGAAATAATTCTGATGATGGTCGCAACATCATCAGTATTCATTTTCGAGTTTCTAAGTGATGAATTGCTGCCTTAGAAAAGTTTTGATGGAAATTTGTTTGAAAAGAAACAAGTTGTTTGGAAATTCAAATGTTTTGAATTTGGGATAGATATAAATATATGTATATATTTATATTACTTCAAAGGAATTTTGAAATGGGAATTGGAATATAGATTTCAAATAGAAGTAAAATATAAGGGAATTCAAATATAGAATTTGAACATAGAAATTCAAATGGATTTGAATAAAGAAAATTCAAATAGAAATTGTATAAGAAAAATTGAAATGGAATTTGAATTCAAAGGAATTCAAATGGATTTGAATAAAGAAAAGTCAAATAGAGATTTGAATATTAGAATTCAAATGGAATTTGGTTAAATAGAATTTCAAAGAGAATATAAAGTGGAGGATGAATATTTGAATTCAAAGTGAAATTTAAATAGGATTTGAATTCAAAGGAGTTAAAATAGAATTTAAATTCAAAGGATTTCAAATAGAAATTGAATAAAGGATTTCAAATAGTAATTTGAAATAGGAATTTAAATAGAAATTGAATAAAGGATTTCAAATAGTAATTTGAAATAGGAATTTAAATAGAAATTGAATAAAGGATTTCAAATAGAAATTGAATAAAGGATTTCAAATAGGAATTGAAGATAAGGATTTCAAATAGAAATTTAAGATAAGAAATTCAAATAGAATTTGAAGATAAGAAGTTGAATTAGAATTTGAATAGAAGAAAATTCAAATAGAAATTGAGTAGAAGGAAATTCGTATATAGAGTTTGAATAAAGAAATTCAAATATAGAGTTTGAATAAAGAAATTCAAATGGAATTTGAATATTGTAAATATATATGATTTGAATATTAGAAGAGAAATAGATCGAGAATATTATGTTGAAATGGAAAATGGATTTGATATATATTAAAAATATATCAAAATGGAGTTGAATTTATTATAAACAAAGTTAAAACGTTTATATTTATAAATATAATTAAAACGAGCTCGTCGTAGCGCGGCAGTTCGTAAATTGGCGATTCGAACTTCAATTTAGTATACAGAACTCAATTGAAGTCGGAATTCTTTGAAACAAGAATCGTCGGGACCGGTTGAATAATAGTTTTCTAATGAAAGAGAAAATTCTAGATTTCGTCGTATAGATTTTGAGTTATATCAAAATCAAATTTTTAGAAAAGCAGCGCCAGAACCATTATAAAACTATAACGGTTTAATTAAATAAATAAAAGGATTTTTAGAAAATAAAATCCGAATTGACATTTGAAAAATCCAGACTGGAGATATAAAATAAATATGAACTCCAGTGGAGTAAGTGAAATGATTTTTAAGACAAAAATCATATTTTAAATGGTTAAATAGAATTAACTGAATTGGAAAATGATTAGTTAACGGAAATTTGAATCGAAATTGGGTTTTTGGATAAGTGAAAGAAATTGAGAATTTATATTCGAAATCGAATATATAACTCGAGTTGAAAATATAATTAGATTAGTTTATAATTAAGTTGACATATATTTGAACAAGTTATATTCAAATAAAAAGGGTGAAATAGGCAAAACGGTTAATTAGCAACTAGTTAATGGGAATTTGAATGATTGAAATTAAATTTAACTTAAGTAAGTTAAATGGATCGAATGAATAAATTGAGTAAAATCAATGTGAATGAAATATGAATTGGGTGTGAATAAAGGAAAAACCAAAAGAGTTAAAAAGAAAATATATTTGTAAATCAAATATAAAGGAAATATATTTGTAACACAAATACAAAGGATGTTATGTGTAAACAAATAGAAGGAGAAATATTTGTAAAAACATTTACAAATAGATTCAATGGAAATATTTATTTATAGAAAATAAATAGAATGTTATAAATGAGATATTTATTTGTTAAATAAATAGAATTTAATCGAAGGAATATTTAGAGGATGAATAGAAAATGGAAATCTGTTTTTAACAGATAAATAGAAAAGATTAATTTATAAGTAACAGTTTATAAATTAAATTAAATATTTATCATTCGATAAAATGGAATATATAAGTCTGAACTTATATAGAGAAGAGATATTGGTTTTTAACACCGATAGTTTTAAATAGAAGGGGTATACAACACTTGTATAAGTGAAGTAACATTATTAAAGAGAACATTTATAAAGTGAAGAACTGTTACTAAAAGTAAATCTTTATAAATGAATAAACATTTTCCAATAGGAGTTATCCGAATAGGAGAAATCGGTTAGAGTTAGAATAAATCGATTAGAGTAAGAATTAACCAGTTAGAGTTAATCAGTTAGGGTTAATCCGTAGAGTTAATTGAATATTTGTTATTCAACTAGAATTTATCAAATATTTGTTATTCAAATTTAGAGTTAACCAGATAGAGTTAATTGAACATAGTTAATCGAATTAGGATTTAATTGAATGTTAGTTATTCAATTAAAGTTAATCGAATATAGTTATTGATATAGAGTTAGTCAACCATAGTTACTCAGGATAAGTTACCATTTCGTACGACTGTTAGCGTAATTCGCAGGGCTGCAGATAGCCTAGGGCGGTCGGATGTTTCCTGGGGGAATCAGGCGTAACCATTGTGATCGCTGCGATCTAGCGTCAAGCGAATGGAGTTAAATCAAATATGAGTTATTCGAATAGAATTAAAATGAGTTATAGAATATTGGTTATTCGAAGGAGTTATCAAATATAGTTTATTTGAAAGAAATTATCGAATTTGGTTATTCGGAAGGAGTTGTAGATTATTAGTAAATCGAAGGAGTTATCGATTATTTGTTAATCGAAATGAGTTATCGATTTTAGTTTAATCAAAAAGAGTTATCGATTAGTTTAATCGAAGGAGTTATCGATTATTTGTTAATCGAAATGAGTTATCGATTTTAGTTTAATCGAAAAGAGTTATCGATTAGTTTAATCGAAGGAGTTATCGAATTTAGTTATTCGATGGAGTTAATCGAAAAGAGTTAAATCCAATAGAGTTAATTGATAAGAGTAAATTGAATAGAGTAAATCGAATATAGTTTATTCGAAGAAAGGTTTTCGAATCTAGTTATTTGAAAGAGAGATTATCGAATATAGTTATTCGAAGGGAGGAGTTATCGAATAAGGATTTATTCGAAAGAGAGTTACGTAAGGAAGTTGAAATGTTGAGTATCAACATAAATAAGTTTTGAAAAGATAAATGGGTTTGTAGCACTTTTTCTACCTTAGCAATTTCGAGGACGAAATTATTTTAAGAGGGGAAGATTGTAATGACCCGGACTCTTAAGGGTTAATTTTAAAATATTTAATATGGATTTAAATATTGAGTTAAGTAAATAAATCAATTTTTATAAGGAGTTATCAATTTAAAAATCAATTTCAATTTAATATTGAAAATATTAAATTATCAAAATAAGGAATTAGCAAATAACTGAATTCGAAGTCAAACACTGAATTAGAAACAGTTCAGATAATCAATTCAAACTCCTGTTTGAATTAGAAGAATAATATTAATTGAATTATCGCAGAATTTATTGTTTTAAAATTTGATTTATATCAATTTAAATTTATATCCTCTACAGATGATTGAATTGGACTTCGTGACCTATCCCAGTGTGTCCGAAACAGGGGTATTACCCTAAAATCGTCAGTTGTTGAGTGCAGAAAGGAGTTGGGTATCACGAAGTAATTTAAATAAAAGGATATCAGTTTAATTAAATTAAAATAAATCCTTTTATTTGTATGGACCAGAACAAAACATCAAAGGGGAAGTAAAGAGTGCCACGTTGTTCAAATTATTGCTGCATCCCTTTCTTTAAATGGTTGTGGCCATTTCCTTTACATTCATTTGCAAAAAAAACAAAGCTGGAAGATAAACAAGTAAGGTAACCGTCCTCTTTCATTCCTTTTTCTCAGTTAAACGAAAATCGAAATCACCCTTTCAATTGAAACTTCAAATCTACGGATAATAGGAAAAGGGGGAACCAAATCAAAATCGAATAAGAAATCGTCAGCTTCATCTAGCAGGGTGCGATTCAGACAAGCGGATGCTTCAGTGGTTCGATTTTTGAAGGTTGCGATGCTTGTTGTGGATCTCGACGTTGGTGCGGCAAATTGGGAACTCGACGCTGACTGGAGGAGCTCGCAATTAGGGATTTCATCGGCACTGGTATCGAGGTGCTCGTTGAGGCTGGTTGTGGATGCTCCGGTGTTCAAATAAGAAGCGACGGAAGAGAGTGGCGATGGGGGTGCGATACTTCCTGACAGCTCAAGGGAGTGCGATGCGGTTTCTGACAGGGACTAAAGGGTGCGATGGTATACAGTGTTCGATCTTTGACTGGAGCTGTTGCGAGCTGAGGTTACGGGGTTCAACGGTGGTGATGATTAGATGACCGGGGTGGTAGGGATGAGTATGTGTTAAAAAGGAAATGTTGACGGCCCGCAAGTTGTTTGATGAAATGCTTAAAGAAGGAATTTAATAAGGTAATTAAAATTTGTTAATTTTTATTTAAGTGAATGAAAATACATAGATGGTTAAATGTTTTTAAAAGGGTGTAAATGGTGATGTTATTCTCTGATTTGTAAGGAAGAAGACAATAATTCCCTAGAGACACCATTGATTGTTTAACTCCTATAAACATATATAACCTTAAGTGTTTAGTAGGCAACTTAGTTGTATCATGGACATAAATTACTTTCATATGAAATTAAGGTAAATAAATTTGTGGTAAAGGATAATTAACCTAAAAATGTTATATATATATATATATATGTAATATATATATTTATATATATATGATTCGAACTTGTGAAATAACACCATTCGTTCACACGCTATCAGATTGGATCGTAATGGCATTATCTACGCAATGGAATTCAATTCGGAATTTTTATTGGATATTCGACAAAGGAAATCATGTGAGTAAATCTCACTCACCTTGTTTTGAATTATTTTTATTTCGTTAAAAATATTTGTGTGTTGATTGTTGGATGCTTTAAATATTTATTTATCGCTGTTAAAAATATATTAGTTATTTAGGATTGGTTGACTATTATATATATATTGGGTTGATGATTGGTTGGATTGTTCCCGCAGTTTCATTAGCGGATGCCCGCGGTACCATAGCGGATGATTACCCTATACGCCCCACGCTATGATTAGTGGATGACCTTCATACCGCGATATCCTGCCACGAAGCAGGATGGGTATTATTTTGTTGACTAACGTCTGTGGATGCAGGAAAACAGGTTGGAGGAATCCAACTGGATTCCTCAAAAATATATTACCTGTTGTTGTTTGTTTGATTTCATATATATTCATATATGATGTGTTAAAAATCAAATGATTGAAAATTGATTGATTTGATTGTTTAAATATCACTGGGGCTTGGGATATTGATTTATAAAAATATCGAATAAGGGTATTTGAAATTTAAAAGGGGAATTCTATTTTTATAAATAGAATTTGAATTTTAAATGAAGTATAGAAACATTAACTTGTTTGAATATATATGAACAAGTATTGAATTTATAAACTTTGTTTACAAAGGAAAATGTGGGATTTGAATTGAATTTATAAACTTTGTTTACAAAGGAAAATGTGGGATTTGAATCGAATTTATAAACTTTGTTTATAAATGAAAATGTGGGATTTGAATCGAATTTATAAACTTTGTTTATAAATGGAAAGGTGGGATTTGAATTGAATTTATAAACTTTGTTTACAAAGGAAAATGTGGGATTTGAATCGAATTTATAAACTTTGTTTATAAATGAAAATGTGGGATTTGAATCGAATTTATAAACTTTGTTTATAAATGGAAAGGTGGGATTTGAATTGAAGTTATAAACGTTGTTTATAAATAATGCAGAGAATTCAAACGGACTTTAAACTATAGATTTGAATATAGAAATTCAAACGGACTTTAAACTATAGATTTGAGTATAGAAATTCAAACGAACTTTAAACTATAGATTTGAATATAGAAATTCAAACGGACTTTAAACTATGGAATTTGAATAATAGAATTCAAACGGAGTTTAACTATAGAATTTGAATATAGTATTTCAAATGGAATTTGAATATAGAAATTCAAATGGGATTTATAATAAATAGATTTGGATAAATAGAAGTGGATTAGACTGAGAAGTTAATTAACAGATTTAATTAACAGATTGAGTTAAAACGATTGGTATAGTTAAAATAGATTGGACTTGCATAAATATACAGGAGACAGGTATGGAATAAAGTATAGAAGTGAAATAAATAGAATGCCCGACAAAAAGGTACGTATTTAATTTCCATATGAGATTTTATGCGCCGTATCGGCAATCCGCTTGGTTTTTTTCTTTTTCTTTTTGAGATAAGAAGGACCGGGAAAGCTATTTGAAATTTCCCGATGCTCCCGGTACAAAGGAGGTTATGGCGAATTTTTCCGGGAATTTAAGGAGATAGAATATTTTTAAGATAATTTGATAGTTAGAAATCAACATATCAAATTATATAGAAGTCGATAAGGAAACGAACTTAGAAATAGAATAGTATAATTAAAAAGGGAAGTATAAGAATAAAATCTCGTAGGAATAGAAAGAGAAAATGTATATGTGTTTAAAGGTGAATAATCAGTTGTATGGTATTGATTATTCGAGTAAGTAGTCTTGTCTGTTTTGACGTTAAATGTTATTCAGTCAAGGTCTAAGAGGTAATTATACCCCAACTTGGTTGATTTCATGATATACCGATAAGTAGCAAGATTCAGGCTCGAAGATCAATATGGAATAAGAATTAGTTAAATACTGTATTTGGGTTGTCGTAGCGATGTTTTACACAACATCTGTTTTAACCCAAATATGTGCAAAGCTTGGAAATAAAATAATGAATATTTCCTAGTATAGAAAATAAAGGAAGGCGATATATGGAAATGTTTTCCAAAGAACGTATAAGGCCGATATGGTTATTGAAAATATTTGGTTAACAAATATTGATAAAGAAATAGAGAAGAGATTTAATTAATGGGATATTAATTAAAGGCTTAGTGATTGTTGGATGTTTGGATGAACACTTGTTTTATTCGATAGTTAAATCATCGACTATCGAAACACTTGTTTTTATTCGATAGTTAAATCACAGACTATCGAAGTTTTGACCATCGTTGTCAATATGGAGAGACCGGTTGGATTATTATCCGAAGAACCACTCCGTATTGGCAGTAGCGTGCGAATCAGATTATATAAAGATAATCGAAGACGGAGTAGAGTGCAAGGACTTTTTCTATTAATAGAAATAGTACCTTCGATTCATCCTGTTCCTGGGTGACGTGTATGGATGAATGTCTGACAGAGTATTTCCAGAAAGGTCACGTACATTGATTTCTTCAACCGTACCAAGAGTGGAAGCGGAGAAGGAAACTTCTTTTAGCTAACACGTAATGTACTGTTGAGGACGTCAATCGGTGATTTGATGGATTTGACGATGTGACATTCGAAGTGAATCTGGTGTGATGATAAAGCGTAGCTTCTAGCCTCATCAACCGGTAAATGACAGAAATCGGGCAAGCAGCATGGCTATGTAGGTCGCACCTATTAGGGTGTATAATCACCTGATCTAGAGTTTCATTTACTTCTAAAAATCTATTGTCGATGTTGTCCCATTCGGGAAACGGTTGCTGATCCCAATCGTTGGTGATATACATTCGATACACTCAAGCGAAATGAGTGGTCGGTCATGTGTGGCTGAGTTGCAAGATGTTCTTGTTGAACTCGGTGTATTCTCCTCTAGAGATATACCAGCGGAAGGTGGTTCCATACCTTGTCATAGTTGGAAAACCAAATACCCAATACGTGCTTGCGGTTTTGATTGTATATTATATATGTGGAACGTGAGATGCAAACGTTCCACTAGATTGTTATTTACTTGATTTAGACATTATTATAATATCAAAAGAGTTTTGATATAAAGATAAGTCAAGTGTTTGGATTCTCATAAGGGAAAAACCTATTCCGTGTTATACGGCGTGGTCTTATGAGATATCATTTAGTTTTCTGAACTGTTTTTAAACTGTTTACTCATACCAGTCCCATGACTGACCCGGAGTTTATTTTGTTTTGTTCTACCTAAACTCTTGGGTGCCTAAATTTGTACGGGCAGTCAAGTAGTTCAGGATTTTTCAGATATATCTAAAGGAGCTTGGAGCAGGAGGCTTCAGCGTTATCTAGTTATAGTGGTTCCGTTGTGTTGTAAGTGATGTACGTTGATATTGATGTATATTCAAGTACAGATGTATATTTCAAGTTATGTTATATATATTATATGTTATTCGTTCCGCTGTGAGATTCGTGTTACTCTAATGTTGTGTTCTTCTTCTTCTTCTATTCTAAGTTTCTATCTTATCTTTCCTCACCCTCTAACTTCTTTCTATTAATGGTTCGAATTTCTGTGTTATTTGGGGTTGGACTTGTGTTTTTGGTCAGCTCATATTCTGCAGGATTTTTGGGTCGTTACAAAACCAGGATGAATTAAAGGTGTAGCCTGATTAGTGGCCTAATTTCGTGCAGACCGAAGATCGGTTATTGCCCCAGCTTCGTTCGATGGAGGAATTGATATTGAAGCGTCCAACCCTATTTCCAGTCGACCGAGAAGGTGATCCATCAATTGCTGTTGTCATTCGAGGACACTATCCTGAGATGTCATATGGTTTCTGAGTTCGACCATGATTTTATCCATGTCGTCCCGGGTAGGGAATCAGGACATGTTGTCATGAGAGGAAACTTCGGGGCTTGCTTCTGCAGCATCGGCATCAGCTGCATCGGCGTTTGCGGGATGAGAGGATGTTGCATCTTTCTTTCGTTTGTTCGCCATGACCTGGGGTAAGCAGAAGTGTAAAGACCCGTAACTTCCCCGTAAAGGAAAGCGTCGGATAGTTCGAGAACAAACCACAACAGAACACATATAAAAGAACATTTCATTGTATATTACAACAATGCATCAGATTACAAGAATATACAGAGTATGAATAAATATTACACAGAAATATCAGAGATTTAAATTACATTTAAATACATAGCAGCGGAAAATAATACAATACACAACTAGAAGAGATATACGGATACAAAGCTTTCCGGATATCGTTCCAGCTGTAAACCAGGATCCTGTGAATATAAATCTGCAAAACCAAAACTACTAGCTGCCCGTGTCAAAATAGGGGCACCCAGAGTTTAGGTTAAAACAATAAACTCCAGGTCAGTCATGTGACTGGTGTGAGAACTAAAACAGTTATTAATCTTTATTTTTAAATCATTAGGTAAATCAAGGGACCACGCCGTATAACACGGAACGGGTTTCCTCCCAAGAATACCGGTGCATAAAACAAACAGCGCAATGCTAAATAAAGAAAAATGAAGCTATTATAAGACCCAGTTCCCATCACACAATGCATTCGCAAGCCGGAGGATAGGGTTTTTACCTTATAATAGCCAAGAATGCTTGATACGTTTAAAACAAATCATTTGATACTATATTAAGTGCATAGTGTATAAAACAACTTCAAATCATAAGTATCAATCATAGGCGGCATGAGCGCCCCATCCCACTATGTCACCATACTAGGTTCTACAAATAAAACCGCAAATGTCACGTATTTGGAAATTGGATTTCCGTCTATGAACCGAGGCAAAAGATAGTCCTCAACCGATTCGAGACGCTCTAGCCCGCCCCTCAGGATCAGAGCTCGAGTGACCCTTGGATCCTCAGGGCCAGTCCACCGATGTGGATTAAACTTAAACCCTGAACATGCGTTTCCCCACCCTATGGGGTGTAAGTCTGGTCCGTCTGCCGACCAGAATGCATCGGCCGAAACCGATATAACCGAGGCGCCTCGCAACAGCAACAACCACATAAGTCAAACTCGTCAGGGCGTGTAAAACCACTGACGCCACTTCTAGCTAGAAAGAAACGCATGCCCTCCCTGACGTCCTCTCCCGTTTTTGGTTCACAACCGGGGTGCGAGGCTCGCGAATTCACGTTACACAAAGCTGTGCCACACAGGCTGTGCTTTGATCATCACCACAAGACTTTGCTTTTCAACAGAAGCCTCGATCAATTGCCACTTAGGCATGCCACACAGGCAATTCACTCCATGCGTTTGATATCCATCAATATATAACCCCTGAGCTCGTACGTCTCAGAGAAGGGCGTTAAGCAAGAGAATAAATTCTCCGCCGCCAAACAGATATATATTTAATAGAGATCAATCACACGGACTAAAATCCAATGTCAGACACACAGTCCATTTACAAGTCCGTTCTGGGTCTGAACGAAACCGGAGGCACCTAGTACCCCGCATATCCATCGATCTCCAAGTACGTCTGGACGATCACTAACTGTTTCCATCTTCTTGGGTGTACAGCCCAATCAAGATCATCAGTAATCACCCAAACGACGTGAAGACTTCCGGTCTTCGACCACCGTCTTCATCTTCGACACCACGTCGAATCAGTTATTCAGAATGGGATAAACCCGGTCTTTCTGAATAACTCGCGTATATATTATAAAAGTGTTACACAAACACAACATACGCCTCATTCCAATTCAGAATATTCTTTTATTCAAATATTCCTATACTTTGGGAAAAGTTCCCATTAATTTTATCCAAGATAAATTCTTTAAATTTATTCTTTAATCTCCTTTGAATATCAATTCAAACTAGTCGGGATTAGCGAACCACACCGAAGTAATCATTTATTTTATTTCCCAATCCCAACCTATTCATCCCATGAAGTAAAACTGGTAATACTTCATATCTAACACCACAGTGTTATCGGTAAATTCAATTACCATTTCACGTTCAAATCTAATTAAAGATTTAACCATCGCCTGGAGCAAAACTGGTGATACTCCATTTTCGATCATCTCAATCTAATTAAAGATTCATTAAAACTCCACTTAGTTTTAATCTTTAACTGGGTTAAAGAATCAGTGTCATTTAAAACACGGTTCACGATAAACCCAAAATCACATTCCATTAATTATCGGGTTAAAGAACAAGTGTTATTTAAAACACTGTTCACGATAAACCCAAAAATCAATACCAATTCAATTCCAATTAAATATCGTTTAATTGGTACACTTCATTAAATCTAAATAAAAAGATTTAATCTTTTCACAACTAGGTTCAAGAACAGTATTAGTGAAGACACCATTCGCGACAAACCCAAATCACATTTGATATTCAATACAAGGCTCTGAATAGAAAATATATCGGCTTATATTCAATATCAAATTCTACGACTAACAAATGTCGTATTGGAAATAACGATATAAATATATATCTTTCAAATTTCCATAACAACATCTGTATAATCACGAATTCCAACATCGAAATATTCCGAAGACAATTTCGATTCAAATCCACTCCAATGCAATCATTGGAAATTTTGGTTATTTTCAAAACCCTTTTCAAATTCAATTTATTTATTTAAAAATAAATAGAATTATAATTCTAGTTCCAAACTAGTTCATTTCGATAAAAATCTATTTTTATCTTTTCAAATATGGAGTTTTTCATCCCAAATCTTCACAAATCATTTCTTATGATTTTACACAAATTATTACTATTTTTAATAATTTTATCAAGGCCCGTACAGTCGATTTCCATCAATGGCCATCGAACTGCACTTATAGCGACCTTTTTCAAATTTGATTTGGACATAATTCCAAATCCAACCGTTAGATTTCTAATTTCTAATATTCGTTAGAAAGCTCTTTTCGATACGAACCCAACGGTTCCGGTTTTAGGAGAATCCGACGGTCGGATCTCCCGTAATGTCCGTTTGAAATAAATGGTCGAAATTCACGAACTGCCGCGGCGCGGCGCGTTCTATTCAGGCCATTATATTATATATATAATATATATAATATATACTTCGTCGATTTCTATTTAAAACGAATTATATAAATAGTTTTGAATTCGTTTCAAAAACATTTTCAACTTCCTTTTCAATTCAAATCACAATTGAATTCTTCTTTATAGATTCGTTTTAAAATTCATTTCTATTCAATTCAAATTTCAATTCAATTTGAATTCGTTTTCAATTCAATTCATTTCGAAATCGTTTTCAATTCAATTCATTTCGAAATCGTTTTCAATTCACTTTGAATTCGTTTTCAATTCACTTTGAATTCGTTTTCAATTCAATTCATTTCGAAATCGTTTTTGTAAAGACCCGTAACTTCCCCGTAAAGGAAAGCGTCGGATAGTTCGAGAACAAACCCCAACAGAACGCATACAGAAGAACATTTCACTATATATTACAACAGTGCATCAGATTACAAGAATTACAGAGTATAAATGAATATTACACAGAAATATCAGAGATTCAAATTACATTTAAATACATAGCAGCGGAAAATAATACAAAGCACAACTAGAAGAGATATACGGATACAAAGCTTTCCGGATATCGTTCCAGCTGTAAACCAGGATCCTGTGAATAAAATCTGCAAAACCGAAACTACTAGCTGCCCGTGTCAAAATAAGGGCACCCAGAGTTTAGGTTAAAACAATAAACTCCAGGTCAGTCATGTGACTGGTGTGAGAACTAAAACAGTTATTAATCTTTATTTTAAATCATTAGGTAAATCAAGGGACCACGCCGTATAACACGGAACGGGTTTCCTCCCAAGAATACCAGTGCATAAAACAAACAGCGCAATGCTAAATAAAGAAAAATGAAGCTGTTATAAGACCCAGGTCCTATCACACAATGCAACACAAGCCGGGGGATAGGGTTTTCCCTTATAACAGCCAAAGAATGCTTGATACGTTTAAAACAAATCATTTGATACTATTATAAGTGCATAGTGTATAAAACAACTTCAAATCATAAGTATCAATCATAGGCGACATGAGCGTCCCATGCCACTATGTCACCATATATAGGTTTACAAATAAAACCGCAAAGTCACGTATTTGGAAATTGGATTTCCGTCTATGAACCGAGGCCAGGGATCGTCCTCTACCGATTCGAGACAATCTAGCCTACCATGTCTCAGGAACAGCCGCAACTGCCCCCTGGATCGTCAGGGCCGGTCCACCGATGTGGATTATTATGCCTGAACAATACGTCTCCCCGCCCTTTGGGGCGCAAACGAGCCAACGAATGACTCCATCGGTTCGAGAACGACCGATCAATCCGAGGCGCCTCGCAACAGCAACAACCACATAAGTCAATCTCGTCAGGGCGTGTAAAACCACTGACGCCACTTTTAGCTAGAAAGAAACGCAAGTCCTCCCTGAGGTCCGTCTCCCGTTTTTGGTTCATACCGGGTGTGAAACACGCGAGGTAAACGTTACACAAAGCAACGCCACAAAGGCCGTGCTTTGATCATCACCACAAGACTTTGCTTTTCAACAAAAGCCTTGATCATTTGCATCTTAGCATGCCACACAGGCAAACCATCCTATGCAACCGATATCAGTCACACAGAATGAAATCCGATGTCAGACACACAGTCCATTTACAAGTCCGTTCTGGGTCTGAACGAAACCGGGGGCACCTAGTACCCCGCATATCCATCGATCTCCAAGTACGTCTGGACGATCACCAACTGTTTCCATCTTCTTGGGTGTACAGCCCAATCAAGATCATCAGTTATCACCCAAACGACGTGAAGACCTCCGGTCTTCGACCATCGTCTTCATCTTCGACTTATCGTCGTATCAGTTATTCAGAATGGGATAAACCCGGTCTTTCCGAATAACTCGCGTATATTTAAATAAGTGTTACACAAACACAACATACGCCTCATTCCAATTCATTAGTCACTAACCGTAAATTAATCAAGAGAATAATTCCCCAAATATTAACCCCGAAGGCCGAAACCAACATCAGATCAATATCCAGAAAACCATTCTGCTTGGCTAACCGACAGTTAGTTTCTAAATTTCACATTCAAATCTAATTAAAGATTCATTAAAACTCCACTTAGTTTTAATCTGTGACTGGGTTAAAGAATCAGTGTCATTTAAAACACGGTTCACGATAAACCCAAAGTCACATCCCATTAATTATCGGGTTAAAGAACAAGTGTTATTTAAAACACTGTTCACGATAAACCCAAAAATCAATATCCATTCAATTCCAATTAAATATTATTTAATTGGTACACTTCATTAAATCTAAATCAAAAGATCTAATCTTTTCTCAGCTGGGTTCAAGAACAGTGTTAGTGAAGACACCATTCACGACAAACCCAAATCACATTCATTAATTATCGGGTTAAAGAACAAGTGTTATTTAAAACACTGTTCACGATAAACCCAAAAATCAATATCCATTCAATTCCAATTAAATATTATTTAATTGGTACACTTCATTAAATCTAAATCAAAAGATTTAATCTTTTCTCAGCTGGGTTCAAGAACAGTGTTAGTGAAGACACCATTCACGACAAACCCAAATCACATTCATTAATTATCGGGTTAAAGAACAAGTGTTATTTAAAACACTGTTCACGATAAACCCAAAAATCAATATCCATTCAATTCCAATTAAATATTATTTAATTGGTACACTTCATTAAATCTAAATCAAAAGATTTAATCTTTTCTCAGCTGGGTTCAAGAACAGTGTTAGTGAAGACACCATTCACGACAAACCCAAATCACATTCGATATTCAATACAAGGCTCTGAATAGAAAATATATCGGCTTATATTCAATATCAAATTCTACGACTAACAAATGTCGTATTGGAAATAACGATATAAATATATATATCTTTCAAATTTCCATAACAACACCTGTATAATCACGAATTCCAACATCGAAATATTCCGAAGACAATTTCGATTCAAATCCACTCCAATGCAATCATTGGAAATTTTGGTTATTTTTAAAACCCTTTTTAAATTCAATTTATTTATTTAAAAATAAATAGAATTATATTTCTAGTTCAAAACTAGTTCATTTCGATAAAAATCTATTTTTATCTTTTCAAATATGGAGTCTTTCACCCCAAATCTTTCTAAACCATTTCTTATGATTTTACACAAATTATTGCTATTTTTAATAATTTTATCAAGGCCCGTACAGTCGATTTCCATCAACGGCCATCGAACTGCACTTACAGCGACCTTTTTCGAATTTGATTTGGACATAATTCCAAATCCAACCGTTAGATTTCAAATTTCTAATATTCGTTAGAAAGCTCTTTTCGATACGAACCCAACGGTTCCGGTTTTAGGAGAATCCGACGGTCGGATCTCCCGTAATGTCCGTTTGAAATAAATGGTCGAAATTCACGAACTGCCGCGGCGCGGCGCGTTCTATTCAGGCCATTATATTATATATATAATATATATAATATATACTTCGTCGATTTCTATTTAAAACGAATTATATAAATAGTTTTAAAACTCGTTTCAAAATCTATTTCAACTTCCATCTCAATTCAAAGCAAAATTGAATTCTTCTTTATAAATTCGTTTTAAAATTCATTTCTATTCAATTCAAATTTCAATTCAATTCAAATTCCAATTCAATTTGAATTCATTTTCAATTTAATTCACTTTGAATTCGTTTTCAATTCAATTCATTTCGAAATCGTTTTCAATTCAATTCATTTCGAAATCGTTTTCAATTCAATTCATTTCGAAATCGTTTTCAATTCAATTCATTTCGAAATCGTTTTCAATTCAATTCATTTCGAAATCGTTTTCAATTCAATTCATTTCGAAATCGTTTTCAATTCAATTCATTTCGAAATCGTTTTCAATTCAATTCATTTCGAAATCGTTTTCAATTCAATTCATTTCGAAATCACTTTCAATTCAATTCATTTCGAAATCGTTTTCAATTCAATTCATTTCGAAATCGTTTTCAATTCAATTCATTTCGAAATCGTTTTCAATTCAATTCATTTCGAAATCACTTTCAATTCAATTCATTTCGAAATCGTTTTCAATTCGATTCATTTCGAAATCGTTTTCAATTCAATTCATTTCGAAATCGTTTTCAATTCAATTCATTTCGAAATCGTTTTAAAATCGATATAAATATCGTTCACGTCAAAATGGCGTCAATCTAATCAACACGGCTTCATATATTGATATTTTCAAATATTCCATTTCGAATATTTCTATTTTAAAACTGGAATGAGGCCCAATCAATTACCATATAAAGTTAATTATATGGATTTTCATACAACACATGTATAATAGCCTTGAAAAATAATCAACCATCAACCAAAGTGCACTACACTGTATAAGCATCAAATATAGACATTTAACGCTTATAGCAGCTTGTCAATCAATCGATCGACATATTTAATCAATCAGGATGAGTGAACTTCAAATTTCATCCTAACACCCGTGTGGGGTTTCAAACAATCAAACACATATTTTATTTGTGCAGTTAGGCGATGTGTAAAATTTATCGACCCAATCAACGTCATTCAAATAGGTGTACATAAACAAACCGTCTGGTTTGTAAATGAATATTTATTTATTCACATTCACGTTAAAAATTATATTTTTAACGATAACACATTTTATTTTAACATATGAATTTCTATTCAGTTCATTCGTTAAATAAAATGCTATTTTTATTTTTCTAACTTATTTTAGAAAATTTCGGCGGCATAACGGCACGATACTAGAAACGGGACAAGGCCTAGCCTTATCCCCGGTCTAGTGAAGGCCCACGCCATTCACTCATCAATCAAATCAATTTCATTTTGCAAACCACAAAATTTGGAGTAAGGGTCTAACCTAGCCTTACTCCTACGCCTTATAACGGCGCACGTCTAATCCTAACCAATTTATCGATTCGATTTTTCACACCACAAACCACATTCAAACCAATATCGCAATCAATCACCAAACAGTCAAACAAACAAGTCCATGGTCTGTGGACGGTTGTGTCGGGTGCTACTAAGCACCGTCTGCATCCTAGTATAAATATATATCTAGAAAAGAAATAGAAAGGTGAGAAATTCTCACATATAGCTATCCTAGCTCCACGGCTCTTCATCCTGCAGAAGTCTTCGTCGTTTCGCCTTTTTGTCACCTTCGTTGTCCGCTTTCACTACATTTGTAAAAATCGAATTTTTACTTCGCTATTCCATATATAAAAATCGAATTTTTATTTCAAAGTTCAATATATAAAAATCGAATTTTTATTTCAAAGTTCAATATCTAAAAATCGAATTTTTATTTCAAAGTTCAATATATAAAAATCGAATTTTTATTTCAAAGTTCAATATATAAAAATCGAATTTTTATTTCAAAGTTCAATATATAAAAATCGAATTTTTATTTCAAAGTTCAATATATAAAAATCGAATTTTTATTTCAAAGTTCAATATATAAAAATCCTATTTTTATTTCAAAGTTCAATATCTAAAAATCGAATTTTTATTTCAAAGTTCAATATATAAAAATCGAATTTTTATTTCTAAATTTAAACAAAGTCTATATATTTTCAAAACAACTATATTTGATATTTTTTCATTTTCAAAATTCAATCTTTTTCATTTTCAATTTTTACCCTAATTAAAATTTCAGTTTAAACCTAATTAAAATTTCAGTTTTAAACCTAATTAAATTTTCAGTTTTAAACCTAATTAAATTTTCAGTTTTAAACCTAATTAAATTTTCAGTTTTAAACCTAATTAAAATTTCAGTTTAAACCTAATTAAAATTTCAGTTTTAAACCTAATTAAAATTTCAGTTTTAAACCTAATTAAATTTCAGTTTTAAACCTAATTAAATTTTCAGTTTTAAACCTAATTAAATTTTCAGTTTTAAACCTAATTAAATTTTCAGTTTTAACCCCCTCTTTTTTTTTCTTTTTTATAAAATCAGTTTTTAATTAACTAAAATAAAATCAATTTTTAATTAACTAAAATAAAATCAGTTTTGCTATACTAAATACATAAACACTTACCGGGGTTCAAATCAGACGGATGGGAAACGAGGTCGGAGGAAGGAGGGGTTACTGTTGCGAACAGTGGAGGAGGAGGAGGGCTCGGGGTTGCTGCAGAGGTCCGCGCGTTTTTCCTGAGCGGCGGTGGGGTCCCCTTTTGCTGGCGACGACCTTCAGGGAGCTGGGGTGTTCGAGTCTTCGTGCAAGAGGAGGGAAGAGGAGGGCGAACAGGAGGGAGGGGCTGGGACGAAGGGGGGCGGAGGCGGTGGGTACCACCAGCGGCGGCGCGGTGGCAGTAGGGATTGGCCAGGGGGATCGATCGTGGGAGGGTTTAATTTTTTTTTTTTTTTTCAGATCTGTTGAATAGGGGAGAGAGAGAAAGAGAATAAATAAGGAGGGGGGGGTAGGTTAGGTTTATATATTTAAATATTAATATTTAATTTTACAATTTAAGTTGACTTTTCAGACGATTACCAAACAACACCCAACGACTGTCACCCCTAGTGTATTGCCCCCATTCCGGACACAATGAGATATGTATCGTGAGCTGATTCGGCTGTTACAATCAGTTTCCGTTGAATTTTCATTTAAATCTCTATATTGAATTTCAAACGTACATTTCAAATTATCGGGGTCACATACTAACTCGAAAAATTCCAGAAAAATACTTTCTAGCTTCGTATTGACGATACGGTCCTAATAAAACTAGTTTCGTCGAATTCTGAGACCGTTGGAAAAATGGCCAATTTCCAGTCGATTAAAATCAACTGAAATGGTCAAAACACGTTTTCTTTTGCCACGCTCACCTAATGATTCGAAAAATTATGAAATTTGGAATCTAGCAATAATTTAACATCCCGGACCCAACAAAACTGGTTTCGTCGAAATCCGAGGTCGTTTGCAAAATGTCCATTTTTAAGGGCCTGAATTCCATAGCGACTATTCAGAATTTTCAACTGGACATATCTTATCATTTCTAAGATGAAATCTTGATTTTTCTGATTCGTTGTAAAGATATCATCAATTAGATTCCATTATTTTTGGTTTCACTAAAATCCGGATTGTTTTGCACCCGGTACATTCAATTGAAGTTTGAAATCGAATTATCGAACTACCGCGCCATTTTCAATTCTATTTATAATTATATATAAATATTTATATTCTAACGACGACGTATATAATATATACGTTCGAATTCCATTCAAAATAAATTTCTCGACGATATTATTTAAAATAATTCATTTTAAATAATTAAAATTCGATAAAATTGCCAAAATAAAAATTTTAAACTGGCCCAGATTTTCGGGTTGTTACAATCTCCCCCACTTAAAACTTTTCGTCCCCGAAAAGGAACAAAGTCGAAAGTGGTTTGATAATTCAACTCTACGATCGGTCAGGCTTCCATTCTCCAACTCTTTAGTTTCTGAGAATTTTCAAAATTTCAAAAATTTGGCTAACACCCTAAATTTTTGAAAAATTTCGCCATAACCTCCCCTGCAATGGGAGCATCGGGGAATTTCAAATAGCTTCCCCGGTCCTTCAGATCTCAAAAAGAAAAAGAAAAAGCCAAGCGGCTAGCCAATAGGCTCACAAAATCATCATCACCCAAACAAAACGGGAAATTATGTAGTAAACATGTACCTATTTGTCGGGCAAACAAATTTTATTCTCTGGCTCTAGCCTCCTTGCTACGACCTGTTCAATGATATATATGCATATGCAAGCAAATGCGACTAATTTTCAATACAGTTCAATATTTGATGCTGTTAGGCTAATTGGTTAAAAATTAGCAAACAATTAAACAAACAACACAAACATCAATCAATTAGTGAATTAGGGTTTCAAATTCATAATTTTGATACATATACAAAAATCAGATTTTTGATGCCAAATCACCACAATAAGCCCTATCTAATTTTGGTTCTCACACCAGTCAATAGGAAATATATAGACATCACATCTTCAAAACACGAATATAAATTCTGATGATGATCGATCAATCATCAGAACCATCTCCGGGTGTCTAGAATGTGATTCTATATCTATCCAGTATATTAAAACTTTGAATACACGCGGATCAGACGTATACGCAAAATCTATATATACTGGATTGTCCACATCAATATAAATAGATAATCAAATACGAATAATCGGTTTAAACTTTCAAAACAAAAATTTGTTTTCACTTTCAAAAATATACTCTTCACACTCGTTCTAGGATACTACTGATCCTATCTCTAACGAGTCATTCTAATTGGATATTACTAATCCAATATCTGATGAATTCTTTCGTATGGTTATAATGTGCCTTGTTCTCTGCTTTGTAAACCAAAGCTCTGATACCAACTGTAAAGACCCGTAACTTCCCCGTAAAGGAAAGCGTCGGATAGTTCGAGAACAAACCCCAACAGAACGCATACAGAAGAACATTTCACTATATATTACAACAGTGCATCAGATTACAAGAATTACAGAGTATAAATGAATATTACACAGAAATATCAGAGATTCAAATTACATTTAAATACATAGCAGCGGAAAATAATACAAAGCACAACTAGAAGAGATATACGGATACAAAGCTTTCCGGATATCGTTCCAGCTGTAAACCAGGATCCTGTGAATAAAATCTGCAAAACCGAAACTACTAGCTGCCCGTGTCAAAATAAGGGCACCCAGAGTTTAGGTTAAAACAATAAACTCCAGGTCAGTCATGTGACTGGTGTGAGAACTAAAACAGTTATTAATCTTTATTTTAAATCATTAGGTAAATCAAGGGACCACGCCGTATAACACGGAACGGGTTTCCTCCCAAGAATACCAGTGCATAAAACAAACAGCGCAATGCTAAATAAAGAAAAATGAAGCTGTTATAAGACCCAGGTCCTATCACACAATGCAACGCAAGCCGGGGGATAGGGTTTTCCCTTATAACAGCCAAAGAATGCTTGATACGTTTAAAACAAATCATTTGATACTATTATAAGTGCATAGTGTATAAAACAACTTCAAATCATAAGTATCAATCATAGGCGACATGAGCGTCCCATGCCACTATGTCACCATATATAGGTTTACAAATAAAACCGCAAAGTCACGTATTTGGAAATTGGATTTCCGTCTATGAACCGAGGCCAGGGATCGTCCTCTACCGATTCGAGACAATCTAGCCTACCATGTCTCAGGAACAGCCGCAACTGCCCCCTGGATCGTCAGGGCCGGTCCACCGATGTGGATTATTATGCCTGAACAATACGTCTCCCCGCCCTTTGGGGCGCAAACGAGCCAACGAATGACTCCATCGGTTCGAGAACGACCGATCAATCCGAGGCGCCTCGCAACAGCAACAACCACATAAGTCAATCTCGTCAGGGCGTGTAAAACCACTGACGCCACTTTTAGCTAGAAAGAAACGCAAGTCCTCCCTGAGGTCCGTCTCCCGTTTTTGGTTCATACCGGGTGTGAAACACGCGAGGTAAACGTTACACAAAGCAACGCCACAAAGGCCGTGCTTTGATCATCACCACAAGACTTTGCTTTTCAACAAAAGCCTTGATCATTTGCATCTTAGCATGCCACACAGGCAAACCATCCTATGCAACCGATATCAGTCACACAGAATGAAATCCGATGTCAGACACACAGTCCATTTACAAGTCCGTTCTGGGTCTGAACGAAACCGGGGGCACCTAGTACCCCGCATATCCATCGATCTCCAAGTACGTCTGGACGATCACCAACTGTTTCCATCTTCTTGGGTGTACAGCCCAATCAAGATCATCAGTTATCACCCAAACGACGTGAAGACCTCCGGTCTTCGACCATCGTCTTCATCTTCGACTTATCGTCGTATCAGTTATTCAGAATGGGATAAACCCGGTCTTTCCGAATAACTCGCGTATATTTAAATAAGTGTTACACAAACACAACATACGCCTCATTCCAATTCATTAGTCACTAACCGTAAATTAATCAAGAGAATAATTCCCCAAATATTAACCCCGAAGGCCGAAACCAACATCAGATCAATATCCAGAAAACCATTCTGCTTGGCTAACCGACAGTTAGTTTCTAAATTTCACATTCAAATCTAATTAAAGATTCATTAAAACTCCACTTAGTTTTAATCTGTGACTGGGTTAAAGAATCAGTGTCATTTAAAACACGGTTCACGATAAACCCAAAGTCACATCCCATTAATTATCGGGTTAAAGAACAAGTGTTATTTAAAACACTGTTCACGATAAACCCAAAAATCAATATCCATTCAATTCCAATTAAATATTATTTAATTGGTACACTTCATTAAATCTAAATCAAAAGATCTAATCTTTTCTCAGCTGGGTTCAAGAACAGTGTTAGTGAAGACACCATTCACGACAAACCCAAATCACATTCATTAATTATCGGGTTAAAGAACAAGTGTTATTTAAAACACTGTTCACGATAAACCCAAAAATCAATATCCATTCAATTCCAATTAAATATTATTTAATTGGTACACTTCATTAAATCTAAATCAAAAGATTTAATCTTTTCTCAGCTGGGTTCAAGAACAGTGTTAGTGAAGACACCATTCACGACAAACCCAAATCACATTCATTAATTATCGGGTTAAAGAACAAGTGTTATTTAAAACACTGTTCACGATAAACCCAAAAATCAATATCCATTCAATTCCAATTAAATATTATTTAATTGGTACACTTCATTAAATCTAAATCAAAAGATTTAATCTTTTCTCAGCTGGGTTCAAGAACAGTGTTAGTGAAGACACCATTCACGACAAACCCAAATCACATTCGATATTCAATACAAGGCTCTGAATAGAAAATATATCGGCTTATATTCAATATCAAATTCTACGACTAACAAATGTCGTATTGGAAATAACGATATAAATATATATATCTTTCAAATTTCCATAACAACACCTGTATAATCACGAATTCCAACATCGAAATATTCCGAAGACAATTTCGATTCAAATCCACTCCAATGCAATCATTGGAAATTTTGGTTATTTTTAAAACCCTTTTTAAATTCAATTTATTTATTTAAAAATAAATAGAATTATATTTCTAGTTCAAAACTAGTTCATTTCGATAAAAATCTATTTTTATCTTTTCAAATATGGAGTCTTTCACCCCAAATCTTTCTAAACCATTTCTTATGATTTTACACAAATTATTGCTATTTTTAATAATTTTATCAAGGCCCGTACAGTCGATTTCCATCAACGGCCATCGAACTGCACTTACAGCGACCTTTTTCGAATTTGATTTGGACATAATTCCAAATCCAACCGTTAGATTTCAAATTTCTAATATTCGTTAGAAAGCTCTTTTCGATACGAACCCAACGGTTCCGGTTTTAGGAGAATCCGACGGTCGGATCTCCCGTAATGTCCGTTTGAAATAAATGGTCGAAATTCACGAACTGCCGCGGCGCGGCGCGTTCTATTCAGGCCATTATATTATATATATAATATATATAATATATACTTCGTCGATTTCTATTTAAAACGAATTATATAAATAGTTTTAAAACTCGTTTCAAAATCTATTTCAACTTCCATCTCAATTCAAAGCAAAATTGAATTCTTCTTTATAAATTCGTTTTAAAATTCATTTCTATTCAATTCAAATTTCAATTCAATTCAAATTCCAATTCAATTTGAATTCATTTTCAATTTAATTCACTTTGAATTCGTTTTCAATTCAATTCATTTCGAAATCGTTTTCAATTCAATTCATTTCGAAATCGTTTTCAATTCAATTCATTTCGAAATCGTTTTCAATTCAATTCATTTCGAAATCGTTTTCAATTCAATTCATTTCGAAATCGTTTTCAATTCAATTCATTTCGAAATCGTTTTCAATTCAATTCATTTCGAAATCGTTTTCAATTCAATTCATTTCGAAATCGTTTTCAATTCAATTCATTTCGAAATCACTTTCAATTCAATTCATTTCGAAATCGTTTTCAATTCAATTCATTTCGAAATCGTTTTCAATTCAATTCATTTCGAAATCGTTTTCAATTCAATTCATTTCGAAATCACTTTCAATTCAATTCATTTCGAAATCGTTTTCAATTCGATTCATTTCGAAATCGTTTTCAATTCAATTCATTTCGAAATCGTTTTCAATTCAATTCATTTCGAAATCGTTTTAAAATCGATATAAATATCGTTCACGTCAAAATGGCGTCAATCTAATCAACACGGCTTCATATATTGATATTTTCAAATATTCCATTTCGAATATTTCTATTTTAAAACTGGAATGAGGCCCAATCAATTACCATATAAAGTTAATTATATGGATTTTCATACAACACATGTATAATAGCCTTGAAAAATAATCAACCATCAACCAAAGTGCACTACACTGTATAAGCATCAAATATAGACATTTAACGCTTATAGCAGCTTGTCAATCAATCGATCGACATATTTAATCAATCAGGATGAGTGAACTTCAAATTTCATCCTAACACCCGTGTGGGGTTTCAAACAATCAAACACATATTTTATTTGTGCAGTTAGGCGATGTGTAAAATTTATCGACCCAATCAACGTCATTCAAATAGGTGTACATAAACAAACCGTCTGGTTTGTAAATGAATATTTATTTATTCACATTCACGTTAAAAATTATATTTTTAACGATAACACATTTTATTTTAACATATGAATTTCTATTCAGTTCATTCGTTAAATAAAATGCTATTTTTATTTTTCTAACTTATTTTAGAAAATTTCGGCGGCATAACGGCACGATACTAGAAACGGGACAAGGCCTAGCCTTATCCCCGGTCTAGTGAAGGCCCACGCCATTCACTCATCAATCAAATCAATTTCATTTTGCAAACCACAAAATTTGGAGTAAGGGTCTAACCTAGCCTTACTCCTACGCCTTATAACGGCGCACGTCTAATCCTAACCAATTTATCGATTCGATTTTTCACACCACAAACCACATTCAAACCAATATCGCAATCAATCACCAAACAGTCAAACAAACAAGTCCATGGTCTGTGGACGGTTGTGTCGGGTGCTACTAAGCACCGTCTGCATCCTAGTATAAATATATATCTAGAAAAGAAATAGAAAGGTGAGAAATTCTCACATATAGCTATCCTAGCTCCACGGCTCTTCATCCTGCAGAAGTCTTCGTCGTTTCGCCTTTTTGTCACCTTCGTTGTCCGCTTTCACTACATTTGTAAAAATCGAATTTTTACTTCGCTATTCCATATATAAAAATCGAATTTTTATTTCAAAGTTCAATATATAAAAATCGAATTTTTATTTCAAAGTTCAATATCTAAAAATCGAATTTTTATTTCAAAGTTCAATATATAAAAATCGAATTTTTATTTCAAAGTTCAATATATAAAAATCGAATTTTTATTTCAAAGTTCAATATATAAAAATCGAATTTTTATTTCAAAGTTCAATATATAAAAATCGAATTTTTATTTCAAAGTTCAATATATAAAAATCCTATTTTTATTTCAAAGTTCAATATCTAAAAATCGAATTTTTATTTCAAAGTTCAATATATAAAAATCGAATTTTTATTTCTAAATTTAAACAAAGTCTATATATTTTCAAAACAACTATATTTGATATTTTTTCATTTTCAAAATTCAATCTTTTTCATTTTCAATTTTTACCCTAATTAAAATTTCAGTTTAAACCTAATTAAAATTTCAGTTTTAAACCTAATTAAATTTTCAGTTTTAAACCTAATTAAATTTTCAGTTTTAAACCTAATTAAATTTTCAGTTTTAAACCTAATTAAAATTTCAGTTTAAACCTAATTAAAATTTCAGTTTTAAACCTAATTAAAATTTCAGTTTTAAACCTAATTAAATTTCAGTTTTAAACCTAATTAAATTTTCAGTTTTAAACCTAATTAAATTTTCAGTTTTAAACCTAATTAAATTTTCAGTTTTAACCCCCTCTTTTTTTTTCTTTTTTATAAAATCAGTTTTTAATTAACTAAAATAAAATCAATTTTTAATTAACTAAAATAAAATCAGTTTTGCTATACTAAATACATAAACACTTACCGGGGTTCAAATCAGACGGATGGGAAACGAGGTCGGAGGAAGGAGGGGTTACTGTTGCGAACAGTGGAGGAGGAGGAGGGCTCGGGGTTGCTGCAGAGGTCCGCGCGTTTTTCCTGAGCGGCGGTGGGGTCCCCTTTTGCTGGCGACGGCCTTCAGGGAGCTGGGGTGTTCGAGTCTTCGTGCAAGAGGAGGGAAGAGGAGGGCGAACAGGAGGGAGGGGCTGGGACGAAGGGGGGCGGAGGCGGTGGGTACCACCAGCGGCGGCGCGGTGGCAGTAGGGATTGGCCAGGGGGATCGATCGTGGGAGGGTTTAATTTTTTTTTTTTTTTTCAGATCTGTTGAATAGGGGAGAGAGAGAAAGAGAATAAATAAGGAGGGGGGTTAGGTTAGGTTTATATATTTAAATATTAATATTTAATTTTACAATTTAAGTTGACTTTTCAGACGATTACCAAACAACACCCAACGACTGTCACCCCTAGTGTATTGCCCCCATTCCGGACACAATGAGATATGTATCGTGAGCTGATTCGGCTGTTACAATCAGTTTCCGTTGAATTTTCATTTAAATCTCTATATTGAATTTCAAACGTACATTTCAAATTATCGGGGTCACATACTAACTCGAAAAATTCCAGAAAAATACTTTCTAGCTTCGTATTGACGATACGGTCCTAATAAAACTAGTTTCGTCGAATTCTGAGACCGTTGGAAAAATGGCCAATTTCCAGTCGATTAAAATCAACTGAAATGGTCAAAACACGTTTTCTTTTGCCACGCTCACCTAATGATTCGAAAAATTATGAAATTTGGAATCTAGCAATAATTTAACATCCCGGACCCAACAAAACTGGTTTCGTCGAAATCCGAGGTCGTTTGCAAAATGTCCATTTTTAAGGGCCTGAATTCCATAGCGACTATTCAGAATTTTCAACTGGACATATCTTATCATTTCTAAGATGAAATCTTGATTTTTCTGATTCGTTGTAAAGATATCATCAATTAGATTCCATTATTTTTGGTTTCACTAAAATCCGGATTGTTTTGCACCCGGTACATTCAATTGAAGTTTGAAATCGAATTATCGAACTACCGCGCCATTTTCAATTCTATTTATAATTATATATAAATATTTATATTCTAACGACGACGTATATAATATATACGTTCGAATTCCATTCAAAATAAATTTCTCGACGATATTATTTAAAATAATTCATTTTAAATAATTAAAATTCGATAAAATTGCCAAAATAAAAATTTTAAACTGGCCCAGATTTTCGGGTTGTTACAGTTTTCAATTCACTTCATTTCGAAATCGTTTTCAATTCACTTTGAATTCGTTTTCAATTCAATTCATTTCGAAATCGTTTTCAATTCACTTCATTTCGAAATCGTTTTCAATTCACTTTGAATTCGTTTTCAATTCACTTTGAATTCGTTTTCAATTCAATTCATTTCGAAATCGTTTTCAATTCACTTCATTTCGAAATCGTTTTCAATTCACTTTGAAATCGTTTTCAATTCACTTTGAATTCGTTTTCAATTCAATTCATTTCGAAATCGTTTTCAATTCACTTCATTTCGAAATCGTTTTCAATTCACTTTGAAATCGTTTTCAATTCACTTTGAAATTGTTTTCAATTCACTTTGAATTCGTTTTCAATTCACTTTGAATTCGTTTTCAATTCAATTCATTTCGAAATCGTTTAAAATCGATATAAATATCGTTCACGTCAAAATGGCGTCAAACTAATCAACACGACTTCATAAATTTCTATTTTCAAATATTCTATTTCAAATATTTCTATTTCAAATATTTCCATTTCTAAACTGGAATGAGGCCCAATCAATTACCATATAAAATTAATTATATGGATTTTCACACAACACATGTATATAATAACATTGAAAAATGATCAACCATCAACCAAAGTGCACTACACTGTATAAGCATCAAATAAAGATATCTAACGCTTATAACAGCCTGTCAATCAATCGATCGACATATTTAATCAATCAGGATGAGTGAACTTCAAATTTCATCCCAACACCCGTGTGGGGTTTCAAACAATCAAACGCATATTTTAGTTGTGCAGTTGGGCGATGTGTAAAATTTATCGTCCCAATCAATGTCATTCAAATAAGTGTACATAAACAAACCATCTGGTTTGTAAATGAATATTTATTTATTCACTTCACTATTTTCATATTCACGTTAAAAATTATATTTTTAACGATAAAACATTTTATTTCAACCTATGAATTTCTATTCAATTCATTTATTCAATAAAATGATATTTTTATTTTTCTAACCTATTTTAGAAAATTTTGGCGGCATAACGGCACGATACTAGAAACGGGACAAGGCCTAGCCTTATCCCCGGTCTAGTGAAGGCCCACGCCATTCACACATCAATCAAATTCACCAAACAACCAAATTCAAATCAAATCATATAACTAAGCTATGCAACCAAACAAACAAGTCCATGGTCTGTGGACGGTTGTGTCGGGTGCTACTAAGCACCGTCTGCATCCTAGTATATATATATATCTAGAAAAGAAATTGAAGAGTGAGGAATTCTCACATATAGCTATCCTAGCTCCACGGCACTTCATTGATAGGAATCTTCATCGCTATCGCATCTTCGTCATCTTCGTCGTCCGCTTTCACTATCTATGTAAAAATCGAATTTTGACTTCGTTATTCAATATATAAAAATCGAATTTTTATTTCGAAGTTCAATATATAAAAATTCTATTTTTATTTCGAAGTTCAACATATAAAAATCATATTTTTATTTCGAAGTTCAATATATAAAAATTCTATTTTTATTTCGAAGTTCAATATATAAAAATCATATTTTTATTTCGAAGTTCAACATATAAAAATCATATTTTTATTTCGAAGTTCAACATATAAAAATTCTATTTTTATTTCGAAGTTCAACATATAAAAATCATATTTTGACTTCGCTATTCAATATATAAAGATTATATTTTTAATATTCCTATGATGTAAAAATTATATTTTTACTTCTCTACATAAACAAAAATCACATTTTCACCTCTTCTATATAGTAAAGACTATATTTTTAATACTTTAAAAATATAAAAATCACATTTTTAATTCTTTAAAAATATAAAAATCATATTTTTATTTCCTACCTATATAAAAATCATGTCTTGCTCCTTCTACCTAATAAAAATCCCGTCTTTTCTCTTTTTAAAAATATGATCTTTATTTTTGCAAGTTCAAATCTTTTTCTATTAAAAGATTAAACCTTTTTTTTTCGTAACAAATCAGTTTTTAAAATTCTTAAAAATCAGTTTATAATTTCTAAAAAAAATCAGTTTATAATTTCTAAAAAAAATCAGTTTATAATTTCTTTAAAAATCCAGTTTTTAATTTCTTTAAAAATCCAGTTTTTAATTTCTTTACAAAATCAGTAATTAGCAAAACAAAATAAAAATAAAAATAACCTAATTCCTTACCGTAGCCTGCGAAGAAGGGGGGGGGGTTGGAGACGTCGGCGACACTGGCTTCCAGGGGGGCGGCGTCGGTCCGGTGGTGGTCAGCTTGGGGGGGCGGCAGCTCGGTTTTGTATAGGGTTCGTGGGTTTTGGGATATAAGAGGAGAGAGGAGGGACCGCAGGGAGGAGAGAGAGAGCAGGGGAGGGCGGAGCTAGGCGGGCGATCATCGGAGAGGCGGTGGCCGACCTGGTGGCGCGGTGGTGTGGGAAGAGGCGTCGCCTTTTTTTTTTATTTTTTATTAATAAACTGAATCTAAACGTGGAAAGGGGGGGCCAGGGTATTAGGGAAGGAGAAAGAATATTATATATATTTTTTTAATTTGTTAAAAGTTGATTTTTACTACCGAACTCGAAACGAGGCCCACCGCCTGTCACCCATAGCGTTTCACCCCCATTCTGAACACAATGGGATATGTATCGCAAGCTGATTTGATCGTTCTGCTCAGCTTCCGTTAAATTTACATTTAAATCGCTATATTGAATTTTAAACGTACATTTCAAATTACCGGGGTCACATATTAACTCTATAAATTGCAGAAAAATATTTTCTAGCTTCGTATTGACGATACGGTCCTAACAAAGCTAGTTTCGTCGAATTCTGAGACCGGATGAAAAATGGCCAATTTCCAGTCGATTAAATTCAACTGAAACTGGTCAAACGCGTTTTCCTTTGCTACGCTCACATATTGATTCGAAAAATTATGAAATTTGGAATCTAGCAATAACTTGACATCACGGACCCAACAAAACTGGTTTCGTCGAAATCCGAGGTCATCTGCAAAACTTCCATTTTTAAGGGCCTGAATTCCATAGCGACTATTCAGAATTTTCAGCTGGACATATCTTTTGATTCCCGATATGAAATCTTGATTTTTCGGATTCGTTGGAAAGATATTCACAATTAGATCCCATTATTTTTGGTTTCACTAAAATCTGGATTGTTTTGCACCCGGTACATTCAATTGAAGTTTGAAATCGAATTATCGAACTACCGCGCCATTTTCAATTCTATTTATAATTATATATAAATATTTATATTCTAACGACGACGTATATAATATATACGTCGAATTATATTCAAAATAAATTTCTCGTCGATATTATTTAAAATAATTCATTTTAAATAATCAAAATTCGCTAAAATTGCCAAAATAAAAATTTTAAACTGGCCCAGATTTTCGGGTTATTACAATCTCCCCCACTTAAAACTTTTCGTCCCCGAAAAGGAACAAAGTCGAAAGTGGTTTGATTAATCAACTCTACGTTCGATCTGGCTTCCATTCTCCAACTTTTCAGTTTCTGAGAATTTTCAAAAATTTCAAAAATTTGGCTAACACCCTAAATTTTCGAAAATTTTTGCCATAACCTCCCCTGCAATGGGAGCATCGGGGAATTTCAAATAGCTTCCCCAGTCCTTCAGATCTCAAAAAGAAAAAGAAAAAGCCAAGCGGCTAGCCAATAGGCTCATAAAATCATCATCACCCAAACAAAACAGTAAATTATGTAGTAAACATGTACCTATTTGTCGGGCAAACAAATTTTATTCTCTGCTCTAGCCTCCTTGCTATGACCTGTTCAATGTAAGTATATGCATATGCAAGCAAATGCGACCAATTTTCAATATAACTCAATATTCGATCAAATTAGGCATAATGGTTAAAAATTATCAAACAAATAAACAAACAACACCAACATCAATCAATTAGTGAATTAGATTATCAAATTCATAATTTTGATACATATACTGAAAATCTTGTTTTGATGCCAAATCACAACAATAGGCCCTATCTAATTTTGGTTCTCACACCAGTCAATAGGAAATATATAGATATCACACCTTCGAAACACGAACATAATTATTGATGATGCCATGGTCATTATCAACATCATCCCCGGGCGACTAGAGTGTAATTCTATATCTATCCAGTATATTAAAACTTTGAATACACGCGGATCAGACGTATATGCAAAATCTATATATACTGGATTGTCCAAATTCATTAAAATAAATAATCAAATACGAATAATTGATTTAAATTTTCAAAACAAAAATTGTTTTCATTTGAAAAATATACTCTTCACACTCGTTCTAGGATACTACTGATCCCATCTCTAACGAGTCATTCCCATTGGATATTACTAATCCAATATCTGATGAATCCTTTTGTATGGTTCTAATGTGCCTTGTTCTCTGCTTTGTAAACCAAAGCTCTGATACCACGTGTAAAGACCCGTAACTTCCCCGTAAAGGAAAGCGTCGGATAGTTCGAGAACAAACCACAACAGAACACATATAAAAGAACATTTCATTGTATATTACAACAATGCATCAGATTACAAGAATATACAGAGTATGAATAAATATTACACAGAAATATCAGAGATTTAAATTACATTTAAATACATAGCAGCGGAAAATAATACAATACACAACTAGAAGAGATATACGGATACAAAGCTTTCCGGATATCGTTCCAGCTGTAAACCAGGATCCTATGAATATAAATCTGCAAAACCAAAACTACTAGCTGCCCGTGTCAAAATAGGGGCACCCAGAGTTTAGGTTAAAACAATAAACTCCAGGTCAGTCATGTGACTGGTGTGAGAACTAAAACAGTTATTAATCTTTATTTTTAAATCATTAGGTAAATCAAGGGACCACGCCGTATAACACGGAACGGGTTTCCTCCCAAGAATACCGGTGCATAAAACAAACAGCGCAATGCTAAATAAAGAAAAATGAAGCTATTATAAGACCCAGTTCCCATCACACAATGCAATCGCAAGCCGGAGGATAGGGTTTTTACCTTATAATAGCCAAGAATGCTTGATACGTTTAAAACAAATCATTTGATACTATATTAAGTGCATAGTGTATAAAACAACTTCAAATCATAAGTATCAATCATAGGCGGCATGAGCGCCCCATCCCACTATGTCACCATACTAGGTTCTACAAATAAAACCGCAAATGTCACGTATTTGGAAATTGGATTTCCGTCTATGAACTGAGGCATAAGATAGTCCTCAACCGATTCGAGACGCTCTAGCCCGCCCCTCAGGATCAGAGCTCGAGTGACCCTTGGATCCTCAGGGCCAGTCCACCGATGTGGATTAAACTTAAACCCTGAACATGCGTTTCCCCACCCTATGGGGTGTAAGTCTGGTCCGTCTGCCGACCAGAATGCATCGGCCGAAACCGATATAACCGAGGCGCCTCGCAACAGCAACAACCACATAAGTCAAACTCGTCAGGGCGTGTAAAACCACTGACGCCACTTCTAGCTAGAAAGAAACGCATGCCCTCCCTGACGTCCTCTCCCGTTTTTGGTTCACAACCGGGGTGCGAGGCTCGCGAATTCACGTTACACAAAGCTGTGCCACACAGGCTGTGCTTTGATCATCACCACAAGACTTTGCTTTTCAACAGAAGCCTCGATCAATTGCCACTTAGGCATGCCACACAGGAAATTCACTCCATGCGTTTGATATCCATCAATATATAACCCCTGAGCTCGTACGTCTCAGAGAAGGGCGTTAAGCAAGAGAATAAATTCTCCGCCGCCAAACAGATATATATTTAATAGAGATCAATCACACGGACTAAAATCCAATGTCAGACACACAGTCCATTTACAAGTCCGTTCTGGGTCTGAACGAAACCGGAGGCACCTAGTACCCCGCATATCCATCGATCTCCAAGTACGTCTGGATGATCACTAACTGTTCCCATCTTCTTGGGTGTACAGCCCAATCAAGATCATCAGTAATCACCCAAACGACGTGAAGACTTCCGGTCTTCGACCACCGTCTTCATCTTCGACACCACGTCGAATCAGTTATTCAGAATGGGATAAACCCGGTCTTTCTGAATAACTCGCGTATATATTATAAAAGTGTTACACAAACACAACATACGCCTCATTCCAATTCAGAATATTCTTTTATTCAAATATTCCTATACTTTGGGAAAAGTTCCCATTAATTTTATCCAAGATAAATTCTTTAAATTTATTCTTTAATCTCCTTTGAATATCAATTCAAACTAGTCGGGATTAGCGAACCACACCGAAGTAATCATTTATTTTATTTCCCAATCCCAACCTATTCATCCCATGAAGTAAAACTGGTAATACTTCATATCTAACACCACAGTGTTATCGGTAAATTCAATTACCATTTCACGTTCAAATCTAATTAAAGATTTAACCATCGCCTGGAGCAAAACTGGTGATACTCCATTTTCGATCATCTCAATCTAATTAAAGATTCATTAAAACTCCACTTAGTTTTAATCTTTAACTGGGTTAAAGAATCAGTGTCATTTAAAACACGGTTCACGATAAACCCAAAATCACATTCCATTAATTATCGGGTTAAAGAACAAGTGTTATTTAAAACACTGTTCACGATAAACCCAAAAATCAATACCAATTCAATTCCAATTAAATATCGTTTAATTGGTACACTTCATTAAATCTAAATAAAAAGATTTAATCTTTTCACAACTAGGTTCAAGAACAGTATTAGTGAAGACACCATTCGCGACAAACCCAAATCACATTTGATATTCAATACAAGGCTCTGAATAGAAAATATATCGGCTTATATTCAATATCAAATTCTACGACTAACAAATGTCGTATTGGAAATAACGATATAAATATATATCTTTCAAATTTCCATAACAACATCTGTATAATCACGAATTCCAACATCGAAATATTCCGAAGACAATTTCGATTCAAATCCACTCCAATGCAATCATTGGAAATTTTGGTTATTTTCAAAACCCTTTTCAAATTCAATTTATTTATTTAAAAATAAATAGAATTATAATTCTAGTTCAAAACTAGTTCATTTCGATAAAAATCTATTTTTATCTTTTCAAATATGGAGTTTTTCATCCCAAATCTTCACAAATCATTTCTTATGATTTTACACAAATTATTACTATTTTTAATAATTTTATCAAGGCCCGTACAGTCGATTTCCATCAATGGCCATCGAACTGCACTTATAGCGACCTTTTTCAAATTTGATTTGGACATAATTCCAAATCCAACCGTTAGATTTCTAATTTCTAATATTCGTTAGAAAGCTCTTTTCGATACGAACCCAACGGTTCCGGTTTTAGGAGAATCCGACGGTCGGATCTCCCGTAATGTCCGTTTGAAATAAATGGTCGAAATTCACGAACTGCCGCGGCGCGGCGCGTTCTATTCAGGCCATTATATTATATATATAATATATATAATATATACTTCGTCGATTTCTATTTAAAACGAATTATATAAATAGTTTTGAATTCGTTTCAAAAACATTTTCAACTTCCTTTTCAATTCAAATCACAATTGAATTCTTCTTTATAGATTCGTTTTAAAATTCATTTCTATTCAATTCAAATTTCAATTCAATTTGAATTCGTTTTCAATTCAATTCATTTCGAAATCGTTTTCAGTTCAATTCATTTCGAAATCGTTTTCAATTCACTTTGAATTCGTTTTCAATTCACTTTGAATTCGTTTTCAATTCAATTCATTTCGAAATCGTTTTCAATTCACTTCATTTCGAAATCGTTTTCAATTCACTTTGAATTCGTTTTCAATTCAATTCATTTCGAAATCGTTTTCAATTCACTTCATTTCGAAATCGTTTTCAATTCACTTTGAATTCGTTTTCAATTCACTTTGAATTCGTTTTCAATTCAATTCATTTCGAAATCGTTTTCAATTCACTTCATTTCGAAATCGTTTTCAATTCACTTTGAAATCGTTTTCAATTCACTTTGAATTCGTTTTCAATTCAATTCATTTCGAAATCGTTTTCAATTCACTTCATTTCGAAATCGTTTTCAATTCACTTTGAAATCGTTTTCAATTCACTTTGAAATCGTTTTCAATTCACTTTGAATTCGTTTTCAATTCACTTTGAATTCGTTTTCAATTCAATTCATTTCGAAATCGTTTAAAATCGATATAAATATCGTTCACGTCAAAATGGCGTCAAACTAATCAACACGACTTCATAAATTTCTATTTTCAAATATTCTATTTCAAATATTTCTATTTCAAATATTTCCATTTCTAAACTGGAATGAGGCCCAATCAATTACCATATAAAATTAATTATATGGATTTTCACACAACACATGTATATAATAACATTGAAAAATGATCAACCATCAACCAAAGTGCACTACACTGTATAAGCATCAAATAAAGATATCTAACGCTTATAACAGCCTGTCAATCAATCGATCGACATATTTAATCAATCAGGATGAGTGAACTTCAAATTTCATCCCAACACCCGTGTGGGGTTTCAAACAATCAAACGCATATTTTAGTTGTGCAGTTGGGCGATGTGTAAAATTTATCGTCCCAATCAATGTCATTCAAATAAGTGTACATAAACAAACCATCTGGTTTGTAAATGAATATTTATTTATTCACTTCACTATTTTCATATTCACGTTAAAAATTATATTTTCAACGATAAAACATTTTATTTCAACCTATGAATTTCTATTCAATTCATTTATTCAATAAAATGATATTTTTATTTTTCTAACCTATTTTAGAAAATTTTGGCGGCATAACGGCACGATACTAGAAACGGGACAAGGCCTAGCCTTATCCCCGGTCTAGTGAAGGCCCACGCCATTCACACATCAATCAAATTCACCAAACAACCAAATTCAAATCAAATCATATAACTAAGCTATGCAACCAAACAAACAAGTCCATGGTCTGTGGACGGTTGTGTCGGGTGCTACTAAGCACCGTTTGCATCCTAGTATATATATATATATATATCTAGAAAAGAAATTGAAGAGTGAGGAATTCTCACATATAGCTATCCTAGCTCCACGGCACTTCATTGATAGGAATCTTCATCGCTATCGCATCTTCGTCATCTTCGTCGTCCGCTTTCACTACCTATGTAAAAATCGAATTTTGACTTCGTTATTCAATATATAAAAATTGAATTTTTATTTCGAAGTTCAATATATAAAAATTCTATTTTTATTTCGAAGTTCAACATATAAAAATCATATTTTTATTTCGAAGTTCAATATATAAAAATTCTATTTTTATTTCGAAGTTCAATATATAAAAATCATATTTTTATTTCGAAGTTCAACATATAAAAATCATATTTTTATTTCGAAGTTCAACATATAAAAATTCTATTTTTATTTCGAAGTTCAACATATAAAAATCATATTTTGACTTCGCTATTCAATATATAAAGATTATATTTTTAATATTCCTATGATGTAAAAATTATATTTTTACTTCTCTACATAAACAAAAATCACATTTTCACCTCTTCTATATAGTAAAGACTATATTTTTAATACTTTAAAAATATAAAAATCACATTTTTAATTCTTTAAAAATATAAAAATCATATTTTTATTTCCTACCTATATAAAAATCATGTCTTGCTCCTTCTACCTAATAAAAATCCCGTCTTTTCTCTTTTTAAAAATATGATCTTTATTTTTGCAAGTTCAAATCTTTTTCTATTAAAAGATTAAACCTTTTTTTTTTCTTAACAAATCAGTTTTTAAAATTCTTAAAAATCAGTTTATAATTTCTAAAAAAAATCAGTTTATAATTTCTAAAAAAAATCAGTTTATAATTTCTTTAAAAATCCAGTTTTTAATTTCTTTAAAAATCCAGTTTTTAATTTCTTTACAAAATCAGTAATTAGCAAAACAAAATTAAAATAAAAATAACCTAATTCCTTACCGTAGCCTGCGAAGAGGGGGGAGGGGTTGGAGACGTCGGCGGCACTGGCTTCCAGGGGGGCGGCGTCGGTCCGGTGGTGGTCAGCTTGGGGGGGGGGGGCGGCAGCTCGGTTTTGTATAGGGTTCGTGGGTTTTGGGATATAAGAGGAGAGAGGAGGGACCGCAGGGAGGAGAGAGAGAGCAGGGGAGGGCGGAGCTAGGCGGGCGATCATCGGAGAGGCGGTGGCCGACCTAGTGGCGCGGTGGTGTGGGAAGAGGCGTCGCCTTTTTTTTTTATTATTAATAAACTGAATCTAAACGTGGAAAGGGGGGGGGGGCAGGGTATTAGGGAAGGAGAAAGAATATTATATTTTTTTTTTTAATTTGTTAAAAGTTGATTTTTACTAACGAACTCGAAACGAGGCCCACCGCCTGTCGCCCATAGCGTTTCACCCCCATTCTGAACACAATGGGATATGTATCGCAAGCTGATTTGATCGTTCTGCTCAGCTTCCGTTAAATTTACATTTAAATCGCTATATTGAATTTTAAACGTACATTTCAAATTACCGGGGTCACATATTAACTCTATAAATTGCAGAAAAATATTTTCTAGCTTCGTATTGACGATACGGTCCTAACAAAGCTAGTTTCGTCGAATTCTGAGACCGGATGAAAAATGGCCAATTTCCAGTCGATTAAATTCAACTGAAACTGGTCAAACGCGTTTTCCTTTGCTACGCTCACATATTGATTCGAAAAATTATGAAATTTGGAATCTAGCAATAACTTGATATCACGGACCCAACAAAACTGGTTTCGTCGAAATCCGAGGTCATCTGCAAAACTTCCATTTTTAAGGGCCTGAATTCCATAGCGACTATTCAGAATTTTCAGCTGGACATATCTTTTGATTCCCGATATGAAATCTTGATTTTTCGGATTCGTTGGAAAGATATTCACAATTAGATCCCATTATTTTTGGTTTCACTAAAATCCGGATTGTTTTGCACCCGGTACATTCAATTGAAGTTTGAAATCGAATTATCGAACTACCGCGCCATTTTCAATTCTATTTATAATTATATATAAATATTTATATTCTAACGACGACGTATATAATATATACGTCGAATTATATTCAAAATAAATTTCTCGTCGATATTATTTAAAATAATTCATTTTAAATAATCAAAATTCGCTAAAATTGCCAAAATAAAAATTTTAAACTGGCCTAGATTTTCGGGTTATTACAAGAAGCTTGATGGCGGTGTCGGTGCGCTGACCCTACCTGGCGCGCCAAAGTGTTGATGTCAAAAGTTGGTCACTAGTGACAATCAACCCCCAATCGCATGATCTACACATGAATAAAGATAAAATATGCAATAAAAAGTGAAAGAACGGGGAGCACACACAGAATATTTATAGTGGCTCAGCAAAGACAATGCCTACGTCCACTTTATATATTATTTCTCTCCTTTTTTTTATTACAAATACAATGCTTTTTCTGCTTGGAGAAAAGAAAGAAAATGACTATTTTCCTTTCTTCCTTTTTAGAGATTAAGATACTGGAGGAGAGTAGAGATGAAAAGTTTGAAGGAAGCCGTCTGGCTAAGAGAAGTTGTCCTCTTTCTCTTTAAGCTTGGAGGTATTTATAGGTGGAAAATGCTGCTTGGGCTATTGCGAAATGGTCCGGCCATTTCGGGAAGGTCCAGATACGTGTAATCCATCCATTGGCTCGAATTACGGCTGGAAGACTGATTCCACTCCTCATAAATAGTATCCTCAAAAGTTGTGGCCGACGTGGCATCCGTGGAGAGGTATATCAAAAGCAGAGCTTTGCCCGCATATGGTTGACTGCCTTTATCTCCTTGGAAGTTGGGATATTAAGTGGACTGGCTCTGTAGAAATTCTCCACGCTAGTCTGAGATAGTCGGTCGACGAGTTCCTTCTGAAAGCGAGAAACTTGGTCGCCCTAGTGAGCGATTTTTCAGGTAATGCGCAGTCAATCTGACTGAGTTGGATTTGGGCCGATATGCCATTGCTTGATGTAGCGCCCCTGATGGGCCTCTTGGAGCGCAACTTGTATTTGGTTGTGCGTTTGGGCTTTGGTTTTGGTCCGATAATATTAGTGCCAAAAAGAGGGCTAACATTTATTTATATAATTTGAATTAAACTTACAATCTTCTTCATACTAAAACTTTTAAAAGAAATCCCAATTGTCAACACTTGCTTTAGTTATAACTAAATAGAATTACTTATCATTTTCGATTAACTAGAACTAGCCTAGTTAATTCCTTTTTAAAAGGTTATTTAAAAAGATAATAAATATTTCTTAAACACAAATAACTCGATAATCACTTCCTTACCAAATTCCAAACTAATACTATCTCTCGATAATAACGAAGCCGTTCAAGTTGGGGTATTCTAATTACCTCTCAGACCTTAACCGACGACGCCCTTATCTTAAGATAGTAGAAGTTTACCACTTAATCACCTGTTATTCCGTTTCCATTTCCATTTGTTATGGTTTTATAAACCATTTTCCTTTACTTGAGAATCCACTTTACAAGTTGAATCCTTTTACTTTATTAAGTCTTCCCAACCACATTTACCATTCAATTCAAATATTGATTTTCATAACTCATATCATGTATTTGTAACCACCTTACAATCTCCCCACTTACGCTACTAATCAATACTCCTGTGCCTAAATCCATTTAACCATCCATGTTAATCACCACCATTTCTACTTAATAAACCTTGTCGCCATGCCCGCATTTAGTTTAAAACCCTTTTGCAAATTCCATTTGTAACCTCGGATTATAATCCTTGTATAAAACTAAAATTTGGTTTTGATCAAACCCTATCGCCACCTGATCACTTTTTAATCGAATTCCAATTAAAAGTATTTGCTTTAATTATTACTAATTAAAATAATAATTAAATTGGGTATTAACTATGTTAAAATAGTTGACTTTGATATTAACAAAGAAATAGAATAATTATCACTTTAAAAACTTATTAAATAATAAATAACCTTATTTAACATTAAATAATTCGATAATTACCCTAAAATATAGTTAATCAAAGATTAACTAACTGTTACCACTATTCGTTAATTTTAACGAATATCCAATCAAACTTATTGATTTGCTTAACTTAGATCAAATTGATCCAATTGTCAATTTCCAATTAGAACAGTTGATTTTCACCAACCGTACATATCAGTTACTATTAACTGATTTTCCATTTCCATTTCCCTCTTAAATAAATTAAATAACTTAAGTAATTTTAAAACATGACTTAATTGTTTATAAAACAATTATTCCATTATCCCTAACTTGTTTGTTAGTTTCATAATTCCCATCCAAAACATGAAATAAAGTATGTTATAGAAAACATGTAATGATCCCTTTTATAAATTATGAATTAAATATAAATATATTTATAAAATTCCCATTTTTATTTGACTTGTATAAACTAAATTTAGAACTTCAAATTAGTTATAAAATAAATTTATAACTAAATATAATGTAAATTCGCCTGACGGCAGAACAATATCTTAACAGCATATTTTAGACCCTCGCTGCCAACTACTCAATCAGAGCTGTCGATTGATTTAAAACAAACACAACAATGGTCACATCCATCCCACCATCCATATTCAAACAGTTTTGAATATCATTTGGTGTTCAAATCAGTTCATGGGTCAACAATGTATAACAAACAATATACAAAATAGTTTGAGGAATCTGGTCGGATCCCTCCAACCTGTTCTTCTCTGCAGCACGGGTTATTATAACAAAGATAGAAAATTTTAAATAAATAAATGACGATAATATAATTAACAACAACCATTAAATCAACCAATAGCAACCAACGCAACTAATCAACCAATATATAATGGTATTTTAATTCTATGGATTTATCACATCATAGTAGTCCAGAAAAGTGTGAGAATAAACTCACCATTATTTCAGTTGACGATCAGGATGATTCATAAAATTTCAAACGAGTGTTTGGAATTACATAAAATCCCAGTTGCTTCCGAATCTCTCCTGACCAACTCATCCACATGGTATTCTTCAATGTGATTCCAGGGTGACTTGTTTCTTTCCATTCTGTTAACATAGGTAAGAGTTATGAACATTTTAATATATGATTTAATAAATTTATTAACTAATCCCTTAGTTAAGTTTTATATAACAAATTACTTTTAAATTGGGTTATCAAGCCGACATCTCTACTTGTTCAATATTGATCTTCTTACAAACACCTTGCATCACATCGTACTCAAGTATATAAGACTCGTGTTTTAATTAAATAGATTAAATCTTTAATTATTCCTAAATCAATTCATTAGAAAAAATACTTGGTTGACAATTCATTACCCAACAGAAAGAAATCATGTTATTCCTTACTCCCACGCGACTTCGAATACCCAACTCCATCACGTCATTAATCAACGGATTAGTCTCCATTAATGAACACCCTAAATCGTGATTTACTTCACGCGTTTCCCCTGTTGTAATTCTAGAAACCCTGTATCTTAAAAACCCATCATCCCTCTTGAAATATCGAACTTTCCTTCCATCACCTAACCCACCTAGCGCCGCCTGTCAGAGCCATGCTGGACCGACCTAAGCGCACCGCCGGATCTGCCGCTGAGAGCAGCATCGACGACCATCATCTCGACCCCCGACTGTGCTCAACTCGCCTGATAACCGGTGATGAATGGAAATGAATTCAACCCCACTTTCTCCGATGAGCCCCACTTCAACATGAGCTTTCGGTAACCCCTCTGCCTCGCTCAACTTCCACCATCACATTCCCAGTGCATCGCCGGAGGCTGACCTAACACTGTCGCTTAGCCTTGGCGGCCCTCCACCCGTGACGCTGCCCTTGGACATCTAGTAAACCGAAAGTAAATGAGAGAGCAGTTATGCATGACTGCACACATTTTCCAATCACTAGAAGTTCGCTGACCACCACCCGCTGATCGTCCCTCCGACCCCTCTTTGACCGGCCTACCTTCTCCAGTGATCTACAGATCCAGGTCTTACTTTTGAGTTGAAAGGTTTCGGAAATACACTGGGTTTTTTTTCCTCTTTCTTATAAAACTTGCGATTGTGTTTTTAGGCAAGCAGAAGGGGAAGATTTTGGAGTAGGATTTATTGAGCTTTTACGTGATTAAATTTTGGTAGAGAGAGTTTGTTTTTGTTTCGAAGCTGGAGGAAAAATGAATGAAAACAATGAAGGGGCGTTGATATTTATAAGGGACGAAGTGTGTGTGGCAAGATGTTGGAATGTCGCTTTCAATTGGAGAAACTTTGCCGGCAAGGTTTTATATTTTACTGACAGAAAACACGCATTTCGAATTTGTCTATACGAAATGGGTTTAGGCGTTACGGAGGGTAAGTTATATCTGGGATAGGTAGAACGGTGTAGGTCTCATTTATATTATTATTTGTTTTGATTGGATTTAATCAAGTCGCAGACCTTACATCTTAGAAAAACAAAACGATTTGCAGTCGAGATAAGGGATCTAAAAAGATTCTTAAGGATAGACAACCATACCATGCGAGATTTAGCAGGATTTTGGTGGAGTTTTCGTTTAGATTTACTTGGCGTAAATCTTATCTGAGATCGTGCTACGATATTTTTAAATATTTTTAAATGATTATATAGAGATGCCTTGGAAAGCAATCATTATTTTAATACGACGTTTGACATCTTCAGTTTATATGAGCATATACAATATCTGATCAAACAAAATTCAAAATCTTTATAAAAATTAACTATTCCGATCATGACGGAACTGATTTCGTCGAATTCCGAAATCATTTGAAAAAAAAACGCTATTTTAATTCTATGTTAAAATGATACTAAATTTAAAATAAATTCCTTTTATTTATATAATAAATCGTTACGGTTTTTAACGAATTCTATAGTGACTATTTGAATAATTTAAACATAAAACAAAATCTACGCTATGAAAATTCGATTTTTCTCTTCCATTAGAAAAATATCTTCAAATATATTCTGACGTTTCTTGTTTCGAGAAAATCCGACTTATTTTCAATCCTGTACGGCCATTTAAAGTTCAAAATTCAATATTGCGAACTGTCGCGCCGCTGCAGCTCTGTTTATAATTAAATTATAAATTTAAACGTTATAATGTCGTTAAATAAACGAAATCGTCACTAAAATTTCAAAACAAACAATATTACTCTATTTTAAACTACCCGTTCACCTTATATTCCCAATTCAACATTTTCCAAATATTTTGGAAATAAAATATTATTATATTATTCATTTAAATAATATATTCAAAAGTAAAATGTTAAATTCAATAATTTAAATTCAAACAATATTTTAAATAATTAAAATAAATTCAAATAACTAGCCAGAAAATACGGGTCATTACACCTATATTAGAAAACATTTCTGATTCTTATTTGGAAAACATTCCCAAAACTCCTTCATTGGATTTAAGCAGATGTTTAAATAAAGCATCACTATGCCCACTCAAACCATTACACTCATTAACTAAATTCACTTAACCAAACTTCACTATCGAACCTTAACCATTCCTTAGTTAAAAACGAAGTCAATCAAGTTGGGATATAACTACCTCTCAGACCTTAACTGAACAACATTTCTAACCTTGAAATAGACAAAGTTCACCCTTTAAATCTTCAACAATTTCCTTATGTAACTCTTGGATTCTATTTTACGAATGCACTTCCTTTATAGAATTCATTTGATTATAATAATCGTGTTATAATTCGATACTTCCGAAATATAATAACTTAAATATAACTTTTATTTATTAATTTGAATAAATAAACAAACAACTAATTTATTAATAAATAAAACTTGATTTAAAACCGGAAAGTAAATAGTACTTTCCTACATCCGATATAGTTGAATTTCAATGTATAATTCCTTCTCGAATAATCTATATTCGATAATTCTCTTTCAAATAACTATATTCGATAACTTTTTCTCTTTGAATAACTATATTCGATAATGTCTCTTCGGACAATAATATTCGATAACCTCTCTTCGGATAACTAATATTCGATAATCTCTCTTCGAATAACTAGTATTCGATAATCTCTCTTCGAATAACTAATATTCAATTAACTCTAATTCGATTAACTCTATTTCAAATAACTAATATTCAATAACTCTAATTCGATTAACTCTAATTCGATTAACTAATATTCGATTAACTCTCTCCCCTATCTCACTCAAATTCCCATTTGAATTCTTATTTCAAAACCCAATTTCTTTATAAATGTTTTATTTATAAAATATTTATTTTAATCTATTATTCACAGCGAATGTGAAAATATTCCTTTTATATGACCCATTGAATTTGATTTCGTATTTTAAAATAATATCCCATTCCCGAATTCCATTTATACTTCTTTTTATATAATTTTTCGTACGAAATCCCCTTTTTATTTCTAACACTTAAATCTCATTTATAATTTCCCTTGTAAATGCTGAGTTCATATTCTATTTAAAATATCGGTTTCAAAACCGATTTCTTCTTCTCTATATAAGTTCAGACTTATATATTCCATTTTATCAAATGATAAATATTTTGTTTATAAAATCATTATATAAAAATTAATCTTCTCAATTTGTCTGTTAAAACAGATTCTATTTAAAAATCTACTTAATTTAATCTTTCCCATTTATCTGTTAAAAACAGATTTCCATTTAATAATTATTTTCCGCATAATTCCTTTATAAAATTCTATTTATTTTATAAAATGCTTCTTTTTATAATTATTCTATTTATTTTATAAATATTTCCAATTCTATTTGGTTTACAATTATTTCTATTTGTTTTACAAATATTTCATTTTCTATTTGTTTTACAAATATTTCATTTATACAATTCTATTTATTTTAAATAAATATTCCATTTATAAAACTCTATATATTTTCTAAGTAAATATTCCCTTTTATAAAATCCGTTGATTTTATAAAATCCTTAAATTCAATATCCACTTTGAAATTCTCTTTTTTAAATCATTTGATTTTATATAAATATATTTCATTTTCAATATACACTTTAAAAATCCCGTTTCTACATTCCAGTATTCCTTATGGTATTTAACATACCATATAACAACGATCAATATCATCCAAGCACACATAATCAACAACAGGTTATATATCACATCATATATCACAATATATGAAAACAGTAAAATAAATGTTGAGGAATCCAGTTGGATCCCTCCGACCTGTTTCCCTACATCCACAGATGTTACACAATATAATTCATATCAATTCCAATTCAATATACCATATTCTGATGAACAAAATAAATGTTTTATTAACGATATGTGTGTATATCGTTAACTGTAATTTCAACTAATCAAACAACAATTCAACCAAACAATCATCACACAGAAATTAATCATCATTTATCAGTACTAGATTATATTTACAAAAATATAATTTAAACAGAGTTAGTGAGTTTTACTCACATTGGTTGATTATCGTTAAATAACGAAAACTGTTCAATTGTTCCGTTCTGACGTTTTATTTCGCCATAAATTGAGATGAGCTCCAAATCACTCCAAACTAGTTCCATTTTGTAGTGTCCGTCCCTACGATCCCAACGTGACCAGTTTCGCTGAATTCAAAGTTATATATTTTACAAGTTGTACGTATTATATAAAATAAAATTAAACTAAATTCCGACTCCGTTTGCTCACAAAGCGTATTTTTAACTGTCAAAATACTGACTGTTTTTCACATTAAAAATCCGTACGGCCACACACTGACTCCAAAAAGCACGAAACTTGAAATCTAACAATAATTTAATATTATGGATCCAACAAAATTGGTTTCGTTGAAAATGGAGTTCGTTTGCAAAACTGGCTATTTTTAAAGCTCTAAATAAACCCATTTAAATATTAAATATATTTAAAAATAATTAAATTAAAAAAATAATTTAATACTATCATATATATCAACACCGAATGTTATCCAGCTCCACAAAATACCTGTTTGGGTTTACAACTCAATACTTCAAATCCGGGTTAAATCTATATTCAATTTGTATTGAAAATCCATTTATAATTTAAATAAATCGTTATAAATTATAAAGGAATTCCATAGCGACTATTTTAAAATTTGATTTGGACATAAATCAAAATCTACATGATGAAATCCCGATTTTTCTCTTCCATTAGAAAAATATCGTTTACCAGGTCCGAACGTTTCTTGTTTCACAGAAATCCGACATAAAACAGATCCTGTATATTCGTTTAAAGTTTGAATCGCCAAATTGCGAACTACCGCGCCATTTCGGGCTCGATTATAATTATAATATAATTATACGTTCAACTGTCATTTATATAATATATTCGTTAATATAATTCAACTCTAAACTGAATTATATATTATAGATGATCCAATTCACACAATATTGTGAATTCCACTATTTTCTATTATTTCGGAATTAAATATATTATTCTATTATTCATATTAATTAAATATTCAATATTATTTAATTAAACAACCATTTGATTCTCTAAATCACTTTTTAAATAGTTAAATAAATTAATTATCACACTGTAAAAATACGGGTCGTTACATTCTTCCCCCCTTAAAATAATTTCATCCTCGAAATTGCTAAGGTAGAAAACAAGCCCTATTAACTGGGTTAAACATTATCCGTTTACCTTTTTAATTTCAGTTTCAACTGAAGTAATTTATTTCAATTAAATTATTAATTTATTTTGATTAACAAAAATTTTCAAAAATTTTGAAAATTTTCTAACATCCGAAATTTTCGAAATTTTTTGCCAGCACCTCCTTTGTACGGGTCAATCGGTACAACTACAACTCGCCTCTCTGGGCCTTCTTCAATCCAAAAGAAAAACAAATAGCTAAGCAGCTTGCCAAACAGGCTCATAAATCACCAAACTCATATAAAAATAAACTTGTACCTTTTTGTCGGGCATATCAACTCTAACACATCCATCTGCTATCAATCAGCATATGCCAATGTCTTCCCAATCAAACTCCTATCTGTTTCTATCATCAAACCTAATCATTTGCTTATATTCAAGCCAAATTTCATTCTTAACTCAATTTCCATTATCAATTTCAACTCTGAACTTACCAGTCCAATATATTTAACCAAATTTCATTCCTACATTCCATTCACTAAATAATTTCTCTAATCAGTTACTTTCATCTCATAACTGTAATCGAGTTTATTTAGGGAATCAAACCATTTACTTATCCGAGTCTAATTATATACCAAAATCCAACTTTACTTGGCATCATTCTATTATAATTCAATTCAATCACAACTTAACTGGTTTTAGTTCAATTTCTATTTAAATTTGTTTTTAATTAAAACAATCACCCTGGGGGTTTCAAACAGTTTAACTCTTTCAGAAATCAAATATTCGTTTTTGGAATTCAAAAAAACTTGTTTTCTCAAAATAATTTGGAAACAAATTCTTTTGTAGTAATCCGTTACTTAGAGCTCGAAAATGAACACTGATGATGTGGCCAGCATCACCAGAGTTATTTCCCCAACTACTGAAGTAAGTTCAATACTATATCGCTTTTCAGAACCATCATTAAACAATTCTATTTTGAAATTATTTCAAAATATCATTCACAATGCTTGTAAGACAATTTAAAATCTCCTGGGATTTTAAAATTCTCATATATTTAATTCAATTCATTTATAAATACTTTTTCTTTCAAATTTTCGGAGTTTTAATTCCAGTTCTGATTTATATTCAGATTTACTTCATCTGATTTCACATATTACACTTATATGAATTCTAATTGTCTATTTACATAACCATTTCAATTATAACCTCATTCGATTATAATAACAACCAACACACCCAATATTCTATAATATTTTCAATATTAATCATTCTTTTATATAAAAATATAATTTTGGGTAAAATTGTTTCATTTACCCTCTTTTCAAAACATACCATGTCGGTTCATCGTATTCGAGTGTTTAGAAATTCCTACCGATACAGTGGATCAAACTGATCGACCAGAACCCATAAACAACTAAATCAATAAATCTTCATAATATAAACACATTTTTATATCAAATAACAAATACGTTCACTCATGTATATACACTCAACTCAATCTAGGGTATTGCTAACCCGATCTCTACTGAGTCACGCCATAGAGACAAGGTAATCACTGAACCTTCAGCTCTGATACCACTGTAACGACCCAGGGGTTTTCGACTCCGAAAATCGACACAAATACCAATGCCGACTATTCAGACATCGGAAATACCAGATAGTTAATAGAAAGAAGTTAGAGGGTGAGGATATAAAAGATAGAAAATAAGAATAGAAGAAGAAGAATACAACAACATCAAAGTAACACGAATCTCACAGCGGAACGAATAAAATATAGTATACAAAATAACATTTGAAACACAAATCTGTATTAGTATATTAGAGTACAACACTTACATCACAGCGAAATTATACAATAGTTATAAAATACTACTAAAGCCTCCTGCTCCAAGCTCCATCCAGTGTATCTGTAAATCCCGACTACTTGACTGCCCGTACAAATTTGGGCACCCAAGAGTTTAGGGAAAACAAAACAAAATAAACTCTGGGTCAGTCATGGGACTGGTGTGAGTATACTCCAAACATTTGTTTAACTTTTCAAAATCCTTTTCAAAAGAAAAGATAATCGTAAGACCGATCCACACATAAATACAGATGGTTTTTACCTTACGATAACCCAAGACATTTTTCGAAATCAATACTTTTCTGATATTATAATAATGTCTAATCACAAATAATTAACAATCTAGCAGAACGCTTGCATCTCAAGCTCCACATATATATAGTATACAATCAAATCCGCAGGCGCTTATTGGAGATTGGATTCTGACTATGACAAGGTATGGAACTACCTGCCAATAATGTATCTCTAGAGAGGAATACACTGGGTTCAATAAGAACGTCTTGCAACCCGACCCACACATGACCGACAACTCATTTCTCTTGAGTGTATCGAATATATTGTCACCTACGGTTGCTAGCAACATAACTATTCCCGGGAGATGTAGAAGCGAAAAGAAGTAAAAAATATGAATATTCTCAAGATGGTGACAATACACCCTAATGGGGGCGACCCACTTAGCCATGCTGCCTGCCCGATTTTTGTCATTTTCCGGTTGATGAGGCTTGAGGTCATAACGTATCTTTTGATAGATCACACCTCCAATTTACTTTGAATGCCACATCGTCATACCCGCCAAATCACAAATTGATTTCCACAAAAATACCATGGGTATAAAGCTAAGAGAAACGAATTTCTCCGCCACCAAACGTGGATACGTTTGAAGCGATCAACTTACGTGATCCATTAGATATACTATGTCAGACATTCGTCCATACACGTTGTCCTCGGACTGGACAAACCGAAGGCTCTATTCTATAAATCCATCTTAGGCAATTTCTACCTAGGATCGCCAGAACAGCCCTTGCACAACTCTGTCTTCAATTATCTTCATCATATTTTATTCGCAACGCTAATGCCCATACAGAGTGGTTTTCAGATAATGAATCTAATCCCGGTCTCTCCGTATTGACAACGGAAATGTTCAAAAACTTTGATAGTCGGTGTTTTAACTATCAAAGGAAAACATGTGTACAAACAACGATCGTATTTCCAAATGGAAATCTTACCGAGCAAATCATCAATCAATATTGATCCCCTTTAATTATTTTATCATTAATTTATTCCATTTCCCTATTCCCATTTTTTCATACATTTCTTAAATCCCATTTATCACACAGCTTCTATATTTAAAAACTATACGTTATTAACATTGGAAAACATTTCCATATTTACTCTCATTTCTTATTTCCTATATTAGAAAACATTTCTAATTCTTATTTGGAAAACATTCCCAAAACTCCTTCATTGGATTTAAGTAGACGTTTAAATAAAACATCGCTATGCCCACTCAAACCATTACACTCATTAACTAAATTCACTTAACCAAACTTCACTATCGAACCTTAACCATTCCATAGTTAAAAACGAAGTCAATCAAGTTGGGGTATAACTACCTCCCAGACCTTAACTGAACAACATTTCTAACCTCAAAATAGACAAAGTTCACCCTTTAAATCTTCAACAACTTCCTTACGTAACTCTCGGATTCTATTTTACGAATCCACTTCCTTTATAGAATTCATTTGATTATAATAATAGTGCTATAATTCCATACTTCCGAAATATAATAACTTAAATATAACTTTTATTTATTAATTTGAATAAATAAACAAACAACTAATTTATTAATAAATAAACCTTGATTTAAAATCGGAAAGTAAATAGTACTTTCCTACATCCGATATAGTCGAATTTCAATGTATAATTCCTTCTCGAATAATTTATATTCGATAATTCTCTTTTAAATAACTATATTCGATAACACTTTCTCTTCGAATAACTATATTCGATAATTCTCTTCGAACAACTAATATTCAATAACCTCTCTTCAAATAACTAATATTCGATAATCTCTCTTCGAATAACTAATATTCGATAATCTCTCTTCGAATAACAAATATTCGATTAACTCTAATTCGATTAACTCTATTTCAAATAACTAATTTTCGATTAACACTAATTCGATTAACTCTATTTCGAATAACTAATATTCGATTAACTCTCTCCCCTATCTCACTCAAATTCCCATTTGAATTCCTATTTCAAAACCCAATTTCTTTATAAATGTTTTATTCATAAAATATTTATTTTAATCCATTATTCACATCGAAGGTGAAAATATTCCTTTTATATGACCTACTGAATTTGATTTCGTATTTAAAAATAATATCCCATTCCCGAGTTCCATTTATACTTCTATTTATAGAATTTTTCATACGAAATCCCCTTTTTATTTCTAACACTTAAATCTCATTTATAATTCCCCTTATAAATGCTGAGTTCGCATTCTATTTAAAATATCGGGGACAAAACCGATTTCTTCTTCTCTATATAAGTTCAGACTTATATATTCCATTTTATCAAATGATAAATATTTTGTTTTTAAAAACATTATTTAAAAATTAATCTTCTCAATTTGTCTGTTAAAACAGATTCTATTTAAAAATTTACTTAATTTAATCTATCCCATTTATCTATTAAAAACAGATTTACATTTAATATTTATTTTCCATAGAATTCCTTTTATAAAATTCTTTTTGTTTTATAAAATACTTCTTTTTATAATTATCATATTTATTTTATAAATATTTCCTTTTATATTTGGTTTACAATTATTTCTATTTCTATTTGTTTTACAAATATTTCATTTTCTATTTGTTTTACAAATATTTCATTTATACAATTCTATTTATTTTATAGAAAAATTCCATTTATAAAATTCTATTTATTTTCTAAATAAATATTCCCTTTTATAAAATCCATTGATTTTATAAAATCCTTAAATTCAATATCTACTTTGAAATTCCTTTTTTTTTTAAACCGTTTGATTTTATATAAATATATTTCATTTTCAATATACACTTTGAAAATCCCGTTTCTACATTCCAGTATTCCTTATGTTATTTAACATACCATATGACAATGATCAATATCATCCAAGCACACGTAATCAACAATAGATTATATATCACATCATACATTACAAATATGAAAACAGTAAAATAAATGTTGCGGAATCCAGTTGGATCCCTCCGACCTGTTTCCTTGCATCCACAGATGTTACACAGTATAATTCATATCAATTCCAATTCAATATAACATATTCTGATGAACAAAATAAATGTTTATTTAACGATATGTGTGTATATCGTTAATTGTAATTTCAACCAATCAAACAACAATTCAACCAAACAATCATCACATAGAAATTAATCATCATTTATCAGTACTAGATTATATTTATAAAAATATAATTTAAAAGTTTTACTCACATTGTTGATTATCGTTAAATAATGATAACTATTCAATTGTTCTGTTATGACGTTTTATTTCGCCATAAATTGAGATGAGCTCCAAATCACTCCAAACTAGTTCCATTTTGTAGTGTTCGTCCCTACGATCCCAACGTGACCAGTTTCTCTGGATTCTGATAACGTACGAAAAAGTTATATATTTTACAAGTTATATGTATTATATAAAATAAAATTAAACTAAATTTGTAACAACCGGGCCTCACCCCTTTTCACATCCGGCCCATCCTCCCTTATAAAGCCCAACCCATATTACCCTTCTTCCCCAATGACAATATCGGCACCAGGTACCGTTTTTAAGCCATTTCCCAACTTCATGCTCACGGTGATCCTTCCATACTTTTTTAGAAATCAAAATTCCACCACCTAAATTCATCTCGTCACTCCCTCTTTCACTCCATCTTCTCAAACCCAAACTTGGCAACTTCTATCGAGTTGCATCTCCAGCTCAACGCCGTGAAATCTAGTGAAGACATCGACGTATTTATTCACGGAAAAACCCCAAGATCTGCAAACTACTGCGTTTTCACTTCCTTATTCCAGATATCATACTGACAACGTTTATTATTACTTCGATTATCAGAAATCTAGAACCCTAGCTCACGCTTCCTTATTTCAGCATATACGAGATTGCATTGCACACATAACCGAGGACATCAGTGGAAAGCTCTTACTTCCACGAGCTCAAAAAAATTGATTTCAACATTTTAGGATTTTTGTTTGATTTCTTATGATTTTCCGAAGTTTGGTTTTTACTGTTGGAATTTGTTTTTGGTGGAAGCGTGAGTTTTGACCAGAGAATAGAAAGCGTTTAGGGTTAGGAGAGTAAGGGGTATATATAGGATAGGTTAATTATTTTTTTATTAATTTTTTTATATTTAAGTCAATCATTCATTGTATTCGTCTTCTAAAAATTCGCATGATCACACACAATATCCAAAAATCATGGAAATAGACATGCAACTAGAGTTTAACATTACGGACCGAACAAAACTTGTTTCATCGAATTTCGACTCCGTTTGCTCACACAGCGTATTTTTAATTGTCAAAGTATTAATGTTTTTCACATTAAAAATCCGTACGGTCACACACTGACTCCAAAAACCATGAAACTTGAAATCTAACAATAATTTAATATTATGGATCCAACAAAATTGGTTTCGTCGAAAATGGAGTTCGTTTGCAAAACTGGCTATTTTTAAAGCTCTAAATAAACCCATTTAAATATTAAATATATTTAAAAATAATTAAATTAAAAATAATAATTTAATACTATCGTATATATTAACACCGAATGTTATCCAGCTCCACAATATACCTGTCTGGGTTTACAACTCAATATTTCAAATCCGGGTTAAATCTACAGTCAACTTATATTGAAAATCCATTTATAATTTAAATAAATCGTTATGAATTATAAAGGAATTCCATAGCGACTATTTTAAAATTTGATTTGGATGTAAATCAAAATATACACGATGAAATCCTGATTTTTCTCTTCCATTAGAAAAATATTGTTAACTAGGTCCGAACGTTTCTTGTTTCACAGAAATCCGGCTTAAAACGGATCCTGTATATTCATTTAAAGTGTGAATCGCCAAATTATGAACTGCCGCGCCATTTCGTACTCGATTATAATTATAATATAATTATACGTTCAACTGTCGTTTATATAATATATTCGTTAATATAATTCAACTCTAAACTGGATTATATATTATAGATGATCCAATTCACACAATAGTGTGAATTCCACTATTTCTGATTATTTCGGAATTAAATATATTATTCTATTTTTCATATTAATTAAATATTCAATATTATTTAATTAAAAAACCATTCAATTCTCTAAATCACTATTTAAATAGTTAAATAAATTAATTATCACACCGTAAAAATATGGGTAGTTACAATTTTCTTATATTAACTATCTCGGGGTAATTTATACTCGCCCGGATCGTTGGTATCTGCTTCCCGACATATTTGATTGGTTCGCAATCGCCTGAGTGGGACTTTATAATTTGGAACCTTCATCTATGGGACTTCGGCCCAACTTTCTATGATTTTATATGATTTATGCATTTTCAACCTACCGAGGTCTCGACCCGGCTCTGTGGGGAGCTTCGGCTCAAACAAATGGGTAAGCTACCTAGAGATCGTGTCTCATCTTCTATGAATAGTCCTCTTTTTATGATGTTTTCTGGATTTCCAAATGATTTCTGATTTATGATTACTTTAATGTGATACGCGTCAGTTTGATTTATGTTTACTTTGATGCGGTGCACGTCAATTTGATTTATGTTTGGCATTTATTTGTCAATTCTTACTGTCATATGCTCTTTTCTTGTCATGAGATTTATTTCCTCTGTCATTTCCTGTTGTGTGCTATTATTCGAATGTTGCATTCTACATTAGCTAGGAGATTATCTAGAGATATTTGTGTGCCGACATTCCATTGTCATTTCCTGATTGTGTTGACATGCCATGTTTCATATTTATTTATGATTAGATATTATTACTAGAATCATGCCATCCTTTGTTTTATCCCATATTATCTCAATTTATTTGATAAGTACAGCTAGACTGACTCGTTTATTATTTATTCCTATAAATAATACTCGGGTTAGACTGAGTCATTTTAGGTACTCCTCTGGGACTTCTCGCAAGATTGATCTTCCACTTTCAGCTTGCTACTCTGCCTCCGTAGCTTTATGTACTTTTTTATCTATGACATTATCTATCGTTGTGTACATATTCTTTTATTTAGATCGTGGTGCATGTATCTAATCTTTTGAGATTAGTGGATCTTTGTTGACCACTAACTTGTTGTACACATTCTTGGTTTATTTATATCTGTTCCGCCTTTGTGATATGATTATTCCGTGTCTGGCTGTGATATATATTATTGTTGTTGTCTATTTTATACTATGTCTTTGTGACTAAACCTACTCCCTTGTTGTCAGCTATATAGTTCTAGTTCGGTGTTAGATCACCAAGCGTTCAGGCTAAAACAACTCATTTGTTACCTGGTTGTGCCGGTGTGAGTCATCAAGCATTTGTGCTAAATTAACTCACAAATTTATCATTGCGTTCCAAACTCAAGATCAAGAATGAGGGAAAGCATCCCGCTTCTTGTGATCCCTCTTATTGAGTCAAGGTACGTGTCATTAATTCCTTAATGTCATTTACCTTATTCAGAGATTATTTTATTTATGTTCTTTTGATATACGCATACCGTGTTCTTCGTTATCAAAAGATATCAATTGTGTTTTATTTGTAAGTTGATAAAGGAATTTTATTTCCTTTACGCCATCCCGAATGATTTATTGAATTTTTATATTTCGCAAGATTTGCATGAACGTTAGAAATTGTGAGGACTTTCTTGTGTTAACTTGTTGTCGGGTGTGTTAAGGATCTCGAACGAGATATGGGACGCCATGTTGTAGTTCGGAATTCCTAAACACCATTATGTGACAACCAGACATTCGAAATGATTCCTAAAATTAAAATTCTCCTAATAAGTTAATCAAAATAATAATATTTTGGATTTTTGCGATTTTTTCGTAATTGTTTGTTATTTTTCTAGATAATTTATTTCTAGATTTCCATGGAGCAATTCCAAGAAATTGAGTGGTTTAAGATTTTTAATTAGAAATTATCTTGAATCTTTTCTTTGAGTAAATTAAATAACTCCAGGAACAACCCAAAAAGTTATTTATTTATGTCTCTTGTTTCTGGATTTTAGATCTTTTATTTTCGAGATTCCCAATCAATAAGAAATCTCGCCAAATTCTTAATCCTTGTTTCGATTTGCTAAAGAAAATTTAGTATTCTTGTGATTCCATGGATCTCCTTATTTTCCCTAGTGAACGATCACTCGAGCGAATTGGAATCCCGTAGGGAAGGGAGATTTGGGTTTTGCAATCCACGTCAAACTCAATAATTCCTTTCTTCGAATCCATGATCTAGTCGATCATCCGGAAGTGCTATAGTCAATTCACTTATGGACTTAGCCTTGCGTTGTTCTTAGAAATGAATATCGAAAGGATGAGTTCTTTTGGTATTCCTCCTTTGTTTATTTGAATCATTTGGATTGATAATTGTCTCCGCACATTTGTTAACCCTTGTGAATCTAATTTCTTTTTTGGGATTACGACCTCTTTGGTTTAATCTCATCTTGTTATAAAAATTGTCTATTGCTTCTTTGATTAATTGCTGATGTTTTTGCGATTTGAGATTTTTGGCGGAAAATTATCTTAAATCATGTTGTTCCGAAGTGGTAAGTTGTGCACTACTTATCCATCATCTTCTTGACGTTTCTGATTTTCTAAAATTGATACTCGATTTCATGAATATTGGGAATTTCAAATAATTCCTAATGATTCGTCCTTATGGTTACTAAATGAGATTTAGTACCCGGTTAGAAATCGATTTCCCCGAGTAGTTCATAAGTATTCTGTTACCAACCTTGAATCATTGATATTAAAATTGATTATTCCTTCGGGAATTGCTCTCCGTAGCTAACTACATTGGACTCTCTAAGTTGTTCTTTTGTGGGCGTCAGCCACCTTGTTGCAAGACTAAAGTACTGAAGATCGGTGTTCGCTACGTCGTCATGATTGAGTTTGGGAATGGAATAGTCAACCACCATAATTTCCCATCTCATTTCCTAAGAGAACTATTTACTATGATATCTCTCATCTGTAGGACGTAGTCCCGTTGCTTCTTGAAATTCAAAATTAGATTCGCACGGTTTGTGTGCATTCTATCAATTCTCATTCTCTTGAGAATTATACTAAGAAGGGCGAGTCTATTTGAATTCATAGCGCTTATGAATTTTTCTGGAATTAATTTACCCGTTCGGGATGATTACCTTTATGGGTAATGAAGTTCGAGATTGAACTCTAGTTTTTATGACCTTGCAAGACGAAATTGGGATTTCACCCAGCCGTTGGTGTGACCTTTTCATTTCGTGTCGGTTCTTGTGGTACCACTCCGTAGTATTATTTTTGGTTGTTACTTATTACTTCAATCTTAAGGAATTGCGGGGACGCAGTTCTTTTAAGGGGGGAAATCTATAACAACCCACTCATTCCACGATAATAGATATAAATATTTTATTTAAATATATCGTCGTATCCGATATGTCACTCAAAGTGCCGAATTTCACAAACGATAAAATTAGGACTCGGAACCACTTCCATTGAGTTCAAAACGTCATTTAGGTGTTCGAAAACTATAAGCTTCGATATGTTTCGAGTTTGTAAAAATTGGGACTTTGGTTGGGCTTGGATGGCTAAACATAGCCCACCCTTATAACCCCCAAATCAGCCCCTCTCCCCCCATTCATTCCAAGCCTTCAAAAGAAATAAAAATGGGGAAGGGAATGGGAAATAGAAATTCCCTAAGCTAGGGCTTTCAATTTAGAGCCTGATTCATGTGCTAATTTGATTTCAAGACATGAGTAAGCTCTCTACTCTCCCTCTCTACCTTATACTCCTTCAATTTCGGATTTTTCCCTCAACCCTAACACATATATGTTTGTATGTGAATGTATGAGGTGATTTTGGAGGAGCTAATGAAGAAAGGTAGGTTCTTGCTCGAATTGGAGCTTGTTCTTCATCGTTTGAAACCAAGGTGAGTTCTTTATTGAACACACATCTATGCCTCAAGCCTATGTGCTTGTACAGTGTAATTTAGTAACATTTCATGTTGCATTTGCTTGTTGAATTGGTTATCATAGTTTACACTCTTAGATTCCTTAGTTTAAATTTCATTTTAAATAGAAATTATGATATTTGTTATTCAACGATCAATGCACATGATTTGAATCGATTAAATGGTGTTGTGAAGTACCATTGTCGTACCTGGCAAGTTCTAAGACTTCACAATTCGCTTATATCGCGTTTATATGCTTTGGATTGGAATTTAGTTCATATTTGTATCTATAATCAAAATCTTTGCATTCGAGTTTGCGAGTTGATACGGTGGATCGGAGAGGTCTTGTTAATGTCTCGAAGAAGTCATGAATCTCAACAATCGACTACGGACGTGGGGGTGGGGGTGAATCCCCCCTAGGTTTGACCTGGGCAATGGCCCAGGTCAAAACCGGTCAACAGGCCCAAAATGGGGCAGTCGACCGGTTATGTTTCTAGGTAAAAAACGGTCGACCGCCCCATTTTGACCAGTCGACCGTTTTACTGCTGTGGACCAGAGGGACCTCGGTCCATAGTCTACCCCTATCCAGGCTCATTCCCGGCCGGAGCTCGGATCGTTTGGACTTCGTTTGTGAACTTTAGCTTTACGAATTCACAGATTCCAGCAGCTCGATTCATCGACATTGATATTTGTTTGATTCACTGAATATTGAACTTTAATTGACTCTATTCTCATTATTTAATGTGAATTGCATTAGAAATCGTTCTTAAGCACGTGCAGTCTATTTTATGAATCTATTTACTCGTTAATTCGGGTTTGACCCTCGATATTAGTTCGATTATGATTCACGACTCTAAAACGTGAATTATCGACTCGATATCCTTCGAGTCTATTCCGATATGGTTTAAAACCTTCAGGTGCTAGTTTGGGATTCCGATTCGTTCATTGATCGAAATTACAACCGTTATCCCTTTGATTTCCTGTATGTTATTGTAATGTGAGATTATGTTTTATGATTTTTGTGTTCCATTCGCTACGGCGACGGTTTTTATGAATATTTGAACCACAATGGATAACGGAGTTTTATATTGTCAATGGGCATCGAACTAACGTTTAATCCATTTTTAAATTCAAATCTTTTTAAAATAAATTCTACTTCTAAACCTGGTTTCGATACTATTGATTTATATACGATTCCTTATCCCATCGATCGGACGAGAAATTTAGTTTATTTACCTTAGTAAAACTGAGGACTGTGATCCCTTATATGTTTACTTCGGTGAATAACCCTTGGACTCATGCGTTCGAACATGTGTGGTGATTTTCTTTGTTTGGAATAGAAACCAATTACGGGTTCGTAAATATTCGAGAATAGCATGTGGTTATGGGACATGTCGCTGTTTTCTTATACTAAATAGCTCGGAATTATTTCTATTCGCTGTTTTGAGTATGAACCAACGACATGTTCATAAATATTCGAGAATAGCGGGTGGTTATGGGACATTTAGCTATTTTCTTATATTAACTATCTCGGTGTAATGATTTGGATTTTGCCCAGACCTAATCGATCATTAAATCGACTAAGACCATTCAAAACCCGAATACGCTAACACAATGCAGCGGAAGACTATCATTGCTCTGGCCACAGCTTTAAGCCTCGATCCAGAATCCTGCCTAATAAATAGATATCTGCAAAACAAGCCACTCGATTGCCCGTGTGGATAATAAGGGCACCCGCGTTTGCAAAGTGAAACAAACTACGAGTCAGTCATGGGACTGGTACGAGAAATCATACTTAACTTATCTAATAATAATAAGGCTAATCACAGGACCATGCCGCTAACGCGGAACAGGTTTACTCCATTGGATTGCCAGTGCAAGAAATAAAGTAAATCGTTAAACAACACAATGCTTTTTAGAAAAATGAAACCATTATAAGACTCAAGTACCATCACACAATGCAACGCAAACCGGAGGATAGAGTTTTACCTTATAATGGTCAAAAATGCTTGATACGATAAAACGGATTTGAAATTATTATTAGTGTATATATGTTTCAAAAACATTTCAATCATAATGTATCAATCATAGATTGCATAGCTACCATATTCTATGTCGCCATACTAGTTATACAATCAAAACGGTATGGTGTCGTATTGGAAGTTGGATTTCCATCATGAACCAAGGCAAGGGATCGTCCTTACCGAATTCGAGACTCTCTAGCCCGAGCCTCAGGATACAGTTGCAACTGCACCTAGGAGCGCCAGGGCCAGTCCACAAATATGTTAGTGGATTGGTAATGCCTGAATAATACGTCTCCCCTCCCTATGGGGCATAAAATAGAGCCATTAGGGACTCAAATCCGAGGTACCTCGCTTTCCATCATCCACATAAGTAAAAATATTTGGGCTTGTAAAACCTAGACACCACTTCTAGCTAGAAAGAAAAGCATGTTCTCCCAGGGGTCCTTCTCTAGTTTCTGGTTCATACCGGGGTGTGAGGCTCGCGAAGTATCGCTACACAAAGCTATGCTAAATAAAGTTGTGCTTTGATCATCAACTACAAGAGTCTGCTTTTCAAAAATAAGCCTTGATCATTTGCATCTTAGAATGCCACATTATCAATCCGTACCATACCATTGATTTCGGCCAATATATAACCTCTAAGCTCGTACGTCTCAGAGAAGGGTGTTAAGCAAGAGAATAAACTCTCCGCCACCAAACAGATATATGTTTAGCATAGATCAACAAATACAGCATAAAGGAATACAACGTCAGACATACCATCCATTTACAAGTCCGTTCTGGGTCTGAATGAAACCAGAGGCACCTTATTCCTTGTCCCATATGTCTAATACAAGAGAGAAGTCCTCGCATATCCGGTCGATCTCCAAGTACGTCTGGACGATCACCACTTATTACCTTGTCTTGGGATGCCTCCCAATCATGACATCAGTAATCATCCAAACGATGTGAAGACCTCCGGTATTCAACCACCGTCTTCATCTTCGACTTTTAATTGTCGTAGTAATTATTCAGAATGGGTTGAACCCAGTCTTTCCGAATAACTCGTGTATTTTATAATCAATAATTAAGTGCTATAAAAACACATCATATGCCTCATTCCAATTTAGAATATTCTTTTAATAAAATATTCACATTATTAGGGAAAGGTTACCGTTAACCTTATCAAAGATAAATTCTTTAATCTTCTTTTTAAAGATTCGTTAAAACTCCAATTTGGTTTTAATATCAGAAATCATTACTTAATTATTATTCAACTTTGAAAAATTAGTCTTGTCTTTAATTGGGTTAAAGAATCAATGTCATTTAAAACACAGTCCACGATAAACCCAAAATCATCTTCCATTAAATATGGAAATTTTACAGAAATTAGATCGATATATAATCGATATAAATTTCCATATCAGACTAATAATATAAATGGAATAACGACGAAGCCTTTTAAATTCCATATATAATAATGGTCTTCTTTTACAGAAGATCTTCTCGATTATTATTTAAATCGAATTCCATTCAATTCCAATTTAATATATTAAATTGGAAAACTTTACTTTGGAAATTTTCCATTAAATCTTAAATAAAAAGATTTATAAATTCCAAAATATATTTTTACTGTTAATCAGGTTGAAGAACAAATGTCGTTTAAAACACCATTCACAATAAACCCAATTCACATTTCATTTTATTCCAATTAATAAATATAATCGGAAACTCTAATAATCTTAATTAAAAGATCTAGTCTTTTCATACGGGGTTTAAGAATAGTGTTATTGAAGAAACCATTCACGACAAACCCAAAAATCCAATTTATTTTATTTAATTCCAATTTAATATCAATTAATTGGAAAGCTTCATTAAATCTTTAATTCAAAGATTTATCCTAGTTAATAACTAGTTCATTTCGATAAAAATATATTTTTATCTTTTCAAATATGGAATTTTTCATCCAACATCTTTTTAAATCATTAGTTATGATTTTACATAATTTTTCATTATTTTTAATAATTTTATTAAGGCATTTACAGTCGGTTTCCAATAACGGCCACCGAACTGCATCCATAACGACCTTTTCAAATTTGATTTGGACATAATCCCAAATCCATCCATTAGATTTCAAAACTCTTATATTCATTGGAAAGCTCTTTTCGATACGAACCCAATGGTTTCGGTTTTAGGAGAATCCGACGGTCGGATCTCTCGTTACATCAATTTGAAGTTAATGGTCGAAATTCGCGAACGGTCGCTGCGCGGTGCGTTCTATTCAGGCCATTACGTATATATATACATATATATATTATATTTCATCGATTTCAAATTAAAATGTATTTTATAAAATATTTATATATTCATTTTAAAATGATTTTTAATTTCATTTTCAATTTTAAATCAAAACTAAATATTCTATATTTATATCATATTAAAATATTAATATTTTCAAAATATTATATTTTAAAATCACTTCTTTTCGATAATCATTATAAAATAAATAAAATCGATCGATAAACCCGTTCGGGTTAGACATGGCGTTTGCTACTTAACTCGGCTTCACATTTTTATATTTTTGTGTCCATATAAAAATGGACATAAAAATCATAATTTTATTCTACATTGAATATTATTTCATAATATTTGTTATTTTAAAATATTCTTTATTTTAAAAGATTCTTTATATAAAAATATTCTTGATTTAAAATATTCTTATACAAAAGATATTCTGAATCGTAATGAGACTCAATCAATTTCCATATATTTTCAGTTATATGGATTTCATACATCGCATATATATAAAAATAATCATAAATAAACAATCCATTCACATCTAGAGTGAAATTTATAATTGTGTGAGCATTAAAATAAATAAATAACGCTCATTACACACTATTAATCAATCGATTGACAATTAATTAAATTTTGGGACTAGTGTATGTCAAATATCATCCCAACACCCGTGTGGGGTTTTCAAACAGCAACAGTTTATACAAATAAATAATTGGTTAATAGATTTAACTGATTCTAATTCGGTTTGAATTATTTTCTATTTAACTAATTTACACCGTTTAAAATTATAAATGGATATTTAAAATTTAATTTTAGTATCACATTAATGTTAACATTATTTTTAATACGTTAAACATTTCAATATCACAAACATATATTTAACAAATGATCATTTTATAATAACAACGCTAACATGCTACAAACGATGTTTTATCTAACAAAACATTTTTATCATATAATTCTTTTACTTTAACCTAACATGATAATAATGACATTTTAATGACAATCATATTTTAACATAGTTTTCTACTTCGCTAACACATAAATGAAAATGTTTTAATAAACAAAACCTATATTAACAAATGATCATTTCTACATTTCTCTAACATATGAATGATAATGTTTTAATTAATAAAATATAAATAATCAAATGAACATTTTACTATGTAACTAGCATGTGAATGATAAGGTTTTAACTAACATATATAATCAAACGAACATTTTTCTATGTAAAAACAATGCATATTTTTAATCATTTCTAATATACAATGAAAATATAAATTTTTATTGTTAAACAATTTTCAACAATTCCTGTGTTCATATCTGACAAATAAAAAGATGGTTTTTATTTTCAATAATTTCAATGTTCATACATGACACATAAAAAGGTGGTTTCTAATTTCAATAATTTCTATGTACATACATGATAGATAAAAAGGTGGTTTTTATTTTCAATAATTTCAATGTTCATACATGATAGAAAAAAGGTGGTTTTTATTTTCAATAATTTCAATGTTCATACTTGAAAAATAAAAAGGTGGTTTTTATTTTCAATGATTTCAATGTTCATACATGACAGATAAAAAGGTAGTTTTTACTTTCAATATTTCCAATGTTCTTATATGACAAATAAAAAGGGATATTTTATTTTCAATGTTTTCTATGTTCTTTTATGAAAAATAAAAAGGGATATTTTATTTTCAATGTTTTCTATGTTCTTATATGACAAATAAAAAGGGATTGTAATAATCCGGAAAATCCGAACCAATTAAAAATTTTTATTTTGGCAATTTTGATGAATTTTGAATATTTAAAATGAATTATTTTAAATAATAACGACGAGAAATTTATTTTGAATAGAATTAGAACGTATATATTTATTTGAATCGTCGTTAGAATATAAATATTTATTTTTAATTACAAAAGGAATTGGAAATGGCGCGGTAGTTTGAAAATTCGATTTCAAATTTCAAATGAATGTACAGGATTCAAAATAAATCAGATTTTAGCAAAACCAAAATTATTTGAATCTATTTGTAAATATCTTTCTAACGAATCCGAAAGATAGAAATTTCATAGCGGGAATAAAAAGTTATGCCTAGTTGAAAATTCAGAATAGTCGCTATGGAAAATATAGCCCATAAAAATGGAAATTTTGCAAACGACCTCAGTTTTCGACGAAACCACTTTTGTTGGATCCGGGATGTCAAGTTATTTCTAGATTCCAAAATTCATAATTTTTCTAATCAATATGTGAGCATGGCAAAGGAAAACGTGTTTTGCCAATTTCAGTCAATTTGGATCGACCAGAAAATGGCCATTTTTCAAACAGTCTCCAAATTTGATGAAATTTGTTTTGTTAGAAACGTGTCGTCAATACGAAGCTAGAAAATATTTTTCGGGAATTTTTAGAGTCCGTATGTGGCCCCGGTAAATTGAAATATGCGTTCAAATTCAATATATAGATTTATATTTTGATTTTTATGGAAATTGGTCGAAACAACTGAACTGGCTTACGATACATATCCCATTATGTTCGGAATGGGGGTAATGTAACAACCCGAAAATCTGGGCCAGTTTAAAAATTTTATTTTGGCAATTTTAGCGAATTTTGATTATTTAAAATGAATTATTTTAAATAATATCGACGAGAAATTTATTTTGAATATAATTCGAACGTATATATTTATACGCGTCGTCGTTAGAATATAAATATTTATATATAATTATAAATAGAATTGAAAATGGCGCGGTAGTTCGATAATTCGATTTTCAAACTTCAATTGAACATACCGGGTGCAAAACAATCTGGATTTTAGTGAAACCAAAAACATTAGGATCTATTTGTGAATATCTTTCCAACGAATCCGACCAATCGAAATTTCATAGCGGGAATCAAAAGATATGTCCAGTTGAAAATTCTGAATAGTCGCTATGGAATTCAGGCCCTTAAAAATGGGAATTTTGCAAATGACCTCGGATTTCGACGAAACCAGTTTTGTTGGGTCCGTATCGTCAATACGAAGCTAGAAAATATTTTTCAGGAATTTTTAAAGTTCGTATGTGACCCCGGTAATTTGAAATGTACGTTTAAAATTCAATATAGTGATTTAAATGTAAATTCAAAGGAAACTGATTCAAACGATCAAATCAACCTACGATACATATCCCATTGTGTTCGGAATGGGGGTAAAATGCTATGGACGACAGGCGGTGGGCCTCGTTTCGAGGTCGTATGTAAAAGTCAACTTTTTGGTTGAAAATTAAAATATAATAAACTAATTAAATAATGGCCCACACCCCCTTTACCCCTACATCCCGGTAAAACCGCTCAGCCCCCTCCTTTACTTACATTGTGAAATCGATTTCATAACCGAAAAGAAAAAAAAAACTTCGACTTCGACGGAGCGGACTTGGAGGTCGCCGCCCATCTCACCCCCTACACCGTCGAGCGCGCCACCTTAGGGGACCCCCGCAGCCCCCCTGCGCCCTCCTCCGTTCGAAGACCTACCCCCCCCCCCCCCCCAATTCGAAACCCTAGCCGCCGGAGCAGCCCCTGGAGCCACCATCCGCCACCCACACGACTCCCACCGCACCCACGACCCTCCTCTACCCCCTCCGATGGTCCACAGTCCACCCCCCCTGTAAAACCAACGGTGAGTTTTATTTTATTTATATTCATTTATTCTATGTAATTAGTTTATATATATATATATATATATCAGTTTTTTTTCTTTTCTTTGTTATAAAGTTAACATTTTTATTATCTAAAGTTGAATATTAGATTTTTTAAGTAGCAAGGAATTGATTTTTAAGAATAGTGAAAGGTAAGATTTTGTTTATATATAATATATAAAAAAAGGTTATGCTTCCTATTCATAAAAAGAATATATTTTTAAATGTGAAAGGTCAGATTTTTATAATGTAAAAGATCGGATTTTTATTAGTTGAAAGTTATGATCTTTCATTAGGGAAAGGTTAGATTTTTCATAATAGAAAAATACGATTTTTGTTGATATAAAAATATAATTTTTACCTATGTTGAGTAGCGAGAAAAATATAATTTTTATATATTGAACATCGAAGTAAAAATTTGATTTTTATATATTGAATAGCGTTGTTAAAATTTGATTTTTATATAGAAGTTAGAAAAGTAAAAAAATTCGATTTTTACATATATGAAGTAGCGTTATAAAAATATAGTCTTTATTAAAAGAAGAGCGATATAAAAATATAATTTTTATAATAAAGTAGCGGATTAAAAATATGATTTTTATATACTAGAGAATATAAAAATGTGATTTTTATATCTGTAGTGAATACGGGCGACGAAAGTGACGAAAGACAAACAACGGCGAAGATTTCTATCAAATGAAGAGTCGTGATATTGGATAGCTATCTGTGAGAATTTCTCACCTTTCAATTTCTTTTTTTCTTCTAGTTATATATATATATATACTAGAATGCAGACGGTGCTTAGTAGCACCCGACACAATCGTCCACAGACCATGGACTTGTTTGTTTGATTGCAAAAATAAGTTAGATTGTTTGATTGAAATTGAATTGTTTGGTGAGATGAATGGGTTTGATTGATGTGTGAATGGCGTGGGCCTTCACTAGACCGGGGATAAGGCTAGGCCTTGTCCCGTTTCTAGTATCGTGCCGTTATGCCGCCGAAATTTTCTAAAATATGTTAGAAAAATAAAAATATCATTTTATTTAAAGAATGAACTGAATAGAAATTCATATGTTAAAATAAAATGTCTTATCGTTAAAAATATAATTTTTAACGTGAAGTGAATAAAATAAAATATTCATTTACAAACCGGACGGTCTGTCTATGTACACCTATTTGAATGACACTGATTGGGACGATAAATTTTACACATCGCCCAACTGCACAAATAAAATCTGTGTTTGATTGTTTGAAACCCCACACGGGTGTTGGGATGAAATTTGAAGTTCACTCATCCTGATTGATTAAATATGTCGATCGATTGATTGACAGGCTGTTATAAGCGTTAGATATCTATATTTGATGCTTATACAGTGTAGTGCACTTTGATTGATGGTTGATTATTTTGCAATGCTATTATATGTGTGTAATGTATGAAAATCCATACAATTAACATTATATGGTGATTGATTGGGCCTCATTCCAATTTAGAAAATAAAGAATAATATAAAATAAAGGTTCATGTGTTGACAGTACTCATCCATTGAGATTGGTCATATGTTGAACGAAATATTTTAGTAATAAAATCTACATCTTTATCAATATAAAATAAAGGTTCATGTGTTGACAGTACTCTTCCATTGAGATTGGTCATGTGTTGAACGAAATATTTTGATAATAACAACTATTTTGAAAAAGAAATATTTGAAATAGAATATTTGGAAATATAAATATATGAAGCCGTGTTGATTAGATTGACGCCATTTTGACGTGAACGATATAAAACGATTTCGAAATGAATTGAATTGAAAACGATTTCGAAATGAATTGAATATAAAACGATTTCGAAATGAATTGAATTGAAAACGATTTCGAAATGAATTGAATATAAAACGATTTCGAAATGAATTGAATTGAAAACGATTTCGAAATGAATTGAATTGAAAACGATTTCGAAATGAATTGAATTGAAAACGATTTCGAAATGAATTGAATTGAAAACGATTTCGAATTGAATTGAATATAAAACGATTTCGAAATGAATTGAATTGAAAACGATTTCAAAATGAATTGAATATAAAACGATTTCGAAATGAATTGAATTGAAAACGATTTCGAAATGAATTGAAAACGAATTCAAATTGAATTGAAAGCAAATTGAAAGGAATTCAAATTGAATTGAAATTTGAATTGAATAGAAATGAATTTTAAAACGAATTTATAAAGAAGAATTCAATTTTGATTTGAATTGAAATGGAAGTTGGAATTGCTTTTGAAACGAATTTAAAAACTATTTATATAATTTGTTTTAAATAGAAATCGACGAAATATATATTATATATATAATGTAATGGCCTGAATAGAACGCGCCGCGCCGCGGCAGTTCGTAAATTTCGACCATTTATTTCAAACGGACATTACGGGAGATCCGACCGTCGGATTCTCCTAAAACCGGAACTGTTGGGTTCGTATCAAAAAGAGCTTTCTAACGAATATTAGAAATTAGAAATCTAACGGTTGGATTTGGAGATACGTCCAAATCAAATTCGAAAAAGGTCGCTGTAAGTGCAGTTCGATGGCCGTTGATGGAAATCGACTGTACAGGCCTTGATAAAATTATTAAAAATAATAATAATTTGTGTAAAATCATAAGAAATGATTTGTGAAGATTTGGGATGAAAAACTCCATATTTGAAAAGATAAAAATAGATTTTTATCGAAATGAACTAGTTTTGAACTAGAAATATAATTCTATTTATTTTTAAATAAATAAATTGAATTTGAAAAGGGTTTTAAAAATAACCAGAATTTCCAATGATTGCATTGGAGTGGATTTGAATCGAAATTGTCTTCGGAATATTTCGATGTTGGAATTCGTGATTATACAGACGTTGTTATGGAAATTTGAAAGATATATATTTATATCGTTATTTCCAATACGACATTTGTTAATCGTAGAATTTGATATTGAATATAAGCCGATATATTTTCTATTCAGAGCCTTATATTGAATATCAAATGTGATTTGGGTTTGTCGTGAATGGTGTCTTCACTAACACTGTTCTTGAACCCAGTTGAGAAAAGATTAAATCTTTTTATTTAGATTTAATGAAGTGTACCAATTAAATAATATTTAATCGGGATTGAATTGATAGTGATTTTTGGGTTTATCGTAAACAGTGTTTTAAATAACACTCGTTCTTTAACCCGATAATTAATGAATGTGATTTTGGGTTTATCGTGAACCGTGTTTTAAATGACACTGATTCTTTAACCCAGTTAACGATTAAAACTAAGTGGAGTTTTAATGAATCTTTAATTAGATTGAAATGATCGAAAATGGAGTATCACCAGTTTTGCTCCAGGCGATAGTTAAATCTTTAATTAGATTTGAACGTGAAATGGTAATTGAATTTACCGATAACACCGTGGTGTTAGATATGAAGTACTACCAGTTTTACTTCATGGGATGAATAGGTTGGGATTGGGAAATTAAAACCAATGATTACTTCGGTAAGGTTCGTTAATCCCGACTAGTTTGAATTGATATTCAAAAATAGATTAAAGAATAAATTCAAGAAATTTATCTTGGATAAAATTAATGGGAACTTTTCCCTATGAATGTGAAATTTAGAAACTAACTGTCGGTTAGCTAAGCAGAATGGTTTCCTGGATATTGATCTGATGTTGGTTTCGGCCTTCGGGGTTAATATTTGGGGAATTATTCTCTTGATTAATTTACGGTTAGTGACTAATGAATTGGAATGAGGCGTATGTTGTGTTTGTGTAACACTTATTTAAAATATACGCGAGTTATTTGGAAAGACCGGGTTTATCCCATTCTGAATAACTGATACGACGATAAGTCGAAGATGAAGACGGTGGTCGAAGACCAGAAGTCTTCACGTCGTTTGGATAATTACTGATGATCTTGATTGGACTGTACACCCAAGAAGATGGAAACAGTTAGTGATCGTCCAGACGTACTTGGAGATCGATGGATATGCGGGGTACTAGGTGCCTCCGGTTTCGTTCAGCCCCAGAACGGACTTGTAAATGGACTGTGTGTCTGACATTGGATTTTAGTCCGTGTGATTGATCTCTATTAAATATATATCTGTTTGGCGGCGGAGAATTTATTCTCTTGCTTAACGCCCTTCTCTGAGACGTACGAGCTCAGGGGTTATATGTTGATGGATATCAAACGCATGGAGTGAATTGCCTGTGTGGCATGCCTAAGTGGCAAATGATCAAGGCTTCTGTTGAAAAGCAAAGTCTTGTGGTTGATGATCGAAGCACGGCCTTCGTGGCGTAGCTTTGTGTAACGTTTACTTCGCGAGTTTCACACCCGGTATGAACCAAAAATGGGAGAGGACATCAGGGAGGACTTGCGTTTCCTTCTAGCTAGAAGTGGCGTCAGTGGTTTTACACGCCCTGACGAGTTTGACTTATGTGGTTGTTGCTGTTGCGAGGCGCCTCGGATTGATCGGTCATTCTCGAACCGATGGAGTCATTTAGTTGGCTCATTTACGCCCCAAAGGGCGGGGAAACGTAGTGTTCAGGCATAATAATCCACATCGGTGGACCGGCCCTGACGATCTAAAGGGTTGATGCGTTCTGATCCTGAGACATGGGCTAGATTGTCTCGAATCGGTTGAGGACTATCTTTTGCCTCGGTTCATAGATGGAAACCCAATTTCCAAATACGTGATTCTGCGGTTTTATTTATAGAGCCTAGTATGGCGACATAGTGGGATGGGGCACTTATGCCGTCTATGATTGATACTTATGATTTGAAGTTGTTTTATACACTATACACTTATAATAGTATCAAACGATTTGTTTTAAACGTATCAAGCATTCTTTGGCTGTTATAAGGGAAAACCCTATCCTCGGCTGCGTTGCATTGTGTGATGGGACCTGGGTCTTATAACAGCTTCATTTTTCTTTATTTAGCATTGCGCTGTTGTTTTATGCACTGGTATTCTTGGGAGGAAACCCGTTCCGCGTTAGCGGCGTGGTCCCTTGATTTACCCAACTTTAAAAATAAAGATTAATAATTGTTTTAGTTCTCACACCAGTCCCATGACTGACCTGGAGTTTATTGTTTTTAACCTAAACTCTGGGTGCCCTTATTTTGACACGGGCAGCTAGTAGTTTTGGTTTTTGCAGATTTATATTCACAGGATCCTGGTTTACAGCTGGAACGATATCCGAAAAGCTTTGTATCCGTATATCTCTTTCTAGTTGTGTATTGTATTATTTTCTGCTGCTTTGTAATTTATTGTAATCTCTGATATTTCTGTGTAATATTTATTCATTAATACTCTGTATATTCTTGTAATCTGATGCATTGTTGTAATATACAATGAAATGTTCTTCTGTATGCGTTCTATTTTGTCGTGTTCTCAACGATAGGGCGTTTCGAACGGTCTGGGTCGGTTTAGCGACTGGGTCGGACCGAGCGAAATTCCTTGACGTCACAGTTGGTATCAGAGCTTTGGTTTACAGAGCTCGAGAACAAAACATATTAGAACCATACGAAAGAATTCATCAGATATTGGATTAGTAATATCCAACGAGGATGACTCGTTAGAGATGGGATCAGTAGTATCCCAGAACGAGTGTGAAGAGTATATTTTTGAAATGAAAACAATTTTTGTTTTTAGAATTTAAATCAATTATTCGTATTTGGTTATTTATTTATATTGATGTGGACAATCCAGTATATATAGATTTTGCGTATACGTCTGATCCGCGTGTATTCAAAATTTTAATATATTGGATAGATATAGCATCGCACTCTAGTCGCCGAAGATGATATTGATGATAGCGATCGCATCGTCAACATTTATGTTCGAGTTTCGAAGGTGTGATTTTCTATATATTTCCATTAGACTGTTGTGAGAACCAAAACTAATATAGCTAGAATACATTGTTGTGATTTGGCATCAAAACATGATTTTCTTTATATATATCAAAATTATGAATTTGAGACTCTAATTCACTAATTGATTGATGTTTGTGTTGTTTGTTTATTTGGTTGATAATTTTTAGCCATTTAGCCTAATTGAATCACACATTGAATTGTATTGAAAATTGGTCGCATTTGCTTGCGTATACATATACTTACATTGAACAGGTCATAGCAAGGAGGCTAGAGCAGAGAATAAAATTTGTTTGCCCGACAAATAGGTACATGTTTACTACATAATTTACTGTTTTGTTTGGGTGATGATGATTTTATGAGCCTATTGGCTAGCCGCTTGGCTTTTTCTTTTTCTTTTTGAGATCTGAAGGACCGGGGAAGCTATTTGAAATTCCCCGATGCTCCCGGTGCAGGGGAGGTTATGGCGAAATTTTTCGGAAATTTAGGGTGTTAGCCAAATTTTTGAAAAATTTGAAAATTCTCAGAAACTGAAAAGTTGGAGAATGAAAGCCAGATCGAACGTAGAGTTGATTAATCAAACCACTTTCGACTTTGTTCCTTTTCGGGGACGAAAAGTTTTAAGTGGGGGAGATAATACCACGTTGAGACGACCCGAAATCCCGTTCTCACGGAAACAAGGGTTATCTTTGGAATATAACACAGAAACAGATAATAGCAGAACAGAATTAAATAAATACACCAGATAATGAACAACAGAATATACTGGATAAAAGTAATCATCAGAGTTACACAGTATACAAGATCTTACTTAGTACAAATACAGTTCAGCTATACATAAATGTCTACAGCGGAAATAAACAAAATATGTACAATAGGAGCTGAACAGCATAAAAAGAAATAATGATAGAATCCATCTTCAGCTCCAGCCATCCAGAAAAAGAACCAGCTAAACCTGAATACAAGGCTGCCCGTGTAGAAAAGGGGCACCCGAGTTTGAGAGTGAAACAAACTACGAGTCAGTCATGGGACTGGTATGAGAAATCCATTCAACACATATATAGTTTGGCTAATCACAGGACCACGCCACTTTCGTGGAACGGGTTTACTCCATTGGATTGCCAGTGCTTTAAAACCAATCTTTCTTTTAAACATCGCTATGCTTTTTATCAAAATGAAGCCGTTATAAGACTCAGTTCCCATCACACAATGCAACGCAAACCGGAGGATAGAGTTTTTACCTTATAACGGCCAAAATATGCTTGATACGAATAAAACAAAGGCATTTGATATTATTGCTAGTGTTTATATGTTTGAAAACAATTTCAAATCATAACTATCAATCATAGACGGCATTAATGCCCCATACCACTATGTCGCCATATATAGGTATACAATCAAAACCGCACGATGTCGTATTTGGAAATTGGATTTCCGTCATGAACCAAGGCAAAAATAGTCCTCTCCCATTATACAATCAAAACCGCACGATGTCGTATTTGGAAATTGGATTTCCGTCAGGGCTGGTAGGTCACTGACACCACCCTAGCTAGAAAGAAACGCAGGCCCTCCCTGATGTCCTCTCCCGTTTTAGGTTCATACCGGGGTGTGAGGCTCGCGAATTCACGTTATACACAAAGCTACGCCACACAGGCGGTGCTTTGATCATCACCACAGGACTTTGCTTTCAACAGAAGCCCTAATCACTGCATCTTAGCATGCCACACAGGCAATTCATGCCATGCGACTGATGTCCATCGATGTACAACCTCTGAGCTCGTGCGTCTCAGAGAAGGGCGTTAAGCAAAAGAATAAATTCTCCACCGCCAAACAGATGTATATTTAGCAGAAATCAATCAACACCGAATAAACTCCAATGTCAGACACACAGTCCATTTACAAGTCCGTTCTGGGTCTGAACGAAACCGGAGGCACTAAATACCTCGCAAACCCATCGATCGCCACGTACGTCTGAACGATCACCACTCATTATCCATATTTCGGGATGCCTCCCAATCAGGACCTCGGTTACCATCCAAACGAGGTGAAGATCTCAGGTCTTCGACCACCGTCTTCATCTTCGAATTTCAATCGTCGGTCAATTATTCGAAATGAGAATTAACTCGGCCTTTTCAAATAATTCACGCGTATTTAGAATTTCAAATCAATTTATTTCAATGGTTAAATCATTCAACAACACCAATTTTGTTCTTTAATGTAATTTTCACACCAAACACATTCAACCATCAAAAGCCACATAAATCGAGCAAATTCAGTTTATTTCTATTCCATATCGCTTATGATATTTTATAACTATTTATCGCTATTTTTATTTATTTTAAAAATAGCTAATTTATTCAAAACGACGCTTCGGGCCATAAAGCGGCCGTGGCGCTGTTTTTCTTCAGATTTGATTTACACATATCTGAAAATCTAACCTTTGGATCTTCACAAAATTTACATCATTAGAAAGGTCTTTTCAAAACGAATCCAACGGTTCCAGTTTCGGGAAAATCCGACGGTCGGATCTCCCGGTACAATCGTTTGAAATTTCGATTTCAAAATACGAACTGCAGCGTCGTTATTCGATTAAATATAATTATATTTAAATAAATATAATCGTTTCTGGCGCTGTTTTTCTTCAGATTTGAATTAAACATTCCAGACAATCCAACCGTTGGATTTTTACAAAGTTGGTGCCGTTGGGAAGATATTTCCAAGGCGAACCCGACGGTTGCGGTTTCGGGAAAATCCACTGGTCGGATTCCCCGTACTAGTTGTTTGAAATCATGGTTTCAAAATACGAACTGCACGGCTTCGTTTCGTTTTAATTTTATTTATATTTATATAAATATAGTTCATTCAATGATTTCCATATCGTTTTCACTTCAAATATTTTTCTAACGCCTTAAATTTTTGGAAAATTTCGCCATAACCTCCCCTGCACCGGGAGCATCGGGAAATCGCAAATAGCTTTCCCGGTCCTTCTAATCTCAAAAAGAAAAAGAAAAAGCCAAGCGGCTAGCCAACAGGCTCATAAAATCATCACCCAAACAAAACAGTAAATGTGTACCTATTTGTCGGGCACAAAATTTTATTCCTCTTCTCTAGCCCCTTTGCTATAACCTGTTCAATGAATATGTATGTACATATATACACAGTTCTTATCATTTATCATTTTCTATTCGACTTCATATTTGATTTCTATTTGGTTTAAAAACACCATTCATTCTAATGTTACATAAATAGGTGCAAATCATTTCATTAGCTAATTAATGAATATTTCAACTCATATATGTTTATTTTGAACAAGTGGCTATTTTTAACACTTCACATTTCAACGATTTATGCATACAATAAAAATGTGATTTTTATTGTAAAACAATTCATTTCAAAACACTATTTTTCTATATAGTTCATAAAGGTGATAAAAATAGGATTTTTATCATAAAACAATTTCTTTCAAAACGAGATTATTTTACACAGTTCATATAGTCGATAAAAGGTGATTTTTATTATCAAACAATTTATTTCAAAATATGAATACCATTCAACACATGAATTTCTAATCAACGAATGAATATCAATTCAACACATGAAGGTTTTCTATAGTTTTTATATATAGATAAAAATGTGATTTTTATTATCAAACGATTTATTTCAAAATATGAATACCATTCAACACATGAATTTCTAATCAACGAGTGAATATCAATTCAACACATGAAGGTTTTCTATTCAATGAATAAATATGGTTTAAGCAAATGAAAATAATTCAAACACTCGAATATTATTCAAAATTTCGACAGCATAACGGCAGGGTAGTTAAAACCGGGACCGTCCCTAGTACGGCTCCTCGCTCTACCTTAAAACCTCGCGGTTTTTGACAATGGGGATCATGCATCTAGTTCGCACGCAGGCAGCATGTATATATTTATTTCATTTCCACAAACTAATCCTATGTGGTTTCGACAAATATTTTCCAATCACAAACGGGTATTTTTCAACCACAATCAAATCAATATCAACCACAAACAATCCCAAACAACCATTCGCTATCAATCAATTTTCACAACAATTTCAACCAATATATATCGTCCATGGTTTGTGGACGAGGGGCGTAGATATATATATATATATATATATATATATATATATATATATATATATAGCAATTCACTTTCATTTCACACATATATATATATTTTTAAATCAGAAATCTCACCAATAGCTATCCAACTACGACTCTTCCTTAGAGAAATCTTCGCCAATCTCGCCTTTTGTCGCTTCGTTGCCCGTATTATCTACATATGTAAAAATCGAATTTTTACTATGTTTTTCAATATATAAAAATCGAATTTTGACTTCTCTATTCAATATATAAAAATCGAATTTTTACTATGCTATTCAATATATAAAAATCGAATTTCAATAATATAGATTCCGCCTTTTCAAAAAATAAAGATTATATTTTTTATATTCCTATGATGTAAAGATTATATTTTTTATTACTTTAAAAATATAAAAATCATATCTTACTTCTTCTACTTAATAAAAATTCCGTCTTTTCTATTTTAAAAATATGATCTTTTCTATTCTAAAAATCTGATCTTTTTTATTCTAAAGTCCTAATCTTTTTCCTATCCTAAAGTTTAAATCTTTTTCTATTCTAAAGTTTAAATCTTTTTCTATTTAAAATCTAAATCTTTTTCTTTTAAAAGTTCAAATCTTTTTCTTTAAAAAGATTAAACCTTTTTTTCTTTTTAAGTTTAAAATAAATCCAGTTTTAAACTCTTTCGAAAATCAGTATTCTTTTCAAAAGGTCAGTTTTAAATCCTAAAAAAAAAATCAGTATTCTAAATCCTTTTTTTTTATAAAATCGGTTTTATCCTAATTAAAAAATCAGTCTTACCCTAATAAAAAAATCAGTTTTACCCTAATAAAAAAATCAGTTTTACCCTAATTAAAAAAATCAGTTTTATCCTAATAAAAAAAAAATCAGTAAAAACAACTTACTTCAACTGCGAAGAAGGGGGGTTGCTTCGCGTTCACGGATCGAGGGAGGGGGGGTTTTCGCTGGTGGTGGCGGGGCTTGTAGAGGAGGGCGGTTTCTGTCTTAAAGGGCGTAGGGGGTATCGGGTTCGGAGGTAGGGCTTCGCGATTTAGGGGGAGGGGGTCGCCGAGGTTGGTGGTCGACGGCGCCTGAGGGAGCACGTCGGGCGGCGTGGAGGATGGGAGGGAGTTCGAGAGCAGTTCGGGTTTTTTTTTTCTTCTTTTCGAGCCTGATCGAATTGAATGAGGGAGAGAGAGAACTCAAAAGGGTGTGGGGGTTATTATATATATTTAATTATTTAAATTATCAAAAAGGTTGACTTTTTCGTTTGACCTCGAAACGAGAGCCAACGACTGTCGTCCCTAGCGTTTAACCCCCATTCCGAACACAATGGGATATGTATCGCAAGCTGATTTGATCGTTACAATCAGTTTCCGTTGAATTTACATTTAAATCACTATATTGAATTTTAAACGTACATTTCAAATTACCGGGGCCACATACTAACTAGAAAAATTCCAGAAAAATATTTTCTCGCTTCGTATTGACGATACGGTCCTAACAAAACTAGTTTCGTCGAATTCTGAGACCGTTTGAAAAATGGCCAATTTCCAGTCGATTAAAATCAACTGAAACCGGTCAAACGCGTTTTCCTTTGGCACGCTCACATATTGATTCGAAAAATTATGAAATTTGAAACCTAGCAATAACTTGACATCACGGATCCAACAAAAGTGGTTTCGTCGAAATCCGAGGTCGTATGCAAAATGTCCATTTATAAGGGCCTGAATTCCATAGCGACTATTCAGAATTTTCAACTGGGCATATCTTTTGATTCCCGCTATCAAATTTTGATTGGTCGGATTCGTTAGAAAGATATTACCAATTAGATCCTAATGTTTTTGGTTTCGCTAAAATCCGGATTGTCTTGCACCCGGTATATTCAATTGAAGTTTGAAATCGAATTATCGAACTACCGCGCCATTTTCAATTCTATAAATAATTATAATTAATTATATTCGTTTTCAAATGTCGATTCAAACTCAGTTTTCATCGCCATTATTTAAAATATTTATTTTAAATATTTAAAATCCATTATTTTAGCCAATTTAAAAATTTTAAATTGGTTCAGATTTTCTGGGTCGTTACAATCTCCCCCACTTAAAACTTTTCGTCCCCGAAAAGGAATAAAGTCGAAAGTGGTTTGATAAATTTACAGTCACCCAATTCAACAACCAATTTGTTTTTAATCTTCCAAAAATATACTAATTAATCTCTATACTCTTTTCAAAATCATTCAGCCTATATAATTAAAAGTGCACATCTATGAAAAGAAAATAACAATAGAGTAGAGAATTAAATGGTAATGCAAAGTAGGTTAAATGTACCTTGCACCGGAGTCAATCAGAGATATCTACCCGGCATCTAGGATAAGCTTTCTGAATGCTCTCCTCCGTTTCCCAAGTACAATCTCGCGGATCTCCACTCCATTGCACTTTGACTAAGCGAACCTTCTTGTTCCTCAGCTCCTTGGTTTCTTTGCCGATAATCTTTAGCGGCTCTCGCCTCACAGCTAATTCTGGAGTAATTTCAATATCCTGCTGAGCTGCTTCTTCCACGTTCAAGTCTGGATCATGAATGTGCTTTCGAAGTTGAGATATATGAAATACATCATGCACTCCAGGCAACCAGTCTGGCAATTTAACTTTATATGCGAGAGTCCCGATCTGTTCCAGAATAGGAAACGGACCAATGAATTTGGGTGCCAACTTTCCAGTTTTACCGAACCGGATGACTCCTCTCATCGGCGATACTTTCAAATATTTAATCCACATCGGTGGACCGGCCCTGACGATCCAAGGGTCACTCGAGCTCTGATACCACGTTGAGACGACCCGAAATCCCGTTCTCACGGAAACAAGGGTTATCTTTGGAATATAACACAGAAACAGATAATAGCAGAACAAAATTAAATAAATACACTAGATAATGAACAACAAAATATACTGGATAAAAGTAATCATCAGAGTTACACAGTATACAGAATCTTACTTAGTACAAATACAGTTCAGCTATACATAAATGTCTACAGCGGAAATAAACAAAATATGTACAATAGGAGCTGAACAGCATAAAAAGAAATAAATGATAGAATCCATCTTCAGCTCCAGCTATCCAGAAAGAGAACCAGCTAAACCTGAATACAAGGCTGCCCGTGTAGAAAAAGGGGCACCCGAGTTTGAAAGTGAAACAAACTACGAGTCAGTCATGGGACTGGTATGAGAAATCCACTCAACACATATATAATTGGCTAATCACAGGACCACGCCACTTTCGTGGAACGGGTTTACTCCATTGGATTGCCAGTGCTTTTAAAACAAATCTTTCTTTTAAACATCGCTATGCTTTTTATAAAAATGAATCCGTTATAAGACTCAGTTCCCATCACACAATGCAACGCAAACCGGAGGATAGAGTTTTACCTTATAACGGCCAAAATATGCTTGATACGAATAAAACAAAGGCATTTGATATTATTGCTAGTGTTTATATGTTTTGAAAACAATTTCAAATCATAACTATCAATCATAGACGACATGAGCGTCCCATGCCACTATGTCGCCAAATATATATATACAATCGAGATCGCACGATGTCGTATTTGGAAATTGGATTTCCGTCATGAACCAAGGCAAAAGATAGTCCTTACCGAATTCGAGACGCTCTAGCCCGCCCCTCAGGACCCAGACTCAGGTGGGCCCTTGGATCGTCAGGGCCGGTCCACCGATGTGGATTAAAATTCCTGAACACTGCGTTTCCCCACCCTTTGGGGTGTAAATGAGCCAACGAATGACTCCATCGGACCCGAATTGCCCGATCAAACCGAGGCGCCTCGCAACAGCAACAACCATATAGGTGAAAAGTATATAAATGTCAGGGCTGGTAGGTCACTGACACCACCCTAGCTAGAAAGAAACGCATGCCCTCCCTGAGGTCCTTCTCCCGTTTTAGGTTCATAACGGGGTGTGAGGCTCGCGAATTCACGTTATACACAAAGCTACGCCACACAGGCGGTGCTTTGATCATCACCACAAGACTTTGCTTTTCAACAGAAGCCCTGATCACTGCATCTTAGCATGCCACACAGGCAATTCATGCCATGCGACTGATGTCCATCGATATACAACCTTTGAGCTCGTGCATCTCAGAGAAGGGCGTTAAGCAAAAGAATAAATTCTCCGCCGCCAAACAGATGTATATTTAACAGAAATCAATCAACACAGAATAAATTCCAATGTCAGACACACAATCCATTTACAAGTCCGTTCTGGGTTTGAACGAAACCGGAGGCACTAAATACCTCGCAAACCCTTCGATCAACACGGACGTCTGGACGATCACCACTCATTATCCATATTTCGGGATGCCTCCCAATCAGGACCTCGGTTACCATCCAAACGAGGTGAAGATCTCCGGTCTTCGACCATCGTCTTCATCTTCAAATTTTCAATCGTCGGTCAATCATTTGAAATAAGAATTAACTCGGCCATTTCAAATAATTCACGTATATTTAGAATTTCAAATCAATTTATTTCAATGGTTAAATTATTCGACAACACCAACTTTGTTCTTTAATGTAATTTTTCACACCAAACACATTCAACCATCAAACACAACATAAATCGAGCAAATTCAGCTTATTTCCATTCCATATTGCTTATGATATTTTATAACGATTTATCGCTATTTTTATTTATTTTTAAAATAGCTAATATATTCAAAACGACGCTTCGGGCCATAAAGCGGCCGTGGCGCTGTTTTTCTTCAGATTTGATTTACACATATCTGAAAATCTAACCGTTGGATCTTCACAAAATTTACATCATTAGAAAGGTCTTTTCAAAACGGATCCAACGGTTCCAGTTTCGGGAAAATCCGACGGTCGGATCTCCCGGTACAATCGTTTGAAGTTTCGATTTCAAAATACGAACTACAGCGTCGTTATTCGATTAAATATATAATTATATTTATATATATATAAATATAATCGCTTCTGGCGCTGTTTTTCATCAGTTTTGATTTAAACATTCCAGACAATCCAACCGTTGGATTTTTACAAGGTTGATGCCGTTGGAAAGATTATTCCAAGGCGAACCCGACGGTTGAGGTTTCGGGAAAATACAATGGTCGGATTTCCCGTACTAGTCGTTTGAAATCACGGTTTCAAAATACGAACTGCACGGCTTCGTTTCGTTTTAATTTTATTTATATTTATATATTTACCTAAATATAGTTCATTCAATGATTTCAATATCGTTTTCACTTCAAATATTTTTCTAACACCTTAAAATTTTGGAAAATTTCGCCATAACCTCCCCTGCACCGGGAGCATCGGGAAATCGCAAATAGCTTTTCCCGGTCCTTCTAATCTCAAAAAGAAAAAGAAAAAGCCAAGCGGCTAGCCAACAGGCTCATAAAATCATCACCCAAACAAAGCAGTAAATGTGTACCTATTTGTCGGGCACAAAATTTTATTCCTCTTCTCTAGCCCCTTTGTTATAACCTGTTCAATGAATATGTATATACATATATACACAGTTCTTATCATTTATCATTTTCTATTCGACTTCATATTTGATTTCTATTTGGTTTAAAAACACCATTCATTCTAATGTTACATAAATAGGTGCAAATCATTTCATTAGCTAATTAATGAATATTTCAACTCATATATGTTTATTTTGAACAAGTGGCTATTTCTAACACTTCACATTTCAACGATTTATGCATACAATAAAAATGTGATTTTTATTATCAAACAATTTATTTCAAAATATGAATACCATTCAACACATGAATTTCTAATCAACGAATGAATATCAATTCAACACATGAATGTTTTCTATAGCTTTTATATATAGATAAAAATGTGATTTTTATTATCAAACAATTTATTTCAAAATATGAATACCATTCAACACATGAATTTCTAATCAACGAATGAATATCAATTCAACACATGAATGTTTTCTATAGTTTTTATATATAGATAAAAATGTGATTTTTATCGTCAAACAATTTATTTCAAAATATGAATACCATTCAACACATGAATTTCTAATCAACGAATGAATATCAATTCAACACATGAATGTTTTCTATAGTTTTTATATATAGATAAAAATGTGATTTTTATCGTCAAACAATTTATTTCAAAATATGAATACCATTCAACACATGAATTTCTAATCAACGAATGAATATCAATTCAACACATGAATGTTTTCTATTCAATGAATAAATATAGTTTAAGCATATGAAAATAATTCAAACACACGAATATTATTCAAAATTTTGGCAGCATAACGGCAGGGTAGTTAAAACCGGGACCGTCCCTAGTACGGCTCCTCGCTCTACCTTAAAACCTTGCGGTTTTTGACAATGGGGATCATGCATCTAGTTCGCATGCAGGCGGCATGTATATATTTATTACATTTCCACAAACTAATCCTATGTGGTTTCAACCAAATATTTCTCAACCACAAACGGGTATTTTTCAACCACAATCAAATCAATATCAATCACAAACAATCCCAAACAATCATTCGCTATCAATCAATTTTCACAACAATTCCAACCAATAAATATCGTCCATGGTTTGTGGACGAGGGGCGTATATATATATATATTTATATATAGCAATTCACTTTTATTTTCACACATATGTATATATTTTTAAATCAGAAATCTCACCAATAGCTATCCAATAACACGATTCTTCCTTTATAGAAATGTTCGTCAATCTCGCCCTTTGTCGCTTTCGTTGCCCGTATTCTCTACATATGTAAAAATCGAATTTTTTCTATGTTATTCAATATATAAAAATCGAATTTCAAAAATATAGATTCCGCCTTTTCAAAAATAAAGATTATATTTTTAATATTCCTATGATGTAAAGATTATATTTTTATTACTTTAAAAATATAAAAATCATATCTTACTTCTTCTACTTAATAAAAATTCCGTCTTTTCTATTCTAAAAATATGATCTTTTCTATTCTAAAAAATCTGATCTTTTTCTATCTAAAGTTTAAACCTTTTTCCTTTTAAAGTTTAAATCTTTTTAAAATCAGTTTAAAAATCCTTTTGAAATTCTTTTGAAAATCAGTTTTTAAATTCTTTTTAAAAAAAATCAGTTTTTCCTTTTTCAAGAAAATCAGTTTTATTTCGAAGTTCAACATATAAAAATCAAATTTTATATATTGAATAGCAAAGTAAAAATTCGATTTTTATATATTGAATAGCGTAGTGAAAATTCGATTTTTACATATGTAGTGGCTATGGGCAACGAAGATGACGAAGATGCGATAGCAATGAAGATTTCTATCAATGAAGTGCCGTGGAGCTAGGATAGCTATTGGTGAGAATTTCTCACCTTTCAATTTCTTTTTCTAGTTATATATATATATACTAGGATGCAGACGGTGCTTAGTATCACCCGACACAATCGTCCACAGACCATGGACTTGTTTGTTTGATTGCAAAAATTAGTTAGATTATTTGATTGAAATTGAATTGTGTGGTGAAATAAATTGATTTGATGGTGTGTGAATGGCGTGGGCCTTCACTAGACCGGGGATAAGGCTAGGCCTTGTCCCGTTTCTAGTATCGTGCCGTTATGCCGCCGAAATTTTCTAAAATATGTTAGAAAAATAAAAATATCATTTTATTTAAAGAATGAACTGAATAGAAATTCATATGTTGGAATAAAATGTTTTATCGTTAAAAATATAATTTTTAACGTGAATGTGAATAAATAAATATTCATTTGCAAACCAGACGGTTTGTTTATGTACACCTATTTGAAGGACATTGATTGGGACGATAAATTTTACACATCGCCCAACTGCACGAATAAAATATTTGTTTGATTGTTTGAAACCCCACACGGGTGTTGGGATGAAATTTGAAGTTCACTCATCCTGATTTATTAAATATGTCGATCGATTGATTGACAGGCTGTTATAAGCGTTAGATATCTATATTTGATGCTTATACAGTGTAGTGCACTTTGGTTGATGGTTGATTATTTGTCGTTGCTATTATATACATGTGTTGTATGAAAATCCATATAATTAACATTATTTGGTGATTGATTGGGCCTCATTCCAATTTAGAAAATAAAGAATATTATAACATAAAGGTTCACGTGTGGACAGTACTCATCCATTGAGATTGGTCATGTGTTGAACGAAATATTCTGATAATAACAACTATTTTGAAAAAGAAATATTTGAAATAGAATATTTGAAAATAGAAATTTAGGAAGCCGTGTTGATTAGATTGACGCCATTTTGACGTGAACGATATATATATTGAATTGAAAACGATTTCGAAATGAATTGAATTGAAAACGATTTCGAAATGAATTGAATTGAAAACGATTTCGAAATGAATTGAATTGAAAACGATTTCGAAATGAATTGAATTGAAAACGATTTCGAAATGAATTGAATTGAAAACGATTTCGAAATGAATTGAATTGAAAACGATTTCGAAATGAATTGAATTGAAAACGAATTCAAATTGAAATGAAAGCGAATTGAAATGAATTCAAATTGAATTGAAATTTGAATTGAATAGAAATGAATATTAAAACGAATTTATAAAGAAGAATTCAATTTTGATTTGAATTGAAAAAGGAAGTTGAAATTGCTTTTGAAACGAATTTAAAACTATTTATATAATTCGTTTTAAATAGAAATCGACGAAATATATATTATATATATTATATATAATATAATGGCCTGAATAGAACGCGCCGCGCCGCGGTAGTTCGCGAATTTCGACCATTTATTTCAAACGGACATTACGGGAGATCCGACCGTCGGATTCTCCTAAAACCGGAACCGTTGGGTTCGTATCGAAAAGAGCTTTCTAATGAATGTTAGAAATTAAAAATCTAACGGTTGGATTTGGAGATACGTCCAAATCAAATTCGAAAAAGGTCGCTGTAAGTGCAGTTCGATGACCGTTGATGGAAATCGGCTGTACAGGCCTTGATAAAATTATTAAAAATAGTAATAATTTGTGCAAAATCATAAGAAATGATTTGTGAAGATTTGGGATGAAAAACTCCATATTTGAAAAGATAAAAATAGATTTTTATCGAAATGAACTAGTTTTGAACTAGAATTATAATTTTATTTATTTTTAAATAAATAAATTGAATTGAAAAGGGTTTTAAAAATAACCAGAATTTCCAATGATTGCATTGGAGTGGATTTGAATCGAAATTATCTTCGGAATATTTCGATGTTGGAATTCGTGATTATACGGATGTTGTTATGGAAATTTGAAAGATATATATTTATATCGTTATGTCCAATACGACATTTGTTAATCGTAGAATTTGATATGGAATATAAGCCGATATATTTTCTATTCAGGGCCTTGTATTGAATATCAAATATGATTTGGGTTTGTCGTGAATGGTGTCTTCATTAACACCGTTCTTGAACCCAGTTAAAGATTAAAACTAAGTGGAGTTTTAATGAATCTTTAATTAGATTGGAAAGATCGAAAATGGAGTACCACCAGTTTTGCTCCAAGCGATAGTTAAATCTTTAATTAGATTTGAACGTGAAATGGTAATTGAATTTACCGATAACACTGTGGTGTTAGATATGAAGTATTACCAGTTTTACTTCATGTGATTAATAGGTTGGGATTGGGAAATTTAAACAAATGATTACTTCGGTAAGTTTCGTTAATCCCGACTAGTTGAATCGAAATTCAAAAGAAGATTTGAGAATAAATTTTAATGATTTATCTTGGATAAAATTAATGGGAACCTTTCCCTATGAATGTGAAATTCAGAAACTAACTGTCGGTTAGCCAAGCAGAATGGTTTTCTGGATATTGATCTGATGTTGGTTTCGGCCTTCGGGGTTAATATTTTGGGAATTATTCTCTTGATTAATTTACGGTTCGTGACTAATGAATTGGAATGAGGCGTATGTTGTGTTTGTGTAACACTTATGTAAAATATACGCGAGTTATTCGAAAAGACCGGGTTTATCCCATTCTGAATAACTGATACGACGATAAGTCGAAGATGAAGACGATGGTCGAAGACCGGAGGTTTTCACGTCGTTTGGGTGATTACTGATGATCTTGATTGGGCTGTACACCCAAGAAGATGGAAACAGTTAGTGATCGTCCAGACGTACTTGGAGATCGATGGATATGCGGGGTACTAGGTGCCTCCGGTTTCGTTCAGACCCAGAACGGACTTGTAAATGGACTGTGTGTCTGACATTGGATTTTAGTCCGTGTGATTGATCTCTATTAAATATATATCTGTTTGGCGGCGGAGAATTTATTCTCTTGCTTAACGCCCTTCTCTGAGACGTACGAGCTCAGGGGTTATATATTGATGGATATCAAACGCATGGAGTGAATTGCCTATGTGGCATGCCTAAGTGGCAATTGATCGAGGCTTCTGTTGAAAAGCAAAGTCTTGTGGTGATGATCAAAGCAAGGCCTTTGTGGCGTAGCTTTGTGTAACGTTTACTTCGCGTGTTTCACACCCGGTATGAACCAAAAACGGGAGACGGACCTCAGGGAGGGCATGTGTTTCCTTCTAGCTAAAAAGTGGCGTCAGTGGTTTTACACGCCCTGACGAGTTGACTTATGTGGTTGTTGCTGTTGCGAGGCGCCTCGGTTTGATCGGACGATCTGGGTCCGATGGAGTCATTTAGTTGGCTCACCTACGCCCCAAAGGGCGGGGAAACGCATGTTCAGGCATTTTAATCCACATCGGTGGACCGGCCCTGACGATCCAAGGGCCCACCTGAGTCTGGGTCCTGAGGGGCGGGCTAGAGCGTCTCGAATCGGTTGAGGACTATCTTTTGCCTCGGTTCATAGACGGAAATCCAATTTCCAAATACATGACATTTGCGGTTTTATTTGTAAACCTATATATGGCGACATAGTGGCATGGGACGCTCATGTCTCCTATGATTGATACTTATGATTTGAAGTTGTTTTATACACTATGCACTTATAATAGTATCAAATGATTTGTTTTAAACGTATCAAGCATTCTTTGGCTGTTATAAGGGAAAACCCTATCCCCCGGCTTGCGTTGCATTGTGTGATAGGACCTGGGTCTTATAACAGCTTCATTTTTCTTTATTTAGCATTGCGCTGTTTGTTTTATGCACTGGTATTCTTGGGAGGAAACCCGTTCCGTGTTATACGGCGTGGTCCCTTGATTCACCTAATGATTTAAAATAAAGATTAATAACTGTTTTAGTTCTCACACCAGTCACATGACTGACCTGGAGTTTATTGTTTTGACCTAAACTCTGGGTGCCCCTATTTTGACACGGGCAGCTAGTAGTTTTGGTTTTGCAGATTTATATTCACAGGATCCTGGTTTACAGCTAGAACGATATCCGGAAAGCTTTGTATCCGTATATCTCCTTCTAGTTGTGTATTGTATTATTTTCCGCTGCTATGTAATTTATTTAAATCTCTGATATTTCTGTGTAATATTTATTCATTTATACTCTGTATATTCTTGTATTCTGATGCATTGTTGTAATAAACAATGAAATGTTCTTCTGTATGCGTTCTATCTTGTCGTGTTCTCAATGATAGGGCGTTTCGAACGGTCTGGGTCGGTTTAGCGACTGGTTCGGACCGAGCGAAATTCCTTGTCGTCACAGTTGGTATCAGAGCGGAAGCGTGGTGGGCCCATAACCCACAGGTCCCAGGATCGAAACCTGGCTCTGATACCACGTTGAGACGACCCGAAATCCCGTTCTGACGGAAACAAGGGTTATCTTTGGAATATAACACAGAAACAGATAATAGTAGAACAAAATTAAATAAATACACCAGATAATGAACAACAAAATATACTGGATAAAAGTAATCATCAGAGTTACACAGTATACAGGATCTTACTTAGTACAAATACAGTTCAGCTATACATGAATGTCTACAGCGGAAATAAACAAAATATGTACAATAGGAGCTGAACAGCATAAAAAGAGATAAATGATAGAATCCATCTTCAGCTCCAGCTATCCAGAAAGAAGAACCAGCTAAACCTGAATACAAGGCTGCCCGTGTAGAAAAAGGGGCACCCGAGTTTGAAAGTGAAACAAACTACGAGTCAGTCATGGGACTGGTATGAGAAATCCACTCAACACATATATAATTGGCCAATCACAGGACCACGCCACTTTCGTGGAACGGGTTTACTCCATTGGATTGCCAGTGCTTTAAAACAAATCTTTCTTTTAAACATCGCTATGCTTTTTATAAAAATGAAGCCGTTATAAGACTCAGTTCCCATCACACAATGCAACGCAAACCGGAGGATAGAGTTTTTACCTTATAACGGCCAAAATATGCTTGATACGAATAAAACAAAGGCATTTGATATTATTGCTAGTGTTTATATGTTTTGAAAACAATTTCAAATCATAACGATCAATCATAGACGACATGAGCGTCCCATGCCACTATGTCGCCAAATATATATACAATCGAAACCGCACGATCACGTATCTGGAAATTGGATTTCCGTCATGAACCGAGGCAAAAGATAGTCCTCACCGAATTCGAGACTGCCTAGCCCGAGTCTCAGGATCAGAGCTCGAGTGACCCTTGGATCGTCAGGGCCGGTCCACCGATGTGGATTAAAATTCCTGAACAATGCGTTTCCCCGCCCTTTGGGGCGTAAACGAGCCAACGAATGACTCCATCGGACCCGGATCGTCCGATCAAACTGAGGCGCCTCACAACAGCAACAACCACTTAGGTGAAAAGTATATAAATGTCAGGGCTGGTAGGTCACTGACACCACCTTAGCTAGGAAGAAACGCATGTCCTCCCTGAGGTCCTTCCTCCCGTTTCTGGTTCATACCGGGGTGTGAGGCTCGCGATTTCACGTTATATACAAAGCTATGCCACACAGGCGGTGCTTTGATCATCACCACAAGACTTTGCTTTTCAACAGAAGCCCTGATCACTGCATCTTAGCATGCCACACAGGCAGTTCATGCCATGCGACTAATGTCCATCGATATACAACCTCTGAGCTCGTGCGTCCCAGAGAAGGGCGTTAAGCAAAAGAATAAATTCTCCGCCGCCAAACAGATGTATATTTAACAGAAATCAATCAACACAGAATAAACTCCAATGTCAGACACACAGTCCATTTACAAGTCCGTTCTGGGTCTGAACGAAACCGGAGGCACTAAATACCTCGCAAACCCTTCGATCAACACGGACGTCTGGACGATCACCACTCATTATCCATATTTCGGGATGCCTCCCAATCAGGACCTCGGTTACCATCCAAACAAGGTGAAGATCTCCGGTCTTCGACCATCGTCTTCATCTTCAAATTTTCAATCGTCGGTCAATCATTTGAAATAAGAATTAACTCGGCCATTTCAAATAATTCACGTATATTTAGAATTTCAAATCAATTTATTTCAATGGTTAAATTATTCGACAACACCAACTTTGTTCTTTAATGTAATTTTTCACACCAAACACATTCAACCATCAAACACAACATAAATCGAGCAAATTCAGCTTATTTCCATTCCATATTGCTTATGATATTTTATAACGATTTATCGCTATTTTTATTTATTTTTAAAATAGCTAATATATTCAAAACGACGCTTCGGGCCATAAAGCGGCCGTGGCGCTGTTTTTCTTCAGATTTGATTTAAACATTCCAGACAATCCAACCGTTGGATTTTTACAAGGTTGATGCCGTTGGAAAGATTATTCCAAGGCGAACCCGACGGTTGAGGTTTCGGGAAAATCCAATGGTCGGATTTCCCGCACTAGTCGTTTGAAATCACGGTTTCAAAATACGAACTGCACGGCCTCGTTTCGTTTTAATTTTATTTATATTTATATATTTATATAAATATAGTTCATTCAATGATTTCCATATCGTTTTCACTTCAAATATTTTTCTAACACCTTAAAATTTTGGAAAATTTCGCCATAACCTCCCCTGCACCGGGAGCATCGGGAAATCGCAAATAGCTTTCCCGGTCCTTCTAATCTCAAAAAGAAAAAGAAAAAGCCAAGCGGCTAGCCAACAGGCTCATAAAATCATCACCCAAACAAAGCAGTAAATGTGTACCTATTTGTCGGGCACAAAATTTTATTCCTCTTCTCTAGCCCCTTTGCTATAACCTGTTCAATAAATATGCATGCACATATATATACAGTTCTTATCATTTATCATTTTCTATTCAACTTCATATTTGATTTCTGTTTGGTTTAAAAACACCATTCATTCTAATGTTACATAAATAGGTGCAAATCATTTCATTAGCTAATTAATGAATATTTCAACTCATATATGTTTATTTTGAACAAGTGGCTATTTTTAACACTTCACATTTCAACGATTTATGCATACAATAAAAACGTGATTTTTATTGTAAAACAATTCATTTCAAAACACTATTCTTCTATATAGTTCAAGTTGGTGATAAAAATGGGATTTTTATTATCGAACAATTTATTTCAAAATATGAATACCATTCAACACATTAATTTCTAATCAACGAATGAATATCAATTCAACACATGAATATTTTCTATAGTTTTTATATATAGATAAAAATGTGATTTTTATTATCGAACAATTTATTTCAAAATATGAATACCATTCAACACATGAATTTCTAATCAACGAATGAATATCAATTCAACACATGAATGTTTTCTATAGTTTCTATATATAGGTAAAAGGTGATTTTTATATTTTAAAACGCGAATACCATTCAACACATGAATTTCTAATCAACGAATGAATATCAATTCAACACATGAAGGTTTTCTATTCAATGAATAAATATAGTTTAAGCATATGAAAATAATTCAAACACACGAATATTATTCAAAATTTCGGCAGCATAACGGCAGGGTAGTTAAACCAGGACCGTCCCTAGTACGGCTCCTCGCTCTACCTTAAAACCTCGCGGTTTTTGACAATGGGGATCATGCATCTAGTTCGCACGCAGGCGGCATGTATATATTTATTTCATTTCCACAAACTAATCCTATGTGGTTTCAACCAAATATTTCTCAACCACAAACGGGTATTTTTCAACCACAATCAAATCAATATCAATCACAAACAATCCCAAACAATCATTCGCTATCAATCAATTTTCACAACAATTCCAACCAATAAATATCGTCCATGGTTTGTGGACGAGGGGCGTATATATATATATATATATATATATATATATATATATATTTATATATATAGCAATTCACTTTTATTTTCACACATATGTATATATTTTTAAATCAGAAATCTCACCAATAGCTATTTCAATAACACGACTCTTCCTTTATAGAAATCTTCGCCAATCTCGCCTTTCGTCGCTTCGTTGCCCGTTTTCTCTACATATGTAAAAATCGAATTTTTCCTATGTTATTCAATATATAAAAACTGCATTTCAAAAATATACATTCCGCCTTTTCAAAAATAAAGATTATATTTTTAATATTTCTATGATGTAAAAATTATATTTTTATTGCTTTAAAAATATAAATTTTCATATCTTACTTCTTTTACCTAATAAAAATTCCGTCTTTTCTATTTTAAAAATATGATCTTTTCCATTCTAAAAATCTGATCTTTTCTATTTTAAAGTTCAAACCTTTTCTATTTTAAAGCTCAAACCTTTTTTCTTTTTAAAATTCGAATCTTTTTTCTTTTTAAAGTTCTAATCTTTTTTCTTTTTAAAGTTTAAATTAAAAATCCAATTTATAACCTGCTCAAAATCAGTTTTTAAACTTCTTAAAAATCAGTTTTATACCTTTATAAAATCAGTTTTTAAACTTCTTAAAAATCAGTTTTATACCTTTATAAAATCAGTTTTTAAACCATTTTAAAAATCTGTTTTTAAATCCTTTATAAAATCAGCTTTAAACCATTTTAAAAATCTGTTTTATACCTTTATAAAATCTGTTTTAAAACCTTTCAGAAATCTGTTTTAAAACTTCAGAAATCTGTTTTAAATTCAGAAATCTGTTTTAAAACCTTTCTTAAAATCAGTTTTAAATTCTTTTTTTAAAATCAGTTTTAAATTCCCCTTTTTTTTAAAAAAAAAAATCAGTTTTAAATTCTTTTTGAAAATCAGTTTTAAATCCGTTTTAAACATCAGTTTTTAAATTCTTTAAAAAATCTGTTTTGAATCTTTCTCAAAACCAGTTTTGAATCTTTCTCAAAATCCGAATTTACAGAATAAAAATAAAAATAAAAATAAATAAAATATTCACCGTAATCTGCGAAGGGGGGGGCTGCTGCTGCTCTTGGCGGCGTCGGGGAGGCGTCGCAATGCTTCAGGGAGGGCGGCGGCTTCAGCGTCTCGAACGGGGGGGCTCGTCTTCGTCGGAGCTGGCTTCGAGGTGGGCGGATGCTTCAGCGCCTCGAACTGGGAAGGCGGCTCGTCTTCGTCAGCGGCGTTCGCTTGAGGGGGGGGGCGGCTGCTCGATAGGCTTAGGTTTTTTTTTTCTTGTTTTCTGATTAATGAATCGGGGGGCGGGGGGGCAGAAAGGGAGATAAAGGGAGGGAGGGAAATATATAATATATTTTTTATTTAATTTATTAATTAATTTAATTGCATAAAGTTGACTTTTACCCACGACCTCGAAACGAGGCCCACCGCCTGTCGTCCATAGCGTTTTACCCCCATTCCGAACACAATGGGATACGTATCGTAAGCTGATTCGATCGTTACAGTCAGTTTCCTTTTGAATTTTCATTTAAATTACTATATTGAATTTTAAACGCACATTTCAAACTACCGGGGTCACATACTAACAAGAAAAATTCCAGAAAAATATTTTCTAGCTTCGTATTGACGATACGGTCCTAACAAAACTAGTTTCGTCAAATTCTGAGACCGTTTGAAAAATGGCCAATTTCCAGTCGATTAAAATCAACTAGAACTGGTCATTCGCGTTTTCCTTTGCCACGCTCACATATTGATTCGAAAAATTATGAAATTTGAAACCTAACAATAACTTGAAACTGCGGATCCAACAAAAGTGGTTTCGTCGAAATCCGAGGTCGTTTGCAAAATGTCCATTTTTAAGGGCCTGAATTCCATAGCGATTATTCAGAATTTTCAACTAGACATATCCTTTGATTCCCGCTATCAAATTTCGATTTGTCAGATTCGTTGGAAAGATATTATCAATTAGATTCCATTATTTTTGGTTTCACTAAAATCCGGATTGTTTTGCACCCGGTATATTCAATTGAAGTTTGAAATCGAATTATCGAACTACCGCGCCATTTTCAATTCTATATATAATTATAATTAATTATATTCGTTTTCAAATGTCGATTCAAACTCAGTTTTCATCGCCATTATTTAAAATATTTATTTTAAATATTTAAAATCCATTATTTTAGCCAATTTAAAAAATTTAAATTGGTTCAGATTTTCTGGGTCGTTACAATCTCCCCCACTTAAAACTTTTCGTCCCCGAAAAGGAATAAATTCGAAAGTGGTTTGATAAATCTATAATCATACAACACAACCAACCAATTTGTGTCTATCAAGGTGTAATTTCATTCTGCTTTACTCATACTAGGATATTACTGATCCTATCTTTATTGAGTTACCCGTCCTAGAACACTACTGGTTCTATTTCTGACGAGTTCGCTCACATGTTATATTCCAGAACTAAGCTTAACCAAAGCTCTGATACCACGTTGAGACGACCCGAAATCCCGTTCTGATACCAGGAATTTCGCTTATCCTGATTGGGACGATAAATTTTACACATCGCCCAACTGCACAAATAAAATCTATGTTTGATTGTTTGAAACCCCACACGGGTGTTGGGATGAAATTTGAAGTTCACTCATCCTGATTGATTAAATATGTCGATCGATTGATTGACAGGCTGTTATAAGCGTTAGATATCTATATTTGATGCTTATACAGTGTAGTGCACTTTGATTGATGGTTGATTATTTTGCAATGCTATTATATGTGTGTAATGTATGAAAATCCATACAATTAACATTATATGGTGATTGATTGGGCCTCATTCCAATTTAGAAAATAAAGAATAATATAAAATAAAGGTTCATGTGTTGACAGTACTCATCCATTGAGATTGGTCATATGTTGAACGAAATATTTTAGTAATAAAATCTACATCTTTATCAATATAAAATAAAGGTTCATGTGTTGACAGTACTCATCCATTGAGATTGGTCATGTGTTGAACGAAATATTTTGATAATAACAACTATTTTGAAAAAGAAATATTTGAAATAGAATATTTGGAAATATAAATATATGAAGCCGTGTTGATTAGATTGACGCCATTTTGACGTGAACGATATAAAACGATTTCGAAATGAATTGAATTGAAAACGATTTCGAAATGAATTGAATATAAAACGATTTCGAAATGAATTGAATTGAAAACGATTTCGAAATGAATTGAATATAAAACGATTTCGAAATGAATTGAATTGAAAACGATTTCGAAATGAATTGAATTGAAAACGATTTCGAAATGAATTGAATTGAAAACGATTTCGAAATGAATTGAATTGAAAACGATTTCGAAATGAATTGAATATAAAACGATTTCGAAATGAATTGAATTGAAAACGATTTCGAAATGAATTGAATATAAAACGATTTCGAAATGAATTGAATTGAAAACGATTTCGAAATGAATTGAAAACGAATTCAAATTGAATTGAAAGCAAATTGAAAGGAATTCAAATTGAATTGAAATTTGAATTGAATAGAAATGAATTTTAAAACGAATTTATAAAGAAGAATTCAATTTTGATTTGAATTGAAATGGAAGTTGAAATTGCTTTTGAAACGAATTTAAAAACTATTTATATAATTCGTTTTAAATAGAAATCGACGAAATATATATTATATATATTATATATATAATATAATGGCCTGAATAGAATGCGCCGCGCCGCGGCAGTTCGTAAATTTCGACCATTTATTTCAAACGGACATTACGGGAGATCCGACCGTCGGATTCTCCTAAAACCGGAACCGTTGGGTTCGTATCGAAAAGAGCTTTCTAACGAATATTAGAAATTAGAAATCTAACGGTTGGATTTGGAGATACGTCCAAATCAAATTCGAAAAAGGTCGCTGTAAGTGCAGTTCGATGGCCGTTGATGGAAATCGACTGTATAGGCCTTGATAAAATTATTAAAAATAATAATAATTTGTGTAAAATCATAAGAAATGATTTGTGAAGATTTGGGATGAAAAACTCCATATTTGAAAAGATAAAAATAGATTTTTATCGAAATGAACTAGTTTTGAACTAGAAATATAATTCTATTTATTTTTAAATAAATAAATTGAATTTGAAAAGGGTTTTAAAAATAACCAGAATTTCCAATGATTGCATTGGAGTGGATTTGAATCGAAATTGTCTTCGGAATATTTCGATGTTGGAATTCGTGATTATACATACGTTGTTATGGAAATTTGAAAGATATATATTTATATCTTTATTTCCAATACGACATTTGTTAATCGTAGAATTTGATATTGAATATAAGCCGATATATTTTCTATTCAGAGCCTTATATTGAATATCAAATGTGATTTGGGTTTGTCGTGAATGGTGTCTTCACTAACACTGTTCTTGAACCTAGTTGAGAAAAGATTAAATCTTTTTATTTAGATTTAATGAAGTGTACCAATTAAATAATATTTAATCGGGATTGAATTGATATTGATTTTTGGGTTTACCGTGAACAGTGTTTTAAATAACACTCGTTCTTTAACCCGATAATTAATGTATGTGATTTTGAGTTTATCGTGAACCGTGTTTTAAATGACACTGATTCTTTAACCCAGTTAACGATTAAAACTAAGTGGAGTTTTAATGAATCTTTAATTAGATTGAAATGATCGAAAATGGAGTATCACCAGTTTTGCTCCAGGCGATAGTTAAATCTTTAATTAGATTTGAACGTGAAATGGTAATTGAATTTACCGATAACACCGTGGTGTTAGATATGAAGTACTACCAGTTTTACTTCATGGGATGAATAGGTTGGGATTGGGAAATTAAAACCAATGATTACTTCGGTAAGGTTTGTTAATCCCGACTAGTTTGAATTGATATTCAAAAATAGATTAAAGAATAAATTCAAGAAATTTATCTTGGATAAAATTAATGGGAACTTTTCCCTATGAATGTGAAATTTAGAAACTAACTGTCGGTTATCTAAGCAGAATGGTTTCCTGGATATTGATCTGATGTTGGTTTCGACCTTCGGGGTTAATATTTGGGGAATTATTCTCTTGATTAATTTACGGTTAGTGACTAATGAATTGGAATGAGGCGTATGTTGTGTTTGTGTAACACTTATTTAAAATATACGCGAGTTATTTGGAAAGACCGGGTTTATCCCATTATGAATAACTGATACGACGATAAGTCGAAGATGAAGACGGTGGTCGAAGACCAGAAGTCTTCACGTCGTTTGGATAATTACTGATGATCTTGATTGGGCTGTACACCCAAGAAGACGGAAACAGTTAGTGATCGTCCAGACGTACTTGGAGATCGATGGATATGCGGGGTACTAGGTGCCTCCGGTTTCGTTCAGCCCCAGAACGGACTTGTAAATGGACTGTGTGTCTGACATTGGATTTTAGTCCGTGTGATTGATCTCTATTAAATATATATCTGTTTGGCGGCGGAGAATTTATTCTCTTGCTTAACGCCCTTCTCTGAGACGTACGAGCTCAGGGGTTATATGTTGATGGATATCAAATGCAAGGAGTGAATTGCCTGTGTGGCATGCCTAAGTGGCAAATGATCAAGGCTTCTGTTGAAAAGCAAAGTCTTGTGGTTGATGATCGAAGCACGGCCTTCGTGGCGTAGCTTTGTGTAACGTTTACTTCGCGAGTTTCACACCCGGTATGAACCAAAAACGGGAGAGGACATCAGGGAGGACTTGCGTTTCCTTCTAGCTAGAAGTGGCGTCAGTGGTTTTACACGCCCTGACGAGTTTGACTTATGTGGTTGTTGCTGTTGCGAGGCGCCTCGGATTGATCGGTCGTTCTCGAACCGATGGAGTCATTTAGTTGGCTCATTTACGCCCCAAAGGGCGGGGAAACGTAGTGTTCAGGCATAATAATCCGCATCGGTGGACCGGCCCTGACGATCTAAAGGGTTGATGCGTTCTGATCCTGAGACATGGGCTAGATTGTCTCGAATCGGTTGAGGACTATCTTTTGCCTCGGTTCATAGATGGAAACCCAATTTCCAAATACGTGATTCTGCGGTTTTATTTGTAGAGCCTAGTATGGCGACATAGTGGGATGGGGCACTTATGCCGTCTATGATTGATACTTATGATTTGAAGTTGTTTTATACACTATACACTTATAATAGTATCAAACGATTTGTTTTAAACGTATCAAGCATTCTTTGGCTGTTATAAGGGAAAACCCTATCCTCGGCTGCGTTGCATTGTGTGATGGGACCTGGTTCTTATAACAGCTTCATTTTTCTTTATTTAGCATTGCGCTGTTGTTTTATGCACTGGTATTCTTGGGAGGAAACCCGTTCCGCGTTAGCGGCGTGGTCCCTTGATTTACCCAACTTTAAAAATAAAGATTAATAATTGTTTTAGTTCTCACACCAGTCCCATGACTGACCTGGAGTTTATTGTTTTTAACCTAAACTCTGGGTGCCCTTATTTTGACACGGGCAGCTAGTAGTTTTGGTTTTTGCAGATTTATATTCACAGGATCCTGGTTTACAGTTGGAACGATATCCGGAAAGCTTTGTATCCGTATATCTCTTTCTAGTTGTGTATTGTATTATTTTCCGCTGCTTTGTAATTTATTGTAATCTCTGATATTTCTGTGTAATATTTATTCATTAATACTCTGTATATTCTTGTAATCTGATGCATTGTTGTAATATACAATGAAATGTTCTTCTGTATGCGTTCTATTTTGTCGTGTTCTCAACGATAGGGCGTTTCGAACGGTCTGGGTCGGTTTAGCGACTGGGTCGGACCGAGCGAAATTCCTTGACGTCACAGGTAATTAGCTATGGACGACAGCCGTTGGTCCGGTTTTGAGTTCGGATGCGAAAGCACATATTAGGAATTAAAATATTAATAAAATAATATATATAAACCCCCTTTTTGTACCTCCCCACGCCGCCGCCGCAAGCCCAACCACCCACCTCCGCCACTGCTCGCCACCACCCCCTTTTACACTGCAACCCCACAGCCAATCGACCGCGGATTTCAGCACCATCCGCAGCGCCTCTTCTCTCCAAACCCCGCTTCAAACCTGAAGTGAACCGCCGCCTTATGGTGGGCCCGACGAGGAAAGAGGATGGAGGAGCAAAGGTTCGGCTACTCCAGGAAGAAGGGCCGTGATTTTGCTAACGAGATTAGTGAGGTAATTAATTAACTTAATTAATTTAGTTTAGAAAAATGTTATGTTTTTATTTTATAAAAACAAGATTTTTATCAATAGAAAAATATGATTTTTATATATGTAATAAAATAAAAATATGATTTTTATAAATGTAGCAATATAAAAATATGATTTTTATATATGTAATGAAATAAAAATATAATTTTTACATATGTAAGCATCGTCATAGAAAAATATGATGTTTCATCATATAAAAGAAATATTTTTAGATTAGATAAAAATGGGATTTTATCGTATGTATGAAATAAATTTTAATTCTATAAAAAATATGATTTTCAGATTATACATGTGATGAACAAAATAGAAGTGATTGGGTTGATTCTCTAAAGCTCGAATTCGCGTTGCGCTAGCATTAAATAAAGCACGGCAGAGTGGAACACAAAGGTGAGAACTTCTCACTTTTAATTTTATTTCTAGTTAAAATATATACTAGGATGCAGACGGTGCTTACCAGCACTCGACACCCGTCGTCCACAGACCATGGACGACTTGTTTGTTTGTTTGATTGTGTTGTGAAAATTGGTTGTGTGATGTGGAATAGAATAAAATATTTTATAGTTAAAAATATAATTTTTAACGTGTCTATAAAATAAATATTTATAAACAAATCGGACGATTCGTTTATGTACACACATTTGACTGATATTGATTGGGACGATAAATTTTACACATCGCCCAACTACACAAACAAAATTCATTATTTGTTGATTGAAACCCCACACGGGTATTAGGATGATATATGACATACACTAGTCCCAATAATTAGTTGTATGTCGATCGATTGATTGACAGGCTGTGGTAAGTGTTAAATATTTATATTTGATGCTTATACAGTGTAGAATGCACTCTGGATGATGGTTGACTGCGTTTGATTGTTGTTGTATACATGTGTGTATGAAATCCATATAAATCACATTATATGGTAATTGACTGTGTCTGATTCCAGTTCAGAAAGAATGGATATTTTAAAATAACGAATATTTTAAAGTAATATTTAGTAAAAAGTCAAAATCTGATTTTGATGTCTGATTTGGGATGGACACGAATATATTTAAATATATAAATCCGTGTTGATTAGATTGACGCCATTTGAACGTGAACGATATTTATATCGATTTTATTCAGTTCTATAATGAATATCGAAAAGGAGTTGATTTAAAACTCTAATGTTTGGAAAATATTATCATTTATATATCGATGATATGGAATATTCAATTTTGATTCGAAATCGAATATGAAGTTGAAATCGTTTTGAAAACAAATTTAAAATGATTTATAAAATACGTTTTAAATGGAAATCGACGAAATATATATAATATATATATTATATATATAATGGCCTGAATAGAATGTGCTGCGCTGCAGCAGTTCGCGAATTTCGACCATTGACTTCAAACGGACATTACGGGAGATCCGACCATCGGATTCTCCTAAAGCCGGAACCATTGGGTTCGTATCGAAAAGAGGTCTCTAACGAATACTAGAGATTTGAAATCTAACGGTTGGATTTGGAACTATGTACAAATCAAATCTGGAAAAGGTCGTTGTAAGTGCAATTCGATGGCCGTTTATGGAAATCGACTGTACTGGCCTTGATAAAATTATTAAAAATATCGATAATTAGTGAAAAATCATAAGAAATGATTTGGAAATAATTGGGATGAAATATTCCATATTTGAAAAGATAAAAATAGATTTTTTTCGAAATGAACTAGTTTTGAATTAGAATAATAAATCCAATATTTTTAAAATAAATAAATTGGATTTGAAATGGTTTAAAAAATAACCAGGATTTCCAATATATGAATTAGAATGGGTTTGAATCAAAATTATGCTCGGAATATTTCGATATTGGATTTCGTGATTATACGGAGATTGTGGAGGAATTTGGAAGATATATATCGTTATTCCAATACGATATTTGTTGGTTTCAGAATTTGATATTGAATATAAGCCGATATATTTTCTATTCAGAACCTTGTATTTAATATCAAATTGGATTTTGGGTTCGTCGTGAATGGTATCTTTAATAATACTGTTCTTGAACCGAATGGACTTAAGAAAATCAGAAACTGACTGGAGATTAGTTAAGTTAAATGGTTTCCTGGGTATTGATCTGATGTTGGTTTCGGCTTTCAGGGTTAATACTTAGGGGATTGTTCTCTTACTAATTTACGGTTAGAGGCTGATGTGAATTGGGATTATTGTGAACTGTGTTTTTAACGACATTCGTTCTTTAACCCGATTTATAGTGAAATGTGATTTGGGATTTATAAACCTTTTTATTTAGATTTAACGGGAATTTTCCAAGGTAACGTTTTCCAATTTAATATATTAAATTGGAATTGAATGGAATTTGATTTGATAATAATCGAAGTGAACTTCTGTGGAGGAAGACTGTTAATACATATGGAATTTAAGAGGCGTTGCCTTTATTCCATTTATATTATTGGTCGGATATAGAAATTGATATCGATTATATATTGATTTTTTTTTTCCGTGAAGATTCCATAATTAATGGAATGTGATTTGGGTTGTCGTGAATGGTATCTTTAATAATACTATTCTTAGACCCAATGGAGTTATGAAAATCAGAAACTAAATGGAGGTTAGTTAAGTTGAATGGTTTTCTGGGTATTGATCTGATGATGGTTTCGGCCTTCGGGGTTAATACTTAGGGAATTGTTCACTTGTTAATTTACGGTTAAAGGCTGATGGAATAGAATGTGTTTTTGGGTTTATAGTGAACCGTGTTTTAAATGACATTGGTTCTTTATCCTAGTTAAAGACAGGATATGATTTCCTAAGTTAAACAATTGTTAATTTTGATTTTTGGGAATATTAAAACCAAGTGGAGTTTTAATGCATCTTTAATTAGATTGAATTGATATCCAAAGGAAAATTAAAGAATAAATTTAAAGAATTTATCTTTGATAACATTAATGGGAACCTTTCCCAAAGTATATGAATATTTGGATAAAGAAATTTTCTGGATTGGAATGAGGCATATGTTGTGTTTTTATAGCACTTGTTTATTACATACGCGAGTTATTCAGAAAGACCGGGTTTATCCCATTCTGAATAACTTATTCGACGATATGTCGAGGATGAAGATGGTGGTCGAAGACCGGAGGTCTTCACATCGTTTGGATGATTAATGATGTCTTGATTGGGCTGTACACCCAAGGCGAGGTAATAAGTGGTGATCGTCCAGACGTACTTGGAGATCGACGGATATGTGAGGGCCTTTCCCCTGTATTGGACATATGGGGGAGGAATAAGGTGCCTCCGGTTTCGTTCAGACCTAGAACGGACTTGTAAATGGATGTGTATCTGACATCGGGTTTCATTCTGTGTGATTGATAGACATTGGTTGCAAAGCATGAATTGCCTATGTGGCATGCTGAGATTCAAATGATTGAGGCTTCTGTTGAAAAGCAGAGTCTTGTGGTTGATGATCAAAGCACGGTTTTAGTACAGCGTAGCTTCGTGTATCGTTAATTCGCGAGCCTCACACCCCGGTGTGGACCAGAAACGGGAGAGGACTTCAGGGAGGACATGCGTTTCCTTCTAGCTAGGAGTGGTGTCAGCGTTTTGCACGCCCTGACATTTTACTTATGTGGATGATGGATAGCGAGACGCCTCGGTTATATCGGTCGATCCGGGACCGATGGAGTCATTTGGCTCATTGGCGCCCCATAGGGAGGGGAAACACAGTGTTCAGGCATTTTAATCCACATCGAGTGAACCGTCCCTGACGGTCCAAGGGACGATGCGTTCTGTTCCTGAGGGGTGGGCTAGAGCCTCTCGAAGTGGTAAGGATGATCCCTTGCCTTGGTTCACAGATGGAAAATCCAACTTCCAATACGTGACAATTGCGGTTTTGATTGTAGAGCCTAGTATTGGTGACATGATATATGGTACCCATGCCGTCTTGGATTGATACATTTATATTTGAAGTTGTTTTATACACTATGCACTTATAATAGTATCAAATGATTTGTTTTTAAATGTACCAAGCATGTTTGCCTATTATAAGGGAAAACCCTATCCTCCGGCTTGCGTTACATTGTGTGATGGGACCTGGGTCTTATAATAACTTCATTTTTCCAAAAAGGCATTGCGCTGCTTTGTTATATGCACTGGTATTCTTGGAAGGAAACCCGTTCCGTGTTATACGACGTGGTCTCTTGATATATCTGATTTTGAAGAAAGTTTTAAATACCTGTTTTAGTTCTCACACCAATCACGTGACTGACCTGGAGTTTATTGTTTTAACCTAAACTCTGGGTGCCCCTATTTTCCACACGGGCAGCTAGTAGTTTTGGTTTTGCTGATTTATATTCACAGGATCCTGGTTTACAGTTGGAATGATATTCGAAAAGCTCGGTATACGTATATTCCTTTCAGTTGTGTTTGTATTATTTTCCGCTACATTGTAATGTATTTAAATCTCCGATGTTTAGTAAATGTGTAATATTTATTTATACTCTGTATATTCTTGTATTCTGATGAAATTATTGTAATAAGCAATGAAATATTCTTCTGTTTGTGTTCTGATTTGTCGTGTTCTCAAAGTCAATCCGGGCTTTCCTTCACGGGGAAGTTTAGGTTGTTTCAGGGATATTTTATTTTCAATGTTTTCTACGTTCTTATATGACAAATAAAAAGGAAATGTTTCTATTTGCATACAATTAGTTCTATATAAAATGACAAATAAAAATGTAAATTTAATTGCATACAAATTTCTATCCTTATCATGACTAATAAAAATGTAAATTTATTTGCACACAAATTTCTACTCTTAACGTAATAAATAAAATGACTACTTTATTTGTTTACCAATTCAATGTTGAATGATGTTTTTATGTTATCGACAATTCAATTCATCATCACAAATAAAAATGATATTACTATGTTGTTGACAATTCTAGTTCAACATAAAAATGTTTTTATATGACAATTAAAGTTTAACATAAAAATGACATTTTTATGTAACAATTCTAGTTCAACATAAAATAATATTTTTATGTGACACAAATATAACTCAACAAAAGTGATATTTGTTTTGGCACAAATATTATTTAACAAAATTGATATTTGTTTTGACACAAATACGATTCAACAAAAATAATATTTGTTTTGACACAAATATTTTTTTAACAAAAATGATATTTGTTTTGACACAAATATTATTGACAAAAATATAATTTTAACACTTTCTATTTAACAAATATGAATATTTTGTTTTAACACTTCTCTATTTAACAAAAATGAATAATTTTGTTTTAACTCTTTTCTATATAACAAAAATGAATATTTTGTTTCACTACTATTCTATATAACAAAAAAAGAATATTTTGTTTCACTACCTTTCTATATAACAAAATGAACATTTTGTTTCACTACTTTTTCTATATAACAAAATGAACATTTTGTTTCACTACTTTTGTATATAACAAAAAAATGAATATTTTGTTTCACTAGACATTTTCTAATCAAAATGTTATTTTTATTTTACATGAATATAATTCACCAAATCGTCACAACCAACATCAATCAGTCAATCTCAATTTTATACGGTGCATGTATTTAATATTTCAATCGCAATCAATATAAATAGATATATATATATATACATATATTTCTATATATATATATATATATATATATTTTAATTTTAAATTGAGAAATCTCACATCGATTTTACTCCATCTAAAATTGTAGAAAGCTCCCAAATCTGTTTTGGTCAGTCCCATATTGTAGTGTTCTTCAAGGTAGTTCCAACGGATTTTGAATCAACGAATTCTGTTTCTGTTTGTAGAAGTTATAACTATTTAAATCTTTATTATTTTAATTAAATAATTAACATATAATTAATTTTAATAAAACCTAATTAAAAACTTAACCAAAGTGGGTCGTCGTGCTTCCTCTCCTTCCTGGTATTCACGAACCCATCGTTCGTTAAAACATCTGCCCACCGCTCCTCCATGCCGCCACCTACGGACGATCTATCGCCACCACGCCGCTCATCTCTGCAAGAGCCACCAACATCGGCGGCTTGGTCCAACTCGCCCTCCCCAGTTGGTCGGAAAACGTTTGTGAGTGTGTGGTCTTTGGGGAGCCTCCATTTGAGGCCTTATATAATATCCATTTTATTAATTATTTTAATAATTTAACTTCAATAAAAAGGCCTGTTAACTGGTACTAAATCCAAATCCAGCCCAGCGAATGTCACTTCTAGTCAAATACACCTATTCCGAACACGATGGACTAGGTCCCGTCAGCCCGTTTGATTGTCTCAGCCCACTTTTCTTTATTTTAAAATATAAATCATTTAATTAATTAATTTGTTTATACATTTAAATTTATCGGGACCACATACTGACTCTAAAAATTCCCGAAAAATAAATTTAACTATGTTTTGACGATACGGTCCTAACAAAATTAATTTTTTCGAATTTGGAGACCGTTTGAAAAATGGCCATTTTCTGGTCGATCCAATTCAAACTGAAATTGACAAAACACGTTTTCTTTTGTCACGCTCACATATTAATTCCAAAAATTTTAAAAATTGGAATCCTGCAATAATTTGACATTCCGGATTCAACCAAAGTGGTTTCGTAGAAAACAGAGGTCGTTTGTAAAATGGCTATTTATACGGGCTATATATTATATTAAATTCTATAGCGACTATTCTGAATATTTAAATGGCCATAACCTTTGATTTCCGCTATGAAATTTCAATTTTTCAGATTTGTTGGAAAGAGATTCTTAAACAGATTCAAATATTTTTGGTTTCACCAAAATCCGATTTTTTTTAATCCTGTACATTCGGTCAAAGTTCAAATTCAAATTTTCAAACTGACATGCTATTTCTAGCTCCTTTTATAATTAAAATAAATATATTCATTCTAACTTTGATTTAAATAAATTTTTAATTATTATTATCTAAAACAAATCATTTTAAATATTCAAAATCCATTAAAATTTCTAATATAAAAATTTTAAATTGGTTCCAAAATTCCAGGTTGTTACAATCTCCCCCACTTAAAATCTTTTCGTCCTCGAAAAGGAACGGAGTTGAAAGTTGTTTAATTAACTAACTCAACTTTCATTCTTTTATTGGTTTCAATAATTTTATTAGTTGGACTAATAATCACACAACACAATCATCAATCAATTAGTTAATTAGTTTTTCAAATATATATAACTTTTATATATTTAAAAATCATATTTTCTAAAATCGGATTATATATATAATCACAAATGCGTTAATTATAAACTTGTCATTCTCAACTCATTCTAGGGCATTACTAACCCTATCTCTAATGAGTTTTCTCATTCTAGGATGCTACTCATCCTATCTCTAATGAGTATTCCTTTATAGGATATTACTGATCCTACCTCTAATGAGTCTTTTGTTCGGTTCTAACGAGTTGTACCCCAAAGATTTGAGCTAACCAAAGCTCTGATACCAACTGTAATGATTTGGATTTTTCCCGGACCTAATCGATCGTTAAATCGACTAAGACCATTCAAAACCCGAATACACTAACACTGGGCATATAACACACTGGAACAAATAACAGAAGACTTTTATAAACATTATAATAATGTAACATCATAGTACAGAATATTAGAATACATTGAATAAATAATAATACAGCGGAATATTAATTTCCAATAAACTTAACACAATGCAGCGGAAGACTACCTCGATCCAAAATCCTGCCTAATAAATAGATATCTGCAAAACAAGCCACTCGACTGCCCGTGTGGAAAATAAGGGCACCTGAGTTTGCAAAGTGAAACAAACTACGAGTCTGTCATGGGACTGGTATGAGAAATCTTGCTTAACTTATCTAATAATAATAAGGCTAATCACATGACCACGCCACTAACATGGATCGGGTTTACTCCATTGGATTGCCAGTGCAAGAAATAAAGTAAATCGTTAAACAACGCAATGCTTTTTACTAGAAAAATGAAACCATTATAAGACTCAAGTCCCATCACACAATGCAACGCAAACCTGAGGATAGAATTTTACCTTATAATGGTCAAAAAAGCTTGATACGATAAAATGGATTTGATATTATTATTAGTGTATATATGTTTCAGAAACATTTCAATCATAGACGGCATAGCTACCATATATTCTGTCACCATACTACTTATACAATCAAAACTGTATGGTGTCGCATTGGAAGTTGGATTTCCATCATGAACCAAGGCAAGGGATCGTCCTTACCGAATTCGAGACTCTCTAGCCCGAGCCTCCGGATACAGCCGCAACTGCACCTAGGAGCGCCAGGGCCGGTCCACAAATATGTTAGTGGATTGGTAATGCCTAAACAATATGTCTCCCCGCCCTATAGGGCGTAAAATAGAGCCACTGGGGAATCAAATCCAAGGTACCTCGCTTTCCATCATCCACATAAGTAAAAATATCTGGGCTTGTAAAACCCAGACATCACTTCTAGCTAGAAAGAAACGCATGTTCTCCCTGGGGTCCTTCTCCTGTTTCTGGTTCATACCGGGGTGTGAGGCTCGCGAAGTATCGCTACATAAAGCTATGCTAAATAAAGCTGTGCTTTGATCATCAACCACAAGGCTCTGCTTTTCAACAATAAGCCTTGATCATTTGCATCTTAGCATGCCACAATGTCAATCCATACCGTACCATTGCTTTCTGCCAATATATAACCTCTAAGCTCTTACGTCTCAGAGAAGGGTGTTAAGCAAGAGAATAAATTCTCCGCCACCAAACAGATATATATTTAGCAAAGATCAACGGATATAGCATAAAGGAATACAACATCAGACATACCATCCATTTACAAGTTCGTTTTGGGTCTGAACGAAACCGGAGGCACCTTATTCCTCATCCCATATGTCCAATACAGAAGAGAGGTCCTCACATATCCGATCGATCTCCCAGTACGTCTAGACGATCACCACTTATTACCTTATCTTGGGATGCCTCCCAATCATGACATTAGTAATCATCCAAACGATGTGAAGACCTCCAGTCTTCAAGCACCATCTTCATCTTCGACTTTTAATCGTCGTAGTAATTATTCAGAATGGGTTGAACCCGATCTTTCCGAAAAACTCGCGTATTTTATAATCAATAATTAAGTGCTATAAAAACGCATCATATGCCTCATTCCAATTAAGAATATTCTTTTAATAAAATATCCACATTATTAGGGAAAGGTTCCCATTAACTTTATCAAAGATAAATTCTTTAATCTTCTTTTTAAAGATTCATTAAAACTCCAGTTTGGTTTTAATGTCAAAAATAATTACTTATTGATTATTCGACTTTAAGAAATTAGTCTTGTCTTTAATTGGGTTAAAGAACCGATGTCATTTGAAACACAGTCCACGATAAACCCAAAATCATCTTCCATTAAATATGGAATTTTTACATAAATCAGATCAATATATAATCGATATAAATTTCTGTAACAGACTAATAATATAAATGGAATAACGGCAAATCCTTTTAAATTCCATATATAATAATGGTCTTCTTTTACAGAAGCTCATCTCGATTATTATTTAAATCGAATTCCATTCAATTCCAATTTAATATATTGAATTGGAAAACTTTTGGAAAATTTCCATTAAATCTTAAATAAAAAGATTTATAAATTCCAAATTATATTTTCACTATTAATCGGGTTGAAGAACAAATGTCGTTTAAAACACCGTTCACAATAAACCCAATTCACATTTCATTTTATTCCAATTACTAAATATAATCGGAAACTCTAATAATCTTAATTAAAAGATCTTTTCTTTTCATATGGGGTTTAAGAACAGTGTTACTAAAGACACCATTCACGATAAACCCAAAAATCCAATTTATTTTATTTAATTCCAATTTAATATTAATTAATTGGAAAGCTTCATTAAATCTTTAATTTAAAGATTTATCCTAGTTAATAACTAGTTCATTTTGATAAAAATATGTTTTTATCTTTTCAAATATGGAATTTTTCATCCAAAATCTTTTAAATTTATTAATTATGATTTTACATAATTTTTTCATATTTTTAATAATTTTATTAAGGCCTTTACAATCGGTTTCCAATAACGACCACCGAACCGCATCCATAACGACCTTTTCAAATTTGATTTGGACATAATTCCAAATCCAACCATTAGATTTCAAAACTCTTACATTCATTGGAAATCTCTTTTCGATACGAACTCAACGGTTCCGGTTTTAGGAGAATTCGACGGACGGTTCTCTCGTTACATCAATTTGAAGTTAATGGTCAAAATTCGCGAACGGTCGCTGCGCGGCGCGTTCTATTCAGGCCATTACATATATATATATATATATATCTCGTCGATTTCAAATTAAAACATATTTTATAAATTCATTTTAAAATGATTTTTAATTTCATTTTCAATTTTAAATCAAAATTGAATATTCTATATTTATATCATATTACAATATTAATATTTTCAAAATAATATATTTTAAAATCACTTCTTTTCGATAATCATTATAAATTAAATAAAATTGATCGATAAACCCATTCGGGTTAGAAATGGCATTTGCTACTTAACTCAGCTTCACATTTTTATATTTTTGTGTCCAAATAAAAATGGACATCAAAAACATAATTTTATTCTACATTGAATATTATTTTATAATATTCATTATTTTAAAATATTCTTTATTTTAAAAGATTTTTATTTTAAAATATTCTTTATATAAAAATATTCTTTATTTAAAATATTTTTATATAAAAGATTTTCTGAATCGGAATGCGAGTCAATCCATTTCCATATATTTTCAGTTATATGGATTTCATGCATCGCATATATATAACAATAATGATAAATAATCAATGAACAATCCATTCACACATCCAGAGTGAAATTTACAACTGTGTGAGCATTAAAATAAATAAATTACGCTCATCACAGACTGTCAATCCATCGATTGACAATTAATTAAATATTGGGACTAGTGTATGTCAAATATCATCCCAATACCCGTGTGGGGTTTTTGTAATGACCCAGATTTCCATAACATCGGAGTTGACTATATACATCATACGTCCAACCCAAATATCACGAAAATACGGAACATTTTTTTTTTAGAAGAAAGAGGTAGAAGAAGAACAGAACTAACAACACAGAATCTCACATCGCAGCGGAACAAAATATAATATATCCCATCTTTGAAATACAAAATCTTAACTGTATAACATACACTTATCAGAGTACAACACTTACAACATAGCGGAACAAACTATAACTAGATAACGCTGAAGCCTCCTGCTCCAAGCTCCTTTAGATATATCTGAAAAATCCTGAACTACTTGGCTGCCCGTACAAATATAGGCACCCAAGAGTTTAGGTAGAACAAAACAAATAAACTCCGGGTCAGTCATGGGACTGGTATGAGTAAACAGTTTAAAACAGTTTCAGAAAACTAAATGATACCTCATAAGACCACGCCGTATAACACGGAACGGGTTTTTCCCTTATGAGAATCCAAACACTTGACTTATCTATATATCAAAACTCTTTTGATATTATAATAATGTCTAAATCAAGTAAATAACAATCTAGTGGAACGTTTGCATCTCACGATCCACATATATATACAATCAAAACCGCAAGCACGTATTGGGTAATGGATTTCCAACTATGACAAGGTATGGAATCACCTTCCGCTGGTATATCTCTAGAGGAGAATACACCGAGTTCAACAAGAACATCTTGCAACTCAGCCACACATGACCGACCACTCATTTCGCTTGAGTGTATCGAATGTATATCACCAACGATTGGGATCAGCAACCGTTTCCCGAATGGGACAGCATCGACAATAGATTTTTAGAAGTAAATGAAACTCTAGATCAGGTGATTATACAGCCTAATAGGTGCGACCTACATAGCCATGCTGCTTGCCCGATTTCTGTCATTTACCGGATGATGAGGCTAGAAGCTACGCTTTATCATCACACCAGATTCACTTCGAATGTCACATCGTCAGATCCATCGAACATCACTAATTGACGTCTACAACAGTACATTACGTGTCAGCTAAAAGAAGTTTCCTCCTCCGCTTCCACTCTTGGTACAGTTGAAGAAATCAATGTACGTGACCTTTCTGGAAATACTCTGCCAGACATTCATCCATACAAGTCACCCAGGAACAGGATGAACCGAAGGCACTATTTCTCTTAATAGAAAAAGTCCTTGCACTCTACTCCGTCTTCGATTATATTTATATAATCTGATTCGCACGCTACTGCCAATACGGAGTGGTTCTTCGGATAATAATCCAACCGGTCTCTCCATATTGACAACGATGGTCAAAACTTCGATAGTCTGTGATTTAACTATCGAATAAAAACAAGTGTTTCGATAGTCGATGATTTAACTATCGAATAAAACAAGTGTTCATCCAAACATCCAACAATCACTGAACCTTTAATTAATATTCCATTAATTAAATCTCTTCTCTATTTCTTATCAATATTTGTTAACCAAATATTCTTTATACGTTATTTGGAAAACATTTCCATATATCGCCTTCTTTTATTTTCTAAACTTTAGAAAATATATGTTATTTATAATTGGAAAATATTCCAATTACTTATCTCTTTTCCAATCTCGTTTATTCCTATACTTAGGAAACGTTCATTATTCTATTTCCAAGCTTTGCACATATTTGGGTTAAAACAGATGTTGTGTAAAACATCGTCACGACAACCCCAAATACAGTATTTAACTAATTCTTATTCCACATTGATCTTCGAGCCTGAATCTTGCTACTTATCGGTATATCATGAAATCAACCAAGTTGGGGTATAATTACCTCTCAGACCTTGACTGAATAACATTTAACGTCAAAACAGACAAGACTACTTACTCGAATAATCAATACCATACAACTGATTATTCACCTTCAAACACATATACATTTTCTCTTTCTATTCTACTAGATTTTATTCTTATACTTCCTTTTTGATTATACTATTCTATTTCTAAGTTCGTTTTCTTATCGACTTCTATATATTTCGATACGTTGATTTCTAACTATCAAATTATCTTAAAAATATTCTATCTCCTTAAATTCCCGGAAAAATTCGCCATAACCTCCTTTGTACCGGGAGCATCGGGAAATTTCAAATAGCTTTCCCGGTCCTTCTCATCTCAAAAAGAAAAAGAAAAAGCCAAGCGGCTTGCCGATACGGCGCATAAAATCTCATATATGAATTAAATACGTACCTTTTTGTCGGGCATTCTATTTATTTCACTTCTATACTTTATTCCAAACCTGTCTCCAGTATATTTATACCTGCCCAATCTATTTTAACTATACCAATCGTTTTAACTCAATTTGTTAATTATTTCTTTAGTCTATTTCTCCTTGTAATATTTGAATTCTATATTCAAACTCCAATCCGCTTCTATTATTCAATTTCTATATATCAAATTCTATTGTCTTCTATTATTCAAATCCTAAAATAAAAAGTCCGTTTGAATTTCTATATTCAAATTCCATTTGAATTACTATATTCAAATTCTATAGTTAAACTCCATTTGAATTCTATTATTCAAATTCTATTTTCAAAGTCTATTTGAATTCTCTGCATTATTTATAAACAACGTTTATAACTTCAATTCAAATCCCACCTTTTCATTTATAAACAACGTTTATAAATTCAATTCAAATCCCATATTTTCATTTATAAACAAAGTTTATAAATTCGATTCAAATCTCATATTTTCATTTATAAACAAAGTTTATAAATTCGATTCAAATCCCATATTTTCATTTATAAACAAAGTTTATAAATTCGATTCAAATCCCATATTTTCATTTATAAACAAAGTTTATAAATTCGATTTAAATCCCATATTTTCATTTATAAACAAAGTTTATAAATTCAATTCAAATCCCATCTTTCTATTTATAAACAACGTTTATAAATTCGATTCAAATCCCATCTTTCTATTTATAAACAACGTTTGTAAATCCGATTCAAATCCCATCTTTCCATTTATAAACAACGTTTATAAATCCGATTCAAATCCCATCTTTCCATTTATAAACAACGTTTATAAATTCATATTTGTTTTACATACCTTCAAACAAGTTAATATTTTCTATAGTTTTATTTAAAAATTCAAATTCTATTTATAAAAATAGAATTTCCTTTTTAAATATCAAATACCCTTTCCGATATTTTTATGAATCAATATTCAAGCTCTAGGGATATTTTAAACAATCAAACCAACCAATTTTCAATCATTTGATTTTTAACACATCATATATGAATATATATGAAATCAAACAAACAACAGATAATATATATTTTTGAGGAATCCAGTTGGATTCCTCCAACCTGTTTTCCTGCATCCACAGACGTTAGTCAACATAGTAATACCCATCCTGCTTCGAGGCAGGATATCGCGGTATGAAGGTCATCCACTAATCATAGCGTGGGGCGTATAGGGTAATCATCCGCTATGAAACCGCGGGCATCCGCTAATGAAACTGTGGGAATCCAACCAATCATCAACCCAATATATATATAATAGTCAACCAATCCTAAATAACTATATATATTTTAAAATAATCAGACAGCATTCAAACAAGCAACAACAATTATTTTTAACACTAAAAATAATTCTAATTAAATGGTGAGTGAGATTTACTCACAGTGATTATTTTGTAATTCGTTTTCTTTTTTTCTTTATTTAATCCATCTTCGGAAGAAAATCTTGAATCGACTTGAACCTGTATTTTCTTCCAGCTACAAATCCCATTTATCTGACTTTGTGATTTACGGACCTCGCATGAATTTATTCACGGATTTATATAAGTCAACCATTTTAAAACATTAACTAAGTTTTAAATCACGAAATTAATCAACATAAATCTTACCCTCACTATTACTTCAGGGCTCGACAACAAACCAACATCTCCTACCGCAACCATTACAGACCACCAGCATGTTGACCCATACTCTCCACAAATTGACAAACCAATCACTGCCTAATCCATCCCCAAAATCACATTGGCTGTATCAGGATAAAACCAAAGCCTACCATACTGCTTGGCATCACAAAAAAATATATGGAGACTACCCAGATTCGACAGTACTCATGCTCAAAATTAGACCACGGTAAAAACTCCATCTTCCCCAAAATCTGTCGCTTGCTTCCTCTCTTCTTTATACACAAATCGGTCCTTCTTAGTACACCACACCCAGGTTTTCAAAATGCAACATCATTCCTCCTTCTCAACATAGACCGCACTCCCCTTTTCACCTCGAACCCTCTCCACGACTTTGTCTTTGAAACCGAGCTTCACTGTACCTCCTCATTATCACCAGAAAAGTCGCGGAACCCTAAATCTCCAATCGCACCTTCCTGAAATCGTGATTCCTACACTGTTGAAAAGAACCTAGATGTAAAACGTTGATCGCACTAACACAGCAGCATACGAGATCGAAGTATTTAGCAGTAGCGGCCATTAAATTAAAGCTTTGAAATGGAGGTGCGCCCCTTTTTGTTTTAGCTGAGGCTTCGATTTTGTTTTCAAATGGAGGAATCAAAGAATAGAAAGGATCGGCCCCTTTTTATTTGAGGTGTTTGGTTTAGTTTCGGATAACCAGGGAGTACACGATTTGGTTTTGATTTATGGTAATTAACAGTGCACGGTTTCATCTGGTTTGTGGTAATTGAGAGGGCACGGATTTTGTTTTGTGTGTGGATATAAAGAATCCACACAAATATTTTATTTAATTTAAAGGCCGGTATCCTAAAATTTAAATAACCCTTGACTTCGAACTCCTTTCTGAACCCAACAATTGTTAACCCTAGGGTAATACTCCTATTCCGGACACACTGGGATAGGTCACGTAGTTCAATTCGATCATCTGTGAAAGATATTAATTTAAATCAATATAAATTAATTTCAGACAATTTATTCTCCTTGATAATAAATAAATATTATCGTTATTATTCAGTTTTGAATTTCTATTGATTATCTGAATCAATTTCAGTATAGTCTGAACTCTTGAATTCAATTAGCTTCGTATTTCGAAAATTATATAAATTCAAAGTAAATCATATTTCGGCTTTTAAATCGATAATCAAATATAAAATGTCTTTTATATTTTTATTTCAATATTTAAACCTCATTAAATATTCTAAATTTACCGACGAAATATCCGGGTCATTACATTCTTCCCCACTTAAAATAATTTCGTCCTCGAAATTGCTAAGGTAGAAAAAGTGCTACAAACCCATTAACTTTCAGAACTTATTTATGTTGATATTCAACATTTCAAACTTCCTTACGTACCTTTCTTTCGAATAAATCCTTATTCGATAATTCCTCCCTTCGAATAACTATATTCGATTTACTCTCTTTCGAATAACTAGATTCGAAAACCTTTCTTCGAATAAACTATATTCGATTTACTCTATTCAATTTACTTTTATCAATTTACTCTATTGGATTTAACTCTTTTGGATTTAACTCTTTTCGATTAACTCCATCGAATAACTAAATTCGATAACTCCTTCGAATAACCAATATTCTATAACTCACTTCGATTAAACTAATCGATAACTCTTTTCGATTAAACTATAATCGATAACTCCTTTCGCTTGACTCTAGATCGCAGCGATCACAATGGTTACGCCTGATTCCCCCAGGAAACATCCGACCGCCCTAGGCTATCTGCAGCCCTGCGAATTACGCTAGCAGTCGTACGAAATGGCAACTTATCCTGAATAACTATGTTTGACCAACTCTATCTCGATAACTATATTCGATCAATTGAATAACTAAAATTCAATTAAATCCTAATTCGATTAACAATGTTCAATTAACTCTATCTGGTTAACTCTAATTGGTTAATTCTTACTCTAATCGATTTATTCTAACGCTAATCGACTTCTCCTATTCAAATATCTCCTATTGGATAACGTTTATTCATTTATAAAGATTTATTTTTTAGTAACGTTCTTCACTTTATAAATGTTCTCTTTAATAACGTTACTTCACTTATACAAGTGTTGTGTACCCCTTCTATTTAAAACTATCGGTGTTAAAAACCAATATCTCTTCTCTATATAAGTTCAGACTTATATATTCCATTTATCGAATGATAAATATTTAATCTAATTTATAAACTGTTATTTATAAATTAAATCTTTTCTATTCATCCGTTAAAACAGATTTCCATTTTATATTCATCTTCTGAATATTCCTTTGATTAAATTCTATTTATTTAACAAATAAATATCTCATGTATAACATTCTATTTATTTTCTATAAATAAATATTTCCATTGAATCTATTTGTAAATGTTTTACAAATATTCCCTTCTAAATTCTATTTGTAAATGTTTTTACAAATATTTCTCCTTCTATTTGTTTGCACATAACTTCCTTTGTATTTATGTTACAAATATATTTCCTTTATATTTCCCAATTCATATTTCATTCATATTGATTTTACTCAATTCATTCATTTCGATTTATTTAACTTACTTAAGTTAATTTTAATTTCAATCATTCAAATTCCCATTAACTAGTGCTAATTAACCGTTTTGCCTATTTCACCCTTTTTATTTGAATATAACTTGTTCAAATATATGTCAACTTAATTATAAACTAATCTAATTATATTTTCAACTCGAGTTATATATTCGATTTCGAATATAAATCCTCAATCTCTTTCACTTATCCAAAAACCCAATTTCGATTTAACTTTGATTAACTAATTTCTCTTTTACTTAGTTAATTCTACTCAATAATCAGAAATATGATCATTGTTTCCCAAATCATTTTAACTACTTCACTTGAGTTCACATTCATTTAATAACTCAAGTCTATATTTTTCTCATGGCCATTCGGATTTTATTTACTTTAAAAATCCTTTTACTTATACATATATAAACCATTGTGGTTTTAAATGGTTTCTGGCGCTGCACTTTTTGAAATTTGATTTTGACCTATCTCAAAATCTATTTGACGAAACCCAGATTTTTCTCTTCTATTAGAAAACTATTATCTATCTGGTCCTGACGGTTCTTGTTTCAAAGAATTTCGACTTAATTTGAGTCCTGTATACTAGATTGAAGTTCGAGTCGCAAATTTACGAACTGCCGCACTATGGCGAGCTCGTTTTAATTATATTTATAAATATAAACTTTTTAACTTTGTTTATAATAAATTCAACTCCATTTTGATATATTTTTAATATATATCAAATCCATTTCATAATATTCCCGATCTATTTCGCTTCTAATTTCCAAATCCTATATATTTACAATATTCAAATTCCATTTGAATTTCTTTATTCAAACTCTATATTATTTCCTTCTATTCAATTTCTATTTGAATTTCTTCTATTCAAATTCTATTTGAATTCCTTATCTTCAAATTCTATTTGAATTTCTTATCTTCAATTCCTATTTGAAATCCTTTATTCAAAACCTATTTCAAATCCTTTATTCAATTTCTATTTAAATTCCTTTGGATTTAAATTCTATTTGAAATCCTTTGAATTTAAATTCTATTTCAAACTCTATATTTTCTTGAATTCCAATATTCAACCTCCACTTTATATTCTCTTTGAAATTCTACTTAACCAAATTCCAATTGAATTCTAATATTCAAACCTCTATTTGACTTTTCTTTATTCAAATCCATTTGAATTCCTTTGAATTCAAATTCCATTTCAATTTTTCTTACAAAATTTCTATTTGAATTTTCTTTATTCAAACTCATTTGAATTCCTTTGAATTCAAATTCTATTTCACTTCTATTTGAATTATATATATATATTCAAATTCCTTTATTTTACTTCTATTTGAAATCTATATTCCAATTCTCATTTCAAAATTCCTTTGAAGTTATATAAATATATACATATATTTATATCTATCTCAAATTCAAAACATTTGAATTTTCAAACAACTCGTTTCTTTTAAAACAAATTTCCATCAAAACTTCTCTAAGGCAGCAATTCGTCACTTAGAAACTCGAAAATGAACACTGGTGATGTTGCGATCATCATTAGAATTATTTCCCAGCTACTGAATGAGTTCAGTGCTTTATTTCTTTCAAACTCCATTTAGAAAAATATTTTCCAAACTCCCAGGATTTTAAATTCTGAATTCATGTTGGAATTCAATTTCAATTTATCTCATTTGTATTTGATTTCATATACAAATTCCATTGGTTATATATAACTATTTCTGTTTTAATATCTCATTCGATTATAACCCTAACAATCAACTCAACTATTTAAAACAATATCGTGTCTAATCTTCTGTTCAAGTGTTTATAAATTCCTATCGACTTCGTGGCGTCCCACGATTCGACCAAAATTTATAATCTACTCAACAGACTAGTCAACACAATACAAAACAGTTTTTATATCAAATAACAAATACGCTCTCTCGTATATATATACGCTCAACTCATTCTAGGATACTGCTGATCCTATCTCTAATGAGCACATTTCCACACAGCCTAGGTATTTGCTCAACCTAGGCTCTGATACCAACTGTAATGACCCAGATTTCCATAACATCGGAGTTGACTATATACATCATACGTCCAACCCAAATATCACGAAAATACGGAACATTTTTTTTTTAGAAGAAAGAGGTAGAAGAAGAACAGAACTAACAACATAGAATCTCAAATCGCAGCGGAACAAAATATAATATATCACATCTTTGAAATACAAAATCTTAACTGTATAACATACACTTATCAGAGTACAGCACTTACAACATAGCGGAACAAACTATAACTAGATAACGCTGAAGCCTCCTGCTCCAAGCTCCTTTAGATATATCTGAAAAATCCTGAACTACTTGGCTGCCCGTACAAATATAGGCACCCAAGAGTTTAGGTAGAACAAAACAAATAAACTCCGGGTCAGTCATGGGACTGGTATGAGTAAACAGTTTAAAACAGTTTCAGAAAACTAAATGATACCTCATAAGACCACGCCGTATAACACGGAACGGGTTTTTCCCTTATGAGAATCCAAACACTTGACTTATCTATATATCAAAACTCTTTTGATATTATAATAATGTCTAAATCAAGTAAATAACAATCTAGTGGAACGTTTGCATCTCACGATCCACATATATATACAATCAAAACCGCAAGCACGTATTGGGTAATGGATTTCCAACTATGACAAGGTATGGAATCACCTTCCGCTGGTATATCTCTAGAGGAGAATACACCGAGTTCAACAAGAACATCTTGCAACTCAGCCACACATGACCGACCACTCATTTCGCTTGAGTGTATCGAATGTATATCACCAACGATTGGGATCAGCAACCGTTTCCCGAATGGGACAGCATCGACAATAGATTTTTAGAAGTAAATGAAACTCTAGATCAGGTGATTATACAGCCTAATAGGTGCGACCTACATAGCCATGCTGCTTGCCCGATTTCTGTCATTTACCGGATGATGAGGCTAGAAGCTACGCTTTATCATCACACCAGATTCACTTCGAATGTCACATCGTCAGATCCATCGAACATCACTAATTGACGTCTACAACAGTACATTACGTGTCAGCTAAAAGAAGTTTCCTCCTCCGCTTCCACTCTTGGTACAGTTGAAGAAATCAATGTACGTGACCTTTCTGGAAATACTCTGCCAGACATTCATCCATACAAGTCACCCAGGAACAGGATGAACCGAAGGCACTATTTCTATTAATAGAAAAAGTCCTTGCACTCTACTCCGTCTTCGATTATCTTTATATAATCTGATTCGCACGCTACTGCCAATACGGAGTGGTTCTTCGGATAATAATCCAACCGGTCTCTCCATATTGACAACGATGGTCAAAACTTCGATAGTGTAATGACCCGTATTCTACACATCATAGGATTGTAGAATATTTATTTCTTTCCCGTATGAAGTTGTATGGTCATGTAACTTTGGGAAACATCTATTAGAGTCATTTCCCATGCTTATGATTTTTGTCGATTTTTAAATGACCATTTTGCCCCTAGTCGTTACTGTTTTGGCCATAACTTTTGATTGGAAAGGAATTTTGACCTGAAACCACTTCCATTCGATTCGTTTGATGGTTTCTCTTTCCGTAGAGTGGTCACATTAGCCAAACGGACTTACCGTTTGGGAGATATGGCTGAAACAAGGTTTGGAGGGTGAAAAACTGCTTAACCGGGCCAAATCGGGTGATTAGTGAGTAGGCCCATAACCCATTTCGGGATTAGGGTTATGGGAGGACTGAAATGAGATGGAAAATCATTCCATTTCAGTTTTCTAGCCTCCACTTATCACCAAGGATCCCTAAAAATGGCCTCCAACCTCTAAATCACCTCCAAATCACCTTTAGGTTAAGGATTTGGCTTGGCAACCCCTAATAAAGAAGGATCTTCACCAAATCAACAAAGGAGCTGCTGTTGGTATTGGAATTCGCATCAAATCAGAGAATCATTTCAGATTTTAGTTTATTTTGTGGCTAAGGTGAGTGATTTGCTTAGTTTGCACTAATTATGTCTAATTAGGAGTGATTAGTGTTAATTAGCGAATTTAAACATGATAAAATTCTGGAAAAATGTTCATAAAATTCGGAATGATGTTTTAGACCTCTGATATGAATTTGGGTTAATTTGGTTAAGTTTTGATAATCCTATCATTAGTTTCACCTAAACATGCTTAAGGGGAAATATGGGATTTTGGGTATGTTTGATCCATTTTAACCTATCATATTGATGTTTTGACGTTTGTGGTTGATTATGCATGTTGCTATGACTGTATGAAATGCTTTGTGATTGATTTCAATAGTTAGAATGGTCGAAAACGCCGTCGAATGGCGTAAACTGCTCGTTGGAGGGACTGCAGGAAGTTGCAAGTGGGATCGGATCGGACTCCCCGACCCGAACCGATCGTGGGTATATACCACGATCCGATCTGAAGACAGCGATCCGCATGTCCACCCCCGATCGCGAATTCGCTCCACGATCCCAGATTGGATGAGGCGCAACGATCCGAAGGGAGGAGCACGAACCAATTCACTTCAGAAGTTCACGAGCTGACTACCTGGGAAGGCGCACCCGACCCGACTCGACCAGTTGGGGAAGCACGAACTGACTTGAAGGAGGAACCCCGACCCGATCCGAATGGGTGACCACGACCCGATCCGAATGGGTGACCACGACCAGATCCGAATGGGTGACCACGAGCTGATGGCGTAACTTGATCCGATCCGTGCAGACGAGGAAAGCTGGGCTCCGAACCGATCCGATCTGAAGGCCACGATCCGATCCGATCTGGTGATGATCAATAACCCGAGATGCAAAGGTAGTCCAAATGGAAGTTAGAGCTCAGGATCCCGGAACCAGTTGGGAACCAATGAGTTCACTTCATGGTTGGACTTTGCTGCGGGACGTGTGCTAAGGAGTTGTCGACGTTCATAACTTCGATTCACCACTAAGAATGAATGATGGGCTACTTATCAGTGCAGTAGGGTCATTATGACCTGAGGGGCAAAGTGATGGTAGCAAGACTACGTTATCAGTGCAGTAGGGTCATTATAACCTGAGGGGCAAGGTGATGCGTAGTAAGACTATGAGCCAGCGCAGGTGGGGTGAATAACTCCATGGGGCAAGTGGACATAGTAAGGATTAGTAAGGCTATGAGCCAGCGCAGATGGGGTGAATAACTCCATGGGGCAAGTGGACATAGCGAGGAATTAGTGGCTACGTTATCAGTGCAGTGAAGCCATTTATGACTTCATGGGGCAAAGTGATCGTAGCAAGGAATGCTGGGTGATCGAGGTGGTGGATATCGTATGCTTTACGTACTGAGTGAGAGATGTGAGGATGGATGCTATGTTTGATTGTTTGCCATCATTATGACATGCACACCTCCCCCACCTCCGTATCTTTATATTGATTGATATGATACCTTAGAGTGTTGTACAGTATGTAGTGCTAACTCTTTGGTTGCAGGTCCAGGTTCAGATATGTTTTAGTCTACCTGTTATTGTTCACTTTAGATGCTTATCGCTCATACCAGGCTTTATGTCTGACCCAGAGTTTTATATCTCCTCTTATTACTCTGGGTGCTCACACGAGCAGACTAGAGACAGGTTAGCTGGTGATGTGCGAGTAGCTGATTCGGAGGCGGGCAGGAGGCTTCCACGTATTATATATATATACACACATTCTCCCTGTGTCGTTGATGGTCACTACTTGGGCATTAGTAGTGTACCTCATTTACCTTACTTTTGCTTGGAGACAGTTTGAATGTTGTAATAAGCTGTTCTTTGGATTTCCGCTGCTATGATGTTTAGTTCTGATTTTCAGCTTATGCACTGTCTCTCCTGCTTTATGTCAAGTATGTTACTATTATATTTTGGTTCTATGCGCTGTGAGACATTCTACAGGTTCTTTGTATGTTCATTTCCTTCTTCCATTTTCTCTTATGGCGACCCGTTCCGTGCTAACTGGACATGTGTACAGCGCACTTTTGGAGTAAATGTCGGTTGGTGCGGGGCGGGCCGTCACACTTGGTATCAGAGCTCTAGGTTGCGTAGTTAACCTAGGGAAAGACACTAGGGAGAGTTAGTACGTATATAAGAGCGCGTATTTGTGATTACTTTGGTTTTCAAAAGCTATGTATATATATACTATTAGTAGTATAAAGATGAAGTCGCACTGCACTAGCACCACTGTGGGGTCGTTAATCGTTTCCCTTTTTACAGATTAACGATGAGCCGAGAGACGAGGGGTGCTGGTAGAGGGACCAACCAAGGGAATGTCGCTGACATGAGGGCTATGTTTACTAACCTCGTGAGAGACATGCTTATAGAAGTGCAAGGGGCAATTCCCAATCCCGGAGTTGGTGTTGGCCCAGTAGTGCAAGTGCCTAGGGTCGATTTCGCCAAGTTGTGCAAAGATTACACTAATCTTGGTGGGAAGTCGTTCCACGGAACGGAGTCGGCCACGGATGTTCAAGACTGGATGGATAGCTGTGACCGTATCTTTGATGACTTGGGTCTCGAGGATGCAATGAAGAGAAGGCTAGCGTCTCGTCAGCTTCAAGGGCGAGCGATGAATTGGTGGAATGCCATAAGAACAGCCACTCCAGAGGACCAGGTTACTTGGGTTCAGTTCAAGGCTCGCTTTAGTGAGAAGTTTATTCCAGCTGCCCAGAAGTCAGTATTGTTCAAGAGGTTCTTGGAACTCAAGCAGAATGGGAGGGCAGTTTCTGATTATATTGCTGAGTTCGACACTTTGTCGAAGTATGGACTGTCTCTTATTGATACTCCTGAGAAGAAGAATGAGAAGTTCATTACTGGCCTGGATGGGTACTTGGGGGAGAGGCTTATTAACCACATCGATGAGACTTTTGAATCGATTGTGGGGAAAGCTTTGAGATCTGAGAGTCTTTACCCTAAGTCAAAGACTGAGGCTGCATCTGCAGAAGGGCCAAAGCCGCAAGTAGGCGGTGGAGGCAAGAATAGCTCTCAGAATAAGAGGAAGCAGGACCAATCTAAAGGTGGCCAGAAAAAGAGCAAGAAGGATGTTGAGTGCTTCAGCTGTGGAAAGAAAGGCCATTATGCTAAGGAATGTCGGGCCAAGCCAGCGGAAAGGAAGTGCTACAACTGTGGTCAAGTGGGACATCAGAAAGACAAGTGTCCGCAACCTCTTAAGGAGAAGCAGATTGTGAAAGCATATGCTCTTGATGCTATTCCTTCTTCGTCGAATGCCCCAACTGCGGCGGAGAAAGGGAAGAATGTTGTTATTCAAGGTATGCTTTCTATTTATGATATACTAGTTCGAGTTTTGTTTGATACTGGGGCTTCCCGTTCCTTCATATCTAGTGACCTGGTAGATAGGTTGGGACTGGAACCCGAGATAGTCGATAGACCATTGATAGTGACGAACCCGATTGGTGGTTCGACTAGCCTTAGTATGATTTGCAGGAATTTGGTCTTATCGAGTCATGGATGTATGTTTGTATGTGATTGCTTTGTTTTGGGCTTTACTGGGTATGGCATTATATTGGGGGTCGATTGGCTCCAAAGATACGGGGTGGTGGTAGACTGTGAGGGCTTTTTGGTGACAGTGAGGGCGGATGATGGGCGGAGGGTAGTGTTTGGTAGTCTACCTAGTGATGGGGTTATGGCTAGTTTTGTAAATTCCCTCGACATCCCGCAGGATGAGTTGTCAGATGTGCCCGTGGTTGGCCAGTATCCGGACGTCTTCGAGGAGGTGACCGGGCTTCCACCACACCGAGAGATTGAGTTCCGTATTGATTTAGTGAAAGATGCCAGACCTATAGTGATGCCACTTCGTCGTATGGCACCAAGGGAGCAGCGAGAGCTCGGGGTGCAAGTCAGCAATCTTTTGAAGAAGGGATTGATTAGAAGGAGTGTCTCCGAATGGGGAGCACCAGTTGTGTTTGCCACTAAGGCAGATGGTTCCCTTCGTTTGTGTGTGGACTATCGCGAGTTGAATAAGGTGACGAGGAAGAATAAGTATCCTCTACCGCGGATAGATGATTTGTTTGATCAGCTGGAAGGAGCTAGAGTGTTCTCCCAGTTGGACCTCGCGACAGGGTTTCATCAGCTTCGAGTAGCAGATGAGAGTGTTCCGAAAACGGCATTTAGGACGCCGTCTGGATTTTATGAGTGGTTGGTTATGCCATTTGGGTTGACCAATGCACCAGCCTATTTTGTGGATCTTATGAATCGAGTATTCAGAGATCAGTTGAATAAGTTTGTTCTTGTGTTCGTGGATGATATCCTTGTTTATTCAAGGACAGAGGAGGAACACAAGGGACACTTGAGGATAGTGATGGAGGTGTTGAGGAAACACCAATTGAAAGCGAAATTCTCTAAGTGTCATTTTTGGAGAAGGGAAGTAAGATTCTTGGGTCATGTTGTTTCCGAGAGTGGTATTGCCGTGGACCCTGCGAAGGTGGCTACGGTACAGGATTGGCCTACGCCCAAGAATGCTACAGATGTAAGAAGTTTCTTGGGATTAGCTGGATATTATCGTAAGTTTATCCAAGACTTCTCCAAGATAGCAGCACCGTTGACTCAGTTGACTAAGAAGAATCAGTCCTTCGTCTGGGACGGAGTGTGTGAGGATGCCTTCAAAAGTCTAAAGGAGAGGTTGACGCGTGCGCCAGTGTTAGTCATTCCTAAAGGGAATGAAGAGATGACGGTATACACGGATGCTTGTGGTACCGGACTGGGTGCAGTATTGATGCAAGGAGGTAGGGTTGTAGCTTATGCTAGTCGACAGCTAAAGCCGCATGAGAAGAAGTATCCTACCCATGATTTGGAATTGGCGGCGATTGTATTTGCGCTGAAGATGTGGAGACACTATCTCTTGGGAGAAAGATTTGAGCTATTTACCGATCACAAATCGTTAAAGTATCTCTTCTCTCAGAAAGATCTGAATCTCCGTCAGCAGAGATGGTTAGAGTTCTTGGCTTCGTATGATTTTGATATCGCATACACACCTGGGAAGGGTAATGCGGTAGCCGATGCCTTGAGTAGGAGACATGCCAGCTTAGGGGCAATGTTTCTTGGATGGAAGCAACTGGAGTATATCGCGGGGTTTGATTTCAGACCAAGGTGCGAATTGGATCCAGTTATGCTAGCTAGTTTGACGATCCGACCCACTTTGATAGAGCGGATTGGTTCTAATCAGAGGGACGATCCTAATCTACTAGAAATCATCTCCAAGTTAGAGATGGGTATCGATGAGGAGATGAGTGTGTATGGGCTTGATCGAGATGGATGGCTTCGGAAAAATGGAAGACTAGTTGTGCCCAACGTGAATGGTTTGAGAGATGAAGTGCTTAGAGAATGTCATCACTCAAAACTGACTATACATCCCGGTGGTAATAAGATGTATCGAGACATGAGACGGACTTACTACTGGGAAGGGATGAAAAGAGACGTTGGGAAGTTTATATCCAAATGCATGAATTGTCAGCTAGTTAAAGCCGAGCAAAAGAAGCCTAGTGGGTTGTTGCAACCATTAGAAATTCCCGAATGGAAATGGGAGCAAGTTTCGATGGATTTGGCATATAGAGTTGGCTTATAGAGTTGGCTTACCAGAGAAGATGGTGGGAGTTCACAATGTATTTCATGTTTCCCAACTAAGGAACTTCGTTCACGACTCAGATGTGACTATTTCACCTGATCAGTTAGAGGACTTCGAAGTAGAGCCCGAGGCGGTTGGGAACCGCAAGCCGATTCGTATTGTGGGGCACGATACGAAGCAACTTCGAAGGAAGGCGGTGAAGCTAGTCAAGGTTCAGTGGGGCGAGAACGAGAATGATTGTACTTGGGAGACAGAGGAGAGCATTAGGAAGGCTTATCCAGAACTCTTTGCCTGGTAAGATTTACTTTGCAATTTAGTTTTCCGCATGCTAGGATAGACTTACTTTGCTTGTTTGCATGTTTGATTGTTGTTTTATGATTGATAGGCATGCGGGAACCTTTGTGTATGTTTGGATTAGGGAATTTCGGGGGCGAAATTTCTTAAAGGGGGGGGGGGAGTGTAATGACCCGTATTCTACACATCATAGGATTGTAGAATATTTATTTCTTTCCCGTATGAAGTTGTATGGTCATGTAACTTTGGGAAACATCTATTAGAGTCATTTCCCATGCTTATGGTTTTTGTCGATTTTTAAATGACCATTTTGCCCCTAGTCGTTACTGTTTTGGCCATAACTTTTGATTGGAAAGGAATTTTGACCTGAAACTAATTCCATTTGATTCGTTTGATGGTTTCTCTTTCCGTAGAGTGGTCACATTAGCCAAACGGACTTACCTTTTGGGAGATATGGCTGAAACAAGGTTTGGAGGGTGAAAAACTGCTTAACCGGGCCAAATCGGGTGATTAGTGAGTAGGCCCATAACCCATTTCGGGATTAGGGTTATGGGAGGACTGAAATGAGATGGAAAATCATTCCATTTCAGTTTTCTAGCCTCCACTTATCACCAAGGATCCCTAAAAATGGCCTCCAACCTCTAAATCACCTCCAAATCACCTTTAGGTTAAGGATTTGGCTTGGCAACCCCTAATCAAGAAGGATCTTCACCAAATCAACAAAGGAGCTGCTGTTGGTATTGGAATTCGCATCAAATCAGAGAATCATTTCAGATTTTAGTTTATTTTGTGGCTAAGGTGAGTGATTTGCTTAGTTTTGCACTAATTATGTCTAATTAGGAGTGATTAGTGTTAATTAGCGAATTTAAACATGATAAAATTCTGGAAAAATGTTCATAAAATTCGGAATGATGTTTTAGACCTCTGATATGAATTTGGGTTAATTTGGTTAAGTTTTGATAATCCTATCATTAGTTTCACCTAAACATGCTTAAGGGGAAATATGGGATTTTTGGTATGTTTGATCCATTTTAACCTATCATATTGATGTTTTGACGTTTGTGGTTGATTATGCATGTTGCTATGACTGTATGAAATGCTTTGTGATTGATTTCAATAGTTAGAATGGTCGAAAACGCCGTCGAATGGCGTAAACTGCTCGCTGGAGGGGCTGCAGGAAGTTGCAAGTGGGATCGGATCGGACTCCCCGACCCGAACCGATCGTGGGTATATACCACGATCCGATCCGAAGACAGCGATCCGCATGTCCACCCCCGATCGCGAATTCTCTCCACGATCCCAGATTGGATGAGGCGCAACGATCCGAAGGGAGGAGCACGAACCGATTCACTTCAGAAGTTCACGAGCTGACTACCTGGGAAGGCGCACCCGACCCGACTCGACCAGTTGGGGAAGCACGAACTGACTTGAAGGAGGAACCCCGACCCGATCCGAATGGGTGACCACGACCCGATCCGAATGGGTGACCACGACCCGATCCGAATGGGTGACCACGAGCTGATGGCGTAACTTGATCCGATCCGTGCAGACGAGGAAAGCTGGGCTCCGAACCGATCCGATCTGAAGGCCACGATCCGATCCGATCTGGTGATGATCAATAACCCGAGATGCAAAGGTAGTCCAAATGGAAGTTAGAGCTCAGGATCCCGGAACCAGTTGGGAACCAATGAGTTCACTTCATGGTTGGACTTTGCTGCGGGACGTGTGCTAAGGAGTTGTCGACGGTCATAACTTCGATTCACCACTAAGAATGAATGATGGGCTACTTATCAGTGCAGTAGGGTCATTATGACCTGAGGGGCAAAGTGATGGTAGCAAGACTACGTTATCAGTGCAGTAGGGTCATTATGACCTGAGGGGCAAGGTGATGCGTAGTAAGACTATGAGCCAGCGCAGGTGGGGTGAATAACTCCATGGGGCAAGTGGACATAGTAAGGATTAGTAAGGCTATGAGCCAGCGCAGATGGGGTGAATAACTCCATGGGGCAAGTGGACATAGCGAGGAATTAGTGGCTACGTTATCAGTGCAGTGAAGCCATTTATGACTTCATGGGGCAAAGTGATCGTAGCAAGGAATGTTGGGTGATCGAAGTGGTGGATATCGTATGCTTTACGCACTGAGTGAGAGATGTGACGATGGATGCTATGTTTGATTGTTTGCCATCATTATGACATGCACACCTCCCACACCTTCGTATCTTTATATTGATTGATATGATACCTTAGAGTGTTGTACAGTATGTAGTGCTAACTCTTTGGTTGCAGGTCCAGGTTCAGGTATGTTTTAGTCTACCTGTTATTGTTCACTTTAGATGCTTATCGCTCATACCAGGCTTTATGTCTGACCCAGAGTTTTATATCTCCTCTTATTACTCTGGGTGCTCACACGAGCAGACTAGAGACAGGTTAGCTGGTGATGTGCGAGTAGCTGATTCGGAGGCGGGCAGGAGGCTTCCACGTATTATATATATATACACATTCTCCCTGTGTCGTTGATGGTCACTACTTGGGCATTAGTAGTGTACCTCATTTTCCTTACTTTTGCTTGGAGACAGTTTGAATGTTGTAATAAGCTGTACTTTGGATTTCCGCTGCTATGATGTTTAGTTCTGATTTTCAGCTTATGCACTGTCTCTCCTGTTTTATGTCAAGTATGTTACTATTATATTTTGGTTCTATGCGCTGTGAGACATTCTACAGGTTCTTTGTATGTTCATTTCCTTCTTCCTTTTTCTCTTCTGGCGACCCGTTCCGTGCTAACTGGACATGTGTACAGCGCACTTTTGGAGTAAATGTCGGTTGGTGCGGGGCGGGCCGTCACTGATAGTCTGTGATTTAACTATCGAATAAAAACAAGTGTTTCGATAGTCGATGATTTAACTATCGAATAAAACAAGTGTTCATCCAAACATCCAACAATCACTGAACCTTTAATTAATATTCCATTAATTAAATCTCTTCTCTATTTCTTATCAATATTTGTTAACCAAATATTTTCGATAACCATATTGGCCTTTATACGTTATTTGGAAAACATTTCCATATATCGCCTTCTTTTATTTTCTAAACTTTAGAAAATATATGTTATTTATAATTGGAAAATATTCCAATTACTTATCTCTTTTCCAATCTCGTTTATTCCTATACTTAGGAAACGTTCATTATTCTATTTCCAAGCTTTGCACATATTTGGGTTAAAACAGATGTTGTGTAAAACATCGTCACGACAACCCCAAATACAGTATTTAACTAATTCTTATTCCACATTGATCTTCGAGCCTGAATCTTGCTACTTATCGGTATATCATGAAATCAACCAAGTTGGGGTATAATTACCTCTCAGACCTTGACTGAATAACATTTAACGTCAAAACAGACAAGACTACTTACTCGAATAATCAATACCATACAACTGATTATTCACCTTCAAACACATATACATTTTCTCTTTCTATTCTACTAGATTTTATTCTTATACTTCCTTTTTGATTATACTATTCTATTTCTAAGTTCGTTTTCTTATCGACTTCTATATATTTCGATACGTTGATTTCTAACTATCAAATTATCTTAAAAATATTCTATCTCCTTAAATTCCCGGAAAAATTCGCCATAACCTCCTTTGTACCGGGAGCATCGGGAAATTTCAAATAGCTTTCCCGGTCCTTCTCATCTCAAAAAGAAAAAGAAAAAGCCAAGCGGCTTGCCGATACGGCGCATAAAATCTCATATATGAATTAAATACGTACCTTTTTGTCGGGCATTCTATTTATTTCACTTCTATACTTTATTCCAAACCTGTCTCCAGTATATTTATACCTGCCCAATCTATTTTAACTATACCAATCGTTTTAACTCAATTTGTTAATTATTTCTTTAGTCTATTTCTCCTTGTAATATTTGAATTCTATATTCAAACTCCAATCCGCTTCTATTATTCAATTTCTATATATCAAATTCTATTGTCTTCTATTATTCAAATCCTAAAATAAAAAGTCCGTTTGAATTTCTATATTCAAATTCCATTTGAATTACTATATTCAAATTCTATAGTTAAACTCCATTTGAATTCTATTATTCAAATTCTATTTTCAAAGTCTATTTGAATTCTCTGCATTATTTATAAACAACGTTTATAACTTCAATTCAAATCCCACCTTTTCATTTATAAACAACGTTTATAAATTCAATTCAAATCCCATATTTTCATTTATAAACAAAGTTTATAAATTCGATTCAAATCTCATATTTTCATTTATAAACAAAGTTTATAAATTCGATTCAAATCCCATATTTTCATTTATAAACAAAGTTTATAAATTCAATTCAAATCCCATCTTTCTATTTATAAACAACGTTTGTAAATTCGATTCAAATCCCATCTTTCTATTTATAAACAACATTTGTAAATCCGATTCAAATCCCACCTTTCCATTTATAAACAACGTTTATAAATCCGATTCAAATCCCATCTTTCCATTTATAAACAACGTTTATAAATTCATATTTGTTTTACATACCTTCAAACAAGTTAATATTTTCTATAGTTTTATTTAAAAATTCAAATTCTATTTATAAAAATAGAATTTCCTTTTTAAATATCAAATACCCTTTCCGATATTTTTATGAATCAATATTCAAGCTCTAGGGATATTTTAAACAATCAAACCAACCAATTTTCAATCATTTGATTTTTAACACATCATATATGAATATATATGAAATCAAACAAACAACAGATAATATATATTTTTGAGGAATCCAGTTGGATTCCTCCAACCTGTTTTCCTGCATCCACAGACGTTAGTCAACATAGTAATACCCATCCTGCTTCGAGGCAGGATATCGCGGTATGAAGGTCATCCACTAATCATAGCGTGGGGCGTATAGGGTAATCATCCGCTATGAAACCGCGGGCATCCGCTAATGAAACTGCGGGAATCCAACCAATCATCAACCCAATATATATATAATAGTCAACCAATCCTAAATAACTATATATATTTTAAAATAATCAGACAGCATTCAAACAAGCAACAACAATTATTTTTAACACTAAAAATAATTCTAATTAAATGGTGAGTGAGATTTACTCACCGTGATTATTTTGTAATTCGTTTTCTTTTTTTCTTTATTTAATCCAGCTTCGGAAGAAAATCTTGAATCGACTTGAACCTGTATTTTCTTCCAGCTACAAATCCCATTTATCTGACTTTGTGATTTACGGACCTCGCATGAATTTATTCACGGATTTATATAAGTCAACCATTTTAAAACATTAACTAAGTTTTAAATCACGAAATTAATCAACATAAATCTTACCCTCACTATTACTTCAGGGCTCGACAACAAACCAACTATCTCACCAACATCTCCTACCGCAACCATTACAGACCACCAGCATGTTGACCCATACTCTCCACAAATTGACAAACCAATCACTGCCTAATCCATCCCCAAAATCACATTGGCTGTATTAGGATAAAACCAAAGCCTACCATACTGCTTGGCATCACAAAAAAATATATGGAGACTACCCAGATTCGACAGTACTCATGCTCAAAATTAGACCACGGTAAAAACTCCATCTTCCCCAAAATCTGTCGCTTGCTTCCTCTCTTCTTTATACACAAGTCGGTCCTTCTTAGTACACCACACCCAGGTTTTCAAAATGCAACATCATTCCTCCTTCTCAACATAGACCGCACTCCCCTTTTCACCTCGAACCCTCTCCACGACTTTGTCTTTGAAACCGAGCTTCACTGTACCTCCTCATTATCACCAGAAAAGTCGCGGAACCCTAAATCTCCAATCGCACCTTCCTGAAATCGTGATTCCTACACCGTTGAAAAGAACCTAGATGTAAAACGTTGATCGCACTAACACAGCAGCATACGAGATCGAAGTATTTAGCAGTAGCGGCCATTAAATTAAAGCTTTGAAATGGAGGTGCGCCCCTTTTTGTTTTAGCTGAGGCTTCGATTTTGTTTTCAAATGGAGGAATCAAAGAATAGAAAGGATCGGCCCCTTTTTATTTGAGGTGTTTGGTTTAGTTTCGGATAACCAGGGAGTACACGATTTGGTTTTGATTTATGGTAATTAACAGTGCACGGTTTCATCTGGTTTGTGGTAATTGAGAGGGCACGGATTTTGTTTTGTGTGTGGATATAAAGAAGCCACACAAATATTTTATTTAATTTAAAGGTCGGTATCCTAAAATTTAAATAACCCTTGACTTCGAACTCCTTTCTGAACCCAACAATTGTTAACCCTAGGGTAATACTCCTATTCCGGACACACTGGGATAGGTCACGTAGTTCAATTCGATCATCTGTGAAAGATATTAATTTAAATCAATATAAATTAATTTCAGACAATTTATTCTCCTTGATAATAAATAAATATTATCGTTATTATTCAGTTTTGAATTTCTATTGATTATCTGAATCAATTTCAGTATAGTCTGAACTCTTGAATTCAATTAGCTTCGTATTTCGAAAATTATATAAATTCAAAGTAAATCATATTTCGGCTTTTAAATCGATAATCAAATATAAAATGTCTTTTATATTTTTATTTCAATATTTAAACCTCATTAAATATTCTAAATTTACCGACGAAATATCCGGGTCATTACAGTTTTAAACAACCACAGTTTATACAAATAAATCATTGGTTAATAGATATAACCGATTCTAATTCGGTTTGAATTATTTTCTATTTAACTAATTTACACTGTTTAAAATTATAAATGGATATTTATAATTTAATTTTACTATCACATTAATGTTAACATTATTTTTAATATGTTAAACATTTCAATATCACAAACATATATTTATCAAATGATCATTTTATAATAACAACGCTAACATGCTACAAACGGTGTTTTATCTAACAAATTTTTTTTAACATATAATTCTTTTACTTTAACCTAACATGATAATAATGACATTTTGATGACAATCATATTTTAACATATTTTCTACTTCGCTAACACATAAATGAAAATGTTTTAATCAAAAACCTATATTAATAAATGATCATTTCTCCATTTCTCTAACATATGAATGATAATGTTTTAATTAACAAAACATAAATAATCAAATGAACATTTTACTATGTAACCAGCATGTGAATGATAAGGATTTAACTAACAAAACATATATAATCAAATGAACATTTTTCTATGTAAAAATAATGCATATTTTTAATCATTTCTAATATACAATAAAAATGTAAATTTTTATTGTTAAACAATTTTCAACAATTCCTATGTTCATATATGACAAATAAAAAGATGATATTTTATTTTCAATGTTTTGCACGCCCTGGCATTTTACTTATGTGGATGATGGATAGCGAGGCGTCTCGGTTATATCGGTCGATCCGGGATCGATGGAGTCATTTGGCTCATTGACGCCCCATAGGGCAGGGAAACGCAGTGTTCAGGCATTTTAATCCACATCGAATGGACCGGCCCTGACGATCCAAGCGACGATGCGTTCTGTTCCTGAGGGGCGGGCTAGAGCATCTCGAAGTGGTAAGGACGATCCCTTGCCTTGGTTCACAGATGGAAAATCCAACTTCAAATACGTGACAATTGCGGTTTTGATTGTAGAGCCTAGTATTGGTGACATGATATATGGTACCCATGCCGTCTTGGATTGATACATTTATATTTGAAGTTGTTTTATACACTATGCACTTATAATAGTATCAAATGATTTGTTTTTAAATGTAATGTTTGACTATTATAAGGGAAAACCCTATCCTCCGGCTTGCGTTAGATTGTGTGATGGGACCTGGGTCTTATAATAACTTCATTTTTCCAAAAAGGCATTGCGCTGCTTTGTTATATGCACTGGTATTCTTGGAAGGAAACCCGTTCCATGTTATACGACATGGTCTCTTGATATATCTGATTTTGAAGAAAGTTTTAAATAACTATTTTAGTTCTCACACCAATCACATGACTGACCTGGAGTTTATTGTTTTAACCTAAACTCTGGGTGCCCCTATTTTCCACACGGGCAGCTAGTAGTCTTGGTTTTGCAGATTTATATTCATAGGATCCTTGTTTACAGCTGGAATGATATTCGAAAAGCCCGGTATCCGTACATTTCTTTCAATTGTGTTTGTATTATTTTCCGTTGCATTGTAATTTATTTAAATCTCTGATGTTTAGTAAATGTGTAATATTTATTTATACAATAAGCAATGGAATGTTCTTTTGTTTGTGTTCTAATTTTTCGTGTTCTCAAAGTCAATCCGGGCTTTCCTTCACGGGGAAGTTCAAGTCGTTTCAGGGATATTTTATTTTCAATGTTTTCTACGTTCTTATATGAAAAATAAAAACGAAATGTTTCTATTTGCATACAATTAGTTCTATTTAAAAATTGCAAATAGAAATGTAAATTTAATTGCATAAAAATTTCTATCCTTATCATGACAAATAAAAATGTAAATTTATTTGCACACAAATTTAAATCCTTAACATAACAAATAAAATGACTACTTTTATTTGTTTACCAATTCAATGTTAACATAACACATAAGAATGATATTTTTATGTTATCGACAATTCAGTTCATCATCACAAATAAAAATGATATTACTATGTTGTCGACAATTCTAGTTCAACATAAAAATGTTTTTATATGACAATTCTAGTTCAACATAAAAAATGATATTTTTATGTGACAATTCTAGTTCAACATAAAATGATATTTTTATGTGAAACAAATATAACTCAACAAAAATGATATTTGTTTTTGACACAAATATTATTTAACAAAAATGATATTTGTTTTGACACAAATATGATCCAACAAAAATGATATTTGTTTTGACACAAATATTATTTAACAAAAATGATATTTGTTTTGACACAAATATTATTGACAAAAATATAATTTTAACACTTTTCTATTTAACAAATATGAATATTTTGTTTTAACACTTCTCTATTTAACAAAAATGAATAATTTTCTTTTAACTCTTTTCTATATAACAAAATTGAATATTTTGTTTCACTACTTTTCTATATAACAAAAAAAAGAATATTTTGTTTCATTACCTTTCTATATAACTAAATGAACATTTTGTTTCACTAATTTTCTATATAACAAAATGAACATTTTGTTTCACTACTTTTGTATATAACAAAAAAATGAATATTTTGTTTCACTAGACATTTTCTAATCAAAATGTTATTTTTATTTTACATGAATATAATTCACCAAATCAACACAACTAACATCAATCAGTCAATCACAATTTTATACGGAGCATATATTTAATATTACAATCAAAATCAATATATATATATACATATATTTCTATATATATATATATATATATATATTTATTTATTTATTTTAAATCGAGAAATGTCACATCGATTTTACTCCATCTAAAATTGAAGAAAGCTCCCAAATCTATTCGGGTCAGTCCCATATTGTAGTGTTCTTCAAGGCGGTTCCAACGGATTTTGAATCAACGAATTCTGTTTCTGTTTGTAAAAGTTATGACTATTTAAATCTTAATTATTTTAATTAAGTAATTAACATATAATAATTTTAATAAAAACCTAATTAAACACTTAATCAAAGTGGGTCGTCGTTCTTCCTCTCCTTCCTGGTATTCACGAACCCATCGTTCGTTAAAACATTCGCTCACCGCTCCTCTATGCCACCACCTGCGGACGATCCATCGCCACCACGTCGTTCATCTCTGCAAGAGCCACCAACATCGGCGACCTGGTCCAACTTGCCCTCCCCAATTGGTCAGAAAACGCTCGCGAGTATGTGGCCTTTAGGGAGCTGCCATCGTCACCACGGGGATCGAGAAAAGATCATACCCGTACCAAAATATAGGTCGTGAAGTGCTCTCGAGTTTTGCTTTAGGAGTTATGCTAATTCTTTGTGGATGAGATGAAATTAGTGGAAGAAAATAGAATGTTTTTAGCCATTCATTCAAGAAGAACAGCGGCTCACAGAAAGAAAGGGAGGACTAGGGTTTCCTCGTTTTGAGGCCTTATATAATATCCATTTTATTGATTATTTTAATACTTTAATTTCAATAAAAAGGCCCATTAACTGGTACTAAATCTAAATCCAGCCCAGGGAATGTCGCCCCTAGTCAAATACCCCTATTCCAGACACAATGGACTAGGTCCCGTCAGCCCGTTTGATTTTCTCAGCCCACTTTTCTTTATTTTAAATATAAATCATTTAATTATTTAATTTGTTTGTACATTTAAATTAATCTGGACCACATACTGACTGTAAAAATTCCCAAAAAATAAATTTTACTATGTTTTGACGATACGGTCCTAACAAAATTAATTTTGTCGAATTTGGAGACCGTTTGAAAAATTGCCATTTTCTGGTCGATCCAATTCAAACTAAAATTGACAAAACATGTTTTCTTTTGTCACGCCCACATACTAATTCCAAAAAATTTGAAAACTAGAATCCTGCAATAATTTGACATTCCGGATTCAACTAAGGTGGTTTCGTCGAAAACGGAGGTCGTTTGTAAAATGGCTATTTACACGGGCCATATATTATATTAAATTCTATAGCGACTATTCTGAATATTTAACTGGCCATAACTTTTGATTCCCGCTATGAAATTTCAATTTTTCAGATTTATTGGAAATATATTCTTAAACAGATTCTAATATTTTTAGTTCACCAAAATCCGATTTATTTTGAATCATGTACATTCAGTCAAAGTTCAAATTCAAATTTTCAAACTGCCGTGCTATTTCTAACTCCTTTTATAATTAAAATAAATATATTCATTCTTACTTCAATTTAAATAAATTTTTAATTGTTATTATTTAAAATAAATCATTTTAAATAATCAAAATCCATTAAAATTTCTAAAATAAAAATTTTAAATTGGTTCCAAAATTCCGGGTTGTTACACTCGGGATGATTTATACTCACTCGATCGCTGGTATCCGCTTCCCAACATATTTGTTTGGTTCGCAATCGCCCGAGTGGGACTTTACAATCTGGGACCTTCATCTATGGGACTTCGGCCCAACTTTCTTTGATTTTCTATGATTTATGCGTTTTCAACCTACCGGGGTCACGACCAGGCTATGTGGGGAGCTTCGAATCAAACAAATGGGTTAGCTACCTAGATCTCGTATCTCGTCTTCTATAAACAAGCCTCTTTTTATGATGTTTTCTGGATTTCTAAATGATTTCTTATTTATGATTACTTTGATGCGATACGCGTCAATTTGATTTATTTTACTTTGATACGATGCGCGTCAATTTGATTTATGTTTGGCATTTATTTTTCAATTCTTACTGTCATATTCTCTTTTCTTGTCATGAGATTTATTTCCTCTGTCATTTTCTGTTGTGTGCTATTATTCGAATGTTGCATTCTACATTAGCTAGGAGATTATCTAGAGATATTTGTGTGCCGACATTCCATTGTCATTTCCTGATTGTGTTGACATGCCATGTTTCATATTTATTTATGATTAGATATTATTACTAGAATTATGTCATCCTTTGTTATATCCCTTATTATCTCAATTTATTTGATAAGTACAGCTAGACTGACTCGTTTACTATTTATTCCTATAAATAATACTCGGGTTAGACCGAGTCATTTTAGGTACTCCTCTAGGACTTCTCCCAGGATTGATCTTCCGCTTTCAGATTGCTACTCTGCCTCCGCAGCTTTATGTACTTTGTACCTGTGACATTATCTATCATTGTGTACATATTCTTTTATTTAGATCATGGTGCATGTATATAATCTTTTGATATTAGTGGATCTTTGTTGACCACTAACTTGTTGTACACATTCTTGGTTTATTTATATCTATTCCGCCTTTGTGATATGATTATTCCGTGTCTGGCTGTGATATATATTATTGTTGTTGTCTATTTTATACTACCTTCCGGATTACATATAGCCATTTTGTAGTTTCCCTATGTGCTAAATGGTCATGTCGAAAATTTAATCGGTATCAGAATTCAACGTGCATTCCTCACATGGAGTAATCATACAATCGGTCGGTCTTCACAAACCTCATTCTCTGAGACGACCCGAACTTCCCCGTGAGGGAAAGCACGGATAGAATTGAGTACAAGACAAAATAGAACGCATACAGAAGAACATTTCATTGTTATTACAACAATTCCATCAGATACAAGAATATACAGAGTATAATTGAATAAATTACATTCGATAAATATCAGAGATTACAATAAGTTACATAGCAGCGGAAAATAATACAAAAGCACAACTAGAAGTGATACACGGATACAGAGCTTTCCGAGCATCGTTCCAGCTGTAAATCAGGACCCTGTGAATATAAATCTGCAAAACCAAAACTACTAGCTGCCCGTGCGGAAAATAGGGGCACCCAGAGTTTAGGTTAAAACAATAAACTCCAGGTCAGTCATGTGACTGGTGTGAGAACTAAAACAGTTATAATTCTTTATTTTAAAGTTCGGTAAATCAAGGGACCACGCCGTATAACACGGAACGGGTTTCCTCCCAAGAATACCAGTGCATAAAACAAACAGCGCAATGCTAAATAAAGAAGAATGAAGCTGTTATAAGACCCAGGTCCCATCACACAATGCAACGCAAGCCGGAGGATAGGGTTTTTACCTTATAACAGCCAAAGCATGCTTGATACGTTTAAAACACATTATTTGATACTATAATAAGTGTATAGTGTCAAAACAATTTCAATCATAAATATCAATCATAGGCGGCATGAATGACCCATACCACTATGTCGCCATACTAGGTTCTACAAATAAAACCGCACTATCACGTATTGGAAATTGGATTTCCGTCATGAGCCGAGGCAAGGGGCAAGCTCCTCTCCGCGTTCGAGACACTCTAGCAAATGTCCCAGGACCCCACTTTGATCCTTGGATCTTCAGGGCCGGTCCTCTCTTACTTTTGAGGATTAGTTATTCCTGAACACACGTTTCCCGGTCCTTACAGACCTATATCCGAGGCGCCTCGCATTCCAACAACCACACAGGTGAAAAGTATATAAATGTCAGGGCTGGTAGGTCACTGACACCACCCTAGCTAGAAAGAAACGTCGTGCTCTCCCTGCAGTCACTATCCCGTTTTTGACTCATACCGAGGTGTGAGGCTCGCGAATTCACGTTATACACAAAGCTATGCCACACAGGCCGTGCTTTGATCATCAACCACAAGACTTTGCTTTTCAACAGAAGCCTTGGTCAATTGCCACTTACGCATGCCACACAGGCAATTCACTCCATGCGTTTGATATCCATCAATATATAACCCCTGAGCTCGTACGTCTCAGAGAAGGGCGTTAAGCAAGAGAATAAATTCTCCGCCGCCAAACAGATATATATTTAATAGAGATCAATCACACGGACTAAAATCCAATGTCAGACACACAGTCCATTTACAAGTCCGTTCTGGGTCTGAACGAAACCGGAGGCACTTTCCTCGCATATCCATCGATCTCCAAGTACGTCTGGACGATCACCGACTGTTTCCCTCATCTTGGGTGTACAGCCCAATCAAGATCATCAGTAATCACCCAAACGATGTGAAGACTTCCGGTCTTCAACCACCGTCTTCATCTTCGACATCTCGTCGAATCGATTATTCAGAATGGGTATAAACCCGGCCTTTCTGAATAACCCACGTATATAATAAACGAATGTTACACAAACACAACAAACGCCTCATCCCAATTCAGAATATTCTTTTATTCACAATATCACATTCTTAGGGAAATGTTCCCATTAATTTTATCCAAGATAAATTCTTCTAAATTTATTCTTTAATCCTCCTTTGGATATCATTTCAACTAGTCGGGATTAACGAACCACACCGAAGTAATTATTTATTTTATTTCCCAATCCCAACCTATATATCCCATGGAGAAAACTGGTAATACTCCACATCTAACACCACGGTGTTATCGGTAAAATTAATTACCATTTCACGTTCAAATCTAATTAAAGATTTAACTATTGCTTTGGAGCAAAACTGGTGATACTCCACTCTCGATCACTTTTCAGATTTGATAATTTAAATTATCAATTCACTTTTCAATCTAATTAAAGATTCATTAAAACTCCACTTAGTTTTAATCTTCTCAAAAATCAATATTCTGCCTTTAACTGGGTTAAAGAACCAATGTCATCAAAAACACGATTCACGACAAACCAAATCACATTTGATATTAAATACAAGGCTCTGAATAGAAAATATATCGGCTTATATTCAATATCAAATTCTGAAACCAACAAATATCGTATTGGAAATAACGATATAAAATATCTTTCAAATCCCCATAACAATATTTGTATAGTCACGAAATCCAACATCGAAATATCCCGAAGATAATTTCGATTCAACTCCAGTCCAATCCACGTATTGGAAATTATCGATTATTTTCAAAATCACTTCCATATTCAATTTATTTATTTTAAAAATAAATTGATTTCAATTCTAGTTCAAAACTAGTTCATTTTGATAAAAATCTATTTTTATCTTTTCAAATGTGGAATTTTCCAGCCCAAATCTTTCCAATTCACATATTATAATTTAACACAAATTATAGATATTTTTAATAATTTTATCAAGGCCCGTACGGTCGATTTCCAACAACGGCCATCGAACTGCACTTACAGCGACCTTTTTCGAATTTGATTTGGACATAATTCCAAATCCAACCGTTAGATTTCAAATTTCTCATATTCATTGGAAAGCTCTTTTCGATACGAACCCAACGGTTCCGGTTTTAGGAGAATCCGACGGTCGGATCTCCCGCAATGTCCGTTTGAAATAAATGGTCGAAATTCACGAACTGCCGCGGCGCGGCGCGTTCTATTCAGGCCATTATATTATATATATAATATATATAATATATATTTCGTCGATTTTCTTTTAAAACGAATTTTAAAAATAGTTTTGAATTCGTTTCAAAAGCAATTTCAACTTCCTTTTCAATTCAAATCAAAATTGAATTCCTCTCTATAAATTCGTTTTAAAATTCATTTCTATTCAATTCAAATTTTAATTCAATTCGAATTCATTTCAATTCACTTCCAATTCAATTTGAATTCGTTTTCAATTCCATTCATTTCGAAATCGTTTTCAATTCAATTCAGTCCTATTTTATTCAAATTCAAATTCACTTCCTATTCAATTCGAATTTTAATCTAATTCAATTGAATTTCATTTCAAAATATTTAGTTTTGAAATCACTTTTCAATATTCGTTGTAAAACGAATAAAATCGATATAAATATCGTTCACGTCAAAATAGCGCATCTCTAATCCACACGGCTTTATATATTTCAAAAACTTCTATTCAATTCAACACATGAACCTATATTTCTTTCAACACACGACTAATCTCAACACATGAGTACTGTCAACACATCACTATTTTTATTATGTGAAATATTTTATAAAACTATGGTATCTATCGTTTGATTTTAATCAGATTTCTACTACGAAGTAGTTCTAATTTTAAATATGATAAAGATGTAATTTATTTTATTAAAATATTCTACTCAACACATGAATAGTTTCAACACATGATCACCGTCAACACATGACTATTTTTATATTCAACACATGAATTTTCTTTTATGATATTCATTATTTTCCCGATTGGAATGAGGCCCAATCAATCACCATATAACGTTAATTATATGGATTCCATACAACACATGTATATAATAGCGTCGAGAAATAATCAACCATCAACCAAAGTGCACTACACTGTATAAGCATCAAATATCGATATCTAACGCTTATAACAGCCTGTCAATCAATCGATCGACATATTTAATCAATCAGGATGAGTGAACTTCAAATTTCATCCCAACACCCGTGTGGGGTTTCAAACAATCAAACACAGATTTTATTTGTGCAGTTGGGCGATGTGTAAAATTTATCAACCCAATCAATATCCGTCAAATCAGTGTATATAAACAAATCGGCCGATTTGTTTATAAATATTTTATTTATTCACTTTCACGTTAAAAATTATTTTTAACGATAAAATATTCTATTTCAACACTTGAATTTCTATTCATTTCATTTACACAATAAAAATGATATTTTTATTTTTCTAACATATTTTAGAAAATTTCGGCGGCATAACGGCACGATACTAGAAACGGGACAAGGCCTAGCTTTATCCCCGGTCTAGTGAAGGCCCACGCCATTCACACATCAATCAAATCACTTTCGTTATGCAAACCACAAAATTTGGAGTAAGAGTCTAACCTAGTCTTACTCCTTCGCCTTATAACGGCGCACGTCTAATCCTAACCAATTTATCGATTCGATTTTTCACACCACAAACCACATTCAACCCAATATCTCAATCAATCACCAAACATCCAAACAAACAAGTCCATGGTATGTGGACGGGTGTCGGGTGCTTCTAATAAGCACCGTCTGCATCCTAGTATATATATATATATCTAGAAAAAGAGAATTAAGAGTGAGAAGTTCTCACCGAAAGCTATCCAAGCTCCACGGCACTTCATTTGCAGAAGTCTTCGCCGTTTTCGCATCTTCGTCAGCTTCGTCGCCCGTAGCCACTATATATATAAAAAATCGAGTTTTTATTTCAAAGTTCAACATATAAAAATCGAGTTTTTATTTCAAAGTTCAACATATAAAAATCGAGTTTTTATTTCAAAGTTCAACATATAAAAATCGAGTTTTTATTTCAAAGTTCAACATATAAAAATCGAGTTTTTATTTCAAAGTTCAACATATAAAAATCGAGTTTTTATTTCAAAGTTCAACGTATAAAAATCGAGTTTTTATTTCAAAGTTCAACGTATAAAAATCGAGTTTTTATTTCAAAGTTCAACATATAAAAATCGAGTTTTTATTTCAAAGTTCAACATATAAAAATCGAGTTTTTATTTCAAAGTTCAACATATAAAAATCGAGTTTTTATTTCAAAGTTCAACATATAAAAATCGAGTTTTTATAACGCTACTATATAGATAAAAATTCTATTTTTACATCGTTATTCTATATATAAAGATCTCGCCTTTTTAAATTTAAAGATTTCACCTTTTTAAATTTAAAGTTTTCACCTTTTTAAATTTAAAGTTTTCACCTTTTTAAATTTAAAGTTTTCACCTTTTTAAATTTAACCACTTTATCTCAACGTATATAAAATAAAAATCAGATTTTTATTTCGCCACATACATAAAGATGATATTTTTATATTTTCTATCCTATAAAGATTATATTTTTAATACTTTAAAAATATAAAAATCCTATTTTTAATATTTCTATATAGTAAAGACTATATTTTTATCTTCCTACCATATAAAAGATTATATTTTTAATTCTTTAAAAATATAAAAACTATATTTTTATCACTTTAAAAATATAAAGATCGTATTATATTACTTTTAAAAATCAAATCTTTTCTGTTTTAAAAATCACGTCTTAAGATAAATAAAAAAATCAGTTTTAAAATAAATAAAATCAGTTTTAAAAATAAATAAAAATCAATTTTAAAGAAAATATAAAATAATAAAAAAAAACAGTTTACTTACAGGGGGGCTCGGTTTTCATTCAGGAAAGGGGAGAGAGAGGCGCTAGGGTTTCTGGGCGGAGGCTAGAGGAAGAACGGAGAAGAGGAGAAGAAGGATCGGAGGGGTGGGATTCAGTCGGAGGTGGCGCGCGAGCTGGTGGCGAAGGGCGGACGTCGGCGTCGGGTTCAGGCATTGGGGGTTCTCGCTGTGGGAAGAGGGAGCGGGAGGAGGGAATCGAGGAGGGAGAGGAAGAGGGGGCCACGCCCTAGTGGCGGCGCGCCAGGGGGTCGCGGCGGTGGTCGATGCCGCGCCTCTGCCCGTCGTTCGATTTTTTTTTTTTCTTTTTTTTTTTCTTCTGATTGAAATGAAACGAAAAGGGGGGGGCCAGAGATTAAAAGTAAAGGTTTTTTTTTTTTTTTTTTTATTATTTTAATTATTTATTTCAACCTAAAGTTGACTTCTCAAACGAACCCCTATCTGAACTCAACGACTGACGCCCGTAGCTAAATACCCTCATTCCGAACACAATGGGATATGCCACGCAGGCTGATTCGACTGTTTGAATCAGTTTCTGTTAAATTTACATTTAAATCGCTATATTGAATTTTAAACGTACATTTCAAATTACCGGGGTCACATACTAACTAGAAAAATTCCAGAAAAATATTTTCTAGCTTCGTATTGATGATACGGTCCTAACAAAACTAGTTTCGTCGAATTCTGAGACCGTTGGAAAAATGGCCAATTTCCAGTCGATTAAAATCAACTGAAATGGTCAACCACGTTTTCCTTTGCCACGCTCACATATTGATCCGAAAAATTACGAAATTTGAAACCTAGCAATAACTTGACATCACGGACCCAACAAAAGTGGTTTCGTCGAAATCCGAGGTCATTTGCAGAATGTCCATTTTTAAGGGCCTGAATTCCATAGCGACTATTCAGAATTTTCAACTGGACATATCTCTCAATTTTTAAAGTGAAATCTCAGTTTCTTACATCTGTTAGAAAGATATTATCAATTAGATCCTAATGTTTTTGGTTTCACTAAAATCCGGATTGTTTTGCACCCTGTACATTCAATTGAAGTTTGAAATCGAATTATCGAACTACCGCGCCATTTTCAATTCTATTTATAATTATATATAAATATATATATTCTAACGACGACGCGTATAATATATACGTCGAATTATATTCAAAATAAATTTTCTCGTCGATATTATTTAAAATAATTCATTTTAAATATTCAAAATTCGCTAAAATTGCCAAAATAAAAATTTTAAACTGGCCCAGATTTTGCGGGTTATTACAATCTCCCCCACTTAAAACTTTTCGTCCCCGAAAAGGAACAAAGTCGAAAGTGGTTTGATTAATCAACTCTACGTTCGATCTGGCTTCCATTCTCCAACTTTTCAGTTTCTGAGAATTTTCAAAATTTCAAAAATTTGGCTAACACCCTAAATTTTTGAAAAATTTCGCCATAACCTCCCCTGCAATGGGAGCATCGGGGAATTTCAAATAGCTTCCCCGGTCCTTCAGATCTCAAAAAGAAAAAGAAAAAGCCAAGCGGCTAGCCAATAGGCTCACAAAATCATCATCACCCAAACAAAACAGGAAATTATGTAGTAAACATGTACCTATTTGTCGGGCAAACAAATTTTATTCTCTGGCTCTAGCCTCCTTGCTATGACCTGTTCAATGTAAGTATATATATATGCAAGCAAATGCGACCGATTATCAATACAATTCAATGTTCGGTTATATTAGGCTAAATGGTTCAAAATTATCAAACAAATAAACAAACAACACAAAACATCAATCAATTAGTGAATTAGAGTTTCAAATTCATAAATTTGATATATATACAAAAAAATCATGTTTTGGTGCCAATTCACAACAATGCGTTCTAACTATATAAGTTTTGGTTCTCACACCAGTCTAATGGAAATATATAGAAAATCACACCTTCGAAACACGAATATAAATTCTGATGATGATATATCAATCATCAGAACCATCTCCGGGTGTCTAGAATGTGATTCTATATCTATCCAGTATATTAAAACTTCGACTATACGTTCATGACGCGTATACGCGAAATCTATATATACTCGATTGTCCATATTCAAAATAAATAAATAATCAAATACGTATAAAGCGATTTAAATTTTCAAAACAAAATTGTCTTCATTTGAAAAATATACTCTTCAAACTCGTTCTAGGACACTACTGATCCTATCTCTAACGAGTCACTCTAATTGGATATTACTAATCCAATATCTGATGAATTCTTTCGTATGGTTCTAATGTGTCTTGTTCTCGAGCTCTGTAAACCAAAGCTCTGATACCAAACTGAGACGACCCGAACTTCCCCGTGAGGGAAAGCACGGATAGAATTGAGTACAAGACAAAATAGAACGCATACAGAAGAACATTTCATTGTTATTACAACAATTCCATCAGATACAAGAATATACAGAGTATAATTGAATAAATTACATTCGATAAATATCAGAGATTACAATAAGTTACATAGCAGCGGAAAATAATACAAAAGCACAACTAGAAGTGATACACGGATACAGAGCTTTCCGAGCATCGTTCCAGCTGTAAATCAGGACCCTGTGAATATAAATCTGCAAAACCAAAACTACTAGCTGCCCGTGCGGAAAATAGGGGCACCCAGAGTTTAGGTTAAAACAATAAACTCCAGGTCAGTCATGTGACTGGTGTGAGAACTAAAACAGTTATAATTCTTTATTTTAAAGTTCGGTAAATCAAGGGACCACGCCGTATAACACGGAACGGGTTTCCTCCCAAGAATACCAGTGCATAAAACAAACAGCGCAATGCTAAATAAAGAAGAATGAAGCTGTTATAAGACCCAGGTCCCATCACACAATGCAACGCAAGCCGGAGGATAGGGTTTTTACCTTATAACAGCCAAAGCATGCTTGATACGTTTAAAACACATTATTTGATACTATAATAAGTGTATAGTGTCAAAACAATTTCAATCATAAATATCAATCATAGGCGGCATGAATGACCCATACCACTATGTCGCCATACTAGGTTCTACAAATAAAACCGCACTATCACGTATTGGAAATTGGATTTCCGTCATGAGCCGAGGCAAGGGGCAAGCTCCTCTCCGCGTTCGAGACACTCTAGCAAATGTCCCAGGACCCCACTTTGATCCTTGGATCTTCAGGGCCGGTCCTCTCTTACTTTTGAGGATTAGTTATTCCTGAACACACGTTTCCCGGTCCTTACAGACCTATATCCGAGGCGCCTCGCATTCCAACAACCACACAGGTGAAAAGTATATAAATGTCAGGGCTGGTAGGTCACTGACACCACCCTAGCTAGAAAGAAACGTCGTGCTCTCCCTGCAGTCACTATCCCGTTTTTGACTCATACCGAGGTGTGAGGCTCGCGAATTCACGTTATACACAAAGCTATGCCACACAGGCCGTGCTTTGATCATCAACCACAAGACTTTGCTTTTCAACAGAAGCCTTGGTCAATTGCCACTTACGCATGCCACACAGGCAATTCACTCCATGCGTTTGATATCCATCAATATATAACCCCTGAGCTCGTACGTCTCAGAGAAGGGCGTTAAGCAAGAGAATAAATTCTCCGCCGCCAAACAGATATATATTTAATAGAGATCAATCACACGGACTAAAATCCAATGTCAGACACACAGTCCATTTACAAGTCCGTTCTGGGTCTGAACGAAACCGGAGGCACTTTCCTCGCATATCCATCGATCTCCAAGTACGTCTGGACGATCACCGACTGTTTCCCTCATCTTGGGTGTACAGCCCAATCAAGATCATCAGTAATCACCCAAACGATGTGAAGACTTCCGGTCTTCAACCACCGTCTTCATCTTCGACATCTCGTCGAATCGATTATTCAGAATGGGTATAAACCCGGCCTTTCTGAATAACCCACGTATATAATAAACGAATGTTACACAAACACAACAAACGCCTCATCCCAATTCAGAATATTCTTTTATTCACAATATCACATTCTTAGGGAAATGTTCCCATTAATTTTATCCAAGATAAATTCTTCTAAATTTATTCTTTAATCCTCCTTTGGATATCATTTCAACTAGTCGGGATTAACGAACCACACCGAAGTAATTATTTATTTTATTTCCCAATCCCAACCTATATATCCCATGGAGAAAACTGGTAATACTCCACATCTAACACCACGGTGTTATCGGTAAAATTAATTACCATTTCACGTTCAAATCTAATTAAAGATTTAACTATCGCTTTGGAGCAAAACTGGTGATACTCCACTCTCGATCACTTTTCAGATTTGATAATTTAAATTATCAATTCACTTTTCAATCTAATTAAAGATTCATTAAAACTCCACTTAGTTTTAATCTTCTCAAAAATCAATATTCTGCCTTTAACTGGGTTAAAGAACCAATGTCATCAAAAACACGATTCACGACAAACCAAATCACATTTGATATTAAATACAAGGCTCTGAATAGAAAATATATCGGCTTATATTCAATATCAAATTCTGAAACCAACAAATATCGTATTGGAAATAACGATATAAAATATCTTTCAAATCCCCATAACAATATTTGTATAGTCACGAAATCCAACATCGAAATATCCCGAAGATAATTTCGATTCAACTCCAGTCCAATCCACGTATTGGAAATTATCGATTATTTTCAAAATCACTTCCATATTCAATTTATTTATTTTAAAAATAAATTGATTTCAATTCTAGTTCAAAACTAGTTCATTTTGATAAAAATCTATTTTTATCTTTTCAAATGTGGAATTTTCCAGCCCAAATCTTTCCAATTCACATATTATAATTTAACACAAATTATAGATATTTTTAATAATTTTATCAAGGCCCGTACGGTCGATTTCCAACAACGGCCATCGAACTGCACTTACAGCGACCTTTTTCGAATTTGATTTGGACATAATTCCAAATCCAACCGTTAGATTTCAAATTTCTCATATTCATTGGAAAGCTCTTTTCGATACGAACCCAACGGTTCCGGTTTTAGGAGAATCCGACGGTCGGATCTCCCGCAATGTCCGTTTGAAATAAATGGTCGAAATTCACGAACTGCCGCGGCGCGGCGCGTTCTATTCAGGCCATTATATTATATATATAATATATATAATATATATTTCGTCGATTTTCTTTTAAAACGAATTTTAAAAATAGTTTTGAATTCGTTTCAAAAGCAATTTCAACTTCCTTTTCAATTCAAATCAAAATTGAATTCCTCTCTATAAATTCGTTTTAAAATTCATTTCTATTCAATTCAAATTTTAATTCAATTCGAATTCATTTCAATTCACTTCCAATTCAATTTGAATTCGTTTTCAATTCCATTCATTTCGAAATCGTTTTCAATTCAATTCAGTCCTATTTTATTCAAATTCAAATTCACTTCCTATTCAATTCGAATTTTAATCTAATTCAATTGAATTTCATTTCAAAATATTTAGTTTTGAAATCACTTTTCAATATTCGTTGTAAAACGAATAAAATCGATATAAATATCGTTCACGTCAAAATAGCGCATCTCTAATCCACACGGCTTTATATATTTCAAAAACTTCTATTCAATTCAACACATGAACCTATATTTCTTTCAACACACGACTAATCTCAACACATGAGTACTGTCAACACATCACTATTTTTATTATGTGAAATATTTTATAAAACTATGGTATCTATCGTTTGATTTTAATCAGATTTCTACTACGAAGTAGTTCTAATTTTAAATATGATAAAGATGTAATTTATTTTATTAAAATATTCTACTCAACACATGAATAGTTTCAACACATGATCACCGTCAACACATGACTATTTTTATATTCAACACATGAATTTTCTTTTATGATATTCATTATTTTCCCGATTGGAATGAGGCCCAATCAATCACCATATAACGTTAATTATATGGATTCCATACAACACATGTATATAATAGCGTCGAGAAATAATCAACCATCAACCAAAGTGCACTACACTGTATAAGCATCAAATATCGATATCTAACGCTTATAACAGCCTGTCAATCAATCGATCGACATATTTAATCAATCAGGATGAGTGAACTTCAAATTTCATCCCAACACCCGTGTGGGGTTTCAAACAATCAAACACAGATTTTATTTGTGCAGTTGGGCGATGTGTAAAATTTATCAACCCAATCAATATCCGTCAAATCAGTGTATATAAACAAATCGGCCGATTTGTTTATAAATATTTTATTTATTCACTTTCACGTTAAAAATTATTTTTAACGATAAAATATTCTATTTCAACACTTGAATTTCTATTCATTTCATTTACACAATAAAAATGATATTTTTATTTTTCTAACATATTTTAGAAAATTTCGGCGGCATAACGGCACGATACTAGAAACGGGACAAGGCCTAGCTTTATCCCCGGTCTAGTGAAGGCCCACGCCATTCACACATCAATCAAATCACTTTCGTTATGCAAACCACAAAATTTGGAGTAAGAGTCTAACCTAGTCTTACTCCTTCGCCTTATAACGGCGCACGTCTAATCCTAACCAATTTATCGATTCGATTTTTCACACCACAAACCACATTCAACCCAATATCTCAATCAATCACCAAACATCCAAACAAACAAGTCCATGGTATGTGGACGGGTGTCGGGTGCTTCTAATAAGCACCGTCTGCATCCTAGTATATATATATATCTAGAAAAAGAGAATTAAGAGTGAGAAGTTCTCACCGAAAGCTATCCAAGCTCCACGGCACTTCATTTGCAGAAGTCTTCGCCGTTTTCGCATCTTCGTCAGCTTCGTCGCCCGTAGCCACTATATATATAAAAAATCGAGTTTTTATTTCAAAGTTCAACATATAAAAATCGAGTTTTTATTTCAAAGTTCAACATATAAAAATCGAGTTTTTATTTCAAAGTTCAACATATAAAAATCGAATTTTTATTTCAAAGTTCAACATATAAAAATCGAGTTTTTATTTCAAAGTTCAACATATAAAAATCGAGTTTTTATTTCAAAGTTCAACATATAAAAATCGAGTTTTTATTTCAAAGTTCAACATATAAAAATCGAGTTTTTATTTCAAAGTTCAACATATAAAAATCGAGTTTTTATTTCAAAGTTCAACATATAAAAATCGAGTTTTTATTTCAAAGTTCAACATATAAAAATCGAGTTTTTATTTCAAAGTTCAACATATAAAAATCGAGTTTTTATTTCAAAGTTCAACATATAAAAATCGAGTTTTTATTTCAAAGTTCAACATATAAAAATCGAGTTTTTATAACGCTACTATATAGATAAAAATTCTATTTTTACATCGTTATTCTATATATAAAGATCTCGCCTTTTTAAATTTAAAGATTTCACCTTTTTAAATTTAAAGTTTTCACCTTTTTAAATTTAAAGTTTTCACCTTTTTAAATTTAAAGTTTTCACCTTTTTAAATTTAAAGTTTTCACCTTTTTAAATTTAACCACTTTATCTCAACGTATATAAAATAAAAATCAGATTTTTATTTCGCCACATACATAAAGATGATATTTTTATATTTTCTATCCTATAAAGATTATATTTTTAATACTTTAAAAATATAAAAATCCTATTTTTAATATTTCTATATAGTAAAGACTATATTTTTATCTTCCTACCATATAAAAGATTATATTTTTAATTCTTTAAAAATATAAAAACTATATTTTTATCACTTTAAAAATATAAAGATCGTATTATATTACTTTTAAAAATCAAATCTTTTCTGTTTTAAAAATCACGTCTTAAGATAAATAAAAAAATCAGTTTTAAAATAAATAAAATCAGTTTTAAAAATAAATAAAAATCAATTTTAAAGAAAATATAAAATAATAAAAAAAAACAGTTTACTTACAGGGGGGCTCGGTTTTCATTCAGGAAAGGGGAGAGAGAGGCGCTAGGGTTTCTGGGCGGAGGCTAGAGGAAGAACGGAGAAGAGGAGAAGAAGGATCGGAGGGGTGGGATTCAGTCGGAGGTGGCGCGCGAGCTGGTGGCGAAGGGCGGACGTCGGCGTCGGGTTCAGGCATTGGGGGTTCTCGCTGTGGGAAGAGGGAGCGGGAGGAGGGAATCGAGGAGGGAGAGGAAGAGGGGGCCACGCCCTAGTGGCGGCGCGCCAGGGGGTCGCGGCGGTGGTCGATGCCGCGCCTCTGCCCGTCGTTCGATTTTTTTTTTTTTCTTTTTTTTTTTCTTCTGATTGAAATGAAACGAAAAGGGGGGGGCCAGAGATTAAAAGTAAAGGTTTTTTTTTTTTTTTTTTATTTTAATTATTTATTTCAACCTAAAGTTGACTTCTCAAACGAACCCCTATCTGAACTCAACGACTGACGCCCGTAGCTAAATACCCTCATTCCGAACACAATGGGATATGCCACGCAGGCTGATTCGACTGTTTGAATCAGTTTCTGTTAAATTTACATTTAAATCGCTATATTGAATTTTAAACGTACATTTCAAATTACCGGGGTCACATACTAACTAGAAAAATTCCAGAAAAATATTTTCTAGCTTCGTATTGATGATACGGTCCTAACAAAACTAGTTTCGTCGAATTCTGAGACCGTTGGAAAAATGGCCAATTTCCAATCGATTAAAATCAACTGAAATGGTCAACCACGTTTTCCTTTGCCACGCTCACATATTGATCCGAAAAATTACGAAATTTGAAACCTAGCAATAACTTGACATCACGGACCCAACAAAAGTGGTTTCGTCGAAATCCGAGGTCATTTGCAGAATGTCCATTTTTAAGGGCCTGAATTCCATAGCGACTATTCAGAATTTTCAACTGGACATATCTCTCAATTTTTAAAGTGAAATCTCAGTTTCTTACATCTGTTAGAAAGATATTATCAATTAGATCCTAATGTTTTTGGTTTCACTAAAATCCGGATTGTTTTGCACCCTGTACATTCAATTGAAGTTTGAAATCGAATTATCGAACTACCGCGCCATTTTCAATTCTATTTATAATTATATATAAATATATATATTCTAACGACGACGCGTATAATATATACGTCGAATTATATTCAAAATAAATTTTCTCGTCGATATTATTTAAAATAATTCATTTTAAATATTCAAAATTCGCTAAAATTGCCAAAATAAAATTTTTAAACTGGCCCAGATTTTGCGGGTTATTACAATCTCCGTTATGGTCTACGACATTTCTCTGAAATGAACTGAACGATAGTGGGTATAGAGGCGGGGCGTTACACATGGAGTAGCAACATATTAATAACAAGAAGAAAGAGATCAAACTGCAGGAGAAGGAACAGTTGGAGGAAAATCAAAATTTAGAGAACAAAAAAGGTTAAATATAATAATAGTTTCTGTTGATAATATTTTACACAATAATTAGCTTTAAACAATACATTAAAACAAAATATTATTATTCTAGTATGCAAATATTTTGAATTATAGCATGCTTGTATTCATATATTTAGACTTGTGTGTTGTCAGTGTGATTGCATTAATAATTACTCCATACTTGTGTGCATCTAGTAGTAATTGTTGCATTATTATCTAGATATATTTAGAATTATTGATGCCATTAATAAAATTTTAATAGATAATGAGGAGAAGACTGACGATGATGTATATGATGAGGATAAAAAAGACGAGGAAGAGAATGTGGAAGACAAGGAGTTGCAGAATGAAGCAGAGCAGGACATGGATCATGAGAAGGACAAGAATAATGTTGATGATGATGAAGTTACTAAAGACAATACACGAGCGGTTGAAAAAGAAGATGAACTTAAAAAGGCAGAGGAGGACAAGTTGATTGACGAGATGGATTAGCTGCTACAAAAGAAACATGATCATCAAATGGAGATTAATGAGGGACAGGGAAAGGAGCAGGAAATCAGAAGTGTAGAAAAGATAAAAGGTACAAAAAAATAAATAGGTTATGATCGTAATATAAGTTTATACAATTTATCACCAAAGTAGTTATATATATATATATTCAACATCATTCTTATTTTAGTTTATGTAGGTAATAAAAAATAATAGTTGTTGATGGTAATAATGTATACATTATCAAGTTTCTAAAAACAATTTATTAAAAAGTAGCTGCACACTTTTGTGTATACATTTAGAGTTAATGCATACTTGTGTGCAGCTATTAAGAAATATTGTATGCTTGGTTGTTTTAATCTACTCGGAATATTTCCACACTTGTTTGGAACTATTCAGAATAGTCGCATGAATGTGCGAATGTATTCACGCTTGATTGAATTTGTTCATAATAGTTTCATGCTTTTATGTTGTTATTTTGAATTTATGCATCTTTGTGAACATCTATTTAGATATTGATGGGACTAATTATGTCAAAATAGATAATGAGGAGAGGACTGTTGATGATATAGTTCCTAAAGATGTTAAAGACCAAAAAGAGCTAGAGATAGACCATCAGCAGGAGAAGGAACAAGGGAAAGACAAAAACATAATATGGATCAGAATAAGAGGCAGGGAAAGAAGCGGGAACTTCAGACTTTAAAAAGGAAAAAAGGTAAAAAATAATAATAATTTGTGATGGTAAAAATGTTTCAAATATGTATTTTACTTTAGTACATTGATGATATATCTGATATTATTTCCAGCTGTAGGCAAAAGAAAAATGAAACAAATTGAAACTGTGGATGTGGAGGACTTTGAGAATGTACCAGGATCTAAAGAAACACGAATCGGTACAAAACTAAAACTTAGAACGTACAAGAATGTGCTGAATTTGGAGGAGCGTCGAATAAATAAAATGGAAGAATTTGTTAAATTGACTGGCCTAAGGTAAAATTACTCTAAAATTTTAATAAATTGTGAATAATTTATATTGAAATATTGTATTGCACGGTACAAAAATTAAGAATAATCGCAGATATTTATGCAAGAAGTAAGAAAAACTTGTATACCTGTATACATGTATGTACTTTAGTTTGAGATTATTTTTGGAAATTAATATTTATAGTTGCATACATATGTGCAAGTTTTATACATACTTGCATACATATATTCAAGTAATCAGGTTACTTGCACATACTAGTAGCACATTAATTCTATATTGTTGTAATATACATGAGTGAATATGCTCTTGTCATATTTTATTTAGTCCCGCATCATGGGAATAAGTCTAACATCAGCTCCAGAGCCTATATATAAAGGAGCCAATGTAATAGAAATTGTACACACTTGAAGCAATAGAAATAAAAGTCTCTCCCCTATCTTTTACTGTTCTCTCTAATGGCTTCTTGTTTATTATCTGTTCTGTTTTATTTTATAACACGTTATCAGCACGATGTTCTAATCGATCTAATTATAGATCTCAAAATGGTAGGTTATTTTTCTGATCTGATTGACTTGATTTTTCAAATCTCCATTTTTGTTAGATCTCATCTCATTCTAGATCTAAATATATTGTGTTATCTTCTAGATTTATTTTTCCTTATAATTGTAGAACTCATATAGATCTACACTTTGAGATCTGATACTTATTTTGTTAATCATATTTCAAATCTCACTCTATTACAGATCTGATTTTTTTTAATGTAATCATACTGTTGATCTCAAAATTATACTCGATTTATATACATTTGAGATCCTTACATGATTTAAAAATGAGATGTTGATTGTAGTAATTTATTCTTTTTGGATTCGACAAATTTTTGTTCTTCTCTATTCAAATAAATTCATTGAATTTAATTTGATTTTGTTACATAATTCATATTTCCAGAAGAAATGTTGTATTGCTTCTTAGAGAAACAAATATCAATATAATATGTATCTGGAAGATCGTATTAAGTTCAGATCTAATATTGATATATTACCAAAAGTGAATTATGAAAAATAAACAAATGAAAAATCATAAATTCCAACATCCTAGAAGAGATGTTAGAATTTTTTTTGTTGCATTGCAATTACATAAATATAAGATATGTTCCCTGAAGGAATATCATACACTCTAGAAGTAGTGAATTATTTTCTCTCTTGAATCTTATTTTTATTTAATGCCCAAATTTGGTTACTGCATTTAAGGTTTGATATGTATTTTTGTATATTGATATGATATTTATACGGTTTGTATATATTTATCTCTGGAGGAGATAAGTTCATCCCAGAAGCAGTGATAACAAAATATCTTTAGAGGATATTCGTTTATTTGGAAATGGTAAAATATCTCTAGAAGAGATCTGTTTATTTGAAAATAATAAAATATCTTTAGAAGAGATTTCTACAATTAAAAGTGATAAAAAATTTATAGAAAAAGTTCATATAACATGAAGTTCATATACAATTTTTTTCAAATAAGGAACCTCAAGTTCATATGCAAATGAGGAACCTGAAGTTCATATGCAAATGAGGAACCTAAAGTTCATATGCAATTGAAGAACCTGAAGTTCATATGCAAATGAAAAAGATGATGATGATGCAAATTTAATGACTAAAGAAAATATGCATCTCGAAGATCATAAGCTAAGATTTAAATATTGATCTTAAATACTTGATGTGTATGTAGAAGCAATTTTGTTATAAAAATGGAAAATTTAGAACCTGCAGTTTCTATAATGGTAAGAGATAATTTTGATATGAATAGAAAGATCTAAAAGATTTTTATATGGTTTGTATAATTTGAACCTAAAACATGTAATTTTTATGTTGTGAATTTTATGTATAGATCTGCAAGTTTATGGAACTATTCATATTTAAAAATGTAAAATATCGGTTCTATAATTATGCACTTTTACTTAATTCTCCATTAGACATTATGCATATATATATAGTATTTTAGAAAATATGATTATTGGGAATGCAGTACAACTATAAGTTGTTTATTTTAGTTTTGATGTTGATCAATACTGTAGCTAGATCCAAATTTTTTTATGTTGTTTTAAGTAAAATTTATTTATTTGATTCGTATATTTAGACCGTATGTTATTTCCGTTATTTTTATAATAAATGCATTAAATGTATTGTTATGGTAATATATATTGTATTACCATATTATTATAAATGTATTAAAAACATTGGCTATTGTAAGTTAAATGATGTATGTTTGTGTTTGAAATAAGAATAGACACATGTATTATTAGTCAATGTATTTGGCAACTAATATCTAATGTAATGGAAGAAGTTGTATAAATCAGATCTGAGAACTAAACTTTTGGATATAAAAAAAAGGAACTTTTTGATGAAGTTTACAGTCTGAAATCTTGACAATTAGCGAGAATGTAAAAGCCTCTAAATTAAAGTATGTTAAAAGATTGAGAACTAGATGTTCATCATAAATTTATAAAATTGATATACATATGTATGTGTATATATATGCATAGGAACTCGAAGTTCCTCAATCAATGAATTTGAAATACTTCATAATTTAAAAGCCTGATGCTTTATTCAAATCGTATGAAATAATAACATTACACTTCTTAAAGAAGTTAAATCATATGCGACAATAATAATGCATCCAAAGATTGCATAATTTTCAAAATGAGTTGTATCTTGCTTATATATTTATATTTGCATATTGTATTAAAGAATAAATTTTAATAACTCGAAGTTGTTATATATTTTATTTGAAGCAGAAGTTCAACACAGTGGAACTAGAAGTTCAAACAGTTAAACCAGAAGTTCAATATAGTGGAATCATAAGTTCAGTACAGTGGAAACAGAAGTTCAATACAGTTGAACCAGAAGTTCAATACAGTTTAACAAACTTATATTTTTTTTATATATTATTTGAACCAGAAGTTCAATATAGATTAACAACTTGAAGTTGTTCATATATTTCATTTGAACCAGAAGTTCAATACAGTTTCAAATCAGACATTTTGGATATTATGATACTATCTTTAAGATTTGCATTGACATTGCTCGATAAGCAAAAATTAATGATTGGAACCTTATGAACAATTTGTTCTAAAATAGGTAACTCAAATGAGAAAGAATATACAAATCAATTACATACGGAATGTGTGGATGCACGTGTATAAACATATATGCGAATATTTAATTAACAACCTGAAGTTGTCATGAACTCATATTATAAATTATGCATATATTATTTAATATTTCAGAAAGTCGATTGACATCAATATTGATTGACCTGAAGTCGTGCATATTCAAATGATATAAAATTCCTCCAAGTCATCGGATCAGTGAAAGGGAATAGGCAATGCAATATGAATGCATCTTATCAACTAATAAGAGCATTATCCTCCTACAATTGAAATACGTCTAATGTATTTGCTAGCTATGATGCTATAATGGATCAAAAATGAATCCAAAGTAGGTTTATTATTTAAAGTGACAATGTTTGTCAACATTGAAGGGGAGGATAAAGGAATCATCAATGTTAAATATTTTCTAACATATAGAATTATGCAAAGTATTAAGTAACTTGCATAAATTATCAATTATGTCCCTAATAGGCTTTCTCTAATATACATTTGAATCCCCGAAGGATCAAAAGGTGTAAATCATATCTGAAATTGTGGTATAAAAGTCAGTTCAAAATATCTTTAGAGTAAGTCATAAAGATGCAAAATAAAGGAGGTGAGTGTTCCTGAAGAAACACTTGAGGGTGCTTTGAAAGAAACCCATGACATGGTTGTCAAAATAATTCCAGAAGTGGTTTAGGTACCTAAAGTATGATAATTTTTTGAAATCTCAATAAATCATGTATAGAACTGACAAGAAATAATCATTGATGATAAATTAATAAATGATAAAGCACTTATATTTATAAATGGATTAAAATCCCATATTAGAGAGAAACATGATTGGCCATCATGAAATTCTCCTAAATAAGATATATGGACCGGTAGTCCATAAGATATGAACCTGTAGGTCATAGGATAAAAATAGAAATATATGTAATGACAAAATCACATGGAAGTTACTGAAGCACCATAGAGTGTCAACAACATGTTAACTGCCATGAGCATTGTATTATCAGAGATAATTGAATTGATTAAAGTGATGAAAGTGTTTAAAACGGTTACAATACCCTGAAGGTATAAACGATGAAAGTATACAAATTCCAGAAGAATTTAAATAACTTTGGTAGTGATAAAGAGAAAGAAATGTAGATTACAACAATCTTTTAAGTATTGTTGTGATGAAAATCTTGAAATAATTCATGATGAGTAGATCACTTCCTTCTTTCAAGAATTATTTTAATAAAACTCTTAATACCCATTGAAGTGGTAGTTGTGATATGCAAAACTTATTATAATATATAAGTTCCTGAAGAACATAAATACCATTTGTTATTATAAAGAATACAAAGAACATGGACGATAGATTACAACATTCTTCTAAGTATTGTTGTAATGAAAAGCTTGATATAGTTCAAGATGAGTAGATTACTTCCTGCTTAGTGTTGATGTAATGAAAGTTGTCTTATTCATCAAATATGTATTGCAATATGCAAGCCCGATTGAAACAGAAAATTATAAGCACCTAAAGTGTATTCATAAATGAATATTAGTAACATACAAATCACAAAAGGAAGGCGTTTTAAATAAGAAAACATGCCTGAAGCATTGAAATGCACATGAAGTTTTAAAAGAAAAAGTTCACTAAGAAGTATTTTGTAAGCAATTTGAGTTATTGAAAGAAGAATACAAATTCAGAGGAAATTATTAAATCAGGGGGAGCCTCCATAAGTATGATATAATGCTCTTTTTTTCCTTAACTTAGTTTTTGCCCGCTGGGTTTTCTTATTAAGGTTTTAACGAGGCATTACATTGATCTAGAAGTATCATACTACTTTTGACGTAGTAAATATGACATTTTATATTGTACTCTTTTTCCTTCACTAAGATTTTTGCCATCGGGTTTTTCGTAGTAAGGTTTTGATGAGGCACATTTTGATCCAGAAGTATCAAACATCTTTTAATGCAGTAAACTATTATTTATGAAGAAGACAAGGCAGTTTGCATGTCTTAGATTCAAATGAATTATATCAAGGCTGATAGAATGGAGAAAATTTGTAAAGGCCCGAAAATCCATACCAATTTGAGCTGACTAATATCCTACACATTCAACTCAAAGTGCACGCAAATTCAGATCGTTAATAGAAGAATTTAGAGGGTGAGATAGAAAAGATAGAACTAATAGAATAGAAGAAGAAGAAGAATTCACTGAACAAAATCGGAGTAAACACTAACTCACAGCGGAATAAATAAATTGTATTATAACATAACTTTGAAATACAAAATCTGAATTTGTACTTACATATCATATATCATAGTACAATACATCATATCACAGCGGAAATAATCTCTAAATATTAACGGTGAAAGATCCTGCTTTGAGCCCCTCCAAGTGAATCTGTAAAATCCTGAAACACTTGTCTGCCCGTACAAATTTGGACACCCAAGAGTTTAGGAAAAACAACAAAATAAACTCTGGGTCAGTCATGGGACTGGTGTGAGTAAATTCCAACCATACCGTTTAACGTTTAAAATCCTTTTGAAACAAAAGGATAATAGTAAAACCAGCCCACACATAAACATGGATGGTTTTTACCTTACTAGAACCCAAAATACTTTATATCAAACTCCAGTGATATTATAATAATGTCTAATCAAGTAAATAAACAAGTAGCAGAACGCTTGCATCTCACACTCCACATATATACAGTATAAAATCAAAAACCGTAGGGCACTTATGGGAGAATGGATTCCAACAGACAAGGTATGGGAGCACCTTCTGATCAGTGTACTCTAGAGGGGATACACTCGGGGTTCAACAAGAACGTCTTGCAACCCGACCACACATGACCGTCCACTCATTTAGCTTGAGTGTAACGAATATATTGCCACCACGGTTGTAGGCCATCCAACCGTTATCCGAAGATACAGAATCGAAAAGAAGTATAAATATGAATTTTCTCTAGATTGGTGACAATGCACCCTGCTTGGGGATGACCCAACTAGCCATGCTGCCTAGCCCAACTTTTGTTACTTCCTGGTTGTGAGGCTAGAGGCTACATCTATCTTCAGCACATCTGATCACCATTCACTTTGAACGCCACATCGTCAAATCCGTAATCACATATTGATTACACAAATGCACACTGGGTGTAAAATAAAGAGAAGTTACCTTCTCCTTGCCAACTTGGTATATTCGTAAAAATCAACGGCGTAACCGTTGGAAATACTCTGTCAGACACTCGTCCGTACAAGTTGTCCTGGGACTGGACAAACAGAAAGCACCATTCTGGAACTGGACGACCCTTGCATTTTACTCCGTCTTCAATTGTCTTCAGCAATATAAAATTCGCAGTGCTTATGCCTATATGGAGTGGTTTCCGGATAATATACCCAACCGGTCTCTCCATATTGACAACGATGGTCAAAACACTTCGATGGTCGGTTATTTAACTATCGAAGTAAAAACAACATTCATTTAAATGATCAACTAAACACACACAACCATGGGCACTTTTATTTAACATTCATTTTTATTATTCGCATTCCCATATCTTACCAAATATTTCCCAAATCCCGTTTTATCATTTACATACTTCTTGGAAAACACCCCCAGTTATTATCAACTCTTATTCTCTCATATTTCAGTTTGTGTGTAAATAATGTTTGAAACATTTCCATTCTTTTCTCGTTCTTTATTTTCTACACTTGGATAATATACACTATCTACATTGGAAAAATATTCCAATTTCATTATAAACATTTTACTATGTCCAGCGTTCATTTTTAAAACACTATCCACTTTAAAAGGTGAATATCATACTATTATAGAAATCTAAATACCTTTATCGAATAACTCTTTGTTTAGAAAATCAATACCATTCTCTCGTTTACCGAAATCTATTTTATACTTTTATATTCGTATTTCACTTTATGAACTCTGTTTCTAAATCAACTTCTTATCCAGTCGATATCAAGTTTATAACTAAATGCTGACTCCTATCCTATTAACACTTATTTGTTTAAAACTAAATGTTAATTATTCTATCAGATTATAATTCTTAAAATAATTTACTTTAATCATTCGACTTCGTCGAATTATAGTTCCAAATCCTAATGGTTTAATTCTAATTACATTTCGAACATTGAAATGATGCCATCGTTTTCTGATACGATTCTCCAATTTCTCTTTATAAACTTATTCTTATATTTTCTTTCGACAAACATCGATACTTATTTCCTGTAGAATACGTGGATTTCAAATCAAATTGTTCCATTTTCTTGGAAGTGTTGCTATATATAAAAATCACGCTTAAGTTGGGTTAACAGCGTTAATTTATCGCTACAGTTCAAACTTGTCATACAAAACAAACGGTACATATAAATATCGAGGAATCCGGTCGGATTCCTCTAACCGGTTTCCGCATCCACTGATGTTAGTCAAACAATTAACACTGATTTCATATTATGGAATATTATAATCGATCAGTATCCAGCAAGTGGGGTGTATATATGCAACGATATATATATAATTCCACCAATTTAACTGTAATTTATCTAAACGACCATCACACAGCATTCAACCAATATTAAAATATAAAAATTGATTAGAGTTAGTGATGTTACTCACATTGGCGCGTTAACCGTTAAATAACGATTTGCGTTAGTCGGTTAAACCAGGCGTTCAATCCTGCCATAAATTCAACTATGCCTCAAACTGCTTCAAACCGACTTTATAGCGTCTTCCGTACGATTCTATCATGACGGACCGCTCGCCAGAAGTAAAATTGCTTTCTACTCTTTCTCTCTTCCTTCGGACTGTCGTCGCCGGCATACTCCTTCATTAAACCAACTGACAGCTCCAACATGCTCGCCGTGTTCATCATCCCGACACCACGCTCTGTCTAACCCGCACCCAAGATCACGCCTTCAGCTCGTCTTCATGCAGTGGTATAGTGGAGCTCACTGAACCACTTAAACACAGTGCCTCCTTTAACTTTTGAATCCCTTTATTTCTGCCGTATGTCTGCAAACGAAGGATACCAGGCTTCATCTCCCCTATTTTGGAAACGCAACACTCCAGTTCAAAATTGCTTCACGTCTGAAGACAGCCCGTGCTCCCATACTCCACTTCTGCTGTCCGCCCATGCGTGCAACCCCCATCTACTCCATGTAAAACACGTCAGTTCCACTCCATTTTCATGCATGCAACCCCTCACGAACCCCACTAACTTAACCTCCTTTATTACGCTGCTTCCAAGTCCGGAAACAATCCCACATTCGTAGTAAACTTCAAGGTTCCCCTTATCATACACACCAATACAAATAACAGTACATCATTTTCATACCCTTCTAGCTTCCATCCCTTTAACCATTCCATCAGCATACACGCTGCTCATCCCCTGCGGTGCGTCACTGATCACTGCTCCTTCCGGCGCTACGTTGTCCCCTCTTTTTATTTCAATTTCTTCTTTTATTTCGATTCTACCTTTTATGGAAAAGATGTCGACTAGAGAACATTGTGTGTGGCTATATATAGAAGAGATTACTTCAGTGTCAAGGAGTAGGAGCATAGGGTAATGGTTAGATTTAGATTAGGCCATTTTCCTTTGTATAGAATAGAGTTAGATTAGGCTGTTGGTATGAGTGTCTGCACTGTTATGTTAGGCGATAGCGGTATGTTGTATTATATGGGCGAAAGAATAGTTGTACAGGAACAAAGTGAAATAACATATAGGGTAGGATAGGCACTAGGATTTAGACGTTGGTGTGTGGGTTTCTCTTTGTACTAGAGCGTAAGGTTTGGCATGAAGCTTGCATGTTAGGGTATGGTATAGGGTATGCTTAAAGAATAGGGACGGCATGCTTCATTGAATGGAAATAGACGGCTATTGACAAAATATAGCGTACACATGAGATTTCAGAACGTGTGGTCATTTAAAGAAATAGCATGTACATTCGGTTATAGGGTATTGCATTGTTCAATTGCTTAAACATATTTTAATGTTCTACTGGGACATGTATCGTTGTTGTTTTGATTTATTTTATGTTATATATATATATATATCCTTATATTTTCATAGAGTTTAACATATCGTGTTTCACAAACTTTTCGTGAGCCGTTGCGGACATAAGTAAGAGTACGGTCGTGCTCAGTGAGGTGTCACGATCCCAAAAATATAATAATATCGGTAGATTGACTCATATTTTGAAACCCCGAAATATCGATACAGGGTGGAAAATACTTAAAATAAAAGTCTGAATATTTAATTAATTAAAAATTACAGTAAAATTCTAAAAATTTATTTATCACTATGTCCCAAAAGAACCTTGTCCCGATTCGAATCCGATATCTAGTTATTTTAAATAACAGTTACGGTCGATATATGATTTCATAGCGACTTTCTGAATATTTGATTTTGATATATCTTGCAATCTATACGACGAAATCTCGGTTTTTCACTTCTATTAGAGAAATACTGTTCAACAGATTCCAATGTTTCTTGTTTCGCAGAAATCCGATTTAAAACGAGTCCGGTACACTCAGTTGAAGTTCAGAACGTTAAATTACGAACTGCCGCGATATTACGGGCTCGACATATATTTTTATACGTTCAACTTCGTTTTAATTAATATATAAATTCACGAATTCAATATTTAAACTGATTAAATATCCAAATACAAACTGACAAAAATGCGGGACGTTACAGTCCTTTCCCCTTAAAATAATTTCGTCCTCGAAATTGCTAAAATAGGGAAAATGCTACAATCTCTGTTATAAACAGGTTAAAAATCTTTTTGGTTTATTTCATAATTTCAGTTTCAACTGGACTGATTAATTTTAATTAAAATATTAATTTCTTCTTATTACCGAATATTTTCGAAAATTCTGAAAATTTCCTAATAGTTCAAATTTTCAGAGAATTTCGCCAGCATCTCCTCTGCACGGCTCGTTCGATACTACCACAACCTGCCACTCTGGGCCTTCTCCAAATCCAAAAGAAAACAAACAGCCAAGCGGCTCTCCAAAAATAGTTCATAAATCTCATACTAGAATATAAGGTAAGCTTGTACCTTTTTGTTGGCATTTAACTCTATCTCTGACATTTGCTATATATCCAAGCATCCTTGGTTGATCTCCCATCAATCCATTCTCAAACCAATCTTTCGCTTTTACTAAGCCAAATTTCATTTCCACTCGATTTCCACTCAAATTATCCTCGAACCACATCATCCACTTAAAACTCCATTCATACTCCAATTCCAAACTTAATTCCAACTTTTAATTTATCAATTCAATTCCATTCTAATCCAAACCAATTTTATTTGACTTTGTTAAATTTCTATTTATTCCATTCAGGGTTTTTTTTTTCAAATCTGTTTGAAATCATATATTATTCAAAACATTTGAATTTCTGACAACTTGTTTCCTCACAATAATTCAAAAACAAAATCTTTGGTAGTAATCCGTCACCTAGAACTTGAAAATGAACACTGATAATGCGGCCGTCATCATCAGAATTTATTTTCTAGTGATCAAAGTGAGTTCAATACTATATCACTTTCAAAATTCATTTAAAAACACTTCCATTTTGCATTTTTACTTCAACATATCTTTCACAGCACTTGGAAAACAATTTCAAATCTCCCAGGATTTTAAAATTCACATATATTTAATCCAAACATTATTTCCAACTTTTTCCAAGTTTCTGGAGTTTTATTTCAATTCTGGATTTTAATTCAGATTTAACTCATCTGATTTTACATATTATGCTTATATAATATTTCGATTGGTTATTTATATAACCAACTCAATCGTAAATTTTATTCGATCATAATTTCAACCAACACGTTCAATATATATTAGATAATTCCAATATATATGCTTTCTTTATATCAAAATATATTTTTGGGGAAAATTATTTTATTTACCCTCTTTTCAAAACATACTGTGTCGAATTACTCTGTTCAAGAGTTTAGAAACACCAATCGACGTAGTTTGCATTACTGTTTCGACCAGAATTTATAAACCACACGACTGACCAGTCAACACAATATATAAAACAGTTTTATATTGATTTACAAATACGCGCTCATATATATACACTCATACTCAATCTAGGGTATTACTATCCCCATCTCTATTGATTTATGCCACAGAGCCAAGGTAATCACTTAACCTTCAGCTCTGATACCAACTGTAACGGCCCGAAAATCCATACCAATTTGAGCTGACTAATATCCTACACATTCAACTCAAAGTGCACGCAAATTCAGATCGTTAATAGAAGAATTTAGAGGGTGAGGTAGAAAAGATAGAACTAATAGAATAGAAGAAGAAGAAGAATTCACTGAACAAAATCAGAGTAAACACGAACTCACAGCGGAATAAATAAATTGTATTATAACATAACTTTGAAACACAAAATCTGAATTTGTACTTACATATCATATATCAAAGTACAATACATCATATCACAGCGGAAATAATCTTTAAATATTAACGGTGAAAGCTCCTGCTTTGAGCCCCTCTAAGTGAATCTGTAAAATCCTGAAACACTTGTCTGCCCGTACAAATTTGGACACCCAAGAGTTTAGGAAAAACAACAAAATAAACTCTGGGTCAGTCATGGGACTGGTGTGAGTAAATTCCAACCATATCGTTTAACATTTAAAATCCTTTTGAAACAAAAGGATAATAGTAAAACCAGCCCACACATAAACATGGACGGTTTTTACCTTACTATAACCCAAAATACTTTATATCAAACTCCATTGATATTATAATAATGTCTAATCAAGTAAATAAACAAGTAGCAGAACGCTTGCATCTCACGCTCCACATATATATAGTATAAAATCAAAAAACGCAGGGCACATATGGGAGAATGGATTCCAACAGACTAGGTATGGGAGCACCTTCTGATCAGTGTACTCTAGAGGGGATACACTCAGGGTTCAACAAGAACGTCTTGCAACCCGGCCACATATGACCGTCCACTCATTTAGGTTGAGTGTAACAAATATATTGCCACCACGGTTGTAGGCCATCCAACCGTTATCCGAAGATACAAAATCGAGAAGAAGTATAAATATGAATTTTCTCTAGATCGGTGACAATGCACCCGGCTTGGGGATGACCCAACTATCCATGTTGCCTAGCCCAACTTTTGTTACTTCCTGGTTGTGAGGCTAGAGGCTACATCTATCTTCAGCACTTCTGATCACCACTCACTTTGAATGCCACATCGTCAAATCCATAATCACATATTGATTACACAAATGCACACTGGGTGTAAAATAAAGTGAAGTTACCTTCTCCCCACCAACTTGGTATATTCGTAAAAATCAACGGCGTGACCGTTGGAAATACTCTGTCAGTCACTCGTCCATATAAGTTGTCCTGGGACTGGACAAACAGAAAGCACCATTCTGGAACTGGACGACCCTTGCATTTTACTCCGTCTTCAATTGTCTTCAGCAATATAAAATTCGCAGCGCTTATGCCTATACGGAGTGGTTTCCGGATAATATATCCAACCGGTCTCTCCATATTGACAACGATGGTCAAAACACTTCGATAGTCGGTTATTTAACTATCGAAGTAAAAACAACATTCATTTAAATGATCAACTAAACACACACAACCACGGGCACTTTTATTTAACATTCGTTTTTATTATTCACATTCCCATATCTTACCAAATATTTCCCAAATCCCGTTTTATCATTTACACACTTCTTGGAAAACACTCCCAGTTATTATCAACTCTTATTCTCTCATATTTCAAATTGTACGTTATTAATGTTTGAAACATTTCCATTCTTTTCTCGTTCTATATTTTCTACACTTGGATAATATACACTATCTACATTGGAAAAATATTCCAATTTCATTATAAACATTTTACTATGTCCAGCGTTCATTTTTAAAACACTATCCACTTTAAAAGGTGAATATCATACTATTATAGAAATCTGAATACCTTTATCAAATAACTCTTTATTCAGAAAATCAATACCATTCTCTCATTTACCGAAATCTCTTTTATACTTTTATATTCCTATTTCACTTTATAAACTTTGTTTCTAAATCAACTTCTTATCCAGTCGATATCAAGTTTATAACTAAATACCGACTCATATCCAATTAACACTTATTTGTTTAAAACTAAATGTTAATTATTCTATCAGATTATAATTCTTAAAATAATTTACTTCAATACATTCGACTTCGTCGAATTATAGTTCCAAATCCTAATGGTTTAATTCTAATTACATTTCGAACATCGAAATGCTGCCATCGTTTTCTGATACGATTCTCCAATTTCTCTTTCTAAACTTATTCTTATATTTTCTTTCGACAAACATCGATACTTATTTCCTTTAGAATACGTGGATTTCAAATAAAATTGTTCCATTTTCTAGGAAGTGCTGCTATATATAAAAATCACGCATAAGTTTGGTTAACAACGTTAATTTATCGCTACAGTTCAAACTTGTCATACAAAACAAATAGTACACATAAATATCAAGGAATCTGGTCGGATTCCTCCAACCGGTTTCCGCATCCACAGATATTAGTCAAACAAATAACACTGATTTCATATTATGGAATATTATAATCGATCAGTATCCAGCAAGTGGGGTGTATATATGCAACGATATATATATAATTCCACCAATTTAACTGTAATTTATCTAAACGACCATCACACAGCATTCAACCAATATTAAAATATAAAAATAGATCAGAGTTAGTGATGTTACTCACATTGGCGCGTTAACCGTTAAATAACGATTTGCGTTAGTCGGTTAAACCAGGTGTTCAATCCTGCTATAAATTCAAACATGCCTCAAACTGCTTCAAACCGACTTCATAGCGTCTTCCGTACGATTCTATCATGACGGACCGCTCGCCAGAAGTAAAATTGCTTTCTACTCTTTCTCTCTTCCTTCGGTCTGTCGTCGCCGGCATACTCCTTCATTAAACCAACTAACAGCTCCAACATGCTCGCCGTATTCATCATCCCGACACCACGCTCTGTCTATCCCGCACCCAAGATCACGCCTTCAGCTCGTCTTCATGCAGTGGTATAGTGGAGCTCACCGACCCACTTAAACACAGTGCCTCTTTTAACTTTTGAATCCCTTTCTTTCTGCCGTATGTCTGCAAACGAAGGACACCAGGCTTCGTCTCCCCTATTTTGGAAACGCAACACTCCAGTTCAAAATTCCTTCACATCTGAAGACAGCCCGTGCTCCCATACTCCACTTCTGCTGTCCGCCCATGCATGCAACCCCCATCTACTCCATGTAAAACGCGTCAGTTCCACTCCATTTTCATGCATGCAACCCCTCACGAACCCTGGTGACTTAACCTCCTTTATTACGCTGCTTCCAAGTCCGAAAACAATCCCACATTCGTAGTAAACTTCAAGGTTCCCCTTATCATACACACCAATACAAATAACAGTACATCATTTTCATACCCTTCTAGCTTCCATCCCTTTAACCATTCCATCAACATACACGCTGCTCATCCCCTGCAGTGCGTCACTGATCACTGCTCCTTCCGACGCTACGTTGTCCCCTCTTTTTATTTCAATTTCTTCTTTTATTTCGATTCTACCTTTTCTGGAAAAAATGTCGACTAGAGAACATTGCGTGTGGCTATATATAGAAGAGATTACTTCAGTGTCAAGGAGTAGGAGCATAGGGTAATGGTTAGATTTAGATTAGGCCATTTTCCTTTGTATAGAATAGAGTTAGATTAGGCTGTTGGTATGAGTGTCTGCACTGTTATGTTAGGTGGTAGCGGTATGTTGTATTAAATGGGCGAAAGAATAGTTGTACAGGAACAAAGTGAAATAACGTATGGGGTAGGATAGGCACTTGGATTTAGACGTTGGCGTGTGGGTTTCTCTTTGTACAATAGCGTAAGGTTTGGCATGAAGCTTGCATGTTAGGGTATGGTATAGGGTATGCTTAAAGAATAGGGACGACGGCATGCTTCATTGAATGGAAATAGACGACTATTGACAAAATATAGCGTACACATGAGATTTCAGAACGTGTGGTCATTTAAAGAAATAGCATGTACATGCGGCTATAGGGTATTGCATTGTTCAATTGCTTAAACATATTTAAATGTTCTACTGGGACATGTATCGTTGTTGTTTTGATTTATTTTATGTTATATATATATATATCCTTATATTTTCATAGAGTTTAACATATCGAGTTTCACAAACTTTTCGTGAGCCGCTGCAGACAGAAGTAAGAGTACGGTCGTGCTCAGCGAGGTGTCACGATCCCAAAAATAAAATAATACCGGTAGATTGACTCATATTTTGAAACCCCGAAATATCGATACAGGGTGCAAAATACTTAAAATAAAAGGCTGCATATTTAATTAATTAAAAATTACAGTAAAATTCTAAAAATTTATTTATCACTATGTCCCAAAAGAACCTTGTCCCGATTCGAATCCGATATCTAGTTATTTCAAATAACTGTTACGGTCGATATATGATTTCATAGCGACTTTCTGAATATTTAATTTTGACATATCTTGCAATCTATACGACGAAATCTCGGTTTTTCACTTCTATTAGAGAAATATTGGTCAACAGATTCTAATGTTTCTTATTTCGCAGAAATCCGATTTAAAATGAGTCCGGTACACTCAGTTGAAGTTCATAACGTTAAATTACGAACTGCCGCGATATTACGGGCTCGATATATATTTTTATACGTTCAACTTCGTTTTAATTAATATATAAATTCACTAATTCAATATTTAAACTGATTAAATATCCAAATACAAACTGACAAAAATGCGGGACGTTACAGTCCTTTCCCCTTAATATAATTTCGTCCTCGAAATCGCTAAAATAGGGAAAATGCTACAATCTCTGTTATAAACAGGTTAAAAATCTTTTTGGTTTATTTCATAATTTCAGTTTCAACTGGACTGATTAATTTCAATTAAAATATTAATTTCTTCTTGTTACCGAATATTTTCGAAAATTCTGAAAATTTCCTAACAGTTCAAATTTTCAGAGAATTTCGCCAGCATCTCCTCTGCACGGCTCGTTCGGTACTACCACAACCTGCCACTCTGGGCCTTCTCCAAATCCAAAAGAAAACAAACAGCCAAGCGGCTCTCCAAAAATAGTTCATAAATCTCATACTCGAATATAAGGTAAGCTTGTACCTTTTTGTTGGCATTTAACTCTATCTCTGACATTTGCTATATATCTAAGCATCCTTGGTTGATCTCCCATCAATCCATTCTCAAACCAATCTTTCGCTTTTACTAAGCCAAATTTCATTTCCACTCGATTTCCAATCAAATTATCCTCGAACCACATCATCCACTTAAAACTCCATTCAAACTCTAATTCCACACTTAATTCCAACTTTTAATTTATCAATTCAATTCCATTCTAATCCAAACCAATTTTATTTGACTTTGTTAAATTTCTATTTATTTACTTCATAAGTAAATTTTAAATTTCAGAATTCAAATTCCTCTGGGGTTTTTTTCAAATCAGTTTGAAATCATATATTATTCAAAACATTTGAATTTCTGACAACTTGTTTCCTCATAATAATTCAAAAACAAAATCTTTGTTAGTAATCTATCACCTAGAACTTGAAAATGAACACTGATAATGCAGCCGTCATCATCAGAATTTATTTTCCAGTGATCAAAGTGAGTTCAATACTATATCACTTTCAAAATTCATTTAAAAACACTTCCATTTTGAATTTTTACTTCAACATATCTTTCACAACACTTGGAAAACAATTTCAAATCTCCCAGGATTTTAAAATTCACATATATTTAATCCAAACATTATTTCCAACTTTTTCCAAGTTTCTAGAGTTTTATTTCAATTCTGGCTTTTAATTCAGATTTAACTCATCTGATTTTACATATTATGCTTATATAATATTTCGATTGGTTATTTATATAACCAACTCAATTGTAAATTTTATTCGATCATAATTTCAACCAACACATTCAATATATATTAGATAATTCCAATATATATGCTTTCTTTATATCAAAATATATTTTTGGGGAAAATTATTTTATTTACCCTCTTTTCAAAATATACTGTGTCGAATTACTCTATTCAAGAGTTTATAAACACCAATCGACGTAGTTTGCATTACTGTTTCGGCCAGAATTCATAAACCACTCGACTAACCAGTCAACACAATATATAAAACAGTTTTATATTGATTTACAAATACGCGCTCATATATATACACTCATACTCAATCTAGGGTATTACTATCCCCATCTCTATTGAGTTACGCCACAGAACCAAGGTAATCACTTAACCTTCAGCTCTAATACTATCTGTAACAGCCTGAAAATCCATACCAATTTGAGCTGACTAATCTCCTACACATTCAACTCAAAGTGCACGCAAATTCAGATCGTTAATAGAAGAATTTAGAGGGTGAGGTAGAAAAGATAGAACTAATAGAATAGAAGAAGAAGAAGAATTCACTGAACAAAATCAGAGTAAACACGAACTCACAGCGGAATAAATAAATTGTATTATAACATAACTTTGAAATACAAAATCTGAATTTGTACTTACATATCATATATCAGAGTACAATACATCATATCACAGTGGAAATAATTTCTAAATATTAACGGTGAAAGCTCCTGCTTTGAGCCCCTCCAAGTGAATCTGTAAAATCCTGAAATACTTGTCTGCCCGTACAAATTTGGACACCCAAGAGTTTAGGAAAAACAACAAAATAAACTCTGGGTCAGTCATGGGACTGGTGTGAGTAAATTCCAACCATATCGTTTAACATTTAAAATCCTTTTGAAACAAAAGGATAATAGTAAAACCAGCCCACACATAAACATGGACGGTTTTTACCTTACTATAACCCAAAATATTTTATATCAAACTCCATTGATATTATAATAATGTACAATCAAGTAAATAAACAAGTAGCAGAACGCTTGCATCTCACACTCCAAATGTATATATTATAAAATCAAAAACCGCAGGGCACTTATGGGAGAATGGATTCCAACAGACAAGGTATGTGAGCACCTTCTGATCAGTGTACTCAAGAGGGGATGCACTCAGGGTTCAATAAGAACGTCTTGCAACCCGGCCACACATGACCGTCCACTCATTTAACTTGAGTGTAACGAATATACTGCCACCACGGTTGTAGGCCATCCAACCGTTATCCGAAGATACAGAATCTTAAAGAAGTATAAATATGAATTTTCTCTAGATCGGTGACAATGCACCCTGCTTGGGGATGACCCAACTAGCCATGCTGCCTAGCCCAACTTTTGTTACTTCCTGTTTGTGAGGCTAGAGGCTACATCTATCTTCAGCACATCTGATCAATATTCACTTTGAATGCCACATCGTCAAATCCGTAATCACATATTGATTACACAAATGCACACTAGGTGTAAAATAAAGAGAAGTTACCTTCTCCCCACCAACTTGGTATATTCGTAAAAATTAACGGCGTGACTGTTGGAAATACTCTGTCAGACACTCGTCCATACAAGTTTTCCTGGGACTGGACAAACAGAAAGCACCATTCTGGAACTGGACGACCCTTGCATTTTACTCCGTCTTCAATTGTCTTCAGCAATATAAAATTCGCAGCGCTTATGCCTATACGGAGTGGTTTCCGGATAATATATCCAACCGGTCTCTCCATATTGACAACGATGGTCAAAACACTTCGATAGTCGGTTATTTAACTATCAAATTAAAAACAACATTCATTTAAATGATCAACTAAACACACACAACCACGGGTACTTTTATTTAACATTCGTTTTTATTATTCGCATTCCCATATCTTACCAAATATTTCCCAAATCCCGTTTTATCATTTACACACTTCTTGGAAAACACTCCCAGTTATTATCAACTCTTATTCTCTCGTATTTTAGATTGTATGTTAATAATGTTTGAAACATTTCCATTCTTTTCTCGTTCTTTATTTTCTACACTTGGATAATATACACTATCTACATTGGAAAAATATTCCAATTTCATTATAAACATTTTACTATGTCCAGCGTTCATTTTTAAAACACTATCCACTTTAAAAGGTGAATATCATACTATTATAGAAATCTGAATACCTTTATCAAATAACTCTTTATTTAGAAAATCAATACCATTCTCTCGTTTACTGAAATCTCTTTTATACTTTTATATTCCTATTTCACTTTATAAACTCTATTTCTAAATCAACTTCTTATCCAGTCGATATCAAGTTTATAACTAAATACTGACTCCTATCCTATTAACACTTATTTGTTTAAAACTAAATGTTAATTATTCTATCAGAATATAATTCTTAAAATAATTTACTTTAATACATTCGACTTTGTCGAATTATAGTTCCAAATCCTACTGGTTTAATTCTAATTACATTTCGAACATCGAAATGCTTCCATCGTTTTCTGATACGATTCTCCAATTTCTCTTTCTAAACTTATTCTTATATTTTCTTTTGACAAACATCGATACTTATTTCCTTTAGAATACGTGGATTTCAAATAAAATTGTTCCATTTTCTAGGAAGTGCTGCTATATATAAAAATCACGCTAAAGTTTGGTTAACAGCGTTAATTTATCGCTACAGTTCAAACTTGTCAAACAAAACAAACGGTACATATAAATATCGAGGAATCCGGTCGGATTTCTCCAACCGGTTTCCGCATCCACAGATGTTAGTCAAACAAATAACACTGATTTCATATTATGGAATATTATAATCGATCAGTATCCAGCAAGTGGGGTGTATATATGCAACGATATATATATAATTCCACCAATTTAACTGTAATTTATATAAACGACCATCACACAGCATTCAACCAATATTAAAATATAAAAATAGATCAGAGTTAGTGATGTTACTCACATTGGCGCGTTAACCGTTAAATAACGATTTGCGTTAGTCGGTTAAACCAGGCGTTCAATCCTGCCAGAAATTCAATCGTGCCTCAAACTGCTTCAAACCGACTTCATAGCGTCTTCCATACGATTCTATCATGACGGACCGCTCGCCAGAAGTAAAATTGCTTTCTACTCTTTCTCTCTTCCTTCGGACTGCCATCGCCGGTATACTCCGTCATTAAACCAACTGAAAGCTCCAACATGCTCGCCGTATTCATCATCCCGATACCACGCTCTGTCTATCCCGCATCCAAGATCACGCCTTCAGCTCGTCTTCATGCAGTGGTATAGTGGAGCTCACCGACCCACTTAAACACAGTGCCTCCTTTAACTTTTGAATCCCTTTCTTTCTGCCGTATGTCTGCAAACGAAGGACACCAGGCTTCATCTCCCCTACTTTGGAAACGCAACACTCCAGTTCAAAATTCCTTCACGTCTGAAGATAGCCTGTGCTCCCATACTCCACTTTTGCTGTCCGCCCATGCATGCAACCCCCATCTACTCCATGTAAAACACGTCAGTTCCACTCCATTTTCATGCATGCAACCCCTCACGAACCCCACTGACTTAACCTCCTTTATTACGCTGCTTCCAAGTCCGAAAACAATCCCACATTCGTAGTAAACTTCAAGGTTCCCCTTATCATACACACCAATACAAATAATAGTACATCATTTTCATACCCTTCTAGCTTCCATCCCTTTAACCATTCCATCAACATACACGATGCTCATCCCCTACGGTGCGTCACTGATCACTGCTCCTTCCGGCGCTACGTTGTCCCCTCTTTTTATTTCTATTTCTTCTTTTATTTCGATTCTACCTTTTGTGGAAAAGATGTCGACTAGAGAACATTGCGTGTGGCTATATATAGAAGAGATTACTTCAGTGTCAAGGAGTAGGAGCATAGGGTAATGGTTAGATTTAGATTAGGCCATTTTCCTTTGTATAGAATAGAGTTAGATTAGGCTGTTGGTATGAGTGTCTGCACTATTATGTTAGGTGGTAGAGGTATGTTGTATCAAATGGGCGAAAGAATAGTTGTACAGGAACAAAGTGAAATAACGTATAGGGTAGGATAGGCACTTGGATTTTGACGTTGGCGTGTGGGTTTCTCTTTGTACTATAGCGTAAGGTTTGGCATGAAGCTTGCATGTTAGGGTATGGTATAGGGTATGCTTAAAGAATAGGGACGGCATGCTTCATTGAATTGAAATAGACGGCTATTGACAAAATATAGCGTACACATGAGATTTCAGAACGTGTGGTCATTTAAAGAAATAGCATGTACATTCGGTTATAGGGTATTGCATTGTTCAATTGCTTAAACATATTTTAATGTTCTACTGGGACATGTATCGTTGTTGTTTTGATTTATTTTATGTTATATATATATATCCTTATATTTTCATAGAGTTTAACATATCGTATTTCACAAACTTTTCGTGAGCCGCTGCGGACGGAAGTAAGAGTACGGTCGTGCTCAGTGAGGTGTCACGATCCCAAAAATATAATAATACCGGTAGATTGACTCATATTTTGAAACCCCGAAATATCGATACAGGGTGCAAAATACATAAAATAAAAGGTTGCATATTTAATTAATTAAAAATTACAGTAAAATTGTAAAAATTTATTTATCACTATGTCCCAAATGAACCTTGTCCCGATTCGAATCCGATATCTAGTTATTTCAAATAACTGTTACGGTCGATATATGATTTCATAGCGACTTTCTGAATATTTGATTTTGACATATCTTGCAATCTATACGACGAAATCTCGGTTTTTCACTTCCATTAGAGAAATATTATTCAACAGATTCCAATGTTTCTTATTTCGCAGAAATCCGATTTAAAACGAGTCTGGTACACTCAGTTGAAGTTCAGAACGTTAAATTACGAACTGCCGCGATATTACGGGCTCAATATATATTTTTATACGTTCAATTTCGTTTTAATTAATATATAAATTCACAAATTCAATATTTAAATTGATTAAATATCCAAATACAAACTGACAAAAATGCGGGACTTTACAGTCCTTTCCTCTTAAAATAATTTCGTCCTCGAAATCGCTAAAATAGGGAAAATGCTACAATCTCTGTTATAAACAGGTTAAAAATCTTTTTGGTTTATTTCATAATTTCAGTTTCAACTGGACTGATTAATTTCAATTAAAATATTAACTTCTCTTTACACATGAATGAAAGGGTAACAAGAATGAGGAGAAACAAATTCAGTTCAAGAAAAGTGGGTAGATCTATTCTAAAAGGCGATTTCAAAATCAACATTCCAGAAGATGATGTACAAATATGGCATGCGTCGACTACATCAGTAGACTAATTAAATAATGAGTTACAAATAAGGGGAAGCATATAAAAATATGCTATAATGTACTCTTTTCCTTCACTAATATTTTCCTACTGGGTTTTTGTTTGTAAGGTTTTTAATGAGGCATTATCTTGAACCTGAAGTATCAACCCAACTGTAACATTGTAAAACATGTTACCTAAAGATGAAATGAATTTGCACTCTTTTCCTTGTTTACGATTTTTCCCATAGGGTTTTTCATTCAAAGGTTTTTTATGAGGCATTGTTTTGATCCTGAAGAATCAAACTCTTTTAAGGAATATCATTTTAATATGATATTCATAATGTCAGACGTTGTACTCTTTTTCTCGTTCAAGATTTTTCCCATTGGGTTTTCCTGATAGAGTTTTGAAGGCAACAGACAATTTGTATCGACTGAATGGATATATGCAAGCAAGATAATTATAAGGGGGAGCAATCATCATATATGTTTAAAAGGGACAACTTCAAGTTAGCAGAGCATTCAAGATTTTGAAGACGCATATTCAAGGGGGAGTGTTGTAATATATATGAGTAAATATGCTCTTGACATATTCTATTTAGTCCCACATCATGGGAATAAGTCTAACATCAGCTCCAGAGCCGATATGTAAAGGAGCCGATGTAACAGAAATTGTACACACTTGAAGCAATAGAAATAAAAGTCTCTCCCCTATCTTTTATTGTTCTCTCTAATGGCTTCTTGTTTATTATATGTTTTGTTTAATTTTATAACATATCTGTTATTTTAGTGGATTTTTTAAATTATCAGCAAAGTGCATACCTGAATGGTAATGATGACATATGCGTCACTGGAACTACATGGGTGGATTTAATACTTGGAAGATTTATAAATGCACAGGTATAACCAGAATGAAATAATAATATAGTTAAAATAATTCCATTATTATTTTAAAATATCAGCATGTATTCAGCTATCAGTAACAAATACAATCTACTTATTGTAATAAATTATTGACTGGTTTGCATATAAGCTGCGAAAGGACCACCTAGAAATTCTATGCTTGAAAACTATAGCTTCTGTAAGTATTTACTTAATTTGAACATGAATTTTGTGATACAAATTTAAATTTTGTGTGATGTCCCGCCCCGCACCAGCCGACATTTCCCATGAAAGTGTGTTGTGCCGATGTCCAACCAGCACGGGACGGTCGCCAAAGAAAAGAAAAAGAAGAGAACTTACTGATGAACTAACAAAGAACCTGTAGAATATCTCATAGTGCATGGAGTAAAATATAATAATAACATACTTTGACATAAAACAGGTGAGACAGTGCATAAGCTGAAAATTAAACATGATAGCAGCGGAAAATCCAATTACAGCTTATGTTCCACATCATCATTATTACAACTTTAAAACTGTCTCTAAAGCAAAAGAAAGGAAAGGTACACTACTAATGCCCAAAGTAGTGACCAGCAGTGACACAGGGAGAATATCTATATATATCATACGTGGGAGCCTTCTGCTCGTCTCCGGTACAGCTACAGATGCATACCACCTAACCTGTCTCTAGTCTGCCTGTTTGAGAGCACCTAGAGTAATAAGAAGAGACATAAAACTCTGGGTCAGACAAAAGTCTGGTATGAGCGATAAGCATCAAAACAGAACAATAACAGGTATACTAAACCATACCTGAACCTGGACCTGCAACCAAAGAGTTAGCACAACATACCGCTCAATACTCTAAGGTGCCACTAAACATAAGGTGCAAAGAATACGGGGTTGGGGCGTGCATGACGTAGCGATAACAAACAATCAAGCATAGCAACCATCCTCACATCTCTCACTCAGTGTGTAAAGCATACGATGTCCACCGCTCTGACCACCCATTCCTTGCTATGATCACTTTGCCCCGAGTCATAATGACGCCACTGCACTGATCCATAGCCACTAGTCCTTGCTATGTCCACTCTGCCCCATGAAGTCATAACAACTCCACTGCACTGGCTCATAGCCATGCTATGATCACTCTGCCCCATGGAGTAATAACTACCCCACTGCACTAATACGTAGCCTAACATCTGTCTCGGTGGTGAATCAAAGCCACGGACGTCGATAACCCCTTTGCACACGCCCCGCAGCAAAGCCCAACTCATGAAGTTCACTCATTGGTTCCCATTTGGATCCTGAGTTCTGCTTCCCATATGGACTACCTTTGCATCTCAGGTTTAGGTCTTCTCCGGATCGCTCTTCATCTAGTTCAGAAACAAACTTCCTTTCGGATCGGTTCTCTTCCCCTTGTTTAGTCCGTAGTCATCAGCCTCCTTCTGGTCGGTTCGTACTCCCTCTGTCGGATCGGATCGTGGTGCCCAAGCTGGATCGTGGTTAGGGTAGGTGGCCCACGGTTCGTGACTTGCTTCATGCCTGCTCCAGATCGGTTCGGGTCGTGACCAAGCTTCGGGTCGGGTCGGAGCTTCTGGTTCGTGATCCTCCTTGGCCATCAGTTCCTTAACTTCTGAAGCAATTCGTGATGGGTGGAGCGTGGCGTCTCGTGAAGGGGTCTCACGGTCGGGTCAGGTCGTGGAAGGGAGAGGCGATCCGGGTCCTGCACATTTCCTGCAACTCTTCTAGTGACTGTTTTACGCCACACGACAATGTTTTCGACCATTCTAACTTTTCTAATCAATCGCAAATCATACCATACAGTCATAGCAACATGTATAATTATAAATAACAGCAAACAACACTATGATATGTCAATACGGATCAAACATACCCAAAAACCCTTATTTTCCCTTAAGCATGTTTAAGCATAACTAATGATATGATTAGCAAAACTTAATCAAATTAACCCAAATTTTCTAACAGAGGCCTAAATCAATATTTCAAAATTTATGAACATTTTCGCAGAATTTAATCGTGTTTAAATTTGCTAATTAACACTAATTACCCTTAATTAACCATAATTAGTGAGGAACTATGCAAATCACTCACCTTAGCCACAAATAAACTTTCAAAATTGAACTATCCTATGATTTGGCACTATTCCCAAGACAACACAGCAGTTCTAACCTTGCTTTGGTGCTATTCCCCTTTGATTTGATGTAGATTAGGTCAATACTTGATTAGAAAGTGATTAGAGGTGATTCTAGATGTTGGAGGCCATTGTTAGGGTTCTTAGAATGAAAGTGGCGGCTAGAAAACTAAAATGAAATGAAAACTTAGCTCATTTCAGCCTCCCCATAACCCTAATCCCGAAATGGGTTATAGGCCCATTCACTAATCACCTCATTTGGCCCGGTTAAGCAGTTTTTCATCTTCCAAACTTTATTTCAGCCATATCTCCCAAGCGGTAAGTCCTTTTTTCACATATGACCACTCTTCGAAAATGTAAACCATCATCCGGATCTAATGGAAGTCATTTCAGGTCAAAACTCCTTTCCAATCAAAAGTTATGGCCGAAACAAGATCAACTATGGGCAAAATGGTCACTTAAAAATCAGCAAAAATCATGAATATGGGAAATGACCCCAATAGTCATCTCCCAAAGTTACATGACCATACAACTTCGTATGTGAAAGAAATAAATATCCTACGATCCTTCGATACGTAGAATGCGGGTCGTTACATTCTCCCCCCTTAAGAAATTTCGTCCCCGAAATTCCTTAACCCAAAACATACAAAGGATCCCACATGCCTACCAGCCATATACAACAATCAAACATGCAAAGAAAACGAAACAAACCTATCCTAGCATGAGGAAAGACTAAATCGAAACGGAAATCTTACCAGGCGTAGAATTCAGGATACGTCTTCCTAATGTTCTCCTCTGTCTCCCAAGTACAGTCATTCTCATTTTGGCCCCATTGAATTTTGACTAATTTCACCGCCTTCCTTCGAAGTTTCTTCGTATCGTTCCCAACAATACGCATAGGCTTGCGGTTCCCAACCGCCTCGGGTTCAACCTCGATATCATCCAACTTATTAAGTGAAATAATCATATCGGGGTCATGCATGAATTTCCTTAACTGGGAAACATGAAATACGTTATGAACTCCTGCCATCTTCTCTGGTAATTCAACTTTATATGCTAGATTCCCAATTTGCTCAAGAACTGGGAATGGACCAATAAATCTTGGTGTTAACTTGCCTTTCCTGCCAAATCGAATCACACTCTTTAACGGAGAAATCTTGACAAACACCAAGTCGCCAACGGAGAACTTTAATTCTCTTCTCCTCTTATCAGCATAACTCTTCTGCCTATCTTGGGCAGCCTTCATTCGCTGTTGGATAATCTTAATCTTAGTATCACATCTGGGCCAAGAACAAACTTCTCACCAGTTTCTAACCAACATGATGGTGAGTTACACGGTCTTCCATACAAAGCTTCAGATGGAGCCATACCAATACTGGATTGATAACTATTATTATATGCAAACTCTACTAGATGCAAATGGTCATCCCATGATCCATCAAAATCCAATATGCAAGCTCTTAGGAGATCTTCTAATACACGATTCACCCTCTCTGTCTGACCATCGATTTGAGGATGATACGCGGTACTGAGATGTAATTCTGATCCCAATGCCTCTTGTAAGCTTTTCCAAAATCCACTAGTAAACAACGGATCTCGGTCGCACACAATGCCTTTGGGTATTCTATGAAATCTCACAACCCACTTTACATATAGTTCCGCTAACTTAGCTGCCGTTCTATTCGACTTGACGGGTATAAATTTTGCACTCTTGGTCAATCGGTCTACAACCACCCAAATGCTATCATGGCCCAACCTAGTTCTTGGTAACCCATCAATGAAATCCATTGAGATTTGTTCCCATTTCCATTCTGGAATTTCTAATGGTTGCAACAAACCACTAGGCTTCTTTTGCTCAGCTTTAACTAGCTGGCAGTTCATGCATTTGGATATAAACTTCCCAACGTCTCTTTTCATCCCTTCCCAGTAGTAGGTCTGCTTCATGTCTCGATACATTTTATTACCACCGGGATGTATAGTCAGTTTTGAGTGATGACATTCTCTAAGCACTTCATCTCTCAATCCATTGACATCGGGCACAACTAGTCTTCCATTCTTTCTAAGCCATCTATCTCGATCAAGCCCATACTTGTTCATCTCTTTGTCGATTCCCATCTCTAACTTTGAGATGATTTCTAATAGGTTAGGATCGTCCCTTTGACTGGAGCCGATCTGCTCAATCAAAGTGGGTCTGATTTTCAAATTTGCTAACATTTCTAGATCCAATTCGCATTTTGGTCTGAAATCATACCCAACGATGTACTCCAGTTGTTTCCACTCAAGAAACATAGCCCCTAAACTGGCATGTCTTCTGCTCAATGCATCAGCTACCGCATTGCCCTTTCCTGGTGTGTATGCGATATCGAAATCGAAGGAAGCCAAGATTTCTAACCATCTTTGCTGTCAGAGATTTAGATCCTTTTGAGAGAAAAGATACTTTAACGATTTATGATCGATAAACAACTCGAATCTTTCTCCTAAGAGATAATGTCTCTACATCTTCAACGCGAATACGATCGCTGCTAATTCCAAGTCATGGGTAGGGTATCTTTTCTCGTGCGGTTTCAATTGCCGACTTGCATAAGCTACAACCCTACCTCCTTGCATCAGTACAACACCTAGTCTGCTACCACATACATCTGTATATACTTTCATCTCTTCATTCCCCTTAGGAATGACTAACACTGGTGCACATGTCAAATTTTCTTTTAGACTCTTGAATGCATTCTAGCACTTTTCGTCCCAGACGAAAGCTTGATTTTTCTTAGTCAACTGAGTCAACGGTGCTGCTATCTTGGAGAAGTCTTGGATAAACTTGCGATAATATCCAGCTAATCCCAAGAAACTTCTTATGTCTGTTGCATTCTTGGGCGTAGACCAAGCTTGTATCGTAGCCACCTTCGCAGGATCCACGGCAGTACCATTCTCTGAAACAACATGGCCCAAGAATCTCACTTCCCTCCTCCAGAAGTGACACTTAGAAATCTTTGGTTTCAATTGGTGTTTTCTTAACACCTCCATCACTATTCTCAAGTGTTCCTTGTGTTCTTCCTCTGTCCTTGAATAAACAAGGGTATCGTCCACGAGCACAAGAACAAACTTATTCAACTGATCTCTGAATACCCTATTCATAAGATCCACAAAATATGTTGGTGCATTGGTCAACCCAAATGGCATGACCAGCCACTCATAAAATCTAGACGGTGTCTGAAAGGTCGTTTTAGCTATACACTTAGCTTCCACTCTAAGCTGATGAAAACCTGTCGCGAGATCCAACTGGGAGAACACTCTCGCGCCACTTAACTGATCAAACAAATCATCTATCCGCGGTAGAGGATACTTATTCTTCCTCGTCACTTTATTCAATTCGCGGTAGTCCACACACAATCGAAGGGAACCATCTGCCTTGGTAGCAAACACAACTGGTGCTCCCCACTCAGAAACACTTCTTCTGATAAACCCCTTCTTCAACTGATCGCTTACTTGCACCCCGAGCTCTCCCTGCTCCCTTGGCGCCATACGACGAAGTGGCATCACTATAGGTCTGACATCTTTCACTAAGTCAATACGGAACTCAATCTCTCGGTGTGATGGAAGTCCGATCACTTCCTCGAAGACGTCCGGATACTGGCCAGCCACGGGCACATCTGACAATTCATCGTGCTGGATGTCGAGGGAATGTAGAAAACTATCCATTACACCATCATTAGGTAGACCACCAAACACTACCCTCTGCCCATCATCCGCTCTAACTGTCACCAAAAAGCCCTCACAGTCTACCACCACCCCGTATCTTTGGATCCAATCGACTCCCAAAATAATGCCAAACCCAGTAAAGCCTAAAACAAAGCAATCACAAACAAACATGCATCCATGACTCGATAAGACAACATCACGAAAAATCATGCTAAGGCTAGTTGAACCACCAATCGGGTTTGTCACTACCAAAGGTCTATCGACAATCTTGGGCTCCAATCCCAACCTATCTACCAGGTCACTAGATATAAAGGAACTAGAAGCTCCGGTATCAAACAATACTCGAACAGGAACATCATAAACAGAAAGCATACCTTGAATAACAACATTCTTTCCTTTCTCTGCCATGGTTGGGGCATTCGACGAAGAAGGAACAACATTGATATCATATGCTTTCACAATATGCTTTTCTTTAGGGGGTGCGAACACTTATCCTTGTGATGTCCCACTTGGCCACAGTTGAAGCACTTCCTATCCGCTGGCTTGGCCCGACATTCTTTGGCATAGTGGCCCTTCTTACCACAGCCGAAGCACTCAACATCTTTCTTATTCTTTTTCTTCTGGCCATCCTTGGTCTGATTCTGCTTTCTCTTATTCTGTGAACCATTCTTGCCTCCACTGCTTGCTTGCGGCTTTGGCTCCTCTGCAGATGCAACCTCAGTCTTCGACTTAGGGTAAAGACTCTCTGACCTCAATGCTTTCCCCACAATCGATTCAAACGTCTCATCGATGTGGTTAGCCTTTCCCCCAAGTACCGATCTAAGCATGTTATGAACTTCTCGTTCTTCTTCTCAGGAGTGTCGATAAGAGATAATCCATACTTTGATAAAGTATTGAACTCAGCAATATACTCCGAGACAGCTCTACCATTCTGCTTTAGCTCCAAGAACTTCCTAAATAACTCTGACTTCTGAGCAGCTGGGATAAATTTTTCATCGAATCGGGCCTTAAACTGATCCCATGTAACTTGGTCCTCTGGAGTAGCTGCCTTAATAGCATTCCACCAATTCATCGCCCGTCCTTGCAGTTGACGGGATGCTAGCTTTCTCTTCATCGCATCCTCAATACCAAAGTCTTCGAAAATACGCTCACAGCTATCCAACCAATCGTGAACATCCATGGCCAATTCCGTTCCGTGGAACGACTTTCCACCAAGACTAGTGTAATCCTTGCATGGCTTGGAGAAATCGGCCCTAGGCACCTGCACCGCTGCATCACCACCAATTGCAGCATCGGGAACTGCTCCCTGCATATTTCTAAGCATCTCTCTCATGAAGTCAGTAAACACAACCCTCACGTCAGGAGCATTCCCATTGTTGGCCCCTCTACCAGCACCCCTCGTATATCGGCTCATCGTTCAATCTGTAAAGAGAAACGATTAACCATCCTCTTTGTGGTGTCAGTGTAGTGTGACTTCATCCTTAGCTATACTAATAGTATACATACATACATACATACATACATACATATATATAGCTTTTGAAAACCAAAATAATCACAAATACGCGCTCTTATATACGTATTATCTCTCCCTGGTGTCTTTCCCTAGATTAACTACCCAACCAAGAGCTTTGATACCAAATGTGACGGCCCGCCCCGCACCAGCCGATATTTCCCATGAAAGTGCGTTGTGCCGATGTCCAACCAGCACGGGACGGTCGCAAAAGAAAGGAAAAAGAAGATAACTTACTGGTGAACTAACAAAGAACCTGTAGAATATCTCACATCGCATAGAGTAAAATATAATAATAACATACTTTGACATAAAACAGGTGAGACAGTGCATAAGCTGAAAATTAAACATGATAGCAGCGGAAAATCCAATTACAGCTTATGTTCCACATCATCATTATTACAACTTTATAACTGTCTCTAAAGCAAAAGAAAGGAAATGTACACTACTAATGCCCAAAGTAGTGACCAGCAGCGACACAGGGAGAATATCTATATATATATCATACGTGGGAGCCTCCTGCTCGTCTCCGGTACAGCTACCCGTGCATACCACCTAACCTGCCTCTATTCTGCCCGTATGAGAGCACCCAGAGTAATTAGAAGAGACATAAAACTCTGGGTCAGACAAAAGTCTGGTATGAGCGATAAGCATCAAAACATAATAATAATAGGTATATGTGACGGCAAGGAATTTCGCTCGGTCCGAACCAGTCGCTAAACCGACCCAGACCGTTCGAAACGCCCTATCGTTTGAGAACACGACAAAACAGAACGCATATAAAAGAACATTTCATTGTATATTACAACAATGCATCAGATTACAAGAATATACAGAGTAAAAATGAATATTACACAGAAATTTCAGAGATTTAAATTACATTTAAATACATAGCAGCGGAAAATAATACAATACACAACTAGAAGAGATATACGGATACAAAGCTTTCCGGATATCGTTCCAGCTGTAAACCAGGATCCTGTGAATATAAATCTGCAAAACCCAAAACTACTAGCTGCCCGTGTCAAAATAAGGGCACCCAGAGTTTAGGTTAAAACAATAAACCCCAGGTCAGTCATGTGACTGGTGTGAGAACTAAAACAGCTAATCTTTATTTTTAAAGTTCGGTAAATCAAGGGACCACGCCGTATAACACGGAACGGGTTTCCTCCCAAGAATACCAGTGCATAAAACAAACAGCGCAATGCTAAATAAAGAAAAATGAAGCTGTTATAAGACCCAGGTCCCATCACACAATGCAACGCAGTCGAGGATAGGATTTTCCCTTATAACAGCCAAAGAATGCTTGATACGTTTAAAACAAATCATTTGATACTACTATAAGTGTATAAAACAACTTCAAATCATAAGTATCAATCATAGGCGGCATAAGCGCCCCATCCCACTATGTCGCCATATATAGGTTATACAATCAAAATCGCAAAGTCACGTATTCGGAAATTGGGTTTCCATCTATGAACCGAGGCAAAAGATAGTCCTCAACCGATTCGAGACGCTCTAGCCCGTGTCTCAGGACCCAGACACAGGTGGGCCCTTGGATCCTCAGGGCCGGTCCACCGATGTGGATTAAAATGCCTGAACATGCGTTTCCCCGCCCTATGGGGCGTAAACGAGCCAACTAAATGACTCCATCGGTTCGAGAACGACCGATCAATCCGAGGCGCCTCGCAACAGCAACAACCACATAAGTCAAACTCGTCAGGGCGTGTAAAACCACTGACGCCACTTCTAGCTAGAAAGAAACGCATGCCCTCCCTGACGTCCTCTCCCGTTTTTGGTTCATACCGGGTGTGAAACTCGCGAAGCAAACATTACACAAAGCTACGCCACAAAGGCCTTGCTTTGATCATCACCACAAGACTTTGCTTTTCAACAGAAGCCTCGATCACTTGCCACTTAGGCATGCCACACAGGCAATTCACTCCATGCGTTTGATATCCATCAACATATAACCCCTGAGCTCGTACGTCTCAGAGAAGGGCGTTAAGCAAGAGAATAAATTCTCCGCCGCCAAACAGATATATATTTAATAGAGATCAATCACACGGACTAAAATCCAATGTCAGACACACAGTCCATTTACAAGTTCGTTCTGGGACTGAACGAAACCGGAGGCACCTAGTACCCCGCATATCCATCGATCTCCAAGTACGTCTGGACGATCACTAACTGTTTCCATCTTCTTGGGTGTACAGCCCAATCAAGATCATCAGTAATCACCCAAACAACGTGAAGACTTCCGGTCTTCGACCGCCGTCTTCATCTTCGACTTATCGTCGTATCAGTTATTCAGAATGGGATAAACCCGGTCTTTCCGAATAACTCGCGTATATTTTAAATAAGTGTTACACAAACACAACATACGCCTCATTCCAATTCATCAGTCACTAACCGTAAATTAATCAAGAGAATAATTTCCCAAATATTAACCCCGAAGGCCGAAACCAACATCAGATCAATATCCAGAAAACCATTCTGCTTGGCTAACCGACAGTTAGTTTCTAAATTTCACGTTCATAGGGAAAGGTTCCCATTGATTTTATCCAAGATAAATTCCTTGAATTTATTCTTTATTCTATTCTTTTGAATTTCGATTCAACTAGCCGGGATTAACGAAACTTACCGAAGTAATCATTTGTTTTAATTTCCCAATCCCAACCTATTTATCCCATGAAGTAAAACTGGTTATACTTCATATCTAACACCACGGTGTTATCGGTAAATTCAATTACCATTTCACGTTCAAATCTAATTAAAGATTTAACTATCGTCTGGAGCAAAACTGGTGATACTCCATTTCGATTATTTCAATCTAATTAAAGATTCATTAAAACTCCACTTAGTTTTAATCGTTAACTGGGTTAAAGAATCTGTGTCATTTAAAACACGATTCACGATAAACCCAAAGTCACATCCCATTAATTATTGGGTTAAAGAACGAGTGTTATTTAAAACACTGTTCACGATAAACACAAAAATCAATATCAATTCCATTCCAATTAAATATTATTTAATTGATACACTTCATTAAATCTAAATAAAAAGATTTAATCTTTTCTCAACTGGGTTCAAGAACAGTGTTAGTGAAGACACCATTCACGACAAACCCAAATCACATTTGATATTCAATATAAGGCTCTGAATAGAAAATATATCGGCTTATATTCAACATCAAATTCTACGACGAACAAATGTCGTATTGGAAATAACGATATAAATATATATCTTTCAAATTTCCATAACAACACCTGTATAATCACGAATTCCAACATCGAAATATTCCGAAGACAATTTCGATTCAAATCCACTCCAATGCAATCATTGGAAATTCTGGTTATTTCTAAAACCCTTTTCAAATTCAATTTATTTATTTAAAAATAAATAGAATTATAATTCTAGTTCAAAACTAGATCATTTCGATAAAAATCTATTTTTATCTTTTCAAATATGGAGTTTTTCATCCCAAATCTTCACAAATCATTTCTTATGATTTTACACAAATTATTGCTATTTTTAATAATTTTATCAAGGCCCGTACAGTCGATTTCCATCAATGGTCATCGAACTGCACTTACAGTGACCTTTTTCGAATTTGATTTGGACGTATCTCCAAATCCAACCGTTAGATTTCAAATTTCTAACATTCGTTAGAAAGCTCTTTTCGATACGAACCCAACGGTTCCGGTTTTAGGAGAATCCGACGGTCGGATCTCCCGCAATGTCCGTTTGAAATAAATGGTCGAAATTCGCGAACTGCCGCGGCGCGGCGCGTTCTATTCAGGCCATTATATTATATATATAATATATATAATATATACTTCGTCGATTTCTATTTAAAACGAATTATATAAATAGTTTTAAATTCGTTTCAAAAGCAATTTCAACTTCCATTTCAATTCAAATAAAAATTGAATTCTTCTTTATAAATTCGTTTTAAAATTCATTTCTATTCAATTCAAATTTCAATTCAATTTGAATTCATTTCAATTCATTTTCAATTCAATTCGAAATCGTTTTCAATTCATTTCATTTCGAAATCGTTTTCAATTCATTTCATTTCGAAATCGTTTTCAATTCATTTCATTTCGAAATCGTTTTCAATTCATTTCATTTCGAAATCGTTTTCAATTCATTTCATTTCGAAATCGTTTTATATTCAATTCATTTCGAAATCGTTATATATTCAATTCATTTCGAAATCGTTATATATTCAATTCATTTCGAAATCGTTATATATTCAATTCCGAATGTAATCGATATAGATATCGTTCGCGTCAAAATGGCGCATCACTATTCAACACGGCTTTATATATTCTATTTCAAATATTTCTTTTTGTCAACACACGACTAATCTCAACGAATGAGTACCGTCCACGTGTGACTATTTTTGCTATATGATAAAGATGTAAATTTTATTATAAAAATATTTCGTTCAACACATGACCAATCTCAATGAATGAGTACTGTCAACACATGAACTTTTATTTTATAATATTAAAGGTGCAAATTTTATTACTAAAATATTTCGTTCAACACATGACCAATCTCAATGAATGAGTACTGTCAACACATGAACTTTTATTTTATAATATTCTTTATTTTTCAAATTGGAATGAGGCCCAATCAATTACCATATAATGTTAATTATATGGGTTTTCATACATCACATGTATATAATAGCATTGAAAAATAATCAACCATCAACCAAAGTGCACTACACTGTATAAGCATCAAATATAAATATCTAACGCTTATAACAGCCTGTCAATCAATCGATCGACATATTCAATCAATCAGGATGAGTGAACTTCAAATTTCATCCCAACACCCGTGTGGGGTTTCAAACAATCAAACACAAATTTTATTCGTGCAGCTGGGCGATGTGTAAAATTTATCGACCCAATCAATGTCCTTCAAATAGGTGTACATAAACAAACCATCCGGTTTGTAAATGAATATTTATTTATTCACATTCACGTTAAAAATTATATTTTTAACGATAAAACATCTTATTTTAACATATGAATATCTATTCAGTTCATTCTTTAAATAAAATGATATTTTTATTTTTCTAACATATTTTAGAAAATTTCGGCGGCATAACGGCACGATACTAGAAACGGGACGAGGCCTAGCCTTATCCCCGGTCTAGTGAAGGCCCACGCCATTCACACATCAATCAAATCACCAAACAACCAATATTCTAATCAAATCATATAACTAATCTATGCAACCAAACAAACAAGTCCATGGTCTGTGGACGATTGTGTCGGGTGCTACTAAGCACCGTCTGCATCCTAGTATATATATATAAATAGAAAATGAAATTGAAAGGTGAGAAATTCTCACATATAGCTATCCTAGCTCCACGGCATTTCATTGATAGAAATCTTCATCGCTATCGCATCTTCGTCATCTTCGTTGTCCGCTTTCACTTCATATGCAAAAATCGAATTTTTACTTTGTTATACTTTATATAAAAATCAAAATTTTACTATGTTATTCAATATATAAAAATCGAATTTTTACTACTATGTCATATAGATAAAAATTATATTTTTATCACGCTATTTTCCATATAAAAATTTCGCCTTTCTAAAATATAGTTTTCGCCTTTATAAAACATAGACTTCGCCTTTTCAAAATTAAAGATTTCATCTTTATAAAAATCTCATTTTTATTTTTCCACACATATAAAGGTGATATTTTTAATATTCTTATCATGTAAAAATTATATTTTTAACTCTTTACATAAACAAAAATCATATTTTGACATCACCTATATAGTAAAGACTATATTTTTAATACTTTAAAAATATAAAAATCATATTTTTATTACTTTAAAAATATAAAAATCATATTTTTATCTTGTTACTTGGATAATAAAAATCAAACTTTTACTTCGCTTCCTTATGATAGAAATCAAATTTTTATATAACTAAAATCGTATTCTTTTCATACCTAAAAATCAGATTTTTAATATAATAAAATAAAATAATAAACTCTTCTTTCTAAAATAAAAATCGAATCTTTCCTATAAATAAAAATCGAATCTTTAACATCATAAAAACTCAGTTTTAACATAATAGAAATTCAAAATACTTACAAAGAATTTCAGGGTTTTGGTGGCCAGAGTTTCACAGCTCGTCGGAGAGTGGGTGGCTGTCTCGTCAGGTGGCGGGGGTACCTCATCTGGTCGGCTGCGGGCCCTAGCAGTGGCGGCGGAGGAACAGGTGAAAGTGGGAGGTGCGGATCCAGTCAACGACGGATTTGGGGTTCGTTTTGGGGTTTCAGATCGAGGGGAGGAGGAGAAGAGGGAGAGGGCGGCAGTGCGTCAGCGTGGGTGGGGGAGGAGCCGGAGGACTGGCGACGGGAACGAGATGCGGGTTTTTTTCTTTCCTTAGATCTGAACGAATGAGAATGAGTGGATAAGGGGAGGGAGGAGTTTAAGTGTAAAGATATATATTATTTAATTTATTTTATTATTCAATTAAAGTTGACTTTTACAAACGAACTCGAAACGAGGCCCACCGCCTGTCGTCCATAGCGTTTTACCCCCATTCCGAACACAATGGGATATGTATCGCAAGCTGAATCGATCGTTTGAATCAGTTTCCGTTGAAATTACATTTAAATCCTTATATTGAATTTTAAACGTACATTTCAAATTAACGGGGGCACATACTAACTCTAAAAATTCCAGAAAAATATTTTCTAGCTTCGTATTGACGATACGGTCCTAACAAAACTAGTTTCGTCGAATTCTGAGACCGTTGGAAAAATGGCCAATTTCCAGTCGATTAAAATCAACTGAAACTGGTCAAACGCGTTTTCCTTTGCCACGCTCACATATTGATTCGAAAAATTATGAAATTTGGAATCTAACAATAATTTGACACTGCGGACCCAACAAAACTGGTTTCGTCGAAATCCGAGGTCATTTGCAAAATGTCCATTTTTAAGGGCCTGAATTCCATAGCGACTATTCAGAATTTTCAACTGGACATATCTTAACATTTATAAAGTGAAATCTCAGTTTGTTAACTTCGTTGGAAAGATATCGTCAATTAGATCCTAATGTTTTTGGTTTCACTAAATTCCGGATTGTTTTGCACCCGGTACATTCAATTGAAGTTTGAAATCGAATTATCGAACTACCGCGCCATTTTCAATTCTATTTATATTTATATATAAATATTTATATTCTAACGGCGACGCGTATAATATATACGTTCGAATTATATTCAAAATAAATTTCTCGTCGATATTATTTAAGATAATCTATTTTAAATATAGAAAATTCGCTGTAATTGCCAAAATAAAAATTTTAAACTGGCCCAGATTTTCCGGGTTATTACAATCTCCCCCACTTAAAACTTTTCGTCCCCGAAAAGGAACAAAGTCGAAAGTGGTTTGATTATTCAACTCTACGCTCGATCAGGCTTCCATTCTCCAACTCTTTAGTTTCTGAGAATTTTCAAAATTTCAAAAATTTGGCTAACACCCTAAATTTTCGAAAAATTTCGCCATAACCTCCCCTGCAATGGGAGCATCGGGGAATTTCAAATAGCTTCCCCGGTCCTTCAGATCTCAAAAAGAAAAAGAAAAAGCCAAGCGGCTAGCCAATAGGCTCACAAAATCATCATCACCCAAACAAAACAGGAAATTATGTAGTAAACATGTACCTATTTGTCGGGCAAACAAATTTTATTCTCTGCTCTAGCCTCCTTGCTATGACCTGTTCAATGTAAGTATATGTATATGCAAGCAAATGCGACCAATTTTCAATACAGTTCAATATTTGGTTCGATTAGGCATAATGGTTCAAAATTAGCAAACAATTAAACAAACAACACAAACATCAATCTATTAGTGGATTAGAGTTTTCAAATTCATAATTTGATACATATACAAAAAATCATGTTTTTGATGCCAATTCACAACAATGTGTTCTAGCTATATTAGTTTTGGTTCTCACACCAGTCGAATGGAAATATATCGATATCACACCTTCGTTACTCGAACATGAATACTAATGACGACTAGTAAATCATCAGAATCATCTTCGGGCCACTAGAGTATGATTCCATATCTATCCAATATATTAAAACTTCGAATATACGTTCATGACGCGTATACGCGAAATCTTTATATACTCGATTGTCCATATTCAAAATAAATAAATAGTCAAATACGTTTTAAAATGGTTTAAATTTCAAAACAAAATGGTTTTCAATTGAAAAATATACTCTTCACACTCGTTCTAGGATACTACTGATCCTATCTCTAACGAGTCATTCTAATTGGATATTACTAATCCAATATCTGATGAATTCTTTCGTATGGTTCTAATGTGTCTTGTTCTCGAGCTCTGTAAACCAAAGCTCTGATACCAAATGTGACGGCAAGGAATTTCGCTCGGTCCGAACCAGTCGCTAAACCGACCCAGACCGTTCGAAACGCCCTATCGTTTGAGAACACGACAAAACAGAACGCATATAAAAGAAAATTTCATTGTATATTACAACAATGCATCAGATTACAAGAATATACAGAGTAAAAATGAATATTACACAGAAATATCAGAGATTTAAATTACATTTAAATACATAGCAGCGGAAAATAATACAATACACAACTAGAAGAGATATACGGATACAAAGCTTTCCGGATATCGTTCCAGCTGTAAACCAGGATCCTGTGAATATAAATCTGCAAAACCCAAAACTACTAGCTGCCCGTGTCAAAATAAGGGCACCCAGAGTTTAGGTTAAAACAATAAACCCCAGGTCAGTCATGTGACTGGTGTGAGAACTAAAACAGCTAATCTTTATTTTTAAAGTTCGGTAAATCAAGGGACCACGCCGTATAACACGGAACGGGTTTCCTCCCAAGAATACCAGTGCATAAAACAAACAGCGCAATGCTAAATAAAGAAAAATGAAGCTGTTATAAGACCCAGGTCCCATCACACAATGCAACGCAGTCGAGGATAGGGTTTTCCCTTATAACAGCCAAAGAATGCTTGATACGTTTAAAACAAATCATTTGATACTACTATAAGTGTATAAAACAACTTCAAATCATAAGTATCAATCATAGACGGCATAAGCGCCCCATCCCACTATGTCGCCATATATAGGTTATACAATCAAAATCGCAAAGTCACGTATTCGGAAATTGGGTTTCCATCTATGAACCGAGGCAAAAGATAGTCCTCAACCGATTCGAGACGCTCTAGCCCGTGTCTCAGGACCCAGACACAGGTGGGCCCTTGGATCCTCAGGGCCGGTCCACCGATGTGGATTAAAATGCCTGAACATGCGTTTCCCCGCCCTATGGGGCGTAAACGAGCCAACTAAATGACTCCATCGGTTCGAGAACGACCGATCAATCCGAGGCGCCTCGCAACAGCAACAACCACATAAGTCAAACTCGTCAGGGCGTGTAAAAGCACTGACGCCACTTCTAGCTAGAAAGAAACGCATGCCCTCCCTGACGTCCTCTCCCGTTTTTGGTTCATACCGGGTGTGAAACTCGCGAAGCAAACATTACACAAAGCTACGCCACAAAGGCCTTGCTTTGATCATCACCACAAGACTTTGCTTTTCAACAGAAGCCTCGATCACTTGCCACTTAGGCATGCCACACAGGCAATTCACTCCATGCGTTTGATATCCATCAACATATAACCCCTGAGCTCGTACGTCTCAAAGAAGGGCGTTAAGCAAGAGAATAAATTCTCCGCCGCCAAACAGATATATATTTAATAGAGATCAATCACACGGACTAAAATCCAATGTCAGACACACAGTCCATTTACAAGTTCGTTCTGGGACTGAACGAAACCGGAGGCACCTAGTACCCCGCATATCCATCGATCTCCAAGTACGTCTGGACGATCACTAACTGTTTCCATCTTCTTGGGTGTACAGCCCAATCAAGATCATCAGTAATCACCCAAACAACGTGAAGACTTCCGGTCTTCGACCGCCGTCTTCATCTTCGACTTATCGTCGTATCAGTTATTCAGAATGGGATAAACCCGGTCTTTCCGAATAACTCGCGTATATTTTAAATAAGTGTTACACAAACACAACATACGCCTCATTCCAATTCATCAGTCACTAACCGTAAATTAATCAAGAGAATAATTTCCCAAATATTAACCCCGAAGGCCGAAACCAACATCAGATCAATATCCAGAAAACCATTCTGCTTGGCTAACCGACAGTTAGTTTCTAAATTTCACGTTCATAGGGAAAGGTTCCCATTGATTTTATCCAAGATAAATTCCTTGAATTTATTCTTTATTCTATTCTTTTGAATTTCGATTCAACTAGCCGGGATTAACGAAACTTACCGAAGTAATCATTTGTTTTAATTTCCCAATCCCAACCTATTTATCCCATGAAGTAAAACTGGTTATACTTCATATCTAACACCACGGTGTTATCGGTAAATTCAATTACCATTTCACGTTCAAATCTAATTAAAGATTTAACTATCGCCTGGAGCAAAACTGGTGATACTCCATTTCGATTATTTCAATCTAATTAAAGATTCATTAAAACTCCACTTAGTTTTAATCGTTAACTGGGTTAAAGAATCCGTGTCATTTAAAACACGGTTCACGATAAACCCAAAGTCACATCCCATTAATTATTGGGTTAAAGAACGAGTGTTATTTAAAACACTGTTCACGATAAACCCAAAAATCAATATCAATTCCATTCCAATTAAATATTATTTAATTGATACACTTCATTAAATCTAAATAAAAAGATTTAATCTTTTCTCAACTGGGTTCAAGAACAGTGTTAGTGAAGACACCATTCACGACAAACCCAAATCACATTTGATATTCAATATAAGGCTCTGAATAGAAAATATATCGGCTTATATTCAACATCAAATTCTACGACGAACAAATGTCGTATTGGAAATAACGATATAAATATATATCTTTCAAATTTCCATAACAACACCTGTATAATCACGAATTCCAACATCGAAATATTCCGAAGACAATTTCGATTCAAATCCACTCCAATGCAATCATTGGAAATTCTGGTTATTTTTAAAACCCTTTTCAAATTCAATTTATTTATTTAAAAATAAATAGAATTATAATTCTAGTTCAAAACTAGATCATTTCGATAAAAATCTATTTTTATCTTTTCAAATATGGAGTTTTTCATTCCAAATCTTCACAAATCATTTCTTATGATTTTACACAAATTATTGCTATTTTTAATAATTTTATCAAGGCCCGTACAGTCGATTTCCATCAATGGTCATCGAACTGCACTTACAGCGACCTTTTTCGAATTTGATTTGGACGTATCTCCAAATCCAACCGTTAGATTTCAAATTTCTAACATTCGTTAGAAAGCTCTTTTCGATACGAACCCAACGGTTCCGGTTTTAGGAGAATCCGACGGTCGGATCTCCCGCAATGTCCGTTTGAAATAAATGGTCGAAATTCGCGAACTGCCGCGGCGCGGCGCGTTCTATTCAGGCCATTATATTATATATATAATATATACTTCGTCGATTTCTATTTAAAACGAATTATATAAATAGTTTTAAATTCGTTTCAAAAGCAATTTCAACTTCCATTTCAATTCAAATCAAAATTGAATTCTTCTTTATAAATTCGTTTTAAAATTCATTTCTATTCAATTCAAATTTCAATTCAATTTGAATTCATTTCAATTCATTTTCAATTCAATTCGAAATCGTTTTCAATTCATTTCATTTCGAAATCGTTTTCAATTCATTTCATTTCGAAATCGTTTTCAATTCATTTCATTTCGAAATCGTTTTCAATTCATTTCATTTCGAAATCGTTTTCAATTCATTTCATTTCGAAATCGTTTTATATTCAATTCATTTCGAAATCGTTATATATTCAATTCATTTCGAAATCGTTATATATTCAATTCATTTCGAAATCGTTATATATTCAATTCCGAATGTAATCGATATAGATATCGTTCGCGTCAAAATGGCGCATCACTATTCAACACGGCTTTATATATTCTATTTCAAATATTTCTTTTTGTCAACACACGACTAATCTCAACGAATGAGTACCGTCCACGTGTGACTATTTTTGCTATATGATAAAGATGTAAATTTTATTATAAAAATATTTCGTTCAACACATGACCAATCTCAATGAATGAGTACTGTCAACACATGAACTTTTATTTAATAATATTAAAGGTGCAAATTTTATTACTAAAATATTTCGTTCAACACATGACCAATCTCAATGAATGAGTACTGTCAACACATGAACTTTTATTTTATAATATTCTTTATTTTTCAAATTGGAATGAGGCCCAATCAATTACCATATAATGTTAATTATATGGGTTTTCATACATCACATGTATATAATAGCATTGAAAAATAATCAACCATCAACCAAAGTGCACTACACTGTATAAGCATCAAATATAAATATCTAACGCTTATAACAGCCTGTCAATCAATCGATCGACATATTCAATCAATCAGGATGAGTGAACTTCAAATTTCATCCCAACACCCGTGTGGGGTTTCAAACAATCAAACACAAATTTTATTCGTGCAGCTGGGCGATGTGTAAAATTTATCGACCCAATCAATGTCCTTCAAATAGGTGTACATAAACAAACCATCCGGTTTGTAAATGAATATTTATTTATTCACATTCACGTTAAAAATTATATTTTTAACGATAAAACATCTTATTTTAACATATGAAAGTTGTTTTTTTTAATGAAAGTTGTTTTTTTTAATGAAGGAGAGAGCCGGAAAGAAATAAATGAAAAAAAATGGAAAGAGAGATTGTAGGAGGTGAATGAGAAATGCAATTGGAAAGAAATAAAAAAAAAAGAATGCAAGTTTTTTTTTATGAAAATTTGAACAAGAAGAAAGGGAAAGAAATGAATGGTAAAAACCCAAACAAAAAAGGAAAAAAAATTAAAAGAGGAAGGAAATAAGAGAAAAACAGCAAGGTTTTTTGAGTAGAGAGGAAGGGTAGAAGAAATTGAGGAAAGAAATAAAAGCAGACAAAAACAAGAAAGAAATCAAAGTAGACAGAGAAGAAATTGCGAAAGTTTTTTTTTAGAAAGTTGTAGACAAAAGATGGAAACAAATAAAAAGAAAAGGAAAGGGAAAAGAAAAATGTAAAAATCAGCGAGGTGGTAGAAAGATGGAAAGAAATTGAAGAAAAATTAGCAAGTTTCTTTTTTTGTATATATTTTTTCTTTTTGAAGAAGGAATTAGATTGGAAGAAATGCAAACAAAAAATGGAAAGAAAGAAATGAAAATAAAAAGAAGGAAAATTAAAAGAAAAAGGGGCAAGATTTTTTTTCCTTGTCTTAGAGATTATAATATTAATATGTGATACACATTCAACTAATCAAGATTTTTATCTATATATACGTACAAGAAAACAATAGGAAAATAAAAAGAAATTTTGGCAAAAATTTTTTTTTAACAAAATCAAATAAAAAGAAAAAAAACTAACACGAATTAGAAATTAAATAAATAATAAAATTCAATTGTTACCTCCCCGGCAACGGCGCCAAAAACTTGATCGGCGCTTCCTATGAATTAGAAAAGCGCGATATTTAAATTAAATTCTGCAAGCGCACAGGTGTGTAGCATACAGGTCGAACACAGGGAGGTAAATTAAAATCAAATTATTTATCTAATCTCTTGGGCGAGTTAGACGATTTTCGAGGTTGGTTTTTTGAAGACGATAAAAATTGAAACTGCGATCCGATTCAGAACAAATCTAATTGAACCAACGATCAAATCACAACTATCAATTGGAAATTAAAATGCAAACCAGAAATAAAATGCAGAAAGTAAAATTGCAGGAAAAGAAGAACAACAAAAAGTAAATTAGGATTGTCGTTGAAACTAATCAAATGACTAATCACTAACAAAAAAGAAAAATACAATTGGTGCTCTTCCAAAACTAATTGTGAAGACAACACCGATTGCTAAGAAAGAAAAATGCAGAAATAGTAAAAAAGAAGAACTTTTATTAATGGAGAAGAGAATACAGAAAAATGGAGATCTTTACAATGGGATGTACATGTGCTTTTATAGGTGAACTGGAAACCCTAATTAAGTCTATGAATAACTGGGCCTCATCATCCATTATATCTCTTGCCTTCTGTAACACCCCACCTCCGCTAGGGTCACTCACAAAGGGAATGCCCTAGTTTTGGAGGGGTATTATCTAGTAAACAGGCACATAGATAACACAAGACAGAACGTAGATAAAATAGAGTACATAAAGCAGCGGATATAAACTTTAAAACCAAATCTCATTACTGAAAAATAGAGTCAAAACCTCTTACATCAAAATGCCAAGTCATTATTTCATTACATCAATTTCTAAAGAAGCAAAGTACTTAAAACAACATAAGTAAAATATTATTCCCCAAAAAGTGCATGAGTGCAGCCATAGCATAGCTCAAGACCAAACCGTACATGAGCTGTCAGAAAGCAAGCAAAGTCCAAGCTAAGAGCTAGAGTTTCCTCCCTGAGAACCTGGGGGGGGGGACGAAAGACAAAGAGGCGAAAGAAAACGGGTCAGTCAAAAAGACTGGTAAGCCCTAGTGACTATCAGCATAGAAACTAGTAAAGTTAACAAGACATGAATAAACTGGAATTAAACATAGGAACGGTGATAAGTCTGACATGATAACTAAGCTAACATGATAACTCAAGTCTAACATTGCGTATTCAAGGTTCGCCATACCAACTATACTGGTATACTAATCTCGTGTCAACTATAAAACAAGAAATAATCCCTTGGCCCAATATCGTGAAGTGACCCAATTTGGGGTCCAACGGTATGATCTAATCGATCGGCTCCCTACAAGTATAGCTCGTCGTGTGTCTGTGTCATACGGCCCTATCACGAATGTAGTCACCTGTGCTAGGTCCACCATAGGGTGTATCAAGCCCTAGGGCGCCAACCACCGACACGAATCAAGAATGCACAGATAGTCCTACTGATGCCCAATGCCTGCTTTTTCAACTCCGGACTAAGTGCACGACACTAGTCCGCCTGAACCTACAATGGCGCACCAACTCAGCCGTCGTTCTGGTCGCTTACATTCAGCCCAGCAATCGTGCCCCACCCTGCCTAGTCCCAGGGTACCGTGATACATCTAGTGGGTTACTGCTGAAAAGGACCGCGTAACTAGGGTTTCGTTCAGCAGGTTAAGTTGTCATTTAAAATCGAGACTTAACCCCATCTACGTGTCATGTCAAATTGACTAAGTGTGTCGTTCTAGTTCAAGACTTAGTCCTACGAATCATGTGTCAGGTTGGTTAAGTGTGTTCAAGCGGTTCATGACTTAACCCTATCAAATCAACGTGTCAAATTGGTTAAGTATATTCAAGTGGTCCATGACTTAATCCTATCCAGTGGCATTAATTTACTTAATGCACCCCTAACCTCTCACATTAGACTTGGTTATGGTTACTGGATGTGTCGGGCGGGTCCGGGCAGTTTTACACCATAACCTAGTCTAACCTCGGGTTTTCGAGTGCGATATGACCAACTACTCACATTGGGTCCTATTGTTTGTAGTTACTGGATTCGCCGGGCGGTTCCGGGCAGATTTATACTGCAAACTCAACCCAACCTCGAGTTGGCCACGTTCAAGTTATCTAAGTGTCATGTCCCAAATTCATATTTTCAAGTATAATTTCATGTCAAGTTCATGTTCCTATCCAAGCTCAAGTTATAACGATATTCATGTTTTCAAGTTCGTACTAAATTCAGATTTTCCTAAACTACCCAAATCGCATCCCCAACGCTCGTGAATTCGAATCAAGGAAATAGATGTAACTAGGGAATAACATAACAAGGATGGGTATAAAGTGGCAAAGGTGATTTCAAGGCAAGTATGGTGTAACTTGAGATATGATCATAACATCACTGGCATATGAAATAGGGTGATAAACATAGCAATAAATGACATAAGATGATAATCCTAAACTTGTGACTAGCAATAGTTTCAACATCACAACATCACAGGCATGTTAAAATAATGATAGGGTTTAGGTTATGACATGAACAGGCCCCTAAATCAAGTTCTGATCAGTATTCCACAAATCAAGGTTCAATATGAACGGTACTAGGTTCAAGGTGAATAGATCTAGGGTGAACAAGAGTAGATCTAAAATAATAGATCAAAAAGTGTAACGACCCGTGTTTTTCAACCATTTGAATCTGAATATTTAAATTAGTTTTAATATTATATTGGGAATATTAATGGAATTTAATATTTAATTCGTTATTTAAACGAAGTTCGAACGTTATATATTTATATAGTTATAAATAGAGTTCGAAAATGGCGTGCAGTTCGTAAATTCGAGTTTTGAACTTCAACTGAGAATACAGAGTCCGATATAAGTCGGATTTCTGTGAAACGAGAAACGCTGGAAGCGTGTTGACGATAGTTTTCATATGAGAGAGAAAAATCCAGATTTCGTGTTATAGTTTGATAGTTATGGCCAAATCAAATTTTGAAATAGTCGCTATGGAAAATCGTTATTAAATTATAGGCCTTTGAAATAGCCGTTTTGCAAACGGACTCAGATTTCGACGAAATCAGTTTCATTGGGACCGTAACGTTAAATTATTGCACGGTGTCAAATTGCATGGAAAACCGATGTCGTATGTGGCCACAGTAGCCATAAACGCCCGTTCAATTTCTATAACGCGTAATTAAATAAATAAAAGGATATTTGAGTGTAACTTGAGCAGACGATCGAATTAGGCTACGAAACCAGTTCCGTTGAGTTCGTATCGTCGATTAGAGTCAGGATAGGTATATAGTTTGTTATTTTTAGAGATCGAGAAATTTGGCGTTAAAAAGGGTAGGGCGGTTCAGGGTAAAAACAGCCTATCGGGCAAACGGTCTCAGAATGCGACGAAACTAGTGCCGTTGGGTTCGTATCGAAAAGTTATTTAAGATATCAAGGTTTCAAGTTGATTTGATTTATCTGGTGATCGTGGTAAAATTAAACGCGTGTTCATTTCTGGTTTTATAAAAGAATTTTTTTCAAACGATATTGGATTTCGACGAAACTTGTCCCATTGGATTCAGAATACCTTTTTACACCAGGATTAGCCTTTTAATCAGTAAACAGAAATCATATGAAGTAGAATTTGTGTGTTACTTTACGCCCAAATTCATTTTAATACTTATATAATATTTCCTACCCATGCAAGCTAAGTAATACATCAAAATCAAAATCATAGCTGTTCTGACGTACAAACTCCTGTCCCAAATTTGTGAAGCCTTGCCGACCAAGGGTCGTGGATTCCTAGACTTACAGCTAGCTGTATTTGCAGCTACCTATCCTAAAAGTGTACCAAATTTCGTGCTTCCCAAACCATCCCAACCGTGTTCCCCAAGTTCCACCCTTCTTTAAATACTCATAGTTGTTTTCGATTCTCAAACAAAACAAAACCTGAAGCTTATATAAAAGAAAAGTTGCGGAAAAAAAAAAGAGAGAAAATAAAAAGAAAAAGAAAAAAAAGGGGCGAAAGGGTGCAGAACGGAAATGGGAGGACGCAAGCAGTTGGATGGTTAAACATGGCATGGGGGTGGGGACCTTAGATGGTTCTCAGGTGGTGAGGTTGGAGCACAGTTCGGTGATCACTAGTGGGAACGTGAGAGAACATGGGTTCCAGGTTTGTTTCGGTGCGGAGAAGTGGTGCGTTTTTCCGGTTTGTGGTGAGTTTTGGGGAGTCGTGCAGATCAACTCGCGTGGGGTTCTTCAAGTGGAGGTTGGCCGAAGTTCATGAGGGAAGTTAGTGCGTGGGCTTGGTTGACGCTGGAACGATGAAGACAAGCTGGGAAGGACTTGCGCGAGATCTATGGACTGCACAGGCGGATCAAAGAAAAAGGTTGGAAGAGAAAGTATCAGGTAAAGACAAAGATGGTGAAAAGTACAATTATGGGATGATTTATATCCTTTAACGTTGACCATTTATAACCGATTTATATAAGCCTAATCGAGATTATTAAACAAAAGAAGGTGGTTAAAGTGGTAAACATTATTTAAGTTATTAACACTATATGAACCAGTACAATGTGGCCATTTTAAGTTAGCACTACATAAGATTGCCTAACCGCTTAATTTAAATATGCCTGGGATAATTCAAGAGCGCCTAATACAATAATTATGGGATGGCGTTCTTGTTCTCCTCCTCAAAGAAATTCATACGATTAAATCCTATGTATTTGCTAATGCTAATTGTATTTGCCATTAATTGCCTAGGACAATGATTTTGAAGGTCAAATATAATGTTTAACCCTTGGTAAATAACGGAATGGATATTTCAGGGGCATTCATAACGTACAGAACAATTATATGTATACGATTGTTAAGCGTTGGCTATTGGACGTAAATTGGCAGGAGTGTCGTTATATTGTTGTTACTTCGACCAAACCATTCATCAATAATAATAATATTATAATTAAAGGTTATAATAATATTAAATTAAATACTGAATATCGTATTAAATGATAACGGTATCATACTGCGACAGAATAAAACAAATCAAAGGACGTTGGAACTGTATCGACAGACGGAGTATCATGGAGCTGAACTCGACGGTGTCAAAAGCAACTGGAATGAACCATTTTGATGAAGAGCAAATCAAGGTGAGTTAAACTCACTCAGTTATTTTCCCATTTATATTTTATATAAATTGGGTTTTTATTTGTGTGCTCTGCTTGCTGATGATTGCCTGTTTGCTAGTTATACCTATTTGTTGATTTAATTGATGAAATTAAACTGTGTTTAATTTCAGTGAAATACCAAATCGTTACTTTTAACGATTGGTTCCAATAAAGGTGACTCACCTTGGTTGGTCACGTTTATTTATAAACGTGTTTAAATGGTTGAATTGTTTGAATTGCTTGTGGTTGATGTTGAATGGTTGCTATTTAGTGTTATCAGTTAAACAAAACTGAATGGTCTGATTTGAGATAACCATTTGAATACAGGGAAGAACAGGTTGGAGGGACCCAACCGGATCCCTCAAATGTATTATTTATTTTCATATTATCATATATGAACTGATCTATTTGTGTGATTGATTTGATGGTTGATTATTAATTGAATATTCAACATCTGTTTGGTTTGAACCAATAGGTGATATTGGTTAAGTGTTTGGCAGAGTATGGCCTTTAAAATCAATCGGGTTATAGACAGTGATTCACCGTCAGGTGAATCGATAGAGTTGAAGTTATAAAATTTACTTTATAACTGGAGTTAGGTTTTGGAAAAATGTATTATTCTGAACAAAAGTTATTAAAGAGAATTAAATAAATGTTTTATTTATTTAAGATTTGATTTGTTAGTAATTTATTTTATAAAGTAAATTCTGATGTTAATCAGATTTACAAAGAATGAGAATAGAGAATGAATCAAATGGTTAAACTTTGATAATTGTTTTGAAAAGAAAACAATTAATGGAAATAATTTAAATTAATTATAAGTGAAGGTTAATTGGGATTAGTTTACGAGATAATCGAATTTTGGCTTGACAAAATTGACCATTTAAACTGGAATCGAATATCAAATTAGTTTGTTTCGAAATTGCGAAATGAAATAGTTGAAGAATATTGTTTTAACTTTAAACAAGATCTTTAAAAAGGATTTTCTATTTATAAAGAAATTAACTACTGAAGTAGTTAATGAGTAAAGAAAATTATTGTTTTAATAAGAATTTAGAAGACTACTTTAGAAAAGTAATCGAAGAGAAGTGTAATCCAAATTGGATTGTGAAAGGAATCTATGAGCGGGTTTTATATTTAAAGCTAAAATGTTTATAACGATGTTAAGAAGGGGATTTCAAGCGAAGATGATAACTTAAATTTAAGTGTTGTTTAATTATGTGAATTAAGGTAAAGGGTTTATATAAACCAGGGTCGTGTAAATGAGGTTTAATGTGTTAAGGCGTTAATTTTATTTAACGTTACTTGAAAACAAGATCAAGTAAAAAGGAGAATTTTAAATGAGATTTCAAAATGGGAAATGGTCGAATAATTTTGAAAGGAGATTGGAAATAAGCGAATCTGGGTAAAGAACTGAGTTATAGGGTTGTTTAACCAAATCCAATAGTTAAATGGAATTTGTTTGAGACTAGAATGAAATATTGATTTTGATTACAACTTATGTTTATCGGAGGATAAGAACGTTGTGGATCAAGGTCTGAGAGGTAATTAAAATACCCCAACTTGAACAACGTCGGGATTATCTGAAGATAGTATTAGTTGGTAATCGTAAGAGACGTTAGTGAATATGTTTTGAAATCTAAACAGCGACTTTAGCGCTGTTGTTATAATGTTTTGTGAATCTAATAGCGAGTTTAGCGCTGTTGCTATGGTAAATGTTTTGTAAACCTAAACAGCGATTATAGTGCTGTTGTTTGTAAATCTAAATAGTAATTATAACGCTATTGTTATAACATATGTGCTATAAATTTCTTTGTTAGGAACTAATGGATTTCCGAATTTAAAGGATGATTTGAAGGAAGAATTAAGTGGGAAATTGAATATAGTTATTCGAGCTAGAGTTAGTCAAACATAGTTTTTTTTCAGATGAGTGCTATTTCGTACGACTGCTAGCGTAATTCGCAGGGCTGCAGATAGCCTACGGCGGTCGGATGTTTCCTGAGGGAATCAGGCGTAACCATTGTGATCGCTGTGATCTAGAGTCAAGCGAATGGTGTTAAATCGAATATTAGTTAATCAATAGGAGTTAATTAAGTCGAATTGGTCAATTAGAATTAACCGGTTAAAGTTAATTAATTAGAGTTAATCGATTAGAGTTAAATCGAATTAGAGTTATTCAAATATCGTATTTTTAAATATTAACAGAGTTAGAAGTTTTGATTTAACAAAGTAAATCAAGTGTTAAAAGGCCAGGTAATGCTGAATGCTTAACCAGTGAACTCATTGGAGTGTCATGATTGAAACACTGTATATTTTGATAGTTAAAACACCGACTATCAAACCTGTCCAATACGATTGTTGGTATGGAAAGACCGGGATCGAATTTATATTCGAAAACCATTCCGACCAACAAATACGTGAAGATATCAGAAGATGATCGAGATGGTGCTGTGAAGACCGTTGATTTTCATAAACGGAAGAACCACTAATATTCTCTGCCTGGCAAACCGAGATAAGCTGTGATTCTGTCGTGGTTGTATTCCACGGGTTGCAAGGACTTCTCGCTACTGATCCATTTGGTGATTCCTATATTGGATGCAGTAGGAGAGTGCCTTCGGTTCATCCTGTTCCTGGATGACTTGTATGGACGGATGTCTGACAGAGTATTTCCAAATGATCACGTACGTTGATTTCTTCAAACGTGCTATGGTTGTTGGCGGAGAATTGCCGCTCTCTTAGCTTCCAGCTAGAGTATTTTTGTGGATATCAATTAGTGATATCTGATGGATTTGACGATGTGGCATTCAAAGTAAATGGCGACCAGATGTCAAGAGTTAATTCTGGCCTCAAGCCTCATCAACCGGGAAATGACAAAAATCGGGCAGGCAGCATGGCTATGTGGGTCGCTCCCATTAGGGTGTATGATCACCTATCTAGAGAAATTCCTATTTGTTCTTAAATCTATGTTTCGATGCTGTCCCTTATCGGGAGACGGTTGCTGATCCCAACCGTCGGTGATATACATTCGATACACTCAAGCGAAATGAGTGGTCGGTCATGTGAGGGCCGGGTTGCAAGACGTTCTTGTTGAACCCAGTGTATTCGTCTCTAGAGATACACTATCGGCAGGTGGTCCCATACCTTGTCAAGGTCGGAATCCAATTTCCAATAAGCGCCTGCGGGTTTTGATTGTATACTACATATGTGGAGCGTGAGATGCAAGCGTTCCACTAGATTGTTATTTACTTGTATTTAGACATTATTATAATATCAGACAAGATATTGGTTTCAAAACTGTTTTGGGTTATCGTAAGGTAAAAACCGTCCGTGTTTATGTGTGGATTTGGTCTTACGATTATCCTCTTATTTTGGAAAGATTTTCGAACTTTAAAATCATGATTTGATGATTTCCCCTTATTACTGTGCGAGTTTATCTCACTCTGGTCCACCAGACTGACCCGGTGTTTTGTAAATGCTCGGGTTAGCCCGGCGTGTACAGGTTCAGGTTATCGAATGCTGTGAAGCCCAGAGACGAGCTGGAGATGTTCAGGCGTATGATACTATATAGCTACTATTCCGCTGTGTGTTGTATATGGGAACAGGCTATTATAACTGTCCCATTGTATGATGTACTCTGATACTGTAAATATTTTCAAAGCTCTCAATAAAGATTTATTTCTGTATTATATTTTGTTCCGCTACGATGTGAGACTCTGTGTGGTGTTGCTTTCTTCTTCTTCTTCTATTCAATATTTCTACCTTATCTATTCTCACCCTCTAACTTCTCTCTATTAATGATCTGGAATGTTCGATGTCTGAATGGTCAACACGGTAGTTTGATGTTGATTTTTGGAGTCGAAAATCCCGGTTCGTTACAGTGGTATCAGAGCTGAAGGTTAAGTGATTACCTTGGCTCTGTGGCATGACTCAGTAGAGATGGGGTTAGTAATACCCTAGACTGAGTTTGAGTGTATATATATGAGCGCGTATTTGTAAATTGTTATAAAAGCTGTCTTATATTGTGTTGATTGGTTTGTCGAGTAGTTTATGAATTCTGGTCGATACAGTAATGCAAACTATGTCGATAAGTGTTTCTAAACTCTTGAACAGAATAATTCGACACGGTATGTTTTTAAAAGAGGGTAAATGAAATAATTTTACCTAAATTATATTCTGATATAAAGAAATTATATATTTGAAGTATTATAGTACATTGGAGGTGTTGGTTAATTATAATTGAAATGGTTATATAAATAACCAATTAAAATTCGTATAATATGGAATCAGATGAATTAAATCTGAAATCTAAATCAGAATTGGAATTAAAATTCCTTAAAGTGGGAAAGATGATTTCAAATGAACTTGAATTGAATATATGAGAATTTTAAAATCCTGGGAGATTTTAATAATTTTTTTTTTCAAGCATTGAAAGGGATATTTTGAAATGGATTTCAAAATGAAAGTGTTTAGAACTGGTTTTGAAAGTGACATAGTATTGAACTCACTTCGATAGCTGGAAAATAGATTCCGATGATGATCCGGACATCATCGGTGTTCATTTTCGAGTGGTAAGTGACGGATTACTACCAAAGATTTTGTTTTGAATTGCTTTGAATCCTGTAAAAGGAATATTTGATTTTCTTGAAAGAGCTAAACTGTTTAAAAACTCTCAGGGAAATTGTTTGAACAAAAACAAAATTAAATAGAAATTTGTGAAAGCAAATATGAATTGAATTGGAACCAATTAACTGGAAATTGAATCGAGATATAATATATCAAGTAGGATCAGATTTTTTATTGTGAGACAGGAATCTGAAAGGGTGTGGGACTGGTAAGTTAAGAGTTGAAATTGATAATGGATGGAAACTGAGTTAAGAATGAGATTTGGCTTGGATGCGTGAAGGATTTGGTTTTGGGGATAAAACTGGAATTTTGTCTGGGAATGCATTTGTATATGCTAATAGAGCAGCAGATGGAAAGGATATAATGATATGCCCGACAAAAGATACACGTTTATTTTTATATGGGTTTGGTGATTTATGAGCCGATTTGGCAAGCCGCTTGGCTGTTTTATTTTCTTTTGGATTGGAGAAGGCATAGAAAGGCGAGGTGTAGTTGTACCGATTGAGCCATACAGAGGAGGTGCTGGCGAAATTTTTCGAAAATTTAAAGTGTTAGAAAATTTTCGGTATTTTTGAAAATATTTATTTACGTTATTGAATTGGTTTCTAATTTAATATAAAATTAGATTTGAAATTAATGAGTTTATAACGTTCTTTCTTACCTTAGCAATTTCGAGGACGAAATTATTTTAAGGGGGGAAGAATGTAACGACCCGTGTTTTTCAACCATTTGAATCTGAATATTTAAATTAGTTTTAATATTATATTGGGAATATTAATGGAATTTAATATTTAATTCGTTATTTAAACGAAGTTCGAACGTTATATATTTATATAGTTATAAATAGAGTTCGAAAATGGCGTGCAGTTCGTAAATTCGAGTTTTGAACTTCAACTGAGAATACAGAGTCCGATATAAGTCGGATTTCTGTGAAACGAGAAACGCTGGAAGCGTGTTGACGATAGTTTTCATATGAGAGAGAAAAATCCAGATTTCGTGTTATAGTTTGATAGTTATGGCCAAATCAAATTTTGAAATAGTCGCTATGGAAAATCGTTATTAAATTATAGGCCTTTGAAATAGCCGTTTTGCAAATGGACTCAGATTTCGACGAAATCAGTTTCATTGGGACCGTAACGTTAAATTATTGCACGGTGTCAAATTGCATGGAAAACCGATGTCGTATGTGGCCACGGTAGCTATAAACGCCCGTTCAATTTCTATAACGCGTAATTAAATAAATAAAAGGATATTTGAGTGTAACTTGAGCAGACGATCGAATTAGGCTACGAAACCAGTTCCGTTGAGTTCGTATCGTCGATTAGAGTCAGGATAGGTATATAGTTTGTTATTTTTAGAGATCGAGAAATTTGGCGTTAAAAAGGGTAGGGCGGTTCAGGGTAAAAACAGCCTATCGGGCAAACGGTCTCAGAATGCGACGAAACTAGTGCCGTTGGGTTCGTATCGAAAAGTTATTTTAAGATATCAAGGTTTCAAGTTGATTTGATTTATCTGGTGATCGTGGTAAAATTAAACGCGTGTTCATTTCTGGTTTTATAAAGGATTTTTTTTCAAACGATATTGGATTTCGACGAAACTTGTCCCATTGGATTCAGAATACCTTTTTACACCAGGATTAGCCTTTTAATCAGTAAACAGAAATCATATGAAGTAGAATTTGTGTGTTACTTTACGCCCAAATTCATTTTAATACTTATATAATATTTCCTACCCATGCAAGCTAAGTAATACATAAAAATCAAAATCATAGCTGTTCTGACGTACAAACTCTTGTCCCAAATTTGTGAAGCCTTGCCGACCAAGGGTCGTGGATTCCCAGACTTACAGCTAGCTGTATTTGCAGCTACCTATCCTAAAAGTGTACCAAATTTCGTGCTTCCCAAACCATCCCAACCGTGTTCCCCAAGTTCCACCCTTCTTTAAATACTCATAGTTGTTTTCGATTCTCAAACAAAACAAAACCTGAAGCTTATATAAAAGAAAAGTTGCGGAAAAAAAAAGAGAGAAAATAAAAAGAAAAAGAAAAAAAAAAAGGGGCGAAAGGGTGCAGAACGGAAATGGGAGGACGCAAGCAGTTGGATGGTTAAACATGGCATGGGGGTGGGGACCTTAGATGGTTCTCAGGTGGTGAGGTTGGAGCACAGTTCGGTGATCACTAGTGGGAACGTGAGAGAACATGGGTTCCAGGTTTGTTTCGGTGCGGAGAAGTGGTGCGTTTTTCCGGTTTGTGGTGAGTTTTGGGGAGTCGTGCAGATCAACTCGCATGGGGTTCTTCAAGTGGAGGTTGGCCGAAGTTCATGAGGGAAGTTAGTGTGTGGGCTTGGTTGACGCTGGAACGATGAAGACAAGCTGGGAAGGACTTGCGCGAGATCTATGGACTGCACAGGCGGATCAAAGAAAAAGGTTGGAAGAGAAAGTATCAGGTAAAGACAAAGATGGTGAAAAGTACAATTATGGGATGATTTATATCCTTTAACGTTGACCATTTATAACCGATTTATATAAGCCTAATCGAGATTATTAAACAAAAGAAGGTGGTTAAAGTGGTAAACATTATTTAAGTTATTAACACTATATGAACCAGTACAATGTGGCCATTTTAAGTTAGCACTACATAAGATTGCCTAACCGCTTAATTTAAATATGCCTGGGATAATTCAAGAGCGCCTAATACAATAATTATGGGATGGCGTTCTTGTTCTCCTCCTCAAAGAAATTCATACGATTAAATCCTATGTATTTGCTAATGCTAATTGTATTTGCCATTAATTGCCTAGGACAATGATTTTGAAGGTCAAATATAATGTTTAACCCTTGGTAAATAACGGAATGGATATTTCAGGGGCATTCATAACGTACAGAACAATTATATGTATACGATTGTTAAGCGTTGGCTATTGGACGTAAATTGGCAGGAGTGTCGTTATATTGTTGTTACTTCGACCAAACCATTCATCAATAATAATAATATTATAATTAAAGGTTATAATAATATTAAATTAAATACTGAATATCGTATTAAATGATAACGGTATCATACTGCGACAGAATAAAACAAATCAAAGGACGTTGGAACTGTATCGACAGACGGAGTATCATGGAGCTGAACTCGACGGTGTCAAAAGCAACTGGAATGAACCATTTTGATGAAGAGCAAATCAAGGTGAGTTAAACTCACTCAGTTATTTTCCCATTTATATTTTATATAAATTGGGTTTTTATTTGTGTGCTCTGCTTGCTGATGATTGCCTGTTTGCTAGTTATACCTATTTGTTGATTTAATTGATGAAATTAAACTGTGTTTAATTTCAGTGAAATACCAAATCGTTACTTTTAACGATTGGTTCCAATAAAGGTGACTCACCTTGGTTGGTCACGTTTATTTATAAACGTGTTTAAATGGTTGAATTGTTTGAATTGCTTGTGGTTGATGTTGAATGGTTGCTATTTAGTGTTATCAGTTAAACAAAACTGAATGGTCTGATTTGAGATAACCATTTGAATACAGGGAAGAACAGGTTGGAGGGACCCAACCGGATCCCTCAAATGTATTATTTATTTTCATATTATCATATATGAACTGATCTATTTGTGTGATTGATTTGATGGTTGATTATTAATTGAATATTCAACATCTGTTTGGTTTGAACCAATAGGTGATATTGGTTAAGTGTTTGGCAGAGTATGGCCTTTAAAATCAATCGGGTTATAGACAGTGATTCACCGTCAGGTGAATCGATAGAGTTGAAGTTATAAAATTTACTTTATAACTGGAGTTAGGTTTTGGAAAAATGTATTATTCTGAACAAAAGTTATTAAAGAGAATTAAATAAATGTTTTATTTATTTAAGATTTGATTTGTTAGTAATTTATTTTATAAAGTAAATTCTGATGTTAATCAGATTTACAAAGAATGAGAATAGAGAATGAATCGAATGGTTAAACTTTGATAATTGTTTTGAAAAGAAAACAATTAATGGAAATAATTTAAATTAATTATAAGTGAAGGTTAATTGGGATTAGTTTACGAGATAATCGAATTTTGGCTTGACAAAATTGACCATTTAAACTGGAATCGAATATCAAATTAGTTTGTTTCGAAATTGCGAAATGAAATAGTTGAAGAATATTGTTTTAACTTTAAACAAGATCTTTAAAAAGGATTTTCTATTTATAAAGAAATTAACTACTGAAGTAGTTAATGAGTAAAGAAAATTATTGTTTTAATAAGAATTTAGAAGACTACTTTTGAAAAGTAATCGAAGAGAAGTGTAATCCAAATTGGATTGTGAAAGGAATCTATGAGCGGGTTTTATATTTAAAGCTAAAATGTTTATAACGATGTTAAGAAGGGGATTTCAAGCGAAGATGATAACTTAAATTTAAGTGTTGTTTAATTATGTGAATTAAGGTAAAGGGTTTATATAAACCAGGGTCGTGTAAATGAGGTTTAATGTGTTAAGGCGTTAATTTTATTTAACGTTACTTGAAAACAAGATCAAGTAAAAAGGAGAATTTTAAATGAGATTTCAAAATGGGAAATGGTCGAATAATTTTGAAAGGAGATTGGAAATAAGCGAATCTGGGTAAAGAACTGAGTTATAGGGTTGTTTAACCAAATCCAATAGTTAAATGGAATTTGTTTGAGACTAGAATGAAATATTGATTTTGATTACAACTTATGTTTATCGGAGGATAAGAACGTTGTGGATCAAGGTCTGAGAGGTAATTAAAATACCCCAACTTGAACAACGTCGGGATTATCTGAAGATAGTATTAGTTGGTAATCGTAAGAGACGTTAGTGAATATGTTTTGAAATCTAAACAGCGACTTTAGCGCTGTTGTTATAATGTTTTGTGAATCTAATAGCGAGTTTAGCGCTGTTGCTATGGTAAATGTTTTGTAAACCTAAACAGTGATTATAGTGTTGTTGTTTGTAAATCTAAATAGTAATTATAACGCTATTGTTATAACATATGTGCTATAAATTTCTTTGTTAGGAACTAATGGATTTCCGAATTTAAAGGATGATTTGAAGGAAGAATTAAGTGGGAAATTGAATATAGTTATTCGAGCTAGAGTTAGTCAAACATAGTTTTTTTTCAGATGAGTGCTATTTCGTACGACTGCTAGCATAATTCGCAGGGCTGCAGATAGCCTACGGCGGTCGGATGTTTCCTGAGGGAATCAGGCGTAACCATTGTGATCGCTGTGATCTAGAGTCAAGCGAATGGTGTTAAATCGAATATTAGTTAATCAATAGGAGTTAATTTGTGACGGCAAGGAATTTCGCTCGGTCCGAACCAGTCGCTAAACCGACCCAGACCGTTCGAAACGCCCTATCGTTTGAGAACACGACAAAACAGAACGCATATAAAAGAACATTTCATTGTATATTACAACAATGCATCAGATTACAAGAATATACAGAGTAAAAATGAATATTACACAGAAATATCAGAGATTTAAATTACATTTAAATACATAGCAGCGGAAAATAATACAATACACAACTAGAAGAGATATACGGATACAAAGCTTTCCGGATATCGTTCCAGCTGTAAACCAGGATCCTGTGAATATAAATCTGCAAAACCCAAAACTACTAGCTGCCCGTGTCAAAATAAGGGCACCCAGAGTTTAGGTTAAAACAATAAACCCCAGGTCAGTCATGTGACTGGTGTGAGAACTAAAACAGCTAATCTTTATTTTTAAAGTTCGGTAAATCAAGGGACCACGCCGTATAACACGGAACGGGTTTCCTCCCAAGAATACCAGTGCATAAAACAAACAGCGCAATGCTAAATAAAGAAAAATGAAGCTGTTATAAGACCCAGGTCCCATCACACAATGCAACGCAGTCGAGGATAGGGTTTTCCCTTATAACAGCCAAAGAATGCTTGATACGTTTAAAACAAATCATTTGATACTACTATAAGTGTATAAAACAACTTCAAATCATAAGTATCAATCATAGGCGGCATAAGCGCCCCATCCCACTATGTCGCCATATATAGGTTATACAATCAAAATCGCAAAGTCACGTATTCGGAAATTGGGTTTCCATCTATGAACCGAGGCAAAAGATAGTCCTCAACCGATTCGAGACGCTCTAGCCCGTGTCTCAGGACCCAGACACAGGTGGGCCCTTGGATCCTCAGGGCCGGTCCACCGATGTGGATTAAAATGCCTGAACATGCGTTTCCCCGCCCTATGGGGCGTAAACGAGCCAACTAAATGACTCCATCGGTTCGAGAACGACCGATCAATCCGAGGCGCCTCGCAACAGCAACAACCACATAAGTCAAACTCGTCAGGGCGTGTAAAACCACTGACGCCACTTCTAGCTAGAAAGAAACGCATGCCCTCCCTGACGTCCTCTCCCGTTTTTGGTTCATACCGGGTGTGAAACTCGCGAAGCAAACGTTACACAAAGCTACGCCACAAAGGCCTTGCTTTGATCATCACCACAAGACTTTGCTTTTCAACAGAAGCCTCGATCACTTGCCACTTAGGCATGCCACACAGGCAATTCACTCCATGCGTTTGATATCCATCAACATATAACCCCTGAGCTCGTACGTCTCAGAGAAGGGCGTTAAGCAAGAGAATAAATTCTCCGCCGCCAAACAGATATATATTTAATAGAGATCAATCACACGGACTAAAATCCAATGTCAGACACACAGTCCATTTACAAGTTCGTTCTGGGACTGAACGAAACCGGAGGCACCTAGTACCCCGCATATCCATCGATCTCCAAGTACGTCTGGACGATCACTAACTGTTTCCATCTTCTTGGGTGTACAGCCCAATCAAGATCATCAGTAATCACCCAAACAACGTGAAGACTTCCGGTCTTCGACCGCCGTCTTCATCTTCGACTTATCGTCGTATCAGTTATTCAGAATGGGATAAACCCGGTCTTTCCGAATAACTCGCGTATATTTTAAATAAGTGTTACACAAACACAACATACGCCTCATTCCAATTCATCAGTCACTAACCGTAAATTAATCAAGAGAATAATTTCCCAAATATTAACCCCGAAGGCCGAAACCAACATCAGATCAATATCCAGAAAACCATTCTGCTTGGCTAACCGACAGTTAGTTTCTAAATTTCACGTTCATAGGGAAAGGTTCCCATTGATTTTATCCAAGATAAATTCCTTGAATTTATTCTTTATTCTATTCTTTTGAATTTCGATTCAACTAGCCGGGATTAACGAAACTTACCGAAGTAATCATTTGTTTTAATTTCCCAATCCCAACCTATTTATCCCATGAAGTAAAACTGGTTATACTTCATATCTAACACCACGGTGTTATCGGTAAATTCAATTACCATTTCACGTTCAAATCTAATTAAAGATTTAACTATCGCCTGGAGCAAAACTGGTGATACTCCATTTCGATTATTTCAATCTAATTAAAGATTCATTAAAACTCCACTTAGTTTTAATCGTTAACTGGGTTAAAGAATCCGTGTCATTTAAAACACGGTTCACGATAAACCCAAAGTCACATCCCATTAATTATTGGGTTAAAGAACGAGTGTTATTTAAAACACTGTTCACGATAAACCCAAAAATCAATATCAATTCCATTCCAATTAAATATTATTTAATTGATACACTTCATTAAATCTAAATAAAAAGATTTAATCTTTTCTCAACTGGGTTCAAGAACAGTGTTAGTGAAGACACCATTCACGACAAACCCAAATCACATTTGATATTCAATATAAGGCTCTGAATAGAAAATATATCGGCTTATATTCAACATCAAATTCTACGACGAACAAATGTCGTATTGGAAATAACGATATAAATATATATCTTTCAAATTTCCATAATAACACCTGTATAATCACGAATTCCAACATCGAAATATTCCGAAGACAATTTCGATTCAAATCCACTCCAATGCAATCATTGGAAATTCTGGTTATTTTTAAAACCCTTTTCAAATTCAATTTATTTATTTAAAAATAAATAGAATTATAATTCTAGTTCAAAACTAGATCATTTCGATAAAAATCTATTTTTATCTTTTCAAATATGGAGTTTTTCATCCCAAATCTTCACAAATCATTTCTTATGATTTTACACAAATTATTGCTATTTTTAATAATTTTATCAAGGCCCGTACAGTCGATTTCCATCAATGGTCATCGAACTGCACTTACAGCGACCTTTTTCGAATTTGATTTGGACGTATCTCCAAATCCAACCGTTAGATTTCAAATTTCTAACATTCGTTAGAAAGCTCTTTTCGATACGAACCCAACGGTTCCGGTTTTAGGAGAATCCGACGGTCGGATCTCCCGCAATGTCCGTTTGAAATAAATGGTCGAAATTCGCGAACTGCCGCGGCGCGGCGCGTTCTATTCAGGCCATTATATTATATATATAATATATACTTCGTCGATTTCTATTTAAAACGAATTATATAAATAGTTTTAAATTCGTTTCAAAAGCAATTTCAACTTCCATTTCAATTCAAATCAAAATTGAATTCTTCTTTATAAATTCGTTTTAAAATTCATTTCTATTCAATTCAAATTTCAATTCAATTTGAATTCATTTCAATTCATTTTCAATTCAATTCGAAATCGTTTTCAATTCATTTCATTTCGAAATCGTTTTCAATTCATTTCATTTCGAAATCGTTTTCAATTCATTTCATTTCGAAATCGTTTTCAATTCATTTCATTTCGAAATCGTTTTCAATTCATTTCATTTCGAAATCGTTTTATATTCAATTCATTTCGAAATCGTTATATATTCAATTCATTTCGAAATCGTTATATATTCAATTCATTTCGAAATCGTTATATATTCAATTCCGAATGTAATCGATATAGATATCGTTCGCGTCAAAATGGCGCATCACTATTCAACACGGCTTTATATATTCTATTTCAAATATTTCTTTTTGTCAACACACGACTAATCTCAACGAATGAGTATCGTCCACGTGTGACTATTTTTGCTATATGATAAAGATGTAAATTTTATTATAAAAATATTTCGTTCAACACATGACCAATCTCAATGAATGAGTACTGTCAACACATGAACTTTTATTTTATAATATTAAAGGTGCAAATTTTATTACTAAAATATTTCGTTCAACACATGACCAATCTCAATGAATGAGTACTGTCAACACATGAACTTTTATTTTATAATATTCTTTATTTTTCAAATTGGAATGAGGCCCAATCAATTACCATATAATGTTAATTATATGGGTTTTCATACATCACATGTATATAATAGCATTGAAAAATAATCAACCATCAACCAAAGTGCACTACACTGTATAAGCATCAAATATAAATATCTAACGCTTATAACAGCCTGTCAATCAATCGATCGACATATTCAATCAATCAGGATGAGTGAACTTCAAATTTCATCCCAACACCCGTGTGGGGTTTCAAACAATCAAACACAAATTTTATTCGTGCAGCTGGGCGATGTGTAAAATTTATCGACCCAATCAATGTCCTTCAAATAGGTGTACATAAACAAACCATCCGGTTTGTAAATGAATATTTATTTATTCACATTCACGTTAAAAATTATATTTTTAACGATAAAACATCTTATTTTAACATATGAATATCTATTCAGTTCATTCTTTAAATAAAATGATATTTTTATTTTTCTAACATATTTTAGAAAATTTCGGCGGCATAACGGCACGATACTAGAAACGGGACGAGGCCTAGCCTTATCCCCGGTCTAGTGAAGGCCCACGCCATTCACACATCAATCAAATCACCAAACAACCAATATTCTAATCAAATCATATAACTAATCTATGCAACCAAACAAACAAGTCCATGGTCTGTGGACGATTGTGTCGGGTGCTACTAAGCACCGTCTGCATCCTAGTATATATATAAATAGAAAATGAAATTGAAAGGTGAGAAATTCTCACATATAGCTATCCTAGCTCCACGGCATTTCATTGATAGAAATCTTCATCGCTATCGCATCTTCGTCATCTTCGTTGTCCGCTTTCACTTCATATGCAAAAATCGAATTTTTACTTCGTTATACTTTATATAAAAATCAAAATTTTACTATGTTATTCAATATATAAAAATCGAATTTTTACTACTATGTCATATAGATAAAAATTATATTTTTATCATGCTATTTTCCATATAAAAATTTCGCCTTTCTAAAATATAGTTTTCGCCTTTATAAAACATAGACTTCGCCTTTTCAAATTTAAAGATTTCATCTTTATAAAAATCTCATTTTTATTTTTCCACACATATAAAGGTGATATTTTTAATATTCTTATCATGTAAAAATTATATTTTTAACTCTTTACATAAACAAAAATCATATTTTGACATCACCTATATAGTAAAGACTATATTTTTAATACTTTAAAAATATAAAAATCATATTTTTATTACTTTAAAAATATAAAAATCATATTTTTATCTTGTTACTTGGATAATAAAAATCAAACTTTTACTTCGCTTCCTTATGATAGAAATCAAATTTTTATATAACTAAAATCATATTCTTTTCATACCTAAAAATCAGATTTTTAATATAATAAAATAAAATAATAAACTCTTCTTTCTAAAATAAAAATCGAATCTTTCCTATAAATAAAAATCGAATCTTTAACATCATAAAAACTCAGTTTTAACATAATAGAAATTCAAAATACTTACAAAGAATTTCAGGGTTTTGGTGGCCAGAGTTTCACAGCTCGTCGGAGAGTGGGTGGCTGTCTCGTCAGGTGGCGGGGGTACCTCATCTGGTCGGCTGCGGGCCCTAGCAGTGGCGGCGGAGGAACAGGTGAAAGTGGGAGGTGCGGATCCAGTCAACGACGGATTTGGGGTTCGTTTTGGGGTTTCAGATCGAGGGGAGGAGGAGAAGAGGGAGAGGGCGGCAGTGCGTCAGCGTGGGTGGGGGAGGAGCCGGAGGACTGGCGACGGGAACGAGATGCGGGTTTTTTTCTTTCCTTAGATCTGAACGAATGAGAATGAGTGGATAAGGGGAGGGAGGAGTTTAAGTGTAAAGATATATATTATTTAATTTATTTTATTATTCAATTAAAGTTGACTTTTACAAACGAACTCGAAACGAGGCCCACCGCCTGTCGTCCATAGCGTTTTACCCCCATTCCGAACACAATGGGATATGTATCGCAAGCTGAATCGATCGTTTGAATCAGTTTCCGTTGAAATTACATTTAAATCCTTATATTGAATTTTAAACGTACATTTCAAATTACCGGGGGCACTTACTAACTCTAAAAATTCCAGAAAAATATTTTCTAGCTTTGTATTGACGATACGGTCCTAACAAAACTAGTTTCGTCGAATTCTGAGACCGTTGGAAAAATGGCCAATTTCCAGTCGATTAAAATCAACTGAAACTGGTCAAACGCGTTTTCCTTTGCCACGCTCACATATTGATTCGAAAAATTATGAAATTTGGAATCTAACAATAATTTGACACTGCGGACCCAACAAAACTGGTTTCGTCGAAATCCGAGGTCATTTGCAAAATGTCCATTTTTAAGGGCCTGAATTCCATAGCGACTATTCAGAATTTTCAACTGGACATATCTTAACATTTATAAAGTGAAATCTCAGTTTGTTAACTTCGTTGGAAAGATATCGTCAATTAGATCCTAATGTTTTTGGTTTCACTAAAATCTGGATTGTTTTGCACCCGGTACATTCAATTGAAGTTTGAAATCGAATTATCGAACTACCGCGCCATTTTCAATTCTATTTATATTTATATATAAATATTTATATTCTAACGGCGACGCGTATAATATATACGTTCGAATTATATTCAAAATAAATTTCTCGTCGATATTATTTAAGATAATCTATTTTAAATATAGAAAATTCGCTGTAATTGCCAAAATAAAAATTTTAAACTGGCCCAGATTTTCCGGGTTATTACAGTATACTAAACCATATGTGAACTTGGACCTGCAACCAAAGAGCTAGCACAATATACCGCTCAATACTCTAAGGTGCCACTAAACATAAAGTGTAAAGAATACGGGGTTGGGGTGTGCATGACATAGAGATAACAAACAGTTAAGCATAGCAATCATCCTCGCATCTCTCACTCAGTGCGTAAAGCATACGATATCCACCGCTCTGACCACCCAATCCATGCTATGATCACTTTGCCCCCATGGAGCCATAATGACGCCACTACACTGATCCATAGCCACTAGTCCTTGCTATGTCCACTTTGCCCCATGAAGTCATAACAACTCCACTGCACTGGCTCATAGCCATGCTACGATCACTCTACCCCATGGAGTAATAACTACCCCACTGCACTGATACGTAGCCTAACATCCGTCTCGGTGGTGAATCAAATCCATGGACGTCGATAACACCTTTGCACATGTCCCACAGCAAAGCCCAACTCATGAAGTTCACTCATTGGTTCCCATCTGGATCCTGAGTTCTACTTCCTATTTGGACTACCTTTGCATCTCGAGTTTAGGTCTTCTCCGGATCGGTCTTCATCTGGTTCAGAAACAAACTTCCTTTCGGATTGGTTCTCTACCCCTTGTTCAGTCCGTAGTCATCAGCCTTCTTCTGGTCGGTTCGTGCTCCCTTTGTCGGTTCGAGTCATGGTGCCCAAGCTGGATCGTGGTGAGGGTAGGTGGCCCACGGTTCATGACTTGCTTCATGCCTGCTCCAGATCGGTTCGGGTCGTGACCAAGCTTCAGGTCGGGTCGGAGCTTCTGGTTCGTGATCCTCCTTGGCCATCAGTTCCTTAACTTCTGAAGCAGTTCGTGATGGATGGAGCGTGGCGTCTTGTGAAGGGGTCTCACGATCGGGTCGTGGAAGGGAGGGGCGATCCGATCCGGGTCCTGCACATTTCCTGCAACTCTTCCAGTGACTGTTTTACGCCACATGACGACGTTTTCGACCATTATAACTTTTCTAATCAATCACAAAGCATACCATACAGTCATAGCAACATGTATAATTATCCACAACAGCAAACAACACTATGATATGCCAAAATGGATCAAACATACCTAAAAACCCTTATTTTCCCTTAAGCATGCTTAAGCATAACTAATGATATGATTAGCAAAAGTTAATCAAATTAACCCAAATTTTCTAACATAGGCCTAAAACAATATTTCGAAATTTATGAACATTTTTCCAGAATTTAATCATGTTTAAATTCGCTAATTAACACTAATTACCCTTAATTAACCATAATTAGTGAGGAACTATGCAAATCACTCACCTTAGCCACAAATAAACTTTCAAAACTGAACTATCCTCTGATTTGGCGCTGTTCCCATGACAACACAGTAGTTCTAACCTTGCTTTGGTGCTATTCCCCTTTGATTTGACGTAGATTAGGCGAATACTTGATTAGAAAGTGATTAGAGGTGATTCTACATGTTGGAGGCCATTGTTAGGGTTCTTAGAATGAAAGTCGCCGCTAGAAAACTGAAATGAAATGAAAACCTAGCTCATTTCAGCCTCCCCATAACCCTAATCCCGAAATGGGTTATGGGCCCATTAACTAATCACCTCAATTGGCCCGGTTAAGCAGTTTTTCATCTTCCAAACCTTATTTCAGCCATATCTCCCAAACGGTAAGTCCGTTTTTCACAAATGACCACTCTACGGAAAGGTAAACCATCATCCGGATCTAATGGAATTGGTTTTAGGTCAAAACTACTTTCGAATCAAAAGTTATGGTCGAAACAAAATAAGCTAGGGGCAAAATGGTCATTTAAAAATCGGCAAAAATCATGAATATAGGAAATGACCCCAAAAGTCGTCTCCCAAATTTACATGACCATACGACTTCGTATGTGAAAGAAAGAAATATCCTACGATCCTTCAATACGTAGAATGCGGGTCTTTACATTTTGTCACTAAAATGAACAATTACAGGCAATGCTTAATATTAAGTCAATGGGACAAGTAAAATGGTTGGTGGATAAACTAGTTGAGGAAGCCTATGATTTGTGTACAAAAATATTTGTTCCTATACACAATGACAAGCATTTTTCACTTTTAGAATTTGTAAAAGAAAGAAGACGGATACATTATGACTCCAATAAACCAAGACGTGAAGGAGAACAATAGAGAATAGCCAGGAAAATGGTATGTAAGTTGATATCCAAAATAATTGCAGCAATTTTTTATAAATTAATATGTGTGTTATTTTGTTGAACAGAGAACTTACATCAATGCATTTGTGAAAAAAAGGCTAGGCAAGAATTATTTGAAACACATAGATACTGAATTTTCGAACTGCCCACAGCAAGGCCATACGTAAGTAAATAGATTTAGCAAACTTACATATTATAATGCATTTATTTAAAATTATTGCATGCTTATGTGTAGATAGTAGAGATAGTTCCATAACAAAAACAATTCTTCAGACTAATTGGTATTGTTTTTTCATTTTTGCAGAGTCGGTTGTGCAATGTTTGTGATGAATACTATGAAACAAAGAAGTGAGAACATAGAACCAGATAAAAAAGATAAAATTTACATGCCACAAACTGTTTATCTACAAAGAGCTATTCTTGCTTACGAGATGCTCAACTGCAAACCACATAGTTGGACTCCAGACGATAACCTGACACAAAAATTCCTTCTATCAAAATCAAACGTGATCAATTAAATTTGGGAAAGATGATGTTTACATTTCTTGTATATATTATTAATGGTATTAAGTATTCGAACTACGATGAAAAGATTTTGTAGTTTGTAAGTGGAATTGTTGTTCAATTTTATGTTCTGAATCTAGTCATTTTGAATGTTTTATGAAATTATGAAATGTTGCTAAGTTGTTGACAGCTAGTCATACTATTTGCAAACTTATATGAAAATATTATGAAATTTGCGTACATATGTTGCAAAAATATTTCGAATATTTACAAGGTTATATGTAATTATTCTTGTAAGTTGCTTGCGTATATGCAAATGCTCTAAATATTTACTATGTGATCTTTTTTTGAATACTTGCATACATTTATACATCTTTCTGCTGATAATTGCTAACATAAATGGAAATATTTGCAATATTAATCAAATAGACAATGGTGCCATTTCTTTTTTAAAGTACTAACTGTACGAAAAGAAATGTAAAAGATTTAAGAAGTAGAGTAGAAAATTAAATAAAAATATTCAAGGTTTTTAATGGGAACAAATATTCAAGGGTAAAGGGATGCGTAAATTCGGAAAAGTTGCATATTTGCATGCAAAAAATAGGAATAGTTGCATATTTCCACACAACTATGAAGATTAGTTGTATGGTAATATCCCGATTTACAATGTAATTGAGTATTTGTTTGTAAGTATGACGAATTTTCGTACATGTTCGTATCAATCCATATTTGAGTTATACAATGAAAGAGAATAATTGCATAAATGTATGCAAGTCAGCAGAATATTTGCGTACGTATATGCTGAAAAAAACTTCAACCCTCCCAGAAAATAACATTTAAAATAATAAAATTAAATGAAACGATCACCTAAATGTTTAAAACAGTAACTAATAGTTAAAAGTACAACCAAGTTTATTAATAAAAAATACAAAAATAACTCATCTAATATTCTTTTGAAGAACATGTCCTTTTGTTATGCCCTAACTTCTTGCACATACCACATCTAGTAGTCTTTGTAAATTCCACTGCAGATTTCAACCTTTTAGAAGATGAAGGACGACCAGACATTCTTCTACCTTTTGGAGGAGCTATGATTGCATCTTCAACAGAAACGTCTTCAGCCATGAAATTTATGATAGGATTGATTGGGTGAGAATAAGCTAATCGAAAATAACCAACTTTGAAATAATATTTAATGTAATCATACACATTCAAGTTTTCACAACTTAAAATACATCTAACGGCATGTGCGTATGAAAACTCATTTATTTGCCACACATTACAAGAACAAACTTGAGTATACAAACCAACAAATTGATGGATGGGAGAATGAACATCAAAAGCATATTCACTTGATTTGATAACAAACCAGGAAGCTCCTTCCAAATGAAGATTTCTTAACCGAGTATCATTCACAGGACATAAAACACTATTCCAAGTAGAAGCAACTTCACGACGATCAGACATATATTTCATTAACTTCAACCTAATTTTATCTAAACAAGCAATTATTGGTAAATTTCCTCCAAAATCCACTTGTTAAAACTTTCTAAACAATTAGAAGACATTTCACCGTAATGGCAGGCAGAAAAAAATACATTAGTAAACTTTTCAATAGGAATTCCACTCAAAAAGTTTGCCACCGTCGATCCACCAACATCTCTAAAATTCTTTAACGCAGCATTAAAATCAGTCAAATTGTATGCGTAAGCAACTCGTGCAAACGTATCCAATAACAACCTCTTATTTGTTTTGAAAAATTGAGATTTTAGAGTAACCTTTGAATTGTTCGTCAAATGATAAAAACAAGATCCATGAACTGAATTTGGAAACACCTTTGGGATTGCAACAAGAATACCAGGATGATGATCAGAAATGAAAAAAACCTTCTACTATCATCTTTAAGAAACTCTTTAAGTTGTTCACAATACCAAATCCAGTTGTCTTCGTCTTCTCCAGAAACAATGGCAATTGCTATAGGGAAAAAACCTATGAAAATAAACAAAAGAATATTTTACTAAAGAGTAAATAAACAAAGGAATCAATTAGAAAAAAATTAGCAGTAAAACATGCACAACTATTAAGTAATTAAATAGTATTTATAGACTATAGCACATATTTATAGTAAAAGTGCATTCATACAGGCAATTCTAAGGTATTTTCCCTTATTTAGTCATGTATTCTCACTTGCATGCATATTTTAAAAATAACTGCATACATGAATGCACATGACCAGAAGAGTTGAGCACACTCTGTATAGTCAGAATAATTGCATTCAACTATGCATATATCCATTGTAGCTGCATACTTGTATGAAATCATTTCGAATTTTGGCAAACTGTATGCATATATTAAATGAATATTTTGATAAGATTATTTTACATGTCGGCATAAGTTCAAAATAATTGCACACAAACATGCATATATTAAAAAAAATGCATATGTATAAAATCATAATAATTGCTATAATCAATGCAAAATAAACTGTAAAACTACATACCTTCATTCCATTTTTTCCAGTAGCAGTCGTTAAACACCCTTGAACCCTTCCCTTCATAAAAGTAGCATCAACAAAAATTAAAGGCCGACAATATTGAAATCCATATGCATAAGCTTCAAATCCAATAAAAACCCTCCCAAATTGACGTGTAGCATCATTACATTCCAAAACAACTTTACTCCCAGGATTAGTAGTAACAACTGCATCACAAAACGACTGCAAATGATGGTACGACATTACATCACTTCCATGTAAATCTTCTAATGTCAACCTCTTCCCAATGTATGCATAATAATACTTCAAAATAACATTACACTACAAAAAAACACTGATTTAGCATCAAATATTTAGAAGCGGAAATTTTCCTCGCTAATTTGCAATGGATTTCCATGTGATATGCAAGGGATAGTTTTTTTTTTCAACTTTTTTTCTTTTATTTATTACCGTCGTCTTCTGCTATCCCTCACTAAGCCGTCGCAAATTGCGTCAAATTACCAACAAAAAGTTTTTGCCTCTATTTTCCGCTGCAAATTCTGGTAGAATACCGACGAATATTTATCAAAGCTAGCAATGGATTGAAAATCAAAAATATTACAAATCACAGCATAAATCAGCCCGTCCAATTACACATAAGTATCAATATATTAATGTCCTATATTCATCCGCCTCAGCGATCCATTTACTAATCCAATCTGCTTCCAATTAATCAATAATTGTTGTTTCTCCTTCTCTACTTCATTCAATTTTTTTCCCCAAATTGCCTCTTTCGTTTCCCTAGTTGCTTTTTGATTCGTAATATTCATATGTCATAAAGCGATTATTCGAATATTACTAAGGTTTTGCCGACGGCTATTTCACTAGTCATGGTTGCTAGCTATTCTCGCTGGTTTTGCCCTAATCGACATATTTTAAATTGTTCCTTAGTGAATTTGTAGGTGATGATCTTTCTCGCCATTTGTAGTTTTAGTTTTGATTTCGATTTTTGGTTAATTTATTAGTTATTTTTTTTGGGTTTTCAGAAATAAGGGATGAGTGTAGAAACACTTCTTGGGTTTGTGGTTCATAGCAGTGTATGTAATTAGGTTTTGATTTTCAAGTTCATGCCTATGTTTGGTGTTGAGGAAACGGAACTGATAGCTACGATTTCATACTAGAGGCAACAACCTAAAAAAAAAGGTTTATTTCAGAAGGGGAAATAGTGGAATTTTCAGAAGTGAGAGAGCCAATTTTGAGAGGTTGGAGGATGATCATGTAAAACGTTTGAAGACTGAGTTTTCAAGATTCAAGTTATGACACTATCAACAACAGAGAGTATCTGCAACATATAATATTGATGATTATTGCATTTATTTATTTTCTTCTTGTTCTTTTTGGAAGAATGCGGTGTTGTTACGGGCAATGCATCCATGGGAAAGAGATGCAAGGTGGTCGCACCATGTACTGCACAAAGCTCATCCTTATAGAAATTGCTTGCACTCGCTCCTTCGAAGAATTGCTCGGGGCTTTAAAGGCCTATCACGCTTTCTTCCATCATTCCTTGGAGGAAGACGTCGCTTATTATGTCAAAGAACCTAATGAAAAAGTGAGCCATTTAGTTACCCTTTTTTTCTTCTGAAATTGCTTGCTTAATTATACGGTAGTACATTTTGGTATTAGTCTTTGATACTAGAAAACATACCACATGCGGATATATGTTGGTATCAGGCTATGTAAATTTCAAATCTATAACATCTTATATCAAAGTCGAAACATATGCCTGTTTGTTCTAATAATTGATGTCTAACCTTTAGACCCACAGTCTAGAGTCTTTTTATCATAACTGATATGTAGAAGAATACACTTTTTGTTGTTGTAACTGATGTCATAACCGATGCATAGAAGAATAGAACTATGACGCTGTTAACATATACATATACATACATATATATATGTATGTATGTATATGTATATATGGGGGCATCTAATGTGTGGATCAAGTTGATGTAACGACTCGGATTTTGCCCGGACCTAATCGACCGCAAAATCGACTAAGACCATTCAAAACCCGAATACGCTAACTCTGGGAATACAACACATCAGAACAAATAACATCAGACTTTTATAAACATCATAATAATGTTACTTCAGAGTACAAAATATCAGAGTACATCGAATATAATAATACAGCGGAAGATTAATTTACAACGAATTAGTTACAAAGCAGCGGAAATGAATAAACTAGCACAGCGGAATACTATCAATGCTCTGGACACAGCTTTAAGCTTCGATCCATAATCATGCTCAATATATCTGCAAAATAAGCTACTCGACTGCCTGTGTGGAAAAGAGGGCACCTGAGTTTGCAAGTGAAACAAACTACAGGTTATTCATGGGACTAGTATGAGAAATCTTACATAACTTATCTAATAAGAAGGCTAATCACACGACCATGCCGCTAACATGGAACGGGTTTACTCCATTGGATTGCCGGTGCATGAAATAAAGTAAATCATTAAACAACGCAATGCTTTTTAGAAAAATGAAACCATTATAATACTCAGGTCCCATCACAAAATGCAACGCAAGCCGGAGGATAGAGTTTTACCTTATAATGGTCAAAAATGCTTAATACGATAAAACGGATTTGATATTATTACTAGTGTATATATGTTTTCGAAAACATTTCAATCATAATGTATCAATCATAGATGGAATAGCTACTATATACTATGTCCCCATTCTAGTTGTACAATCAAAACCTCATGATGTCGTATTGGAAGTTGGATTTCCATCATGAGTCAAGGTTAGGAACTATCTCCTTACCGATTCGAGACACTCTAGCAATGTCTCGGGATCACACCTACGGGCAACCCTTGGGTCCTGCAGGGCCAGTCCACAAATAACGTTATGGATTAGCAATTCCTGAACACACGCTTCCTGGTCCTATTAAAGCTATAAAATGGTCACAATCGACCAATAAATCTGAGGCCTCGAAATCCATCATCCACATAAGTAAAATGTCAGGGCTTGCAAAACCCTGATACCACTTCTAGCTAGAAAGAAACGTGTGCACTCCCTGCATTCCCTTGTCCCATTTTTGACTCATAACGGGGTGTGTGGCTCGAGAGGTAACGCTATACACAAAGCTATGCCAAAATAGGCTATGTTTTGATCATCAACCACAAGGATCTGCTTTTCAACAAAAGCCTCGATCATTTGTATCTTGGCATGCCACATTGACAATTCACGCCATGCGATCAATAACTACCAATATATAACCTCTGAGCTCGTGCATCTCAGAGAAGGGTGTTAAGTAAGAGAATAAATTCTTCTCCACCACAGATATATATTGAATAGAAATGAATTTATACGGAATGAAATTCAATGTCAGACACACATCCATTTATAAGTCTGTTCTGGGTCTGAACGAAACCGGAGACACTTTATTCCTCGCCCCGTATGTCCAATACGGAAGAGAGGTGCTCGCATATCCGGACAATTAACAAGTACGTCCGGACAAACTACCACTTTTAACCCTTTATCGGGAACTACCCAAAGCCAGGCATCAGTAGTCGTCCATTCGATGTGAAGATCGCCGGTCTTCAATCACCGTCTTCAATGTCTTCAACTTTTAATCGTCGTGGTAATTATTCAGAATAGGTTGAACCTGATCTTTCCAAATGACTCGCGTATTTATATTCAAAAATCAGGTGCTTTAAAGACACATCATATGCCTCATTCCAAATCAGTATATTTTTTTAATAAAATATTCATATTATTAGGGAAAGGTTCCCATTAATTTTATCAAAGATAAATTCTTCTAAAATCTTCTTTTTAAAGGTTCATTAAACTCCAATTTGGTTTTAATATCAAATCATTGCTTTATGATTATTCAAATTTTAATAAATTAATCTTGCCTTTAACTGGGTTGAAGAACCAATGTCATTTAAAACATAGTCCATGATAAACCCAAAATCATCTTCCATTATATATGGAATTTTCACAGAAATCAAATCAATATATAATCGATATAAATTTCCAAATCAGACCGCTAATATAAATGGAATAACGGCAAAGCCTTTTAAATTCCATAGATAGTAACAGTCCTCTTTTACAGAAGCCTATCTCGATTATTATCAAATCGAATTTCACTCAATTCCAATTTAATATATTAAATTGGGGAAAAAATTGACTTTGGAAAATTTCTTTTTAAATCTTAATAAAAGATTTATAATTTCGAAATTATATTTTCACTATTAATTGGGTTAAAGAACAAATGTCATTTAAAACATAGTTCACGGTAAACCCAATTCACATATCATTTAATTCCAATTACTAAATACAATTGGAACTCTAAAAATCTTAATTAAAAGATTTATTCTTACATGCGGGGTTTAAGAACAGTGTTATTAAAGACACTATCCACGACAACCCAAATTCTAATTCTTTTATTTAATTCCAATTTAAATATTAGTTAATTGGAAGACTTCATTAAATCATAATTAAAAGATTTATTCTAGTTGATAACTAGTTTATTTCGATAAAAATATATTTTTATCTTTTGTGTCCATTCAAAATGGACATAGAAATCATCATTTTATTCTTTATTGAATATTATTTAAAATATTCGTTATTTAAAAATATTCTTTATATAAAAAGATTCTTTATGTAAAAATATTCTTTATATTATAATATTCTTTGTTTTAAAATATTCTTTATATTACAATGTCTTTTAAAAATATTCTTTATTTTAGAGAAATTCTTTATTTAAAATATTCTTTATTTTAAAAGACATTCTGAATCGGAATGCAACTCAATCAATTACCATATAATTTCGGTTATATGGATTTCATACATTGCACATATATGACAATAATAATAAATAATCATTAAACCATCCATTCACATCCAAAGTGCAATTTACAACTGTGCGAGCATTAAAATGAAATAATAACGCTCGTCGCAGCCTGTCAATCCATCGATTGACATACAACTAAATATTGAGACTAGTATATGTCAAATATCATCCCAATACCCATGTGGGGTTTTCAGCCAACAACAATTCATCTAAATAAATAATTGGCTAATGAATTTAACCAATTTTAATTTCTGCTAACATGTTGACGATAATGAACAAACATGTTATTATATTCCTGATGCCGAATAAAAAATGTATTTTACTCGCATAATTTTCCTACATGTTTCTAATGTCTAATAAAATGTAATTTATTTACATGTTATTATTACTGATGACAAGTAAAAAGATAATTTTTATTTTCCTTTATTTGTATACAAATTTCTATTTTAAACTTTAACAAATAAAAAGAAATATTTCATTTGTATATATAGTTTAAAATCATAACATATGAAATGCCACTTTATTCTGTACACAATTTCTAATATAAAATTTGACAATACAAATGTCACTTGGATTTGCATACAAATTCTATTGCATAGTTTAACAATAATATGTCACTTTAATTTACAAACAATTCTAATGTATGTTATAACAAACAAAATGATTCTTATATTTGAATATAAATTCTAATGTAAGTTTGCAAATAAAAATGATTTTTATATTTGTATATAAATTCTATTGTATGTTTGCAAATAAAAATGATTTTTATATTTGCATATAAATTCTAATGTAGGTTATGCAAATAAAGGTGATTCTTATATTTGCATATAGATTCTAAGGTATGTTATGGAAATAAAGATGTTCTTATATTTGCATATAGATTCTAAGGTATGTTATGCAAATAAAGGTGATTCTTATATTTGCATATAAATTCAAATTCTAATGTATGTCATGCAAATAAAATGATTATTATATTTGCATATGAATTCTAATGTATGTTATGCAAATAAAAGTGATTCTTATATTTGCAAATAAATTATATTTCAACAAAATGTATAAAAAGTGATACATCTATTTTGTTGTAACACAAACCTATTTAACAAAAATGCTATTTGTGTTTAACTCTTTTATTTAACAAAAATGTGATTTTTATTTCATTTCAAATCAAATTAACAAAAATGTAATTTTTGTTTTCAACCATCATATTTAACAAAATGTAATTTTTGTTTGAACTATTATATTTTGTCAAAAATAACTATTTTGGTTCAACTAATCTATTTGGCCCAAAAATGTGTATTTTTTTCAACTAATCTATCTTGACAAAAGTGTATACTTTGACAAAAATATATGGTTTAATTCAACTGATCTATTTTGACAAAATGTATATTTTGGTTCAACTAACCTATTTCAACAAAACAATAAAGATAGTGACTTTGTTTTGTTGACAAATCTATTTCAACAAAACAATAAAAAGGATAACTTTGTTTTGTCGGCAATTCTAATTCAACAAAACAAATAAAAGTGACGTGTTTGTTTGTTTACATTTTTCTATTCAACCTAACAAATAAAAATGATAATTTTATTTGTTTACAATTTTTATTTTACAAAAACGATATTATTATTTTAGCACAAATCTATTTGACAAAAATGACAATTTGGTTTCAACCTTTATGACTCAAATTTATTTGACAAAAATGTAGTTTTGTTTAAATCTAACCTTACTTAACAAAAGTGAAATTTTTGTTAAGTTCAATCTTTTTATTAAAACTATGAGCAATAAAAATATAATCGTTCATATTAATTCTTTTTATTTAAACAAGTGAAAGTAAAAACACGATCTCTAATACTTCTCTTTTCATTGCAACAAAATTGACAATAAAAATATATCTTTCTATTTTACTCTTTTTATTGTAACTAAAATAACAGTAAAAATATATCTTTCATTCTATTCTTTTTATTATAATCTAAAATGACAATAAAAACATATTTTCAATTCTACTCTTTTTATTGTATTTAACAAAATGACAACAAAGATGAAATCTTTTTATCAAAATCTTTTTTTTTAATAACAAACAAATTTTTTTTAGACAAAAACCATGTTTCATATATACAATAAAAATGAATATTTTTATTGTGAATCTATTTTTAAAAAAACCATGTTCTATGTAAACAATAGAAACGAGATTTTTAGTGTTAATCTAACCTCTGACAAAACAATAGAAATGATTATTTCTATTGTACACCTTAATTTTTTGACACAACCGTGCTTAATGTAAACAATAAAATTGAATATTTTATTGTTATGCTAAATTTAAACAAAACCATGCTTTAATGTAAAAATGAATATTTTATTGTTATCCTAATTTTTGACATAACAATTCATAACTAGATGACAAATTCATTTATGTACATTTTCCTATGTATTCTAATGACAAATAAAGAATATTTTATTTGTTTACATTTTTCTATGTGTTCCAATATCATATAAAAGAGTATTTTATGTGTTTACATTTTTCTATGTATACTAATAACATATAAAAGAATATTTTATATTTTTATATTCTAATAACAAATAAAAGAATAATTTGTTTGTTACAATTTATAATCTAACTTAGCAAACAAAAATGCTAATTCTATTTCAACCAAATATGTGAAGGTGGTTTCATCTATTTTATTTCAAACATGATATGTTTGTTTTTATCTATTTCACAACAAACATGAGACATACAAATCAATTCAGTGATTCATCACAATCATAAAACAATCAACACTGCAATAAATATACATATACAACACCAACATGAATTTTATATAAAATGAATATAAATTTCACAATGAAATAAATAATTAATTTTATTTCAAAATAGAAATCTCACATCGATTTGTCTGAATTTTCAAAGTGCTCTGATCCAGATCTGGTCTGTTTCATTGTGTAGATCCGGTCAAAACGAATCCAACGCATCTGAAATCATTCGATTTCGTTTCTGTATAAAGATGTTACGTTGTTTAAAGATTTAACCACTTGAATTAAATTAACTAAGTAAACAAAAATTACATTTTTGTTTATTAGAATTGAAATGAAATAAAAATCACATTTTTGTTAAATAAAAGAGTTAAACACAAATAACATTTTTGTTAAATAGGTTTGTATTACAACAAAATGGATGTATCAATTTGTATACATTTTGTTGAATTATAATTTATATGCAAATATAAGAATCACTTTTATTTGCATAACATACATTAGAATTCATAAGAAAATATAATAATCATTTTATTTGCATAACATACATTAGAATTTATATGCAATAAGAATAACCTTTATTTGCATAACATACCTTAGAATCTATATGTGATCGACACTTCTTATGAATTAGAAAAGCGCGATATTTAAATTAAATTCTGCAAGCGCACAGGTGTGTAGCATACAGGTCAAACACAGGGAGGTAAATTAAAATCAAATTATTTATCTAATCTCTTGGGCGAGTTAGACGATTTTCGAGGTTGGTTTTTTGAAGACAATAAAAATTGAAACTGCGATCTGATTCAGAACAAATCTAATTGAACCGACGATCAAATCACGACTATCAATTGGAAATTAAAATGCAAAACAGAAATAAAATGTAGAAAGTAAAATTGCAGGAAAAGAAGAACAACAAAAAGTAAATTAGGATTGTCGTTGAAACTAATCAAACGACTAATCACTAACAAAAAAGCAAAATACAATTGGTGCTCTTCCAAAACTAATTGTAAAGACAACACAGATTGCTAAGAAAGAAAAATGCAGAAATAGTAAAAAAGAAAAAGAACTTTTATTAATGGAGAAGAGAATACAGAAAAATGGAGATCTTTACAATGGGATGTACATGTGCTTTTATAGGTGAACTGGAAACCCTAATTAAGTCTATGAATAACTGGGCCTCATCATCCATTATATCTCTTGCCTTCCTTGCCCAAGCTTGATTGGAAAGCAAAACATGGTGAATATCTTCCAAATCTTCCTATCTTCCATGTAGCAAATTGATTGATTGATTGATGAGCAGATTCCATGTGATTAATTCTTCCAAACATGGATACTCATTAGACTCCAAAGGCAACAAAGGATAAAATCTTCAAAATTGATCTTGTCTTGGCAATAAATCAATCAGAAATTCTTCTAATTGGAAATTGAAAAATGAATGTTCTGAATTGATTTCCACGACTACTCCTGAAATGTCTATTAGTGAATATCATACATACGCATGAATATGTATATATAATATAACACTAATTAATATATTCTTCATAGCAAAGGGGCAGTGTGAAAGTTCCATTCTTTGGCAAAAAGTGAGCTTGACGGGGATCGAACTCAGGTCTCTCAGTACAAATCTCTATGCATTTACCAATGAGCTACAACGTCTTTTGTAATTGAGATGGCTTTAATACGTGGAAGTAGCTTTTTATTTGTAGTTGGCCTTTAATTTGAAACGAAGGAGGCATTTCTTTAACAACCTGTAAAAACACATAAAAGTACCCAAAGTATCATTTATTTATTTACAAAAGATAAAATATAAGAGCATAAAATAAACACATTTCTATGTTAATCAAATACCCCCACACTTATCTTTTACTCGTCCTCGAGTAAAAAGAAAATGAAAAACTAACTAGATAGGTCACACTTTCGTAGGAAACACGATTGCATTGAGCGTATGCAACAAGCCGTTAAACCTCTAGGTGTCCCTAGTAGCACGAGTGGTGTCTCGTGAGGGTTTTCAGCGGATACTACCCACAAAATCCAAATGCAGTATGTGTGGATCCAATGTAACTATATGAATGCAATGGTTGTATACAAAAAACAAAGAAAACAAGAATGACAACATGACTTGTTTCAGGAAAGTGGTACAACAAATTAAGTTTACAATTTCTAGTCAGTTGATTTATTTTAGATACCTCAACTTGTCACAAATTTTCAATATAAATCAAGTTTTCAAATGTTAAATTCTAGTTTGGCCAGTTAATTCGGTCGATAACATAGTGCAGCCATGAAATAGATTCTTAGTTTGCTTGGCACAGTTTGCAAAAGTGGTGTTATTATTTTCTCATGTATGGCTAGTCAAATCAATAAGGTCAAGAAGTGTTTGGGCATCATCGCTTATTCTTTATTCTTTAAAAGTTAAAATTTATGATTAAGTACATACACCTAACTCAGAAGACCAAGGTCTACCACCCATGCACTGCCTCGCGGACTAACGGAGAGTGGGTAAAGAGCTTGGCGGATTGTGCATGCCGACTTTGACATTGTCAACAACGTGTCGGTAATCCTTAGGTGTCCAATCTCATAAAATGAGACCAAGATATTCCAACGCTGACTTTGTCAATAACATGTCGGATAGCGCTTGGCGGGTTTGCACACCAACGCTCGATATACGAGCAATGTTGGATACCCTTGGATTACTATTATTATTATTGGAAATATAAGCACAAAAGAGAGTTACGCGAATTCAACTTAACACAACTTAGTTTTAAAGATTCGAAAATCCAATATAAGTATTTTAAGTCCTCCACTTATTTAAACAAAGTTTACAATATAGAATAGATTTCATGGCCATCACCTAAGAATCTCCCTATGTACCGGTTACACTATTATCCCTTAAAATTAAACTTTTCATTATATTTCTTATTTGATCTAAGTTGAGAGAAAAAAATACTATCAACTAACTAAAAGTTGTAAACTTATCTCATGGTATCACTCTAAAATTAGTCGTGTCGGTGTGATTGTGTGTGTGTGTGTTTTTTTTATAACAAAAATGGAGAAGATGTGATGCAGACTTGACTCCCCCACACTAGATTGAGACAGTGTCCCAACAGTCTAAGGTATGCAGACAAAAATGGCAGAAAAACAAAAATAATAAAAAAATGAAAAATAAAATTAAAAGAAAAAGAACGTTTACCACCTGATTTCATGGTGGATGGACGGGCTTACGAAGATCGATAAGGTCATCTTCGTCATATTGCTCGAATTCTAAAAATGGTTTCAGTCGTTGATCGTTTACTTTGAAGACTTTTGTAACACCCCGTATATTCTATAACAGTGAAATTCATAAATTAAAGTATAATTAATTCTAATGAAAGAATTAAGGGAAATGGCTTACGCCATTGCGTTCGTCTCGGAATTCTGGTTAAGATCGATAAGATTTGAAATTCGAGTTCAAACTGGGCTGGGCGGGAAAACTCCCGCCCAGTGACCAGGTCGACACTAGTGTCGACTGGGAAGTCGACCTGGCCCCCAAGGTCGACTACGCAGTCGATTTGGGTGTCGACCTGCAGGTCGACTTGCCTGGTCGGACTGACCAGGTGGGTCTGACCCTGGTTCGACTCTGGTGTGCTGTACGGTCTGATTTCCCTCGCTGTTTGCATCTGACGGCTCAAATTAACTTGAAAACTCTATAAATACACACTAAGACTCAACTAATTCACATAAGAAAATAAGAGAGGAGTCGTCATGCTGTCTGGAAGGAGTTGATCGTAGCCGCCAAGAATCAAACTAAGACGCAAACTAAAGTCTAATCAAATCAATCAACAAATTGCTACCCAAAGGAGAGCATCTCCAAATTCAGAAAACAAGAATTCGTCACACGTTGTAAGTGTAGTGGTATTTCAGAATTTGAATAAAATTATGATGTGATACGATGTAATTGGGAATAAAATTGTATCATTGTAATGATGTAGATCTTGTGTATTGTAATGTTTCTATCGTGATTGTTTTGGTGAATTGATTTGTGGAATAAATGGATCGATGCAAGTTTATTATACGTTTGTATATGAAAGCGATGGTAATTGCAAGTTTTGTGGCAAGTCTATGATTAGATCCCTCTCATGTTTATGTTAATATCCCCTTTATGTTTATGTTGATATCATGGTTCATATACTTATGTAAACACACCCTAGATTTGAGATCCTTTATGCTACATGACTCAGAACTTATGTATACATCTTAGATCCATTACAAGTATGATTAGAACTATATTAAATGCAGTTTGGGCTACATAAACTATGCAAGTTCATGTGTAAATAGACTATATATATATATTTGATTTGGACATTTTGGGTTAATTTACAACATGCTAGTTTTTTGTTCGACGTTATGCCAAGTTAATATGTTAAAACCCAAGTTTGTATAAGTCTACATATGCCATCCTATGTGACACCCATTTAGTTGTATGCCAATTTTGAATGCAAGTTCACATGCTCCAATATTTATGTTAACGCCAATTTGCAAGTTCATGCGCTACACCTTCTATGTATCATAGAAATATTATATGTTCTGAATTTCCCCTTTTCTCACATTTATCAAGTTGGGTTGAATTGTGTCGAGCCCAACCTTAGTACGTACAAACGGGGGTAATAGCGTTGGGTGTAAAACATGATATAAATAAATATGTTGGCATGTTTGGCGCGTGCCAACGGCTGTGACATTTTGCGGTATAAATTGTTATACCCAAATTAAAAGACGACATGACATTTACATAAATAATGAAATATATAAACCTAGAAAAGATGACATGTTTGACCCGAGGTTGGATTGAGTTGTGACATAAACCTGCCCGGACCCGCCCGACTGTCCAGTAGTCACAACAATACCTATCCAATGGGGGTTGTTAAACATTGAACCCAATAAAGACCCGAGGTTAGACTGAACTACGGTGTAAACCTGCCCGGAACCAACCGGCACATCCAGTAATCGTAGTGATATCTGTCTAATGTGAGTGGTCGGTGCTCTAAAAGGCTAAGGACAGGTGGTAGGGTTAAGTCAACTGAAAACACTTAATTAAAGATTCAACATGTTAACAAATACTGATGGGTGGGGGTTAGGTATATACATACATTTAACCACTTAACATGTTTGACTAGAAAACCCTGGTAATGTAGGGACCCGTTTCAGCAGTAACCCAATTTAGGTATCAACGGTACCCTGAAACTAGGCAGGGTGGGGCACGATTACTGGGCTGATTATAAGCGGTCAAATAACGGCAATGTTAGGTGCACAGTGTAGGTCTAACGGTGTGCGGTCGTGCACGCATTCCGGAGCAGACAAGCAGGGCACTGTGGGCACCAGTAGTATATCCTATGCCTTCTAGTAATTGTGTCGGGGCCGCTACCATGGGTCTTGATACACCCCCATGGTGGGACCAGCATAGGTATCTACACTTCTTGGGGTAGCCGTAAGACACACGTACGAGTAGGAGCCGATCTTTAGAAAACAAAAAGGATCACTTCACCCTCAGCATGGGGTGCCGGTTAGAGTAATACTAGTAAATGCAGAGATATGGTGTGGGTTCGATAGTATATTCGATTCTGGACTACACTCCCTTAGTTATGATACTATCCTATTTTCAGTTTATGTCTATCATATCCTTTTTTTTATTCATATACTGAAAAGTCACTAGATTTACTCAGGCTTTATGTCTGACTCCGTTTTCTTTCGTTTCCTCCCCCCCCCCCCCGCCCCAGGTCCACAGGGAGGAAACAACTCAGCCTAGTCAGACTCTTTTGCAAACTTGAAGACAGTAGATGTACGGTTTGGATCTCTTTGGCTTGGATCATGGCTTTGGATATCATTATGGGGATTTTGTTGCTTTACTTTATGTTTTATGCTTCTTTGTTAATCAAGACAGTTATGGAAATGTAATGTTTTTGGAAGTATTGTAAGACAATTATGGTGTGGTTTGTGTAACACGTATTTTGATGAAATAAAAGTTTCTATTGTTTCCGCTGTTTAAAAATATGTGTATTTATATCTGTCTTGTATATCTGTGACTTATACTTATAAACCTCCACCAAAATTAGGGCATTCCCTTTGTGAGTGACCCTAACGGAGGTGGGGTGTTTCACTTGGTATCAGAGCATAGGTTTACCAGATAAGATAAAAGTTTTTGAAATTGTTTTCATAAGAAAGTTTAAAGAAGCATTTCTTTTCAAGAAAAAAAAGTGTTATATTTTAAAAGGCATAATCCCCCGAAGCCATGTATGTTATCTCTCTCTATCCTTCATTTTGAAGCTTTCCTTTCTGTTTCAGCATGTATGGAGACCTTAACCTTCCTGAAGGGGTAACGATACCCGGCTGGTTTAGGAGGTACTTAGAAGCAAGGGCCAATGACGCGGGCCTAGCAAACATTCCTCCTCCAGTGGCAGCGGTTCCTCCTCCTGCCCCTCCTCTTGGAAATGCTTTTGCCAAAACATGTAGAGACTTCAAATCTATGGGTGGAAAGGACTTCCATGGAACTGAGCCTTTTGTAGGAGCAAGAAATTGGCTAAAGGAGACTGAGGATCTGTTTGACATCTTCGGAGTTGATGATAGGCAAAAGATATAGCTAGCAGCATGGTTGATCAAAGATGAAGCTTCCTATTGATGGGAGATCACTAATGCTCAGAGGGCAGTGGAAACTTGGGATGATTTTAGGACAAGGTTCGAACTAAAATTCCTCTCCCAAGCTAAAAGGAGCCTGCAAATAGAGAAGTTCTTGAATCTTAAACAGGGAAGCATGACGGTCAGAGAGTACGTCAATCAGTTCAATCAGCTGGCCAGATTTTGGGCAGGACATAGTAAATACCCAACCCAAGAAGGCGCCTCGCTTCGTCAAAGGTCTGAATGAGCCTATACACAGCCTTTCCATGACCCATGTGTCCACGGGAGCGACTTATGAAAGCTTGGTGGACATGGCATTGCTACATGAGGAAGATCATGGCAAGAAGGAGACTAAGGCTGAGGAAAAGAAAGAAGGTTTACAGGCTAAGAAGACAGACTTTAAGAAAGGAGGAAAGAACAAGAAGTCCCGTGAGAAGAGGAAGTGCCATATCTGTGGCATAGTTGGACATATAGAGAAAGACTGTCGGAAGAAGAAGGCAAAGATGGGTGGTTGCTTTCATTGCGGAGAGACTGGGCACCAAGCTAAGGACTGCCCAAAGAAGAAAGGACAGGGACAGAAAGCTGGATCTACTTTAGGGGGTCAAGTTCATGCTCTGACAGCACCTTCACAGGAGCGAGGTAGTAATATTTCTGTAGAAAGTGTAGTCTATCTTTATGATCATCCAGTTCGCACACTTTTTGACTCTGGTGCATCACACTCCTTTATTTCATCTGCTTTAGTAGAATCTCTGCATCTAGACACTAGTATGGTTGAGGATCCCTTAGTAGTTTCAAATCCAATTGGGGGCTCCGCTTACTTGTCAATAGTTTGTTTGGGTTTGAAAATCTCTATTCTCAGTGTTGAGTTTAGTTGTAACGCCTTTGTTCTAGGCTTCTCGGGATATGGTTTGATCTTAGGCATGGACTGGTTATCCAGTAACGGTGCCATTCTTAATTGTGAGAAAAGAGTAGTTAGACTCTTGACTCGGCTTGGTAACACTCTAGAAATTTCCTGTAATCCTTTGAATTCTGTTATGCTTAGTTATCTAGAATCGCTTGATGCTTCTGACGAGAATTTGCAGTCGGTTAGAGTAGTCCGGGAATATCCGGATGTCTTCGAGGAGGTGAAAGGCTTACCTCCGAAGCGGGAAATAGACTTTCGAATCTATCTTGTGGATAACGCAAAGCCCGTAGCTTTACCAGTCAGACATATGACTCCAAAAGAGAGAAAGGAGCTCAGTAAGCAGGTTAAAGAACTTCTTGAGAAGGGGTTCATTCGAAGGAGCATTTCAGAATGGGGTGCTCCAGTGGTGTTCGCAACCAAAGCAGACAGTTCGCTTCGCCTCTGTGTTGACTATAGGGAGTTAAACAAGTTGACCAAGAAAAATAGGCACCCTCTTCCCCGAATCGACGATTTGTTTGATCAGCTTGTAGGCGCGTCGGTTTTCTCCCAACTTGATCTAGCAACTGGGTTTCATCAGCTAAGAGTGGCTGAAGATAGTATTGATAAAACGGCGTTCAGAACCCCAGACGGTTTCTTTGAGTGGCTTGTCATGCCTTTCGGCCTGACAAATGCACCCGCTTATTTCGTGGACCTAATGAACAGAGTGTTCAGAGAATTCCTCAACAAGTTTGTGGTTGTCTTCGTAGATGATATCTTGATCTTTTCAAAGAGTGAGGAAGAGCATGCTCAACATTTGAAGGAAATCATGGATACTCTCCGAGCACATCAGCTAAAGGAAAAATTTTCAAAATGCCACTTTTGGAGAGAAGAAGTAAGGTTTCTTGGGCATGTATTATCTAAAGAAGGGTTGGTCGTAGACCCCGCGAAAGTAGTTGCGGTGCAAGACTGGAAGGCACCAAAGGATGCAACTGAGGTCCGAAGTTTTTTAGGACTAGCAGGCTTCTACCGAAAATTCATAAGGGATTTTGCGAAAATCTCAGCTCCACTCACAAGGCTGACAAAGAAGAATCTAGTGTTCAATTGGGACTTGGATTGCAATTTGGCTTTCCAACGCCTAAAAAGGGCTCTTACAACAGCCCCAGTCCTGACTCTGCCAGACGGAAGCAAGATGTTCACAGTTTATACAGATGCATATGGGACAGGGCTAGGCGCTATCTTGATGCAAGAAGGGAGGGTAGTAGCTTATGGTGGAAGGCAATTGAAAGTTCATGAAAAGAACTACCCGACCTACCATCTTGAGTTAGCCGCCATCGTCTTTGCACTTAAGTCTTGGCGACATTATCTCCTAGGTGAGAAGTTCGAACTTTACACTGACCATAAATCGTTGAAATATCTTTTCTCATAGAAAGATCTTAACTTGAGGCAACAGAGATGGATGGAGTTTCTTGCCTCGTATGACTTCGAGATTTCCTATACTCCGGGCAAGGACAATGTGGTGGCAGACGCCTTGAGTAGAAAGAAACTGACCCTAAGCCCACTCTTTGTAGAAAGGCAAAGCCTAGAGTATATAGCCAGTTTTAACTTTAGGCCCTCCTCTGATTTCGTACCGGGTTTGTTAGCATCTCGTGAGGTGCGCCCTACTCTTTTGGACACAATAGGGACGGCACAACGTGAGGACCCTCAGCTAGTCGAAGTGGTTGATAAACTAATTAGGGGTGAGACTTCTAGTCACCTCAGTAGATACTCTATTGATGATAAAGGCTGGCTGAGACGCGACGGAAGACTATGCGTTCCACAAGCAAAGGAGTTGATAAAGAAGTTTCTCAAGGAAGCACATCGTTCCAAGATGACAATACATCCAGGCGGAGACAAAATGTACAAGGACATGAAAAGAGTTTTCTTTTGGAACGGCATAAAGAAGGACGTGGCAGATTTCGTTTCTAAGTGTATGGTATGCCAACAAGTTAAAGCGGAACAGAAAAAGCCTGGAGGACTGCTTCATCCCCTAGAGGTCCCACAGTGGAAGTGGGATAGCATTTCAATGGACTTCGTTGATGGGCTGCCTAGGTCGAGAAGGGGCAATACTAGCATTTGGGTAATAGTGGATAGGCTTACAAAGAGTGCCCACTTTTTACCTGTCAAGAGTAGAAGGACCGCCTTATCCCTAGCGTCTCTTTACATCAAGGAGATAGTTCGACTCCATGGGATACCCTCCAGCATTGTTAGTGACCGAGACCCTATCTTCACAAGCGAGTTTTGACGAAGTTTGCAAGAAGCTGTAGGCACATAGTTATGTTTGAGCACGGCCTATCACCCCCAGACCGATGGACAGACGGAGAGGGTGAATAGGGTTTTAGAGGATCTTTTGAGACTTTGCGTTCTAGACTTTGGAGGGACATGGGAGGATCACCTTCCCTTTGTAGAGTTTGCTTAGAACAATAGCTTCCAAGCTACCATAGGCATGGCACCCTTCGAAGCATTGTATGGAAGACCGTGCAAGTCACCAACTTGTTGGTGGGAGTCTACAGATAAGGTTATTCTTGGTCCAGACATGATCAGAGAAACTTCAGAAATAGTGGACTTGATTCGAAGAAGGATGAAGACGGCCCAAGATAGACAGAAATTCTACGCCGACAAGAGAAGGACCGACCTTGAGTTTGAGGTTGGGGACAGAGTTTTTCTTAAGGTATCTCCTCTAAGGAACGTCGTTCTCTTTGGATCCACTGGAAAGCTAGCACCAAGGTTTGTAGGACCATTTCCTATCATCGAGAAGGTTGGGAAGATGGCCTATAGATTAGAGCTACCCGAAAAACTGGCCGGAGTTCACAACGTCTTTCATGTTTCTCACCTCCGGAAGTGTTTACACGAGTCTGCTGAAATAGTAGAGCCTAGCATTCTAGAAGAAGCCGAAGTGGAACATGAAGCAACTATGAGAAGAGTTCCAACACGCATCTTAGGAACTGAAGTGAAAAAGCTACGCAACCGCGAAGTCAAGCTCGTCAAAGTCCAGTGGAGCGACGCCGAGGAAGACGCGACTTGGGAAACTGAGGACAGAATACGCGCTGCCTACCCTTTTCTTTTTTAGGGTACATCTTTGATCCCTCTTTTTCCATAAGTTATGCTTTATCTATCTTTTAGGTATATCTCCTCGGTCCTTTTCCTAACTCTTTAGGTAGAAAGCAAATGGATGCAAACATGTATTTGAAAACATGTTATGGATGATGGCTGCAAGTGGTTGCTAGTGATTGCTAGTGGTTGCTTGTGGATGCATATACACACACATTCCAGGTTTTAGATCGGCTCAGTCACTTCATATTGCATATGCATATATGTATTCTCGTTCATATGTGGTTGAAATTTTATATGTTATCATATGGTTGTCGCATTTGTATGAATTGTTGTGCACTCATGCAAAATTATGAGTAGGAAAAATTTGCATACAAGATGGATTCATGACACTTACATGATTCGCATTTAGGAGGTCAACTGAATCAGTGGACCGCCTGATTTCTGCACTAGATAAGGACATATACACACACAATGCATATGATCATAAAGCATTAGAAGTCTTTAAGGACAATGGACACCTATGTTTGTTGGTTGAGTAGATGGACGATTGGATGGTAGGATATACATTCTTCCTAAACTTGAAGATTACGGGGACGAAATCCTTTTAAGTGGGGGAGAATGTAACACCCCGTATATTCTATAACAGTGAAATTCATAAATTAAAGTATATTTAATTCTAATGAAAGAATTAAGGGAAATGGCTTACGCCATTGCGTTCGTCTCGGAATTCTGGTTAAGATAGAGTCCGAGTTTGCGTGAAACGGACTCCGTATGAAGGAGTTACGACCTCCGGAAGTTTCAGAATAAATTTGAATTCAAAAAACAGCTCAGATCACGTTTAAAATTTGAAATTCGAGTTCAAACTGGGCTGGGCGGGAAAACTCCCGCCCAGTGACCAGGTCGACACTAGTGTCGACTGGGCAGTCGACTTGGCCCCCCAGGTCGACTACGCAGTCGACTTGGGTGTCGACCTGCAGGTCGACTTGCCTGGTCGGCCTGACCAAGTGGGTCTGACCCTGGTTCGACTCTGGTATACTATACGGTCTGATTTCCCTCCCTGTTTGCATCTGACGGCTCAAATTAACTTGAAAACTCTATAAATACACACTAAGACTCAACTAATTCACATAAGAAAATAAGAGAGGAGTCGTCATGCTGTCTGGAAAGAGTTGACCGTAGCCGCCAAGAATCAAACTAAGAAGCAAACTAAAGTCTAATCAAATCAATCAACAAATTGCTACCCAAAGGAGAGCATCTCCAAATTCAGAAAACAGAAACCAGAAAACAAGAATTCGTCACACGTTGTAAGTGTAGTGGTCTTTCAGAATTTGAATAAAATTATGATGTGATACGATGTAATTGGGAATAAAATTGTATCATTGTAATGATGTAGATCTTGTGTATTGTAATGTTTCTATCGTGATTGTTTTGGTGAATTGATTTGTGGCATAAACGGATCGATGCAAGTTTATTATACGTTTGTATATGAAAGCGATGGTAATTGCAAGTTTTGTGGCAAAGTCTATGATTAGATCCCTCTCATGTTTATATTAATATCCCCTTTATGTTTATGTTGATATCATGGGCCATATACTTATGTAAACACACCCTAGATTTGAGATCCTTTATGCTACATGACTCAGAACTTATGTATACATCTTAGATCCATTACAAGTATGATTAGAACTTTGTTAAATGCAGTTTGGGCTACATAAACTATGCAAGTTCATGTGGAAATAGACTATATATATTAGATTTGGACATTTTGGGTTAATTTACAACATGCTAGTTTTGTGTTCGACGTTATGCTAAGTTAATATGTTAAAACCCAAGTTTGTATAAGTCTACCTATTCCATCCTATGTGACACCCATTTAGTTGTATGCCAATTTTGAATGCAAGTTCACATGCTCCAATATTTATGTTAACGCCAATTTGCAAGTTCATGCGCTACACCTTCTATGTATCATAGAAATATTATATGTTCTGAATTTCCCCTTTTCTCACATTTATCAAGTTGGGCTGAATTGTGTCGAGCCCAACCTTAGTACGTACAAACGGGGGTAATAGCGTTGGGTGTAAAACATGATATAAATAAATATGTTGGCATGTTTGGCGCATGCCAACGGCTGTGACATTTTTGCGGTATAAATTGTTATACCCAAATTAAAAGACGACATGACATTTAAATAAATAATGAAATATGTAAACCTAGAAAAGACGACATGTTTGACCCGAGGTTGGATTGAGTTGTGACATAAACCTTCCCGGACCCGCCCGGCTGTCCAGTAGTCACAACAATACCTATCCAATGTGGGTGGTTAAACATTGAGCCTAATAAAGACCCGAGGTTAGACTGAACTACGGTGTAAACCTGCCCGGAACCAACCGGCACATCCAGTAACTGTAGTGATATCTGTCTAATGTGAGTGGTCGGTGCTCTAAAAGGCTAAGGACAGGTGGTAGGGTTAAGTCAACTGAAAACACTTAACCAAAGATTCAACATGTTAACAAATACTGATGGGTGGGGGTTAGGTATATACATACATTTAACCACTTAACATGTTTGACTAGAAAACCCTGGTAACGTAGGGACCCGTTTCAGCAGTAACCCAATTTAGGTATCAACGGTACCCTGAAACTAGGCAGGGTGGGGCACGATTACTGGGCTGATTGTAAGTGGTCAAATAACGGCAATGTTAGGTGCACAGTGTAGGTCTAACGGTGTGCGGTCGTGCACGCATTCCGGAGAAGACAAGCAGGGCACTGGGGGCACCAGTAGTATATCCTATGCCTTCTAGTAATTGTGTCGGGGCCGCCACCGTGGGTCTTGATACACCCCATGGTGGGACCAGCATAGGTATCTACACTTCTTGGGGTAGCCATAAGACACACGTACGAGAAGGAGCCGATCTTTAGAAAACAAAAAGGATCACTTCACCTTCAGCATGGGGTGCCGGTTAGAGTAATACTAGTAAATGCAGAGATATGGTGTGGGTTCGATAGTATATTCAATTCTAGACTACACTCCCTTAGTTATGATACTATCCTGTTTTCAGTTTATGTCTATCATATCATTTTTTTATTCATACACTGAAAAGTCACTAGATTTACTCAGGCTTTATGTCTGACTCCGTTTTCTTTCGTCTTCTTTTCTTTCGTTCCCCCCCCCCAGGTCCACAGGGAGGAAACAACTCAGCCTAGTCAGACTCTTTTGCAAGCTTGAAGACAGTAGATGTACGGTTTGGATCTCTTTGGCTTGGATCATGGCTTTGGATATCATTATAGGGATTTTGTTGCTTTACTTTATGTTTTATGCTTCTTTGTTAATCAAGATAGTTATGAAAATGTAATGTTTTTGGAAGTATTGTAAGACAATTATGGTGTGGTTTGTGTAACACGTATTTTGATGAAATAAAAGTTGCTGTTGTTTCCGCTGTTTAAAAATATGTGTATTTATATCTGTCTTTTATATCTGTGACTTATACTTATAAACCTCCACCAAAATTAGGGCATTCCCTTTGTGAGTGACCCTAACGGAGGTGGGGTGTTTCAACTTTTCCATCCCTAGGATTTTCAATTTCAACTGCTCCATGAGGATATGTTGTTTTCACAACATAAGGTCCAGTCCATCGATATCTGAGTTTTCCTGGAAACAAGTGAAGTCTAGAGTCGTATAAAAGAACTTTTTGACCTACGTTGAATTCCTTACGAAGTATGTTTTTGTCGTGTTGGGCTTTGGTTCTTTCTTTGTGGATTTTCGCATTTTCATACGCCTCATTTCTTAACTCCTCTAATTTAGAAATTTGTAACTTCCTATGTGAGCCGGCTTTCTCTAAGTCAAAATTCAAAAATTTTATGGCCCAAAGAGCACGATGCTCTAATTCAAGAGGTAAGTGACAGGCCTTTCCAAAGACTAATCGATATGGTGACATCCCAAGATTGGTTTTTTAAGCAGTGCGAAAAGCCCAAAGTGCATCAATCAGTTTTACGGACCAATCTTTTCTATTGGAATTCACGGTTTTCTCAAGAATTTGTTTGATTTGTCTATTGGAAACTTCTACTTGCCCACTAGTTTGTGGATGGTAAGGGGTCGATAGCTTGTGTGTGATTGAGTATTTCTTGAGCAAGGACTCAAAAGCACTATTACAGAAGTGAGTGCCATTATCGCTAATGATAGCTCGAGGTGTGCCAAAGCGCGAAAAGATGTTTTCTTTGAGGAATTTGACAACAACCTTGTTGTCGCTAGTTTTGGTCGGAATTGCTTCAACCCATTTTGAGACATAATCTACCGCAAGAAAGATGCAAAGATTCCCAAATGAATTAGGGAATGGTCCCATGAAATTGATGCCCCAAACATCGAATAACTCAATCACTAAAATGGGGTTAAGAGGCATCATGTTTCGCTTAGTGATTCGACCCGTTCTTTGACATCGATCGCATTTAGAGCAAAATTCGAACGCATCACGAAACAGTGTGGGCCAATAAAAACCACCTTGCAAAACTTTTGCAGCAGTTTTTCTTGCTCCAAAATGACCGCCACAAGCATGGTCATGTGAGAAAGAGAGAATATTTTAGTGTTCATGATCGGGCACACACCTTCGAATGATTTGGTCTGGACAGTATTTGAAAAGATATCGGTTGTCCCAATAGAAGTTTCGAACTTTCGCGAGAAATTTTTGTTTATCTTGTTTCGACCATTCAGCGGGTGTTTGTTGTGTGATAAGATAATTCACAATGTCAGCGTACCAAGGGGTGTTAGAGATTGAAAGGATTTGTTCGTCAGGAAAATAGTCATCGATTTGGGTGTCATCAACATTTTTGTGCACAATTCGAGAGAGATGATCAGCTACAACATTTTCAGAACCCTTTTTATCTCGTATTTCTATGTCGAATTCATGAAGAAGAAGGATCCAACGAATCAAGCGGGCCTTAGCATCCTTCTTAGAAAGCAAATATCGTAGGGCAGCATGATCAGTGTAAACTATGACTTTGGATCCTACGAGATATGGTCTGAATTTCTCAAGAGCGAAGACAACTGCCAAAAATTCCTTTTCAGTAGTTGAGTAATTCAATTGGGCCTCGTTTAAGGTTTTGCTAGCGTAATAAATGACTCGAGGGAGTTTATCGATACGCTGACCTAAGATGGCTCCAATTGCAAAGACAGAAGCGTCGCACATAAGTTCGAAGGGCTGAGTCCAATTAGGAGGTTGAATGATGGGAGCTGTGGTCAAGATTGACTTAAGAGTTTCAAAAGATGTTTTGCAATCATTGGAGAATTCGAACTTAACGTCTTTGGCAAGTAAATTTGAGAGAGGTTTTGAAATTTTCGAGAAATCCTTAATGAATCTTCTATAGAATCCCGCATGGCCAAGAAATGAACGAACATCTTTAACAGACTTAGGAGGAGGCAGATTAGCAATCAAATCGATTTTAGATTTATCGACTTCAAGGCCATCTTTGGAGACGACATGGCCTAGAACTATCCCCCTTTTTACCATGAAGTGGCATTTTTCTCAATTAAGCACGAGTGATTTTTTCTTACAACGTTTTAGGACGAGTTCTAAATGAGTGAGGCATTGGGAAAAAGAAGATCCATAGATTGAAAAATCATCCATGAATATTTCCAAGAATTTTTCCACCATATCAGAGAAAATACTCATCATACACCTTTGGAAAGTCGCGGGGGCATTACAAAGACCAAAAGGTATGCGACGATAAGCAAAGGTTCCAAAGGGACAAGTAAAGGTAGTCTTGTGTTGATCCTCTAAAGCAACAGGGATTTGGTTATAGCCAGAGTATCCATCGAGAAAACAATAGTACTCATGACCCGCTAAGTGTTCGAGCATTTGGTCAATAAAAGGTAAGGGAAAATGGTCTTTTCGTGTGGATGAGTTGAGCTTTCGATAGTCGATACACACACACTATTTTGTTTTGATTTTTGTCGGGACGAGCTCATTACATTCATTTTTTATCACTGTGACTCCCGATTTCTTTGGTACGACTTGTACCGGACTCACCCAGGTACTATCAGAGATGGGATAGATGATGTTATTATCTAGACATTTGATTATCTCCTCCTTGACCACTTCTCTCATGTTTGGGTTTAATCGCCTTTGAGCCTAACGGGTGGGTTTAGCTTCATCAACTAAACGTATGCGATGTTCCACAATTGACGGGCTAATTCCTTTTATATCGCTCAGTTCCCACCCCAAGGCGTCTTTATTTTCCCGCAAAATTTCTAAGATTTTTTCTTCTTGGTCCTCGGTAAGATCAGAGGCCAAGATTACGGGAAGAGTTTCTGAGGAGTCTAAGTATGCGTACTTAAGGTCTTGTGGAAAGGGTTTGAGATCTAACTTAGGATGTTCTTGAGTGTTAAGATTGGTTAACATTCCTTGGTTAGATTCAGAAGACAAAGGATTTAAGTCAAGAAATTCATTCAGTTCAGAAATGTATTCAAGTTCATCGAAATCGGAGTCGAAATGTTTCAGACACATTTTCAAGGCTTTAGAAGTGTCATTAGAGGTTTCGTCAACTATGGTTTGAATCATGTCGATTTCATCGGTCTCAAAATCCCTAGGTTGTTTGTTGAGATTGAATATGTTTAGCTCAATGGTTAAGTGCCCGAAGGAAAGTCGAAGTTGACCGTTCCTACAATTTATGACAGCATTTGAGGTTGCTAAGAAGGGCCGTCCTAAAATCAATGGTATTTGAACTTTGGGATTTGAGACAGGCTCTGTTTCTAAAACTATGAAATCGACAGGGAAGTAAAACTGTTCGATCTGTATCAAGACGTCTTCGATAATTCCCAATGGCTTTTTGACAGATCGATCGGCTAACCGAAGAGTGATGTTTGTTGGTTTAATTTCCCCTAACCCAAGTTGACAATAAACAGTATAAGGAAGAAGATTGACACTGGCACCAAGGTCGAGTAGGGCACGAGAGATATGGGTGTTTCCTATTTTGCAATCAATCGTAGGGCAGCCAGGGTCTTTGTACTTGACTGGGGTAAGATTCGAAAGAACAGAGCTTGTATTCGCAGTTCGAAAGGCGGTTTTTGGGACATTAGTCGCACGTTTTTGTGTGCACAATTCCTTAACACATTTGGCATATTGAGGAATTTGTTCAATTGTGTCTAAAAGAGGAATGTTCACATGGACTTGTTTGAAAATTTCCAAAATTTTATCGAAATTTGTCGCTTTCTTCTTATTATTGAGTCTATGGGGAAATGGAGCTATTGGTTTTTCGACTCTGTGATGAGTTTCATCATTCGAGGAAGAAGGTTTATCCAAGGAAAAAGAAGGTGGTAAGGTTGTAGAAGATGGAATGTTGGTATTGCCAACATTAATTTTCGAAGGTGGGTCGGGTCTGCCGACACTCGGAGAGGAACTGTTGGGATTGCCAACATTTGAGAAAAATGGAGGTTTAGAAGAATTGGCATTCGAAGCCAATGGGTGATCATCAAAATTTGGCATTGGGGTCGAGTTAGAAGGTTCGTCAGGGTCGCACACGTTATTATCAATCCTCTTTCCAGATCGAAGGGTTGTAATAGCGTTGACTGGATTATGGTTTTCGTCCTCACAAGAATTTACAGCACGAGAGTTATATTTTGGATTCACCTCAGGTTGACTCGGCAACTTTCCTTTCTCATTATTTTTCATTAGTTCTTTCATCATACTCATCATTTGGTCGAGTTTAGCATCGTGTGAGTTCATTTTAGCTTCGTGAGAGTTCAACTGTTTCTCTATCCGCACAATATCTTGTGGCGGTTGAGAAGGTTGAGAGGATTGGTTTGATGATTGAAAGTTGGGGTGCCTATAAGGTTGTTTGGATTGAGATGCTGTTTGAGAGGTTTGAGAAATTGGAGGTGGATCTTGATAATTTGGATTTGGAATAAAGGGTTGCACGTGAGATGGGTTAGCCGAATTTTTGGGGTTTGACCAAGAAAAATTTGGGTGGTTCCTCCAACCAGGATTGTATGTGGATGAGTAAGGATTATTTTGAGCTATGGCATTGGCTTGGTCCTGAGAGTAATAGTGGGGTAACCCTTCTCCGGCTTGAGGAGTTTGATTTTCTAAAGGAATTTGACTTGGGTCCACGACATGCACTCCTCTAGTAGAAGTACGAATGGGAACACGAATCGATTCCCACTGCATGTCTTTTTCAGAATAATCTTCTAAGAACCGCCAAGCTTCATCGGCTGTTTTAGACATAAAGTCTCCTCCACACATTGATTCTAGTTGAGTTCTCGTCTGATAGTTTAGCCCTTCATATGCAATTTGACATAAGTGGTCTTTTAGAATTCCATGATGAGGACAACTATATAATAGTTGGTTGAATCTTTCAAAGTATTTTGAAAAAGTTTCCCCCTCATTTTGACAAAATTGATTTATCTCGGTTCGAATTTTGAGAGTTTTATGGAAAGGGAAAAACTTTTTCAAGAATGTAGTGACAAATTCATCCCAACTTCTTATGGAATGTTTTGGAAGAGAATTTAGCCATCTTTTAGCGCTTTCAAGTAGTGCAAATGGAATTAGCCTCAGCTTGATCGATTCGTTAGACAATTGTTGCATTTTTGTTGTGGACGCATACAATTCAAATTCACTTAGAAATTCATAAGCATTTTCTGACCCAGTAAACTTTGGTACCCCTTGGATAAAAGAATGTTTTAGCTCAAAATTGTTTCCTTCAGCTGGTGGGAACACGATGACAGAGGGTTGGACGGTCCTAGTCGGATAACATCGATCACGAAGAGACAAGGGTCTATCCATTTGGATATTGAGATTTTGAAAATTTTGATTTATTTGATTTTGATCCCCAAAGTTTGGAAAGTTGTGATTCACTCGATTTTGATCCAACTCGGTTGGAAAATTTTGGTTGATTCGAGAACCCCTAGGAGAATTTTGTTGGCTAACACTTTTTTCACTCATTGTTGTTAAATGCAAGCACAGAAATCTGCTACAATGAAATTTTCTGTCCTTAATGGCTCCTAACCCAAAATTATAAAGTGACGCGTTTGATTACTTAGATCAAAAGATTTCTCAGCCAGTTAACGGACAGGAGTTATCGGTGCACCAGGAATCACCCTAGCAATGCAGCCGAAGGTTTAAGTACCTTCAGAGTAACAGCTGATATAATATTTACGAATCACCATAATATTTATAAACAGCTATTTCTCTGTCGTAGTCTAGACACCAAGAAATAATTCGTTCCAAATGAATCAACTATCACAATACAATTAAGCCCTAGATGAGCCCGTGACTCCCTTAAGTCCAACGTCTAACTGTTATTATTAGCCAGATTCTATGATGAAATGCAATTTGTGGGCTAAGGAAAGGGTGATGAAATCCCTCACCTTATGTGAAATGGGGTATTGCCCTTAACAAAATGAATAAAAAGTGTAGAAATAACAACAATCACACAATTTAATTGCAGAAATTAAAAAAATTAAATTCAAGCCGCTGCCCCTGCAGAAATTTTTTACAACAATTGTCTATATTATTTTTTTCTTTTGCAGCAGAGCACCTGTAGAGTTCAGAAAATCTTACAGTGGGGCATGGCTGTCCATCCAGAAAAAATGAGTAGCGTCAATGATTGAAATCTCACTATTTGCAGTTTCTTTTGATTTCTGAAATCTTGATTTGTTGCTTGAACTCCAGTCACCTTATCCTTAGTTCGAAATCTCTTCTTTTTTTTGGTTTTTTTTTGAATGAATTGAATAACAAAAAAATACAAGAAAAAGAAACAAAGGAATTAACAAAAAAAAGCTAACTTTTTGGAGAAGATGGTGCTGAAGTGTGGATTGAAAAAAACTATGGTGAAATGAGATTATGTGAGAGGAAGGGGTATTTGATCAGAGGGAAGAAATGAAGCAGGGAAAAATAATTGAAAAAAAAAGAATGAATCTTTTTATGACCTTCCCTTTTTTTTATTATTGTTGAAAAAGTGGACAAATAGGAAAGAAACAAATGACAAAAAAATTGGGAAGAGAGATTTCAGGAAAGAAAGAGAATTGTAAAGGAAGGAAGGAAAGTAATTGTATAAGATTTGGAAAAGAAATTGAGAAAGGAAAGCAATAAAAGAGAAGACAAAAACAGAAAGAATTTTTTTTTCTTTTGTTTATTGTTGTAAAATTAGAAGAGGATTTTTTTTTTTTGAAAAGAAAGGGAATTTGTAAGAGAAGAAAAGAAATCAAATGTATTGAGAACAAGAAAGACAAAAGAAGAAAGGAAAAAAAATTACAAAAGAAGAATCTTTTTTTTTAATTTGTAAAAAGAAAAAGAATGTAGATGATTGGAAAGATGGAAAGAATAAAGGAAAACTGAAAGTTGTTTTTTTTAATGAAGGAGAGAGCCGGAAAGAAATAAATGAAAAAAAATGGAAAGAGAGATTGTAGGAGGTGAATGAGAAATGCAATTGGAAAGAAATAAAAAAAAAAGAATGCAAGTTTTTTTTTATGAAAATTTGAACAAGAAGAAAGGGAAAGAAATGAATGGTAAAAACCCAAACAAAAAAGGAAAAAAAATTAAAAGAGGAAGGAAATAAGAGAAAAACAGCAAGGTTTTTTGAGTAGAGAGGAAGGGTAGAAGAAATTGAGGAAAGAAATAAAAGCAGACAAAAACAAGAAAGAAATCAAAGTAGACAGAGAAGAAATTGCGAAAGTTTTTTTTTAGAAAGTTGTAGACAAAAGATGGAAACAAATAAAAAGAAAAGGAAAGGGAAAAGAAAAATGTAAAAATCAGCGAGGTGGTAGAAAGATGGAAAGAAATTGAAGAAAAATTAGCAAGTTTCTTTTTTTGTATATATTTTTTCTTTTTGAAGAAGGAATTAGATTGGAAGAAATGCAAACAAAAAATGGAAAGAAAGAAATGAAAATAAAAAGAAGGAAAATTAAAAGAAAAAGGGGCAAGATTTTTTTTCCTTGTCTTAGAGATTATAATATTAATATGTGATACACATTCAACTAATCAAGATTTTTATCTATATATACGTACAAGAAAACAATAGGAAAATAAAAAGAAATTTTGGCAAAATTTTTTTTTTAACAAAATCAAATAAAAAGAAAAAAAACTAACACGAATTAGAAATTAAATAAATAATAAAATTCAATTGTTACCTCCCCGGCAACGGCGCCAAAAACTTGATCGGCGCTTCCTATGAATTAGAAAAGCGCGATATTTAAATTAAATTCTGCAAGCGCACAGGTGTGTAGCATACAGGTCGAACACAGGGAGGTAAATTAAAATCAAATTATTTATCTAATCTCTTGGGCGAGTTAGACGATTTTCGAGGTTGGTTTTTTGAAGACGATAAAAATTGAAACTGCGATCCGATTCAGAACAAATCTAATTGAACCAACGATCAAATCACAACTATCAATTGGAAATTAAAATGCAAACCAGAAATAAAATGCAGAAAGTAAAATTGCAGGAAAAGAAGAACAACAAAAAGTAAATTAGGATTGTCGTTGAAACTAATCAAATGACTAATCACTAACAAAAAAGAAAAATACAATTGGTGCTCTTCCAAAACTAATTGTGAAGACAACACCGATTGCTAAGAAAGAAAAATGCAGAAATAGTAAAAAAGAAGAACTTTTATTAATGGAGAAGAGAATACAGAAAAATGGAGATCTTTACAATGGGATGTACATGTGCTTTTATAGGTGAACTGGAAACCCTAATTAAGTCTATGAATAACTGGGCCTCATCATCCATTATATCTCTTGCCTTCTGTAACACCCCACCTCCGCTAGGGTCACTCACAAAGGGAATGCCCTAGTTTTGGAGGGGTATTATCTAGTAAACAGGCACATAGATAACACAAGACAGAACGTAGATAAAATAGAGTGCATAAAGCAGCGGATATAAACTTTAAAACCAAATCTCATTACTGAAAAATAGAGTCAAAACCTCTTACATCAAAATGCCAAGTCATTATTTCATTACATCAATTTCTAAAGAAGCAAAGTACTTAAAACAACATAAGTAAAATATTATTCCCCAAAAAGTGCATGAGTGCAGCCATAGCATAGCTCAAGACCAAACCGTACATGAGCTGTCAGAAAGCAAGCAAAGTCCAAGCTAAGAGCTAGAGTTTCCTCCCTGAGAACCTGGGGGGGGGGGGACGAAAGACAAAGAGGCGAAAGAAAACGGGTCAGTCAAAAAGACTGGTAAGCCCTAGTGACTATCAGCATAGAAACTAGTAAAGTTAACAAGACATGAATAAACTGGAATTAAACATAGGAACGGTGATAAGTCTGACATGATAACTAAGCTAACATGATAACTCAAGTCTAACATTGCGTATTCAAGGTTCGCCATACCAACTATACTGGTATACTAATCTCGTGTCAACTATAAAACAAGAAATAATCCCTTGGCCCAATATCGTGAAGTGACCCAATTTGGGGTCCAACGGTATGATCTAATCGATCGGCTCCCTACAAGTATAGCTCGTCGTGTGTCTGTGTCATACGGCCCTATCACGAATGTAGTCACCTGTGCTAGGTCCACCATAGGGTGTATCAAGCCCTAGGGCGCCAACCACCGACACGAATCAAGAATGCACAGATAGTCCTACTGATGCCCAATGCCTGCTTTTTCAACTCCGGACTAAGTGCACGACACTAGTCCGCCTGAACCTACAATGGCGCACCAACTCAGCCGTCGTTCTGGTCGCTTACATTCAGCCCAGCAATCGTGCCCCACCCTGCCTAGTCCCAGGGTACCGTGATACATCTAGTGGGTTACTGCTGAAAAGGACCGCGTAACTAGGGTTTCGTTCAGCAGGTTAAGTTGTCATTTAAAATCGAGACTTAACCCCATCTACGTGTCATGTCAAATTGACTAAGTGTGTCGTTCTAGTTCAAGACTTAGTCCTACGAATCATGTGTCAGGTTGGTTAAGTGTGTTCAAGCGGTTCATGACTTAACCCTATCAAATCAACGTGTCAAATTGGTTAAGTATATTCAAGTGGTCCATGACTTAATCCTATCCAGTGGCATTAATTTACTTAATGCACCCCTAACCTCTCACATTAGACTTGGTTATGGTTACTGGATGTGTCGGGCGGGTCCGGGCAGTTTTACACCATAACCTAGTCTAACCTCGGGTTTTCGAGTGCGATATGACCAACTACTCACATTGGGTCCTATTGTTTGTAGTTACTGGATTCGCCGGGCGGTTCCGGGCAGATTTATACTGCAAACTCAACCCAACCTCGAGTTGGCCACGTTCAAGTTATCTAAGTGTCATGTCCCAAATTCATATTTTCAAGTATAATTTCATGTCAAGTTCATGTTCCTATCCAAGCTCAAGTTATAACGATATTCATGTTTTCAAGTTCGTACTAAATTCAGATTTTCCTAAACTACCCAAATCGCATCCCCAACGCTCGTGAATTCGAATCAAGGAAATAGATGTAACTAGGGAATAACATAACAAGGATGGGTATAAAGTGGCAAAGGTGATTTCAAGGCAAGTATGGTGTAACTTGAGATATGATCATAACATCACTGGCATATGAAATAGGGTGATAAACATAGCAATAAATGACATAAGATGATAATCCTAAACTTGTGACTAGCAATAGTTTCAACATCACAACATCACAGGCATGTTAAAATAATGATAGGGTTTAGGTTATGACATGAACAGGCCCCTAAATCAAGTTCTGATCAGTATTCCACAAATCAAGGTTCAATATGAACGGTACTAGGTTCAAGGTGAATAGATCTAGGGTGAACAAGAGTAGATCTAAAATAATAGATCAAAAAGTGTAACGACCCGTGTTTTTCAACCATTTGAATCTGAATATTTAAATTAGTTTTAATATTATATTGGGAATATTAATGGAATTTAATATTTAATTCGTTATTTAAACGAAGTTCGAACGTTATATATTTATATAGTTATAAATAGAGTTCGAAAATGGCGTGCAGTTCGTAAATTCGAGTTTTGAACTTCAACTGAGAATACAGAGTCCGATATAAGTCGGATTTCTGTGAAACGAGAAACGCTGGAAGCGTGTTGACGATAGTTTTCATATGAGAGAGAAAAATCCAGATTTCGTGTTATAGTTTGATAGTTATGGCCAAATCAAATTTTGAAATAGTCGCTATGGAAAATCGTTATTAAATTATAGGCCTTTGAAATAGCCGTTTTGCAAACGGACTCAGATTTCGACGAAATCAGTTTCATTGGGACCGTAACGTTAAATTATTGCACGGTGTCAAATTGCATGGAAAACCGATGTCGTATGTGGCCACAGTAGCCATAAACGCCCGTTCAATTTCTATAACGCGTAATTAAATAAATAAAAGGATATTTGAGTGTAACTTGAGCAGACGATCGAATTAGGCTACGAAACCAGTTCCGTTGAGTTCGTATCGTCGATTAGAGTCAGGATAGGTATATAGTTTGTTATTTTTAGAGATCGAGAAATTTGGCGTTAAAAAGGGTAGGGCGGTTCAGGGTAAAAACAGCCTATCGGGCAAACGGTCTCAGAATGCGACGAAACTAGTGCCGTTGGGTTCGTATCGAAAAGTTATTTAAGATATCAAGGTTTCAAGTTGATTTGATTTATCTGGTGATCGTGGTAAAATTAAACGCGTGTTCATTTCTGGTTTTATAAAAGAATTTTTTTCAAACGATATTGGATTTCGACGAAACTTGTCCCATTGGATTCAGAATACCTTTTTACACCAGGATTAGCCTTTTAATCAGTAAACAGAAATCATATGAAGTAGAATTTGTGTGTTACTTTACGCCCAAATTCATTTTAATACTTATATAATATTTCCTACCCATGCAAGCTAAGTAATACATCAAAATCAAAATCATAGCTGTTCTGACGTACAAACTCCTGTCCCAAATTTGTGAAGCCTTGCCGACCAAGGGTCGTGGATTCCTAGACTTACAGCTAGTTGTATTTGCAGCTACCTATCCTAAAAGTGTACCAAATTTCGTGCTTCCCAAACCATCCCAACCGTGTTCCCCAAGTTCCACCCTTCTTTAAATACTCATAGTTGTTTTCGATTCTCAAACAAAACAAAACCTGAAGCTTATATAAAAGAAAAGTTGCGGAAAAAAAAAAGAGAGAAAATAAAAAGAAAAAGAAAAAAAAGGGGCGAAAGGGTGCAGAACGGAAATGGGAGGACGCAAGCAGTTGGATGGTTAAACATGGCATGGGGGTGGGGACCTTAGATGGTTCTCAGGTGGTGAGGTTGGAGCACAGTTCGGTGATCACTAGTGGGAACGTGAGAGAACATGGGTTCCAGGTTTGTTTCGGTGCGGAGAAGTGGTGCGTTTTTCCGGTTTGTGGTGAGTTTTGGGGAGTCGTGCAGATCAACTCGCGTGGGGTTCTTCAAGTGGAGGTTGGCCGAAGTTCATGAGGGAAGTTAGTGCGTGGGCTTGGTTGACGCTGGAACGATGAAGACAAGCTGGGAAGGACTTGCGCGAGATCTATGGACTGCACAGGCGGATCAAAGAAAAAGGTTGGAAGAGAAAGTATCAGGTAAAGACAAAGATGGTGAAAAGTACAATTATGGGATGATTTATATCCTTTAACGTTGACCATTTATAACCGATTTATATAAGCCTAATCGAGATTATTAAACAAAAGAAGGTGGTTAAAGTGGTAAACATTATTTAAGTTATTAACACTATATGAACCAGTACAATGTGGCCATTTTAAGTTAGCACTACATAAGATTGCCTAACCGCTTAATTTAAATATGCCTGGGATAATTCAAGAGCGCCTAATACAATAATTATGGGATGGCGTTCTTGTTCTCCTCCTCAAAGAAATTCATACGATTAAATCCTATGTATTTGCTAATGCTAATTGTATTTGCCATTAATTGCCTAGGACAATGATTTTGAAGGTCAAATATAATGTTTAACCCTTGGTAAATAACGGAATGGATATTTCAGGGGCATTCATAACGTACAGAACAATTATATGTATACGATTGTTAAGCGTTGGCTATTGGACGTAAATTGGCAGGAGTGTCGTTATATTGTTGTTACTTCGACCAAACCATTCATCAATAATAATAATATTATAATTAAAGGTTATAATAATATTAAATTAAATACTGAATATCGTATTAAATGATAACGGTATCATACTGCGACAGAATAAAACAAATCAAAGGACGTTGGAACTGTATCGACAGACGGAGTATCATGGAGCTGAACTCGACGGTGTCAAAAGCAACTGGAATGAACCATTTTGATGAAGAGCAAATCAAGGTGAGTTAAACTCACTCAGTTATTTTCCCATTTATATTTTATATAAATTGGGTTTTTATTTGTGTGCTCTGCTTGCTGATGATTGCCTGTTTGCTAGTTATACCTATTTGTTGATTTAATTGATGAAATTAAACTGTGTTTAATTTCAGTGAAATACCAAATCGTTACTTTTAACGATTGGTTCCAATAAAGGTGACTCACCTTGGTTGGTCACGTTTATTTATAAACGTGTTTAAATGGTTGAATTGTTTGAATTGCTTGTGGTTGATGTTGAATGGTTGCTATTTAGTGTTATCAGTTAAACAAAACTGAATGGTCTGATTTGAGATAACCATTTGAATACAGGGAAGAACAGGTTGGAGGGACCCAACCGGATCCCTCAAATGTATTATTTATTTTCATATTATCATATATGAACTGATCTATTTGTGTGATTGATTTGATGGTTGATTATTAATTGAATATTCAACATCTGTTTGGTTTGAACCAATAGGTGATATTGGTTAAGTGTTTGGCAGAGTATGGCCTTTAAAATCAATCGGGTTATAGACAGTGATTCACCGTCAGGTGAATCGATAGAGTTGAAGTTATAAAATTTACTTTATAACTGGAGTTAGGTTTTGGAAAAATGTATTATTCTGAACAAAAGTTATTAAAGAGAATTAAATAAATGTTTTATTTATTTAAGATTTGATTTGTTAGTAATTTATTTTATAAAGTAAATTCTGATGTTAATCAGATTTACAAAGAATGAGAATAGAGAATGAATCAAATGGTTAAACTTTGATAATTGTTTTGAAAAGAAAACAATTAATGGAAATAATTTAAATTAATTATAAGTGAAGGTTAATTGGGATTAGTTTACGAGATAATCGAATTTTGGCTTGACAAAATTGACCATTTAAACTGGAATCGAATATCAAATTAGTTTGTTTCGAAATTGCGAAATGAAATAGTTGAAGAATATTGTTTTAACTTTAAACAAGATCTTTAAAAAGGATTTTCTATTTATAAAGAAATTAACTACTGAAGTAGTTAATGAGTAAAGAAAATTATTGTTTTAATAAGAATTTAGAAGACTACTTTAGAAAAGTAATCGAAGAGAAGTGTAATCCAAATTGGATTGTGAAAGGAATCTATGAGCGGGTTTTATATTTAAAGCTAAAATGTTTATAACGATGTTAAGAAGGGGATTTCAAGCGAAGATGATAACTTAAATTTAAGTGTTGTTTAATTATGTGAATTAAGGTAAAGGGTTTATATAAACCAGGGTCGTGTAAATGAGGTTTAATGTGTTAAGGCGTTAATTTTATTTAACGTTACTTGAAAACAAGATCAAGTAAAAAGGAGAATTTTAAATGAGATTTCAAAATGGGAAATGGTCGAATAATTTTGAAAGGAGATTGGAAATAAGCGAATCTGGGTAAAGAACTGAGTTATAGGGTTGTTTAACCAAATCCAATAGTTAAATGGAATTTGTTTGAGACTAGAATGAAATATTGATTTTGATTACAACTTATGTTTATCGGAGGATAAGAACGTTGTGGATCAAGGTCTGAGAGGTAATTAAAATACCCCAACTTGAACAACGTCGGGATTATCTGAAGATAGTATTAGTTGGTAATCGTAAGAGACGTTAGTGAATATGTTTTGAAATCTAAACAGCGACTTTAGCGCTGTTGTTATAATGTTTTGTGAATCTAATAGCGAGTTTAGCGCTGTTGCTATGGTAAATGTTTTGTAAACCTAAACAGCGATTATAGTGCTGTTGTTTGTAAATCTAAATAGTAATTATAACGCTATTGTTATAACATATGTGCTATAAATTTCTTTGTTAGGAACTAATGGATTTCCGAATTTAAAGGATGATTTGAAGGAAGAATTAAGTGGGAAATTGAATATAGTTATTCGAGCTAGAGTTAGTCAAACATAGTTTTTTTTCAGATGAGTGCTATTTCGTACGACTGCTAGCGTAATTCGCAGGGCTGCAGATAGCCTACGGCGGTCGGATGTTTCCTGAGGGAATCAGGCGTAACCATTGTGATCGCTGTGATCTAGAGTCAAGCGAATGGTGTTAAATCGAATATTAGTTAATCAATAGGAGTTAATTAAGTCGAATTGGTCAATTAGAATTAACCGGTTAAAGTTAATTAATTAGAGTTAATCGATTAGAGTTAAATCGAATTAGAGTTATTCAAATATCGTATTTTTAAATATTAACAGAGTTAGAAGTTTTGATTTAACAAAGTAAATCAAGTGTTAAAAGGCCAGGTAATGCTGAATGCTTAACCAGTGAACTCATTGGAGTGTCATGATTGAAACACTGTATATTTTGATAGTTAAAACACCGACTATCAAACCTGTCCAATACGATTGTTGGTATGGAAAGACCGGGATCGAATTTATATTCGAAAACCATTCCGACCAACAAATACGTGAAGATATCAGAAGATGATCGAGATGGTGCTGTGAAGACCGTTGATTTTCATAAACGGAAGAACCACTAATATTCTCTGCCTGGCAAACCGAGATAAGCTGTGATTCTGTCGTGGTTGTATTCCACGGGTTGCAAGGACTTCTCGCTACTGATCCATTTGGTGATTCCTATATTGGATGCAGTAGGAGAGTGCCTTCGGTTCATCCTGTTCCTGGATGACTTGTATGGACGGATGTCTGACAGAGTATTTCCAAATGATCACGTACGTTGATTTCTTCAAACGTGCTATGGTTGTTGGCAGAGAATTGCCGCTCTCTTAGCTTCCAGCTAGAGTATTTTTGTGGATATCAATTAGTGATATCTGATGGATTTGACGATGTGGCATTCAAAGTAAATGGCGACCAGATGTCAAGAGTTAATTCTGGCCTCAAGCCTCATCAACCGGGAAATGACAAAAATCGGGCAGGCAGCATGGCTATGTGGGTCGCTCCCATTAGGGTGTATGATCACCTATCTAGAGAAATTCCTATTTGTTCTTAAATCTATGTTTCGATGCTGTCCCTTATCGGGAGACGGTTGCTGATCCCAACCGTCGGTGATATACATTCGATACACTCAAGCGAAATGAGTGGTCGGTCATGTGAGGGCCGGGTTGCAAGACGTTCTTGTTGAACCCAGTGTATTCGTCTCTAGAGATACACTATCGGCAGGTGGTCCCATACCTTGTCAAGGTCGGAATCCAATTTCCAATAAGCGCCTGCGGGTTTTGATTGTATACTACATATGTGGAGCGTGAGATGCAAGCGTTCCACTAGATTGTTATTTACTTGTATTTAGACATTATTATAATATCAGACAAGATATTGGTTTCAAAACTGTTTTGGGTTATCGTAAGGTAAAAACCGTCCGTGTTTATGTGTGGATTTGGTCTTACGATTATCCTCTTATTTTGGAAAGATTTTCGAACTTTAAAATCATGATTTGATGATTTCCCCTTATTACTGTGCGAGTTTATCTCACTCTGGTCCACCAGACTGACCCGGTGTTTTGTAAATGCTCGGGTTAGCCCGGCGTGTACAGGTTCAGGTTATCGAATGCTGTGAAGCCCAGAGACGAGCTGGAGATGTTCAGGCGTATGATACTATATAGCTACTATTCCGCTGTGTGTTGTATATGGGAACAGGCTATTATAACTGTCCCATTGTATGATGTACTCTGATACTGTAAATATTTTCAAAGCTCTCAATAAAGATTTATTTCTGTATTATATTTTGTTCCGCTACGATGTGAGACTCTGTGTGGTGTTGCTTTCTTCTTCTTCTTCTATTCAATATTTCTACCTTATCTATTCTCACCCTCTAACTTCTCTCTATTAATGATCTGGAATGTTCGATGTCTGAATGGTCAACACGGTAGTTTGATGTTGATTTTTGGAGTCGAAAATCCCGGTTCGTTACAGTGGTATCAGAGCTGAAGGTTAAGTGATTACCTTGGCTCTGTGGCATGACTCAGTAGAGATGGGGTTAGTAATACCCTAGACTGAGTTTGAGTGTATATATATGAGCGCGTATTTGTAAATTGTTATAAAAGCTGTCTTATATTGTGTTGATTGGTTTGTCGAGTAGTTTATGAATTCTGGTCGATACAGTAATGCAAACTATGTCGATAAGTGTTTCTAAACTCTTGAACAGAATAATTCGACACGGTATGTTTTTAAAAGAGGGTAAATGAAATAATTTTACCTAAATTATATTCTGATATAAAGAAATTATATATTTGAAGTATTATAGTACATTGGAGGTGTTGGTTAATTATAATTGAAATGGTTATATAAATAACCAATTAAAATTCGTATAATATGGAATCAGATGAATTAAATCTGAAATCTAAATCAGAATTGGAATTAAAATTCCTTAAAGTGGGAAAGATGATTTCAAATGAACTTGAATTGAATATATGAGAATTTTAAAATCCTGGGAGATTTTAATAATTTTTTTTTTCAAGCATTGAAAGGGATATTTTGAAATGGATTTCAAAATGAAAGTGTTTAGAACTGGTTTTGAAAGTGACATAGTATTGAACTCACTTCGATAGCTGGAAAATAGATTCCGATGATGATCCGGACATCATCGGTGTTCATTTTCGAGTGGTAAGTGACGGATTACTACCAAAGATTTTGTTTTGAATTGCTTTGAATCCTGTAAAAGGAATATTTGATTTTCTTGAAAGAGCTAAACTGTTTAAAAACTCTCAGGGAAATTGTTTGAACAAAAACAAAATTAAATAGAAATTTGTGAAAGCAAATATGAATTGAATTGGAACCAATTAACTGGAAATTGAATCGAGATATAATATATCAAGTAGGATCAGATTTTTTATTGTGAGACAGGAATCTGAAAGGGTGTGGGACTGGTAAGTTAAGAGTTGAAATTGATAATGGATGGAAACTGAGTTAAGAATGAGATTTGGCTTGGATGCGTGAAGGATTTGGTTTTGGGGATAAAACTGGAATTTTGTCTGGGAATGCATTTGTATATGCTAATAGAGCAGCAGATGGAAAGGATATAATGATATGCCCGACAAAAGATACACGTTTATTTTTATATGGGTTTGGTGATTTATGAGCCGATTTGGCAAGCCGCTTGGCTGTTTTATTTTCTTTTGGATTGGAGAAGGCATAGAAAGGCGAGGTGTAGTTGTACCGATTGAGCCATACAGAGGAGGTGCTGGCGAAATTTTTCGAAAATTTAAAGTGTTAGAAAATTTTCGGTATTTTTGAAAATATTTATTTACGTTATTGAATTGGTTTCTAATTTAATATAAAATTAGATTTGAAATTAATGAGTTTATAACGTTCTTTCTTACCTTAGCAATTTCGAGGACGAAATTATTTTAAGGGGGGAAGAATGTAACGACCCGTGTTTTTCAACCATTTGAATCTGAATATTTAAATTAGTTTTAATATTATATTGGGAATATTAATGGAATTTAATATTTAATTCGTTATTTAAACGAAGTTCGAACGTTATATATTTATATAGTTATAAATAGAGTTCGAAAATGGCGTGCAGTTCGTAAATTCGAGTTTTGAACTTCAACTGAGAATACAGAGTCCGATATAAGTCGGATTTCTGTGAAACGAGAAACGCTGGAAGCGTGTTGACGATAGTTTTCATATGAGAGAGAAAAATCCAGATTTCGTGTTATAGTTTGATAGTTATGGCCAAATCAAATTTTGAAATAGTCGCTATGGAAAATCGTTATTAAATTATAGGCCTTTGAAATAGCCGTTTTGCAAATGGACTCAGATTTCGACGAAATCAGTTTCATTGGGACCGTAACGTTAAATTATTGCACGGTGTCAAATTGCATGGAAAACCGATGTCGTATGTGGCCACGGTAGCTATAAACGCCCGTTCAATTTCTATAACGCGTAATTAAATAAATAAAAGGATATTTGAGTGTAACTTGAGCAGACGATCGAATTAGGCTACGAAACCAGTTCCGTTGAGTTCGTATCGTCGATTAGAGTCAGGATAGGTATATAGTTTGTTATTTTTAGAGATCGAGAAATTTGGCGTTAAAAAGGGTAGGGCGGTTCAGGGTAAAAACAGCCTATCGGGCAAACGGTCTCAGAATGCGACGAAACTAGTGCCGTTGGGTTCGTATCGAAAAGTTATTTTAAGATATCAAGGTTTCAAGTTGATTTGATTTATCTGGTGATCGTGGTAAAATTAAACGCGTGTTCATTTCTGGTTTTATAAAGGATTTTTTTTCAAACGATATTGGATTTCGACGAAACTTGTCCCATTGGATTCAGAATACCTTTTTACACCAGGATTAGCCTTTTAATCAGTAAACAGAAATCATATGAAGTAGAATTTGTGTGTTACTTTACGCCCAAATTCATTTTAATACTTATATAATATTTCCTACCCATGCAAGCTAAGTAATACATAAAAATCAAAATCATAGCTGTTCTGACGTACAAACTCTTGTCCCAAATTTGTGAAGCCTTGCCGACCAAGGGTCGTGGATTCCCAGACTTACAGCTAGCTGTATTTGCAGCTACCTATCCTAAAAGTGTACCAAATTTCGTGCTTCCCAAACCATCCCAACCGTGTTCCCCAAGTTCCACCCTTCTTTAAATACTCATAGTTGTTTTCGATTCTCAAACAAAACAAAACCTGAAGCTTATATAAAAGAAAAGTTGCGGAAAAAAAAAGAGAGAAAATAAAAAGAAAAAGAAAAAAAAAGGGGCGAAAGGGTGCAGAACGGAAATGGGAGGACGCAAGCAGTTGGATGGTTAAACATGGCATGGGGGTGGGGACCTTAGATGGTTCTCAGGTGGTGAGGTTGGAGCACAGTTCGGTGATCACTAGTGGGAACGTGAGAGAACATGGGTTCCAGGTTTGTTTCGGTGCGGAGAAGTGGTGCGTTTTTCCGGTTTGTGGTGAGTTTTGGGGAGTCGTGCAGATCAACTCGCATGGGGTTCTTCAAGTGGAGGTTGGCCGAAGTTCATGAGGGAAGTTAGTGTGTGGGCTTGGTTGACGCTGGAACGATGAAGACAAGCTGGGAAGGACTTGCGCGAGATCTATGGACTGCACAGGCGGATCAAAGAAAAAGGTTGGAAGAGAAAGTATCAGGTAAAGACAAAGATGGTGAAAAGTACAATTATGGGATGATTTATATCCTTTAACGTTGACCATTTATAACCGATTTATATAAGCCTAATCGAGATTATTAAACAAAAGAAGGTGGTTAAAGTGGTAAACATTATTTAAGTTATTAACACTATATGAACCAGTACAATGTGGCCATTTTAAGTTAGCACTACATAAGATTGCCTAACCGCTTAATTTAAATATGCCTGGGATAATTCAAGAGCGCCTAATACAATAATTATGGGATGGCGTTCTTGTTCTCCTCCTCAAAGAAATTCATACGATTAAATCCTATGTATTTGCTAATGCTAATTGTATTTGCCATTAATTGCCTAGGACAATGATTTTGAAGGTCAAATATAATGTTTAACCCTTGGTAAATAACGGAATGGATATTTCAGGGGCATTCATAACGTACAGAACAATTATATGTATACGATTGTTAAGCGTTGGCTATTGGACGTAAATTGGCAGGAGTGTCGTTATATTGTTGTTACTTCGACCAAACCATTCATCAATAATAATAATATTATAATTAAAGGTTATAATAATATTAAATTAAATACTGAATATCGTATTAAATGATAACGGTATCATACTGCGACAGAATAAAACAAATCAAAGGACGTTGGAACTGTATCGACAGACGGAGTATCATGGAGCTGAACTCGACGGTGTCAAAAGCAACTGGAATGAACCATTTTGATGAAGAGCAAATCAAGGTGAGTTAAACTCACTCAGTTATTTTCCCATTTATATTTTATATAAATTGGGTTTTTATTTGTGTGCTCTGCTTGCTGATGATTGCCTGTTTGCTAGTTATACCTATTTGTTGATTTAATTGATGAAATTAAACTGTGTTTAATTTCAGTGAAATACCAAATCGTTACTTTTAACGATTGGTTCCAATAAAGGTGACTCACCTTGGTTGGTCACGTTTATTTATAAACGTGTTTAAATGGTTGAATTGTTTGAATTGCTTGTGGTTGATGTTGAATGGTTGCTATTTAGTGTTATCAGTTAAACAAAACTGAATGGTCTGATTTGAGATAACCATTTGAATACAGGGAAGAACAGGTTGGAGGGACCCAACCGGATCCCTCAAATGTATTATTTATTTTCATATTATCATATATGAACTGATCTATTTGTGTGATTGATTTGATGGTTGATTATTAATTGAATATTCAACATCTGTTTGGTTTGAACCAATAGGTGATATTGGTTAAGTGTTTGGCAGAGTATGGCCTTTAAAATCAATCGGGTTATAGACAGTGATTCACCGTCAGGTGAATCGATAGAGTTGAAGTTATAAAATTTACTTTATAACTGGAGTTAGGTTTTGGAAAAATGTATTATTCTGAACAAAAGTTATTAAAGAGAATTAAATAAATGTTTTATTTATTTAAGATTTGATTTGTTAGTAATTTATTTTATAAAGTAAATTCTGATGTTAATCAGATTTACAAAGAATGAGAATAGAGAATGAATCGAATGGTTAAACTTTGATAATTGTTTTGAAAAGAAAACAATTAATGGAAATAATTTAAATTAATTATAAGTGAAGGTTAATTGGGATTAGTTTACGAGATAATCGAATTTTGGCTTGACAAAATTGACCATTTAAACTGGAATCGAATATCAAATTAGTTTGTTTCGAAATTGCGAAATGAAATAGTTGAAGAATATTGTTTTAACTTTAAACAAGATCTTTAAAAAGGATTTTCTATTTATAAAGAAATTAACTACTGAAGTAGTTAATGAGTAAAGAAAATTATTGTTTTAATAAGAATTTAGAAGACTACTTTTGAAAAGTAATCGAAGAGAAGTGTAATCCAAATTGGATTGTGAAAGGAATCTATGAGCGGGTTTTATATTTAAAGCTAAAATGTTTATAACGATGTTAAGAAGGGGATTTCAAGCGAAGATGATAACTTAAATTTAAGTGTTGTTTAATTATGTGAATTAAGGTAAAGGGTTTATATAAACCAGGGTCGTGTAAATGAGGTTTAATGTGTTAAGGCGTTAATTTTATTTAACGTTACTTGAAAACAAGATCAAGTAAAAAGGAGAATTTTAAATGAGATTTCAAAATGGGAAATGGTCGAATAATTTTGAAAGGAGATTGGAAATAAGCGAATCTGGGTAAAGAACTGAGTTATAGGGTTGTTTAACCAAATCCAATAGTTAAATGGAATTTGTTTGAGACTAGAATGAAATATTGATTTTGATTACAACTTATGTTTATCGGAGGATAAGAACGTTGTGGATCAAGGTCTGAGAGGTAATTAAAATACCCCAACTTGAACAACGTCGGGATTATCTGAAGATAGTATTAGTTGGTAATCGTAAGAGACGTTAGTGAATATGTTTTGAAATCTAAACAGCGACTTTAGCGCTGTTGTTATAATGTTTTGTGAATCTAATAGCGAGTTTAGCGCTGTTGCTATGGTAAATGTTTTGTAAACCTAAACAGTGATTATAGTGTTGTTGTTTGTAAATCTAAATAGTAATTATAACGCTATTGTTATAACATATGTGCTATAAATTTCTTTGTTAGGAACTAATGGATTTCCGAATTTAAAGGATGATTTGAAGGAAGAATTAAGTGGGAAATTGAATATAGTTATTCGAGCTAGAGTTAGTCAAACATAGTTTTTTTTCAGATGAGTGCTATTTCGTACGACTGCTAGCATAATTCGCAGGGCTGCAGATAGCCTACGGCGGTCGGATGTTTCCTGAGGGAATCAGGCGTAACCATTGTGATCGCTGTGATCTAGAGTCAAGCGAATGGTGTTAAATCGAATATTAGTTAATCAATAGGAGTTAATTTGTGACGGCAAGGAATTTCGCTCGGTCCGAACCAGTCGCTAAACCGACCCAGACCGTTCGAAACGCCCTATCGTTTGAGAACACGACAAAACAGAACGCATATAAAAGAACATTTCATTGTATATTACAACAATGCATCAGATTACAAGAATATACAGAGTAAAAATGAATATTACACAGAAATATCAGAGATTTAAATTACATTTAAATACATAGCAGCGGAAAATAATACAATACACAACTAGAAGAGATATACGGATACAAAGCTTTCCGGATATCGTTCCAGCTGTAAACCAGGATCCTGTGAATATAAATCTGCAAAACCCAAAACTACTAGCTGCCCGTGTCAAAATAAGGGCACCCAGAGTTTAGGTTAAAACAATAAACCCCAGGTCAGTCATGTGACTGGTGTGAGAACTAAAACAGCTAATCTTTATTTTTAAAGTTCGGTAAATCAAGGGACCACGCCGTATAACACGGAACGGGTTTCCTCCCAAGAATACCAGTGCATAAAACAAACAGCGCAATGCTAAATAAAGAAAAATGAAGCTGTTATAAGACCCAGGTCCCATCACACAATGCAACGCAGTCGAGGATAGGGTTTTCCCTTATAACAGCCAAAGAATGCTTGATACGTTTAAAACAAATCATTTGATACTACTATAAGTGTATAAAACAACTTCAAATCATAAGTATCAATCATAGGCGGCATAAGCGCCCCATCCCACTATGTCGCCATATATAGGTTATACAATCAAAATCGCGTATTCGGAAATTGGGTTTCCATCTATGAACCGAGGCAAAAGATAGTCCTCAACCGATTCGAGACGCTCTAGCCCGTGTCTCAGGACCCAGACACAGGTGGGCCCTTGGATCCTCAGGGCCGGTCCACCGATGTGGATTAAAATGCCTGAACATGCGTTTCCCCGCCCTATGGGGCGTAAACGAGCCAACTAAATGACTCCATCGGTTCGAGAACGACCGATCAATCCGAGGCGCCTCGCAACAGCAACAACCACATAAGTCAAACTCGTCAGGGCGTGTAAAACCACTGACGCCACTTCTAGCTAGAAAGAAACGCATGCCCTCCCTGACGTCCTCTCCCGTTTTTGGTTCATACCGGGTGTGAAACTCGCGAAGCAAACGTTACACAAAGCTACGCCACAAAGGCCTTGCTTTGATCATCACCACAAGACTTTGCTTTTCAACAGAAGCCTCGATCACTTGCCACTTAGGCATGCCACACAGGCAATTCACTCCATGCGTTTGATATCCATCAACATATAACCCCTGAGCTCGTACGTCTCAGAGAAGGGCGTTAAGCAAGAGAATAAATTCTCCGCTGCCAAACAGATATATATTTAATAGAGATCAATCACACGGACTAAAATCCAATGTCAGACACACAGTCCATTTACAAGTTCGTTCTGGGACTGAACGAAACCGGAGGCACCTAGTACCCCGCATATCCATCGATCTCCAAGTACGTCTGGACGATCACTAACTGTTTCCATCTTCTTGGGTGTACAGCCCAATCAAGATCATCAGTAATCACCCAAACAACGTGAAGACTTCCGGTCTTCGACCGCCGTCTTCATCTTCGACTTATCGTCGTATCAGTTATTCAGAATGGGATAAACCCGGTCTTTCCGAATAACTCGCGTATATTTTAAATAAGTGTTACACAAACACAACATACGCCTCATTCCAATTCATCAGTCACTAACCGTAAATTAATCAAGAGAATAATTTCCCAAATATTAACCCCGAAGGCCGAAACCAACATCAGATCAATATCCAGAAAACCATTCTGCTTGGCTAACCGACAGTTAGTTTCTAAATTTCACGTTCATAGGGAAAGGTTCCCATTGATTTTATCCAAGATAAATTCCTTGAATTTATTCTTTATTCTATTCTTTTGAATTTCGATTCAACTAGCCGGGATTAACGAAACTTACCGAAGTAATCATTTGTTTTAATTTCCCAATCCCAACCTATTTATCCCATGAAGTAAAACTGGTTATACTTCATATCTAACACCACGGTGTTATCGGTAAATTCAATTACCATTTCACGTTCAAATCTAATTAAAGATTTAACTATCGCCTGGAGCAAAACTGGTGATACTCCATTTCGATTATTTCAATCTAATTAAAGATTCATTAAAACTCCACTTAGTTTTAATCGTTAACTGGGTTAAAGAATCCGTGTCATTTAAAACACGGTTCACGATAAACCCAAAGTCACATCCCATTAATTATTGGGTTAAAGAACGAGTGTTATTTAAAACACTGTTCACGATAAACCCAAAAATCAATATCAATTCCATTCCAATTAAATATTATTTAATTGATACACTTCATTAAATCTAAATAAAAAGATTTAATCTTTTCTCAACTGGGTTCAAGAACAGTGTTAGTGAAGACACCATTCACGACAAACCCAAATCACATTTGATATTCAATATAAGGCTCTGAATAGAAAATATATCGGCTTATATTCAACATCAAATTCTACGACGAACAAATGTCGTATTGGAAATAACGATATAAATATATATCTTTCAAATTTCCATAATAACACCTGTATAATCACGAATTCCAACATCGAAATATTCCGAAGACAATTTCGATTCAAATCCACTCCAATGCAATCATTGGAAATTCTGGTTATTTTTAAAACCCTTTTCAAATTCAATTTATTTATTTAAAAATAAATAGAATTATAATTCTAGTTCAAAACTAGATCATTTCGATAAAAATCTATTTTTATCTTTTCAAATATGGAGTTTTTCATCCCAAATCTTCACAAATCATTTCTTATGATTTTACACAAATTATTGCTATTTTTAATAATTTTATCAAGGCCCGTACAGTCGATTTCCATCAATGGTCATCGAACTGCACTTACAGCGACCTTTTTCGAATTTGATTTGGACGTATCTCCAAATCCAACCGTTAGATTTCAAATTTCTAACATTCGTTAGAAAGCTCTTTTCGATACGAACCCAACGGTTCCGGTTTTAGGAGAATCCGACGGTCGGATCTCCCGCAATGTCCGTTTGAAATAAATGGTCGAAATTCGCGAACTGCCGCGGCGCGGCGCGTTCTATTCAGGCCATTATATTATATATATAATATATACTTCGTCGATTTCTATTTAAAACGAATTATATAAATAGTTTTAAATTCGTTTCAAAAGCAATTTCAACTTCCATTTCAATTCAAATCAAAATTGAATTCTTCTTTATAAATTCGTTTTAAAATTCATTTCTATTCAATTCAAATTTCAATTCAATTTGAATTCATTTCAATTCATTTTCAATTCAATTCGAAATCGTTTTCAATTCATTTCATTTCGAAATCGTTTTCAATTCATTTCATTTCGAAATCGTTTTCAATTCATTTCATTTCGAAATCGTTTTCAATTCATTTCATTTCGAAATCGTTTTCAATTCATTTCATTTCGAAATCGTTTTATATTCAATTCATTTCGAAATCGTTATATATTCAATTCATTTCGAAATCGTTATATATTCAATTCATTTCGAAATCGTTATATATTCAATTCCGAATGTAATCGATATAGATATCGTTCGCGTCAAAATGGCGCATCACTATTCAACACGGCTTTATATATTCTATTTCAAATATTTCTTTTTGTCAACACACGACTAATCTCAACGAATGAGTATCGTCCACGTGTGACTATTTTTGCTATATGATAAAGATGTAAATTTTATTATAAAAATATTTCGTTCAACACATGACCAATCTCAATGAATGAGTACTGTCAACACATGAACTTTTATTTTATAATATTAAAGGTGCAAATTTTATTACTAAAATATTTCGTTCAACACATGACCAATCTCAATGAATGAGTACTGTCAACACATGAACTTTTATTTTATAATATTCTTTATTTTTCAAATTGGAATGAGGCCCAATCAATTACCATATAATGTTAATTATATGGGTTTTCATACATCACATGTATATAATAGCATTGAAAAATAATCAACCATCAACCAAAGTGCACTACACTGTATAAGCATCAAATATAAATATCTAACGCTTATAACAGCCTGTCAATCAATCGATCGACATATTCAATCAATCAGGATGAGTGAACTTCAAATTTCATCCCAACACCCGTGTGGGGTTTCAAACAATCAAACACAAATTTTATTCGTGCAGCTGGGCGATGTGTAAAATTTATCGACCCAATCAATGTCCTTCAAATAGGTGTACATAAACAAACCATCCGGTTTGTAAATGAATATTTATTTATTCACATTCACGTTAAAAATTATATTTTTAACGATAAAACATCTTATTTTAACATATGAATATCTATTCAGTTCATTCTTTAAATAAAATGATATTTTTATTTTTCTAACATATTTTAGAAAATTTCGGCGGCATAACGGCACGATACTAGAAACGGGACGAGGCCTAGCCTTATCCCCGGTCTAGTGAAGGCCCACGCCATTCACACATCAATCAAATCACCAAACAACCAATATTCTAATCAAATCATATAACTAATCTATGCAACCAAACAAACAAGTCCATGGTCTGTGGACGATTGTGTCGGGTGCTACTAAGCACCGTCTGCATCCTAGTATATATATAAATAGAAAATGAAATTGAAAGGTGAGAAATTCTCACATATAGCTATCCTAGCTCCACGGCATTTCATTGATAGAAATCTTCATCGCTATCGCATCTTCGTCATCTTCGTTGTCCGCTTTCACTTCATATGCAAAAATCGAATTTTTACTTCGTTATACTTTATATAAAAATCAAAATTTTACTATGTTATTCAATATATAAAAATCGAATTTTTACTACTATGTCATATAGATAAAAATTATATTTTTATCACGCTATTTTCCATATAAAAATTTCGCCTTTCTAAAATATAGTTTTCGCCTTTATAAAACATAGACTTCGCCTTTTCAAATTTAAAGATTTCATCTTTATAAAAATCTCATTTTTATTTTTCCACACATATAAAGGTGATATTTTTAATATTCTTATCATGTAAAAATTATATTTTTAACTCTTTACATAAACAAAAATCATATTTTGACATCACCTATATAGTAAAGACTATATTTTTAATACTTTAAAAATATAAAAATCATATTTTTATTACTTTAAAAATATAAAAATCATATTTTTATCTTGTTACTTGGATAATAAAAATCAAACTTTTACTTCGCTTCCTTATGATAGAAATCAAATTTTTATATAACTAAAATCGTATTCTTTTCATACCTAAAAATCAGATTTTTAATATAATAAAATAAAATAATAAACTCTTCTTTCTAAAATAAAAATCGAATCTTTCCTATAAATAAAAATCGAATCTTTAACATCATAAAAACTCAGTTTTAACATAATAGAAATTCAAAATACTTACAAAGAATTTCATGGTTTTGGTGGCCAGAGTTTCACAGCTCGTCGGAGAGTGGGTGGCTGTCTCGTCAGGTGGCGGGGGTACCTCATCTGGTCGGCTGCGGGCCCTAGCAGTGGCGGCGGAGGAACAGGTGAAAGTGGGAGGTGCGGATCCAGTCAACGACGGATTTGGGGTTCGTTTTGGGGTTTCAGATCGAGGGGAGGAGGAGAAGAGGGAGAGGGCGGTAGTGCGTCAGCGTGGGTGGGGGAGGAGCCGGAGGACTGGCGACGGGAACGAGATGCGGGTTTTTTTCTTTCCTTAGATCTGAACGAATGAGAATGAGTGGATAAGGGGAGGGAGGAGTTTAAGTGTAAAGATATATATTATTTAATTTATTTTATTATTCAATTAAAGTTGACTTTTACAAACGAACTCGAAACGAGGCCCACCGCCTGTCGTCCATAGCGTTTTACCCCCATTCCGAACACAATGGGATATGTATCGCAAGCTGAATCGATCGTTTGAATCAGTTTCCGTTGAAATTACATTTAAATCCTTATATTGAATTTTAAACGTACATTTCAAATTACCGGGGGCACATACTAACTCTAAAAATTCCAGAAAAATATTTTCTAGCTTCGTATTGACGATACGGTCCTAACAAAACTAGTTTCGTCGAATTCTGAGACCGTTGGAAAAATGGCCAATTTCCAGTCGATTAAAATCAACTGAAACTGGTCAAACGCGTTTTCCTTTGCCACGCTCACATATTGATTCGAAAAATTATGAAATTTGGAATCTAACAATAATTTGACACTGCGGACCCAACAAAACTGGTTTCGTCGAAATCCGAGGTCATTTGCAAAATGTCCATTTTTAAGGGCCTGAATTCCATAGCGACTATTCAGAATTTTCAACTGGACATATCTTAACATTTATAAAGTGAAATCTCAGTTTGTTAACTTCGTTGGAAAGATATCGTCAATTAGATCCTAATGTTTTTGGTTTCACTAAAATCCGGATTGTTTTGCACCCGGTACATTCAATTGAAGTTTGAAATCGAATTATCGAACTACCGCGCCATTTTCAATTCTATTTATATTTATATATAAATATTTATATTCTAACGGCGACGCGTATAATATATACGTTCGAATTATATTCAAAATAAATTTCTCGTCGATATTATTTAAGATAATCTATTTTAAATATAGAAAATTCGCTGTAATTGCCAAAATAAAAATTTTAAACTGGCCCAGATTTTCCGGGTTATTACAATCTCCCCCACTTAAAACTTTTCGTCCCCGAAAAGGAACAAAGTCGAAAGTGGTTTGATTATTCAACTCTACGCTCGATCAGGCTTCCATTCTCCAACTCTTTAGTTTCTGAGAATTTTCAAAATTTCAAAAATTTGGCTAACACCCTAAATTTTCGAAAAATTTCGCCATAACCTCCCCTGCAATGGGAGCATCGGGGAATTTCAAATAGCTTCCCCGGTCCTTCAGATCTCAAAAAGAAAAAGAAAAAGCCAAGCGGCTAGCCAATAGGCTCACAAAATCATCATCACCCAAACAAAACAGGAAATTATGTAGTAAACATGTACCTATTTGTCGGGCAAACAAATTTTATTTTCTGCTCTAGCCTCCTTGCTATGACCTGTTCAATGTAAGTATATGTATATGCAAGCAAATGCGACCAATTTTCAATACAGTTCAATATTTGGTTCGATTAGGCATAATGGTTCAAAATTAGCAAACAATTAAACAAACAACACAAACATCAATCTATTAGTGGATTAGAGTTTTCAAATTCATAATTTGATACATATACAAAAAATCATGTTTTTGATGCCAATTCACAACAATGTGTTCTAGCTATATTAGTTTTGGTTCTCACACCAGTCGAATGGAAATATATCGATATCACACCTTCGTTACTCGAACATGAATACTAATGACGACTAGTCAATCATCAGAATCATCTTCGGGCCACTAGAGTATGATTCCATATCTATCCAATATATTAAAACTTCGAATATACGTTCATGACGCGTATACGCGAAATCTTTATATACTCGATTGTCCATATTCAAAATAAATAAATAGTCAAATACGTTTTAAAATGGTTTAAATTTCAAAACAAAATGGTTTTCAATTGAAAAATATACTCTTCACACTCGTTCTAGGATACTACTGATCCTATCTCTAACGAGTCATTCTAATTGGATATTACTAATCCAATATCTGATGAATTCTTTCGTATGGTTCTTATGTGTCTTGTTCTCGAGCTCTGTAAACCAAAGCTCTGATACCAAATGTGACGGCAAGGAATTTCGCTCGGTCCGAACCAGTCGCTAAACCGACCCAGACCGTTCGAAACGCCCTATCGTTTGAGAACACGACAAAACAGAACACATATAAAAGAACATTTCATTGTATATTACAACAATGCATCAGATTACAAGAATATACAGAGTAAAAATGAATATTACACAGAAATATCAGAGATTTAAATTACATTTAAATACATAGCAGCGGAAAATAATACAATACACAACTAGAAGAGATATACGGATACAAAGCTTTCCGGATATCGTTCCAGCTGTAAACCAGGATCTTGTGAATATAAATCTGCAAAACCCAAAACTACTAGCTGCCCGTGTCAAAATAAGGGCACCCAGAGTTTAGGTTAAAACAATAAACCCCAGGTCAGTCATGTGACTGGTGTGAGAACTAAAACAGCTAATCTTTATTTTTAAAGTTCGGTAAATCAAGGGACCACGCCGTATAACACGGAACGGGTTTCCTCCCAAGAATACCAGTGCATAAAACAAACAGCGCAATGCTAAATAAAGAAAAATGAAGCTGTTATAAGACCCAGGTCCCATCACACAATGCAACGCAGTCGAGGATAGGGTTTTCCCTTATAACAGCCAAAGAATGCTTGATACGTTTAAAACAAATCATTTGATACTACTATAAGTGTATAAAACAACTTCAAATCATAAGTATCAATCATAGGCGGCATAAGCGCCCCATCCCACTATGTCGCCATATATAGGTTATACAATCAAAATCGCAAAGTCACGTATTCGGAAATTGGGTTTCCATCTATGAACCGAGGCAAAAGATAGTCCTCAACCGATTCGAGACGCTCTAGCCCGTGTCTCAGGACCCAGACACAGGTGGGCCCTTGGATCCTCAGGGCCGGTCCACCGATGTGGATTAAAATGCCTGAACATGCGTTTCCCCGCCCTATGGGGCGTAAACGAGCCAACTAAATGACTCCATCGGTTCGAGAACGACCGATCAATCCGAGGCGCCTCGCAACAGCAACAACCACATAAGTCAAACTCATCAGGGTGTGTAAAACCACTGACGCCACTTCTAGCTAGAAAGAAACGCATGCCCTCCCTGACGTCCTCTCCCGTTTTTGGTTCATACCGGGTGTGAAACTCGCGAAGCAAACGTTACACAAAGCTACGCCACAAAGGCCTTGCTTTGATCATCACCACAAGACTTTGCTTTTCAACAGAAGCCTCGATCACTTGCCACTTAGGCATGCCACACAGGCAATTCACTCCATGCGTTTGATATCCATCAACATATAACCCCTGAGCTCGTACGTCTCAGAGAAGGGCGTTAAGCAAGAGAATAAATTCTCCGCCGCCAAACAGATATATATTTAATAGAGATCAATCACACGGACTAAAATCCAATGTCAGACACACAGTCCATTTACAAGTTCGTTCTGGGACTGAACGAAACCGGAGGCACCTAGTACCCCGCATATCCATCGATCTCCAAGTACGTCTGGACGATCACTAACTGTTTCCATCTTCTTGGGTGTACAGCCCAATCAAGATCATCAGTAATCACCCAAACAACGTGAAGACTTCCGGTCTTCGACCGCCGTCTTCATCTTCGACTTATCGTCGTATCAGTTATTCAGAATGGGATAAACCCGGTCTTTCCGAATAACTCGCGTATATTTTAAATAAGTGTTACACAAACACAACATACGCCTCATTCCAATTCATCAGTCACTAACCGTAAATTAATCAAGAGAATAATTTCCCAAATATTAACCCCGAAGGCCGAAACCAACATCAGATCAATATCCAGAAAACCATTCTGCTTGGCTAACCGACAGTTAGTTTCTAAATTTCACATTCATAGGGAAAGGTTCCCATTGATTTTATCCAAGATAAATTCCTTGAATTTATTCTTTATTCTATTCTTTTGAATTTCGATTCAACTAGCCGGGATTAACGAAACTTACCGAAGTAATCATTTGTTTTAATTTCCCAATCCCAACCTATTTATCCCATGAAGTAAAACTGGTTATACTTCATATCTAACACCACGGTGTTATCGGTAAATTCAATTACCATTTCACGTTCAAATCTAATTAAAGATTTAACTATCGCCTGGAGCAAAACTGGTGATACTCCATTTCGATTATTTCAATCTAATTAAAGATTCATTAAAACTCCACTTAGTTTTAATCGTTAACTGGGTTAAAGAATCCGTGTCATTTAAAACACGGTTCACGATAAACCCAAAGTCACATCCCATTAATTATTGGGTTAAAGAACGAGTGTTATTTAAAACACTGTTCACGATAAACCCAAAAATCAATATCAATTCCATTCCAATTAAATATTATTTAATTGATACACTTCATTAAATCTAAATAAAAAGATTTAATCTTTTCTCAACTGGGTTCAAGAACAGTGTTAGTGAAGACACCATTCACGACAAACCCAAATCACATTTGATATTCAATATAAGGCTCTGAATAGAAAATATATCGGCTTATATTCAACATCAAATTCTACGACGAACAAATGTCGTATTGGAAATAACGATATAAATATATATCTTTCAAATTTCCATAATAACACCTGTATAATCACGAATTCCAACATCGAAATATTCCGAAGACAATTTCGATTCAAATCCACTCCAATGCAATCATTGGAAATTCTGGTTATTTTTAAAACCCTTTTCAAATTCAATTTATTTATTTAAAAATAAATAGAATTATAATTCTAGTTCAAAACTAGATCATTTCGATAAAAATCTATTTTTATCTTTTCAAATATGGAGTTTTTCATCCCAAATCTTCACAAATCATTTCTTATGATTTTACACAAATTATTGCTATTTTTAATAATTTTATCAAGGCCCGTACAGTCGATTTCCATCAATGGTCATCGAACTGCACTTACAGCGACCTTTTTCGAATTTGATTTGGACGTATCTCCAAATCCAACCGTTAGATTTCAAATTTCTAACATTTGTTAGAAAGCTCTTTTCGATACGAACCCAACGGTTCCGGTTTTAGGAGAATCCGACGGTCGGATCTCCCGCAATGTCCGTTTGAAATAAATGGTCGAAATTCGCGAACTGCCGCGGCGCGGCGCGTTCTATTCAGGCCATTATATTATATATATAATATATACTTCGTCGATTTCTATTTAAAACGAATTATATAAATAGTTTTAAATTCGTTTCAAAAGCAATTTCAACTTCCATTTCAATTCAAATCAAAATTGAATTCTTCTTTATAAATTCGTTTTAAAATTCATTTCTATTCAATTCAAATTTCAATTCAATTTGAATTCATTTCAATTCATTTTCAATTCAATTCGAAATCGTTTTCAATTCATTTCATTTCGAAATCGTTTTCAATTCATTTCATTTCGAAATCGTTTTCAATTCATTTCATTTCGAAATCGTTTTCAATTCATTTCATTTCGAAATCGTTTTCAATTCATTTCATTTCGAAATCGTTTTATATTCAATTCATTTCGAAATCGTTATATATTCAATTCATTTCGAAATCGTTATATATTCAATTCATTTCGAAATCGTTATATATTCAATTCCGAATGTAATCGATATAGATATCGTTCGCGTCAAAATGGCGCATCACTATTCAACACGGCTTTATATATTCTATTTCAAATATTTCTTTTTGTCAACACACGACTAATCTCAACGAATGAGTACCGTCCACGTGTGACTATTTTTGCTATATGATAAAGATGTAAATTTTATTATAAAAATATTTCGTTCAACACATGACCAATCTCAATGAATGAGTACTGTCAACACATGAACTTTTATTTTATAATATTAAAGGTGCAAATTTTATTACTAAAATATTTCGTTCAACACATGACCAATCTCAATGAATGAGTACTGTCAACACATGAACTTTTATTTTATAATATTATTTATTTTTCAAATTGGAATGAGGCCCAATCAATTACCATATAATGTTAATTATATGGGTTTTCATACATCACATGTATATAATAGCATTGAAAAATAATCAACCATCAACCAAGGTGCACTACACTGTATAAGCATCAAATATAAATATCTAACGCTTATAACAGCCTGTCAATCAATCGATCGACATATTCAATCAATCAGGATGAGTGAACTTCAAATTTCATCCCAACACCCGTGTGGGGTTTCAAACAATCAAACACAAATTTTATTCGTGCAGCTGGGCGATGTGTAAAATTTATCGACCCAATCAATGTCCTTCAAATAGGTGTACATAAACAAACCATCCGGTTTGTAAATGAATATTTATTTATTCACATTCACGTTAAAAATTATATTTTTAACGATAAAACATCTTATTTTAACATATGAATATCTATTCAGTTCATTCTTTAAATAAAATGATATTTTTATTTTTCTAACATATTTTAGAAAATTTCGGCGGCATAACGGCACGATACTAGAAACGGGACGAGGTCTAGCCTTATCCCCGGTCTAGTGAAGGCCCACGCCATTCACACATCAATCAAATCACCAAACAACCAATATTCTAATCAAATCATATAACTAATCTATGCAACCAAACAAACAAGTCCATGGTCTGTGGACGATTGTGTCGGGTGCTACTAAGCACCGTCTGCATCCTAGTATATATATAAATAGAAAATGAAATTGAAAGGTGAGAAATTCTCACATATAGCTATCCTAGCTCCACGACATTTCATTGATAGAAATCTTCATCGCTATCGCATCTTCGTCATCTTCGTTGTCCGCTTTCACTTCATATGCAAAAATCGAATTTTTACTTCGTTATACTTTATATAAAAATCAAAATTTTACTATGTTATTCAATATATAAAAATCGAATTTTTACTACTATGTCATATAGATAAAAATTATATTTTTATCACGCTATTTTCCATATAAAAATTTCGCCTTTCTAAAATATAGTTTTCGCCTTTATAAAACATAGACTTCGCCTTTTCAAATTTAAAGATTTCATCTTTATAAAAATCTCATTTTTATTTTTCCACACATATAAAGGTGATATTTTTAATATTCTTATCATGTAAAAATTATATTTTTAACTCTTTACATAAACAAAAATCATATTTTGACATCACCTATATAGTAAAGACTATATTTTTAATACTTTAAAAATATAAAAATCATATTTTTATTACTTTAAAAATATAAAAATCATATTTTTATCTTGTTACTTGGATAATAAAAATCAAACTTTTACTTCGCTTCCTTATGATAGAAATCAAATTTTTATATAACTAAAATCGTATTCTTTTCATACCTAAAAATCAGATTTTTAATATAATAAAATAAAATAATAAACTCTTCTTTCTAAAATAAAAATCGAATCTTTCCTATAAATAAAAATCGAATCTTTAACATCATAAAAACTCAGTTTTAACATAATAGAAATTCAAAATACTTACAAAGAATTTCAGGGTTTTGGTGGCCAGAGTTTCACAGCTCGTCGGAGAGTGGGTGGTTGTCTCGTCAGGTGGCGGGGGTACCTCATCTGGTCGGCTGCGGGCCCTAGCAGTGGCGGCGGAGGAACAGGTGAAAGTGGGAGGTGCGGATCCAGTCAACGACGGATTTGGGGTTCGTTTTGGGGTTTCAGATCGAGGGGAGGAGGAGAAGAGGGAGAGGGCGGCAGTGCGTCAGCGTGGGTGGGGGAGGAGCCGGAGGACTGGCGACGGGAACGAGATGCGGGTTTTTTTCTTTCCTTAGATCTGAACGAATGAGAATGAGTGGATAAGGGGAGGGAGGAGTTTAAGTGTAAAGATATATATTATTTAATTTATTTTATTATTCAATTAAAGTTGACTTTTACAAACGAACTCGAAACGAGGCCCACCGCCTGTCGTCCATAGCGTTTTACCCACATTCCGAACACAATGGGATATGTATCGCAAGCTGAATCGATCGTTTGAATCAGTTTCCATTGAAATTACATTTAAATCCTTATATTGAATTTTAAACGTACATTTCAAATTACCGGGGGCACATACTAACTCTAAAAATTCCAGAAAAATATTTTCTAGCTTCGTATTGACGATACGGTCCTAACAAAACTAGTTTCGTCGAATTCTGAGACCGTTGGAAAAATGGCCAATTTCCAGTCGATTAAAATCAACTGAAACTGGTCAAACGCATTTTCCTTTGCCACGCTCACATATTGATTCGAAAAATTATGAAATTTGGAATCTAACAATAATTTGACACTGCGGACCCAACAAAACTGGTTTCGTCGAAATCCGAGGTCATTTGCAAAATGTCCATTTTTAAGGGCCTGAATTCCATAGCGACTATTCAGAATTTTCAACTGGACATATCTTAACATTTATAAAGTGAAATCTCAGTTTGTTAACTTCGTTGGAAAGATATCGTCAATTAGATCCTAATGTTTTTGGTTTCACTAAAATCCGGATTGTTTTGCACCCGGTACATTCAATTGAAGTTTGAAATCGAATTATCGAACTACCGCGCCATTTTCAATTCTATTTATATTTATATATAAATATTTATATTCTAACGGCGACGCGTATAATATATACGTTCGAATTATATTCAAAATAAATTTCTCGTCGATATTATTTAAGATAATCTATTTTAAATATAGAAAATTCGCTGTAATTGCCAAAATAAAAATTTTAAACTGGCCCAGATTTTCCGGGTTATTACATAATTAAGTCGAATTGGTCAATTAGAATTAACCGGTTAAAGTTAATTAATTAGAGTTAATCGATTAGAGTTAAATCGAATTAGAGTTATTCAAATATCGTATTTTTAAATATTAACAGAGTTAGAAGTTTTGATTTAACAAAGTAAATCAAGTGTTAAAAGGCCAGGTAATGCTGAATGCTTAACCAGTGAACTCATTGGAGTGTCATGATAGAAACACTGTATATTTTGATAGTTAAAACACCGACTATCAAACCTGTCCAATACGATTGTTGGTATGGAAAGACCGGGATCGAATTTATATTCGAAAACCATTCCGACCAACAAATACGTGAAGATATCAGAAGATGATCGAGATGGTGCTGTGAAGACCGTTGATTTTCATAAACGGAAGAACCACTAATATTCTCTGCCTGGCAAACCGAGATAAGCTGTGATTCTGTCGTGGTTGGATTCCACGGGTTGCAAGGACTTCTCGCTACTGATCCATGGGGTGATTCCTATATTGGATGCAGTAGGAGAGTGCCTTCGGTTTATCCTGTTCCTGGATGACTTGTATGGACGGATGTCTGACAGAGTATTTCCAAAGGATCACGTACGTTGATTTCTTCAAACGTGCTATGGTTGTTGGCGGAGAATTGCCGCTCTCTTAGCTTCCAGCTAGAGTATTTTTGTGGATATCAATTAGTGATATCTGATGGATTTGACGATGTGGCATTCAAAGTAAATGGCGACCAGATGTCAAGAGTTAATTCTGGCCTCAAGCCTCATCAACCGGGAAATGACAAAAATCGGGCAGGCAGCATGGCTATGTGGGTCGCTCCCATTAGGGTGTATGATCACCTATCTAGAGAAATTCCTATTTGTTCTTAAATCTATGTTTCGATGCTGTCCCTTTTCGGGAGACGGTTGCTGATCCCAACCGTCGGTGATATACATTCGATACACTCAAGCGAAATGAGTGGTCGGTCATGTGAGGGCCGGGTTGCAAGACGTTCTTGTTGAACCCAGTGTATTCGTCTCTAGAGATACACTATCGGCAGGTGGTCCCATACCTTGTCAAGGTCGGAATCCAATTTCCAATAAGCGCCTGCGGGTTTTGATTGTATACTATATATGTGGAGCGTGAGATGCAAGCGTTCCACTAGATTGTTATTTACTTGTATTTAGACATTATTATAATATCAGACAAGATATTGGTTTCAAAACTGTTTTGGGTTATCGTAAGGTAAAAACCGTCCGTGTTTATGTGTGGATTTGGTCTTACGATTATCCTCTTCTTTTGGAAAGATTTTTGAACTTTAAAATCATGATTTGATGATTTCCCCTTATTACTGTGCGAGTTTATCTCACTCTGGTCCACCAGACTGACCCGGTGTTTTGTAAATGCTCGGGTTAGCCCGGCGTGTACAGGTTCAGGTTATCGAATGTTGTGAAGCCCAGAGACGAGCTGGAGATATTCAGGCGTATGATACTATATAGCTACTATTCCGCTGTGTGTTGTATATGGGAACAGGCTATTATAACTGTCCCATTGTATGATGTACTCTGATACTGTAAATATTTTCAAAGCTCTCAATAAAGATTTATTTCTGTATTATATTTTGTTCCGCTGCGATGTGAGACTCTGTGTGGTGTTGCTTTCTTCTTCTTCTTCTATTCAATATTTCTACCTTATCTATTCTCACCCTCTAACTTCTCTCTATTAATGATCTGGAATGTTCGATGTCTGAATGGTCAACACGGTAGTTTGATGTCGATTTTCGGAGTCGAAAATCCTGGTTCGTTACAAAAAGGAATAGTCATAGATCAAAGAAATACAAGAGTAGGTCTCAAGTAGTTATCATGTTTATGTTTAACTTCAATTTACGCATGTCCATATTAAGTTTAGAGTTTAGATCTAAGAGTAACTGGGGCTTACAGATGGTGGTTTTTGAGAACTAAGAACAGAAATTGTCGTAGGATCGTTGTTGAGATGTCGATCTATTCCCTTGAATTGTTGTAGAAACGTTGGCCTTCGATTTGGATCTAGTTTGAATGTTTAAGCTTCAAGTTGGAGGCGGCGACCATGGTTCAAGAGGAGACTTAGCAGCATAATGGTGTTAGAAAGATTTGTTGTGGATTAGCCTAGGTCTTAGGGTGTTTTTATAGTTGCAACAACTAGTTTAGGCCATAGGATAAACCCTAGAATCTATCTGAACCGCCAAAAATCGTCACAGGCCCTCAAACAAGCCAACAGGGTCAAGCAGGAGCAACCAGGCCCAAACCAGGTTCGGGGACCAGGTCGACACCCAAGTCGACTGCGCAGTCGACCTGGTCCTGGGGGTGTCGACTGACCAATCGACTCCCCAGTCGACCTGGGGTGCTGGGTGGGAAATTTCCCGCCCAGTCTATCTGGTTTTTGAAATTCGAATTTGAACTCGATTTCGAACTGTTTTGAACTCTGAAAATTTCTGAAACTTTGGGGAGCCATAACTTGGTCATACGGACTCCAATTTTCGAAAACTCGGACTCGATTTCATGCAGAATTCCGAGACGAACGCAATGGCGCAACCCGTTTCCCTTGGTTCTTATTTTAAAATTTAATTCTGCCTAGATTTATGGTTATAACACGTTATCAAAATACGGGTTGTTACATTCTCCCCTCCTTAAAGGATTTCGTCCCCGAAATCTCTAAGTTAGGAAGAAAGTATCCTACCATCCATCATCCATCTACTCAAAACATCATCCACAAGCAAACATTGTCCTTAAGAGATTTCTAATGCTCTATGAACATATGCAGAAAGTGTGTGTATATGTTCCTTATCTAATGCAAATGATCAGGCCTGATTGATCTTTCTAATGCAAAATATGTTTAGTGTCATGAATCCAACATGTATGCAAATAATCCTAGTCACGTAAGCACTATATGTGTGCACAAACATTCATCCATATGCAACATTCATATGATAACACATTCAATTTCATCCATAAATAAGTATAAACACTCATGCACATGCAATATGAAAATGTGTCTGAGCCGATCTAGTGCCTAATGTTTGTTATGCAACCACGAGCAATCACTTGCAACCACTTGCAACCATTAGCAAACATCAACCATAACATGTTTCAAATACATGTTTACATTCATAGGATTCTACCTAAGGTCCTCAAGACAGGATCGAGAAGATAACAAGATAAACATGGATAGCAAAAGAAAGGTATGTAAACTTATAGGAAAATAGATCGAGAATGTACCCTCAAAAAGAAATGGGTATAGCGCGCGTATCTTTTCTTCGATTTCCCAAGTTGCGTATTCTTGGGCTTCACTCCACTGTACTTTAACTAGCTTGACTTCTCGATTCCTTAGCTCCTAGATCTCCGTTCCTAAGACACGAATCGGAACTTGCCTCAATGTTTCCACTTTTACGCCTTCAAGGATGCTTGGCTCAACCACTTCAGCAAACTCATCCGCCTTATCTTCATTCTTATCACTCATACCTTTCCTACATAACATGTTAACAAGCCTCACGAAAACTATCTCCATCGTACGGAAAACCCTCTACGAAGCTAGAAAGAAGATTAGCCACAGGTAAAGCTACTGCGACTACAGATGGAGAAAACAAAGGGAAAGAGATTCAAACAAGGAAACAAAGGATAGTGCTAATGGCTTTTGGGGAATAGCCTTTTCAGAATAAACTTTTCTTGAAAAATGCTTCTTTATAAATGGTTTTTGAAAATAGTTTCAGAAGGTTTTTAAAACTTTTGCCCAGTATGGTAACCTTCTGCTCTGATACCAAATGTAACACCCCACCTCCGCTAGGGTCACTCACAAAGGGAATGCCCTAGTTTTGGAGGGGTATTATCTAGTAAACAGGCACAGAGATAACACAAGATAGAATATAGATAAAATAGAGTATATAAAGCAGCGGATATAAACTTTAAAACCAAATCTCATTACTGAAAAATAGAGTCAAAACCTCTTACATCAAAATGCCAAGTCATTATTTCATTACATCAACTAAAGAAGCAAAGTATTTAAAACAACATAAGTAAAATATTATTCCCCAAAATGTGCATGAGTGCAGCCATAGCATAGCTCAAGACCAAACCGCACATGAGCTGTCAGAAAGCAAGCAAAGTCCAAGCTAAGAGCTAGAGTTTCCTCCCTGAGAACCTGGGGGGGGGGAAACGAAAGACAAAGAGGCGAAAGAAAACGGGTCAGTCAAAAAGACTGGTAAGCCCTAGTGACTATCAGCATAGAAACTAGTAAAGTTAACAAGACATGAATAAACTGGAATTAAACATAGGAACGGTGATAAGTCTGACATGATAACTAAGCTAACAAGATAACTCAAGTCTAACATTGCGTATTCAAGGTTCGCCATACCAACTATACTAGTATACTAATCCCGTGTCAACTATAAATCAAGAAATAATCCCTTGGCCCAATATCTTGAAGTGACCCAATTCGGGGTCCAACGGTATGATCTAATCGATCGGCTCCCTACAAGTCTAGCTCGTCGTGTGTCTATGTCATACGGCCCTATCACGAATGTAGTCACCTATGCTAGGTCCACCATAGGGTGTATCAAGCCCTAGGGCGCCAACCACCAACACGAATCAAGAATGCACAGATAATCCTACTGATGCCCAATGCCTACTTTTTCAACTCTGAACTAAGTGCACGACCCTAGTCCGCCTGAACCTACAATGGCGCACCAACTCAGCCGTCGTTCTAGTCGCCTACAATCAGCCCAGCAATCGTGCCCCACCCTGCCTAGTCCCAGGGTACCGTGATACATCTAGTGGGTTACTGCTGAAAAGGACCGCGTAACTAGGGTTTCGTTCAGCAGGTTAAGTTGTCATTTAAAATCGAGACTTAACCCCATCTACGTGTCATGTCAAATTGACTAAGTGTGTCGTTCTAGTTCAAGACTTAGTTCTACGAATCATGTGTCAGGTTGGTTAAGTGTGTTCAAACGGTTCATGACTTAACCCTATCAAATCAACGTGTCAAATTTGTTAAGTATATTCAAGTGGTCCTTGACTTAACCCTATCCAGTGGCATTAATTTACTTAATGCACCCCTAACCTCTCACATTAGACTTGGTTATGGTTACTGGATGTGCCGGGCGGGTCCGGGCAGTTTTACACCATAACCTAGTCTAACCTCGGGTTTTCGAGTGCGATATGACCAACTACTCACATTGGGTCCTATTGTTTGCAGTTACTGGATTCGCCGGGCGGTTCCGGGCAGATTTATACTGCAAACTCAACCCAACCTCGAGTTGGCCACGTTCAAGTTATCTAAGTGTCATGTCCCAAATTCATATTTTCAAGTATAATTTCATGTCAAGTTCATGTTCCTATCCAAGCTCAAGTTATAACGATATTCATGTTTTCAAGTTCGTACTAAATTCAGGTTTTCCTAAACTACCCAAATCGCATCCCCAACGCTCGTGAATTCGAATCAAGGCAATAGATGTAACTAGGGAATAACATAACAAGGATGGGTATAAAGTGGCAAAGGTGATTTCAAGGCAAGTATGGTGTAACTTGAGATATGATCATAACATCACTGGCATATGAAATAGGGTGATAAACATAGCAATAAATGACATAAGATGATAATCCTAAACTTGTGACTAGCAATAGTTTCAACATCACAACATCACAGGCATGTTAAAATAATGATAGGGTTTAGGTTATGACATGAACAGGCCCCTAAATCAAGTTCTTATCAGTATTCCACAAATCAAGGTTCAATATGAACGGTACTAGGTTCAAGGTGAATAGATCTAGGGTGAACAAGAGTAGATCTAAAATAATAGATCAAAAAGGAATAGTCATAGATCAAAGATATACAAGAGTTGGTCTCAAGTAGTAATCATGTTTATGTTCAACTTCAATTTACACATGTCCATATTAAGTTAGAGTTAAGATCTAAGAGTAACTGGGGCTTACAGATCGTGGTTTTTGAGAACTAAGAAAAGAAATTGTCGTAGGATCGTTGTTGAGATGTCGATCTATTCCCTTGAATTGTTGTAGAAACGTTGGCCTTCGATTTGGATCTAGTTTGAATGTTTAAGCTTCAAGTTGGAGGCGGCGGCCATGGTTCAAGAGGAGACTTAGCAGCATAATGTTGTTAGAAAGATTTGTTGTGGATTAGCCTAGGTCTTAGGGTGTTTTTGTAGTTGCAATAACTAGTTTAGGCCATAGGATAAACCCTAGAATCGATCTGAACCGCCAAAAATCGTCACAGGCCCTCAAACAAGCCAACAGGGTCAAGCAGGAGCAATCAGGCCCAAACTAGGTTCGGGGACCAGGTCGACACCCAAGTCGACTGCGCAGTCGACCTGGTACTGGGGGTGTCAACTGCCCAGTCGACTCCCCAGTCGACCTGGGGTGCTGGGCGGGAAATTTCCCGCCCAGTCTATCTGGTTTTTGAAATTCGAATTTGAACTTGAATTCGAACTGTGTTGAAATCTGAAAATTTCTGAAACTTTTGGGAGCCATAACTTGGTCATACGGACTCCGATTTTCGAAAACTCGGACTCGATTTCATGCAGAATTCCGAGACGAACGCAATGGCGTAACCCGTTTCCCTTGGTTCTTATTTTAAAATTTAATTCTGCCTAGATTTATGGTTATAACACGTTATCAAAATACGGGTTGTTACACCTTCCTTGCCCAAGCTTGATTGGAAAGCAAAACATGGTGAATATCTTCCAAATCTTCCTATCTTCCATGTAGCAAATTGATTGATTGATTGATGAGCAGATTCCATGTGATTAATTCTTCCAAACAAGGATACTCATTAGACTCCAAAGGCAACAAAGGATAAAATCTTCAAAATTGATCTTGTCTTGGCAATAAATCAATCAGAAATTCTTCTAATTGGAAATTGGAAATTGAAAAATGAATGTTCTGAATTGATTTCCATGACTACTCCTGAAATGTCTATTAGTGAATATCATACATACACATGAATATGTATATATATAATATAACACTTATTAATATATTCTTCGTAGCAAAGGGGCAGTGTGAAAGTTCCGTTCTTTGGCAAAAAGTTAGCTTGACGGGGATCGAACTAAGGTCTCTCAGTACAAATCTCTATGCATTTACCAGTGAGCTACAACGTCTTTTGTAATTGAGATGGCTTTAATACGTGGAAGTAGCTTTTTATTTGTAGTTGGCCTTTAATTTGAAACGAAGGAGGCATTTCTTTGACAACCTGTAAAAACACATAAAAGTACCCAAAGTATCATTTATTTATTTACAAAAGATAAAATATAAGAGCATAAAATAAACACATTTCTATGTTAATCAATATGCAAATATAAGAATCACCTTTATTTGCATAACATACCTTAGAATCTATATGCAAATATAAGAATCACCTTTATTTGCATAACCTACATTAGAATTTATATGCAAATATAAAAATCATTTTTATTTGCAAACATACAATAGAATTTATATACAAATATAAAAATCATTTTTATTTGCAAATTTACATTAGAATTTATATTCAAATATAAGAATCATTTTGTTTGTCATAACATACATTAGAATTATATGTAAATTAAAGTGACATTTTATTGTTAAACTATACAATAGAATTTGTATGCAAATCCAAGTGACATTTGTATTGTCAAATTTTATATTAGAACTTGTGTACAGAATAAAGTGGCATTTCATATGTTATGATTTTAAACTATATATACAAATGAAATATTTCTTTTTATTTGTTAAAGTTTAAAATAGAAATTTGTATATAAATAACGGAAAATGAAAATTATCTTTTTACATGTCATCAGCAATAATAACATGTAAATAAATTACAATTATTAGACATTAGAAACATATAGGAAAATTATGCGAGTAAAATACATTTTTTATTCGACATTAGGAACATAATAACATGTTTGTTAATTATCGTCAACATGTTAGCAGAAATTAAAATTAGTTAAATTCATTAACTAATTATTTATTTAGATGAATTGTTGTTGGCTGAAAACCCAACACGGGTATTGGGATGATATTTGTCATACACTAGTCCCAATATTTAGTTGTATATCAATCGATGGATTGACAGGCTGCAATGAGCGTTATTATTTCATTTTAGTGCTCATACAGTTGTAAATTTCACTCTGGATGTGAATGGATGGATTAATGATTATTTATTATTATTGTCATGTACATGCAATGTATGAAATCCATATAACCGAAATTATATGGTAACTGATTGAGTCGCATTCCGATTCAGAACCTTTTAAAATAAAGAATATTTTAAATAAAGAATTTCTTTAAAATAAAGAATATTTTTAAAAGACATTGTAGTATATAGAATATTTTAAAACAAAGAATATTATAATATAAAGAATATTTTTACATAAAGAATCTTTCTATATAAATAATATTTTTAAATAACGAATATTTTAAAATAATATTCAATGAAGAATAAAATGATGATTTCTATATCCGTTTTGAATGGACACAAAAGATAAAAATATATTTTTATCGAAATAAACTAGTTATCAACTAGAATAAATCTTTTAAATTAGGATTTAATGAAGTCTTCCAATTAACTAATATTTAAACTGGAATTAAATAAAAGAATTAGATTTTGGGTTGTCGTGGATAGTGTCTTAAATAACACTGTTCCTAAACCCCGCATGTAAGAATAAATCTTTTAATTAAGATTTTTAGAGTTCCAATTGTATTTAGTAATTGGAATAAAATGATATGTGAATTGGGTTTACCGTGAACTAAGTTTTAAATGACATTTGTTCTTTAACCCAATTAATAGTGAAAATATAATTTCGAAATTATAAATCTTTTATTAAGATTTAAAAAGAAATTTTCCAAAGTCAATTTTTTTTACAGTTTATTATATTAAATTGGGATTGAGTGGAACTTCGATTTGATAATACTCGAGATAGGCTTCTGTAAAAGAGGACTATTGCTATACATGGAATTTAAAAGGCTTTGTCGTTATTCCATTTATATTAGCTGTCTGATACGGAAATTTGTATCGATTATATATTGATTTGATTTCTGTGAAAATTCCATATTTAATGGAAGATGATTTTGGGTTTATCGTGGACTGTGTTTTAAATGACACTGGTTCTTTAACCCAGTTAAAGACAAGATTAATTTCTTAAAAGTTGAATAATCATAAAGCAATGATTTTTGATATTAAAACCAAATTGGAGTTTTAATGAACCTTTAAAAAGAAGATTTAAGAATAATTTTAAAAGAATTTATCTTTGATAAAATTAATGGGAACCTTTCCCTAATAATATGAATATTTAATTAAAAGAATATTATGATTTTGAATGAGGCGTATGATGTGTCTTTATAGCACCTGATTTTTGAATATAAATATGTGAGTTATTCGAAAAGACTGGGTTTAACCCATTCTGAATGATTACCACGACGATTAAAAGTCGAAGACATTGAAAACGGTGATTGAAAACCGGCGATCTTCACATCGAATGGACGACTACTGATGCCTGGCTTTGGGTAAGGGTTAAAAGTGGTAGCTTGTCCAGACGTACTTGTTGATTGTCTGGATATGCCAGCACCTCTCTTCCATGTTGGACATACGGGACGAGGAATAAGGTGTCTCCGGTTTTGTTTAGACCCAGAACGGACTTATAAATGGAAGTGTGTTTGATTTTGGATTTCATTCCATGTAAATTGATTTCTATTCAATATATATTTGTGGTGGCGGAGAATTTATTCTCTTGCTTAACAACCTTCTCTGAGACGCACAAGCTTAGAGGTTATATATTGGTAGTTATTGATCGCATGGCATGAATTGTCAATGCGGCATGCCAAGATGCAAATGATCGAGGCTTTTGTTGAAAAGCATAGCCTTGTGGTTGATGATTAAAGCATAGCCTATTTTGGCATAGCTTTGTGTATAGCGTTACCTCGCGAGCCTCACACCCCGGTATGAGTCAAAAACGGGACAAGGGAACACAGGGAGTGCACACGTTTCTTTCTAGCTAGAAGTGGTGTCAGGGTTTTGCAAGCCCTGACATTTTACTTATGTGGATGATGGATTTCAAGGCCTCGGATTTATTGGTCGATTGTGACAAATTTATAGGTTCAATAGGACCGGGAAGCGTGTGTTCAGGAATTGCCAATCCACTAACGTTATTTGTGGACCGACCCTGCAGGATCCAAGGGTTGCCCGTAGGTGTGATCCTGAGACATTGCTAGAGTGTCTCGAATCGGTAAGGAGATCGTTCCTAGCCTTGACTCATGATGGAAATCCAACTTTCAATATGACATCATGCGGTTTTGACTGTATAACTAGTATGGCGACATAGTATATGGTAGCTATGTCATCTATGATTGATACATTATGATTGAAATGTTTTTGAAAACATATATACACTAGTAATAATATCAAATCCATTTTATCGTATCAAGCATTTTTTAACATTATAAGGTAAAACTCTATCCTCCGGCTTGCGTTGCATTGTGTGATAGGACCTGATTCTTATAATTGTTTCATTTTTCTAAAAAGCATTGTGTTGTTTAACGATTTACTTTATTTCATGCACTGGAAACCCAATGGAGTAAACCCATTTCGCGTCAGCAGCGTGGTCCTGTGATTAGCCTTCTTATTAGATAAGTTAAGTAAGATTTCTCATACCAGTCTCATGACTGACCTGTAGTTTGTTTCACTTGCAAACTCGGGTGCCCCCTTTTCCACACAGGCAGTCGAGTAGTTTATTTTGTAGATATATTGAGCAGGATTCTGTCTTGAAACTTAAAGCTGTGTCCAGACATTGATAGTCTTCCGCTGTGCTAGTTTATTGATTTCCGATGCATTGTATCTAATTCGCTGTAAATTAATCTTCCGTTGTATTATTATATCTGATGTACTCTGATGTAACATTATTATGATGTTTATAAAAGTCTATTGTTATTTGTTCTAATGTGTTATATTCCTAGAGTTAGCGTATTCGGGTTTTGAACGGTCTTAGTCGATTTTGCGATCGATTAGGTCCGGGCGAAATCCGAGTCGTTACAGTTGACTAATGAAATCGTTTCCAATGATACCAGGCTTATGTATTATCATTTGTCAGTTGACACTTTTCTTTTTCAAAATTAGTAAACTAGTAAATTTTAGGTCAGGAAATATTTTTGATACATTGTTGCAATTGATGCTGTCTTTGGCATCAATACAATGGCAGACCAAAATGAACGGATCTTTATCAGCAAAACACTTTCTATTTTTCGTAACAAAAAGTTTTGAGAGAACTGGGCATTTTAACATTGCTTGTGAGTTGTGATGGAGATTTGTATATATAGTCCCTCACTTTATTAGAGCTTCTATACTCTATGCTCTACCAGTTACAAAAACAGTTTACTGCTCCATGTTCTTTGGTTATCTTAACGCTACTTACACTGTAAAAATATATTACTTTGTTGATATAATACAAGGCTAGGATAGTCTGTATTTTTTGCATTACTAGACACTGATTGCCAATTATACAGGATTGGAACCAGATTAAAAGGACCAGTGAAAAGGTATTGTACTATATTACAAATGCGTGCAAATGGACCAAGGTTATTGTGTTAATTTTACTTACAAGTTATTTGCCATCCTAACGCTTAAGTATAATCCACTAACAACATATACCGTATCCCTACAACAATATTATCATATTTCGTGGACTAACTCTATTGTAAACATCCATGGGCATTAATGCTCAAGCTAACGAAGTATTAAGAAATATACCGTATCAAAGTTATATATTGCTGCTGCATGAATGCTCATACGTTTTCATCACAAATGAATTAATACACTTGAATGAATATCACTGCAATTTGCTTTGACAGTATTTTGTTTAACAAAAATTTATACATAATATCATACCAACGATTCTCCTTTCTCGTTTCTCTTTACTTTTACCTCTAACATAAAAGTTAGATTGTAGGCTTCCTAGTACATGCAATCTAGTTTATATAACAATACTATTATGTTCACTTACTCCAGGATTTTTTTACGTGTAAATCATAGATGGTTTGATGGTGTATGAATACAAACATGTAGCATATTAATCGGTGAAATTGGCTATGACAAGCAAAAAGTTAACCAAGTGTGTAAATAAACGAGAAGTAATAATGGACACAACAACTGATTTTTTTGTCTTGAATCCGTACATCGTATTCAATCTACTGTACAAAACCTGATAGGCAAAATGATAGTAACACTAGTGTCGTGAGAGATGCTTTGTATGGTTCGATCTGTGAGGTGTGTAACGATGAAGGTGGGTTTGAGCGGCTGAGACTAAGAGGTAGCAAGTGGAGGTGGAGCAAAGGCGGAGGCTGGTGGAAGTACCAGTGGGGAAGAAGCGAAGGTCACATAGGAGGGAGATTCACGGTGCTATTGAGTTTGTTGAATCGCCATGTATTAGTCAATGAAATTGACAGAGAAGTTCAGTTCTAGTGTGCTATGTGAAATTCCAGGGAGTGTGAAAGTTTTATGGGAGAGAAAATGCGCGAGAGTTTTACGGAAGAGAAGATGATGTGGCAATAAAATAGATGGTGGTGATTAATTGAAACGACCCGCTACTTCCCCGTAAAGGAAAGCGTCGGATAGTTCGAGAACAAACCACAACAGAACGCATATAAAAGAACATTTCACTGTAAATTACAACAATGCATCAGATTACAAGAATATACAGAGTATAAAAGAATATTACATAGAAATATCAGAGATTTAAATTACATTTAAATATATCGCAGCGGAAAATAATACAATACACAACTAGAAGTAGATATACGGATACAAAGCTTTCCGGATATCGTTCCAGCTGTAAACCAGGATCCTGTGAATATAAATCTGCAAAACCCAAAACTACTAGCTGCCCGTGTCAAAATAAGGGCACCCAGAGTTTAGGTTAAAACAATAAACTCCAGGTCAGTCATGGGACTGGTGTGAGAACTAAAACAGTTATTAATCTTTATTTTCAAAGTTAGGTAAATCAAGGGACCACGCCGTATAACACGGAACGGGTTTCCTCCCAAGAATACCAGTGCATAAAACAAACAGCGCAATGCTGAATAAAGAAAAATGAAGCTGTTATAAGACCCAGGTCCCATCACACAATGCAACGCAGCCGAGGATAGGGTTTTCCCTTATAACAGCCAAAGAATGCTTGATACGGTTAAAACAAATCGTTTGATACTATTATAAGTGCATAGTGTATAAAACAACTTCAAATCATAAGTATCAATCATAGGCGGCATGAATGCCCCATACCACTATGTCGCCATATATAGGTTATACAATCAAAACCGCAAATGTCACGTATTTGGAAATTGGATTTCCATCTATGAACCGAGGCAAAAGATAGTCCTCAACCGATTCGAGACGCTCTAGCCCATGTCTCAGGCAAGTACTCAGTCAAGCCTTGGATCCTCAGGGCCAGTCCACCGATGCGGATTAAACTTAAACCCTGAACATGCGTCTCCCCACCCTATGGGGTGTAAGTCTGGTCCATCAGCCGACCAGAATGCATCGGCCGAAACCGATATAACCGAGGCGCCTCGCAACAGCAACAACCACATAAGTCAAACTCGTCAGGGCGTGTAAAACCACTGACGCCACTTCTAGCTAGAAAGAAACGCATGCCCTCCCTGACGTCCTCTCCCGTTTTTGGTTCACAACCGGGGTGTGAGGCTCGCGAATTCACGTTACACAAAGCTGTGCCACACAGGCTGTGCTTTGATCATCACCACGAGACTTTGCTTTTCAACAGAAGCCTCAATCAATTGCCACTTAGGCATGCCACACAGGCAATTCACTCCATGCGTTTGATATCCATCAATATATAACCCCTGAGCTCGTACGTCTCAGAGAAGGGCGTTAAGCAAGAGAATAAATTCTCCGCCGCCAAACAGATATATATTTAATAGAGATCAATCACACATACTAAAATCCAATGTCAGACACACAGTCCATTTACAAGTCCGTTCTGGGTCTGAACGAAACCGGAGGCACCTAGTACCTCGCATATCCATCGATCTCTAAGTACGTCTGGACGATCACAAACTGTTTCCATCTTCTTGGGTGTACAGCCCAATCAAGATCATCAGTAATCACCCAAACGACGTGAAGACTTCCGGTCTTCGACCACCGTCTTCATCTTCGACACCACGTCGAATCAGTTATTCAGAATGGGATAAACCCGGTCTTTCTGAATAACTCGCGTATATATTATAAAAGTGTTACACAAACACAACATACGCCTCATTCCAATTCAGAATATTCTTTTATTCAAATATTCCTATACTTTGGGAAAAGTTCCCATTAATTTTATCCAAGATAAATTCTTCAAATTTATTCTTTAATCACCTTTGAATATCAATTCAAACTAGTCGGGATTAGCGAACCACACCGAAGTAATCATTTATTTTATTTCCCAATCCCAACCTATTCATCCCATGAAGTAAAACTGGTAGTACTTCATATCTAACACCACAGTGTTATCGGTAATTCAATTACCATTTCACGTTCAAATCTAATTAAAGATTTAACTATCGCCTGGAGTAAAACTGGTGATACTCCATTCTCGATCTTTTCAATCTATTTAAAGATTCATTAAAACTCCACTTAGTTTTAATCTTTAACTGGGTTAAAGAATCAGTGTCATTTAAAAACACAGTTCACGATAAACCCAAAACCACATTCATCAATTATCGGGTTAAAGAACGAGTGTTGTTTAAAACACTGTTCACGATAAACCCAAAAATCAATATCAATTCAATTCCAGTTAAATATTATTTAACTGGTACACTTCATTAAATCTAAATAAAAAGATTTAATCTTTTCTCAACTGGGTTCAAGAACAGTGTTAGTGAAGACACCATTCACGACAAACCCAAATCACATTTGATATTCAATACAAGGCTCTGAATAGAAAATATATCGGCTTATATTCAATATCAAATTCTACGACTAACAAATGTCGTATTGGAAATAACGATATAAATATATATCTTTCAAATTTCCATAACAACACCTGTATAATCACGAATTCCAACATCGAAATATTCCGAAGACAATTTCGATTCAAATCCACTCCAATGCAATCATTGGAAATTTTGGTTATTTTTAAAACCCTTTTCAAATTCAATTTATTTATTTAAAAATAAATAGAATTATAATTCTAGTTCAAAACTAGTTCATTTCGATAAAAATCTATTTTTATCTTTTCAAATATGGAGTTTTTCATCCCAAACTTTCACAAATCATTTCTTATGATTTTACACAAATTATTACTATTTTTAATAATTTTATCAAGGCCCGTACAGTCGATTTCCATCAATGGCCATCGAACTGCACTTACAGCGACCTTTTTCAAATTTGATTTGGACATAATTCCAAATCCAACCGTTAGATTTCTAATTTCTAATATTCGTTAGAAAGCTCTTTTCGATACGAACCCAACGGTTCCGGTTTTAGGAGAATCCGACGGTCGGATCTCCCGCAATGTCCGTTTGAAATAAATGGTCGAAATTCGCGAACTGCCGCGGCGCGGCGCGTTCTATTCAGGCCATTATATTATATATATAATATATATAATATATATTTCGTCGATTTCTATTTAAAACGAATTATATAAATAGTTTTAAAATTCGTTTCAAAAGCAATTTCAACTTCCATTTCCATTCAAATCAAAATTGAATTCTTCTTTATAAATTCGTTTCTATTCAATTCAAATTTCAATTCAATTTGAATTCATTTCAATTCGCTTTCAATTCAATTTGAATTCGTTTTCAATTCAATTCATTTCGAAATCGTTTTCAATTCAATTCATTTCGAAATCGTTTTCAATTCAATTCATTTCGAAATCGTTTTCAATTCATTTCATTTCGAAATCGTTTTCAATTCAATTCATTTCGAAATCGTTTTCAATTCATTTCGAAATCGTTTTCAATTCATTTCGAAATCGTTTTCAATTCATTTCATTTCGAAATCGTTTTCAATTCAATTCATTTCGAAATCGTTTTCAATTCATTTCATTTCGAAATCGTTTTCAATTCATTTCATTTCGAAATCGTTTTCAATTCATTTCATTTCGAAATCGTTTTCAATTCAATTCATTTCGAAATCGTTTTCAATTCATTTCATTTCGAAATCGTTTTCAATTCAATTCATTTCGAAATCGTTTTCAATTCATTTCATTTCGAAATCGTTTTCAATTCAATTCATTTCGAAATCGTTTTCAATTCAATTCATTTCGAAATCGTTTTCAATTCATTTCATTTCGAAATCGTTTTCAATTCATTTCATTTCGAAATCGTTTTCAATTCAATTCATTTCGAAATCGTTTTCAATTCAATTCATTTCGAAATCGTTTTCAATTCAATTCATTTCGAAATCGTTTTCAATTCAATTCATTTCGAAATCGTTTTCAATTCAATTCATTTCGAAATCGTTTTCAATTCAATTCATTTCGAAATCGTTTTCAATTCATTTCATTTCGAAATCGTTTTCAATTCATTTCGAAATCGTTTTCAATTCAATTCATTTCGAAATCGTTTTCAATTCAATTCATTTCGAAATCGTTTTCAATTCATTTCATTTCGAAATCGTTTTCAATTCATTTCATTTCGAAATCGTTTTCAATTCATTTCATTTCGAAATCGTTTTCAATTCAATTCATTTCGAAATCGTTTTCAATTCATTTCATTTCGAAATCGTTTTCAATTCATTTCATTTCGAAATCGTTTTCAATTCATTTCATTTCGAAATCGAATAAAATCGATATAAATATCGTTCACGTCAAAATGGCGTCAATCTAATCAACACGGCTTCATAAATTTCTATTTTCAAATATTCTATTTCAAATATTTCTTTTTCCAAAATAGTTGTTATTATCAAAATATTTCGTTCAACACATGACCAATCTCAATGAATGAGTACTGTCAACACATGAACTTTTATTTTATATCGATAAAGGTGCAAATTTTATTACTAAAATATTTCGTTCAACACATGACCAATCTCAATGAATGAGTACTGTCAACACATGAACTTTTATTTTATAATATTCTTTATTTTTCAAATTGGAATGAGGCCCAATCAATTACCATATAAAGTTAATTATATGGATTTTCATACATTACACACATATAACAGCATTGAAAAATAATCAACCATCAACCAAAGTGCACTACACTGTATAAGCATCAAATATAAATATCTAACGCTTATAACAGCCTGTCAATCGATCGATCGACATATTTAATCAATCAGGATGAGTGAACTTCAAATTTCATCCTAACACCCGTGTGGGGTTTCAAACAATCAAACACATATTTTATTTGTGTTGTTGGGCGATGTGTAAAATTTATCGACCCAATCAATGTCCTTCAAATAGGTGTACATAAACAAACCGTCCGGCTTGTAAATGAATATTTATTTATTCACATTCACGTTAAAAATTATATTTTTAACGATAAAACATTTTATTCCAACATATGAATTTCTATTCAGTTCATTTATTCAATAAAATGATATTTTTATTTTTCTAACATATTTTAGAAAATTTCGGCGGCATAACGGCACGATACTAGAAACGGGACGAGGCCTAGCCTTATCCCCGGTCTAGTGAAGGCCCACGCCATTCACACATCAATCAAATCACCAAACAACCAAATTCTAATCAAATCATATAACTAATCTATGCAACCAAACAAACAAGTCCATGGTCTGTGGACGATTGTGTCGGGTGCTACTAAGCACCGTCTGCATCCTAGTATATATATAAAACTAGAAAAGAAATTGAAAGGTGAGAAATTCTCACCAGTAGCTATCCAATACCACGACTCTTCATTGATATAAAGCTTCTTCGTTCTCGCCTTTTTGTCACCTTCGTTATCCGCTTTCACTACATATGTAAGAATCGAATTTTTACTTTGCTTTTCAATATATAACAATCACATTTTTAATTCGAAGTTCAATATATAAAAATCATATTTTTAATTCGAAGTTCAATATATAAAAATCATATTTTTAATTCGAAGTTCAATATATAAAAATCATATTTTTAATTTGAAGTTCAATATATAAAAATCATATTTTTAATTCGCTATTCAATATAAAAATCGAATTTTTAGTTCGCTATTCAATATAAAAATCGAATTTTTAGTTCGCTATTCAATATATAAAGATATGATTTTTACTTCGACTTTCAATATATAAAAAACTGATTTTTACTTTGACTTTCAATATATAAAAATCTGCTTTTTACTTTTTTAAAAATCTCGTCTTTCCCCTTTTTTTAAAATCTCAAATCTTTTTCTATTAAAAGATTAAACCTTTTAAAATAAAATCAGTTTTATTTATTTCTTTAAAAATCAGTTTATAAATCTCTAAAAATCAGTTTTTATACTTCTTTAAAAAATTCAGTTTATAAATTTCTAAAAATCAGTTTTTATACTTCTTAAAAAAAATTCAGTTTATAAATTTCTTTAAATCAGTTTTAAAATTCTTTTTAAATCAGTTTATAAATCTCTAAAAATCAGTTTTTATACTTCTTAAAAAAATTCAGTTTATAAATTTCTTTAAATCGGTTTTAAAATTAAAAAAAAAATAGCAGAACAACAAAAAATAAAATAAAATAAATAAAAATAAAAATGAAATCACTTAGTCACTCACCGCAGCCTGCGATTGGGAGGGGGAGAAGGGAGCGTCGGCGGCAGGCTTCGAGGGGGGCGCGGTTTCGAGGTCTTCGTCGGCTTCGAGGTATGGGTGGCTTTGAGGTAAGGCGGCAGGGTGTTCGAGATGGGCGGCGGCTTCGGGATGGCGTTCGTCGGCGCCGCTGTCTTGAGGGGGGCGGCGAACTAGGTTTAGGTTTTTCTCTTTTTTTATTTTTTTTATTTCGTTTCTGGTAAATGAATAATAGATCGGGGGGGCAATGAAGAAAGAAAAAGGGGGGGAAAGAAATTAAAATAATATATTTTTTCTTTTTATTATTTAATTATCGTAAAAAGGTTGACTTTTACATACGACCTCGAAACGAGGTCTACCGCCTGTCGTCCATAGCGTTTTACCCCCATTCCGAACACAATGGGATATGTATCGCAAGCTGATTTGATCGTTACAATCAGTTTCCTTTGAATTTACATTTAAATCACTATATTGAATTTTAAACGTACATTTCAAATTACCGGGGCCATATACTAATTCTAAAAATTCCCGAAAAATATTTTCTAGCTTCGTATTGACGATACGGTCCTAACAAATCTAGTTTCGTTGAATTCTGAGACCGTATGAAAAATGGCCAATTTCCAGTCGATTAAAATCAACTGAAACTGGTCAAACGCGTTTTCCTATGCCACACTCACATATTGATTCGAAAAATTATGAAATCTGAAACCTAGCAATAACTTTACATCCCGGACCCAACAAAACTGGTTTCGTCGAAATCCGAGGTCGTTTGCAAAATGTCCATCTTTAAGGGCCTGAATTCCATAGCGACTATTCAGAATTTTCAACTGGACATATCTTTTGATTTCTAAGATGAAATCTCAGTTTGTTAACTTCATTACAAAGATATAGTTATACGGATCCAAATATTTCTTGTTTCGTTCAATTCTGACTTATATTGAATTCTGTATATTCATTTGAAATTAGAAATCGAATTTTCGAACTACCGCGCCATTTTCAATTCTATTATAATTATATATAAATATTTATATTCTAACGACGACGTATATAATATATACGTCGAATTATATTCGAAATAAATTTCTCGTCGATTTTATTTAAAATAATCTATTTTAAATATTCAAAATTCGCTAAAATTGCAAAAATAAAAATTTCAAACTGGCTCGCATTTTATGGGTTGTTACAATCTCCCCCACTTAAAACTTTTCGTCCCCGAAAAGGAACAAAGTCGAAAGTGGTTTGATTATTCAGCTCTACATTCGATCTGGCTTCCATTCTCCAACTTTTCAGTTTCTGAGAATTTTCAAAATTTCAAAAATTTGGCTAACACCCTAAATTTTTGAAAAAATTCGCCATAACCTCCCCTGCACCGGGAGCATCGGGGAATTTCAAATAGCTTCCCCGGTCCTTCAGATCTCAAAAAGAAAAAGAAAAAGCCAAGCGGCTAGCCAATAGGCTCATAAAATCATCATCACCCAAACAAAACAGTAAATTATGTAGTAAACATGTACCTATTTGTCGGGCAAACAAATTTTATTCTCTGCTCTAGCCTCCTTGCTATGACCTGTTCAATGTAAGTATATGTATATGCAAGCAAATGCGACCAATTTTCAATATAATTCATTATTTGATCAAATAGGCTATAATTGTTCAAAATTATCAAACAAATAAACAAACAACACAAACATCAATCAATTAGTGAATTAACGTTTCAAATTCATAATTTTGATACATATACAAAAATCATGTTTTTGATGCCAAATCACAACAATGTATTTTAGCTATATTAATTTTGGTTCTCACACCAGTCTAATGGAAATATATAGAAATCACACCTTCGAAACACGAATATAAATACTGATGATGTGGCCACATCGTCAGAATTATCCCCGGGTGTCTAGAATGTGACTCTATATCCATCCAGTATATTAAAACTTCGAATATACGTTTGCAAGGCGTATATGCAAATTCTTTATATACTCGATTGTCCAAATTCAAAATAAATAAATATTCAAATACTTATAAAGCGGTTTAAATTTTAAAACAAAATTGTTTTCATTTGAAAAATATACTCTTCACACTCGTTCTAGGATACTACTGATCCTATCTCTAACGAGTAATTCTAATTGGATATTACTAGTCCAATATCTGATGAATTCTTTCGTATGGTTCTAATGTGTCTTGTTCTCGAGCTCTGTAAACCAAAGCTCTGATACCAAATGAAACGACCCGCTACTTCCCCGTAAAGGAAAGCGTCGGATAGTTCGAGAACAAACCACAACAGAACGCATATAAAAGAACATTTCACTGTATATTACAACAATGCATCAGATTACAAGAATATACAGAGTATAAAAGAATATTACACAGAAATATCAGAGATTTAAATTACATTTAAATATATCGCAGCGGAAAATAATACAATACACAACTAGAAGTAGATATACGGATACAAAGCTTTCCGGATATCGTTCCAGCTGTAAACCAGGATCCTGTGAATATAAATCTGCAAAACCCAAAACTACTAGCTGCCCGTGTCAAAATAAGGGCACCCAGAGTTTAGGTTAAAACAATAAACTCCAGGTCAGTCATGGGACTGGTGTGAGAACTAAAACAGTTATTAATCTTTATTTTCAAAGTTAGGTAAATCAAGGGACCACGCCGTATAACACCTTTGATAATATCTTTGATAATATTTTAAATTAATTATTTTGGTGATGATTGAAATTTGAAATTTTTTCTTAATCTAGCAATTTCGAGGACGAAATTTATTTAAGGGGGAAAGAATGTAACGACCCGGATTTTCCTGCTATTTTGATTCGAATATTTAAATTTATTATATTTGAATTATTTATGGGATTCAATATCGAAATCGTTAATTAAACGATGATTGAGCGTTTATATTTATATTTAATTTAAAACGAACTCGAAATAGTGCGGAAGTTCGTAAAATTGAATTTCAACTTCAATTGACTATACTGAATCCGTGTTGAGTCGGATTTTGGTAAAACAAGAAGCGTCTGAATCTAGTTGATAATATTTTTCTAATGGAGGAGAAAAATCGAGTTTTCGTATTGTAGATTTTATTTTACGTCCAAATCAAATTTCGAAATAGTCGCTATAGAATCATTCATTGACCGAAACAGTTTATTTGAAATAACAGCATACTGGATACGAATTTACACAAGGTTCTTTTGAGACGTAGTGTTAATTTAATTTTTAGAATTTTACTGTAATTTTTAATTAATTAAATACGCAACTTTTTATTTGGAGTATTTTGCACCTTATATCAACATTTTGGGATATCACAATATAAGTCAACCTAACGATATTATTATATATCTGTGATCGTGGCACACTGCTGAGCGCGACGGTATATTTATTTCTGTCGATAGCGAGTCATATGTGGATGGAATTTTATACAATGGGGTACGTTAACTTTATACTAAAGTATCTTTAGTCAGTGCCACTAAAATCAAATAAATAATGAAAAATAAACCACAACTGTATTATGCTTACGGTTACATACATCATCACACTGTATTTCTTATTCCTTTCGAGGCACGCTGCCTTTTTCCTTGGCATCCAAACTTTCTCAAGGCGTGCTTTCCACGTAAACGTGATGACCACGGTTCTTTTCTCTATATAAACAGTACCCTTTGTGTTATCTTCCACTTCACTTCGTCTGGTTTGTCCCAATTCCTTTTTCTCCCAGCAATAAAAGTAAAAATAATAAATATCTACAGCCCTTAAAATACAAACTTCCATCCAAGTATAGGCCAACAGCAAAAACTCGAAGAAGGTGGGGCGTGATGGCCATGGTCCAAGAAAGTAGGAGGAGGGGTTGGCCGCGGGTTGCTCTGACGACGGAGTCCTGTTCGGTGGTCGTTCGCTCGGACTGGGAGTAGGCGGTTTCCTCAGGAGGTGTTTATGGTTGGGATTAAGGCGTTCTGTTGTAGACGTGGTAAGCAGTTGTCAGTTCGGAGAGCAAAAGGGGAGTGGCATGCGGGAAGAAGGGGAAGGACGTGTACAGCAAGTGGGGTGGTGCTGCTAGTGTAAGTATGTTACAATATTTATATATACACATTCAGAAAAAGGGGACGTGGGGTAAGTGCTTACAGCACATGCATGTGGGACTAGTTTGGGGCATTTTCTGAACGCAAGGGTACGGTTTAAAAAAAAAAAAAGGAAAGGAAAAAAAAAAGGGATGGAGAAGATGCAGTTGAGCCGTGGTTTACTGGGATGGCACGGTGGTACAGAAAGTTGCGGTTTAGTGCATGGAGGAGCAGAACGTAATGGGGAGGGTACATGAATGGTAATTGCGGTTTAAAGGAGTGGTATCGTGAAGAAAGGTGAATCGGGTTCAGATCCTTTGTTCTATGAAAACGCGTTTCATCTTTACTGATGTGGATTAGCGCAATGATTAAGGTAATCATTAGTTTGTTTAAGGTTAAATTTTTTATTTAATTATCTTAATTTATAATATAATATATAATATACCATATAAGATGAAGAACGGCAGAAAACAATGTCAGGGAATCCAATATGCATTGATGACGTGGAGAGACAATAATAGCGGAAATTAGTGGCTAATCAGGATTAAGCAAGGATAAGGTAAAATTAATATTGTTAGTGTTAAAAGGTATTTACATTTAAAAACCATTAACGTATAAATTGAATAGCTTTTACGCTCGATATCAGAATCACGCAAAAACCAGATCTGTTGGAATCGCAGTACGGGACACTACACAGTGATGCTGATTCAGAAAGGAACGGAAGCAGTCGGATTTTCCGTTTAGTTTCAAACGCCGGTTTAAAATTAAACAAGGCGAACCGTCAATCGAAATAAGGTGAGTTTATTCTCACACATTTCTGAAATACTTAGATGTGCTAAATTCATATATTTTAATTGGTTGATTGGTTGCCTTGGATGCCTATGGTTGCTTTAACGATTGACGTTAATTATATTATCGTTGCTAAAATATTTCTATGTACTGATATGAAATATTTTAATGGTCCGTGATGCAGGGAAGAACAGGTAGGAGGAACCAAACCGGTTCCTCAAATATTTATTTTGCTGTTATTTCATATTTTATGAACTGTTCAAACCCGTTGACTTTAAACCCTATTGATCATTGAATGTGGTTGGGTTTTGAATCAATAAATAGCATGGTCAATAAGTAAATAGCAGATGGCCCAAATATGCACTGTTTTATAAAGAACGAGTCACCGTCAGGTGAATCGCTAGAAATAAAGTATATAATTTATTGTATAACCGAATATATATTTTTAAATATATATATTATTTTAAATGAAGTTCTAAAAGGGGAATATATTAAATCACATATATACATTGGTTCGTTTTAACCACAAATCGTCGTTTTGGTTTAACCAAAATCTACCGTGCGCGAAGCACGTGCTTATCAAATGACTGTTTAACAATTTTATTTAGCAAGTTCAAGTGGCCAGATTTGATGTAACAAATAGAATGGGGTTTATATTGATATTGACTTGTTGAAAATCAAAGTGAATAGCATTATTTAAATTAATTATTAAATAATTTAAATGACAAGATCGATAACGATTGACTAACTAGTTAGTCATGTTTAAAGAGAAACAAGTAAACGGCTTTGCTGAAATTGTTTGTTAAATAAGTTCATTAATTTAAAGAAAGTAGTTGATGGTTGGGTAACCTAGTTTTATTTTTAAAGGTTGAAATTTAATTATGTGTCATTTATTAAAAATCAAAGTGATATTTTGGAATGTTAAATATAGTAAGGAATGTTGTGAAGTTTAAAGTCGTGTTGATAGTTAATAAAGCGATTTAATATCTATAATGTGAAACCGAGATTTTATTTCAATTCTTATTGAATTATACTAAATCGGATTATATGAAATCCAAGTTGGACGAAGTTATAAAACCCGACCTGAATTAGAGTAGTGAATCGAGATAAGTTAAAAGGGTGCGATATAGAATTGCCATTTTTAAAAGAAGAGATGATATTCCATCAAGATGGAATTATAACGGAATTTGTCGTATTGGAAATGAGTGTCAGTTTTTGTATTACAACTGATATTCATCTTAAGATAAGAACGTTGTTGATCAAGGTCTGAGAGGTAATTAAAATACCCCAACTTGAATAACTTCAGGATTATCAAAAGATGATATCAGTCGAAATGTTGAAGAGGTGAGAATGAAATGTTGTGGGAAAATAACAGTGTAACGCCATTGAAGATTTTGAAATATAAGATTCCAAAATAAAAGGATTATAAAGGGGTTAGAGAATATGAAATGTTATTTCCTAATAAAGAAAAATAAAAAGGGAAATTGGTAAAAGTATAACGGCATTTTCAAAGTTAGGAAATGAGATTTAAATGGGTTTATTCTAAAAGAATGAATGTTGGTTTTGGTATTCATATATGAAGCCAAAGAAGATGTCGTAAAAATCATTTTTTACGAATGATAAGTGATTCGATAAGATAATAAGAAAGGTTATGGCCAAATGATGCTGTGTAATAAACCAATGGATTTGATTTATTTTTATGGTTGTTTATTTTGATAGTTAAATAACCGACTATCAAAATCTGACCCAACGTTATTGGTACGGGAAGACCAGGATCGAATTTATATTCGAAAACCATTCCGACCAATAAATACGAATACGTCGAAGACGCTGTCGAGATGGAGCAAGTGAAGACCGTAGATCTTCATGAAGCGGAAGAGTTACTTACAATCTCTGGCTGATCCCTAGAGATATACTGTGATTCTGTCGTGATTGGAATCTACGGGTTGCAAGGACTTCTCGCTGCTCATTCATGGGGTGATTCCTATATTGGATGCAGTAGGAGAGTGCCTTCGGATCATCCTGTACCTGGATGACGTGTATGGACGATGTGAATGATGGCCAGATGTTTCAAAAGTCGATTATAGCCTCAAGCCTCATCAACCGGGAAATGACAAAAATCGGGCAGGCAGCATGGCTATGTGGGTCGCACCCATTAGGGTGTATTGTCACCATCTAGAGAATATTCATATTTGTTACTTCTTTTCGTTTCTGTATCTCCCGGGGATTTCGGTGGTCGCGACAAAAAGCCGAAAGGGTGACAATACATTCGATACACTCAAGAGAAATGAGTGGTCGGTCATGTGTGGGCCGGGTTGCAAGATGTTCTTGTTGAACTCAATGTATTCGTCTCTAGAGATACACTATCGGCAGGTGGTCCCATACCTTGTCATAGTTGGAAATCCAATCTCCAATAAGCGCCTGCGGTTTTGATTGTATACTATATATGTGGAGCGTGAGATGCAAGCGTTCTGCTAGATTCTATTTACTTGTATTTAGACACTATGATAATATCAGAAGAAGATATTGATTTCAAAACGATTTGGGTTATAGTATGGTAAAAACCGTCCGTGTTTATGTGTGGACTGGTCTTACTATTATCCTTTTGTTTCAAAAGGATTTCAAAGTTAAACAAGTTGGTTGCTATAAGAATTTATCACTGAAAGTATTTCAGACTGACCTGGGTGAATTTTGTTTTAAATCAAATGTGCTCGGGTCAGACCGAGTATATTATCAGGTTAGGTATCGCTCGGAGCTTCAGAAGAGGAGTTGAAGTCGAGACGTATTCCATATATATACTGGTACTAGTTTATTTCCGCTGTGTGTTGTATTGATCTGAATGTATACTCTGATGTTGTAATATACGGTTTTTTTTTTATAAAGTATTATTGATTATTATACTTTGTCCATTCCGCTGTGAGATTCTGATCTTCTTATTCTTCTATTCTAATATTTCTTTCTTTCTTCTCTCACCCTCTAACTTCTTTCTATTAGTTTTCTGGGTTTTCGGTACTTGAGTTTGGACACGGGTTGTGTTAGTGTCTGGATTCGAGTGTCAAAATTCCCGGGTCGCTACAGTTGGTATCAGAGCAATGGTTTAGGATTAACCTTGGCTCTGTGGTGTAACTCGATAGAGATTGGGCTAGTAGTGCCCTAGATCGAGTTGAGTGTATGTATACGAGAGTGCGTATTTGTAATTTGAATATAAAATTATTTTTATATTTTTTTGACCCCAATATATTTTTTTGTAAGAAGGTGGAATTTATATTTTTCTCAAATATTTGGTTTGAATAAAATTCCAATATACTGAATTTGAATGAAATACATACATGAGTTAGTTATGAACAGGATATCTGGGGAACTGAATCGTATATGGATTTGAATTGGATTTAAGACCAATTAATGAATTGGGCTTGTTAAAGTGAGATTCAATGGTAATAAATTTGAAGGGTTTAATAAAACTAGAAGGAAATTTAAATTATCGTATTGGTAGTAAAATTTGAAATTAAATATTTAACTAAAGACAAGTTAAATAAAAATTTAAAAAGAGAAGTGAAATGATTGGATTAAGTGATTGTTGCTTACTTGGCTGGATTGGATTAAATGGAAACCATTAATAGTTAATTAAGAAGTTGGATGAATTGAAAAGAAAGGAATTCCAGCATAACGGCTTTTTGATGGGATTATATGGTATAAGTCGATATCAGTTTTTGCATTGGAAGACGAGTAAAGGGAAGATTGCCAAAAGGCTATGATAATTGACTTGATCACGGAGATTGAAGAACAGATTGGAAAATGAAGAGCTGTTGGTTGATTTGCTTCGAAACTGGGATGAAGTGGCCCGACAAAAAGGTGAACCTTAATATTATGGATTGGGTGTTTGAATTTATACCTGAATTGGATAGCCACTTGGCTTTATTTTCTTTGGATCAACATGAGAGGTCCAGAGTGGCGGTTGTAGTTGTTTAGATCGAACAGTACAGAGGAGGTGCTGGCGAATTTTTCGAAAATTTCGAAACTTAGAAACATCTTTGATAATATTTTAAATTAATTATTTTGGTGATGATTGAAATTTGAAATTTTTTCTTAATCTAGCAATTTCGAGGACGAAATTTATTTAAGGGGGAAAGAATGTAACGACCCGGATTTTCCTGCTATTTTGATTCGAATATTTAAATTTATTATATTTGAATTATTTATGGGATTCAATATCGAAATCGTTAATTAAACGATGATTGAGCGTTTATATTTATATTTAATTTAAAACGAACTCGAAATAGTGCGGAAGTTCGTAAAATTGAATTTCAACTTCAATTGACTATACTGAATCCGTGTTGAGTCGGATTTTGGTAAAACAAGAAGCGTCTGAATCTAGTTGATAATATTTTTCTAATGGAGGAGAAAAATCGAGTTTTCGTATTGTAGATTTTATTTTACGTCCAAATCAAATTTCGAAATAGTCGCTATAGAATCATTCATTGACCGAAACAGTTTATTTGAAATAACAGCATACTGGATACGAATTTACACAAGGTTCTTTTGAGACGTAGTGTTAATTTAATTTTTAGAATTTTACTGTAATTTTTAATTAATTAAATACGCAACTTTTTATTTGGAGTATTTTGCACCTTATATCAACATTTTGGGATATCACAATATAAGTCAACCTAACGATATTATTATATATCTGTGATCGTGGCACACTGCTGAGCGCGACGGTATATTTATTTCTGTCGATAGCGAGTCATATGTGGATGGAATTTTATACAATGGGGTACGTTAACTTTATACTAAAGTATCTTTAGTCAGTGCCACTAAAATCAAATAAATAATGAAAAATAAACCACAACTGTATTATGCTTACGGTTACATACATCATCACACTGTATTTCTTATTCCTTTCGAGGCACGCTGCCTTTTTCCTTGGCATCCAAACTTTCTCAAGGCGTGCTTTCCACGTAAACGTGATGACCACGGTTCTTTTCTCTATATAAACAGTACCCTTTGTGTTATCTTCCACTTCACTTCGTCTGGTTTGTCCCAATTCCTTTTTCTCCCAGCAATAAAAGTAAAAATAATAAATATCTACAGCCCTTAAAATACAAACTTCCATCCAAGTATAGGCCAACAGCAAAAACTCGAAGAAGGTGGGGCGTGATGGCCATGGTCCAAGAAAGTAGGAGGAGGGGTTGGCCGCGGGTTGCTCTGACGACGGAGTCCTGTTCGGTGGTCGTTCGCTCGGACTGGGAGTAGGCGGTTTCGTCAGGAGGTGTTTATGGTTGGGATTAAGGCGTTCTGTTGTAGACGTGGTAAGCAGTTGTCAGTTCGGAGAGCAAAAGGGGAGTGGCATGCGGGAAGAAGGGGAAGGACGTGTACAGCAAGTGGGGTGGTGCTGCTAGTGTAAGTATGTTACAATATTTATATATACACATTCAGAAAAAGGGGACGTGGGGTAAGTGCTTACAGCACATGCATGTGGGACTAGTTTGGGGCATTTTCTGAACGCAAGGGTACGGTTTAAAAAAAAAAAAAAAAAGGAAAGGAAAAAAAAAAGGGATGGAGAAGATGCAGTTGAGCCGTGGTTTACTGGGATGGCACGGTGGTACAGAAAGTTGCGGTTTAGTGCATGGAGGAGCAGAACGTAATGGGGAGGGTACATGAATGGTAATTGCTGTTTAAAGGAGTGGTATCGTGAAGAAAGGTGAATCGGGTTCAGATCCTTTGTTATATGAAAACGCGTTTCATCTTTACTGATGTGGATTAGCGCAATGATTAAGGTAATCATTAGTTTGTTTAAGGTTAAATTTTTTATTTAATTATCTTAATTTATAATATAATATATAATATACCATATAAGATGAAGAACGGCAGAAAACAATGTCAGGGAATCCAATATGCATTGATGACGTGGAGAGACAATAATAGCGGAAATTAGTGGCTAATCAGGATTAAGCAAGGATAAGGTAAAATTAATATTGTTAGTGTTAAAAGGTATTTACATTTAAAAACCATTAACGTATAAATTGAATAGCTTTTACGCTCGATATCAGAATCACGCAAAAACCAGATCTGTTGGAATCGCAGTACGGGACACTACACAGTGATGCTGATTCAGAAAGGAACGGAAGCAGTCGGATTTTCCGTTTAGTTTCAAACGCCGGTTTAAAATTAAACAAGGCGAACCGTCAATCGAAATAAGGTGAGTTTATTCTCACACATTTCTGAAATACTTAGATGTGCTAAATTCATATATTTTAATTGGTTGATTGGTTGCCTTGGATGCCTATGGTTGATTTAACGATTGACGTTAATTATATTATCGTTGCTAAAATATTTCTATGTACTGATATGAAATATTTTAATGGTCCGTGATGCAGGGAAGAACAGGTAGGAGGAACCAAACCGGTTCCTCAAATATTTATTTTGCTGTTATTTCATATTTTATGAACTGTTCAAACCCGTTGACTTTAAACCCTATTGATCATTGAATGTGGTTGGGTTTTGAATCAATAAATAGCATGGTCAATAAGTAAATAGCAGATGGCCCAAATATGCACTGTTTTATAAAGAACGAGTCACCGTCAGGTGAATCGCTAGAAATAAAGTATATAATTTATTGTATAACCGAATATATATTTTTAAATATATATATTATTTTAAATGAAGTTCTAAAAGGGGAATATATTAAATCACATATATACATTGGTTCGTTTTAACCACAAATCGTCGTTTTGGTTTAACCAAAATCTACCGTGCGCGAAGCACGTGCTTATCAAATGACTGTTTAACAATTTTATTTAGCAAGTTCAAGTGGCCAGATTTGATGTAACAAATAGAATGGGGTTTATATTGATATTGACTTGTTGAAAATCAAAGTGAATAGCATTATTTAAATTAATTATTAATTAATTTAAATGACAAGATCGATAACGATTGACTAACTAGTTAGTCATGTTTAAAGAGAAACAAGTAAACGGCTTTGCTGAAATTGTTTGTTAAATAAGTTCATTAATTTAAAGAAAGTAGTTAATGGTTGGGTAACCTAGTTTTATTTTTAAAGGTTGAAATTTAATTATGTGTCATTTATTAAAAATCAAAGTGATATTTTGGAATGTTAAATATAGTAAGGAATGTTGTGAAGTTTAAAGTCGTGTTGATAGTTAATAAAGCGATTTAATATCTATAATGTGAAACCGAGATTTTATTTCAATTCTTATTGAATTATACTAAATCGGATTATATGAAATCCAAGTTGGACGAAGTTATAAAACCCGACCTGAATTAGAGTAGTGAATCGAGATAAGTTAAAAGGGTGCGATATAGAATTGCCATTTTTAAAAGAAGAGATGATATTCCATCAAGATGGAATTATAACGGAATTTGTCGTATTGGAAATGAGTGTCAGTTTTTGTATTACAACTGATATTCATCTTAAGATAAGAACGTTGTTGATCAAGGTCTGAGAGGTAATTAAAATACCCCAACTTGAATAACTTCAGGATTATCAAAAGATGATATCAGTCGAAATGTTGAAGAGGTGAGAATGAAATGTTGTGGGAAAATAACAGTGTAACGCCATTGAAGATTTTGAAATATAAGATTCCAAAATAAAAGGATTATAAAGGGGTTAGAGAATATGAAATGTTATTTCCTAATAAAGAAAAATAAAAAGGGAAATTGGTAAAAGTATAACGGCATTTTCAAAGTTAGGAAATGAGATTTAAATGGGTTTATTCTAAAAGAATGAATGTTGGTTTTGGTATTCATATATGAAGCCAAAGAAGATGTCGTAAAAATCATTTTTTACGAATGATAAGTGATTCGATAAGATAATAAGAAAGGTTATGGCCAAATGATGCTGTGTAATAAACCAATGGATTTGATTTATTTTTATGGTTGTTTATTTTGATAGTTAAATAACCGACTATCAAAATCTGACCCAACGTTATTGGTACGGGAAGACCAGGATCGAATTTATATTTGAAAACCATTCCGACCAATAAATACGAATACGTCGAAGACGCTGTCGAGATGGAGCAAGTGAAGACCGTAGATCTTCATGAAGCGGAAGAGTTACTTACAATCTCTGGCTGATCCCTAGAGATATACTGTGATTCTGTCGTGATTGGAATCTACGGGTTGCAAGGACTTCTCGCTGCTGATTCATGGGGTGATTCCTATATTGGATGCAGTAGGAGAGTGCCTTCGGATCATCCTGTACCTGGATGACGTGTATGGACGATGTGAATGATGGCCAGATGTTTCAAAAGTCGATTATAGCCTCAAGCCTCATCAACCGGGAAATGACAAAAATCGGGCAGGCAGCATGGCTATGTGGGTCGCACCCATTAGGGTGTATTGTCACCATCTAGAGAATATTCATATTTGTTACTTCTTTTCGTTTCTGTATCTCCCGGGGATTTCGGTGGTCGCGACAAAAAGCCGAAAGGGTGACAATACATTCGATACACTCAAGAGAAATGAGTGGTCGGTCATGTGTGGGCCGGGTTGCAAGATGTTCTTGTTGAACTCAGTGTATTCGTCTCTAGAGATACACTATCGGCAGGTGGTCCCATACCTTGTCATAGTTGGAAATCCAATCTCCAATAAGCGCCTGCGGTTTTGATTGTATACTATATATGTGGAGCGTGAGATGCAAGCGTTCTGCTAGATTCTATTTACTTGTATTTAGACACTATGATAATATCAGAAGAAGATATTGATTTCAAAACGATTTGGGTTATAGTATGGTAAAAACCGTCCGTGTTTATGTGTGGACTGGTCTTACTATTATCCTTTTGTTTCAAAAGGATTTCAAAGTTAAACAAGTTGGTTGCTATATGAATTTATCACTGAAAGTATTTCAGACTGACCTGGGTGAATTTTGTTTTAAATCAAATGTGCTCGGGTCAGACCGAGTATATTATCAGGTTAGGTATCGCTCGGAGCTTCAGAAGAGGAGTTGAAGTCGAGACGTATTCCATATATATACTGGTACTAGTTTATTTCCGCTGTGTGTTGTATTGATCTGAATGTATACTCTGATGTTGTAATATACGTTTTTTTTTTTTTTTTTTATAAAGTATTATTGATTATTATACTTTGTCCATTCCGCTGTGAGATTCTGATCTTCTTATTCTTCTATTCTAATATTTCTTTCTTTCTTCTCTCACCCTCTAACTTCTTTCTATTAGTTTTCTGGGTTTTCGGTACTTGAGTTTGGACACGGGTTGTGTTAGTGTCTGGATTCGAGTGTCAAAATTCCCGGGTCGCTACAAGTACTCAGTCAAGCCTTGGATCCTCAGGGCCAGTCCACCGATGTGGATTAAACTTAAACCCTGAACATGCGTCTCCCCACCCTATGGGGTGTAAGTCTGGTCCGTCAGCCGACCAGAATGCATCGGCCGAAACCGATATAACCGAGGCGCCTCGCAACAGCAACAACCACATAAGTCAAACTCGTCAGGGCGTGTAAAACCACTGACGCCACTTCTAGCTAGAAAGAAACGCATGCCCTCCCTGACGTCCTCTCCCATTTTTGGTTCACAACCGGGGTGTGAGGCTCGCGAATTCACGTTACACAAAGCTGTGCCACACAGGCTGTGCTTTGATCATCACCACGAGACTTTGCTTTTCAACAGAAGCCTCGATCAATTGCCACTTAGGCATGCCACACAGGCAATTCACTCCATGCGTTTGATATCCATCAATATATAACCCCTGAGCTCGTACGTCTCAGAGAAGGGCGTTAAGCAAGAGAATAAATTCTCCGCCGCCAAACAGATATATATTTAATAGAGATCAATCACACAGACTAAAATCCAATGTCAGACACACAGTCCATTTACAAGTCCGTTCTGGGTCTGAACGAAACCGGAGGCACCTAGTACCTCGCATATCCATCGATCTCCAAGTACGTCTGGACGATCACAAACTGTTTCCATCTTCTTGGGTGTACAGCCCAATCAAGATCATCAGTAATCACCCAAACGACGTGAAGACTTCCGGTCTTCGACCACCGTCTTCATCTTCGACACCACGTCGAATCAGTTATTCAGAATGGGATAAACCCGGTCTTTCTGAATAACTCGCGTATATATTATAAAAGTGTTACACAAACACAACATACGCCTCATTCCAATTCAGAATATTCTTTTATTCAAATATTCCTATACTTTGGGAAAAGTTCCCATTAATTTTATCCAAGATAAATTCTTCAAATTTATTCTTTAATCACCTTTGAATATCAATTCAAACTAGTCGGGATTAGCGAACCACACCGAAGTAATCATTTATTTTATTTCCCAATCCCAACCTATTCATCCCATGAAGTAAAACTGGTAGTACTTCATATCTAACACCACAGTGTTATCGGTAATTCAATTACCATTTCACGTTCAAATCTAATTAAAGATTTAACTATCGCCTGGAGTAAAACTGGTGATACTCCATTCTCGATCTTTTCAATCTATTTAAAGATTCATTAAAACTCCACTTAGTTTTAATCTTTAACTGGGTTAAAGAATCAGTGTCATTTAAAAACACAGTTCACGATAAACCCAAAACCACATTCATCAATTATCGGGTTAAAGAACGAGTGTTGTTTAAAACACTGTTCATGATAAACCCAAAAATCAATATCAATTCAATTCCAGTTAAATATTATTTAACTGGTACACTTCATTAAATCTAAATAAAAAGATTTAATCTTTTCTCAACTGGGTTCAAGAACAGTGTTAGTGAAGACACCATTCACGACAAACCCAAATCACATTTGATATTCAATACAAGGCTCTGAATAGAAAATATATCGGCTTATATTCAATATCAAATTCTACGACTAACAAATGTCGTATTGGAAATAACGATATAAATATATATCTTTCAAATTTCCATAACAACACCTGTATAATCACGAATTCCAACATCGAAATATTCCGAAGACAATTTCGATTCAAATCCACTCCAATGCAATCATTGGAAATTTTGGTTATTTTTAAAACCCTTTTCAAATTCAATTTATTTATTTAAAAATAAATAGAATTATAATTCTAGTTCAAAACTAGTTCATTTCGATAAAAATCTATTTTTATCTTTTCAAATATGGAGTTTTTCATCCCAAACTTTCACAAATCATTTCTTATGATTTTACACAAATTATTACTATTTTTAATAATTTTATCAAGGCCCGTACAGTCGATTTCCATCAATGGCCATCGAACTGCACTTACAGCGACCTTTTTCAAATTTGATTTGGACATAATTCCAAATCCAACCGTTAGATTTCTAATTTCTAATATTCGTTAGAAAGCTCTTTTCGATACGAATCCAACGGTTCCGGTTTTAGGAGAATCCGACGGTCGGATCTCCCGCAATGTCCGTTTGAAATAAATGGTCGAAATTCGCGAACTGCCGCGGCGCGGCGCGTTCTATTCAGGCCATTATATTATATATATAATATATATAATATATATTTCGTCGATTTCTATTTAAAACGAATTATATAAATAGTTTTAAAATTCGTTTCAAAAGCAATTTCAACTTCCATTTCCATTCAAATCAAAATTGAATTCTTCTTTATAAATTCGTTTCTATTCAATTCAAATTTCAATTCAATTTGAATTCATTTCAATTCGCTTTCAATTCAATTTGAATTCGTTTTCAATTCAATTCATTTCGAAATCGTTTTCAATTCAATTCATTTCGAAATCGTTTTCAATTCAATTCATTTCGAAATCGTTTTCAATTCATTTCATTTCGAAATCGTTTTCAATTCAATTCATTTCGAAATCGTTTTCAATTCATTTCGAAATCGTTTTCAATTCATTTCATTTCGAAATCGTTTTCAATTCATTTCATTTCGAAATCGTTTTCAATTCATTTCATTTCGAAATCGTTTTCAATTCAATTCATTTCGAAATCGTTTTCAATTCATTTCATTTCGAAATCGTTTTCAATTCAATTCATTTCGAAATCGTTTTCAATTCATTTCATTTCGAAATCGTTTTCAATTCAATTCATTTCGAAATCGTTTTCAATTCAATTCATTTCGAAATCGTTTTCAATTCATTTCATTTCGAAATCGTTTTCAATTCATTTCATTTCGAAATCGTTTTCAATTCATTTCATTTCGAAATCGTTTTCAATTCAATTCATTTCGAAATCGTTTTCAATTCAATTCATTTCGAAATCGTTTTCAATTCAATTCATTTCGAAATCGTTTTCAATTCAATTCATTTCGAAATCGTTTTCAATGCAATTCATTTCGAAATCGTTTTCAATTCATTTCATTTCGAAATCGTTTTCAATTCATTTCGAAATCGTTTTCAATTCAATTCAATTCATTTCGAAATCGTTTTCAATTCAATTCATTTCGAAATCGTTTTCAATTCATTTCATTTCGAAATCGTTTTCAATTCATTTCATTTCGAAATCGTTTTCAATTCATTTCATTTCGAAATCGTTTTCAATTCAATTCATTTCGAAATCGTTTTCAATTCATTTCATTTCGAAATCGTTTTCAATTCATTTCATTTCGAAATCGTTTTCAATTCATTTCATTTCGAAATCGAATAAAATCGATATAAATATCGTTCACGTCAAAATGGCGTCAATCTAATCAACACGGCTTCATAAATTTCTATTTTCAAATATTCTATTTCAAATATTTCTTTTTCCAAAATAGTTGTTATTACCAAAATATTTCGTTCAACACATGACCAATCTCAATGAATGAGTACTGTCAACACATGAACTTTTATTTTATATCGATAAAGGTGCAAATTTTATTACTAAAATATTTCGTTCAACACATGACCAATCTCAATGAATGAGTACTGTCAACACATGAACTTTTATTTTATAATATTCTTTATTTTTCAAATTGGAATGAGGCCCAATCAATTACCATATAAAGTTAATTATATGGATTTTCATACATTACACACATATAACAGCATTGAAAAATAATCAACCATCAACCAAAGTGCACTACACTGTATAAGCATCAAATATAAATATCTAACGCTTATAACAGCCTGTCAATCGATCGATCGACATATTTAATCAATCAGGATGAGTGAACTTCAAATTTCATCCTAACACCCGTGTGGGGTTTCAAACAATCAAACACATATTTTATTTGTGCTGTTGGGCGATGTGTAAAATTTATCGACCCAATCAATGTCCTTCAAATAGGTGTACATAAACAAACCGTCCGGCTTGTAAATGAATATTTATTTATTCACATTCACGTTAAAAATTATATTTTTAACGATAAAACATTTTATTCCAACATATGAATTTCTATTCAGTTCATTTATTCAATAAAATGATATTTTTATTTTTCTAACATATTTTAGAAAATTTCGGTGGCATAACGGCACGATACTAGAAACGGGACGAGGCCTAGCCTTATCCCCGGTCTAGTGAAGGCCCACGCCATTCACACATCAATCAAATCACCAAACAACCAAATTCTAATCAAATCATATAACTAATCTATGCAACCAAACAAACAAGTCCATGGTCTGTGGACGATTGTGTCGGGTGCTACTAAGCACCGTCTGCATCCTAGTATATATATAAAACTAGAAAAGAAATTGAAAGGTGAGAAATTCTCACCAGTAGCTATCCAATACCACGACTCTTCATTGATATAAAGCTTCTTCGTTCTCGCCTTTTTGTCACCTTCGTTATCCGCTTTCACTACATATGTAAGAATCGAATTTTCACTTCGCTTTTCAATATATAACAATCACATTTTTAATTCGAAGTTCAATATATAAAAATCATATTTTTAATTCGAAGTTCAATATATAAAAATCATATTTTTAATTCGAAGTTCAATATATAAAAATCATATTTTTAATTTGAAGTTCAATATATAAAAATCATATTTTTAATTCGCTATTCAATATAAAAATCGAATTTTTAGTTCGCTATTCAATATAAAAATCGAATTTTTAGTTCGCTATTCAATATATAAAGATATGATTTTTACTTCGACTTTCAATATATAAAAAACTGATTTTTACTTTGACTTTCAATATATAAAAATCTGCTTTTTACTTTTTTAAAAATCTCGTCTTTCCCCTTTTTTTAAAATCTCAAATCTTTTTCTATTAAAAGATTAAACCTTTTAAAATAAAATCAGTTTTATTTATTTCTTTAAAAATCAGTTTATAAATCTCTAAAAATCAGTTTTTATACTTCTTTAAAAAATTCAGTTTGTAAATTTCTAAAAATCAGTTTTTATACTTCTTAAAAAAAATTCAGTTTATAAATTTCTTTAAATCAGTTTTAAAATTCTTTTTAAATCAGTTTATAAATCTCTAAAAATCAGTTTTTATACTTCTTAAAAAAATTCAGTTTATAAATTTCTTTAAATCAGTTTTAAAATTTAAAAAAAAAATAGCAGAACAACAAAAAATAAAATAAAATAAATAAAAATAAAAATGAAATCACTTAGTCACTCACCGCAGCCTGCGATTGGGAGGGGGAGAAGGGAGCGTCGGCGGCAGGCTTCGAGGGGGGCGCGGTTTCGAGGTCTTCGTCGGCTTCGAGGTATGGGTGGCTTTGAGGTAAGGCGGCAGGGTGTTCGAGATGGGCGGCGGCTTCGGGATGGCGTTCGTCGGCGCCGCGGTCTTGAGGGGGGCGGCGAACTAGGTTTAGGTTTTTCTCTTTTTTTTTTTCTTTTTTTTTTCGTTTCTGGTAAATGAATAATAGATCGGGGGGGCCAATGAAGAAAGAAAAAGGGGGGAAAGAAATTAAAATAATATATTTTTTTCTTTTTATTATTTAATTATCGTAAAAAGGTTGACTTTTACATACGACCTCGAAACGAGGTCTACCGCCTGTCGTCCATAGCGTTTTACCCCCATTCCGAACACAATGGGATATGTATCGCAAGCTGATTTGATCGTTACAATCAGTTTCCTTTGAATTTACATTTAAATCACTATATTGAATTTTAAACGTACATTTCAAATTACCGGGGCCATATACTAATTCTAAAAATTCCCGAAAAATATTTTCTAGCTTCGTATTGATGATACGGTCCTAACAAAACTAGTTTCGTTGAATTCTGAGACCGTATGAAAAATGGCCAATTTCCAGTCGATTAAAATCAACTGAAACTGGTCAAACGCGTTTTCCTATGCCACACTCACATATTGATTCGAAAAATTATGAAATCTGAAACCTAGCAATAACTTTACATCCCGGACCCAACAAAACTGGTTTCGTCGAAATCCGAGGTCGTTTGCAAAATGTCCATTTTTAAGGGCCTGAATTCCATAGCGACTATTCAGAATTTTCAACTGGACATATCTTTTGATTTCTAAGATGAAATCTCAGTTTGTTAACTTCGTTACAAAGATATAGTTATACAGATCCAAATATTTCTTGTTTCGTTCAATTCTGACTTATATTGAATTCTGTATATTCATTTGAAATTAGAAATCGAATTTTCGAACTACTGCGCCATTTTCAATTCTATTATAATTATATATAAATATTTATATTCTAACGACGACGTATATAATATATACGTCGAATTATATTCGAAATAAATTTCTCGTCGATTTTATTTAAAATAATCTATTTTAAATATTCAAAATTCGCTAAAATTGCAAAAATAAAAATTTCAAACTGGCTCGCATTTTACGGGTTGTTACATTAATTAAATCTGATGGCTGCTGAGTTGTGTCACCGAGTGTGTAAGAATTTGTGTCATAATAGATGCTCCCATATATATATATATGTATATGTATATATATGAGTATATATATATATATATAAATATATATATATATAGGAATAATATTTCTAATAAGCATGTGTTTTCATTTTTGAAAAGTTGTTGGTTGGGCTGGTGAGTTCATATAGGTATGAAGGACAATATGTGAACGATGAATGTGCAAAGTTGGAGGCAAAGTTGCTGAACAAGGCCATCAAGAAAGTCCTCTCTGCTGGAAAACCTGTTGAACACGAAGATATTGTTAGGATTATGTCTACCAAAAGCAAACTGCAATTGGAACTGATGTTCAAACACTACGAGGAAATGTTTGGCAAGTTCATTAAAGATGCAAGCATCCTATTTACATACCACAGTTTGCATACATTTATCCTTTTTTTCACAATTATGAACATCTCGCTATTATTTTTCACACTAGGATCTTGCGACTGATGAAGGGCTACAAGAAACAGTTTTATGTCTGAGTTCACCTCCCACATATTTCAGCAAGGTAATAAAAGGATGCTCTGTAAAGCAATTTATACAGTTTATCTTATGATTCTTATCATATCACATATTTTGTTTCATATACATTGCAAATGATAAACAAGGAAATCCATGAAGGAGCAGATAGAAACATAAAAGTTTCTCTAACACGATTCTTGCAGTGAATTTACACTAAGGGGTTTATATCAACTTTTAAATTATCCCGCTATCATTGGTATATATCAACTTATAAATATATATCTGCTGCTTATCATTCCATCAACTTTTAAATATATCTGCTGCTTAGCATTCCATCTTTTCCATTTTCCTTATTTTGCATCAGGTTTGAAAGTAATAAGATGTTATGATGGCGTTGGAGACAGCCACGCATATATGCATATAATAGAGGCAAGGGATACTTCAAGCTCAAGCTTTTACTTCCAACTGTCAATTGGGTAAATTCATTTCTCTGTGCCCCTGTTTATGTTCATGTACAATCAGCTCAGTCTGAGTACAGAGAACATGCAACTGAGTACTTGAGAACATGCAAAAAGAGTGTAAACAAAACATTCATTTTTGTGTCATTCTGCAAGAATGAAATAAAAACATCCATTTTTTGTCATTTTAAATAGAATGAAGCTAAATCATTCAAATTTATCATTTGAATAGAATGAGACAAAATTATTCATTTTTATCATTTAAATAGAATGAGACAAAATTATTCATTTTTATCATTTAAGTAGAATGAGACAAAATTATTCATTTTTATCATTTAAAAAGAATGACAAACAAAATATTCATTTTTTCCATTTAAAAGGAATGAGACAAAAACATCCACTTCTGTCATTTAAAAGGAATAGGACAAAAATATTCATTTTTGTCATTTAAAAAGGAATGAGACCAAAACATTTATTTTTGTCATTTAAAAAGAATAAAACAAAAATATTCATTTTTGTCATTTAAAAAGGAATGGGACAAAAATATTCATTTTTTGGTCATTTAAAAGAATGAAACCAAAATATACATTTTTGGTCATTAAAAAGAAATAAACCAAAATATACATTTTTTGTCATTGAAAAGGGTTAAACCAAAATATACATTTTTGTTCATTAACAAGAATGAAACATTTTTGTCAATTAAAAAGGTTGAAAAATAGAATTGTTCATGTTTTTAAAATAAGAATATGATTACATTAAAAAGTTCACATTTTTAATGTAATGTCAGAACATAGAGAATGTATATGTTTTAAAGTAAAACATATTTTACATTAAAAACTCATTTTTTAATGTAACAATAGAAGTAAGAAAAATATTCATGTTTTAAATTGAAAACATGTCTTACATTAAAAACTCACTTTTTAATGTAATAATAGAAATATAGAAAAGATTCCAGTTTACAAATGAAAACATATGTTAGAGAACATTTATATGTTAAAACATTATTTTTAACATGCTAGAAAGGAGGAAAATAGAAAACATCACTTTTGTTAGAAATGTTTAAAAACATCACTTTAGTTAGAAATGTCTATTTAGAATAAAGATGTCATTCATTAAGAAATGTCATTACATTTAAAAATGTCATTTTATATAGAAATGTTAGATTAGATTAGAAATGTCATATTGGATTAAAAATGTCAAATTGGATTAAAAATGTCACATATATAGATTTTGTCATGTTACATCAAAATATATGTTTGTTGAAATTAAATTATAAATTTCCATTTATAATTTAAACAGTGAAAATGTGTTAAGTAGAAAATAATTCAAACCGAATTATAATCGGTTAAATTCATTATCCAATGATGTATTTATGTAGCCTGTTGTTGTTTGAAAACCCCACACGGGTATTGGGACGATATTTGATATACACTAGTCCCAATATTTGGATGTATGTCAATCGATGGGTTAACGGTCTGTGTGAGCATTATTTATTTATTCATTTTAACGCTCACACAATTATATTTCACTCTGGATGTGAATGGATTATTTATTGATTATTTCTTATTATTGTTATATATACATGTGATGTATGGAATCCATATAACTGAAAATATATGGTAATTGATTGAGTCGCATTCCGATTCAGAATATCTTTTAAATAAATAATATTTGAAAATAAAGAACATTTCTATATAAAGAATAGTTTAAAAATAATGAATATTTTTCATTAAAATAATTATAATTATAAATTATAATTGCACTTTTGACATGAGGTTAGGTTGTATTTGTGGTGGAAGTCTGTCCGGACCCGACCGACATATCCAGTAGCCACTAATGTTGGACCTAATGTGAGAGGTCTAAGTGCGCAAATACGAAGCGGGCTATGACACGAGGTTAAGCCCAACTTGTGGGATAAGTCTGCCCGGACCCGACCGGCAAGTCTAGCATCCGCAAGTTGTAGGCCTAATGTGGGAGGTCTAGCCCATTATAAACCAAAAGGAACATGGTAATGAATTGGACTATTTAGCGTATTATAAGTTGAAATACCATTTTAACCCGAACGGGTTTATCGATCGTTTATATTCATTTTATAATGAACAGAAATAAAAAGTAGAAATTTCCAAAATCTAATATTTTGAAAATATTATTTTAAATAAAGAAATAGAATAAATCCTTAATCAAGATTTAATGAAGTTTTTCAATTAATTAATATTTATTTGGAATTAAATAAAATAAATTGGATTATTGGGTTGTCGTGGATGGTGTCTTAAATAACACTGTTTTTAAACCCCGTATGAAAAGAATTAATCTTTTTAATTAAGATTATTAGAGTTTTCAATTATATTTAGTAATTGAAATAAAATGAAATGTGAATTGGGTTTATCGTGGACTGTGTTTTAATGACATTTGTTCTTTAACCTAATTAACAGTGAAAAAGATAATTTTGGAATTTATAAATCTTTGATTTAGGTCTAATGGAAATTTTTCCATAGTAAAGTTTTCCAATTTATATATTAAATTGGAATTGAATGGAATTCGATTTAATAATAATCGAGATGAGTTTCCGTAAAAGAAGACCGTTACTATATATGGAATTTAAAAGGCTTTACCATTTTTCCATCTATATTATTGGTCTGATACAGAAACTTATAACGATTATATATTGATTTGATTTCTATGAAAAATCCATATTTAATGGAAGATGATTTTGGGTTTATCGTGAACTGTGTTTTAAATGACATTGGTTCTTTAACCCAGTTAAAGATAAGATTTATTTCTTAAATTGGAATAATCATAAAATAATGATTTTTGATATTAAAACCAAATTGGAGTTTAATGAATCTTGAAAAGAATAAATTTAAAGGAATTTATCTTTGATAAAAACAATGGGAATCTTTTTCTAATAATGTGAATATTTTATTTAAAGTATATTCTGAATTAGAATGAGGCGTTGGATGTGTTTTTATAGCACTTGATTTTTTATTATAAAATACGCAAGTTATTCGGAAAGACCGGGTTTAACCCATTCTGAATAATTACTACGATGATTAAGAGTCGAAGATGAAGACGGTGGTTGAAGACTGTAACAACCCGGAAAATCTGGGCCAGTTTAAAATTTTTATTTTGGCTAAATTTAATGAATTTTGAATATTTAAAATGAATTATTTTAAATAATATCGACGAGAAATTTATTTTGAATATAATTCGAACGTATATATTATATACGCGTCGTCGTTAGAATATAAATATTTATATATAATTATAAATAGAATTGAAAATGGCGCGGTAGTTCGATAATTCGATTTCAAACTTCAATTGAATGTACCGGGAGCAAAACAATCCGGATTTTAGTGAAACCAAAAATAATGGAATCTAATTGTGGATATCTTTCCAACGAATCCAAATAATCAAGATTTCATATCGGGAATCAAAAAGATATGTCCAGTTGAAAATTCTGAATAGTCGCTATGGAATTCAGGCCCTTAAAAATGGACATTTTGCAAATGACCTCGGATTTCGACGAAACCACTTTTGTTGGGTCCGTGATGTCAAACTATTGCTAGGTTTCAAATTTTATAATTTTTCGAATCAATATTTGAGCGTGGCATAGGAAAACGCGTTTGACCGGATTCAGTTGATTTTAATCGACTGGAAATTGGCCATTTTTCCAACGGTCTCAGAATTCGACGAAACTAGTCTTGTTAGGACCGTATCGTCAATACGAAGCTAGAAAATATTTTTCAGGAATTTTTCTACTTAGTATGTGACCCCGGTAAATTGAAATGTACGTTTAAAATTCAATAAAGTGATTTAAATGTAAATTCAAACGGAAACTGATTGTAACAGCCGAATCAGCCTACGATACATATCCCATTGTGTTCAGGATGGGGGTAAATAGCTATGGACGACAGGCGGTGGACCTCGTTCAGGGATCGTATGCAAAAGTCAACTTTAGATTGAATTAAATAATTAAATAATAAAATAATAAAAAAAAATCCTTTCTCCCCCTTATTTCCCTCTGGCCCCCCCGTTCAATCGACAGAATCAAAATCAAAGAAAAAAAAAAGGGGGGGGGGAAGGCGACTGCGAAAACCGCCGCCACCATCGGAGGACCACCGCGCCTCATCGATTAACCCCCCTCTTCCCCTCTCGCCTGTGACACCGAGCCCCGCGCCCCCTTTTCCCCTGCGCCGCCGCGAAGTCGAGACCCCACCCTGCTCCTCCTCCTGCCGCCGAAGTCGACGCCCGCCCTCCCCCGAAGCCAGCTCCGACGAACGGCGAAACCCCCCCCCCCTGTAAGTTTTTTTTTCGTTTAGTTATTTTATTTTTATGTAACTAAAAACTGAGTTTTTTTTTTAGAACTTTAAACTGAATTTTAAAAACAGATTTTAAAAGGTTTAAAAACTAAACTGATTTTTGAAAAAGTATAAAAAAAACTGGATTTTAAAAAGCATTAAAAACTGATTTTAAAAGCATTAAAAAACTGGTTTTTAAAGACATTAAAAACTGATTTTTTAGGGAAATGAAAACTGATTTTATCTTAAGGTTTAAAATAGAAAAAAAGGGATTTAAACTTTGAAATAGAAAAAAAGGTTTAATCTTTTAATAGAAAAAGATTTGAACTCGCAAAAATAAAGGTCATATTTTTAAAAAGAGAAAAGACGGGATTTTTTATTATGTAGAAGGAGCAAGACATGATTTTTGTATTTTTAAAGCAATAAAAATATAATTTTTACATGATAGGAATATTAAAAATATCATCTTTATATGTGTAGAAAAATAAAAATGAGATTTTTATAAAGATGAAATCTTTAAATTTGAAAAGGCGAAAACTTCATATTTGAAAAGGCGGAATCTTTATGTAAGGTATAGCGAAGTAAAAATATGATTTTTATATATTGAATAGCGAAGTAAAAATTCGATTTTTATATATTGAATAGCGAAGTAAAAATTCGATTTTTATATATGTAGTGGCTACGGTCAACGAAGGTGACAAAAAGGCGAAACGACGAAGACTTCTGCAAAAGAAGAGTCGAGATGATTGGATAGCTATCGGTGAGAAATTCTCACCTTTCAATTTAATTTTCTAGTTATATATATATATACTAGGATGCAGACGGTGCTTAGTAGCACCCGACACAATCATCCACAGACCATGGACTTGTTTGTTTGGTTGCGTAGATTAGTTGGATGATTTGAATTGAATTGAATTGTTTGGTGAAATAAATTGATATGATTGATGTGTGAATGGCGTGGGCCTTCACTAGACCGGGGATAAGGCTAGGCCTCGTCCCGTTTCTAGTATCGTGCCGTTATGCCGCCGAAATTTTCTAAAATATGTTAGAAAAATAAAAATGACATTATTGAATAAATGAACTGAAAAGAAAATTCATGTGTTGGAATAAATATTTTATCGTTAAAAATATAGTTTTTAACGTGAATGTGAATAAAATAAAATATTCATTTACAAACCGGACGGTTTGTTTATGTACACTGATTTGACTGATATTGATTGGGACGATAAATTTTACACATCGCCCAACTGCACAAATAAAATCTGTGTTTGATTGTTTGAAACCCCACACGGGTGTTGGGATGAAATTTGAAGTTCACTCATCCTGATTGATTAAATATGTCGATCGATTGATTGACAGGCTGTTATAAGCGTTAGATATCTATATTTGATGCTTATACAGTGTAGTGCACTTTGGTTGATGGTTGATTATTTTTCAAGGCTATTATACATGTGTTGTATGAAAATCCATATAATTAACTTTATATGGTAATTGATTGGGCCTCATTCCAGTTTTAAAATAGAAATATTTGAAATAGAAATATTCGAAATGGAATATTTGAAAATGTCAATATATGAAGCCGTGTTGATTAGATTGACGCCATTTTGACGTGAACGATATTTATATCGATTTTATTCATTTTAAAATGAATATTAAAAAGTAATTTTGAAATCGAATATTTCAAAATGAATTGAATTGAAAACGATTTCGAAATGAATTGAATTGAAAACGATTTCGAAATGAATTGAATTGAAAACGATTTCGAAATGAATTGAATTGAAAACGATTTCGAAATGAATTGAATTGAAAACGATTTCGAAATGAATTGAATTGAAAACGATTTCGAAATGAATTGAATTGAAAACGATTTCGAAATGAATTGAATTGAAAACGATTTCGAAATGAATTAAATTGAAAACGATTTCGAAATGAATTGAATTGAAAACGATTTCGAAATGAATTGAATTGAAAACGATTTCGAAATGAATTGAATTGAAAACGATTTCGAAATGAATTGAATTGAAAACGATTTCGAAATGAATTGAATTGAAAACGATTTCGAAATGAATTGAATTGAAAACGATTTCGAAATGAATTGAATTGAAAACGATTTCGAAATGAATTGAATTGAAAACGATTTCGAAATGAATTGAATTGAAAACAATTTCGAAATGAATTGAATTGAAAACGAATTCAAATTGAATTGAAAGCAAATTGAAACGAATTCAAATTGAATTGAAATTTGAGTTGAATAGAAATGAATTTTAAAACGAATTTATAGAGAAGAAGTCAATTTTGATTTGAATTGAAACGGAAGTTGAAATTGCTTTTGAATCGAATTTAAAACTATTTATATAATTCGTTTTAAATAGAAATCGACGAAATATATTATATATATATTATATATAATATAATGGCCTGAATAGAACGCGCCGCGCCGCGGTAGTTCGTGAATTTTGACCATTTATTTCAAACGGACATTGCGGGAGATCCGACCGTCGGATTCTCCTAAAACCGGAACCGTTGGGTTCGTATCGAAAAGAGCTTTCTAACGAATATTTGAAATTAGAAATCTAACGGTTGGATTTGGAATTATGTCCAAATCAAATTCGAAAAAGGTCGCTGTAAGTGCAGTTCGATGACCATTGATGGAAATCGATTGTACGGGCCTTGATAAAATTATTAAAAATAGTAATAATTTGTGTAAAATCATAAGAAATGATTTGTGAAGATTTGGGATGAAAAACTTCATGTTTGAAAAGATAAAAATAGATTTTTATCGAAATGAACTGGTTTTGAACTAGAATTATAATTCTATTTATTTTTAAATAAATAAATTGAATTTAAAAAGGGTTTTGAAAATAACCAGAATATCCAATGATTGCATTGGAGTGGATTTGAATCAAAATTGTCTTCGGAATATTTCGATGTTGGAATTCGTGATTATACAGATGTTGTTATGGAAATTTGAAAGATATATATTTATATCGTTATTTCCAATACGACATTTGTTAGTCGTAAAATTCGATATTGAATATAAGCCGATATATTTTCTATTCAGAGCCTTGTATTGAATATCGAATGTGATTTGGGTTTGTCGTGAGTGGTGTCTTCACTAACACTGTTCTTGAACCCAGTTGAGAAAAGGTTAAATCTTTTTATTTAGATTTAATGAAGTGTACCAATTAAATAATATTTAATTGGAATTGAATTGATATTGATTTTTGGGTTTATCGTGAACAATGTTTTAAATAACACTCGTTCTTTAACCCGATAATTAATGAATGTGACTTTGGGTTTATCGTGAACCGTGCTTTAAATGACACTGATTCTTTAACCCAGTTAACGATTAAAACTAAGTGGAGTTTTAATGAATCTTTAATTAGATTGAAATAATCGAGAATGGAGTATCACCAGTTTTGCTCCAGGCGATAGTTAAATCTTTAATTAGATTTGAACGTGAAATGGTAATTGAATTTACCGATAACACTGTGGTGTTAGATATGAAGTATTACCAGTTTTACTTCATGGGATAAATAGGTTGGGATTGGGAAATTAAAACAAATGATTACTTCGGTAAGTTTCGTTAATCCCGGCTAGTTGAATCGAAATTCAAAAGTAGATTAAAGAATAAATTCAAGAATTTATCTTTGATAAGATTAATGGGAACCTTTCCCTATGAATGTGAAATTTAGGAACTAACTGTCGGTTAGCCAAGCAGAATGGTTTTCTGGATATTGATCTGATGTTGGTTTCGGCCTTCGGGGTTAATATTTGGGGAATTATTCTCTTGATTAATTTACGGTTAGTGACTGATGAATTGGAATGAGGCGTATGTTGTGTTTGTGTAACACTTATTTAAAATATACGCGAGTTATTCGGAAAGACCGGGTTTATCCCATTCTGAATAACTGATACGACGATAAGTCGAAGATGAAGACGGTGGTCGAAGACCGGAAGTCTTCACGTCGTTTGGGTAATTACTGATGATCTTGATTGGGCTGTACACCCAAGAAGATGGAAACAGTTAGTGATCGTCCAGACGTACTTGGAGATCGATGGATATGCAGGGTACTAGGTGCCTCCGGTTTCGTTCAGACCCAGAACGGACTTGTAAATGGACTGTGTGTCTGACATTGGATTTTAGTCTGTGTGATTGATTTCTATTAAATATATATCTGTTTGGCGGCGGAGAATTTATTCTCTTGCTTAACGCCCTTCTCTGAGACGTACGAGCTCAGGGGTTATATATTGATGGATATCAAACGCATGGAGTGAATTGCCTGTGTGGCATGCCTAAGTGGCAATTGATCGAGGCTTCTGTTGAAAAGCAAAGTCTTGTGGTGATGATCAAAGCAAGGCCTTTGTGGCGTAGCTTTGTGTAACGTTTGATTCGCGAGTTTCACACCCGGTATGAACCAAAAACGGGAGACGGACCTCAGGGAGGACTTGCGTTTCTTTCTAGCTAGAAGTGGCGTCAGTGGTTTTACACGCCCTGACGAGTTTGACTTATGTGGTTGTTGCTGTTGCGAGGCGCCTCGGATATATCGGTCGTTCTCGAACCGATGGAGTCATTTGTTGGCTCATTGACACCCCATAGGGTGGGGAAACGTAGTGTTCAGGCATTTTAATCCACATCGGTGGACCGGCCCTGACGATCCAAAGGCTTGACTGAGTACTTACCTGAGACACGGGCTAGAGCGTCTCGAATCGGTTGAGGACTATCTTTTGCCTCGGTTCATAGACGGAAATCCAATTTCCAAATACGTGACATTTGCGGTTTTATTTGTAAACCTATATATGGTGACATAGTGGCATGGGACGCTCATGTCGCCTATGATTGATACTTATGATTTGAAGTTGTTTTATACACTGTACACTTATTATAGTATCAAATGATCTGTTTTAAACGTATCAAGCATTCTTTGGCTGTTATAAGGGAAAACCCTATCCCCCGGCTTGCGTTGCATTGTGTGATAGGACCTGGGTCTTATAACAGCTTCATTTTTCTCTATTTAGCATTGCGCGGTTTGTTTTATGCACTGGTATTCCTGGGAGGAAACCCGTTCCGTGTTATACGGCGTGGTCCCTTGATTTACCTAATGATTTAAAATAAAGATTAACTGTTTTAGTTCTCACACCAGTCACATGACTGACCTGGAGTTTATTGTTTTAACCTAAACTCTGGGTGCCCTTATTTTGACACGGGCAGCTAGTAGTTTTGGTTTTGAAGATTTATATTCACAGGATCCTGGTTTACAGTAGGAATGATATCCGGAAAGCTTGTATCTGTATATCTCTTCTAGTTGTGTATTGTATTATTTTCCGCTGCTATGTATTTAAATGTAATTTAAATCTCTGATATTTCTGTGTAATATTCAGTTATACTCTGTATATTCTTGTAATCTGATGCATTGTTGTAATATACAATGAAACGTTCTTCTGTATGCGTTCTATTTTGTCCTGTTCTCAAACGATAGGGCGTTTCGAACGGCCTGGATCGGTTTAGCGGTTGGTTCGGACCGAGCGAAATTCCTTGCCGTCACAGTTGGTATCAGAGCTTTGGTTTACAAAGCTCAGAGAACAAGACACATTAGAACCACACGAAAGAATTCATCAGATATTGGATTAGTAATATCCAATGGGAATGACTCGTTAGAGATAGGATCAGTAGTGTCCTAGAACGAGTGTGAAGAGTATATTTTTCAAATGAAAACAAATTTTGTTTTGAAAATTTAAAATCAATTATTCGTATTTGATTAATTAGTTTATATTGATTTGGACAGTCCAGTATATAAAGATTTTGCATATACGCCTTGCAAACGTATATTTGAAATTTTAATATACTGGATAGATATAGAATCACATTCTAGACACCCGGAGACGGTTCTGATGATTGATCGATCATCACCAGAATCTATGTTCGTGTTTTGAAGATGTGGTATTTATATATTTCCTATTGACTGGTGTGAGAACCAAAATTAGATAGGGCCTATTGTTGTGAATTGGCATCAAAAACACGATTTTTGTATATGTATCAAATTATGAATTTGAAACTCTAATTCACTAATTGATTGATGTTTGTGTTGTTTGTTTATTTGTTTGCTAATTTTTAACCATTTAGCCTAATTGAATCACATATTGACTGTATTAAAAATTTGGTCGCATTTGCTTGCATATACATATACTTATATTGATCAGGTCATAGCAAGGAGGCTAGAGCAGAGAATAAAATTTGTTTGCCCGACAAATAGGTACATGTTTACTACATAATTTCCTGTTTTGTTTGGGTGATGATGATTTTATGAGCCTATTGGCTAGCCGCTTGGCTTTTTCTTTTTCTTTTTGAGATCTGAAGGACCGGGGAAGCTATTTGAAATTCCCCGATGCTCCCGGTGCAGGGGAGGTTATGGCGAAATTTTTCGAAAATTTAGGGTGTTAGCCAAATTTTTGAAATTTTGAAAATTCTCAGAAGCTAAAGAGTTGGAGAATGGAAGCCAGATCGAGCGTAGAGCTGAATAATCAAACCACTCTCGACTTTGTTCCTTTTCGGGGACGAAAAGTTTTAAGTGGGGGAGATTGTAACAACCCGGAAAATCTGGGCCAGTTTAAAATTTTTATTTTGGCTAAATTTAATGAATTTTGAATATTTAAAATGAATTATTTTAAATAATATCGACGAGAAATTTATTTTGAATATAATTCGAACGTATATATTATATACGCGTCGTCGTTAGAATATAAATATTTATATATAATTATAAATAGAATTGAAAATGGCGCGGTAGTTCGATAATTCGATTTCAAACTTCAATTGAATGTACCGGGAGCAAAACAATCCGGATTTTAGTGAAACCAAAAATAATGGAATCTAATTGTGGATATCTTTCCAACGAATCCAAATAATCAAGATTTCATATCGGGAATCAAAAAGATATGTCCAGTTGAAAATTCTGAATAGTCGCTATGGAATTCAGGCCCTTAAAAATGGACATTTTGCAAATGACCTCGGATTTCGACGAAACCACTTTTGTTGGGTCTGTGATGTCAAACTATTGCTAGGTTTCAAATTTTATAATTTTTCGAATCAATATGTGAGCGTGGCATAGGAAAACGCGTTTGACCGGATTCAGTTGATTTTAATCGACTGGAAATTGGCCATTTTTCCAACGGTCTCAGAATTCGACGAAACTAGTCTTGTTAGGACCGTATCGTCAATACGAAGCTAGAAAATATTTTTCAGGAATTTTTCTACTTAGTATGTGACCCCGGTAAATTGAAATGTACGTTTAAAATTCAATAAAGTGATTTAAATGTAAATTCAAACGGAAACTGATTGTAACAGCCGAATCAGCCTACGATACATATCCCATTGTGTTCGGGATGGGGGTAAATAGCTATGGACGACAGGCGGTGGACCTCGTTCAGGGATCGTATGTAAAAGTCAACTTTAGATTGAATTAAATAATTAAATAATAAAATAATAAAAAAAAAATTCCTTTCTCCCCCTTATTTCCCTCTGCCCCCCCCCCCCCCCCCCGTTCAATCGACAGAATCAAAATCAAAGAAAAAAAAAAAAGGGGGAAGGCGACTGCGAAAACCGCCGCCACCATCGGAGGACCACCGCGCCTCATCGATTAACCCCCCCCCCCCCCGCCTCTTCCCCTCTCGCCTGTGACACCGAGCCCCGCGCCCCCTTTTCCCCTGCGCCGCCGCGAAGTCGAGACCCCACCCTGCTCCTCCTCCTGCCGCCGAAGTCGACGCCCGCCCTCCCCCGAAGCCAGCTCCGACGAACGGCGAAACCCCCCCCCCCCCCCTGTAAGTTTTTTTTTCGTTTAGTTATTTTATTTTTATGTAACTAAAAACTGAGTTTTTTTTTTAGAACTTTGAACTGAATTTTAAAAACAGATTTTAAAAGGTTTAAAAACTAAACTGATTTTTGAAAAAGTATAAAAAAAACTGGATTTTAAAAAGCATTAAAAACTGATTTTAAAAGCATTAAAAAACTGGTTTTTAAAGACATTAAAAACTGATTTTTTAGGGAAATGAAAAATGATTTTATCTTAAGGTTTAAAATAGAAAAAAAGGGATTTAAACTTTGAAATAGAAAAAAAGGTTTAATCTTTTAATAGAAAAAGATTTGAACTCGCAAAAATAAAGGTCATATTTTTAAAAAGAGAAAAGACGGGATTTTTTATTATGTAGAAGGAGCAAGACATGATTTTTGTATTTTTAAAGCAATAAAAATATAATTTTTACATGATAGGAATATTAAAAATATCATCTTTATATGTGTAGAAAAATAAAAATGAGATTTTTATAAAGATGAAATCTTTAAATTTGAAAAGGCGAAAACTTCATATTTGTAAAGGCGGAATCTTTATGTAAGGTATAGCGAAGTAAAAATATGATTTTTATATATTGAATAGCGAAGTAAAAATTCGATTTTTATATATTGAATAGCGAAGTAAAAATTCGATTTTTATATATTGAATAGCGAAGTAAAAATTCGATTTTTATATATGTAGTGGCTACGGTCAACGAAGGTGACAAAAAGGCGAAACGACGAAGACTTCTGCAAAAGAAGAGTCGAGATGATTGGATAGCTATCGGTGAGAACTTCTCACCTTTCAATTTAATTTTCTAGTTATATATATATACTAGGATGCAGACGGTGCTTAGTAGCACCCGACACAATCATCCACAGACCATGGACTTGTTTGGTTGGTTGTGTAGATTAGTTGGATGATTTGAATTGAATTGAATTGTTTGGTGAAATAAATTGATATGATTGATGTGTGAATGGCGTGGGCCTTCACTAGACCGGGGATAAGGCCAGGCCTCGTCCCGTTTCTAGTATCGTGCCGTTATGCCGCCGAAATTTTCTAAAATATGTTAGAAAAATAAAAATGTCATTATTGAATAAATGAACTGAAAAGAAAATTCATGTGTTGGAATAAATATTTTATCGTTAAAAATATAGTTTTTAACGTGAATGTGAATAAAATAAAATATTCATTTACAAACCGGACGGTTTGTTTATGTACACTGATTTGACTGATATTGATTGGGACGATAAATTTTACACATCGCCCAACTGCACAAATAAAATTTGTGTTTGATTGTTTGAAACCCCACACGGGTGTTGGGATGAAATTTGAAGTTCACTCATCCTGATTGATTAAATATGTCGATCGATTGATTGACAGACTGTTATAAGCGTTAGATATCTATATTTGATGCTTATACAGTGTAGTGCACTTTGGTTGATGGTTGATTATTTTTCAAGGCTATTATACATGTGTTGTATGAAAATCCATATAATTAACTTTATATGGTAATTGATTGGGCCTCATTCCAGTTTTAAAATAGAAATATTTGAAATAGAAATATTCGAAATGGAATATTTGAAAATGTCAATATATGAAGCCGTGTTGATTAGATTGACGCCATTTTGACGTGAACGATATTTATATCGATTTTATTCATTTTAAAATGAATATTAAAAAGTAATTTTGAAATCGAATATTTCAAAATGAATTGAATTGAAAACGATTTCGAAATGAATTGAATTGAAAACGATTTCGAAATGAATTGAATTGAAAACGATTTCGAAATGAATTGAATTGAAAACGATTTCGAAATGAATTGAATTGAAAACGATTTCGAAATAAATTGAATTGAAAACGATTTCGAAATGAATTGAATTGAAAACGATTTCGAAATGAATTGAATTGAAAACGATTTCGAAATGAATTGAATTGAAAATGATTTCGAAATGAATTGAATTGAAAACGATTTCGAAATGAATTGAATTGAAAACGATTTCGAAATGAATTGAATTGAAAACGATTTCGAAATGAATTGAATTGAAAACGATTTCGAAATGAATTGAATTGAAAACGATTTCGAAATGAATTGAATTGAAAACGATTTCGAAATGAATTGAATTGAAAACGAATTCAAATTGAATTGAAAGCAAATTGAAACGAATTCAAATTGAATTGAAATTTGAGTTGAATAGAAATGAATTTTAAAACGAATTTATAGAGAAGAAGTCAATTTTGATTTGAATTGAAACGGAAGTTGAAATTGCTTTTGAATCGAATTTAAAACTATTTATGTAATTCGTTTTAAATAGAAATCGACGAAATATATTATATATATATTATATATAATATAATGGCCTGAATAGAACGCGCCGCGCCGCGGTAGTTCGTGAATTTCGACCATTTATTTCAAACGGACATTGCGGGAGATCCGACCGTCGGATTCTCCTAAAACCGGAACCGTTGGGTTCGTATCGAAAAGAGCTTTCTAACGAATATTAGAAATTAGAAATCTAACGGTTGGATTTGGAATTATGTCCAAATCAAATTCGAAAAAGGTCGCTGTAAGTGCAGTTCGATGACCATTGATGGAAATCGACTGTACGGGCCTTGATAAAATTATTAAAAATAGTAATAATTTGTGTAAAATCATAAGAAATGATTTGTGAAGATTTGGGATGAAAAACTTCATGTTTGAAAAGATAAAAATAGATTTTTATCGAAATGAACTGGTTTTGAACTAGAATTATAATTCTATTTATTTTTAAATAAATAAATTGAATTTAAAAAGGGTTTTGAAAATAACCAGAATATCCAATGATTGCATTGGAGTGGATTTGAATCGAAATTGTCTTCGGAATATTTCGATGTTGGAATTCGTGATTATACAGATGTTGTTATGGAAATTTGAAAGATATATATTTATATCGTTATTTCCAATACGACATTTGTTAGTCGTAAAATTCGATATTGAATATAAGCCGATATATTTTCTATTCAGAGCCTTGTATTGAATATCGAATGTGATTTGGGTTTGTCGTGAGTGGTGTCTTCACTAACACTGTTCTTGAACCCAGTTGAGAAAAGGTTAAATCTTTTTATTTAGATTTAATGAAGTGTACCAATTAAATAATATTTAATTGGAATTGAATTGATATTGATTTTTGGGTTTATCGTGAACAATGTTTTAAATAACACTCGTTCTTTAACCCGATAATTAATGAATGTGACTTTGGGTTTATCGTGAACCGTGCTTTAAATGACACTGATTCTTTAACCCAGTTAACGATTAAAACTAAGTGGAGTTTTAATGAATCTTTAATTAGATTGAAATAATCGAGAATGGAGTATCACCAGTTTTGCTCCAGGCGATAGTTAAATCTTTAATTAGATTTGAACGTGAAATGGTAATTGAATTTACCGATAACACTGTGGTGTTAGATATGAAGTATTACCAGTTTTACTTCATGGGATAAATAGGTTGGGATTGGGAAATTAAAACAAATGATTACTTCGGTAAGTTTCGTTAATCCCGGCTAGTTGAATCGAAATTCAAAAGTAGATTAAAGAATAAATTCAAGAATTTATCTTTGATAAGATTAATGGGAACCTTTCCCTATGAATGTGAAATTTAGGAACTAACTGTCGGTTAGCCAAGCAGAATGGTTTTCTGGATATTGATCTGATGTTGGTTTCGGCCTTCGGGGTTAATATTTGGGGAATTATTCTCTTGATTAATTTACGTTTAGTGACTGATGAATTGGAATGAGGCGTATGTTGTGTTTGTGTAACACTTATTTAAAATATACGCGAGTTATTCGGAAAGACCGGGTTTATCCCATTCTGAATAACTGATACGACGATAAGTCGAAGATGAAGACGGTGGTCGAAGACCGGAAGTCTTCACGTCGTTTGGGTAATTACTGATGATCTTGATTGGGCTGTACACCCAAGAAGATGGAAATAGTTAGTGATCGTCCAGACGTACTTGGAGATCGATGGATATGCAGGGTACTAGGTGCCTCCGGTTTCGTTCAGACCCAGAACGGACTTGTAAATGGACTGTGTGTCTGACATTGGATTTTAGTCTGTGTGATTGATTTCTATTAAATATATATCTGTTTGGCGGCGGAGAATTTATTCTCTTGCTTAACGCCCTTCTCTGAGACGTACGAGCTCAGGGGTTATATATTGATGGATATCAAACGCATGGAGTGAATTGCCTGTGTGGCATGCCTAAGTGGCAATTGATCGAGGCTTCTGTTGAAAAGCAAAGTCTTGTGGTGATGATCAAAGCAAGGCCTTTGTGGCGTAGCTTTGTGTAACGTTTGATTCGCGAGTTTCACACCCGGTATGAACCAAAAACGGGAGACGGACCTCAGGGAGGACTTGCGTTTTTTTCTAGCTAGAAGTGGCGTCAGTGGTTTTACACGCCCTGACGAGTTTGACTTATGTGGTTGTTGCTGTTGCGAGGCGCCTCGGATATATCGGTCGTTCTCGAACCGATGGAGTCATTTGTTGGCTCATTGACACCCCATAGGGTGGGGAAACGTAGTGTTCAGGCATTTTAATCCACATCGGTGGACCGGCCCTGACGATCCAAAGGCTTGACTGAGTACTTGCCTGAGACACGGGCTAGAGCGTCTCGAATCGGTTGAGGACTATCTTTTGCCTCGGTTCATAGACGGAAATCCAATTTCCAAATACGTGACATTTGCGGTTTTATTTGTAAACCTATATATGGTGACATAGTGGCATGGGACGCTCATGTCGCCTATGATTGATACTTATGATTTGAAGTTGTTTTATACACTGTACACTTATTATAGTATCAAATGATCTGTTTTAAACGTATCAAGCATTCTTTGGCTGTTATAAAGGAAAACCCTATCCCCCGGCTTGCGTTGCATTGTGTGATAGGACCTGTGTCTTATAACAGCTTCATTTTTCTCTATTTAGCATTGCGCGGTTTGTTTTATGCACTGGTATTCTTGGGAGAAAACCCGTTCCGTGTTATACGGCGTGGTCCCTTGATTTACCTAATGATTTAAAATAAAGATTAACTGTTTTAGTTCTCACACCAGTCACATGACTGACCTGGAGTTTATTGTTTTAACCTAAACTCTGGGTGCCCTTATTTTGACACGGGCAGCTAGTAGTTTTGGTTTTGCAGATTTATATTCACAGGATCCTGATTTACAGTAGGAATGATATCCGGAAAGCTTGTATCCGTATATCTCTTCTAGTTGTGTATTGTATTATTTTCCGCTGCTATGTATTTAAATGTAATTTAAATCTCTGATATTTCTGTGTAATATTCAGTTATACTCTGTATATTCTTGTAATCTGATGCATTGTTGTAATATACAATGAAACGTTCTTCTGTATGCGTTCTATTTTGTCCTGTTCTCAAACGATAGGGCGTTTCGAACGGCCTGGATCGGTTTAGCGGCTGGTTCGGACCGAGCGAAATTCCTTGCCGTCACAAAGACCGGCGATCTTCACATCGAATGGATGACTACTGATGCCCGGCATTGGCTAGCTACCAGTAAAGGGTTAAAGTGGTAGTTGCCATGACGTACTTGTTGATCGTCCGGATAAGCGAGCACCTCACTTCCGTATTGGACATACGGGACGAGGAATAAGGTGTCTCCGGTTTCGTTCAGCCCAGAACGGAATTGTAAATGGATGTGTGTCTGACATTGAATTTCATTCCATGTAAATTAAATTGATTTCTATTTAATATATATCTGTGGTGGCGGAGAATTTATTCTCTTGCTTAACACCCTTCTCTGAGACGCACGATCTCAGAGGTTATACATTGGTAGTTGTCGATCGCATGGCATGGATTGTCAATGTGGCACGCCAAGATGCAAATGATCAAGGCTTTTGTTGAAAAGCAGGGACTTATGGTTGATGATCAAAGCATAACCTGTTTAGGGGTAGCTTTGTGTATAGCATGACTTCGCGAACCTCACACCCCGGTATGAGTCAAAAACGGAGCAAGGGAACGCATGGAGTGCACACATTTCTTTCTAGCTAGAAGTGGTGTCAGCGTTTACAAGCCCTGGCATTTTTACTTATGTGGATGATGGATTATGAGGTACCTCGGATTTATTATTGGTCACCAATGGCCATATTATAAGTTCAATAGGACAGGGAAGCGTGTATTCAGGCATAACTAATCCACTAAAGTATTTGTGGACAAGCCCTACTGTATCCAAGGGTTCGCCGGCGTCCAAATCCTGAGACATTGCTAGAGTGTCTCAAATCGGTAAGGAGATCGTTCCTAGCCTTGACTCTTGATGGAAACCCAACTTCCAATACGACACCATACAGTTTTGATTGTACAACTAGTATGGAGACATAGTATATGGTAGCTATGCCGTCTATGATTGATACATTATGATTGAAATGTTTTTGAAACATATATACACTAATAATAATATCGAATTCGTTTTATCGTATCAAGCATTTTTGACCATTATAAGGTAAAACTCTATCCTCCGGCTTGCGTTGCATTGTGTGATGGGACCTGAGTCTTGTAATGGTTTCATTTTTCTAAAAAGCATTGCGTTGTTTAACGATTTACTTTATTTTATGCACTGGCAATCTAATGGAGTAAGCATGTTCCGCGCTAGCGGCGTGGTCCTATGATTAGCCTTATTATTAGATAAGATAAGAAAGATTTCTTATACCAGTCCCATGACTGACTCGTAGTTTGTTTCACTTTGCAAACTCGGGTGCCCTCTTTTCCACACGGGCAGTCAAGTAGCTTATTTTGTAGATATATTGAGCAGGATTCTGGATCAAAGCTTAAAGCTGTGTCTAGAGTATTGATAGACTTCCGCTGTATCAAATTATTGATTCTGTTGCACTATATTAAATTCATTGTAAATTATCTTCCGCTGTATTATTATTTATCGATGTACTCTGATATTATGTACACTAATGTAACATTAAAGTAATGTTTATAAAAGTCAGCTGTTGTAACAACCCCGAAAATCCAAACCAATTTAAATTTTTTATTTTCGCAATTTTAGTGAATTTTGAATATTTAAAATGAATTATTTTAAATAACGACGACGAGAAATTTATTTTGAATACAATTAGAATATATATTTATTTGAATCGTTGTTAGAATATAAATATTTATTTTTAATTATAAAAGGAATTGAAAATGGCGCGGTAGTTTGAAAATTCGATTTCAAATTTCAAATGAATGTACAGGATTCAAAATAAACCGGATTTTAGCGAAACCAAAAATATTAGAATCTATTTGAAAATATATTTCCAACGAATCCGAAAAATCCAAATTTTATAGCGGGAATAAAAAGCTATGCCCAATTGAAAATTCGGAATAGTCGCTATGGAAAATATAGCCCTTAAAAATAGCGATTTTGCAAACGACCTCCGTTTTTTACGAAACCACTTTTGTTGGATCTGGAATGTCGAGTTATTGCTAGATTCCAATTTTCATAATTTTTGAAATCAATATGTGAGCGTGGCAAAAGAAAACGTGTTTTGTCAGTTTATGTCAAATTTAATCAACTAGAAAATGACCATTTTTCAAACGGCCTCCAAATTTAACGAAATCAGTTTTGTTAGAACCGTATCATCAATAAAAAATTAGAAACATTTTTTCTGTAATTTTTGGAGTCAATATGTGGCCTCGGTAATTTAAAATATACGTTAAAATGCAATATATTGATTTATATTTTAATTTAAGGAAAAACTGATCAAAACAATCGAATTGGCTCACGGGACATATCCCATTGCGTTTGGAATGGAGGTAATTAGCTAAAGCCGATAGTCGTTGGGTTCGATTTGGAGTTCGAATGAAAAAATAACTTTTTCGAAATAAATTATATTAAAATATATATATTATTATACTTGGTCAACCCTCCCTCTCTCTCTTCTCTCCCATCGTGAAAAGAAAAAAGGAAAGAAAGAAACGCTCCCTCCCGTCGCTGCCACCCCCGCCCCCAAGCACCACCGTCGGCCTCCTCCCCTCCTCCTCCTCTTCCTCCTCTCCTCTCTCTCCTCCTCTTTCTCTCTTCAAATTTGCAAACCCTAGCCGTCGTGGGCCCCCACTACCCTAGCGCCGCCACTTGCACCTCCCCCACCACCAGAAGGTGCCGCCACCGCCGCCCTCTGGCCACCCAACTCCGTTCGTGGGTCCCCCCGTCACCAAAAACCCATTTTTCATAAAATTCTCGTTTTTGCATAAAACTCCCTGTCACTATTTCGCCAATAACTCTCGAACGGTGCGCTTCTGGCCAAAACTCCACAGTACCAAATTCGGAGAGTATGATATTCTCTTCGATTTGGTATATGATAGTCCTATTTGGGATTGCGGTGTTGTCGGGAAAACGCGTCCAAAGTCTGCTGTCCAAACACTGTCAAAATACTATCTTTTCGCGATTTCCAGCGAAATGGCACATTTTCGGAAGGAAGACCACTAGGCAAAAGTTGTCCATAATGGCGCTTTTAAGCTAGAAAAAAAATGGTGTGAAGATTGGAGCTCGTTTGTAAATTCTGGAACCAGAACAGCAAATCCAGGCGATAGAAAATATGTGAGTTTTCTCTGCTTTAAAGCTTCTTTGGTTTTTGACGTATGAAGTATGTAAAGTTATGATTTTTATTTATATAAAGTTATGATTTTTATTTATATAAAGTTATGATTTTTAATTACATAAAGTTATGATTTGTAGTTATGTAAAAATATCATTTTTGGTTAGTTAAAAATAGTAATTTTATCGTAGGACGGAAATATTTTTGGCAAGATTAAAAATATAATTTTTAACTAGTGTATGGCATGGGAATGTTTTTAGAAAGATAAAAATACGATTTTTAGATTATATATATTATTTATAAAATGGTCATACAAAGAAATAATTATTAGTTGGCTAAAAATCTGATTTTTATATATGTAGTAGCGATATAAAAATGTGATTTTTATAATGTAAACATCGTGTTAAAAATATGATTATTACCTATGTAGTAGCATTATAAAAATATGATTTTTATGTACATGTAGCGACATTAAAAATATGATTTTTATATATGTAGAGTATTAAAAATATAATTTTTAGCGAAGTAAAAATATAACTTTTAGAATTGAAATAAAAATGTGATTTTTACTATGAACAGCATGAAGAAGATTGCGTTGGAATTTCAGGCAAGTCAGGACTGTTCTGAAATCCAGAAATGAAACGGCGGAGTGGAACCCAAAGGTGAGAACTTCTCACTTTAAATTTATTTTCTAGTTAAAAAATATAAACTAGGATGCAGGTGGTGCTTAGCAGCACCCGACACTCATCGTCCACAGACCATGGATGACTTGTTTGTTTGATTGATTGTGTTGTGAAAATTGATTGTGTGTTGTGGAATGGAATAAAATATTTTATAGTTAAAAATATAATTTTTAACGGGTATATGAATAAAATAAATATTCATAAACAAATCAAATGATTTGTTTATGTACACCCATTTGACGGATATTGATTGGGACGATATATTTTACACATCACCCAACTGCAAAAATAAAATTCATTATTTGTTGATTTAAACCCCACACGGGTATTGGAATGATATATGACATACACTAGTCCCAATAATTAGTTGTATGTCGATCGATTGATTGACAGGCTGTTGTAAGCGTTAAATATTTATATTTGATGCTTGTGCAGTGTAGAATGCACTCTGGATGATGGTTGATTGTATTTTATTGTTGTCATACACATTTGTTGTGTGAAATCCATATAATGACATTATATGGTAATTGACTGTGTCTGATTCCAGTTCTGAAAGAATGAATATTTTGAAATAACGATTATTTTAAAAATAACGAATATTTTAAAATAATATTCAGTAATGGATCAAAATGTGATATTGATGTCTGATTTGGGATGGACATGAATATATTTAAATATATAAAGCCATGTTGAATAGATTGACGCCATTTTGACGAGAACGATATTCATATCGATTTTATTCATTTTTCTAATGAATATCGAAAAGAAATTGATTTCAAAATATAATGTTTTGAAAATATTATCGTTTATATATCGATGATATGGAATATTCAATTTTGATTAGAAATTGAATATTAAGTTGAAATCATTTTGAAAACGAATTTAAAACGATTTATAAAATATGTTAAATGGAAATTGACAATATATATAATATATATACATATACTATATATAATGGCCTGAATAGAACGCGCCGCGCTGCGGCAGTTCGCGAATTTCGACCATTGACTTCGAATGGACATTACGGGAGGTCCGACCGTCAGATTCTCCTAAAACCGGAACCATTGGGTTCGTATCAAAAAGAGCTTTCTAACGAATATTAGAGATTTAAAATCTAACAGTTGGATTTGGAATTATGTCCAAATCAAATTTGGAAAAGGTCGTTGTAAGTGCAGTTCGATGGCTATGTATGGAAATCAACTGTACAGGCCTTGATAAAATTATTGAAAATATCAATAATTTGTGTAAAATCATAATAAATGATTTGAAAAGAATTGGGATGAAAAATACTATATTTGAAAAGATAAAAATACATTTTTGTCGAAATGAACTAGTTTTGAACTATAATTAAAAATCCAATATTTTAAATAAATTGGATTTGAAATGGTTTTAAAAATAACCAGGATGTCCAATATATCAATTGGAATGGATTTAAATTGAAATTATCTTCGGAATATTTCGATATTGGATTCCGTGATTATACGGATATTGTGGAGGAATTTGGAAGATATAGATATATCGTTATTCCAATACGATATTTGTTGATTTCAGAATTTGATATTGAATATAAGCCGATATATTTTCTATTCAGAGCCTTGTATTTAATATCAAATTGGATTTTGGGTTTTTCGTGAATGGTGTCTTCATTAACACTGTTCTTGAACCCAGTTGAGAAAAGATTAAATCTTTTTATTAGGTTTAATGAAGTATACCAATTAATTGATATTTAATTTGAATGGAATTGAAATTGGTCTTTGGGTTTATCCTGAACGGTGTTTTAAATAACACTTATTCTTTAACCCGATTAACAATGGAATAAGATTTTGGGTTGTGGGGAATGGTTTCTTTAATAATACTGTTCTTAGACCCAATGGAGTTAAGAAAATCAGAAACTAACTGGAGATTAGTTAAGTTGAATGGTTTCCTGGGTATTGATTTGATGTTGGTTTCGGCCTTCGGGGTTAATACTTAGGGAATTGTTCACTTGCTAACTTACGGTTAAAGGCTGATGGAATGGAATGTGATTTTGGGTTTATCGTGAACCGTGTTTTAAAGGACATTGGTTCTTTAACCCAGTTAAAGACAGGAATAAGATTTTGGGTTGTCATGAATGGTATCTTTAATAATATTGTTCTTAGACCCAATGTAGTTAAGAAAATCAGAAACTAACTGGAGATTAGCTAAGTTGAATGGTTTCTGGGTATTGATCTAATGTTGGTTTTGGCCTTCGGGGTTAATACTTAGGGAATTGTTCACTTGTTAATTTACGGTTAAAGGCTGATGGAATGGAATGTGATTTTGGGTTTATCGTGAACCGTGTTTTAAATGACATTGGTTCTTTAACCCAGTTAAAAACAGGATATGATTTCCCAAGTTAAGCAATCGTTAATATTGATTTTTGGGAAGATTAAAGCCAAGTGGAGTTTTAATGCATCTTTAATTAGATTGATTTGATATTAAAAGGAAGATTAAAGAATAAATTTAAAGAATTTATCTTTGATAAAATTAATGGGAACCTTTCCGAACGTATAAGAATATTTGAATAAAGGAATATTCTGGATTGGAATGAGGCGTATGTTGTGTTTTTATAGCACTTGTTTATTATATATGTGAGTTATTCAGAAAGACTGGGTTTATCCTATTCCGAATAATGATTCGACGATGTGTCGAGGATGAAGACGGTGGTTGAAGGCCGGAGGTTTTCATATCGTTTGGATGATTACTGATGTCTTGATTGGGCTGTACACCCAAGACAAGGTAATAAGTGGTGATCGTCCAGGCGACTTGGAGATCGACCGGATATGCGAGGACCTCCCCCCTGTATTGGACATATGGGGGAGGAATATGGTGCCTCTGGTTTCGTTTAGACCCAGAACGAACTTGTAAATGGATGTGTGTCTGACATCGGATTTATTCTGTGTGATTGATAGACATCGGTTGCATAGTGTGAATTGCCTGTGTGGCATGCTGAGATGCAAATGATCAAGGCTTCTGTTGAAAAGAAGAGTCTTGTGGTTGATGATCAAAGCACGGCTTTAATATGTATGGAGCAGAAATGGGAGAGGACTTCAGGGAGGCCACGCGTTTCTTTCTAGCTAGGAGTGGTGCCAGCGTTTTGCAAGCCCTGACGTTTTACTTATGTGGATGATGGATAGCGAGGTGCCTCGGTTATATCGGTCGTTCCGGGGCCGATAGTTTGGTCGCCAGTTTACGCCCCAAAGAGCGAGGACATGCATTGTTCAGGCATTTTAATCCACTCCGTGTGGACCGGCCCTGACGATCCAAGGGTCATTCAAACTATGATCTTGAGGCTCAGGCTAGACAGTCTCAAAGCGGTAAGGACGATCCCTTGCCTTGGTTCACAGATGGAAATCCAAATTCCAATACGTGACATTTGCGGTTTTGATTGTAGAGCCTAGTATTGGCGACATGATATATGGTACCCATGCCGTCTAGGATTGATACATTTATATTTGAAGTTGTTTTAAACGCTATGCACTTATAATAGTATCAAATGATTTGTTTTAACGTACCAAGCATGTTTGGCTATTATAAGGAAAACCCTATCCCTCGGCTTGCGTTGCATTGTGTGATAGGACATGGGTCTTATAATAGCTTCATTTCTCCAAAAAGCATTGCGCTATTTTGTTATATGCACTGGTATTCTTGGGAGGAAACCCGTTCCGTGTTATATGGCGTGGTCCCTTGATCTATCTGATTTAAAGTAAAGTTTTAAATAACTGTTTTAGTTCTCACGCCAGTCACATGACTGACCTGGAGTTTAATGTTTTAACCAAAACTCTGGGTGCCCCTATTTTCCGCACGGGCAGCTAGTAGTTTTGGTTTTGCAGATTTATATTCACAGGATCCTGGTCTACAGCTAGAATGATATTCGGAAAGCTCTGTATCTGCATATTCTTTTCAGTTGTGTTTTGTATTATTTTCCGCTGCATTGTAACTTGTAAATCTTTGATGTTTAGTAAATGTGTAATACTTATTCATACTCTGTTATATTCTTGCATTCTGATGGAATTGTTGTAATAAGCAATGAAATGTTCTTCTGTTTGTGTCCTGATTTGTCGTGTTATCAATTCAATCCGTTATTTCCTTCACGAGGAAGTTCGAGTCGTCTCAGCTGTTATTTGTTCTGATGTGTTGTATTCCCCGAGTTAGTGTATTCGGGTTTTGAACGGTCTTAGTCGATTTAGTGATCGATTAGGTCCGGGCGAAATCCGGGTCATTACATAGTGTATTCCTCTCTAGAGAGACACTATCGGCAAGTGGTTCCATACCTTGTCATAGTCAGAATCCAATCTCCAATAAGCGCCTGCGGACTTGATTGTATACTATATATGTGTGGAGCATGAGATGCAAGCGTTCTGCTAGATTGTTAATTATTTGTAATTATACATTATTATAATATCAGAAAAGTATTGACTTCGAAAAATGTTTTGGGTTATTGTAAGGTAAAAACCATCCGTATTTATGTGTGGATCGGTCTTACGATTATCTTTTCTTTTGAAAAGGATTTTGAAAAGTTAAACAAATGTTTGGAGTTTACTCACACCAGTCCCATGACTGACCCAGAGTTTATTTTGTTTTGTTTTCCCTAAACTCTTGGGTGCCCAAATTTGTACGGGCAGTCAAGTAGTCGTGATTTACAGATACACTAGATGGAGCTTGGAGCAGGAGGCTTCAGTAGTATTTTATAAATATTGTTTATTTCAGCTATGATGTAAGTGTTGTACTCTAATATACTAACACGGATTTGTGTTTCAAATGTTATTTTGTATACTATATTTTATTCGTTCCGCTGTGAGATTCGTGTTACTTTAATGTTGTTGTATTCTTATTCTTCTTCTTCTTCTATTCTAATTTTCTATCTTATCTATCCTCACCCTCTAACTTCTTTTTATTAACTATCCGGTATTTCCGATGTCTGAATAGTCAGCATTGGTATTTGTGTCGATTTTCGGAGTCGAAAATCCCCGGGTCATTACAAAAATAGCTAAATGTCCCATAACAACCCGCTATTCTCGAATATTTACGAACTCGTCATTGGTTCATACTCAAAACAGCGAATAGAAATTATTTCGAGCTAGTTAATATAAGAAAACAACGATGTGTCCCATAACCACATGCTATTCTCGAATATTTATGAACCCGTAATTGGTTTCTATTCAAAACAGAGAAAATCACCACACATGTTCGAACGCACGAGTCCAAGGGTTATTCACCGAAGTAAACATATAAGGGGTCATAGTCCTTAATTTTACTAAGGTAAGTAAACTAAATTTCTCGTCCGATCGATGGGATAAGGAATCATATATAAATCAATAGTATCGGAACCAAGTCTAGAAATCGAATTTATTTTAAAAGGATTTGAATTTAAAAACTGATTAAATGTTGGTTCGATGCCCATTGACAATATAAAACCCCGTTATCCATTGTGGTTCAAATATTCATAGAAACCGTCGCCGTAGCGAATGGAACACAAAAATCATAAAACATAAACTCATATTACAATAACATAAAGGAAATCAAAGGGATAACAGTTGTAATTTTGATCAATGAATGAATCGAAATCCCAAACTAGCACCCGAAGGTTTTAAACTATATCGGAATAGACTCGAAGGATATCGAGTCGATAATTCACGTTTTAGAATCGTGAATCATAATCGGACTAATATTGAGGGTCAAACCCGAATTAACGAGTAAATAGATTCATAAAATAGAGTGCACAGGCTCAAGAACGATTTCTAATGCAATTCACATTAAACAATGAGAATAGTGTCAATTAAAGATCAAAGTTCAGTGAATCAAACAAATATCATTGTTGATGAATCGAGTTTGGAATCTATGAATTCGTAAAGCTGAAGTTCACAAACAAAGTCTGAACGACCCGAGCTTCGGCCGGGAAAGAGCCTGGATGGGGGTAAACTATGGATCGAGGTCCCTCTGGTCCACAACAGTAAAACAGTCAACTGGTCAAAATGGGGCGGTCGACCGTTTTGACCCATTTTGGGCCTGTCGACCGGTTTTGACCTGAGCCGTTGCCCAGGTCAAACCTAGGGGGGATTCGCCCCTCCCCCCTCCCCCCCGGGCGAGTGTCCGTAGTTGATCGTTGAGGTTCCTGACTTCTTCGGGACATCAACGAGACCTCTCTGATCCACCATATAAACTCGCAAGGCTCGAATGCAAAGATTTTGATTATATATACAAATATGAACTAAATTCCAAACCAAAGCATATAAACGCGATATAAGTGAATTGTGAAGTCTTAGAACTTGCCGGGTGCGACAATGGTACTTCACAACACCACTTAATTGATTTAAATCATGTTCATTGATCGTGTGAATAACATATGTCCTAATTTCTATTTCAAATGAAATTCAAACTAAGGAATCGAAGAGTGTAAACTATCCTAACCAATTCAACAAGCAAATGCAACATGAAATGGTCCTAAATTACATTGTACAAGCACATAGGCTTGAGGCATAGATGTGGGTTCAATAAAGAACTCACCTTGGTTTCAAACGATGAAGAACAAGCTCCAATTCGAGCAAGAACCCACCTTTCTTCATTAGCTCCTCCAAAATCACCTCATACATTCACATACAAACATATATGTGTTAGAGTTGAGGGAAAAATCTGAAATTGAGAGGAGTATAAGGTAGAAAGGGAGAGTAAAGAGCTTACCCATGTTTTGAAATCAAATTAGCACATGAATTGGGCTCTAGATTGAAAGCCCTAGCTTAGGGAATTTCTATTTTCCGTTCCCTTCCCCAATTTTTTCTTTTTTCTTTTGAAGGCTTGGAATGAATGGGAGTAAGAGGGGCTAATTTTGGGGTTATAAGGGTGGGCTAGATTTAGCCATCCAAGCCCAACCAAAGTGCCAATTTTCACAAACTCAAAACGTATCGAATCTTATAGTTTTCGAACACCTAAACGACGTTTTGAACTCAATGGAAGCGGTCCCGTGTTTGAATTTTATCGTTTGTGAAAGACGTCACTTTGAGTGACACATCGGATACGACAATATATTTAAATAAAATATTTAAATCTATTATCGTGGAATGAGCGGGTTGTTACACCATGTCTTGCTACTTCAGCAGCTGTTCCTTTTCATGTTGAATGACGTTCTGTGGTTCTTATCGTGCGCCACCTTTCCACTCTGCTTAACTAAAGGATCTTCATTACCATGTTCACCATCATTTTTCTTCTCAGCATCTAACATTAATCTTAAAACGTATTTCTCCTGCTCCTTTTTCTTCTTCTTTTCCTGCTATCTTTCTTCCACACTTGCTTATTTTTCCTTTGATCCTTTTGCTTCTCTTTTTGTTCTTCCTTCTTCTTCTCGTCTTCTTCCTCTCAACTTTCTATTTCCTCGCTATCTTCATCAACATCCATTTCATCATGCTCTTGGTCTACATCCTCTGCACCATCATCATTTTCTTCATAGTCTGCATCATTCTGAGTTACATCATCTTTTAATCGAAATTGTTTTTTAACACTTTCTTCAGATGATGTGTCAGCCTCAAATTCATCAACTCTTTTTTTTATCCTTACATTCTCCTCTTTTAACCGTCTATTCTCTAATTTTAGTTGTGTTATCCACTCCTTGTATTTTTTTTCCTTTTCTTGTAAACTGCTTGATATACTTCGTCTTTTTCAATAGTTTGTTTAAGCAATTTCATTTCCTTTCCTTCTACATCCTAAAAACAAAATCAACAAACAATATTAAATCAACACTGCTAAAAGTTGCATATATGTCTGCAGTTATCTGGAAAAAATCATAAAAAATGGAAGTATACTGAAGAAAAATATCCGCGAAAGTTCGTTCTAATTGCATATTTGACTGAAAATATTTTAAATACTAGCAAACAAGTATGTTATTATTCAGTATTTTTTCTCTCTAAAACATCCGCACAACACTACAGATTATTTACACATAACCAATCAACTATTCTGCGTATTTGCATAGAAGTCAGAGCATTTTTAAATAAATCTACAAAGCATGCAATAATTCCCAATATCTATAGATATACAAGCAAATATTATTTATACTTGCATAGATCAATGCATCTATTCTGGCAATTACATATGACAATTAAAGCTGATATAAAATTATATTAATCTTACAGTGTTGAATGTGACATTCAAGAGCACTGACGGCTTTAGCATTGTTATGTCTCATTTACCAGCCAATGGGTATATTTCATTGTACTCTGTCTTTGATGTTGTTAACACATATGTTTTTTCACATATCCACCACTGCCAAAGATAATAATAAAAGAATTATGAAAAAATTGAACAATTATTTAATACTTAATTTAATATTAAGTTTAAAAAAATTACCAAAAATAGTGTCATGCAAGCAATAATCTTGTGTGGTGTCTCATGATACTTGTTTACTTGGCTTAAAAGACGGTGATGTATGGTTTTTGGCTACAATATTGTCATCAAATTCTTAGTACACACATAATACGATACCAGCGTCTAAGTTAATATATAGTTTGGGGTGGAAACAAGGAATGTGGCAACTAAGTATACAAGTACAACTTTACAGTATCAAAACAAGCTTCTTCAGACTCTTCTTTTATCGTAGAGAAAATTTGCCCCTCTATATTTTTTTGTTTACTGTACCTTCATCCTTAAAGTGCCTCTCTACGAATGATTTAAACTCTTCGTCGTTCTTATCCTCCTTCAAATGTCCACTCGTTTTTATCATTTTACCTTGCAATGGAGCTGCCAACAACTTTCCAATATCTTCGTCTGTGAAAGTCACTATCAAGTCTCCAATTTGAAAATATTTCAAATTCTTCTTATAGCTTTTGATTATTATATCTAAAGTAGTGGAATTTTTGGTCATCTCTACTGCGGAAATTGTACCATCAAATATCATATTAATAAATCCCCCAAGAGGTATTTTTCCAAGTAATAAGGTATGTTGATCAGTAAATAAGTCATCAGTCTTGATTTTCTCCACCAGATCAATGAAAGACTTCAGATTACTTCTATACACTTCTTCTTTTTTCCAATCTTTGGTATCTCTTCAATTTTCCTTTATTTGTCAATTGTACAGAAGTTGTTGGTTGATCTGTAGAAACTAAATCTTTTTCTTGTTCACTTACTACATCTTGATCTTCTTCAACGTTTGGTCTCTATAATAAGAGGTACAAGAATTTTGAGTAACATTGATTAAATGCATAAAATTATGAAAGAAACATTTAAAAAATACACACTTGCATGTAACATTTTTGATTAACTACATACTATTTTGGAACAAACAGTTGATAATTGCACACTTTAATGCAATAATTCTGTTTAACTACTTATAATAATGCAACAACATGTTGATATTTGCACACTTGATTGAAACATTTCTGTTTAAGTGCATATAGTAATGGAACATTCTATTGATTGTTGCACACTTGCATGCAAAATTTCTGATTAACTGCATACGATAATGCAAAAATCTATTTGAAATTTGAACACTTGAATGTAACATTTCTGCTTAAATGCAAAGATTAACAAAACATTATGTTGATAGTTGCACACTTCAATGCAACATTTATGATTAACTGCATATAATAATGCAACAATCTATTGATAGATGCCCTCTGGGATGAAACATTTATGATTAAGTGCATATATTATTGCAACATACTATTGATAGTTGCACAATATCATGTAATATTTCTAAATAAGTTAATAAAATCATGCAACAATCCACTGATAGTTGCACACTACTAAGCAACATTTCTGATTAAAATCATCTAAACATGCATCGTTTTTATTAAAATCAACGAATAATACAAAAGTTCTGACTAAAAGGGTACGATCACATTACTGTTTAGAAAAAGTTCATATTATCGTCTTTCAAGGCTGCTACAAGTCTGATTAAGAACATACTACCATATTTTAAATAAGGTTTTCGAAGGAAACATGTGGTTAATAAACTTTTATCTACTTTGAAGATATGAATGTTGATTGGTCAAGGTCTAAGAGGTAAATAAAATACCCCAACTTGAACAACTTCACGATTATCCAAGAATGGTATTAGTTTAGAAATGAGAGAAATTGAGGGAAACATATGTTATGATTTCTGTAAATAATATTAAAAGCTGTGTTCGAAAAGTTATAAGCGAATGAAATGATTTTTAAGAATATCCTTATTTATAATAGGATGTAAAAGACAAACTCCAATACCAGAAGGTTTAAAGAATTAAATTAACAGACGTTAATTAACAAGGCCAAGTAATGCCAAGGACTGAATCAGTAAACTCATTTCATTCACATGATTATTTATTTGATAGTTAAATAACCGACTATCAAATCTGGTCAATACGATTGTTGGTACGGAAAGACCGGGATCGAATTATATTCGAAAACCATTCTGAGCAGTAAATACATGTGAGATATTGATTGAAGATGGAGCAGTGAAGACTGTGGATCTTCATAAGCGGAAGAACTACTTGTTGAATTTCTCTGGTTTAGTGGCCAGAGATATTTAAGTAGTGATTCTATCGTGATTGGAATCTATGGATTGCAAGGACTACTCACTACTGATCCTTGGGGTGATACTTATATAGGATGTGGTTGGAATTTGCCTTCGGTTCATCCTATTCCTGGATGACTTTTATGGACGAGTGTTCGACAGAGTATTTCCTGAAAACCACGTACGTTGATTTTTACAAACACAACGAGTTGATGGCGAAGAAGGGCGCACTTCTTTTACACCCAGAGTATATTTATGGACATCAATTAGTGATTTGACAGATCTGACGATGTGGCATTCAAAGTGAATGGTGGACAGATGTTCTAAAACATAAAATAAATAACTTAATAAATAAATTATGACCTCTAGCCTCATCAACCGGGAAATGGTTAAAATCGGGTAGGTCACATGGCTATGTGGGTCACACCCATCAAAAGGGTATATCATTACCTGATCTGGAGAAATCAAATGCCTTTGGTTGTCCCTTTATTTTATCTATATGCTATCAGTTCGGTTGGCTGGCCCCCAACCATGGTGATGATATATTCGGTACTCTCAAGCGAAGTGAGAGGCCTGTCATGTTTAGCCTGGGTTGCAAGATGTTCTTGTTAAACCCCAATGTATTCATCTCCGGAGGTACGTTGTCGGAAAAATGGTTGCCTATACCTTGCCATGGAAATCCAGTCTCCAATAAGTGCCCGCGATTTTGATTATATACTATATATGTAGAGCGTGAGATGCAAGCATTCGGCTAGATTGATATTTATTTGTATTTAGACATTATTATAATATCAGAAAAGATATTGATTTCATAAATGTTTTGGGTTATCGTAAGGTAAAAATCATCCGTATTTATGTGTGGATATGGTCTTACGATTATCTTTTTCTTTCAAAAAGATTTTGACTTTAAAATCAAGTTGTGTGATTCCTTTAAACTTAATGTGTTTTTCTCACTCTGGTTCACCATACTCCCCGTCATTTGTAATGCTTGGGTTAGATCGGGTTGTACAGGTTCAGATTATCGGATACGCAAAGTCCAGAGACGAGCTGGAGGTGTTCACACGTATGATATCTAGTATGTATTCCGTTGTGTGTTGTATATGAGGACATATTAGTATAACTGTCCAGATGTGTTGTTGTACTCTGGTGATGGTAAATTTTTATTTAAAGCTCTCTATAAAGATGTGCCTCTATATTATATTTTGTTCCGCTGCGGTGTGAGACTCTGTGTTGTGTTGTTAGTTCTTATTCTTCTTCTATTCTAATATTTCTTTCTTATCTCACCCTCTAATTTCTTTCTAATAACGTTCCTGTGTTTCCGATGCTTGAATGTTCGACATGGTGTATTTATGTCGATTTTTGGGGTCGAAAATCCTCGGGTCGTTACAGTCGTGAATCATAAATCTATGCTATTCTTGGATCTCAAACTTTATTATGCTAGATTTATTTTTATAGATCTAATTCACTTGTGGTTAGTTTATCATGTCACCTTTGTGGATCTGAACCTTTGTCTAAGCTTGGGGTTAATTTGGAACTATCATTATTTAGACAGTTATACCTTTGCCTAGATCTAGATCATCTTGTTATGGTTAATTTCTGTCATTTATTGGACATATGAATCTATTCATGCTTTTTATGACACCCTTGTTATGTTAGATCTAGTTTAATTATCATAAGTTTATGGATCAACCCTTATATGTCCACCTTATGACCATGTAAGTATATATACATTTGTTTATGCATGTTATGTTGGAATTATCACTATTGTCATCTTCCCATCACCTTTCCCTTGTTTTTTTATGGCCAGGCTAATTTATAGCCTAGTCATGCTGCTAAAATTATGCGAATGCGTTAGTTAGGGGACGGGGGAATAATTAGAATTGACATAACTCAGTTAATGAAATTGAATATGGACATAAAATTCACTTTGTACAAAATTGGGTAAAAAGGGGCATGGAACCTATAACGACATAAGTGAGAAATGGATGATAATGAAATATCTAGGATTACAATTAGAAATTGTAATGGCACTTATGACACGAGGTTAGGTTGCATTAGTGGTGGAAGTTTTCCCGGACCCGACCGGCATATCCAGCAACCACTAATGTTGAACCTAATGTGAGAGGTCTAAGTGCAAAAATATGAATCGGGATAAGACACGAGGTTAGGCCCAACTTGTGGAAGAAGCTGCCCAGACCCGACCGACATATCCAGCATCCACAAGTTGTAGGCCTAATGTGGGAGGTCTAGCCCATTATAAACCATAAATGGACATGGTAACGAAGGACTACTTAACCTAATTTAATCCATAGGGATTGTATGATTATGAACTAAAGTTAGGGTTAAGTAAAATTGGTTGAACAGTGGGTGGGTTAAGCAAGTCTAAGGGGGTAGGTAATATTTACATATAGGCCCACAAACTTAGCCTAAAAAGGTTATATAATTAAAGACACCTAGTGCTAAGCATAACCGGTAGAAAGATTGGGGATATATAATTAAGACACCTTTAGGGTATAACCTGTGGAAAACCTAGTGGGGGATACAAGACAAGGGGGAGAGCTTGTATCATATTGTGTGGGACCCATTTCAGTCAGTAACCCGGAGTAGGTATCGAGTAGAGTACTTCGAACTAGGTCGGATAAGGGGCATGCTTACTGAACTGATTGTAAGAGATCCAAACGTGGAGTTCGGTGTGGGCGGCGCAAACCGACTGGGCCATGTGCGTGCATGGGTCGGGCAGAGGGGGATAGGAAGATCATGACACCTATAGATAGAGGGTTGCATATATCAGCGGAGGGTTGCCACTTTAGGGTGTGATACATCCTATGGTGGGGCCGGCACATAGTATCTACACGGATTAGGGAGCCGATCGATTAGGGTAGTAGTTAGGATACTTTTGGATGTATGCCTATATCTACCACCACATTATGGAAGGGATCATCTCATTCTGGATATACTAGTAATAGGGCAGAGTAATCATTAGAAGCGAATACACCCTATCTTGTTTACCTTGCCATGCCTGCCTTTTGTGTAGTTATCTTTACCTTATCCACTTTATATGTCTATCATGCTACTTTTATTTATTTACTTGCTAAAAGTAACTGGACTCGCTAGACTTTATGTCTGTCCCTTTTTGTTTCCTCTTCTTTCTTCCATCCCCCCCCCCCCCAAGTTCACAGGGAGGGAATTCTCGGCTTAGTCTAGAATTGGTTGTCATCTTGTTGGAGCTACTTTTGAAGTATTGCTCAAGTTCTTATCTCTACTATGGCTTGCTCTTTTTCTTGGGGAATTATGCTTTTTATATATTTATGCACTCTGGTGGCACAAGACAGAAGTTATATTATTGTAATGGTTTTTTGACTTATGGAATTTTGGACCACGATGTATGATTTATGTTATAAATAAAAATTTGAATTTCCGCTGCTATCTTACTTATATCTGTCTTGTGATATTCTGTGTCTTCTTACCTATAACTCTTCACGAAACTTAATTCATTCCCTTAGTGAGTGATATTAATGGACTTGGGGTGTCACATTTGGTATCAAAGCTGAAGGTTACCAGATTAGATAAAAGTTTTTGAAAACTATTTACAAAAAAGGTTTCAAAAGAAAGTATTTCCAAAATAAAAGTCTGTTTTGAAAAACATATTTCTTCGAAGCCATATGTAATATCCTTCGGTCTTTTGTCTAAATCTCTTTCCTTTTCTTTTCAGCATATCTGGGGAACCTAGCATTCCTAATATCCTGGAGGGCGTTATGATACTAGGATGGTTCCGTAGGTATCTGGAGGCCACGACGCCTGCCAAAGGCCAAGGAAACGTTCCTCCCCAAGTTGCACCCATTGTTCCTCCTCTTCCTCCGCGTGTAGACAACTTCTCTAAGATCTGCAAAGATTTCCGTGCTATGGGAGGAAAGCCATTCCATGGAACCGAGACATTTGTAGAGGCAAGGAGTTGGCTCAAGGAGACTGAGGGCTTGTTTGTAATCTTTGAAGTAGAGTACCAAAGGAAGATTTAGTTAGCTGCTTGGCTATTGAAGGATGAAGCTTCATTTTGGTGGGAGATAACCCAAGCAGGCCGTCCAGTGGAAACTTGGGATGACTTTAGACAGAGGTTCAAAATGAAATTTCTTTCCCAAGCTGAGAGAAACATGCAAATGGAGAGATTCTTAGCACTCAAACAAGGGAACTTGATGGTTAAAGAATATGTGAACAAATTTAACCAGCTAGCAAGATTTGGACTGGAACTGGTAGACACTCCGCATAAGAAGGCTTTGCGGTTTGTTAAAGGGTTAAACGAACCCCTTCATGGGTTAGCAATGTCCCATATTCCAATGGGAGCTACCTTTGAAAGACTTGTTGATATGGCCTTGGTGTATGAGGTAGAGAAAGGGGAAAAGAAGGAGGTTAAAGCTGAGGAAACAACGCAAAATAAGAAGATATGGCCTAAGAAAGACAACAACAACAACAACAGTAACATAAGAAAGGAGGAAAGAATGACAAGGTTAAGGAGAAGAGGAAGTGTCACAGTTGTGGGCGTGAGGGTCATCTGGCAAAAGATTGCAAAAGAAGGAAGAATTCTTGCTTCAACTGTGGAGAGGTCGGACACTTTGCTAGGGAGTGCCCAAAGAAATAGGGACAGGGTCAGAGGGCAGGAACTTCTAGAGGGCAGGCGCATGCTTTCGCGATCAGTGCTCCTGACAGAGGTAGAAAATTTCTGAGGAAGGTTTAATTTCTCTTTCAAATCATCCAATTAGAACACTTTTTGATTCTGGTGCTTCACATTCATTTATATCTAGTTATGTGGTTGAATCTCTGCACTTAATTACTAGTATGGTAGTGGATCTTGTAGTTGTCTCAAACCCCATTGGTGGTTCGGCTCATTTATCTACGATTTGTCGGGGTTTGAGAATATATGTGTTAGGCGTTGAATTTGAATGTGACGCATATGTGCTCGGGTTCATGGGCTATGGGTTGATTTTAGGGATGGATTGGCTGACCAGATATGGTGCCATTTTAGATTGTGAAAGGAGGGTCGTTAGACTTCTGACTTGCCATGGGAGGACCCTTGAGATTTCTTGCAACCCCCAAGGGTCTGTTATGTTTAGCTTCCTAGAGTCTCTTGACGCATCCATGATTTGCAATCTGTTCCGGTAGTATGAGATTATTCTGATGTTTTTGAGGAGGTCCGGGGCTTACCTCCGAGGCGTGAGATTGATTTACGTATATATCTGGTGGACAATGCAAAGCCAGTTGCATTACCAGTGCGCCATATGGTTTCGAGGGAAAGAAAGGAGTTAAGTAAGCAAGTAGGGGAGCTGCTTGAGAAAGGATTTATCAGACGAAGCATATCTGAATGGGGTGCTCCAGTTGTATTCGCAACTAAGGCGAATGGATCGATTCATTTGTGTGTGGACTATAGAGAATTGAACATACTCACAAAGAAAAATAGGCACCTACTTCCGAGGATAGACGACTTGTTTGACCAGATTGTCGGTGCCTCGGTATTCTCTCAGTTAGACTTGGCCATCTGGTTTCATCAGTTGCAGATGGCTAAAGACAGTATAGACAAGACTGCTTTTAGGACTCCAGATGGTTTCTTTGAATGGCTAGTTATGCCTTGTGGGCTAATGAATGCACCCGCCTATTTTGTCGATCTGATGAGTAGGGTGTTTTTGGAGTTCCTAAATAAAATTTTCGTAGTCTTTGTTGATGATATTTTGATCTTCTCCAGAAGCGAAGAAGAGCATTCCCAGCATTTGAAAGAAGTTTTGAAAATTCTCCGTGATCATCAGCTTAAGGCAAAGTTCTCCAAATGACATTTTTGGAGAAAGGAGTTGAGATTCTTAGGGAATGTAGTCTCCAAGGAAGGGATAGCTGTGGACCCCGCAAAGGTAGTTGCAGTACAGGACTGACAGATTCCAAAAAATGCAATAGAGGTAAGAAGCTTTCTGGGATTGGCCGGTTATTATAGAAAGTTAATTAAGGACTTCGCAAAGATATCAGCCCTTCTCACTAGGCTGACGAAGAAGAACTTGTCATTTTCATGGGATATGGATTGTGATGTTGCTTTCCAACGTTTGAAGAGGGCTCTGGCAATAGCCCCAGTCTTGACTTTGCCCGATAGGAACAAAGTGTTTCAGTTTACACTGATGCATGTGGTATAGGGCTTGGTGCGGTTCGGATGCAAGAAGGAAAGGTAGTGCGTTATGGGGGTAGACAGTTTAGAGTTCATGAGAAGAACTACCCCACCCATGATTTAGAGCTAGCTTCCATAGTATTCACGCTAAAGACGCGGCATCATTATTTACTGGAGAGAAGTTCGAGTTATACACCAATCATAAATCTCTCAAGTATCTGTTCTCGCAGAAGGATCTTAATTTAAGGCAACAAAGGTGGATGGAGTTCTTAGCTTCTTATGATTTTGAAATCGCTTATACCCCTGGCAAGGGTAATGTGGTGGATGACACATTAAGTAGGCAGAGGATGGCCTTAAGTCCTCTGTTTGTGGAAAGGAAGAGCTTGGAGTTCATATCAACCTTTGACTTTAGACCCTCCATCGAGATTTTTCCTGATTTGTTTGCATCGTTAGAAATACGACCAACTCTTATGGATCAGATAGGAGCTTCGCAGCAAGGTGACCCATAGATTTTAGACATCATGGATAAGCTCGGAAAAGGGGAGACTTCTAGTCACCTCAGTAGATATAACATAGATGAAAATGGGTGGTTATGACGAGATGGAAGGCTTTGTGTCCCTCAAACTGGAAGCTTGATAAAGGCAGTCTTAGAAGAAGCCCACCATTCTAAGATGACCATTAATCCAGGCGGTGATAAGATGTACAGAGACATGAATAGAGGTTGTTGGGCTAGGATGAAGAAAGATGTGGTCGAATTTGTTTCTCAATGTTTAGTTTGCCAGCAAGTTAAAGCTGAGCAAAAGAAGCCCGGTGGTTTACTTCATCCTTTGGAGGTTTCACAGTGGAAATGGAAGAGCGTCTCCATAGACTTCATAGATGGTTTGCCTAGATCAAAGAAAGGCAACACCAGTATTTGGGTAGTAGTGGATAGATTGACTAAGAGCACTCATTTCATTCCAGTGAAGAGCAAAAGGACGACATCATGGTTGGCAGCGATTTATGTTCGTGAGATAGTCCGTCTTCATGGAGTACCTTCCAGCATCGTAAGCGATCGTGACCCCATCTTTACTAGTGAATTTTGGAAGAGCTTGCAAGAAGCATTAGGTACACGGTTGTATTTGAGCACCGCTTATCATCCTCAGACTAATGGATAGACGGAGAGGGTGAACGGAATTCTAGAGGATCTTTTAAGGCTGTGTATCCTAGACTTCGGAGGGACTTGGGAAGAGCACCTTCCTTTAGTAGAGTTTGCCTATAACAACAGCTATCAAGCCAGCATCGGCATGGCACCCTTCGAAGCATTGTACGGATGACCCTGTAGATCACCAACTTGTTGGTGGGAATCTACAGAAAGATTATTACTTGGACCAAATATGGTTAGAGAAACGTCCGAGAAGATTGACCTTATTCGATGACGGATGAAGACAGCTCAAGATAGACAGAAATCCTATGCAGACAAGAGAAGGACTGACATCGAATTTGAAGTAGGAGACTTAGTTTTTATTAAAGTATCTCCTCTGAGGAATGTGGTTCCCTTCGGATCTGTAGGGAAGTTGGCACCCAGATTTATGGGACCATTTCCCATAACCGAAAGGATCGGCTAAATGGCCTATAAAGTAAAGCTCCCAGAAAATTTATCCGGCGTTCATGATGTTTTCCATGTTTCTCATCCGCGGAAGTGCTTGCATGACACCACGGAAGTTGTCGAGCCAAGTGTATTGAAGGAAGTAGAAGTGGAACGGAAGGCGACAGTTAGACGAGTCCCTACCCATTTCTTGGATCAGAAATTAAGAAGCTCCGCCATAAAGAAGTCAAGTTTATAAAGGTTCGATGGGGAGATAACCCAGAGGAAGCGACTTGGGATATAAGGAGGGTATGTTCCAAAGTTTATCTATGCTTGTTTCTATCATTTGAGTATATCCTGTCAATAGTATTCTCTACCTTTAGATAGGAATCCTATGGATGTAAACATGTGTTTGAGACATGTTATGTTTGATGGATGCAAGTGGATGCAAGTGGTTGCTGGTGGTTGCATTTGGATGCATATACACACATTAGGCACTAGATCGGCTCAATCACTCTCATACTACATATGGATGTATGTGCATTTTTCTTTTCTTTTAATGGGTGAAAATGGATGTATTATCAAATGGATGTTGGATTTGGATGAATGAGTGTGCATACATATAGAACTTACATGTTATATAGGATTATTTACATACATATTGGATTCATGGCACTAACATACATTGCATTAAGGAGGTTGACTGAATCAGTAGACCGCCTGGTCTTTGCATTAGTATTGGGACATATACACACACCTTTGCATATGTTCATATAAGCATTAGAAATCCTTAAGGACAATTGATGTCTGTGATTGATGGATGAGTAGATGGGTTATGGATGGTAGGATATACATTCTTCTCAACTTAGAGATTTCGGGGACGAAATCCTTTAAGTAAGGGGGGAATGTAACACCCGTAATGTTGTCAACATTAAAGAGGATAAATTAAATAATAATTAATTCAATATTCAAAATCAAGGGAAAAAGACTGTGCCATTGCGTCCGTATCGAAATTCTGGTCAAGATAGACATTTGGTTTGCGTAAAACGAACAACGTATAAAGAAGTTATGTAGGTTTGAAGTTTGTATATGCGCAGAAGAATTATGTATATATATATGTACACACACACATATATATATATATATATATATATATATATATATATATATATATATATGGACCAGGAATTCAAATTTCAGTTCAAATTTCAAAAATTTCGTAGGCGACAAAATTCCCGCCCCAGGGGTGTCGACCCCATTGTAGGGGCGTCGACCCCTTAAAGGGGGGTAGACCCCATAAAGGGGGGGGTCGACCCCCCTAGGGCTGAGGTGGCAGTCGGTTTCAGAGGGCTAGCAGCTATATATATGTGTCCATTTCTCTTGTTTTCTTCATTGGAAATCAATGAAGACCACATGCTGCCGGTGCCTGAACTGAGACGGATCCTTTCTTCAACAACGATCAACTAAAGTTAATCAATTAGAGATTCAAGCGTAAATCCACAACCCAACAAGCTACTTTTCTAATTCTATCTTCTTAGCCAAACATTGTGAGTTCTAGGTTACTTTTAGATTTAAATGATTAAAAGTAGAACGTGATAGTACTATGATTTGGATCTGTCTTGAATCATAAATCTATGTTATTCTTGGATCTCAAACTTTATTATGCTAGATCTATTGTTATAGATCTAATTCACTTGTGGTTAGTTTATCATGTCACCTTTGTGGATCTGAACCTTTATCTAAGTTTGGGGTTAATTTGGAACTATCATAATTTGGACAGTTATACCTTTGCCTAGACCTGGATGATCTTGTTGTGGTTAATTTCTGTCATTTATTGGACATATGAATCTATTCATGCTTTTTATGACACCCTTGTTATGTTAGATCTAGTTTAATTATCACAAGTTTATGGATCTACTCTTATATGTCCACCTTATCACCATGTCAGTATATATACATTTGTTTATGCCTGTTATGTTGGAATTATCACTATTGTCATCTTCCCATCACCTTTCCCTTGTTTTGTTTATGGCCAGGATACTTTGTAGCCTAGGCATACCGCCAAAATTACGCGAATGCGTTAGTTAGGGAACAGGGGAATTATTAGAATTGGCATAACTCGATTAAGGAAATTTAATATGGACATATTATTCACTTTGTACAAAATTGGATAAAAAGGGGCATGGAACCTATAAACCTATAATGACATAGATGAGAAATGGATGATAATGAAATATCTAGGATTACAATTAGAAATTGTAATGGCACTTATGACACGAGGTTAGGTTGCATTAGTGGTGGAAGTCTGCCCGAACCCGACCGGCATATCCAGCAACCACTAATGTTGAACCTAATGTAAGAGGTCTAAGTGCACAAATACGATTCGGGCTAAGACACGAGGTTAGGCCCAACTTGTGGAAGAAGTATTCCCAGACCCAACGGGCATATCCAGCATCCACAAGTTGTAGGCCTAATGTAGGAGGTCTAGCCCATTATAAACCATAAATGGACATGGTAACGAATTGGACTACTTAACCTAATTTAATCCATAGGGACTGTATGATTATGAACTAAAGTTAGGGTTAAGTAAAATTGGTTGTACAGTGGGTGGGTAAAGCAAGTCTGAGAGGGTGGGTAATATTTACATATAGGCCCACAAACTTAGCCCAATAAGGTTATGTAATTAAAGACACCTAGTGGTAAGCATAACCGGTAGAAAGATTGGGGTTATATAATTAAAGACACCTTTAGGGTAAATATAACCTATGGAAAACCTAGTGGGGGATACAAGACAAGGGGGAAAGCTTGTATCATATTGTGTGGGACCCGTTTCAGTCAGTAACCCGGAGTAGGTATCGAGTAAAGTACTTCGAACTAGGTCGGAGAAGGGGCACGCTTACTGAACTGATTGTAAGAGATCCAAATATGGAGCTCGGTGTGGGCGGCACAAACCGACTGAGCCATGTGCGTGCATGGGCCAGGAAGAGGGGGATAAGATGACCGTGGCACCTATAGATATGAGGCTGTGCATATCAGCGGAGGGTTGCCACTTTAGGGCGTGATACATCCTGTGGTGGGGACGGCACAGAGTATTTACGCGGATTAGGGAGCCGATCGATTAGGATAGTAGTTAGGATACTTTTGGACGTATGCCTATATCTACCACCTTATTGTGGACAGGATCATCTCATTCTGGATATACTAGTAATAGTGCAGGGTAATCATTAGAAGCGTATACACCCTATCTTGTTTACCTTACCATACCTGTCTTTTGTGTAGTTATCTTTCCCTTATCCACTTTATATGCCTGTCATGCTACTTTTATTTATTTACTTGCTAAAAGTAACTGGACTCGCCAGACTTTATGTCTGACCCTTTTTGTTTCCTCTTCTTTCTTCCGTTTTCCCCCCAAGTTCGCAAGGAGGGAATTCTTAGGCTTAGTCAAGACTTGGTTATCATCTTGTTGGAGCTGCTTTTGAAGTGTAGCTCAAGTTCTTATCTCTACTATTGCTTAGCTCTTTTTCTTGGGGAATTATGCTTTTTATATATTTATGTACTCTAATGGTACAAGATAGAAGTTATATTATTATAATGGTTTTTGTGACTTGTGGAATTTTGGACCATGATGTATGATTTATGTTATAAATAAAAATTTGAATTTCCGCTGCTATCTTATTTATATCTGTCTTGTAATATTCTGTGTCTGTTTACCTATAACGCTTCACAAAACTTAATGCATTCCCTTAGTGAGTGACATTAACGAACGTGGGGTGTCACAAAATATCTTTGTAAAAATTTAACATCTAAAATCAAAATGAAATATAAATAAAATTATAATATTTATAAATGTAAGGATGCTTTCTTCAAAAATGGGGACTATTCATTCAGTTGCCTCCTTCCATTTCTATTATTCCCTTTTTGATCTTATTTCCTCCCTTCTTCCGCTCTGTAATAATTGAGCCTAGTTTTTCCTATCTTTTATTTAAGCTCTTCCCTAGTTCCAGTTGCCTTAATTTCAATTTTTCTCCTCTATATCTATTATATCCTAGTCGTCCCCTAAATGAATATTAGTTGATTATTGGCATCAATATCCCTTATTGCCCTATTAGTTTTCGTTTTTGTTGCCTTTCCAATTGCACTCTGTAACAACCAGGATATGATCAAGTGGATGGAGAGATTGAAAGAAGGGGAGAAACACACTAGTAATGGCAATGGGGATGATCACGGTCTGAGTTCATCAGAGATGGCCAGAGTTCACCAGGGAAGGTGCTGGAGAATGAGATGTTACTGTCGAAAGCATTGGTTGATGAATGAATAACTTGAGGAAGGAAGAATGCAGTAGTATCAGCGTGCATGCCTGTGCACGTACACACTGATATCTTTTTTGGCAAATATATTAGGGTTTGAACTGAGTGCTGGGTAATGTTGATGTAATGAGTGATATATAGAAAAACAAGGTTGCATCATATTCTTGGAGTGTGATTCAGGATGTTAAAGGATTTGTAATGCTTATGTATAAAAGGAAAGTACGCTACCTGGAAATGTGTGTGACAAAAGTAATCAAAAATCTGAAATAAAACATTTCCTCTTTGGTTAACTTATTACCCTATATTTCCGTTATTTCTAGATTTGTTAGTTAACTCAGTAGCTTTGTTTTTTATTTAATTATTGCATTCATTACCTTCTATAGAATAGTATTTTTGCTTATTAGTGTAGTTTGGCCACAAGTTGATCAAATTGGTAAAGTTATTATCAGATTCTTGATTACAGAATCAATTTATAATTTGGTTGTCAACTTGTTTGACACTGGTGAGAAAATTATGCAAGTTTATCATTGTTTTCCTTATTTAAGAACCACATTATTTCCATAAACACCTCCGCAAATCCCATTTCTACCTCAAATCTACAAGTGAATCTTGAATTAACCCCCTAAATCTAAGGTGACGACAAACCACCCTAACTAACTCCGCCACCTCATCATCTTCTTTCACAAGCTTTGAATTAATTCCTCAAGCATTCAACCTAATTCCTTCTTCCATTTAACCTATCAAATTTCCATGGCAACTGATCAGAACCCCCTAGACCTTACCAAATTGGTATCACAACACATTTCAGAGACCAGATCCACCGAGGGTCATCAGAATATTTGCGATTCTCCCACCTCTCCTTGAAATATCGATCCAGACCAAGAATTGTGGCAAAAGCAAATGAAGTCAATGAAAAATTGGAGCAAGGTTTAGAGAATTTGGAGATTAATGTAAATCAAAATTTTGAAAGAATTGTTCAGATATTCAAGGGAGGTGACTGAAGTCTGGCGCGAATAACCACCATAATGGAGCACATCACTCAAAAACTGGATACCCAAGAGGGGTAACCTCCTCCACTTGTTTAGCCACCAACACCACCATATGTGCCCCAAAGACCGTTACCACCACCTCCTCCACTTGTTCAGCCACCAACACCACCAATTGTGCTTCAAAGACCGTTACCTCCACCTCCTCCACCTGTTTAACCTTATATACCCCTACCTAGAAATACACTTCCTCCTCCCCCACCTTGGCATGCACCAAGAATTTTCGACCAACCTCCCATCCCTCAAGAACCAAGAAATTATCAATACCCAACTGAGTATCCCGATTATCCTCCTTATCCTTATCCAAACCTACCACCTAATCAATATCCTCACTGCTCCATAAAATTAGACTTCCCTATCTTTTCCAGTGAAGAAGTCGTGGCCGACTGGTTGAGGAAAAAGTTGAGCAGTACTTTAGGTTCCATAGGACTAATGAAACTATGCAGGTGGATATTTTTTTTTTCTTTGAGCGGGGAAGCACTACAGTCGTACTATTGGTACACTAACACAGTTGAGCATGCTGGAGCATGACCAGTGTTCAAAGATGAGATACTTGTCAGATTTAATCTTAAAAAGATGAAGAGATCTATGAAACCCCATCCAAACTTAGGTTGATTACAACTGTGAGAGCCTATTTGAGTAAATTCGAATAGTTGAAGGGTGTACTTGAAACCATACCCCTAACTTTCTATTAGATAGATTTGTTGGTGGACTTAAAGAAGAGATCATCTTTGATGTATTGACATGTAGACTTCATGATTTTAAGGAAGCCGTGTCCCTTGCCAGAATGTTTAAAACCAAATATTTGTTATCCAAGAAAAATACTAAGAATTCCACCCACCAAAACACTACTTCCAAGAACCCGAGCCCTCTTCCACAAAATAAGCTTAATCCTCTAGAAAACACTAACCCAAAATCTAGAGATAAAGCACAGAGAATTATGTAAAATGCAAGGGACTAACCACTAGGCATTTGATAAAAATGAGGAGACAAGGCTTATGCTATGGTTGTAAAGAGAAGTGGACATGTGATTATAAATGGTAGAACCCACAAGTGTATGTGTTAGAGGGTATCATGCCTTTTTATGATGAAGAAGCTGATGACAGTGCAACATTAGAAGATGAAGTAGTGGAATAACCCATCCAAGAAACCCTATCTATTACCCTACAAGCCTTGTGTGGTGTTCCTGCCCTTTCTACCATTAAAGTAAATGGAAATATTCATAGCAAGTCGGTGTAGATACTAACTGAATCTAGGTTTACATATAATTTTATCAATGATGGACTGACTAGGAAGTTAGGATTAAAAATTGATGAAACAAAAGTAACTATTGCCAATGGTGAGAAACTAACAGGTTTTGGAATGCAAGGGGGTGATACTTAAGTGTCAAGGTTGTGTTGTGCTCTTTTGGAAGGTTGTCAAATGATGTTAGATGCTCAATGGATGAAAGATTTGGGGGAAGTGACACTTAACTTGGAGCAATTACAAGTTAGGTTTCACTATAATAATAATGAGTATACTTAGCAAGGAATAAAATAGGTGGACTTGAAAATTGTTGATAAGAGAAAGTAGAGAAAACAATGTACTAACAGTCAGTTAACCACGATGATTTGTTTGTACACCATTACTATCGGTAACCATGCAGAAATAACACCTTCTCCTATTCTCTATGAAATTAGCGAAACCCTAAAAACCTTCCCATCCGTCTCTAACCCAAAACCTACCTACCACCACCAAGAACCCGTGATCACAAAATACCCTTGTTACCCCATTCCAAAACAGTTTTTTTAAAGCCTTATAGACATTCATACCATATCAAGAATAGGTTGGAGAAAATTGTGAAAGAAATGTTAGAGGCTAGTATCATTCGGCCTAGTAACAGTCCCTATTCTCCCCCAATGGTGATGGTGAGAAAGAGGGATGGTATATGAAGGTTATGTGTTGATTACTAAAGCCTTAATACCCAAACCAGTAAAAACAATTTCCTATACCATTGATAGAAGACATGTTTGATGAGTTGCATGTTTCCAAAAAAAAAAAAAAAAAAATCTTAGTTGGACTTAAGACTAGAGTACCATCAGATAAGAATGCATGAAGATGATATATATAAAACTACTTTCAAGACCCAGGAGGAACATTATGAATTCATGGTAATGCCATTTGGCTTGGTAAATGCCCCCTCTACCTTCCAATCACTCATAAATGAAGTGTTTAAGCCATATATAAGGAAATTTATATTGGTACTCTTTGATGACATTTTGCTGTATAATCAGACATGGAGGGAACATTTAGAGCAGCTTAAACTTACCTTTTAATTATTGGACTAGAACTCTTTGAAAATCAAGCTAACTAAGTGCCATTTTCAATACCTTAGCCATATTATATTAAGTGATGGAATATCAGCAGATCCTAGCAAGATTGAAGCACTATAGAAGTAGCCAATTCCCTAAGAATTGAAGGCACTGAGAGGTTTCTTAGGCCTCACTGGTTATTATAGAAGGTTTGTTAAAGGATATGGAATCATTGCCAATCCACTGACAAATTTATTGAAGAAGCCCTTACCAATTGAAATAGTGTATCACCAATCCCCCCATTTTAACCCTCCCTGATTTTAACCTGCCCTTCACCCTTGAATGTGATTCTTGTGGAAGTGGAGTACGTGCCATGTTGACTCAAAATGGGAAGCTAATTGCATATTTGATTAAAGAATTGCATGGTAGAAACTTGGGATGTCTACTTATGAGAAGGATTTGCTGGCTATCATAATTGCCACTAAACAATGAGGACTGTACTTGATGGGAAGGAGTTTTATTATCAAGACAAATCATCAGAGCCTCAAGCATCTCCTTACTCAGAGGCTACCTACTGAACTGCAGCACAAATGAATGGAAAAGCTTCATGGCTTTCACTACGTTGTTGAATATAAATGTGGCAAAGAGAACATAGTGGTTGACTCCTTGTCAAGAAGGAATGATATAGATATTGAGAGAGAGAAGTTGCATGAGGTATTTGTAGTACAAAATCCTTGGATAGATGAGTTGAAGCAAGCTTTAAATAATTCTGAATGGTACCAAACATATCTCCAGATAGTGAGAGGAAATGAGTTGCCAAAAAATACAAAGCAACTGGAAATCTGATTTATTACAAAGGAAAATTACTCATTGATCATCACCTCCTTCCCTTAATCCAGACCTTGATTAGTGAGCATTATTCAACCCCTTTGGGTGGGCATTTAGGGGTAAGAGCCACTATAAAGAAATTAAAGCATGTTTTTTACTGGAAAAAAAATGAAGCTTCATGTTAAACAATATGTGAAGAATGTCAAAGAAGCAAGCATGAAAATGTTGTGTACCATGGATTGCTACAACTTTTACCCATACCCGAGAGAATATGGACTGCTTTCATATGTTATTTCAAATGATATCAATTCACTAATTAAAATTATTACCTAACGAAGATTTTCACCTTGCGTGGCAAATAAAATTAGATGACTTGGGTCGATGAAGGTTATTAAACCTGCAACTCTTACCTGATGCAACGATGAAAAGTAAAAAGGCTTAAAGATTAGATGTCTGATTGACTTAACTCAACCTAAGGTTTTAAATATCGGATATCGGTCACGTTTGATCTCGATAATTTTAGCAACTCGGCATCGTTTCGGGGGAGATCTCGGAGGAAATGAGTACATCTCGGCCGTAGATATCGGATTTACATCTCAGAGCTTAAGGTCATATTGGAACCATATCGATGTAGGTTTTACGTTAATAATTATAAATACTAAATGAAAACATTAAAACACTGAGCATAATTTAGGACAGCATTAAAGCACTACAAATGACAGCCATGCATTCATTCATAAAATGGCATAGCATGCATACCATGCATTCATAAAATGGCAGCATTAAAGCACTACAAATGAAGAACAAATACTTCACAGAATGACCTTATTTAGGACATACCATGCATTCATAAATTACAACATTAAAGCACTACAAATGACAGCCAAAAAAGATAACCAAACCAGAAATTGAACTAACTACAGATGACATATCATGCATTCATAAAACGACAACATTAAAAGCACTACAAATGACATCATTAAAGCACTACATAGTCATGTCTATAATTGATCTGACAAAAATGACAGCCAAAAAAGATACAAACCAGAAATGTATAGATTGGTTAATAAATAGCCAGCATTAAAGCCTTCACAAAATGGCATAGCGGACAAGGATTCCACAACATAAATTTCAGAATAATAGAACAATACGAACTCTAATTAGAATGGTACAAGTACAGTTAATGTAACACAAGTACTACAACTAAATTTCAGTGGCTAAACATGTGATTGGACATAGCATTGATCTGATAACTAAAAGGGGTTACTTGACGAATTTCATAGTTTGAATTGAATGAATAAATGCAGACCCAACCCTGCATGAAAAATATAGAAAGCCAACAAACACATGCAAACCCAACCTACATACATGCCTTTCTTATTTAAAAAATAAATCGGGTGATATATCGTGATTTCGTTTCGGTCAAGATATCGGCCGATATTTGTAAATATCGGCCGATATACTCGAAACGAGATACATAACGATATATTATGTTTCGTATCGTTTTGACCTCAAAACGAGATATCGGCCGAGATGACTGACATTTAAAACACTGGCTCAGCCCCACAGACGTCAGGGGCATGAGCACTAACTTTGCTTATCCTCCAATGGCACCAGGAATGCAATTGTCGATTCGCAGGCTAAGTTTGAAGATGACCCTGGCTTGGAGCGAGATTTAAAGCATATGCATTATATCTTCGGAACATGACATGATTCGTCCTGCCCTTTCAAGCGAGCCAGCTTACGGGTCAAATGTGGCTTTAAAAACTTCAATCGTAACTACATTGAATGGAAAGTAGGATAAACATCTCCACTTACTTGTGGTTATGATGATCATACCAGATATTGACTTGCACGTTTTCAACAACATCTCGTACTGACTCATTTGTGATCACGGGACTATATAACGATGCAGAGCGGTCGTGGATTTCTTTTAGTATGGTCCGATGCGACCATAGATCTCTGATCTTTTGCTGATATGATCCAGAGTGACAGTGGCTTTTGGATTCCTTATTGTTATGATTCTATGCGATCGTGGAGTCCTAGTTTAAAATCTTGATATCGAGATAGTCCAAAGTCGAGTACAAATGATAGATTCATATGCCAATTCTGACGTGCTCTATCCCAACGGTCCAGATGCTAGCTCAGAGCCCAAAGATTCTTATACTACCCCATAACTTGGATAACTGCTTCATACATTGACTTGTATGTGAAAGAAAGACTGATTCAACAAAACGCTTGACTTGCGTAGGAAGACGACGTCTTTTAGCAACGACCTATGTGTGTAAAATCACACTCGGGAGCCAACGACCCAACATGGCTTATGGTGAAAGAATCATACCTCTTGATTCGATGAGGTTCAAATGACTACTTGATCATCTTGACTATTCCGGCCATATAATTTGGCCCTAAGCAACCATGGAAATGGTACGATATATGTTAAGCCGCCTATACAATGAAGAGTAGAAATATCAAGACTACTCAAGGGGACACAACAATTTGATAAAGCCTTCTCGAGGACGGATGACGTTCCAGAAAGACTTAGCTTGACTTATTCAAATTACATCTCATCTACGATGAGACGTAATTTAGGGGAAAAAATGTTGGCTTGCTTTGTGTCCAGGACACCCAAAGCTCAAGGGATCAGCGATCACTCAAATGAAGAAAACTTTACATTTTCAAGTACAAAAGCATCGGGTTGGATCTAAGTCTTCGGAGATCAAGGCAAGTATGCCTCACAACCCCATGAGGGTTGGATCGGAGGATCGGGTCGAAAGGGTTGGACTCGACTCGACCTTTGCTTCACGTTAAAGCACTTTGCCTTTGGGATCTCGAACATCGGATCAGAGTACTGGCACTCGCTTCGTTCTATGCATGAAGACAACAAGGCGTTCTGCAAATAGCACCGCGTGTCCGAGTGCACCCCTACTCGACCCGCCTTGAAGTGAAGGCGCGATACTTTGAAGCTCTCTAAGCGGGACAGAGGACACCCCCTATTCAACCCGCCTGAACCAATGACTACACACCACGATTTTGACCGAGTCTCTTGCTTACTTCACCGGATCGAGTGACACTTGTCATCACACGATTAAGGGAAGATTGCTCCACTACTTTCGAGATGCCCTCTACAACTGCCACGTGGCACCCGAGCCATTGCTCTCCAACGCCTATAAATACATAATTTCGTGGGCATTTGAGGGGACTTTTGGCACTTTGTTTATTCATGGCTGCCATGGCCGGTGCTCCTCCACAGATAATCACCACCTGCTTCATTACAATCAATGAATTCAAAGAGAATTATTCATTGTATTCGAGTGATTGAGTGACTATACTCATTGTTATTATAATTTCTTAATGAATGATGAACTATAAAGTGGATGTAGGCTCGTTAATGCCGAACCACTATAAATCTCGTGTGTTGATTTCTTTTTCTCCCCTTTTAGTATATGATTCTTTATTATTCTCTATAATTCCTATTCAATTGGGTGTTAGTGCCATTTTTTGGTCTAACGCCGTCCAAATATTATCTACAAATATTATAAAGCCCGCTGATCCTCAGTTTAACAAAATTCCAACTGAAATTAGAAATGATAACCGTTACTTACTTTAAAAACTGTGTTGCTGCCATCGACGATACACATGTAATGACACACTTACCTCAAGATCGAGTTATTCCATATATAAGACAGAAATGATTCCCTACACAGAATATTTTAGCTATATGCTCGTTCGATTTACTGTTTATGTATGTTGTAGTTGGTTGAGAAGGTACTGCGCACGACAGTCGAATTTTTAATTCTGTAGTTAATGACATAAATTGCAATTTTCCTCATCCTCCCGCTGGACGATATTATGTAGTGGATTCTGGTTTCCCACTAACTACTGGGTATATATCACCATAACGTAATGTTAGATATCACATTTCACAGTTTCGTTGACCTCAAATCAAATAAAATCGAATAATGAAAATTTTAATTTCTACCATTCGATTTTACGTATGGCAATTGAGAGAACTTTTGGAATATGTAATTTTTTTGTCAAACTTAGAAATATGCCAACATACTCATTCGAAATTCAAGTAAAAGTTGTTATTGCTACAACAGCTATACACAATTATATACGCAAATATAACACGAGTGATCCAGATTTTATGGTGCATGACGATGATCCAGATCTTATTCCAGATGAGTATGTTGAAGAATATGCTGACTTGAGAAACATAGGAAATAGTGAACTTGCACTGACTCAACGCTGTCAAGGCAGCGCTGATATGACAGTACGTCGAGATAGATAAGAGAAGAGCTTGTTGCAGCATGGTTGCACCTATAGATTTATATTTCTTTGTATTTCTATATTTTATCACTTTCTGTATTTAATGGACTGGTGTGTTTGGTTTACCGTATTATTCTTATTTAATGATACTGTTCTGTTTTATCATTAATTAATTAAATTATAAAACAAAAATAAAATAGTCCGTTTAAAGCACTAAATGATTCCCCGCTAAAATTCTCCGCTTCCGCTTTCCTCAAACATACCATGAGTTATCTATTTTCTGATAAAAAATCTGAGATTCCAGTATTATGCCCTTGCAAAAAAGTACCACCCTCATTATCGAAATGAAATAGATTGTAGCAAATCAGATTAATCTAATGTAACAATTAAGAGGGGAATGATCTGTTTGCTATCTGACGCGTCCGATGTGTCGGACGCGTCAGATTGGAAACGGATCATTTCTCTACAGCTCGAATTTGATCCGTTGGCCTCGCGTTTTGATTGCTTAATTAATAAATTTAGTGTTTTACATGTATGAAATACTCGCCGACTTTCTGCGCAGGTCAGTGTAACTAATTAGCTCTACAAACTAGTATGATTAATCGTACATAAAATAAGTGAGAGCCTCGACCCAGCCCAAACGGTCGCGGACAAGTTATAACTACTCTTCGTTTCTGAAAAAAACCAAGCATGATTACGATTTTTCGTATTCTTCACCTAAAGTTATCGTCGATCACAGCACCATCCCAAATTCTCGAATTCCCGATTTCAGTCAAAATTTAGGTTAGCATATTCCATCCAGTTACATTAATTTTGCTTCTATTCATTCTTTTGGTATTTACTGAATTGCAGCAGGTCCTTTGAAAATGGAGATTCGCACGTATGGAAGAAGGAAGAAGTTGAAAATTTTGAGGAAAGTACCCTTGAGGACGAAAGAAGTAAAACTGGTAGTGCGGAAGCATGGTATTTTAATTTAAATTGGTTCAAATTGATGGGTAATGCGCTGCGTTTTTAATAATTGATAATTGAATTGTAGGAAGGCTTGCCAGATATTGTAGAATTTGCGTATAAGAAGGCTAAGACAAGTGAGGATTCAAGTAAGAATGTTCATTATTATTATTATTATTATTTTTGGATTCTTCTTATGCTTGTTTAAATACTCAATGCAAGCATTGAAATTTGCTATCCAAGCTTCTTTATCTTGAGCAAAATGCAATATCAAGCGGTCTTTCAAACTTATGCCTAAATATGTTGTTGCCACAATTTTGAAATTTTAAATCCAATGTTCCAGCTGAAAATTCAGCTGGAACATGTGTTTTTATATACTAAACACTAATGGATTGTACGTAGCTTTTCTGTGAGTTAAAGTGTCTTTATGATATAAATGGTTGATTTTTAAGTAACATATAATTTACCTCTGCCTGCATTGTAACTTAGTGAATAGGTGCAATGAACTAATCACTCCTTGCTATAGAAGAGTCGAGTGTGCTTTTAGCCGGACACTTGTAAAATTGTAACTTTTTCCCACAAACTGGTTACTTAGAACCTCAAGGGGACCAGTATTATAGCTTAAGGTGGATGAGGCAATCAATCAGACCAAGCTGAGGTTACAATGGATGAAGGAGAGTTTAAGATGTTCAGTGTAGTCAAAAATCATCATGCCTTGGACATATTTCCCAAATCTTAGGTGGTGTTTTATGTAAGTAGATCTGATATGCAGCCTTTTAGTTACCTATATTGAGATACCAAAAGACAAAGTGTTAAACTTCATACATCTCGCCAAGATTTTGGTTTCCAATCTCATTCGTAACCATTATACTGAAATCTTGACTGATTTTCCAATCCGGGATCTCACTCAATTTTTTTAATGTATATACACACGTGTGTATGTGTGTGAGTAGATCCATGCAAAATGGGTATGTGTGTGGATCCATAAGAAATCATCCTACCACTTATTATTTTATATTTCTTATATCCCAGTTTCTACATTATCTATATAAATAACAAAACTTCATGTATTTTTCCTTTTCTTTTAACAATGTTTCAGTAAGAAGAATTCTTCAAGCACAACAAAATTAATCAAGCTATAGCAACTACTCTCCTTTAAAATATCCCTCTTTTTGTTGTGCATCTACTGCTGTTTATGCAAATTTAATGTACTATATTTCTCATTTTAAATAGTTTAGACAACAATCTTTTTGAAAAAATATATATCAATTTTAGACTCATAAAGTGCTCTGAGATCGTCTTAGATTTACTTTATGACCCTAGATGTCAACATATGATGTAAAACTTGCATTTATGTGTGAAAGATTCTAAGATGAGACGTGATCGAAAATCAAAATTTGAAACCTTGCCAAAATCCCTCATCTATTGTGTATTGTTTGAAGTCCCTTTTCTTTCCCAAATGTGTCATTCCGGTTCCATCCTTTTCAAATTGTTTATTTTATATATTTTAATTTTTTTCCAAGACTGCTTTGTTTTTTGCACTTATCCAAATCAAAGGCTATCGAAGCATGAAAATGCGGTTTAACTCCGTTTTGAATTTTTATTAGGAAGCATCATTTATATTTTCGGATTGGATTGAAAATCAAATATTTCGACTCTTGCTATGGTGTGTTTGAACTTTTAGATTAACTCCAAAGTTCAATCTCGACTCAAATCTGATTTAAAGCCACTGCCACTTAATGATTGGTGCTCAAAATAAAATTGTGAAAAACAAAATTGGGCGTTATTTACACTCATTTTGAATCTAAATAAATCCTGGTTACAATTAAGACGTTTAATAAAGCATGAGGCCATCTTTGTTAAATTATCCTTGAATTGTATGTAAGAAAGTCAAAATTATATCATGGTGCACAAAGTACATCAAAAAGTATCTATTAATTTTGATCTTCATGGAGTTTGGATTTAGCTCTATCAACAATTCGATGTTTTGGATTTTGCTCTTCTATCAAGTTGGAAATGGCTTTTGAGTTTTGAATTTTGGATTTAACTTTTCCGACAAGAAGATGTTTATTTAGATGTTTTTTAATTAATTCTCGTTCAATGCGTAACCCATTTTTGTGACTTGTCCATCTCATCCTTTTTATATGATGGTAGAACAAAGTTGACAAAACTGTGTTTGACAAGAACAAGTGTCTACTGAATGGAGAAAGAAACAAGCATTTAGTTTTTGTTGTTGTTTGGTTGGTAAAAACATTATAAGTTAATTATTAAGCGTTTGGAACTTGTTATATAATTTACTTAATGTATCTGATTGTAAGGAGCTAGACAATTGTATTCTTTGGCCTAAGCAACGTCCCATAAAAAAACTATTTAGTTTCTTTTTCAAACGGTTTCCATCAAAAATACAAGCAATATATTGGTTAAAAGGAATAAATCGATAAAACATTATGTTATGTAGCTTTCGAGCATAAAGGTTTTCGATGGAAAATACCGTATAATCATGTGGAAATGGAACCATAAAAAAATTGAATGAAATCAAAGAGGAAAAAACAGAATGAGCAATTAGTTATTGCACAAACATTGATAATTAAGGTCATAAACCAAACTAATTTCCCTATGGAACATCGCAAATTGAGGACTAGATAAACAATATAAGCGTAATAGTAGAAAGAGCTTTTATCCTATGCAAAAAATTTCAACCAACATTTCAAGCATTATTTGTTTGATAGAAATATTCAGAAGTTCGTTATTTATTAAGCATTTGGAATTTGTCGTACAATTCACTGAATGTACTCGATTGTTTTTAAAGGAGCAAGACAGATGGATTCATTGTTCCATGAAGAAACTGTTCAGTTTCTTCGGTTGCAAATGTTTTTTTATAAAAAGAATACCAGCAACGCATCGTTTAAAAGGAACAACCTGATAAAACATTATATTTTCCGTAACTTTCGAGCATAAAAGTTTCCAATGGAAAATAATGTATTACAATGTGAGGATGGAACCATAAAATAATTGAATGAAATCCAAAAGTAAAAAACAAAAAGGTTAATTTGTATTGTACAAACATTGATAATGCAGGTCATAAAACATGAAATAACTTCCCATTTGAACATATGCAACGAAGTCCAGTAACACAAAATGGAAAAGGGTATCCATCTGTGGGAATCTATCCCACAACCACACGATTAAAACCCTGGCACTTAACCGATTGAGCTATGACAGCTAACAACAAATCCATTGGCCTTGTGCTATGTCACCTGATCAATCTAATTTTGATCTGCAATGCTCAACTTCGGTTTTAGTTAGCGTTCCTTAATTGACCTGTAAGCATTGCAAATTGAGGACGATATAAAACCTTAGAAATAGAATAGTAGGGAAGGGCTTTTGGCGTATGCAAAAAAATTTAACCAATATTTCAAGCATTATTTGTTTGCTATACTCAGAAGTTCATTATTAAGCATTTGGAATTCCTCATAAAATTAACTGTCGATTGCATTTAATGGATGCGCCGGACCTACGATCACACAATTAAAAACCGTGTGCTATACCAGCTGAGCTAAGAAGGCTCGCATTTAATCCACTAGCATTGTGGGTCACATGGTTAAAAGCCGTGCGCTCTACCAGCTGAGCTAAGACGGCTCACATTTAATCCACTAGCATTGTGTTATGTCACATGATCGATCAAAAGTCTATATGCAATTCTCAAGTTTGACTTTAAGAACTATGGGAGCCAAGAAAGCTAGAGTTGATACTTACCATTTTTAACGTTTTGGTCAAATCTAAAGCAAAAGAAAGACCGATAATTAGGAAATGCAAGGGATAAAAATGTACACAAAACTGGCACGTGATTGCAAATCGGAAGCATTGACTCAAATAAAATACAAGACATTGGATATAACAATTTGTAATGCAACAATATCTAGGAAAACAAATAGCTGTATTACCCATATTTGTGACTTTAATAAGCAAACATTATTCAATCAAAACGCATTGCACAAGCATGATAATCGAAGTCTTAAAATAACTTGATTGTCTATAAAAAAATGTAATATGAAGTCAACCAATGCAAAGTCATTGACTTGTAGCACCGCAAATGGAGGACTAGATAAACTATATAAGCATAATAGTAGAAAGAGCTTCTATCGTATGCAAAAAATTTCAACCAACATTTTAAGCATTGTTTGTTTGATAGATATATTCAGAAGTTCGTTATTAAGCATCCGGAATTTGTCGTACAATTCACTGAATGTACTCGATTGTTTTTAAAGGAGCAAGTTGGATTCATTGTTCCATGAAAAAATTGTTCGGTTTCTTCGATTGTAAAAGATTTTTATAAAAAGAATACCAGCAACGCATCGGTTAAAAGGAACAACTTGATAAAACATTATATTTTTGTAACTTTCGAGCATAAAATTTCCGATGGAGAATAATGTATTACAATGTGAGGATGGAACTGTAAAATAACTGAATGAAATCCCAAAGTAAAAAACAAAAAGGGCAATTTGTTATTGTACAAACATTGATAACGTCGGTCATAAAACATGAACTAACTTCCCATTTGAACATATGCAACGTAGTCCAGCAACAAAAAATGGAAAAGGGTAACCATCTGTGGGAATCAACTCCACAATCACACGACTAAAAGCCTTGCACTTTACCAATTGAGCTATGACAGCTAACATCATATCCGCTGGCCTTGTGCTATGTCACCTGATTAATCAAAATTTAGCCTTGCACTTTACCAATTGAGCTATGACAGCTAACATCATATCCGCTGGCCTTGTGCTATGTCACCTGATCAATCAAAATTTGATTTGCAATTCTGAACTTCGATTTTGAGAAATATAAAAGCCAATAGAGCTATCTAGAAAAAGTTGTAAAACCCATTTTTGTGACTTTATTAAGTTAACGTTCTTTAATTAATAGGCATTGCACAAACATGACATTCCAAGTCATGTAATAACTTGATTTCCCAATAAAATAAAATACGAAGTCGACAATGCGAAGTCAACAATGTATAGTCATTGACCTGTAGCATTGCAAATTGAGGACGGTATAAAACCTTAGAAATAGAATAGTAGGAAGGACTTTTAGCGTATGCAAATTTTTTTAACCAATATTTCAAATATTGTTTGTTTGATATACTCAAAAGTTCATTACTAAGCATTTGGGATTCCTCGCACAATTAACTGTCGATTGCATTTAAAGGATGCGTCGTCTGTGGGAATCGAACCCACGATCACACGGTTAAAAACCGTGTGCTCTGCCAGCTGAGCTAAGACGGCTCACATTTAATCCACTAGCATTGTGTTATGTCACATGATCGATCAAAACTCGAAATGCAATTCTCAAGTTTGACCTTAAGAACTATGAAAGCCAAGAATGCTAGAGTGATACTTACCATTTTTTAATGTTTTGGTCAACTCTAAAGCAAAAAAAAGACCGATAATTAGGAAATGCAAGGGATAAAAATGTACACAAAACTGGCAGATGATTGCAAATCGGAAACATTGACTCAAATAAAATACAAGACATTGTGTATAACCATTTGTATTGCAGCAATATCTAGGAAAACAAGAAGCTGCATTAACCATATTTGTGATTTTAATAAGCAAACGTTATTCAATCAAAAATGCATTACACAAGCATGATAATTCAAGTCGTAAAATAACTTGATTTTATAAAAAAATGTAATATGAAGTCAACCAATGCAAAGTCATTAACTTGTAGCATTGCAAATTGAGGACTAGATAGACAATATAAGCATTATAGTAGAAAGAGCTTTTATCATATGCAGAAAATTTTAATCAACATTTCAAGCATTGTTTGTTTGATAGAAATATTCAAAAGTTCGTTATTAAGCATTTGGAATTTGTCGTACAATCACTGAATGTACTCGATTGTTTTTAAAGGAGCTAGACAGTTGGATTCATTTTTTCACGAAGAAACTGTTCAGTTTCTTCGATTGCAAACGATTTTTATAAAAAGAATACCAGCAATGCATCAGTTAAAAATGACAACTTGATAAAAATCATATTTTCTGTAACTTTTGAGCATAAAAGTTTCAAATGGAAAATAATGTACTACAATGTGAGGATGGAACCATAAAATAAATGGATGAAATCCAAAAGTAGAAAACAAAAAGGGCAATTTGTTATTGTACAAGCATTGATAATGCTGGTCATAAACATGAACTAACTTCTTATTTGAACATATGCAACGAAGTCCAGCAACACAAAATGGAAAAGGGTACGCCATCTGTGGGAATCAAACCCACAACCACACAACTAAAAGCCTTGCACTTTACCAATTGTACTATGGCAACTAACATCAAATCAACTGGCCTTGTGTTGTGTCACCAGATCAATCAAAATTTGATATGCAATTCTCAACTTCGATTTTGAGAAATATGAAAGCCAATAGAGCTATCTAGAAATAAATGCGATAAAACCCATTTTTGTGACTTTATTAAGTTAATGTTCTTTAATTAAAGGGCTTTGCACAAACATGACAATCCAAGTCATAAAATAACTTGATTTCCTAATAAATTATATTATGCAGTCAACAATGCGAAGTCGACAATGCATAGTCATTAACCTGTAGCATTGCAAATTCAGGACGATATAAAACCTTAGAAATAGAATAGTAGGAAGGGCTTTTAGCGTATGCAAAAAAATTTAGCAAATATTTCAAACATTGTTTGTTTTATTTACTCAGATGTTCGTTATTAATCATTTGGAATTTCTCATATTTTCTGTAACTTTCGGGCATAAAAGTTTCCAATGGAAAATAATGTATTATAATGTGAGGATGGAACCGTAAAATAATTGGATGAAATCCAAAAGTAAAAAAACAAAAAAGGGCAATTTGTTATTGTACAAACATTGATAATGCAGATCATAAAACATGAACTAACTTCCCATTTGAACATATGCAACGAAGTCCAGCAACACAAAATGGAAAAGGGTACGCCATCTGTGGGAATCAAACCCACAACCACACGACTAAAAGCCTTGCACTTTACCAATTGAGCTATGACAGCTAACACCTAATCCACTGGCCTTGTGCTATGTCACCTGATAAATCAAAATTTGATCTGCAATTCTCAACTTCGATTTGAGAAATATGAAAGCCAATAGAGCTATCTAGAAAAAGATGCTGTAAAATCCATTTTTGTTACTTTATTAAGTTAATGTTCTTGAATTAAAAGGCTTTGCACAAACATGACATTCCAAGTCATAAAATAACTTGATTTCCTAATCTTTACTAATAATCGGAATAGGTTTGGTGTCACACTTTTTTGATGTACGCCTGAACGGATTAAAATGCCCTTTAACAATTTATAAAAGTATTGATTGAATTCAATAAAAGTAAGATCTGCTTACATTAAGAGTATATACTTTCGTTTTGTTCTTTGAAAACTTAATCTAAGTAAGCGGCTAATATTTCTCCTAGAATATCGCGTTTGATTGAATTCAAAAAAAAAAAAAAAAAAAAAAAAAAAAGATCTGCATAAATGCCGATATATTCGTTTCTTCCCTAAAAATATCATCATTTAAATATGCGGATGGTATTTTTTCCTCATGAATAACGAGATATCTCCTCTAACTGCACTCTTTTGTTTCTTTCCTCTTTCCAATTTCTTTTCCAAATTTTCATACAATTTCTTTCCGTCTTTCAGTTTCCTTCCAATTTAAGTAAGCGGCTGATATTTCTCATATTGAATTGGAAAAAAAAATCTGCATAAATGTTGATATTTTTGTTTTTTCCCTAAAAACTTTATCATTTAAATATGCGGATGGTATTTTTTCCTCTTGAATAAAGAGATATTTCCTGTAATTGCATAATATTTCACCTATAAATAAACATGACCTTCTTTTCTTTCTTAGCCACTGGGAACAACACCTTTCTTCCTTTTAGCCTTTCATACTCTATGAAAGCCTCTAATTTCAGGTAAACCACACTTTATATATTTGTTTCCCAATATTTTTGAACTCCTCCATATATGCCTTCATCTCACTGCCATAAAACAACAATCTTTCATGCAGGAATCTACAACTTTGATGCTTTCTCTGTTTCTTCTTTTTTTTTTTTTTTATGTTCTATGTTCCATGTTTTTTCCCCTTCAATACAGAGGGGAAAATAAGATTAATTTCGCTTAAATATGTACTATACTGATTGCAATGCTTCGCCCTAACTGCAATGCTTCCGCTTCATGTATTTGCGCTCATTAAGTAGGGCTATATATGTAATATAATGGCAATAATGCTTTGCACTCATTAAATATGTATGGGACTATATTGCTTTGCCAAATGAGTATTACTTGAAGCTGACATGCAATGTTGGTGTGTTAGGTCTACCTGATTGTACAAAATGTGTAGTGTGCAGCTGCCCCAAGATTGAATTTAACTGCCGTAATACGTTCCCAAAATTGAATTATTTTTGTTGTTTTTATCATTTTTTGCTTATCAAATACTCTTTTTTTATAGTAAAAAAATAATAATCAAATCATGATGGATGTGAAAAGGCAAATTTTTGTTGCCTATTTTCATTCTTTGCCTGCCAAATCTGTTGTAATTAATAACCCAAATTTTCTTAACTTCATATTTATGCTACTTTTACTCATTTAAATTTTGCTATATTTAGTCGTTCAAATTTGCTGCTGCGCATACCTAAGTTTACTAATTCAAAGGTGAGCCTGCAGTATATTTACACATTCAAAATGCTTATATCCATGTGCAGTATATTTACACATTCTAAATCTCTCTACCTGATCGTACTTAGTATGTATTCAGATGTATATCCATACTCTAATAAAATATTAAAACAAAGTAATATATTCACCATATCGACGTATTCAAATATGTATTCTACATCTCCTTGTTGTGAAAACTGCGCCTTTGCGGAAGCGACCAGGATCTTATTCACCCAATTACTTAAAGATGATTTCTATGGAAACAAACACAGATATGAAATCACACGCGCAAATACAAAATATTCCATCCAACCACCCTCTTTATTGATTCTCAACACGAATTTTGTTTACACACACTGGTTCAACAACCAACAATAAACAAACTACAAGAATCAACAACCTTATTGAGAAAGAATATCTAGATGACTAGCACTTTTGTTGGAGAAGGAGAATAATGAAGAATGACGGCTAACCCTTGGATTAATTAATTAGGTCTCAATCTCATGCATTTAATCCAACCCTAGATGCTGCTTTTATAGAAGAATAGAAGGTCTAGGCAAATACCCAATTTGCCCCTTCATTACTTGCAGAATAAGTCACAGAAAGACCAAGTCAAGCCGCAGAAAAACCCGCTCAAACGTCTGACCTAAATAGGTCAGACGTCTGTCAATGCTCTCGGGTTAAAAAACCCTGTATACTCAGACGTCTGACAGGCATGGCTCAGACGTCTGAGCTGAAGCTCACCCCAAAACTGCTCCTTCTTGCCTTCTCTCTGTCGCTGCTCCATCTTCTCTAACGCCTAGCACATCCATGCCTCGTCTTCATCAACATATGTGATTTCATGTCACAAATCACAACACTCCTCACCTATATAAACTACACAATATTTGAGGAATAACAATCCACGCGCGAAGCATGTGCCACAATCGCGCGCGTAGCGCGTGCTGTTACGCTTCGCGCGTGCCATTATCACGCGCGAAGTGCGTGCCACGATACGCGCGAAGCGTGTGTTGTTACCACGCGCGAAGCGCGTGCCGTGACACTCGTAAAATATATTATGTAGTCAACAATGCATAGTCATTGACCTATAACATTGCAAATTGAGGACGATATAAAACCTTAGAAATAGAATAGTAGGAAGGGCTTTTAGCATATGCAAAATTTTTTAGCGAATATTTCAAACATTGTTTGTTCTATATACTCACAAATTCGTTATTAAGCATTTGGAATTCCTCATACAATTAACCGTCGATTGCATTTAATGGATGCGCCGTCTATGGGAATCAAACCCACGACCACACGGTTAAAAGCTGTGTGCTCTACCAGCTGAGCTAAGATAGCTCGCATTTAATCCACTAGCATTGTGTTATGTCACATGATCGATCAAAAGTTGATATGCAATTCTCAAGTTTGACCTTAAGAACTATGAGAGCCAAGAAAATTAGAGCTGGTTCTTACCATTTTTAAACGTTTTGGTCACCTCTTAAACAAAAGAAAGACCGATAATTAGGAAATGCAAAGGATAAATATATACATAAAACTAGCACGTGATTGCAAATCGGAAGCATTGACTCAAATAAAATACAAGACATCGTATATAACCATTTGTATCACAGCAATATCTAGGAAAACAAGAAGCTGCATTACCCGTATTTGTGAATTTAATAAGAAAATGTTATTCAATCAAAAGGGCATTGCACAAGCATGATAATCCAAGTCGTAAAATAACTTAATTTTCTAAAATAATGTAATATGAAGTTAACCAATGCAAAGTCATTGACTTGTAGCACCGCAAATTGAGGACTGGATAAACAATATAAGCATAATAGTAGAAAGAGCTTTTATCCTATGCAAAAAATTTCAACCAACATTTTAAGCATTGTTTGAGTAATAGACAGGCCCGGCCCGACTGATTATGATGCCCCAGGCGAATCAAAACTTTTGGAAAAAAAAAAAAAAATTCAAAGTAAATAAGCCCTCAGGAGTCGAACTCTGCCCACTTGATTTCAAGTAATAACATGCAACCACCAGGATAACAAGATATTTGTGAAAATACTTGACAGTATTTTTATGTAACTTAAATACCATGCAAACTTAAACTAACCCAGATCACAAAACGTTGCCCCTCCCTCCACCGCTGCCCTAGGCGGTTGGCTTGCCAGCCTATCCCTAGGGCCGGCCCTGGTAATAGAACTATTCAGAAGTTCGTTATTAGGAATTTGGAATATATCGTACAATTCACTGAATGTACTTGATTGTTTTTAAAGGAGCAAGACAATTGGATTCATTGTTCCATGAAGAAACTAATAGTTTCTTCGATTGCAAACGATTTTTATAAAAAGAATACCAACAACGCATCGATTAAAAGGAATACCTTGATAAAACATTATATTTTTTTTCTAACTTTTGAGCATAAAAGTTTCCAATGGAGAATAATGTATTACAATGTGAGGATGGAACCGTAAAATAATTGAATGAAATCCAAAAGTAAAAAAACAAATAGGGCAATTTGTTATTGTACAAACATTGATAACGTCGGTCATAAAACATGAACTAACTTCTCATTCGAACATATGCAACGAAGTCCAACGACAAAAAATGGAAAAGGGTAACCATCTATGGAATCAGCCCCACAATCACACGACTAAAAGCCTTGCACTTTACCAATTGAGCTATGACAGCTAACGTCATATCCGCTGGCCTTGCGCTATGTCACCTGATCAATCAAAATTTGATCTGCAATTATGAACTTCGATTTTGAGAAATATGAAAGCCAATAGAGCTGTCTAGAAAAAAAAGCTGTAAAACCCATTTTTGTGACTTTATTAAGTTAATGTTCTTTAATTAAAAGGCATTGCACAAACATGACAATCCAAGTCATAAAATAACCGTATTTCCTAAAATATAATATGAAGTTGACAATGCGAAGTCAACAATGTATAGTCATTGACCTGTAAGCTTTGCAAACTGAGGAGTGAGGACGATACAGAACCTTAAAAATGGAATAGTAGGAAGGGCTTTTAGTGTACGCAAAAAAAATTTAACCAATATTTCATACATTTTTTTTTTGATATACTCAAAAGTTCATTATTCAACATTTGGAATTTCTCATACAATTAACTGTCGACTGCATTTAAAATATGCACCGTCTGTGGGAATCGAACCCACGACCACACGGTTAAAAGCCGTGCGCTCTACCAGCTGAGCTAAGACGGCTCACATTTAATCCACTAGTATTGTGTTATGTCACATGATCGATCAAAACTCGATATGCAATTCTGAAGTTTGACTTTAAGAACTATGAGAGCCAAGAAAGCTAGAGTTGATGTAGTGACCCGCAAATCCGTTTTGTACATATATACATACCATCATCAGAGTACACATAACATTTGATCCAGCGGAAGTAACTCTAAATAACTAACGTTGAAGCCTCCTGCTTCAAGCTCCTCCAAGTGTATCTGTAAAAGCCTGAAACACTTGACTGCCCGTACAAATTTGGGCATCCAAGAGTTTAGGGAAAACAAAACAAAATAAACTCTGGGTCAGTCATGGGACTGGTGTGAGTAAACTCCAACCACTTGTTTAACTTTTAAAAATCCTTTCAAAAGAAAAGATAATAGTAAGACCAGCCCACACATAAACATGGACGGTTTTTACCTTACTATAACCCAAAACACTTTGATATCAAATCCAATGATATTATAATAATGTCTACATCAAGTAGATAACCAAATAGTAGAACGCTTGCATCTCACGCTCCACATATATAGTATATAATCAAAAACCGCATGGCGCTTATTGGAGATTGGATTTCCAACATGACAAGGTATGGGACCACCTTCCGATGATGTATCTCTAGAGGCGAATACACCTGGGTTCAACAAGAACATCTTGCAACCCGGCCCACACATGACCGACCACTCATTTCGCTTGAGTGTATCGAATGTATATCACCAACGGTTGGACTCAAACCCCCGTTTCCCGAATGGGCAGAATCGATAGATTTAGAAACAAAAGGAATTTCTCTAGATAGGTGATTATACACCCTAATGGGTGCGACCCACATAGCCATGCTGCCTGCCCGATTTTTGTCCTTTCCCGGTTGTTGAGGCCTGAGGCTACGCATACTTACCATTCATTGATAGCACAATCACTTTGAATGCCACATCATCAGATCCGTTAATCACTAGTTGAGTTTGCACAAATATTCTGGATATTATGCTAAGGGATAAATCCGTTGCAACCATATATATATTTATACAGACCAACCCATTTGATCATTGGAAATACTCTGTCAGACATTCGTCCATTTACGTTCGTTCTGGGATTGAACGAAACCGAAGGCACTATTTCTATAAATAGAAAAGCCCTTGCACTTTACTCCGTCTTCAATATATTCAGCATACTTGGTTCGCAACGCTTATGCCGATACGGAGTGGTTCTTCGGATAATAATCCAACCGGTCTCTCCATATTGACAACGATGGTCAAAACTTCGATAGTCTGTGATTTAACTATCGAAGAAAAACAAGTGTTCATCCAACATATTAAACAAATCACTGGGCCCTTTAATTAATATTCATTAATTAAATCTCTTCTCCATTTCCTCTATCAATATTTGTTTACCAAATATTTTCAATAATCAATCTTGGCCTCTTATGCCATTTGGAAAACGTTTTCAAATATTAACTTCTTTTATTTTCTATATATTAGAAAATATCTCTATTTGCAATTGGAAACAATTCCAATCACTTATCTCTATCCCTTTTTGTTTACAACATTCGATTTTTATATTCACTTTACTATCGAATTTAATACGTCGATACAATGATTTCAAATTATCAAAATATCTTAAAAATATTCTAACTTCTTAAATTTCCGGAAAAATTCGCCATAACCTCCCCTGTATCGGGAGCATCGGGAAATTTCAAATAGCTTCCCGGTATCTTCCTCAATCGAAAAGAAAAAGAAAAAGCCAAGCGGCTTGCCGATACGGCGCATAAATCTCATATATGAATTAAACATGTACCTTTTTGTCGGGCACATAAATAAAAATCTTCATATACTTCATATTAAACCTGCTTACATATATTCACCTGTTTCAATTCAATTCAATACCATCTAGTCGTTTGAATTCAGTTTCGCCCATTTATTCTTTAAATCGGCCATTTTGCCTATTTCACTTCTTTTTGAACCTAACATGTTTTAACCAAACATTTAACTTGCTCATAACCACATTGCGTTTCAATTTCAATTCCAGTTTCCTTTTTGTTTTCGAATATAAATTTTCAAATCGAATTTACTTATTCAAACCCCAATATTCATTTGAAATCTCATCAACTAGTTTCTATTCAATTTAGTTGATTCTATTCAATAAATCAAAATCTGGTTTCTGTTTCCAAAAATCATATTCATTTACACAACTTGAATTCGCATATATTTTACAACTCAACTCTGAAATTTTCTAAATAGAAACTTCGGATTTTCTCGCTTAAAATCCTTTTACAATATTAAATAAACCATTATGGTTTTAAAACGATTCTGGCGCTGCTTTTCTGAAAATTTTATTTTGACATAACTCAAAATCTATACGACGAAATTCAGATTTTTCTCCTTCATTAGAAAACTATTATCAAATCGGTCCTGACGTTTCTTGTTTCGAAGAATTCCGGCTTCAATCGAGTTCTATATATTCAATTGAAGTTCGAATCGCTAATTTACGAACTGCAGCGCTGCGGCAAGTTCGTTTTAATTATATTTATAAATATAAACTTTTTAAACTTCTTAAAAAGTGATTTCAACTTCGTCCAATATATATATATTCATATATATTTCAAATTCCATTTGAATCTTTACATTTCAAATTCCATAGTTTTAAATCCTGTATTCAAATCCCATTTGAAATCCTTTATTCGAATTTCATTGCAAATTCTTTATTCGAATTTCATTTCAAATTCTTTATTCGAATTCCCATTTCAAATCCAACTCCTTTTTGAATTTCTATCTTTGAAATTCATACTTGAATTTAAATATCCAAACTCCATTTAAATTTCTATTTGAAATTCTAAGTGTTTCAAATCCCATTTGAACTTCTATATTCCAATTTCTATATTTGAATTCTATTGAAATTCAAATATTCAAACTCCTTTTTAAATTCTATATTCAAGATTCCATAGTTTAAACCCATTTGAATTTCATATTCAAATCCATAGATCGAATCCTATTCGAATTCAATTTGAATCTCTTATATTCAAATTTCATTTTTCATTTCCGACCCCATTTGAATTTCTAATATTCAAATTCATTTTCAACACCATTTGAATTTCCATTTTTCAAATTCATTTGAATTTCCTTGAATTCAAATTCCATTTCAAAACTATTTGGATTCCCTATTTTGAAATCCTATTTCAATTCTACTTTGAAATCCTACTTTCAAAGTTTATTTCAAATTCTATTTTGAAATCTCAAATTCAAATTTCTACTTGAATTTCTATATTCAATTTCATGTTCAAATTCAACACTTGAATTTCTATTTCAAATCTCTATTCAAATTTCATATTTGAATTCCAATTCAAATCTCTATTCAAATTTCACATTTGAATTCTTCTTTGAAATACTATATTTCAAATTCTATTCAATTTTTCTTTGAAATTCTATATTTCAAATTCTATTTTGAAATTCTACATTCAAATCTCTATTTGAATTTCTTTATTCGAATTCCTTCGAATTCAAATTATATTTTAATTCCTTGAATTCAAATTCTATTTTTGATTCTAATTCCATCTATTCAAGTTCTATTTGAACTTCTATTTGAATTTCTAATATTCAATCTCCTCTTAAAATTCAAATATTTAAACTCCCTTTTAAAATTCAAATGTTATACTCAAATTTCATTTGAGTTATATATTTAAAAATTCCATTTCACATCTTATTTGAAATTTCATTTCAAATTCCAATTTCATACTGGTATTTCTATTTCTGAATTATCAAATGATAATTCTTTTTACTTCATTTATAACTTCGTTATAAAAGAATTTATTTATAAACTTCGTTTATAAAAGAAACTACTTGTTTTATTTTAAAACAAGTTTATACTTTATTTCCATTTAAAATTTCAAATTCTATTTAAAAATAGAATTTTCTCTTTAAATCTCAAATACTCTTTCCACGATATTTTTAAATATCATTACTTAAGCCCAGTGATATTTAAACACACAAGCAACGAATTATTTATTTTTCTAACACATCATATATAACAATATATATGCAAACAAATAAACAAACAGATAATATATTTTTGAGGAATCCAGTTGGATTCCTCCAACCTGTTTCCCTGCATCCACAGATGTTAGCACATAAATAATACCCATTCTGCTTCGTGGCAGAATATCGCGGTATAGAAGGTCATCCACTAATCATAGCGTGGGGCGTATAGGGTAATCATCCGCTATGAAACTGCGGGCATCCGCTAATGAGACTGCGGGAATCCAACCAATCAATCAACCCAATATATATATATAATAGCCTAAATAACTAATATATATAAAACAACCAGAAATCATTCAACAAGCAACAAACAATTTATTTTTAACGAAATAAAAATAAATTCTAAGGGTGAGTGAGATTTACTCACCAGGATTTTCATTCGCCGAATATCCAATTAAAATTCCCATGTCTCGACTACGCATCTACTTCGTCTCAAATGAATTTATCCACTAAATCAGTCTCGCACCTACGACATTTTAATTTTACCTAACATTAAACTATATTAATTTAAATAAACTACTAATAGACATAAATTAATTAATAGCTAATATGTAATTTAAATTTTGTAAAAATGAGTATACCTATTATTTTGCACACTACTCGATCAACTCGAAGCGAACCCGTCATCGCCATTTGATTCTGCTGCAACACCATTGTTTTGTCATACCTCCATCAGCCACTACATTTCAATTATTCATTCAGGCATTTACTCGAACATTTCATAGGCAACTCCCATGAACCATTTCTTGCCACTGTTGTGCTTTAAACTACCATCAGTCCTTGCTATAAACAACACCTCCACTGTTCACTGACCGAACTCTCCAATTCCCCTCACTGTCGTACTCCAACATCCCCTAAGTTCGTTCATATATACATCGCAACCTCCAGAAAACCAATCGAGTCCTTCAGTGCTTCACAACAGTTCGCGACCCTCCCCAAATCAACATCTCGACACCCAAGACCCCATCGTCGCACCTCCGGATCCTACCCCGAAGGACCCACAATGTCGAACCCTGAAGCTTCGGCAACCCCACTGCGCCACCCTGAGCCTTATCGCATCATCAGACCCCCCAGAACCCAACCCTAATCACGAGCGTCCCAAAGGTCTTCGAGCTCCAGGTGGTTATCGCGGTTCCATAATCGCGATTTAATCCTTGCGATATTCATCTCGAACTGACCAGATTTCGTAATTTAGATGGAAAAGGGGTTTTCAATTTTAGCGGTGGCCATTTTGATTTATTTATAGAAGAAAGAAAATGGAGAAATGAAGACAGAGGAGGGGTCGCGATTTATAGACAACGGAGGGGACAAGTTTTTAATGCGTGGTCGGCCAAAGTACATGACTATCTTTTTAAAGGATTTAAGAAGATTTTTTTTTTTTTTTTTTTTTTTAAATATATTTTAGTTTAATTTGATTTGACCACAACTTAATACGATTTGATATATAGAGATTTTCACTTTAATTTATACAGATATCGATTTGATTTTTAATTTAATTAAATAACCAAAATATCTTATGGTCCTTAACTCGAAATTCTGAACCGATATTCAATCGTAACGACTGACGTTATAAGCTTAAAACGCCGTTCTGAATTCAACGGATCCGATTCTGAATTTTTAATTCGACTATATAGAAGAGATAACATTTTAAATTAACGATTTAAATTAAATCCGATTAAAAATGTAAATTGTTTTCAAACAATTTAAATCCATGATAATAAATAATTATTATCATTCTAATTCAAATGAAATTTATATTCACGAATTGTTTTCGGTTTAGTTTTATCTTTGAATTAAATAATTTCAGTTCCTCGAATTTTGATTATTTAATCGATAACCCAAAAGAATACCATTTATATTATAATTTCAATATTTAAAACCATAATAAAGATTTAAAATAAATCGACCAAAAATCTGGGTCGTTACATTCTTCCCCCCTTAAAATAATTTCGTCCTCGAAATTGCTAAGGTAGGAAAAAGGGTACAAATCCATTAATTTTCAACATCTCTCTTATGTTGAAACTCAACTCCTCATATTTCAATAAATTAACTCCAACCAAAACTTTTGGTCTTCACACATTAAATTCGAATGATCTACGATCAATCCATTTATATTCAATCTATATTCTATTAAACCTATTCAAATTGATTCTAGTTAATTGATTCACTTCATTCCATTTAACTAGCTTAAGTTAAATTCCAATTCCAGAATCCAAATCCCAGGATTTTCATTTCAAATCTTTTTGAAATCACTTATATATATACATGTATATTTATTTCCATTTCAAATTCAAAACATTTGAATATTCAAATCAATTTGTTTTCTTTCAAACAAATTTCCATCAAAAACTTTTTCTAAGGTAGCAACCTATCACTTAGAAACTCGGAAATGAACACTGATGATGTTGCAATCATCATCAGAATTATTTCCCAGCGACTGAAGTGAGTTCAGTGCTTTATCATTTTTAAAAATCAACTCAAAATGATTTTCATTCAAAACCTTTTCAAAATAAAACTATATTATTTTAATTACTTTGAAAAATATTATTCAACTTCCCAGGATTTTTGAATTCTTAATTCTGGTTTGAATTAAATTCTAATTCATCTCATTTGTATATATTTAATTTCTATACAAATTCTATTTGGTTATAAATAACCATTTATAATCTCATTTGATTATAATCCTAACAATCAACACATCCATATAATATAATAATTTCAGAAAATTATTCTTTTTATATCAAAATAGAAATTTGGGTAAAATTATTTCATCTACCCACTTGAAAACAATATCATGTTCAATCTTCTGTTCAAGCGTTTAGAAATTCCTATCGACTTCGTGGCGTCCCACGATTCGACCAGAATTCATAAACCACTCAACAGACAAGCCAACACAATATAAACAACTTTAATATCAATTTACAAATACGCTCTCTCGTATATATACGCTCAACTCATTCTAGGGTGCTACTGACCCTATCTCTAATGAGCACAACCCCCAACAAGCCTAGGTATTCGCTCAACCTAAGCTCTGATACCACCTGTAGTGACCCGCAAATCCGTTTTGTACATATATACATACCATCATCAGAGTACACATAACATTTGATCCAGCGGAAGTAACTCTAAATAACTAACGTTGAAGCCTCCTGCTTCAAGCTCCTCCAAGTGTATCTGTAAAAGCCTGAAACACTTGACTGCCCGTACAAATTTGGGCACCCAAGAGTTTAGGGAAAACAAAACAAAATAAACTCTGGGTCAGTCATGGGACTGGTGTGAGTAAACTCCAACCACTTGTTTAACTTTTAAAAATCCTTTCAAAAGAAAAGATAATAGTAAGACCAGCCCACACATAAACATGGACGGTTTTTACCTTACTATAACCCAAAACACTTTGATATCAAATCCAATGATATTATAATAATGTCTACATCAAGTAGATAACCAAATAGTAGAACGCTTGCATCTCACGCTCCACATATATAGTATATAATCAAAAACCGCATGGCGCTTATTGGAGATTGGATTTCCAACATGACAAGGTATGGGACCACCTTCCGATGATGTATCTCTAGAGGCGAATACACCTGGGTTCAACAAGAACATCTTGCAACCCGGCCCACACATGACCGACCACTCATTTCGCTTGAGTGTATCGAATGTATATCACCAACGGTTGGACTCAAACCCCCGTTTCCCGAATGGGCAGAATCGATAGATTTAGAAACAAAAGGAATTTCTCTAGATAAGTGATTATACACCCTAATGGGTGCGACCCACATAGCCATGCTGCCTGCCCGATTTTTGTCCTTTCCCGGTTGTTGAGGCCTGAGGCTACGCATACTTACCATTCATTGATAGCACAATCACTTTGAATGCCACATCATCAGATCCGTTAATCACTAGTTGAGTTTGCACAAATATTCTGGATATTATGCTAAGGGATAAATCCGTTGCAACCATATATATATTTATACAGACCAACCCATTTGATCATTGGAAATACTCTGTCAGACATTCGTCCATTTACGTTCGTTCTGGGATTGAACGAAACCGAAGGCACTATTTCTATAAATAGAAAAGCCCTTGCACTTTACTCCGTCTTCAATATATTCAGCATACTTGGTTCGCAACGCTTATGCCGATACGGAGTGGTTCTTCGGATAATAATCCAACCGGTCTCTCCATATTGACAACGATGGTCAAAACTTCGATAGTCTGTGATTTAACTATCGAATAAAAACAAGTGTTCATCCAACATATCAAACAAATCACTGGGCCCTTTAATTAATATTCATTAATTAAATCTCTTCTCCATTTCCTCTATCAATATTTGTTTACCAAATATTTTCAATAATCAATCTTGGCCTCTTATGCCATTTGGAAAACGTTTTCAAATATTAACTTCTTTTATTTTCTATATATTAGAAAATATCTCTATTTGCAATTGGAAACAATTCCAATCACTTATCTCTATCCCTTTTTGTTTACAACATTCGATTTTTATATTCACTTTACTATCGAATTTAATACGTCGATACAATGATTTCAAATTATCAAAATATCTTAAAAATATTCTAACTTCTTAAATTTCCGGAAAAATTCGCCATAACCTCCCCTGTATCGGGAGCATCGGGAAATTTCAAATAGCTTCCCGGTATCTTCCTCAATCGAAAAGAAAAAGAAAAAGCCAAGCGGCTTGCCGATACGGCGCATAAATCTCATATATGAATTAAACATGTACCTTTTTGTCGGGCACATAAATAAAAATCTTCATATACTTCATATTAAACCTGCTTACATATATTCACCTGTTTCAATTCAATTCAATACCATCTAGTCGTTTGAATTCAGTTTCGCCCATTTATTCTTTAAATCGGCCATTTTGCCTATTTCACTTCTTTTTGAACCTAACATGTTTTAACCAAACATTTAACTTGCTCATAACCACATTGCGTTTCAATTTCAATTCCAGTTTCCTTTTTGTTTTCGAATATAAATTTTCAAATCGAATTTACTTATTCAAACCCCAATATTCATTTGAAATCTCATCAACTAGTTTCTATTCAATTTAGTTGATTCTATTCAATAAATCAAAATCTGGTTTCTGTTTCCAAAAATCATATTCATTTACACAACTTGAATTCGCATATATTTTACAACTCAACTCTGAAATTTTCTAAATAGAAACTTCGGATTTTCTCGCTTAAAATCCTTTTACAATATTAAATAAACCATTATGGTTTTAAAACGATTCTGGCGCTGCTTTTCTGAAAATTTTATTTTGACATAACTCAAAATCTATACGACGAAATTCAGATTTTTCTCCTTCATTAGAAAACTATTATCAAATCGGTCCTGACGTTTCTTGTTTCGAAGAATTCCGGCTTCAATCGAGTTCTATATATTCAATTGAAGTTCGAATCGCTAATTTACGAACTGCAGCGCTGCGGCAAGTTCGTTTTAATTATATTTATAAATATAAACTTTTTAAACTTCTTAAAAAGTGATTTCAACTTCGTCCAATATATATATATTCATATATATTTCAAATTCCATTTGAATCTTTACATTTCAAATTCCATAGTTTTAAATCCTGTATTCAAATCCCATTTGAAATCCTTTATTCGAATTTCATTGCAAATTCTTTATTCGAATTTCATTTCAAATTCTTTATTCGAATTCCCATTTCAAATCCAACTCCTTTTTGAATTTCTATCTTTGAAATTCATACTTGAATTTAAATATCCAAACTCCATTTAAATTTCTATTTGAAATTCTAAGTGTTTCAAATCCCATTTGAACTTCTATATTCCAATTTCTATATTTGAATTCTATTGAAATTCAAATATTCAAACTCCTTTTTAAATTCTATATTCAAGATTCCATAGTTTAAACCCATTTGAATTTCATATTCAAATCCATAGATCGAATCCTATTCGAATTCAATTTGAATCTCTTATATTCAAATTTCATTTTTCATTTCCGACCCCATTTGAATTTCTAATATTCAAATTCATTTTCAACACCATTTGAATTTCCATTTTTCAAATTCATTTGAATTTCCTTGAATTCAAATTCCATTTCAAAACTATTTGGATTCCCTATTTTGAAATCCTATTTCAATTCTACTTTGAAATCCTACTTTCAAAGTTTATTTCAAATTCTATTTTGAAATCTCAAATTCAAATTTCTACTTGAATTTCTATATTCAATTTCATGTTCAAATTCAACACTTGAATTTCTATTTCAAATCTCTATTCAAATTTCATATTTGAATTCCAATTCAAATCTCTATTCAAATTTCACATTTGAATTCTTCTTTGAAATACTATATTTCAAATTCTATTCAATTTTTCTTTGAAATTCTATATTTCAAATTCTATTTTGAAATTCTACATTCAAATCTCTATTTGAATTTCTTTATTCGAATTCCTTCGAATTCAAATTATATTTTAATTCCTTGAATTCAAATTCTATTTTTGATTCTAATTCCATCTATTCAAGTTCTATTTGAACTTCTATTTGAATTTCTAATATTCAATCTCCTCTTAAAATTCAAATATTTAAACTCCCTTTTAAAATTCAAATGTTATACTCAAATTTCATTTGAGTTATATATTTAAAAATTCCATTTCACATCTTATTTGAAATTTCATTTCAAATTCCAATTTCATACTGGTATTTCTATTTCTGAATTATCAAATGATAATTCTTTTTACTTCATTTATAACTTCGTTATAAAAGAATTTATTTATAAACTTCGTTTATAAAAGAAACTACTTGTTTTATTTTAAAACAAGTTTATACTTTATTTCCATTTAAAATTTCAAATTCTATTTAAAAATAGAATTTTCTCTTTAAATCTCAAATACTCTTTCCACGATATTTTTAAATATCATTACTTAAGCCCAGTGATATTTAAACACACAAGCAACGAATTATTTATTTTTCTAACACATCATATATAACAATATATATGCAAACAAATAAACAAACAGATAATATATTTTTGAGGAATCCAGTTGGATTCCTCCAACCTGTTTCCCTGCATCCACAGATGTTAGCACATAAATAATACCCATTCTGCTTCGTGGCAGAATATCGCGGTATAGAAGGTCATCCACTAATCATAGCGTGGGGCGTATAGGGTAATCATCCGCTATGAAACTGCGGGCATCCGCTAATGAGACTGCGGGAATCCAACCAATCAATCAACCCAATATATATATATAATAGCCTAAATAACTAATATATATAAAACAACCAGAAATCATTCAACAAGCAACAAACAATTTATTTTTAACGAAATAAAAATAAATTCTAAGGGTGAGTGAGATTTACTCACCAGGATTTTCATTCGCCGAATATCCAATTAAAATTCCCATGTCTCGACTACGCATCTACTTCGTCTCAAATGAATTTATCCACTAAATCAGTCTCGCACCTACGACATTTTAATTTTACCTAACATTAAACTATATTAATTTAAATAAACTACTAATAGACATAAATTAATTAATAGCTAATATGTAATTTAAATTTTGTAAAAATGAGTATACCTATTATTTTGCACACTACTCGATCAACTCGAAGCGAACCCGTCATCGCCATTTGATTCTGCTGCAACACCATTGTTTTGTCATACCTCCATCAGCCACTACATTTCAATTATTCATTCAGGCATTTACTCGAACATTTCATAGGCAACTCCCATGAACCATTTCTTGCCACTGTTGTGCTTTAAACTACCATCAGTCCTTGCTATAAACAACACCTCCACTGTTCACTGACCGAACTCTCCAATTCCCCTCACTGTCGTACTCCAACATCCCCTAAGTTCGTTCATATATACATCGCAACCTCCAGAAAACCAATCGAGTCCTTCAGTGCTTCACAACAGTTCACGACCCTCCCCAAATCAACATCTCGACACCCAAGACCCCATCGTCGCACCTCCGGATCCTACCCCGAAGGACCCACAATGTCGAACCCTGAAGCTTCGGCAACCCCACTGCGCCACCCTGAGCCTTATCGCATCATCAGACCCCCCAGAACCCAACCCTAATCACGAGCGTCCCAAAGGTCTTCGAGCTCCAGGTGGTTATCGCGGTTCCATAATCGCGATTTAATCCTTGCGATATTCATCTCGAACTGACCAGATTTCGTAATTTAGATGGAAAAGGGGTTTTCAATTTTAGCGGTGGCCATTTTGATTTATTTATAGAAGAAAGAAAATGGAGAAATGAAGACAGAGGAGGGGTCGCGATTTATAGACAACGGAGGGGACAAGTTTTTAATGCGTGGTCGGCCAAAGTACATGACTATCTTTTTAAAGGATTTAAGAAGATTTTTTTTTTTTTTTTTTTTTTTTAAAATATATTTTAGTTTAATTTGATTTGACCACAACTTAATACGATTTGATATATAGAGATTTTCACTTTAATTTATACAGATATCGATTTGATTTTTAATTTAATTAAATAACCAAAATATCTTATGGTCCTTAACTCGAAATTCTGAACCGATATTCAATCGTAACGACTGACGTTATAAGCTTAAAACGCCGTTCTGAATTCAACGGATCCGATTCTGAATTTTTAATTCGACTATATAGAAGAGATAACATTTTAAATTAACGATTTAAATTAAATCCGATTAAAAATGTAAATTGTTTTCAAACAATTTAAATCCATGATAATAAATAATTATTATCATTCTAATTCAAATGAAATTTATATTCACGAATTGTTTTCGGTTTAGTTTTATCTTTGAATTAAATAATTTCAGTTCCTCGAATTTTGATTATTTAATCGATAACCCAAAAGAATACCATTTATATTATAATTTCAATATTTAAAACCATACTAAAGATTTAAAATAAATCGACCAAAAATCCGGGTCGTTACAGTTGATATTTACCATTTTTTAACGTTTTTTTCTACTCTAAAGCAAAGGAAAGACCGGTAATTAGGAAATGCAAGAGTTAAAAATGTACACAAAACTGGCACTTGATTGCAAATCGGAATCATTGACTCAAATAAAATACAAGACATTGTATATGACCATTTGTATTGCAGCAATATCTTTGAAAACAAGAAGCTGCATTACCCATATTTCTGACTTTAATAAGCAAACGTTATTCAATCAAAAAGACATTGCACAAACATGATAATTCAAGCCTTAAAATAACTTGATTTTCTAAAATAATGTAATATGAAGTCAACCAATGCAAAGTCATTGACTTTTAGCACCATAAGCCGAGGACTAGATAAACAATTTAAGCATAATTGTAGAAAGAGCTTTTATCGTATGCAAAAAATTTCAGCCAACATTTCAAGCATTGTTTGTTTGATAGAAATATTCAGAAGTTCGTTATTAAGCATTTAGAATTTGTTGTACAATTGACTAAATGTACTCGATTGTTAAAGGAGCAATACATTTGGATTCATTGTTCCATGAAGAAACTATTCTGTTTCTTCGGTTGCAAACGATTTTTATTAAAAGAGTACCAGCAACGCATCGGTTAAAAGGAACAAATTGATAAAACATTATATTTTTTGTAACTTTCGAGCATAAAAGTTTCCATTGGAGAATAATGCATTACAATGTGAGGATGGAACCATAAAATAATTGAATGAAATCCAAAAGTAACAAACAAAAAGGGCAATTTGTTATTGTACAAACATTGATAATGCAGGTCATAAAACATGAACTAACTTCCCATTTGAACATATGCAACGAAGTCCAGCAAAACAAAATGGAAAAGGGTACCCATCTGTGGGAATCAACCCCACAACCACACGACTAAAACCCTTGCACTTTACCAATTGAGCTATGACAGCTAACATCAAATCCACTGGCCTTGTGCTATGCCACCTGATCAATCTAATTTTGATCTGCAATGCTCAACTTCGATTTTGAGAAATATGAAAGCCAACAGAGCTATATAGCAAAAGAAGCTGTAAAACCCATTTTTGTGATTTTATTAAGTTAATGTTATTTAATTAAAAGGCATTGCACAAACATGACAATCCAAATCATAAAATAACTTGATGTCCTAATAAAATATAATATGAAGTCGACAATGCGAAATCAACAATGCATAGTCATTGAACCGTAAGCATTGCAAATTGAGGAGGATATAAAACCTTAAAAATAGAATAGTAAGAAGGGCTTTTAGCGTACGCAAAAAAATTTAACCAATATTTCAAACATTATTTGGTTGATATACTCAAAAGTGATATAAAACCTTAAAAATAGAATAGTAGGAAGGGATTTTTGCGTACGCAAAAAAATTTAACCAATATTTCAAGCATTATTTGTTTGATATACTTAGAAGTTCATTATTAAGCATTTGGAATTTCCCATACAATTAACCGATGATTGCATTTAAAAGATGCGCTGTCTGTGGGAATCGAACCCACGACCACACGATTAAAAGCCGTGCGCTCTACCAGCTGAGGTAAGACGGCTCACATTTAATCCACTAACATTGTTTTATGTCACATGATCGATCGATACTTGATATGCAATTCTCAAGTTTGACTCTAAGAACTATGAGAGCCAAGAAAGCTAGAGTTGATATTTACCATTTTTTAACGTTTTGGTCAACTCTAAAGCAAAAGAAAGACCAATAATTAGGAAAAGCAAGGGATAAAAATGTACACAAAACTGGCACGTGATTGCAAATCGTAAGCATTGACTCAAATAAAATACAAGACATTGTATATAACCATTTGTATTGCAACAATATCTACGAAAACAAGAAGCTGCATTACCCATATTTTTGACTTTAATGAGCAAACGTTATTCAATCAAAAAGACATTGCACAAGCATGATAATTCAAGTCGTAAAATAACCTGATTTTCTAAAAAAGTGTAATATAAAGTCAGCCAATACAAAGTCATTGACTTGTAGCACCACAAACTTAGGACTAGATAAACAATATTAGCATAATAGTAGAAAGAGCTTTTGTCGTATGCAAAAAATTTCAACCAACATTTCAAGCATTGTTTGTTTGATAGAAATATTTAGAAGTTCATTATTAAGCATTTGAAATTTGTCGTACAATTCACTGAATGTACTCAATTGTTTTTAAAGGAGCAAGACAGTTGGATTCATTGTTCCATGAAGAAACTGTTCAGTTTCTTTGGTTGCAAACGATTTTTATAAAAAGAATACCAGCAACGCATCGGTTAAAAGGAACAATTTGATAAAACATTATATTTTCTGTGACTTTCGAGCATAAAAGCTTCCAATGGAAAATAATGTATTACAATGTGAGGATGGAACCATAAAATAATTGAATGAAATCCAAAAGTAAAAAACAAAAAGGACAATTTGTTATTGTACAAACGTTGATAATGCAGGTCATAAAACATGAACTAACTTTCCATTTGAACATATGCAACGAAGTCCAGCAACACAAAATGGAAGAAGGTACGCCATCTGTGGGAATCAAACCCACAACCACACGACTAAAAGCCTTGCACTTTACCAATTGAGCTATGACAGCTAACCTCAAATCCATTGTCCTTGTGCTGTCACCTGATGAATCTAATTTTGATCTGCAATGCTCAACTTCGATTTTGAGAAATATGAAAGCCAATAGAGCTATCTAGAAAAAGAAGCTGTAAAACCCATTTTTGTGATTTTATTAAGTTAATGTCTTTAATTAAAAGGCTTTGCACAAACATGACAATCCAAGTCATAAAATAACTTGATTTCCTAATAAAATATAATATGTAGTCAACAACGCATAGTTAGTGACCTGTAGCATTGCAAATTGTGGACAATATAAAACCTTAGAAATACAACAGTATGACGGGCTTTTAGCATATGCAAAAATTTTTAGCCAATATTTCAAACATTATTTGTTTGAAATACTCGGAAGTTCATTATTAAGCATTTGGAATTCCTCATACAATTGATGTCGATTGCATTTAAATGATGCATCGTCTGTGGGAATCGAACCTGCGACCACATGGTTAAAAGTTGTGCGCTCTACCAGTTGAACTAAGACGGCTCGCGTTTAATCCGCTAGCATTGTGTTATGTCACATAATCGAGCAAAACTCGATGTGCAATTCTCAAATTTGACTTTAAGAACTGTGAGAGCCAAGAAAGCTAGAGTTGATACTTACCATTTTTTAACGTTTTGGTCAACTCTAAATCGATAGAAAAAACCGATAATTAGGAAATGCAAGGGATAAAAATGTACACAAAACTGGCACATGATTGCAAATCAGAAGGATTGACTCAAATAAAATACAAGACATTGTATATAACTATTTGTATTGCAGCAATTTCTAGGAAAACAAAAAGCTGCATTATCCATATTTGTGACTTTAACAAGCAAACGTTATTAAATCAAAAAGGCATTGCACAAGAATGATAATCCAAGTCGTAAAATAACTTAATTTTCTAAAAAATGTAATATGAAGTCAACCAATGCAAAGTCATTGACTTGTAGCATCGAAAATTGAGGACTAGATAAACAATATAAGCATAATAGTAGAAAGAGCTTTTATCGTATGTAAAAAATTTCAACCAACATTTCAAGCATTGTTTGTTTGATAGAAATATTCAGAAGTTCGTTATTAAGCATTTGGAATTTGTCGTACAGTTCACTGAATGTACTCGATTGTTTTTAAAGTAGCAAGACAGTTGGATTCATTGTTCGATGAAGAAACTGTTCATTTTCTTTGGTTGCAAACGATTTTTATAAAAAGAATACCAGCAACGCATCGGTTAAAAGGAACAACTTGATAAAAAATTTATTTTTTGTAACTTTCGAGCATAAAAGTTTCCAGTGGAAAATAATGTATTACAATGTGAGGATGGAACCATAAAATAATTGGATGAAATCTAAAAGTAAAAAACAAAATGAGCAATTTGTTATTGTACAAACATTAGTAATGCATGCCATAAAACATGAACTAACTTCCCATTTGATCATATGCAGTGAAGTCCAGCAACACAAAATAGAAAAGGGTACGCTATCCGTGGGAATCAAACCCACAAGCACACGACTAAAAGCTTTGCACTTTACCAATTGAGCTATGGCAGCTAACATCAAATCCACTGGCCTTGTGCTATGTCACCCGATCAATCAAAATTTGATTTGCAATTATCAACTTCGCTTTTGAGAAATATGAAAGCCAATAGAGCTATCTAGAAAAAGCTGTAAAAGCCATTTTTGTGACTTTATTAAGTTAATGTTCTTTAATTAAAAGGCTTAGCACAAAAATGACAATCCAAGTCGTAAAATAACTGGATTTCCTAACAAAATATATTATGAAGCCGACAATGCGAAGTCAACAATGCTTAGTCATTTACCTGTAAGCATTGCAAATTGAGGATGGTATAAAACCTTAGAACTAGAATTGGAGGAAGAGCTTTTAGATTATACAAAAAAATTAAACCAATATTTCAAACATTATTTGTTTGATATACTCAGAAGTTTATTATTAAGCATTTGGAATTCCTCATACAATTAACTGATACAGTTAACTCTCAATTGCATTTAAAGGATGCACCGTCCGTGGGAATCGAACCCACGACCACACGGTTAAAAGCCGTGCGCTCTACTAGCTGAGCTAAAACGGCTCGCATTTAATCAACTAGCATTGTGTTATGTCACATGATCGATCAAAACTCGATATGCAATTCTCAAGTTTGACTTTAAGAACTATGAGAACCAAGAAAGCTAGAGTTGATACTTACCATTTTTTAACCTTTTGGTCAACACTGAAGCAAAAGAAAGACCGATAATTAGGAAATGCAAGGGATAAAAATGTACACAAAACTGACGCGTGATTGCAAATCGTGAGCATTGACGCAAATAAAATACGAGGCGTTGTATATAACCATTTGTATTGCAACAATATCTAGGAAAATAAGAAGCTGCATTACCCATATTTGTGACTTTAATAAGCAAACGTTATTCAATCGAAAGGCATTGCACAAGCATGATAATCCAAGTCGTAAAATAACTGGATTTTCTAAAGAAATATAATATGAAATCAACCAGTGCAAAGCCATTGACTTGTAGCACTGCAAATTGAGGACTAGATAAGAAAATATAAGCATAATAGTAGAAAGAGCTTTTATCGTATGTAAAAAATTTCAAACAACATTTCAAACGTTGTTTGTTTGATAGAAATATTCAGAAGTTCGTTATTAAGCATTTTGAATTTGTCGTACAATTCACTAAATGTGCTCGATTGTTTTTAAAGGAGCAAGACAGTTGGATTCATTGTTTCATGAAGAAACTGTTCAGTTTTTTCGGTTGCAAACGATTTTTATAAAAAGAATACCAGCAACGGATCGGTTAAAAGGAGAAACTTGATAAAAATTATATTTTCTACAACTTTCGAGCATAAAAGTTTCCAATGGAAAATAATGTACTACAATGTGAGGATGGAACCATAAAATAATTGAATGAAGTCCAAAAATTAAAAAAATAAAACAAAAAGGGAAATTTGTTATTGTACAAACATTGATAATGCAAGTCATAAAACATGAACTAACTTCCCATTTGAACATGTTCAACAAAGCCCAACAACACTAAATGGAAAAGGGTACGCCATCTGTGGGAATCAAACCCACAACCACACGACTATAAGGCTTGCACTTTACCAATTGAGCTATGGCAGCAAACATCAAATCCACTGGCCTTGTGCTGTGTCACCTGATCAATCAAAACTTGATCTTCAATTCCGAATTTCGATTTTGAGAAATATGATTCGATTTTGAGAAATATGAAAGCCATTAGAGCTATCTATAAAAAGAAGATGTAAAACCCAATTTTGTTACTTTATTAAGCTAATCTTCTTTAATTAAAAGGCTTCACAAACATGATAATCCATGTCATAAAATAACTTGACTTCCTAATAAAATATAATATGTAGTCAACAATGTGAAGTCAACTATGCATATTCATTGACTTGTAGCATTGCAAATTGAGGACGATATAAAACCTTGGAAATAGAATAGTAGGAAGGGTTTTTAGCGTATGCAAAAAAAATATAGCGAAAATTTCAAACATTGTTTGTTTTATATACTCAGAAGTTCGTTAATAAGCATTTGGAATTCCAATTAACCGTCGATTGCATTTAAAGGATGCGCCGTCTGTGGGAATCGAACGCACGACCACACGGTTAAAAGCCGTGTGCTCTACCAGCTGACCAAAGAAGGCTCGCGTTTAATCCCCTAGCATTGTGTTATGTTACATGATCGATCAAAACTCGAAGTGCAATTGTCAAGTTTGACTTTAAGAACGATGAGAGCCAAGAAAGCTAGAGTTGATACTTACCATTTTTTAACGTTTTGGTCAACTCTAAAGAAAAAGAAGGATCGGTAATTAGGAAATGCAAGGGATAAAAATGTACACAAAACTGGCACGTGATTGCAAATAGGAAGCATTGACTCAAATAAAATACAAGACATTGTATATAACCATTTGTTATGCAGCAATATCTAGGAAAACAAGAAGCTTCATTGCCCATATTTGTGACTTTAATAAGCAAACGTTATTCAATCAAAATGGCATTGCACAAGCATGATAATCCAAGTCGTAAAATAACTTGATTTTCTAAAAAAATGTAATATGAAATCAACCAATGCAAAGTCATTGACTTGTAGCACCGTAAATTGAGGACTAGATAAGAAAATATAAGCATAATAGTAGAAAGAGCTTTTATCGTATGAAAAAAATTTAAACCAACATTTCAAGCATTGTTTGTTTGATAGAAATATTCAGAAGTGTGTTATTAAGCATTTGAAATTTGTCGTTCAATTCACTGAATGTGCTCGATTGTTTTTAAAGGAGCCAGACAGTTGGATTCATTGTTTCATGAAGAAACTGTTAAGTTTTTTCGGTTGCAAACTATTTTTATAGAAAGAATACCAGCAACGGATCGATTAAAAGGAACAACTTGATAAAAATTATATTTTCTGTAACTTTCAAGCATAAAAGTTCCAATGAAGAATAATGTACTACAATGTGAGGATGGAACCATAAAATAATTGAATGAAATCCAAAAGTAAAAAACAAAAAGGGCAATTTGTTACTGTACAAACATTGATAATGCAGGTCATAAAACTTGAACTAACTTCCCATTTGAACAAATGCTGCGAAGTCCAGCAACACAATATGGAAAAGGGTACCCATCTGTGGGAATCAACCCCACAACCACACGAATAAAACCCTTGCACTTTACCGATTGAGCTATGACAACTTACAACAAATCCATTGGCCTTGTGCTATGGCACCTGATCAATCTAATTTTGATCTGTAATGCTCAACTTCGGATTTAGTTAATGTTCCTTAATTAAAGGGCATTGCACAAACATGACAATGAAAGTCATAAAATAACTTAATTTCCTAATAAAATATATATGAAGTTGACAATGCGAAGTCAACAATGCATAGTCATTGACCTGTAGCATTGCTAATTGAGGACGATATAAAATTTTAGAAATAGAATAGTAGGAAGGGCTTTTAGTGTATGCAGAAAATTTAACGAATATTCCAAACATTATTTGTTTTATATACTCAGAAGTTCGTTATTAAGCATTTGGAATTCTTCATAAAATTAACCGTCGATTGCATTTAATTGATACGTCGTCTGTGGTAATCAAACCCACGACCACACGGTTAAAAGCCGTGCGCTCTACCAGCTGAGCTAAGACGGCTCGCGTTTAATCCGCTAGCATTGTGTTATGTCACATGATCGATCAAAATTCGAAATGCAATTCTCAAGTTTGACTTTAAGAACTATGAGAGCCAAGAAAGTTAGAGTTGATACTTACCATTTTTTAACGTTTTGGTCAACTCTAAAGCAAAAGGAAGACCGATAATTAGGAAATGCAAGGGGAAAAAATGTACACAAAACTAGCACGTTATTGCAAATCGGAAGCATTGAATCAAATAAAATACAAGACATTGTATATAACCATTTGTTATGCAACAATATCTCGGAAAACAAGAAGCTGCATTACCCATATTTGTGACTTTAATAAGCAAACGTTATTCAATCAAAAAGGCATTGCACAAACATGATAATCCATGTCGTAAAATAACTTGATTTTCTAAAAAAATGTAATATGAAATCAACCAATGCAAAGTCATTGACTTGTAGTACCGTATATTGAGGACTAGATAAAAATATAAGCATAATAATAGAAATGGCTTGTATCGTATGCAAAAAATTTCAACCAACATTTCAAGCATTGTTTGTTTGATAGAAATATCCAGAAGTCCGTTATTAAGCATTTGGAATTTGTCGTACAATTCACTGAATGTGCTCGATTGTTTTTAAATGAGCAAGACAGTTGGATTCATTGTTTCATGAAGAAACTGTTCAGTTTCTTCGGTTGCAAACGATTTTTATAAAAAGAATACCAGCAACGCATCGGTTAAAAGGAACAACTTGATAAAAATTATATTTTCTGTAACTTTCGAGCATAAAAGTTCCCAATGAATAAGAATGAATAATAATGTATTACAATGTGAGGATGGAACCATAAAATAATTGAATGAAATCCAAAAGTAAAAATGTAACGACCCGGGGTTTTTCGACCCCGAAAATCGACACCCAAACACCTTACTATCGTATGTCACCATACTCCGCTGAAACAACGCTCCTTTTTCTTTTTTTTTTCTTTTTTTTTTCAACTCAACTCGATACCCAGAAACATTGAACACATCATTTCCTTGTCTTCCCCCAACGCACCCTGTCCCCGTAATCTTTCTCCTCCATGCTTTCTGTACTCCTTCCACGAGCCATGCTATTACCTCATGCGTTAACTTCTCATTTCTTTACGTCAGCCCACCAATTTCTTTTTTCTTCTTCTTTGCTTCGAAAAATGAAATGGAAAGGATCGATTGGTTTGAGATGAAAAGGGAGGCTGTGTGTATTTATAAAGAGAAAGGAGACCCCTATATATATACAGGCGAAAGGGAGGATAAGCTTCACGTTAAATCATAGCCTGTGGTGCGTAGGAGTGCAGCGTATTGAAGTTTCACTTCAGTGTAGAGCTTCAAGGGTATGGCCTGCAGGGGAAAACAGTGTGATTTTGAAAATACGAGACGGAACAGTAGGTGACGTTGAGTCCACGCCATTCATTGAGGCTTCTAAGTCAGTTGTCCTACCGTGTAAGAAATGGAAACTACTGTGTGGTGCATGTGCATGTTAGGGTAGAGAGGGGACTATGCCCTTCCTACGGCTTTCAAATATGAATTTTGGGTAGGTGTACTTAGCTAATGGGTTAGGTAATGGGATCTCCAGTGTGTTGTAATTTCAGATGGGATAGCATGTGTTTTGTCCAAAATTAAAGTTTGACTTAAGAATGCAAAGTACTCTACAGAAACATGTGTTGTCATTTTTGAAACAGTATTAATGAGATATTTGTACTGGTACAGTGAGATTTTCAAAGATTGTCGGGACTATAAATAATTTGACAGATTTTCGCAGAATATTTGTTTAAATAGTCAAAACAAATACATACAAATTTTTATACAGTTTCGTTCCCACCATGCGTCCTATTACTTATGTTCAAATCTTCGGTCGAGTTGTGCATATTCCATTACTGGTATAGCGTTGGTGGAAAATTTCATCGACTATTGTTTTACTATGGTTAGATTTGTAGAATATCCGTTATGTAAAATTTCGTTCATTTATGAAAGACCATGGACAGAAATAAAAATATCGTTGTGACCAACATCACCCCACGATCCCAAAAATATAATAATATCGGTAGGTTGGCTTATATTGTGAAAACCCAAAATACTGATATAGGGTGCAAAATACTCCAAATAAAAAGTTGCATATTTTCCAAAATAAAAATTCCAGTAAAATTCTAAAAATTAAATCATAACTACGTCTCAAAAGAACCTTGTCTAAATTCGAATCCAGTATGAAGTTATTTCAAATAAACTGTTACGGTCGATGAACGATTCTATAGCGACTATTTGAAAATTTGATTTGCACATATCTTGCAATATATAAGACTAAATCCAGATTTTTCTTTTCCACGAGAAAATTATAATCACATAGATTCAAGCATTTCTTGTTTCACTGAAATCCGATTTATATCGGATCCTGTATATTCAATTAAAGTCTGAAATTCAATATTACGAACTGCCGCGTCGTTTCGAGCTCGTTTTAATAATATAATAAATTATATGAATTCGAACTTAAATTTATAAAATAAATTTGATATAAATTCCAATATAATATATAAATAGATTTAAATATCCCCATTTAAATGACCGAAAATCTGGGACGTTACAAAAAAACAAAATGGGCAATTTTTTATTGTACAAACATTGATACTGCAGGTTATAAAACGTGAACTAACTTCCAGTTTGAACATATGCAACGAAATCCAGCAACACAAAATGGAAAAGAGTACGCCACCTGTGGGAATCAAACCCACAACCACACGATTAAAAGCCTTGCACTTTACTAATTGAGCTATGGCAGCTAACATCAAATCCACTGGCCTTGTGCTATGTCACTTGATCAATCAAAATTTGATTTGCAATTCCGAACTTCGATTTTGAGAAATATAAAAGCCAACAGAGCTATCTATAAAAAGCAGCTGTAAAACCCATTTTTGTGACTTTATTAAGTTAATCTTCTTTAATTGAATGGCATTGCACAAACATGACAATCCAAGTCATAAAATAACTTGATTTCCTAATAAAATATAATATGTAGACAACAATGTGAAATCAACAATGCATAGTCACTGACTTGTAGCATTGCAAATTGAGGACGATATGAAACCTTAGAAATAGAATAGTAGGACGGGTTTTTAGCGTATGCAAAATTTTTTAGCAAGTTTATCGAACATTGTTTGTTTTATATACTCAGAAGTTCGTTATTAAGCATTTGGAATTCCTTATACAATTAACCGTCAATTGCATTTGAAGGATTCGCCGTCTGTGGGAATCGAACCACGACCACACAGTTAAAAGCCGTGCGCTCTGCCAGCTGATCTAAGACGGCTCGCGTTTAATCCGCTAGCATTGTGTTATGTCACATGATAGATCAAAACTCGAAATGCAATTCTCAAGTTTGACTTTAAGAACTATGAGAGCCAAGAAAGCTAGAGTTGATACTTACCATTTTTTAACATTTTGGTCAACTCTAAAGTAAAAGAAAGACCGATAATTAGGAAATGCAAGGGATAAAAATGTACACAAAACTGGCACGTGATTGCAAATCGGAAGCATTGACTCAAATAAAATACAAGACATTGTATATAACCATTTGTTATGCAGCAATATCTAGGAAAACAAGAAGCTGCATTGCCCATATTTGTGACTTTAATAAGAAAACGTTATTCAATCAAAATGGCATTGCACAAGCATGATAATCCAAGTCGTAAAATAACTTGACTTTTTAAAAAAATGTAATATGAAATCAACCAATGCAAAGTCATTGACTTGTAGCATCGCAAATTGAGGACTAGATAAAAAATATAAGCATAATAGTAGAAAGCTTTTATCGTATGCAAAAAATTTCAACCAACATTTCAAGCATTGTTTGTTTCATAGAAATATTCAGAAGTTCGTTATTAAGCATTCGGAATTTGTCGTACAATTCACTGAATGTGCTCGATTGTTTTTAAAGGAGCCAAACAGTTGGATTCATTGTTTCATGAAGAAACTGTTTAGTTTCTTCGGTTGCAAACGATTTTTATAAAAGGAATACAAGCAACGGATCGGTTAAAAGGAACAACTTGATAAAAATTACATTTTCTGTAACTTTCGAGCATAAAAGTTCTAATGAAGAATAATGCACTACAATGTGAGGATGGAACCATAAAATAATTGAATGAAATCCAAAAGTAAAAAAGAAAAAGGGCAATTTGTTACTGTACAAACATTGATAATGCATGTCATAAAACATGAACTAACTTCCCTTTTGAACATATGCAACGAAGTCCTGCAACACAAAATTGAAAAGGGTACCCATCTGTGGGAATCAACCCCGCAACCACCCAACTAAAACCCTTGCACTTTACCGATTGAGCTATAACAACTAACAACAAATCCATTGGCCTTGTGCTATGGCACCTGATCAATCTAATTTTGATTTGTAATGCTCAACTGTGGTTTTAGATAATGTTCCTTAATTAAAAGGCATTGCACAAACATGATAATGCAACTCATAAAATAACTTGATTTCCTAATAAAATATTATATGAAGTCGACAATGCGAAGTCAACAATGCATAGTCATTGACCTGTAGCATTGCAAATTGAGGACAATATAAAATTTTAGAAATAGAATAGTAGGAAGGGCTTTTAGTGTATGCAAAAAGTTTAGCGAATATTCCAAACATTATTTGTTTAATATACTCAGAAGTTCGTTATTAAGCATTTGGAATTCCTCATAAAATTAACCGTCGACTGCATTTAAAAGATACGCCGTCTGTGGGAATCGAACCCACGACCACACGGTTAAAAGCCGTGCGCTCTACCAGCTGAGCTAAGACGGCTCGCGTTTAATCCGCTAGCATTGTGTTATGTCACATGATCGATCAAAATTCGAAATGCAATTGTCAAGTTTGACTTTATGAACTATGAGAGCCAAGAACGTTAGAGTTGATGCTTACCATTTTTTAACGTTTTGGTCAACTCTAAAGCAAAAGAAAGACCGATAATTAGGAAATGCAAGGGATAAAAATGTACACAAAACTAGCACGTTGTTGCAAATCAGAAGCATTGAATCAAATAAAATACATGACATTGTATATAACCATTTGTTATGCAACAATATCTCGGAAAACAAGAAGCTGCATTACCCATATTTGTGACTTTAATAAGCAAACCTTATTCAGTCAAAATGGCATTGCACAAGCATGATAATCCAAGTCGTAAAATAACTTGATTTTCTAAAAAAAATGTAATATGAAATCAACGAATGCAAAGTCATTGACTTGTAGCACCGTATATTGAGGACTAGATAAAAATATAAGCATAATAGTAGAAATGGCTTTTATCGTATGCAAAAAATTTCAACCAACATTTCAAGCATTGTTTGTTTGATAGAAATATTCAAAAGTTCGTTATTAAGCATTTGGAATTTGTCGTACAATTCACTGAATGTGCTCGATTGTTTTTAAAGGAGCAAGACAGTTGGATTTATTGTTTCATGAAGAAACTGTTCAGTTTCTTCGGTTGCAAACGATTTTTATAAAAAGAATACCAGCAACGCATCGGTTAAAAGGAACAACTTGATAAAAATTATATTTTCTGTAACTTTCGAGCATAAAAGTTTCCAATGAATAAGAATGAATAATAATGTATTACAATGTGAGGATGGAACCATAGAATAATAAAAAAAATCCAAATTTAAAAAACAAATTGGGCAATTTTTTATTGTACAAACATTGATACTGCAGGTTATAAAACGTGAACTAACGTCCAGTTTGAACATATGCAACGAAATCCAGCGACACAAAATGGAAAAGAGTACGCCACCTGTGGGAATCAAACCCACAACCACTCGACTAAAAGCTTTGCACTTTACCAATTGAGCTATGGCAGCTAACATCAAATCCACTAGCCTTGTGCTATGTCACCTGATCAATCAAAATTTGATTTGCAATTCCGAACTTCGATTTTGAGAAATATAAAAGCCAACAGAGCTATCTATAAAAAGCAGCTGTAAAACTCATTTTTGTGACTTTATTAAGTTAATCTTCTTTGATTGAATGGCTTTGCACAAACATGACAATCCAAGTCATAAAATAACTTGATTTCCTAATAAAATATAATATGTAGACAACAATGTGAAATCAACAATGCATAGTCACTGACTTGTAGCATTGCAAATAGAGGACGATATAAAACCTTAGAAATAGAATAGTAGGACGGGTTTTTAGCGTATGCAAAAAAATTTAGCAAGTATATCGAACATTGTTTGTTTTATATACTCAGAAGTTCGTTATTAAGAATATGAAATTCCTTATACAATTAACCGTCGATTGCATTTGAAGGATTCGCTGTCTGTGGGAATCGAACCCACGACCACACGGTTAAAATCCGTGCGCTCTACCAGCTGATCTAAGACAGCTCGCGTTCAATCCGCTAGCATTGTGTTATGTCACATGATAGATCAAAACTCGAAATGCAATTCTCAAGTTTGACTTTAAGAACTATGAAAGCCAAGAAAGCTAGAGTTGATACTTACCATTTTTTAACATTTTGGTCAACTCTAAAGTAAAAAAAGACCGATAATTAGGAAATGCAAGGGATAAAAATGTACACAAAACTGGCACGTGATTGCAAATCGGAAGCATTGACTCAAATAAAATGCAAGGAATTTTATATAACCATTTGTTATGCAGCAATATCTAGGATAACAAGAAGCTGCATTGCCCATATTTGTGACTTTAATAAGCAAACGTTATTCAATCAAAATGGCATTGTACAAGCATGATAATCCAAGTCGTAAAATAACTTGACTTTCTAAAAAAATGTAATATGAAATCAACCAATGCAAAGTCATTGACTTGTAGCATCGCAAATTGAGGACTAGATAAAAAATATAAGCATAATAGTAGAAAGAGCTTTTATCGTATGCAAAAAATTTCAACCAACATTTCAAGCATTGTTCGTTTCATATAAATATTCAGAAGTTCGTTATTAAGCATTCGGAATTTGTCGTACAATTCACTGAATGTGCTCGATTGTTTTTAAAGGAGCCAAATAGTTGGATTCGTTGTTTCATGAAGAACCTGTTCAGTTTCTTCGGTTGCAAACAATTTTTATAAAAGGAATACAAGCAACGGATCAGTTAAAAGGAACAACTTGATAAAAATTATATTTTCTGTAACTTTCGAGCATAAAAGTTCCAATGAAGAATAATGTACTATAATGTGAGGATGGAACCATAAAATAATTGAATGAAATCCAAAAGTAAAAAACAAAAAGGGCAATTTGTTACTGTACAAACATTGATAATGCAGGTCATAAAACATGAACTAACTTCCAATTTGAACATATGCAACGAAGGCCAGCAACACAAAATGGAAAAGAGTACCCATCTGTGGGAATCAACCACACGACTAAAACCCTTGCACTTTACCGATTGAGCTATAACAACTAACAAAAAATCCATTGGCCTTGTGCTATGGCACCTGATCAATCTAATTTTGATTTGTAATGCTCAACTGCGGTTTTAGTTAATGTTCCTTAATTAAAAGGCAATGCACAAACATGACAATGAACCTCATAAAATAACTTGATTTCCTAATAAAATATTATATGAAGTCGACAATGCGAAGTCAACAATGCATAGTCATTGACCTGTAGCATTGCAAATTGAGGACAATATAAAATTTTAGAAATAGAATAGTAGGAAGGACTTTTAGTGTATGCAAAAAATTTAGCGAATATTCCAAACATTATTTGTTTAATATACTCAGAAGTTCGTTATTAAGCATTTGGAATTCCTCATAAAATTAACCGTCGACTGCATTTAAAAGAAATCAACCACACGACTAAAACCCTTGCACTTTACCGATTGAGCTATAACAACTAACAAAAAATCCATTGGCCTTGTGCTATGGCACCTGATCAATCTAATTTTGATTTGTAATGCTCAACTGCGGTTTTAGTTAATGTTCCTTAATTAAAAGGCAATGCACAAACATGACAATGAACCTCATAAAATAACTTGATTTCCTAATAAAATATTATATGAAGTCGACAATGCGAAGTCAACAATGCATAGTCATTGACCTGTAGCATTGCAAATTGAGGACAATATAAAATTTTAGAAAAAGAATAGTAGGAAGGACTTTTAGTGTATGCAAAAAATTTAGCGAATATTCCAAACATTATTTGTTTAATATACTCAGAAGTTCGTTATTAAGCATTTGGAATTCCTCATAAAATTAACCGTCGACTGCATTTAAAAGATACGCCGTCTGTGGGAATCGAACCCACGACCACACGGTTAAAAGCCGTGCGCTCTACCAACTGAGCTAAGACGGCTTGTGTTTAATTTGCTAGCATTGTGTTATGTCACATGATCGATCAAAATTCGAAATGCAATTCTAAAGTTTGACTTTAAGAACTATGAGAACCAAGAAAGTTAGAGTTGATAATTACCATTTTTAAACGTTTTGGTCAACTCTAAAGCAAAAGAAAGACCGATAATTAGGAAATGCAAGGGATAAAAATGTACATAAAACTAGCACGTTATTGCAAATCGGAAGCATTGAATCAAATAAAATACATGACATTGTATATAACCATTTGTTATGCAACAATATCTCGGAAAACAAGAAGCTGCATTACCCATATTTGTGTCTTTAATAAGCAAACATTATTCAGTCAAAAAGGCATTGCACAAGCATGATAATCCAAGTCGTAAAATAACTTGATTTTCTAAAAAAATGTAATATGAAATCAACCAATGCAAAGTCATGACTTGTAGCACCTTATATTGAGGACTGGATAAAATTATAAGCATAATAGAAGAAATGGCTTTTATCGTATGCAAAAAATTTCAACCAACATTTCAAGCATTGTTTGTTTGATAGAAATATTCAGAAGTTCGTTATTAAGCATTTGGAATTTGTCGTACAATTCACTGAATGTGCTCGATTGTTTTTAAAGGAGCAAGACAGTTGGATTCATTGTTTCATGAAGAAACTGTTCAGTTTCTTCGGTTGCAAACGATTTTTATAAAAAGAATACCAGTAACGCATCGGTTAAAAGGAACAACTTGATAAAAATTATATTTTCTGTAACTTTCGAGCATAAAAGTTTCCAATGAATAAGAATGAAAAATAATGTATTACAATGTGAGGATGGAAGCATAAAATAATTGAATAAAATCCAAAAGTAAAAAACAAAATGGGCAATTTTTTATTGTACAAACATTGATACTGCAGGTTATAAAACGTGAACTAACTACCAGTTTGAACATATGCAAGGAAATCCAGCGACACAAAATAGAAAAGAGTACGCCACCTGTGGGAATCAAACCCACAATCACACGACTAAAAGCCTTGCACTTTACCAATTGAGCTATGGCAGCTAACATCAAATCCACTAGCCTTGTGCTATGTCACCTGATCAATCAAAATTTGATTTGCAATTCCGAACTTCGATTTTGAGAAATATAAAATCCAATAGAGCTCTATAAAAAGCAGCTGTAAAACCCATTTTTGTGACTTTATTAAGTTAATCTTCTTTGATTGAATGGCTTTGCACAAACATGACAATCCAAGTCATAAAATAACTTGATTTCCTAATAAAATATAATATGTAGACAACAATGTGAAATCAACAATGTATAGTCACTGACTTGTAGCATTGCAAATTGAGGACGATATAAAAACTTAGAAATAGAATAGTAGGACGGGTTTTAGCGTATGCAAAAAAATTTAGCAAGTATATCGAACATTGTTTGTTTTATATATTCAGAAGTTCGTTATTTAAGCATTTGGAATTCCTTATACAATTAACCGTCGATTGCATTTGAAGGATTCGCCGTCTGTGGGAATCGAACCCACGACCACACGGTTAAAAGCCATGCGCTCTGCAAGCTGAGCTAAGGCGACTCGCGTTTAATCCGCTAGCATTGTGTTATGTCACATGATAGATCAAAACTCGAAATGCAATTCTCAAGTTTGACTTTAAGAACTATGAAAGCCAAGAAAGCTAAAGTTGATACTTACCATTTTTTAACATTTTGGTCAACTCTAAAGTAAAAGAAAGACCAATAATTAGGAAATGCAAGGGATAAAAATGTACACAAAACTGGCACGTGATTGCAAATCGGAAGCATTGACTCAAATAAAATGCAAGACATTGTATATAACCATTTGTTATGCATCAATATCTAGGAAAACAAGAAGCTGCATTGCCCATATTTGTGACTTTAATAAGCAAACGTTATTCAATCAAAATGGCATTGCACAAGCATGATAATCCAAGTCGTAAAATAACTTGACTTTCTAAAAAAATGTAATATGAAATCAACCAATGCAAAGTCATTGACTTGTAGTATCCCAAATTGAGGACTAAATAAAAAATATAAGCATAATAGTAGAAAGAGCTTTTATCGTACGCAAAAAATTTCAACCAACATTTCAAGCATTGTTTGTTTCATAGAAATATTCAGAAGTTCGTATTAAGCATTCAGAATTTGTCGTACAATTCACTGAATGTGCTCGATTGTTTTTAAAGGATCCAAATAGTTGGATTCATTGTTTCATGAAGAAACTGTTCAGTTTCTTCGGTTGCAAACGATTTTTATAAAAGGAATACAAGCAACGGATCGGTTAAAAGGAACAACTTGATAAAAATTATATTTTCTGTAACTTTCGAGCATAAAAGTTCCAGTGAATTATAATGTACTACAATCTGAGGATGGAACCATAAAATAATTGAATGAAATCCAAAAGTAAAAAACAAAAAGGGCAATTTGTTACTGTACAAACATTGATAATGCAGGTCATAAAACATGAACTAACTTCCCATTTGAACATATGCAACGAAGTCCAGCAACACAAAATGGAAAAGGGTACCCATCTGTGGGAATCAACCACACGACTAAAACCCTTGCACTTTATCGATTGATCTATAACAACTAACAACAAATCCATTGGTCTTGTGCTACGGCACCTGATCAATCTAATTTTGATTTGTAATGCTCAACTGCGGTTTTAGTTAATGTTCCATAATCAAAAGGCAATGCACAAACATGACAATGCAACTCATAAAATAACTTGATTTCCTAATAAAATATTATATGAAGTCGACAATGCATAGTCATTGACCTGTAGCATTGCAAATTGAGGACAATATAAAATTTTAGAAATAGAATAGTAGGAAGAGCTTTTAGTGTATGCAAAAAATTTAGCGAATATTCCAAACATTATTTGTTTAATATACTCAGAAGTTCGTTATTAAGCATTTGGAATTCCTCATAAAATTAACCGTTGACTGCATTTAAAAGATACGCCGTCTGTGGGAATCAAACCCACGACCACACGGTTAAAAGCCGTGCGCTCTACCAGCTGAGCTAAGACGGCTCGCTTTTAATCCGCTAGCATTGTGTTATGTCACATGATCGATCAAAATTCGAAATGCAATTCTCAAGTTTGACTTTAAGAACTATGAGAGCCAAGAAAGTTAGAGTTGATACTTACCAATTTTTAACGTTTTGGTCAACTCTAAAGCAAAAGAAAGTCCGATAATTAGGAAATGCAAGGGATAAAAATGTACACAAAACTAGCACGTTATTGCAAATCGGAAGCATTGAATCAAATAAAATACAAGACAATGTATATAACCATTTGTTATACAACAATATCTCGGAAAACAAGAAGCTGCATTACCCATATTTGTGACTTTAATAAGCAAACGTTATTCAATCAAAAAGGCATTGCACAAGCATGATAATCCAAGTCGTAAAATAACTTGATTTTCTAAAAAAATGTAATATGAATTCAACCAATGCAAAGTCATTGACTTGTAGCACCGTATATTGAGGACTAGATAAAAATATAAGCATAATAGTAGAAATGGCTTTTATCGTATGCAAAAAATTTCAACCAACATTTCAAGCATTGTTTGTTTGATAGAAATATTCAAAAGTTCGTTATTAAGCATTTGGAATTTGTCGTACAATTCACTGAATGTGCTCGATTGTTTTTAAAGGAGCAAGACAGTTGGATTCATTGTTTCATGAAGAAACTGTTCAGTTTCTTCGGTTGCAAGCGATTTTTATAAAAAGAATACCAGCAACGCATCGGTTAAAAGGAACAACTTGATAAAAATTATATTTTCTGTAACTTTCGAGCATAAAACTTTCCAATGAATAAGAATGAATAATAATGTATTACAATGTGAGGATGGAACCATAAAATAATTAAATGAAATCCAAAAGTAAAAAACAAAATGGGCAATTTTTTATTGTACAAACATTAATAATGGAGGTTATAAAACGTGAACTAACTTCCAATTTGAACATATGCAACGAAATCCAGCAACACAAAATGGAAAAGAGTATGCCACCTGTGGGAATCAAACCCACAACCACACGACTAAAAGCCTTGCACTTTACCAATTGAGCTATGGCAGCTAAAATCAAATCCACTGGCCTTGTGCTATGTCACCTGATCAATCAAAATTTGATTTGCAATTCCGAACTTTGATTTTGAGAAATATAAAAGCCAACAGAGCTATCTATAAAAAGCAGCTGTAAAACCCATTTTTGTGACTTTATTAAGTTAATCTTCTTTAATTGAATGGCTTTGCACAAACATGACAATCCAAGTCATAAAATAACTTGATTTCCTAATAAAATGTAATATGTAGACAACAATGTGAAATCAACAATGCATAGTCACTGACTTGTAGCATTGCAAATTGAGGACGATATAAAACCTTAGAAATAGAATAGTAGGAAGGGTTTTTAGCGTATGCAAAAAAAAAAATTAGCAAGTATATCGAACATTGTTTGTTTTATATATTCAGAAGTTCGTTATTAAGTATTTGGAATTCCTTATACAATTAACCGTCGATTGCATTTGAAGGATTCGCCGTCTGTGGGAATCGAACCCACGACCACACGGTTAAAAGTCGTGCGCTCTGCAAGCTGAGCTAAGGCGGCTCGCGTTTAATCCGCTAGTATTGTGTTATGTCGCATGATAGATCAAAACTCGAAATGCAATTCTCAAGTTTGACTTTTAGAACTATGAAAGCCAAGAAAGCTAGAGTTGATACTTACCATTTTTTTAACATTTTGGTCAACTCTAAAGTAAAAGAAAGACCGATAATTAGGAAATGCAAGGGATAAAAATGTACACAAAACTGGCACGTGATTGCAAATCGGAAGCATTGACTCAAATAAAATGCAAGACATTGTATATAACCATTTGTTGTGCATCAATATCTAGGAAAACAAGAAGCTGCATTGCCCATATTTGTGACTTCAATAAGCAAACGTTATTCAATCAAAATGGCATTGCACCAGCATGATAATCCAAGTCGTAAAATAACTTGACTTTCTAAAAAAATGTAATATGAAATCAACCAATGCAAAGTCATTGACTTGTAGTATCGCAAATTGAGGACTAAATAAAAAATATAAGCATAATAGTAGAAAGAGCTTTTATCGTATGCAAAAAATTTCAACCAACATTTCATGCATTGTTTGTTTCATAGAAATATTCAGAAGTTCATTATTAAGCATTCGGAATTTGTCGTACAATTCAATGAATGTGCTCGATTGTTTTTAAAGGAGCCAAACAGTTGGATTTGTTGTTTCATGAAGAAACTGTTCGGTTGCAAACTGAAACACCCCACCTCCGTTAGGGTCACTCTCAAAGGGAATGCCCTAATTTTGGTGGAGGTTTATAAGTATAAGTCACAAATATACAAGACAGATATAAGAACACATATTTGTAAACAGCGGAAAAAAACAAACAACTTTTATTTCATAAAAAGCAAATACGTGTTACAGCAACATCACCATGATTGTCTTACATCTTTTCCAAAAACATAACATAATACTTTCATAATCTGTCTTGATTACATTATTTAAAGAAGCATAAAGAAAACATAGATAAACTGCAAAAGCCCCATAGTGGATGTCCAAAGCCATAGTTCAAAAACAGAAAGGTCCAAGCAATACATTTCTCTTCTTCAAGCTGGATGTGAATGCTGGTCAAACTGCAGTGTTCCCTCCCTGTGGACCTGGGGGGGGGGGGGAAACGGAAGAAAAGAAGACGAAAGAAAAGTAGAGTCAGACATAAAGCCTGAGTAAGTCTAGTACTATTTTGTCCATGAATAAAGAACTGGGTATGATAAGTATAATCAAGAAGTGGGAAAGCACTATAAACTTAGTGAAGTTGTCTAGGGTCGAATATACTATCGTACCCCATGTTAATCTCTGAACCCATATAAACTAGTTTCCAACTGGCACCCCATAATCAGGGTGATGTGATCCGTTCTATGATGATCGGCTCCTACTCGCATAGTTACATGTGTCTTACGGCCCCCGATGTTGTAGTTACCTATGCTGGTCCCACCATGGGGTGTATCAAGTCCCATGGTGGCGGCCCGACACAATCCTAGAGTGCACAGGTATGCTACTGGTGTCCAGTGCCTTATTTTTCTGCGCCGGAGTGTGTGCACGCCCGCACCCCGTTAGAACCTACACTGCTACACCACCGCCGTCGATTTGACCTCTTACAATCAGCCCAGTAATCGTGCCCCACCCTGCCTAGTTTCAGGGTTTCCTGATACACCTTCTAGGGTTACTGCTGAAAAGGGTCCCCCGTTACTAGGTTTTCTATCTCTAACCACATGCTAAGTTGGTTAAGTGTTTTCTAACCTAACCCCACCAGTCCGTTTAGTTTAGCATGTTCCATTTTGATTAAGTCTTTAGTTCACTTAATCCTAACAATCCTGACTCAGCCTTAATTGTCTTATTAAGGCCCTGACCTCTCACATTAGACAGGTATTGTTGTGGCTGCCTGTTGCCGGTTGGTTCCGGGCAGTCTTACGCCACAACTCAGTCTAACCTCGGGTCCTTATTGGGCTCCATGTTTAACCTCCCACATTGGATAGGTATTGTTGTGACTACTGGACAGCCGGGCGGTTCCGGGCAGGTTTACATCACAACTCAATCCAACCTCGGGTTAAACACATCGTATTTTCTACATTTACATATTTTGTCTTTCTTCTTTATTTATATGTAAATATTTGCGGCCCATTATTAAGTTAATGGTGTAAAGGTTACACCAATCATGGGCCCAACCCATACTTGAATTTGGGCCCTTCTACTTTATATTTTCATTTATTAATTAATTTAGCCCAACGTTATTTTCCCCCGTTTAATACGTTCGTTTATATGTTGGGCTTAACCTTTTTAAGCCCAACTTAGCCATGCGAAAGAGGGGAGGCTTAAAGCGTGATTACATACACAAAAAGGGGAAGGTGAGCGTATGAACTTGCAATATGACGTTGGAAATACAAAATAGAAACTGGTGTACTTGCATAGTAGTAACATATACTTTGATCATAAAAGCATAAGTGACATGAATCAAACCATGTAAACTTGTAGTTAAGTTAAGAATATCACTATTAACACATGGGCTTAACTACAACATGAACCTATATTTTTGTTTAGGCATAATGTCAAACATAAGCATGGCATAAATATTTCTAACATAAGCATGGCATAATGTCAAACATAAGCATGGCATAATGTCAAACATAAGCATGGCATAAGTATAGTTAAATTTGTTCACATAACTATGGCATAAATATTTCTAACATGAAATCATGATTTTTACTTTAGTCATGCAAACTTGCAAAAAAAGGGATTTTTGAATCTAACCTAGCCATGTACCACATATGTCATCATATAATTCTTGTTAACAATATAGACCCAACATGGTTTCAATTATGCGAAATATCGATCATAGCCTAGCCATATTCATAAGTTTGCAAATAGGTTTCTAGTACAAAACATGGCTTAATACATAGATCATGGTGCCAAACTTTTCAATATAATTTCATATGAATTATGATAATCCCAACCTTATTCCAATTACTTCACAAAAATGATGTTTGTGTAAAAATACACATTATGATGGCATAGTAACAAAATCCCAAACTTGCATGATTTCAATTAATCAACTACATACATGTAGCTTCAACATAAATTACATATTTTGCGAATATCCAAACGTCATACTTGCATAAAACTACCGCATGTAGTTTTTCATAATGAATAACATAATTCAAGAACATCCAAACGTATACAATATTCCAACGCACAAATATGAATTATTTTATCGCCACAAATCAAGTATACATATCCACACAATTATTTGTTCATACCAAAATAATACTCTACTTACAATCGTTGCGGCGAATTCTCTAATTTAGGAATTAGAGATGCGACTCCTTTTGACATAGGCGTTGATTTGATTTGCTTGAATTGCTTTAGGCTTTAGAATTTTCCTCCTAATCTTCTCTCCAATTTGGTGGCTACTCCTAGACGCTCCTCAGCAACATGGCGACTTTGTTCTTATTTTTGAATGAATAGATTAGGGTTAGTCTAGGGTTGTTTTTATAGGGGTAATGAACTGATTAGGGCCATTGATGTTGCTTGGATTGATCGTAGCCATTCATTCGATAGAGAGACCAATTAGAGCCTGCCACCTAGCCCTAATGACAAAGCAGACCACAGAAAATCGGCCAAACACAGAATAGGCCAGCCAGGTTGGGCTGGGTTCGACCTGGCTCTGGACCAGGTCGACACCCCTGTCGACAGGCCTGTCGACCTGGTTAGACCAGGTCGACAGCCCAGTCGACCTGGGTGCGTCAGGCGGGCCTCTCCCCGCCCTGGCCCATCGGGCCCCACTTCGGAATTTTTAATTGTTTTATTCTGTTTGAATTTTAAACTTAATTTAAAAACTTCCGAAGGCCATATCTTCTTCATACGGACTCCGTTTTTCGAAAACTCGGACTCTATTTCGCGTATTTTTCCGAGACGAACGCAATGGCGTAACCCGTTTCCCTTAGTTCTTTGATTTCAAATTAATTATACTTTAATTTGTTAATTTCACAGTTATAGAATTTTCGGGGTGTTACATTCTCCCCCACTTAAAAGGATTTCGTCCCCGAAATCTTCAAGTTAGGAGGAATGTATATCCTAACATCCAAACATCCATCTACTCATTCATCAAACACGAGCATCCATTGTCCTTAAAAGACTTCTAATGCTTCATGATCATATGCGAAGTGTGTGTACATGAACTTATCTAATGCAAAATCAGGCGGTCTACTGATTCAGTTGACCTCCTTAATGCGAATTATGTAAGTGCCATGAATCCATTATGTATGCAAATTTTCCCTATTCTTGATTCTACATGAGTGCACAATCATTCAATACAAATGCAACATCCACATGACAACACATTAATGTTCAACCATATACGAATGCAAACATATATGCATATGCAATATGAAGTGACTGAGCCGATCTAAAACCTAGATTGTGTGTGTATATGCAACCACGAGCAACCACTAGCAATCACTTGCAACCACTTGCAACCATCATCCATAACATGTTTCAATTACATGTTTCCATCCAAAGGGTTTCTACCTAAAAGATAAGGTCGAGGAAATATACCTAAAAAGATAGATAAAAGCGCAACTTAAGGAAAAGGAAAGATCAAGGATGTACCCTCGAACAGAAAAGGGTAGGCTGTACGGATTCTAGCTTCAGTTTCCCAAGTCGCGTCTCCCTCGGCGTCGCTCCACTGGACTTTGACGAGCTTGACTTCACGGTTGCGTAGCTTCTTCACTTCCGTTCCTAATATGCGGGTTGGAACTTTCCTTATGGTTGCTTCGCGTTCCGCTTCGGCCTCTTCGAGGATATTTGGCTCTACCACTTCAGCAGACTCATGTAGACATTTTCGGAGATGTGAAACGTGAAAAACGTTGTGGACTCCGGCCAACTTCTCGGGTAGCTCTAATCTATAGGCCATTTTCCCAATTTTCTCGATGATAGGGAATGGCCCTACGAATCTTGGCGCTAGCTTTCCTGTGGTTCCAAAACGAACAACGTTTCTTAGCGGTGATACCTTGAGAAAAACTCTGTCTCCAACCTCAAATTCAAGGTCGGTCCTCCTCTTGTCGGCATAGGACTTTTGTCTGTCTTGGGCCGTCTTCATCCTTCTTTGTATTAAGTCTACTTTCTCTGAAGTCTCTCGGATCATATCCGGTCCAAGTATGAGCTTATCAGTAGACTCCCACCAACAAGTGGGCGATCGGCACGGTCTTCCATACAAAGCTTCGAAGGGCGCCATTCCGATGGTTGCTTGATAGCTGTTGTTGTAGGCAAATTCCACCAAAGGAAGGTGGTCTTCCCATGTCCCTCCGAAGTCAAGGACGCATAGCCTTAAAAGGTCTTCCAAAACTCTGTTCACTCTCTCTGTTTGGCCGTCGGTTTGGGGATGATAGGCTGTGCTCAAGCATAACTGCGTTCCTACTGCTTCTTGCAGACTCCGCCAAAACTCGCTGGTGAAGATGGGGTCTCGGTCACTAACAATGCTAGATGGTATTCCATGGAGTCGAACGATTTCCTTAAGGTAAAGTGATGCTAGGGATGAGGCAGTTCTTTTACTTTTGACAGGTAAAAAGTGGGCGCTTTTAGTAAGCCTATCCACTATTACCCAAATGCTAGTGTTGCCTCTCCTAGACCTAGGCAGCCCATCGATGAAGTCCATTGAGATGCTATCACACTTCCACTGCGGGACCTCCAGAGGATGTAGCAGTCCGCCAGGCTTTTTCTGTTCCGCCTTAACCTGTTGGCACACCATACACTTAGAAACGAACTCTGCCACGTCCTTTTTCATGCCGTTCCAGAAGAAAGTCCTTTTTATGTCTTTGTACATTTTATCTCCGCCTGGGTGTATCGTCATCTTGGAGTGATGTGCTTCCTCGAGAACCTTCTTTATTAAATCTTTTGTCTGTGGGACGCATAGCCTTCCGTCTCGCCTTAGCAGACCTTTATCGTCGATGGAGTATCTGTTGAGGTGACTTGAAGTCTCACCCCTAATTAACCTATCAATTATTTCCACAAGTTGAGGGTCTTCGCGTTGTGCTGTCCCTACTGAATCCACTAAAGTTGGGCGCACTTCGAGAGATGCTAGCAAGCCTGGTACGAAATCGGAGGAAGGCCTAAAGTCGAAGCTGGCTATAAACTCTAGGCTTTGTCTTTCAACAAACAACGGGCTTAGGGTCAATTTCTTTCGACTCAACGCGTCTGCAACTACGTTGCCTTTGCCCGGAGTGTAGGAGATCTCGAAATCGTACGAGGCAAGAAACTCCATCCATCTTTGTTGCCTCAAGTTAAGATCCTTCTGCGAGAAAAGATATTTCAACGATTTATGGTCAGTGTAAAGTTCGAACTTCTCACCTAGGAGATAGTGTCGCCAAGACTTTAGTGCAAAGACGATGGCGGCTAACTCAAGATCGTGGGTTGGGTAGTTCTTTTCGTGTACTTTCAACTGCCTCCCGCCATAAGCTACTACCATTCCTTCTTGCATTAAGAAGGCGCCTAGCCCTGTCCCACATGCATCCGTATAAACAGTGAACATCTTGCTCCCATCTGGCAGCGTCAAAACTGGGGCTGTTGTGAGAGCCCTTTTCAGTCGTTGGAAAGCAAACTCGCAATCCAAGTCCCAATTGAATACTAGATTCTTCTTAGTCAATTTCGTGAGCGGAGCTGAGATTTTCGCAAAATCCCTTATAAATTTTCGATAGAAACCTGCTAGTCCTAGAAAGCTTCGGACCTCAGTTGCATTCCTTGGTGTCTTCCAATCCTGTACCGCCACTACCTTAGCAGGGTCCACTGCTAACCCTTGTTTGGATACTATGTGCCCAAGGAACCTCACCTCTTCTCTCCAAAAGTGACATTTGGAGAATTTGGCTTTTAGTTGATGGACTCGCAAAGTTTCCATGATTGCCCTTAAGTGCTGAGCATGTTCCTCTTCACTCTTTGAGAAGATAAGGATATCATCTACGAAGACCACTACGAATTTGTTGAGGAAATCTCTAAATACCCTACTCATCAGGTCCACGAAGTAAGCAGGTGCATTTGTCAAGCCGAAGGGCATGACAAGCCATTCAAAGAAGCCGTCTGGGGTTCTGAATGTCGTTTTATCGATGCTATCTTCAGCCACCCTTAGCTGATGAAAACCAGTTGCTAAATTGAGTTGGGAGAAAACAGACGCTCCTACAAGCTGGTCAAATAAATCGTCAATTCTAGGGAGAGGGTGCCTATTCTTTTTCGTTAGTTTGTTGAGCTCCCTATAGTCAACACATAGACGGAGTGAACCATCCGCCTTTGTAGCGAACACCACCGGAGCGCCCCATTCTGAAATGCTTCTCCTAATGAACCCCTTTTCTAGAAGCTCTTTAATCTGTTTACTGAGCTCTTTCCTTTCTCGTGGAGCCATGTGCCTAACAGGCAACGCAACGGGCTTTGCATTATCTACAAGATATATGCGGAAGTCTATTTCCCGCTTCGGAGGCAAGCCCTTCACCTCTTCGAAGACATCCGGATATTCCTGGACCACTTTAACTGATTGCAAATTTCCAACAGAGGCATCTAGCGATTCAAGATAACTAAGCATAACCGCATACGAGGGATTACAAGAAATTTCCAAAGTATTACCGAGCTGGGTTAGGAGCCTAACAACCCTTTTCTCACAATCAAGGATGGCCCCATTACTGGATAGCCAATCCATACCCAAGATCAAACCATACCCCGAAAAGCCCAAAACAAAGGCACTACATTGGAATTCAACACTTAGGATAGAAATTTTCAAATCCAGACAGATCATAGACAAATGAGCTGGGCCCCCAATTGGGTTTGAAACAATTAAGGGGTCCTCTACCATACTAGTTTTTTAGGTGCAGAGATTCTACTAAAGCAGACGAGATAAAGGAGTGTGATGCGCCAGAATCAAATAAAGTGCGAACGGGGTGATCATAAAGATAAACTACACTTTCTACAGAAGTATTTATACCTCGTTTCTTTGGGCAGTCCTTAGCCATGTGGCCTGTCTCACCGCAAGAAAAGCACCCACCATTCATCTTGGCCTTCTTTTTCCGGCAATCTTTCACTAAGTGCCCCACTTTGCCACAGAATTTACACTTCCTCTTCTCTCGGGACTTGTTGTCTTTCCCGCCCTTCTCAAAATCTGTCTTCTCAGGGCAGTCATTGCTGATGTGTCCAGTCTCCCCACAATGAAAACATTCTCCTTGCTTTCTTTTCCTCTTTCTACAATCCTTGGCTATGTGCCCCTCCGTACCACAAAAATTGCATTTCCTTTTTTTCTCGTTTCTTATTATTACTGTTACGATCCTTTCTTGTTTGACTATTATTCGTATTCCTACTCTGGGACTCTTCCGCTTGCTGGTTCACGTGGAGGAGGAGGAGTGAAAGCGTCAGCAGCTGGGGAGTAAGGTCTCCAGACATGCTGAAACAGAAAGGATAGATTCAAAACGAAGGATAGAAGATAGTACCTATGGCCTTGGGGAGTGGACTTTGCCTTTTTTTAAAATAAAATAATATTTTTCTTTTAAAAATGCTTCTTTAAATTTCCTTTTTGAAAATATATTTTTTCAAAACTTTTTATCTTATCTGATAAACCTATGCTCTGATACCAAGTGAAACACCCCACCTCCGTTAGGGTCACTCTCAAAGGGAATGCCCTAATTTTGGTGGAGGTTTATAAGTATAAGTCACAGATATACAAGACAGATATAAGAACACATATTTGTAAACAGCGGAAAAAAACAAACAACTTTTATTTCATAAAAAGCAAATACGTGTTACAGCAACATCACCATGATTGTCTTACATCTTTTCCAAAAACATAACATAATACTTTCATAATCTGTCTTGATTACATTATTTAAAGAAGCATAAAGAAAACATAGATAAACTGCAAAAGCCCCATAGTGGATGTCCAAAGCCATAGTTCAAAAACAGAAAGGTCCAAGCAATACATTTCTCTTCTTCAAGCTGGATGTGAATGCTGGTCAAACTGCAGTGTTCCCTCCCTGTGGACCTGGGGGGGGGGGGGGAAACGGAAGAAAAGAAGACGAAAGAAAAGTAGAGTCAGACATAAAGCCTGAGTAAGTCTAGTACTATTTTGTCCATGAATAAAGAACTGGGTATGATAAGTATAATCAAGAAGTGGGAAAGCACTATAAACTTAGTGAAGTTGTCTAGGGTCGAATATACTATCGTACCCCATGTTAATCTCTGAACCCATATAAACTAGTTTCCAACTGGCACCCCATAATCAGGGTGATGTGATCCGTTCTATGATGATCGGCTCCTACTCGCATAGTTACATGTGTCTTACGGCCCCCGATGTTGTAGTTACCTATGCTGGTCCCACCATGGGGTGTATCAAGTCCCATGGTGGCGGCCCGACACAATCCTAGAGTGCACAGGTATGCTACTGGTGTCCAGTGCCTTATTTTTCTGCGCCGGAGTGTGTGCACGCCCGCACCCCGTTAGAACCTACACTGCTACACCACCGCCGTCGATTTGACCTCTTACAATCAGCCCAGTAATCGTGCCCCACCCTGCCTAGTTTCAGGGTTTCCTGATACACCTTCTAGGGTTACTGCTGAAAAGGGTCCCCCGTTACTAGGTTTTCTATCTCTAACCACATGCTAAGTTGGTTAAGTGTTTTCTAACCTAACCCCACCAGTCCGTTTAGTTTAGCATGTTCCATTTTGATTAAGTCTTTAGTTCACTTAATCCTAACAATCCTGACTCAGCCTTAATTGTCTTATTAAGGCCCTGACCTCTCACATTAGACAGGTATTGTTGTGGCTGCCTGTTGCCGGTTGGTTCCGGGCAGTCTTACGCCACAACTCAGTCTAACCTCGGGTCCTTATTGGGCTCCATGTTTAACCTCCCACATTGGATAGGTATTGTTGTGACTACTGGACAGCCGGGCGGTTCCGGGCAGGTTTACATCACAACTCAATCCAACCTCGGGTTAAACACATCGTATTTTCTACATTTACATATTTTGTCTTTCTTCTTTATTTATATGTAAATATTTGCGGCCCATTATTAAGTTAATGGTGTAAAGGTTACACCAATCATGGGCCCAACCCATACTTGAATTTGGGCCCTTCTACTTTATATTTTCATTTATTAATTAATTTAGCCCAACGTTATTTTCCCCCGTTTAATACGTTCGTTTATATGTTGGGCTTAACCTTTTTAAGCCCAACTTAGCCATGCGAAAGAGGGGAGGCTTAAAGCGTGATTACATACACAAAAAGGGGAAGGTGAGCGTATGAACTTGCAATATGACGTTGGAAATACAAAATAGAAACTGGTGTACTTGCATAGTAGTAACATATACTTTGATCATAAAAGCATAAGTGACATGAATCAAACCATGTAAACTTGTAGTTAAGTTAAGAATATCACTATTAACACATGGGCTTAACTACAACATGAACCTATATTTTTGTTTAGGCATAATGTCAAACATAAGCATGGCATAAATATTTCTAACATAAGCATGGCATAATGTCAAACATAAGCATGGCATAATGTCAAACATAAGCATGGCATAAGTATAGTTAAATTTGTTCACATAACTATGGCATAAAATATTTCTAACATGAAATCATGATTTTTACTTTAGTCATGCAAACTTGCAAAAAAAGGGATTTTTGAATCTAACCTAGCCATGTACCACATATGTCATCATATAATTCTTGTTAACAATATAGACCCAACATGGTTTCAATTATGCGAAATATCGATCATAGCCTAGCCATATTCATAAGTTTGCAATTAGGTTTCTAGTACAAAACATGGCTTAATACATAGATCATGGTGCCAAACTTTTCAATATAATTTCATATGAATTATGATAATCCCAACCTTATTCCAATTACTTCACAAAAATGATGTTTGTGTAAAAATACACATTATGATGGCATAGTAACAAAATCCCAAACTTGCATGATTTCAATTAATCAACTACATACATGTAGCTTCAACATAAATTACATATTTTGCGAATATCCAAACGTCATACTTGCATAAAACTACCGCATGTAGTTTTTCATAATGAATAACATAATTCAAGAACATCCAAACGTATACAATATTCCAACGCACAAATATGAATTATTTTATCGCCACAAATCAAGTATACATATCCACACAATTATTTGTTCATACCAAAATAATACTCTACTTACAATCGTTGCGGCGAATTCTCTAATTTAGGAATTAGAGATGCGACTCCTTTTGACGTAGGCGTTGATTTGATTTGCTTGAATTGCTTTAGGCTTTAGAATTTTCCTCCTAATCTTCTCTCCAATTTGGTGGCTACTCCTAGACGCTCCTCAGCAACATGGCGACTTTGTTCTTATTTTTGAATGAATAGATTAGGGTTAGTCTAGGGTTGTTTTTATAGGGGTAATGAACTGATTAGGGCCATTGATGTTGCTTGGATTGATCGTAGCCATTCATTCGATAGAGAGACCAATTAGAGCCTGCCACCTAGCCCTAATGACAAAGCAGACCACAGAAAATCGGCCAAACACAGAATAGGCCAGCCAGGTTGGGCTGGGTTCGACCTGGCTCTGGACCAGGTCGACACCCCTGTCGACAGGCCTGTCGACCTGGTTAGACCAGGTCGACAGCCCAGTCGACCCGGGTGCGTCAGGCGGGCCTCTCCCCGCCCTGGCCCATCGGGCCCCACTTCGGAATTTTTAATTGTTTTATTCTGTTTGAATTTTAAACTTAATTTAAAAACTTCCGAAGGCCATATCTTCTTCATACGGACTCCGTTTTTCGAAAACTCGGACTCTATTTCGCCTATTTTTCCGAGACGAACGCAATGGCGTAACCCGTTTCCCTTAGTTCTTTGATTTCAAATTAATTATACTTTAATTTGTTAATTTCACAGTTATAGAATTTTCGGGGTGTTACACAAACGATTTTTATAAAAGGAATACAAGCAACGGATCGGTTAAAAGGAACAACTTGATAAAAATTATATTTTCTGTAACTTTCGAGCATAAAAGTTCCAATGGAGAATAATGTACTACAATCTGAGGATGGAACCATAAAATAATTGAATGAAATCCAAAAGTAAAAAACAAACAGGGCAATTTGTTACTGTACAAACATTGATAATGCAGGTCATAAAACATGAACTAACTTCCCATTTGAACATATGCAACGAAGTCCAGCAACACAAAATGGAAAAGGGTACCCATCTGTGGGAATCAACCACACGTCTAAAACCCTTGCACTTTACCGATTGATCTATAACAACTAACAACAAATCCATTGGTCTTGTGCTACGGCACCTGATCAATCTAATTTTGATTTGTAATGCTCAACTGTGGTTTTAGTTAATGTTCCATAATTAAAAGGCAATGCACAAACATGACAATGCAACTCATAAAATAACTTGATTTCCTAATAAAATATTATATGAAGTCGACAATGCATAGTCATTGACCTGTAGCATTGCAAATTGAGGACAATATAAAATTTTAGAAATAGAATAGTAGGAAGAGCTTTTAGTGTATGCAAAAAATTTAGCGAATATTCCAAACATTATTTGTTTAATATACTCAGAAGTTCGTTATTAAGCATTTGGAATTCCTCATAAAATTAACCGTTGACTGCATTTAAAAGATACGCCGTCTGTGGGAATCGAACCCACGACCACACGGTTAAAAGCCGTGCGCTCTACCAGCTGAGCTAAGACGACTCGCTTTTAATCCGCTAGCATTGTGTTATGTCACATGATCGATCAAAATTCGAAATGCAATTCTCAAGTTTGACTTTAAGAACTATGAGAGCCAAGAAAGTTAGAGTTGATACTTACCATTTTTTAACGTTTTGGTCAACTCTAAAGCAAAAAAAAGACAGATAGTTAGGAAATGCAAGGGATAAAAATGTACACAAAACTAGCACGTTATTGCAAATCGGAAGCATTGAATCAAATAAAATATAAGACATTGTATATAACCATTTGTTATGCAACAATATCTCGGAAAACAAGAAGCTGCATTACCCATATTTGTGACTTTAATAAGCAAACGTTATTCAATCAAAAAGGCATTGCACAAGCATGATAATCCAAGTCGTAAAATAACTTGATTTTCTAAAAAAATGTAATATGAAATCAACCAATGCAAAGTCCTTGACTTGTAGAACCGTATATTGAGGACTAGATAAAAATATAAGCATAATAGTAGAAATGGCTTTTATCGTATGCAAAAAATTTCAACCAACATTTCAAGCATTGTTTGTTTGATAGAAATATTCAAAGGTTCGTTATTAAGCATTTTGAATTTGTCGTACAATTCACTGAATGTGCTCGATTGTTTTTAAAGGAGCAAGACAGTTGGATTCATTGTTTCATGAAGAAACTGTTCAGTTTCTTCGGTTACAAACGATTTTTATAAAAAGAATACCAGCAACGCATCGGTTAAAAGGAACAACTTGATAAAAATTATATTTTCTGTAACTTTCGAGCATAAAAGTTTCCGATGAATAAGAATGAATAATAATGTATTACAATGTGAGGATGGAACCATAAAATAATTGAATGAAATCCAAAAGTGAAAAACAAAACGGGCAATTTTTTATTGTACAAACATTAATAATGGAGGTTATAAAACGTGAACTAACTTCCAATTTGAACATATGCAATGAAATCCAGGAACACAAAATGGAAAAGAGTACGCCACCTGTGGGAATCAAACCCACAACCACACGACTAAAAGCCTTGCACTTTACCAATTGAGCTATGGCAACTAACATCAAATCCACTGGCCTTGTGCTATGTCACCTGATCAATCAAAATTTGATTTGCAATTCCGAACATCGATTTTGAGAAATATAAAAGCCAACAGAGCTATCTATAAAAAGCAGTTGTAAAACCCATTTTTGTGACTTTATTAAGTTAATCTTCTTTAATTGAATGGCTTTGCACAAACATGACAATCCAAGTCATAAAATAACTTGATTTCCTAATAAAATATAATATGTAGGTAACAATGTGAAATCAACAATGCATAGTCACTGACTTGTAGCATTGCAAATTGAGGACGATATAAAACCTTAGAAATATAATAGTAGGACGGGTTTTTAGCGTATGCAAAAAAATTTAGCAAGTATATCGAACATTGTTTGTTTTATATATTTAGAAGTTCGTTATTAAGCATTTGGAATTCCTTATAAAATTAACCGTCGATTGCATTTGAAGGATTCGCCGTCTGTGGGAATCGAACCCACGACCACATGGTTAAAAGCCGTGCGCTCTGCCAGCTGAGCTAAGGCGGCTCGCGTTTAATCCGCTAGCATTGTGTTATGTCACATGATAGATCAAAACTCGAAAATGCAATTCTCAAGTTTGACTTTGAGTACTATGAAAGCCAAGAAAGCTAGAGTTGATACTTACCATTTTTTAACATTTTGGTCAACTCTAAAGTAAAAGAAAGACCGATAATTAGGAAATGCAAGGGATAAAAATGTACACAAAACTGACACGTGATTGCAAATCAGAAGCATTAACTCAAATAAAATGCAAGACATTGTATATAACCATTTGTTATGCATCAATATCTTGGAAAACAAGAAGCTGCATTGCCCATATTTGTGACTTTAATAAGCAATCGTTATTCAATCAAAATGGCATTGCACAAGCATGATAATCCAAGTCGTAAAATAACTTGATTTTCTAAAAAAATGTAATATGAAATCAACCAATGCAAAGTCATTGACTTGTAGTATCGCAAATTGAGGACTAAATAAAAAATATAAGCATAATAGTAGAAAGAGCTTTTATCGTATGCAAAAAATTTCAACCAACATATCAAGCATTGTTTGTTTCATAAAAATATTCAGAAGTTCATTATTAAGCCTTCGGAATTTGTCGTACAATTCACTGAATGTGCTCGATTGTTTTTAAAGGAGCCAAACAGTTGGATTCATTGTTTCATGAAGAAACGGTTCAATTTCTTCGGTTGCAAACAATTTTTATAAAAGGAATACAAGCAACGGATCGGTTAAAAGGAACAACTTGATAAAAATTATATTTTAGTAACTTTCGAGCATAAAAGTTCCAATGAAGAATAATGTACTACAATGTGAGGATGGAACCATAAAATAATTGAATGAAATCCAAAAGTAATAAACAAAAAAGGCAATTTGTTTCTGTACAAACATTGATAATGCAGGTCATAAAACATGAACTAACTTCCCATTTGAACATATGCAACGAAGTCCAGCAACACAAAATGAAAAAGGGTACCCATCTGTGGGAATCAACCCCACAAACACACGACTAAAACCCTTGCACTTTACCGATTGAGCTATAATAACTAACAACAAATCCATTGGTCTTGTGCTATGGCACCTGATCAATCTAATTTTGATTTGTAATGCTCAACTGCGGTTCTAGTTAATGTTCCTTAATTAAAAGGCATTGCACAAACATGACAATGCAACTCATAAAATAACTTGATTTCCTAATAAAATATTTTGTGAAGTCGACAATGCGAGGGCAACAATGCATAGTCATTGACCTGTAGCATTGCAAACTCAGGACAATTTAAAATTTTAGAAATAGAATAGTAGGAAGGGCTTTTAGTGTATGCAAAAAATTTAGCGAATATTCCAAACATTATTTGTTTAATATACTCAGAAGTTCATTATTAAGCATTTGGAATTCCTCCTAAAATTAACCGTCGACTTCATTTAAAAGATACGCCGTCTGTGGGAATCGAACCCACGACCACACGGTTAAAAGCCGTGCGCTCTACCAGCTGAGCTAAGACGGCTCGTATTTAACCCGCTAGCAATGTGTTATGTCACATGATTGATCAAAATTCGAAATGCAATTCTCAAGTTTGACTTTAAGAACTATGAGAGCCAAGAAAGTTAGAGTTGATACTTACCATTTTTTAACGTTTTGGTCAACTCTAAAGCAAAAGAAAGACCGATAATTAGGGAATGCAAGGGATAAAAATGTACATAAAACTATCATGTTATTGCAAATCGGAAGCATTGAATCAAATAAAATACATGACATTGTATATAACCATTTGTTATGCAACAATATCTCGGAAAACAAGAAGCTGCATTACCCATATTTGTGACTTTAATTAGCAAACCTTATTCAGTCAAAAAGGCATTGCACAAGCATGATAATCCAAGTCGTAAAATAACTTGATTTTCTAAAAAAATGTAATATGAAATCAACCAATGCAAAGTCATTGACTTGTAGCACCGTATATTGAGGACTAGATAAAAATATAAGCATAATAGTAGAAATAGCTTTTATCGTATGCAAAAAATTTCAACCAACATTTCAAGCATTGTTTGTTTGATAGAAATATTCAAAAGTTCGTTATTAAGCATTTGGAATTTGTCGTACAATTCACTGAATGTGCTAGATTGTTTTTAAAGGAGCAAGACAGTTGGATTCATTGTTTCATGAAGAAACTGTTCAGTTTCTTCGGTTGTAAACGATTTTTATAAAAAGAATACCAGCAACGCATCGGTTAAAAGGAACAACTTGATAAAAATTATATTTTCTGTAACTTTCGAGCATAAAAGTTTCCAATGAATAAGAATGAATAATAATGTATTACAATGTGAGGATGGAACCATAAAATAATTGAATGAAATCCAAAAGTAAAAAACAAAATGGGCAATTTTTTATAGTACAAACATTGATACTACAGGTTATAAAACGTGAACTAACTTCCAGTTTGAACATATGCAACGAAATCCAGTGACACAAAATGGAAAAGAGTACGCCACCTGTGGGAATCAAACCCACAACCACAGGACTAAAAGCCTTGCACTTTACCAATTGAGCTATGGCAGCTAACGTCAAATCCACTTGCCTTGTGCTATGTCACCTGATCAATCAAAATTTGATTTGCAATTCCGAACTTCGATTTTGAGAAATATAAAAGCCAACAGGGCTATCTATAAAAAGCAGCTGTAAAACCCATTTTTGTGACTTTATTAAGTTAATCTTCTTTGATTGAATGGCTTTGCACAAACATGACAATCCCAAGTCATAAAATAACTTGATTTCCTAATAAAATATAATATGTAGACAACAATGTGAAATCAACAATGCATAGTCACTGACTTGTAGCATTGCAAATTGAGTACGATATAAAACCTTAGAAATAGAATAGTAGGACGGGTTTTTAGCGTATGCAAAAAAATTTAGCTAGTATATCGAACATTGTTTGATTTATATACTCAGAAGTTCGTTATTAAGCATTTGGAATTCCTTATACAATTAACCGTCGATTGCATTTGAAGGATTCGCCGTCTGTGGGAATTGAACCCACGACCACACGGTTAAAACCCGTGCGCTCTGCCAGCTGAGCTAAGACGGCTATCGTTTAATACGCTAGCATTGTGTTATGTCACATGATAGATCAAAACTCGAAATGCAATTCTCAAGTTTGACTTTAAGAACTATGAAAGCCAAGAAAGCTAGAGTTGATACTTACCATTTTTTAACATTTTGGTCAACTCTAAAGTAAAAGAAAGACCGATAATTAGGAAATGCAAGGGATAAAAATGTACACAAAACTGACACGTGATTGCAAATCTGAAGCATTGACTCAAATAAAATGCAAGACATTGTATATAACCATTTGTTATGCATCAATATCTAGGAAAACAAGAAGCTGCATTGCCCATATTTGTGACTTTAATAAGCAAACGTTATTCTATCAAAATGGCATTGCACAAGCATGATAATCCAAGTCGTAAAATAACTTGATTTTCTAAAAAAATGTAATATGAAATCAACCAATGCAAAGTCATTGACTTGTAGTATCGCAAATTGAGGACTAAATAAAAAATATAAGCATAATAGTAGAAAGTGCTTTTATCGTATGCAAAAAATTTCAACCAACATTTCAAGCATTGTCTGTTTCATAAAAATATTCAGAAGTTCGTTATTAAGCATTCGGAATTTGTCGTACAATTCACTGAATGTGCTCGATTGTTTTTAAAGGAGCCAAACAGTTGGATTCATTGTTTCATGAAGAAACTGTTCAGTTTCTTCGGTTGCAAACAATTTTTATAAAAGGAATACAAGCAACAGATCGGTTAAAAGGAACAACTTGATAAAAATTATATTTTTAGTAACTTTCGAGCATAAAAGTTCCAATGAAGAATAATGTACTACAATGTGAGGATTGAACCATAAAATAATTGAATGATATCCAAAAGTAAAAAACAAAAAAGGCAATTTGTTACTGTACAAACATTGATAATGCAGGTCATAAAACATGAACTAACTTCCCATTTGAACATATGCAACGAAGTCCAGCAACACAAAATGGAAAAGGGTACCCATCTGTGGGAATCAACCCCACAACCACACGACTAAAACCCTTGCACTTTACCGATTGAGCTATAACAACTAACAACAAATCCATTGGTCTTGTGCTATGGCACCTGATCAATCTAATTTTGATTTGTAATGCTCAACTGCGGTTTTAGTTAATGTTCCTTAATTAAAAGGCATTGCACAAACATGACAATGCAGCTCATAAAATAACTTGATTTCCTAATAAAATATTATGTGAAGTCGACAATGCGAAGGCAACAATGCATAGTCATTGACCTGTAGCATTACAAACCGAGGACAATATAAAATTTTAGAAATAGAATAGTAGGAAGGGCTTTTAGTGTATGCAAAAAATTTAGCGAATATTCCAAACATTATTTGTTTAATCTAATCAGGAAAATACCCTGAAGGACAAAATGAACAAAAAATTGTTCCATAAGGACGAGAGGCTAAAATTTTGTCAATAAAGACAAATTTTAGTGTAAAGGGTGGAATTATAGTGGGCCCCTGAATTCCTCCCTTTAGACTAAAATTTGTCCTTATGGGTAAAATTTTACCCCCTTGTCCTTATAGAACAATCTTTTGTTCATTTTGTCCTTGAGGCTAAAAAGCCCTTGTTTAATATACTCAGAAGTTCGTTATTAAGCATTTGGAATTCCTCATAAAATTAACCGTCGACTGCATTTAAAAGACACACCGTCTGTGGGAATCGAACCCACGACCACACGGTTAAAAGCCGTGCGCTCTACTAGCTGAGCTAAGACAGCTCGCATTTAATTCGCTAGCATTGTGTTATGTCACATGATCGATCAAAATTCGAAATGCAATTCTCAAGTTTGACTTTAAGAACTATGAGAGCCAAGAAAGTTAGAGTTGATACTTACCATTTTTTAACGTTTTGGTCAACTCTAAAGCAAAAGAAGGACCGATAATTAGGAAATGCAAGGGATAAAAATGTACATAAAACTAGCACGTTATTGTAAATCGGAAGCATTGAATCGAATAAAATACATGACATTGTATATAACCATTTGTTATGCAACAATATCTCGAAAAACAAGAAGCTGCATTACCCATATTTGTGACTTTAATAAGCAAACCTTATTCAGTCAAAAAGGCATTGCACAAGCATGATAATCCAAGTCGTAAAATAACTTGATTTTCTAAAAAAATGTAATATGAAATCAACCAATGCAAAGTCATTGACTTGTAGCACCGTATATTGAGGAGTAGATAAAAATATAAGCATAATAGTAGAAATGGCTTTTATCGTATGCAAAAAATTTCAACCAACATTTCAAGCATTGTTTGTTTGATAGAAATATTCAAAAGTTCGTTATTAAGCATTTGGAATTTGTCGTACAATTCACTGAATGTGCTCGATTGTTTTTAAAGAAGCAAGACAGTTGGTGTAACGACCCGGATTTTGAGCGACTTTGGTTATCGACATAAGCCCGATGTCGATAACCAAAACGCCGAAAAATCCTGGTAATTAGTGAAAGAAATTAGAGGGTGAGGAAAGATAAGATAGAAAATTAGAATAGAAGAAGAAGAAGAACACAACATCAGAGTAACATGAATCTCACAGCGGAACGAATAAATATATTTCATAACATAACTTTGAAATACAAATCTGTATTTGAATATACATATCATTATCAAAGTACAGCACTTACAACACAGCGGAAATAACTATAGTTATATGATCCTGAAGCCTCCTGCTCCAGCTCTTCAACTATATCTGTAAAATCCCGACTACTTGACTGCCCGTACAAATTTAGGCACCCAAGAGTTTAGGGAAAACAACAAAATAAACTCCGGGTCAGTCATGGGACTGGTGTGAGTAAAACAGTTCAAGCAGGTAATCGATATCTCATAAGACCACGCCGCATAACGGAACGGGTTTTTCCCTTATGAGAATCCAAAATATCTTTATATCAAAAACCTTTTGATATTATAATAATGTCTATCAACCACAGTATATATATAATCATCTAGCAGAAACGCTTTCATCTCACGTTCTACATATATAGTATACAATCAAAACCGCAAGCACGTATTGGGTAATGGGTTTCCAACAATGACAAGGTATGGAATCACCTTTCGCTCATGTACCTCTAGAGAGGAATACACTGGGTTCAACAAGAACATCTTGCAACCCGGCCACACATGACCGACCACTCATTTCGCTTGAGTGTATCGAATGTATATCACCAACAGTTGGGATCAGCAACCGTTTCCCGAATGGGACAGCATCAACAATAGATTTTTAGAAATGAATGAAACTCTAGATCAGGTGATTATACACCCTACTTCGGTGCGACCGACTTAGCCATGCTGCCTGCCCGATTTCTGTCATTTACCGGATGATGAGGCTAGAAGCTACGCTTTATCATCACACCAGATTCACTTTGAATGCCACATCGTCAAATCCATCAAATCACCGATTGACGTCTAAAACAATACATTATGTGTTAGCTAAAAGAAGTTTCCTCCTCCGCTTCCACTCTTGGTAGGGTTGGAGAAATCAATATACGTGATCGTCTGGAATTACTCTGTCAAACATCCGTCCATACAAGTCATCCAGGAACAGGATGAACCGAAGGCACTATTCTGTAAACAGGATAGCCCTTGCATAACTCCGTCTTCAATTTCCTTTGGCATATATGATTCACAACGGTTATGCCAATACAGAGTGGTTCTTCGGATAATAATCCAACCGGTCTCTCCATATTAACAACGTTAAAATGGTCAAAACTTCGATAGTCTGTGATTTAACTATCGAATAAAAATAGGTGTGCAAACAATGATATTATTTCCAAATGGAAATTATATATATCAAACATCATTCAACATTCATCTCCTTAGTTTATTTTTCAACTCCTGTTTCCCTACATTCAATATTCCTTATTTTCTAAATTGGGAAAATATACGTTATTAACAATGGAAAACATTTCCATTTCCTTGTTTCTTTATTAGAAAACATTTCTGGTTTCTTATTTGGAAAACATTTCCAAAGCTTCTTCATTGGACTTAGACAGATGTTTAAACAAACCATCGCGATGCTAATTCAAACCATTTCCTTTACTGCCGAACCTTAACTATTCCTTAGTTAAAACGAAGCCAATCAAGTTGGGGTAGAACTACCTCTCAGACCTTAACTGAACAACATTTCTAACTTTTAAATTGGCAAAGTTCACTTTATATTCTTTCTACTGACTTCCTTACTTAACCCTCCTTCGAATAGCTATATTTGATTGACTCTTTTCACTTAACTCTATTGGACTAACACTATTGGGTTAACTCTATTTGACTAACGCTATTGATTTACTCATTTCACTTAATGTAACACCCCGCCTCCGCTAGGGTCACTCGCAAAGGAATGCACTAGCTTTAGAGGGGCATTATTGGTAAACATGCACAGAAATATCACAAGACAGAACATATAAAAATAGCGGAAGTAAAATCAAACTTTCATAACATGAATAAATAAGGTCTAAAGCCTTTTACATCAGAGTACATCAAAACCTGTCTTGCAATAGTAAAGAAGCATAAAGACATTTTCATAAATTATTCCCCAAGTAAAAACAGTAAAGTAGCCATTAGCCAAGAAAAGTCCAAGCCATCCATGATGACCTTCAAGCAGAAGAAGTCCGAACTAAACAACAGTATTTCCTCCCTGTAACCTGGGGGGGAAACGGAAGAAAAGAGGTGAAACAAAACGGGTCAGTCAAAAAGACTGAGTAAGCCCTATCTACTATTAGCATAAAAACTAGTAAAGTTAACTGACATGAGAAACTGAGATGAACATAAGCATGATGACAAGATAGATAAGCTAAATCAAAATAACAGGATGAACTACTGAACTCAGATAAACTAAGGTGTCATGATAAATTACGATGTCAAGATAAAACAAGGTATCACATCGTCAGGTTTCTATCAAGTATAATATCCCCAAGATATCTATCACGTATAACGTCCCATGATATCTATCCTGCATTTTAGCTCTGCACCTACCGTACTAGTATCCCCACCGTATCATGTGTTAACCAAGAATGACCCTCACTCAAAAGTCGTGTAATGGTCCATGTCAACCTAATATATCGCATATATAGGTTACTCAACTTGTATGTTTTATTCCATGTAAATGTTCAGTCCCTTGCCGTAGACCATACGAGCTTTCCCATGAGATTCTACATTACTTTAACATAGTTCCATGATCCTTAAGATCGGTTTGGACTGTTACCCTAAACCTAGCTAGGGTCTTCCAACATGAATTATCGTTTGTACAACTAGGACTTATGCTACCTAGGGCCACTAGGGATTACGCTTACCTATTGCACGTTTTCGTATCTCGGTTTTGGTTCAACCACCCAGGGCCACTGGGATTTACGCTAACCGTCAACCGCGCCCTTTTTCCCACGCATTCATCGTGAATCGTTTTCCATGACTGTATGCACATGTATCACATCGTGCCATCCGAGTCCTGTCACAGGGCAGATCGAGAAATACAGGACTCGGTCGGGAGCTTTCGATTTATCTGCCGATGCAGATGCTAAGGTCTGTTTTTCTATACGTGGCTATGGTCCCACGCGACCCCTCCCTCAACTAGTGAAAGACAAGACAGGATAAATCCTGTATGAGAACACACTACTGGCCAACCCACAATCCTAGCCTTACCGCAACCATAATTAGATAGCAATTATGGTCTATTGGGTGTTCTCTGCCTTTCCGTACGTACACGCTTGACCAAAGATGGTAGGTAGTCTGACGAAATGCTATCTAGGGTACGACCGTGTATCGTCGACTATCCCCTATCCATCCCCGTCTTTAGGTCGCATAGCAACCAAGGCATACTCTTGGTTCTTCTAACGCAGACCTTAACCTCTCATGAGCCTAGTATAATCACCTGGCAGCTCATAGAGGGATACCAAGAATACCCTCACGTTCCCCGAAGCCGCTGCTTCGTTACCCAGTTCGCTGGAGCCTTTATCTAAATCAGATACTTTCTCCTACTCGTATACTTAAACGATGACCTACCGTATCAGGTTACTCATCTATCTATTAACTGGTCTAAATTTCCTTGACTAAGAATCATTACTTAGTTATTCCTCAACTAAGGTTTACCACTTAGCCTTATTCCCGTTATCCTTGTTAACTACGGTTATCCCCTATCCTCAGAACTAGGGTTTACATAATGGATTAAGTGTCACTTAAGTTCCTGACTTAACCCGTCTACCAATCATGTCAAAATTGGCTAAGTATCCAAGTCCAAGACTTAACCCGTCTTCAAATCATGTCAAAATTGGCTAAGTATCCAAGTCCAAGACTTAACGCTACAAACCATGCTCACGTTGGTTAAGTATGTATTAAGCAATTCACGACTTAACCTCGTCCAATTATCATTCTAGATTGGTTAAGTATATATTAACTTGACCCTATCAATTTACTCAGTCAAATCGGTCAAGTGTATTCAAGCGATTCGTGACTTAGCCTTATCATGTTTTCACGTTAGATCGGTTAAGTATAGGTTAACTTAACCTCAATAAATTCACGAGTTAGATTGGTTAAGTATAGGTCACTTAACCACATCAATTCATCATGTTTAGATTAGTTAAGTGTTTAACTTAACCCCATTAAACTACCAAGTGGGGTTAATTAAGTCTAGGCTAACTTAACCCCATCCGATTTCCATGTTTAGACTAGTTGAGTCTAATCTTAACCCCATTCGTTAACCGTATTTTTCGGTTAAGCGTCATTAAGAAAACTTACTTAACCTTACCAAGTTATCGCGTTGGATTGATTAAGTGTTGGTTAACTTAACCCCATCCACTAGTCATATAAAAATGGTTAAGTGTCATTAGGCAAATCAAGTTACTTAACCTACCCAACCTTGTCATGTTTTGTTAAGTATCATTAGCCTAATCAAATTACTTAACCCATTTGTCCATGTCATATTTGGTTAAGAGTCATTAATCAAATTAACTTAACCCTATCATGTGGCATTAATTACTTAATGCACCTTCACCTCTCACATTAGACTTTGTTGTGGTTACTAGTTAAGCCGGTCGGTTCCGGGTAGCTTTACACCACAACTTGGTCTAACCTCGGGTTCAAGCACAACATGACCAACTTCTCACATTGGGTCCTATTGTTTGCAACTACTAGTTAGGCCGGTCGGTTCCGGGTAGCTTTATGTTGCAAACTCAACCCAACCTCGAGTTGGCCACTTTCACGTTTAGTCTAGTGTCATGTTCATATTCAAGTTTTCAAGCAATTGGGTAGACCTAACTTAATAGGTAAATTCCCAATGGGTAGACCTAACTTAATAGGTAAATTCCCAAGCTTATGTTTTTATGCATACTTACATGTCACTTCCATGTTATATTTCAAGTCATGTTTTCAAGTATAAACACATGTCATATTTAACGTTACACGTTGTCATGTTTATACCCATTTACCCAAATCATGTTCATATCATTATGTTTTCCCATAATGTGACCCCAACGCTTTTTAAACTCGCATATACGTTCGCAACAACGTAATGGATTAAAAGAAGAGACTTGACAAAGGCATGACAAAAATGGATATTAAGCCACAAGTTAATCATGGTGGCAAATGAGGCACAAATGTGTTCATTAGCTTGCATGTTACATTCTTAAGCCTCAAAAACATGCATAAACCCAAACTTGGCACATAACCGAATCATGGTGACAAAAGACATGGAATGATGACTAGAAACTCGCATATATCATCATATAAGGGTTATGACTTCATATGCAAGTTGACAAAAAAAAGGGTATGAAGGTTCTCATGTTGCATAATGCAACATTTCAACATAAAGGTTGTAGCTTTTAGCTCATAAGATCAAGATAATGACTTCATAAACTTGCATGACATGATAGCATGTATCATTCTCAATGATCAAACCCAAACTTGCAACATGAACATTTAACTTCATAGTTAATATCTAAGAGTAGGAAAAGGGCTTACATTGCTTTGAAGGCCTAAATCGATTAAACTAAAGCATGTGAGGAAGCCTATGCATGCCATCACCCAAAAACCCAAAGATGGATGCCCCAAATCAACAAAAACACCATCTTTATGAACAAAGATCAAAGCTTTTGCCCTGAAATCAACTTGAGAGGCTCTCATACTAACATAGGGACTCTCTAATACTCTCATGATCATGAAACCTTTCATAGAAATGAAGTGGAGGCTAGGATAGTTGAGTGGAGGCCATGAGAGTAGAAATTTTGCCATAGTTTAGTTGCATGAATGAATAATGAGGATTTAGGATAGGTTAGGGTCTTATTTATAGATTAGGCAAGTGTTTTAGGCCATAGGATTAAACCTAGATTCAATCCAAGCCATCAAAGCATGTCTTGGGGAAGAAGTCAAGTGTAGGAACCATCTAGGGCCTTTAGATTAAAGATGAACCATGAGAACCATCCAAATGCAAAATCTGCATTTGAGCGAATCGGCCCACGGGTTGACAGCCAAACACCCTGGATTAACCCCTAGTCGACCCAGCGAGCTCGGGTCGACCTCAAAAATCGGCCGGTTCGGTTATTCCCCTCTCCCAATTCGCTGTTTTGAACATTTTTGCATATTTATTTATTTAATTTTCAATTATATATATATATATATATATATATATCAATATATATATATTTCTCTGCGCAACCCATTTCACTTAATTAAGTATACTTTAATTTGGGAATTTTTCGTGAAACTTCGCGAGGCCATATCTTGGTCATACGGACTCCGATTCTCGAAAACTCAGACTCTATTTCGCGTATTTTTCCGAGACGAACGCAATGTCATAGCCCGTTTTACTTGATTCAGAATTTAAAATTAAATTCTGCCTTGATTCTCGTCTTTAATCATGTTATCGAAATACGGGTTGTTACACTTAACTCCTCTCGAATAAACTATATTCGATAACCCCTTTTACTTTCTTCGAATAAACTATATTCGATTGACTCCTTTTACTTTATTCCCTAATCGATTCACTAACATCGATTAACAACTTTGCTTTAACTCTAATCGATTAAACTAACATCGATTAACTCCTTTTTACTTTAACTCTAATCGATTAAACTAACATCGATTAGTTCCTTTTTATAAACTACGTTTTCCGTTACAACTATTTCCTTTTATAACGTTTACTTACCGTTACAAATATTTCCTATTTATAACTTCTATTTACCGTTACAAATATTTCCTATTTATAACTTCTATTTATTTTCTAAATAAATATTCCTTTTCTATTTCTATTTATTTTCTAAATAAATATCCCTTTTATAAAACCGTGTTCGTTTTATAAATATTTCCTTTTATAAAATCCTGTGATTTTATAAAATTCCTTTATTTCAATATACATTGAAATACTTCTTCTTCTTCTTTTTTTACATCCCAGGGTCTTTTATGATATTAAAATATCATATAACAATGATCAATATCATTCCAACACACATAATCCATAACAGATTATATAACACATCATATATCACAATATATGAAAATAGTAAAATAAATGTTGAGGAATCCAGTTGGATTCCTCCAACCTGTTTCCCTGCATCACAGATGTTAAACAATATAGATAACATCACTTTCAGTTCCATATGATATATTCTATTAAACAGAATCAATATAGAAATCCAACTAACTGTCTAGCAGTTCAATCAAATGGTCAACACATAGTCAATCAGCCAATATCTAACAGTTCTAAAAATACAACATGAAATAATAAACTGTTCAGAGTTAGTGAGATTTACTCACTTTGGCAGTTCATCGTTAAAGAACGATAAACTGTTGTTTGATTTGAATCAAACAGTTTATTTCGCCATAAATTCATACGAGCTCGGATGGACTTCCAGTCAGTTCCAGTGTGTAGCCACCGTCCATACGATCCCACCGGATCAGACCGTTCGAAGTTCTGATAACGTATGTAATAGATACTAACATTTTATATTTATATACAATATATATATATATATTAAAATAAACTAAATTAAAAGAATTAGTTGGGCTTTTACCCATCATCGATTTAAAATGCATGGCCCGCCTTCTATCCCATGCTGCATGCGTTCAAAACTCTCCCTATACCAACGTTCTCCCTTTCACATTTGCATCCCTTTCATTTTTTTTTTCTTTTTCTTTCTTTTTCTTTCCTTTCTTTTCTTTTTATTATTTTGGGCTTTAAAAAAATAATCTCGGCCCACCTAAATAAAACAACCCACCTCCCATACTAACAGATCCATCTTCCACCTCAAATGGCATGCCTGCTCCGCCCTTTGAACTTTCCCAAACATTTGCCGACTTCCCAACTCCCTTTGCTGTCCAAAACAACAAATTTAAAATGTCCAATCCCCATTACTTTTCACTCGTTCATACATACCCAAAGGACCGCGACCTTTATTATCTCTCCCATCTTATATAATAATAAGGTTTATAAACAAATTACCATTTCAGGAATAATCACCCAGTGTTAATCCCCTAACCCAAGTATAATCCCTCCGCAAATCTCTTTCTTCCACTTCCTAATTGTCGCGACCTCCTGTAGCCAACATAGCCATTTCAGCGCCTTCATTCATCTTGTCATTATCAGCATCGTTCAAAAAACAAAAATCACCAGCGCTACTTCTCTTTCCTCTCCAACGGATTCCGCACTCCAGTAAGCCCCGAGAACCTTGTACATTCATTCACCATCAACGCAGCGTTCTCCTTCCAACTCCAGCTACGCCTCAACCAGCTCGAACTGATTTTGAGCACCTCGACTTGGAGCTCCACCTCACGGTTGTTGTTGGAAAAGGGTTCAATGGAAAACGGTATCGAGCTTCCAGAAAAAGGGACGGATTTGTAGAGCGACCCGCGGTGAATCCTCATACACAAGTTTTGGGATTTACGGAAATTGACTTGAATTGATTTTGGTTTTTGAAAGATCGGGTTTCTCACTTTGAAGTGAGAAAATGGTGGCGACTCATATTTTTGTCTTGCGTTTATAAGGTTGGAGTTGTGGCTGTGAAAGTAGAATCATGGCCCTGTTTTTGGCCGAAGAATAAGTTAGCATATTTTCGTTATGCTCTCATGAAAAATTCATCACATACGAACTGATAACGACAGAACTAACAATACCATTATGATGAGTAAGGTACCACTATTTCAAAAATATAAAAATACCGGTAGATTAACTCATATTGTGAAACCCCAAAATATCGTCATAGGGTGCAAAATACTCCAAATAAAAAGTTGCTTATTCAGTTAATTAAAAATTATAGTAAAATTCTAAAAATTAAATTATCACTATGCCCCAAAAGAACCTTGTCTAAATTCACGCCTGTTATCTAGTTATTTTGAAATAACCGTTATGGCCGATAAACGATTCTATAGCGACTATTCTGAAATTTGATTTGGACATATCTCAAAATCTACACGATGAAATCCTGATTTTTGTCTTCCACTAGAAAGATATACTCCACCAGCTCCGTACGTTTCTTGTTTCACTGAAATCCGATTTAAAACGAACCCTGTACATTCAGTTGAAGTTCAAATCGCCAAATAGCGAACTGCAGCGCTATTTCAAGCTCGTTTATATTTATATTATAAACTATACGTTCAACTGTCGACGATTGAATATATTCGTTATTCAAATTCAATTCCAAACTGAATTACATATCACAGATGATCCAGTTCACACCATATCGTCATTTCGACCAAATTCTGATTATTTCAGAATTAATAGATTATTTAATTTATTATTTTAATTAAATATTCACCATTATATAATTCCACGATCTTTTAATTCACTATATCACCATTGATATAATTAAATAAACTAATCATAATACCCCTGCCAATGCGGGTCATTACAATCTTCCCCACTTAAAATAATTTCGTCCTCGAAATTGCTAAAGGTAGAGGACGACCCTATCGACTGGTTAGAACATATTTGTTCACTTCTTAACTTCAGTTTCACTGAACCAATTTAATTTCAATTAAAAATTAATTCATTCTTATCAACGAAAATTTTCAAAAATCCTGAAAATTTTCTAACGCCTTAACTGTTCGAAAAATTTCGCCAGCACCTCCTTTGTACTGGTCAATCGGTCAAATTCTAACTCGCCTCTCTAGGCCATCTCCAGCCCAAAAGAAAATCAAACAGCCAAGCGGCTTGCCAATTCGGCTCATAAATCTTATATCCAATAGGAATATAAACTTGTACCTTTTTGTCGGGCATATCAACCCCATCAATTCCATCTGTTATCACTTCCGCGGATACAAGGGTCATCCCAATCAAATCCCCATCTTCTTTTATCCACGACACAACCATTCGCTTATATCCTAAGTCGAATTTTATTTCAAATTCGAGTTCCATTCTCGATTTCAAACTTTTAACTTCCCAATCCAATTTTCATTTCAAATTCTTATCTCGACAATCCAATTTTATTCAAGAACAAATTTTTCCTAATATCGTTCTATTTCCATTCAGTTTCCACTTAACTGTTTCAATTCAATTTCAGCTTACTTTCGCAAACTTCTATTTAAATTTGTTCTTAATTCAAACAGTCTCTTCCTGGGAATTTTAAACAGTTTACTTTTTTTCAAAAATCAAATTTTCCTTTTGAACATGTCACTGAGCCCTTAATCAATATCCCATTAGTTAAATCACTTCCCTATTTCTTTATCATTATTTGTTAACCAAATATTTTCAATAACCATATTGGCTTTTTATGTCATTTGGAAAACATTTCTGAATATTTCCTTCCTTTATTTTCTAAACTTTAGAAAATATATGCTATTTATAATTGGAGAATATTCCAATTACTTATCTCTTTTCCGATCTCGTTTATTTCTATACTTAGGAAATATTCTTTATTATATTTCCAAGCTTACACTTATTTAGGTTAAAACGGATGTTGTGTAAAACATCGTTACGACAACCCAAATACTATATTCAACTAACTCTTATTCAACATTGATCTTCGAGCCTGGAATCTTACTATTTATTTGTTAATAATGAAATCAATCAAGTTGGGGTATACCTACCTCTCAGACCTTGACTGAATAACATTTATAACGTCAAAACAGATATGACTACTTACTCGAATAATCAATACCATACAACTACTTATTCACTTTTAAACACGTATACGCTTCCTCTTTCTATTCTTACTAGATTTTATTCTTGGTCTTCCTTTTTGATTATACTATTCTATTTCTAAGTTCGTTTCTTATCGACTTCTATATATTTATCGATACGTTGATTTCTAACTATCAAATTATCTTAAAAATATTCTAACTCTTTAAATTCCCGGAAAAATTCGCCATAACCTCCTTTGTATCGGGAGCATCGGATATTTCAAATAGCCTCCCATGGCCCTCACCAATCCAAAAGAAAAAGAAAAAGCCAAGTGGCTAGCCGATACGGCGCATAAAATCTCATATGTGAATTAAATACATACCTTTTGTCGAGCAATCTATTTATAACTCTTGCATTATCCTTATCCATACCTATCTCATGTATATTTATACATTTCTAATTCATTTCAACTTAATCCAATCATTTTAACTTAGTTCGTTAAGTGATTTTCAAATTACTGGTTAGCCCATTTCACCTTTTTATTTGAGTATAACATGTTCAAATATAGGTTTAACTTATTTATCAACTAATTGAATTCCATTTCAATTTTATTTGAATTTCCTATATTCAAATTCCATTTCAATTCTCTTATTCAAATTCTATATTTGAATTTCATTTCAATTCACTTATTCAAATTCCATTCGATTTCTCTTATGTCAAATTTTATTCGATTTCTCATATGTCAAATTCTATTCGATTTCTCATATGTCAAATTCTATTCGATTTCTCATATGTCAAATTCTATTCGATTTCTCATATGTCAAATTCTATTTGATTTCTATATTCGAATTTCCTCTATTCAAATTCTATATCACTTCCATTGAATTTCATATATTCAAACTCCCTTGAATTTCTATATTCAATTTCTATTGAATTTCACATATTCAAACTCCCTTTGAATTTCTATATTCAATTTCTATTTCACTTTCGGTATTCAAATACTATATTTTCAAACTCTATTGAATTATATATTCCAATTCCCATTTCAACTCTATTTGAAATCTATATTCGAATTCCTATTTCAAATTCTATTTTGAAATTCTATTTTCAAATTCCATTTCAATCTATTTGAATTCTATATTCAATTTTTCATTATTACTCTATATAAATTCTATATTCAATTTTCCATTATTTAAATCTTCTTTATTCAAATCTCATTTGAATTTCTATATTCAAATCCCCTTTGAATTTTCTTTATTCACATTCTAAGTTTGAACTTTCTTTATTCAAATTCCTTTTTAACTTTCTTTATTTATTCTTTAAATAAGCCTTGATTTCAATTCCTTTTGAAATCGATATTTCCACCTTTGGAAAATAGGTTTTTTTTTCCTTTCAATTTCACACTTGTATTTTTTGTTATTAATTATCCAATGATAATTCTTTTCACTTCGTTTATAAACTTCGTTTATAAAAGAACTATTTATAAACTTTGTTTATAAAGGAACTACTTGTTTTATTTCTTTTAAAACAAGTTAATATTTCAAATCTATTTAAAAATTCCAATTCTATATTTTAAATCCCATTTTGAAATTCAACACCACTTGTCTTTCTCAAAACAAATTCAAAACAGTATCTTTGGTAGTAATTCGTCACTTACAACTCGAAAATGAATACTGATGATGCAGCTGTCATCATCAGAATCTATTTTCCAGCGATCGAAGTGAGTTCAATACTATAAAACAATTTCCAACATTTCCACTTTGAAATTCATTTCAAAAAATATAATTCACACTGCTTGTAAAACAATTTAAAATCTCCCAGGATCTTAAATTTTACTTGCTTTTAATCCCAATCCATTTACAAACACTTATCCAATTCCCCAAAGTTTTATCTTCAATTTCTGGTTTAAATATCAGATTTAACTCATCTGATTTCACGTATTTTACTTATATGAATTCTGATTGGTTATTTACATAACCATTTAATTTATAATCTTACTCGATTATAATAACAACCAATACATCCATTATATTATAATTTTGGTATATATATATATCTTCTCTATATCAAGATATACCTTGGGTAAACTTATTTTAATTTACCCTCTTTTCAAAACATACCGTGCCGACCCATCATACTCGAGTGTTTAGTAACTCCTACCGATACAGTGGATCAAACTGATCGACCAAAACTCATAAACGACTCAACCAATGAATCTCCACAATATAAAACAAATTTTTATGTCAATAACAAATACGTTCACTCGTATATATATACACTCAATCTCAGTCTAGGGTATTACTAACCCTATCTCTACCGAGTCACGCCACAGAGCCAAGTAATTCTAACTTAAGCTCTGATACCAACTGTAACGACCCGGATTTTGAGCGACTTTGGTTATCGACATAAGCCCGATGTCGATAACCAAAACGCCGAAAAATCCTGGTAATTAGTGAAAGAAATTAGAGGGTGAGGAAAGATAAGATAGAAAATTAGAATAGAAGAAGAAGAAGAACACAACATCAGAGTAACATGAATCTCACAGCGGAACGAATAAATATATTTCATAACATAACTTTGAAATACAAATCTGTATTTGAATATACATATCATTATCAAAGTACAGCACTTACAACACAGCGGAAATAACTATAGTTATATGATCCTGAAGCCTCCTGCTCCAGCTCTTCAACTATATCTGTAAAATCCCGACTACTTGACTGCCCGTACAAATTTAGGCACCCAAGAGTTTAGGGAAAACAACAAAATAAACTCCGGGTCAGTCATGGGACTGCTGTGAGTAAAACAGTTTAAAACAGTTCAAGCAGGTAATCGATATCTCATAAGACCACGCCGCATAACGGAACGGGGTTTTCCCTTATGAGAATCCAAAATATCTTTATATCAAAAACCTTTTGATATTATAATAATGTCTATCAACCACAGTATATATATAATCATCTAGCAGAAACGCTTTCATCTCACGTTCTACATATATAGTATACAATCAAAACCGCAAGCACGTATTGGGTAATGGGTTTCCAACAATGACAAGGTATGGAATCACCTTTCGCTCATGTACCTCTAGAGAGGAATACACTGGGTTCAACAAGAACATCTTGCAACCCGGCCACACATGACCGACCACTCATTTCGCTTGAGTGTATCGAATGTATATCACCAACAGTTGGGATCAGCAACCGTTTCCCGAATGGGACAGCATCAACAATAGATTTTTAGAAATGAATGAAACTCTAGATCAGGTGATTATACACCCTACTTCGGTGCGACCGACTTAGCCATGCTGCCTGCCCGATTTCTGTCATTTACCGGATGATGAGGCTAGAAGCTACGCTTTATCATCACACCAGATTCACTTTGAATGCCACATCGTCAAATCCATCAAATCACCGATTGACGTCTAAAACAATACATTATGTGTTAGCTAAAAGAAGTTTCCTCCTCCGCTTCCACTCTTGGTAGGGTTGGAGAAATCAATATACGTGATCGTATGGAATTACACTGTCAAACATCCGTCCATACAAGTCATCCAGGAACAGGATGAACCGAAGGCACTATTCTGTAAACAGGATAGCCCTTGCATAACTCCGTCTTCAATTTCCTTTGGCATATATGATTCACAACGGTTATGCCAATACAGAGTGGTTCTTCGGATAATAATCCAACCGGTCTCTCCATATTAACAACGTTAAAATGGTCAAAACTTCGATAGTCTGTGATTTAACTATCGAATAAAAATAGGTGTGCAAACAATGATATTATTTCCAAATGGAAATTATATCTATCAAACATCATTCAACATTCATCTCCTTAGTTTATTTTTCAACTCCTGTTTTTCCCTACATTCAATATTCCTTATTTTCTAAATTGGGAAAATATACGTTATTAACAATGGAAAACATTTCCATTTCCTTGTTTCTTTATTAGAAAACATTTCTGGTTTCTTATTTGGAAAACATTTCCAAAGCTTCTTCATTGGACTTAGACAGATGTTTAAACAAACCATCGCGATGCCAATTCAAACCATTTCCTTTACTGCTGAACCTTAACTATTCCTTAGTTAAAACGAAGCCAATCAAGTTGGGGTAGAACTACCTCTCAGACCTTAACTGAACAACATTTCTAACTTTTAAATTGGCAAAGTTCACTTTATATTCTTTCTACTGACTTCCTTACTTAACCCTCCTTCGAATAGCTATATTTGATTGAATCTTTTCACTTAACTCTATTGGACTAACACTATTAGGTTAACTCTATTTGACTAACGCTATTGATTTACTCATTTCACTTAACTCCTCTCGAATAAACTATATTCGATAACCCCTTTTACTTTCTTCGAATAAACTATATTCGATTGACTCCTTTTACTTTATTCCCTAATCGATTCACTAACATCGATTAACTACTTTGCTTTAACTCTAATCGATTAAACTAACATCGATTAACTCCTTTTTACTTTAACTCTAATCGATTAAACTAACATCGATTAGTTCCTTTTTATAAACTACGTTTTCCGTTACAACTATTTCCTTTTATAACGTTTACTTACCGTTACAAATATTTCCTATTTATAACTTCTATTTACCGTTACAAATATTTCCTATTTATAACTTCTATTTATTTTCTAAATAAATATTCCTTTTCTATTTCTATTTATTTTCTAAATAAATATCCCTTTTATAAAACCGTGTTCGTTTTATAAATATTTCCTTTTATAAAATCCTGTGATTTTATAAAATTCCTTTATTTCAATATACATTGAAATACTTCTTCTTCTTCTTTTTTACATCCCAGGGTCTTTTATGATATTAAAATATCATATAACAATGATCAATATCATTCCAACACACATAATCCATAACAGATTATATAACACATCATATATCACAATATATGAAAATAGTAAAATAAATGTTGAGGAATCCAGTTGGATTCCTCCAACCTGTTTCCCTGCATCACAGATGTTAAACAATATAGATAACATCACTTTCAGTTCCATATGATATATTCTATTAAACAGAATCAATATAGAAATCCAACTAACTGTCTAGCAGTTCAATCAAATGGTCAACACATAGTCAATCAGCCAATATCTAACAGTTCTAAAAATACAACATGAAATTATAAACTGTTCAGAGTTAGTGAGATTTACTCACTTTGGCAGTTCATCGTTAAAGAACGATAAACTGTTGTTTGATTTGAATCAAACAGTTTATTTCGCCATAAATTCATACGAGCTCGGATGGACTTCCAGTCAGTTCCAGTGTGTAGCCACCGTCCATACGATCCCATCGGATCAGACCGTTCGAAGTTCTGATAACGTATGTAATAGATACTAACATTTTATATTTATATACAATATATATATATATATATATTAAAATAAACTAAATTAAAAGAATTAGTTGGGCTTTTACCCATCATCGATTTAAAATGCATGGCCCGCCTTCTATCCCATGCTGCATGCGTTCAAAACTCTCCCTATACCAACGTTCTCCCTTTCACATTTGCATCCCTTTCATTTTTCTTTCTTTTTCTTTCTTTTTCTTTCCTTTCTTTTCTTTTTATTATTTTGGGCTTTAAAAAAATAATCTCGGCCCACCTAAATAAAACAACCCACCTCCCATACTAACAGATCCATCTTCCACCTCAAATGGCATGCCTGCTCCGCCCTTTGAACTTTCCCAAACATTTGCCGACTTCCCAACTCCCTTTGCTGTCCAAAACAACAAATTTAAAATGTCCAATCCGCATTTCTTTTCACTCGTTCATACATACCCAAAGGACCGCGACCTTTATTATCTCTCCCATCTTATATAATAATAAGGTTTATAAACAAATTACCATTTCAGGAATAATCACCCAGTGTTAATCCCTAACCCAAGTATAATCCCTCCGCAAATCTCTTTCTTCCACTTCCTAATTGTCGCGACCTCCTGTAGCCAACATAGCCATTTCAGCGCCTTCATTCATCTTGTCATTCTCAGCATCGTTCAAAAAACAAAAATCACCAGCGCTACTTCTCTTTCCTCTCCAACGGATTCCGCACTCCAGTAAGCCCCGAGAACCTTGTACATTCATTCACCATCAACGCAGCGTTCTCCTTCCAACTCCAGCTACGCCTCAACCAGCTCGAACTGATTTTGAGCACCTCGACTTGGAGCTCCACCTCACGGTTGTTGTTGGAAAAGGGTTCAATGGAAAACGGTATCGAGCTTCCAGAAAAAGGGACGGATTTGTAGAGCGACCCGCGGTGAATCCTCATACACAAGTTTTGGGATTTACGGAAATTGACTTGAATTGATTTTGGTTTTTGAAAGATCGGGTTTCTCACTTTGAAGTGAGAAAATGGCGGCGGCTCATATTTTTGTCTTGCGTTTATAAGGGTGGAGTTGTGGCTGTGAAAGTAGAATCATGGCCCTGTTTTTGGCCGAAGAATAAGTTAGCATATTTTCGTTATGCTCTCATGAAAAATTCATCACATACGAACTGATAATGACAGAACTAACAATACCATTATGATGAGTAAGGTACCACTATTTCAAAAATATAAAAATACCGGTAGATTAACTCATATTGTGAAACCCCAAAATATCGTCATAGGGTGCAAAATACTCCAAATAAAAAGTTGCTTATTCAGTTAATTAAAAATTATAGTAAAATTCTAAAAATTAAATTATCACTATGCCCCAAAAGAACCTTGTCTAAATTCACGCCTGTTATCTAGTTATTTTGAAATAACCGTTATGACCGATAAACGATTCTATAACGACTATTCTGAAATTTGATTTGGACATATCTCAAAATCTACACGATGAAATCCTGATTTTTCTCTTCCACTAGAAAGATATACTCCACCAGCTCCGTACGTTTCTTGTTTCACTGAAATCCGATTTAAAACGAACCCTGTACATTCAGTTGAAGTTCAAATCGCCAAATAGCGAACTGCAGCGCTATTTCAAGCTCGTTTATATTTATATTATAAACTATACGTTCAACTGTCGACGATTGAATATATTCGTTATTCAAATTCAATTCCAAACTGAATTACATATCACAGATGATCCAGTTCACACCATATCGTCATTTCGACCAAATTCTGATTATTTCAGAATTAATAGATTATTTAATTTATTATTTTAATTAAATATTCACCATTATATAATTCCACGATCTTTTAATTCACTATATCACCATTGATATAATTAAATAAACTAATCATAATACCCCTGCCAATGCGGGTCATTACAGTTGGATTCATTGTTTCATGAAGAAACTGTTCAGTTTCTTCGGTTGTAAACGATTTTTATAAAAAGAATACCAGCAACGCATCGGTTAAAAGGAACAACTTGATAAAAATTATATTTTCTGTAACTTTCGAGCATAAAAGTTTCCAATGAATAAGAATGAATAATAATGTATTACAATGTGAGGATGGAACAATAAATTAATTGAATGAAATCCAAAAGTAAAAAACAAAATGGGCAATTTTTTATTGTACAAACATTGATACTGCAAGTTATAAAACGTGAACTAACTTCCAGTTTGAACATATGCAACGAAATCCAGTGACACAAAATGGAAAAAGTACGCCACCTGTGGGAATCAAAACCACAACCACAGGACTAAAAGCCTTTCACTTTACCAATTGAGCTATGGCAGCTAACATCAAATCCACTTGCCTTGTGCTATGTCACCTGATCAATCAAAATTTGATTTGCAATTCCGAACTTCGATTTTGAGAAATGTAAAAGCCAACAGGGCTATCTATAAAAAGCAGCTGTAAAACCCATTTTTGTGACTTTATTAAGTTAATCTTCTTTGATTGAATGACTTTGCACAAACATGACAATCCAAGTCATAAAATAACTTGATTTCCTAATAAAATATAATATGTAGACAACAATGTGAAATCAACAATGCATAGTCACTGACTTGTAGCATTGCAAGTTGAGGACGATATAAAACCTTAGAAATAGAATAGTAGGACGGGTTTTTAGCGTATGCAAAAAAATTTAGCTAGTATATCGAACATCGTTTGTTTTATATACTCAGAAGTTCGTTATTAAGCATTTGGAATTCCTTATACAATTAACCGTCGATTGCATTTTAAGGATTCGCCGTCTGTGGGAATCGAACCCACGACCACACGGTTAAAAGCCGTGCGCTCTGCCAGCTGAGCTAAGACGGCCATCGTTTAATACGCTAGCATTGTGTTATGTCACATGATAGATCAAAACTCGAAATTAGGGCTGCACAAAGTTTGGTTTGGGTCGGGTCAAGCGAAATGCTTCATCCGATCCGTAATGGTTTGGGTTGATGAAAATTGAACCCGCACCCAACCTCATATAGGGTTGGGTTGGGTTGGGTTGAAGTATGGGTTGGGTCGGGTTAAATAGGGTTGGGTTGGGTTGTATGCATGATTAATCCATAACATAAATTTTGACGTAATAATTTATGTTTTAAAACATGCAAAAACATACCTTATGGAAAAACCAACCAATTTCTCACACCAGTACACCACGCAAGTGACTCAGCACACAATATAACTAAATATCCTAAGCATATCCAACTAAATACAAGCAAGTTAATAATGTATGAAGACCAAGTCCAAGCTACATGGAAAAGCGGCTGTTTGGAATGAAAAAAATTTAATTAATTCGGTGCAGATACCAAAGTAGAAGTGTGAAGGGTTTTTTATTTTTTCAAAATGAGGTTGGGTTGGGTTAATATAGGGTTGGGTTGATTGAAAAATTACACCCGACCCATATATAGTATGGGTTAAAAATTGAAACTCATATTCAATCCGAACTACTTTGGGTTGGGTCGGGTTTATGTGGGTTGGGTCGGATTGGTGGGTTGGGTCGGGTTGGATATGGGTTATGTGCAGCCCTACTCGAAATGCAATTCTCAAGTTTGACATTAAGAACTATGAAAGCCAAGAAAGCTAGAGTTGATACTTACCATTTTTTAACATTTTGGTCAACTCTAAAGTAAAAGAAAGACCGATAATTAGGAAATGCAAGGGATAAAAATATACACAAAACTGGCACGTGATTGCAAATCGGAAGCATTGACTCAAATAAAATACAAGACATTGTATATAACCATTTGTTATGCAGCAATATATAGGAAAACAAGAAGCTACATTGCCCATATTTGTGACTTTAATAAGCAAACGTTATTCAATCAAAATGGCATTGCACAAGCATGATAATCCAAGTCGTAAAATAACTTGACTTTCTAAAAAAATGTAATATGAAATCAACCAATGCAAAGTCATTGACTTGTAGCATCGCAAATTAAGGACTAGATAAAAAATATAAGCATAATAGTAGAAAGAGCTTTTATCGTATGCAAAAAATTTCAAGCAACATTTCAAGCATTGTTTTGTTTCATAGAAATATTCAGAAGTTCGTTATTAAGCATTCGGAATTTGTCGTACAATTCACTGAATATGCTCAATTGTTTTTAAAGGAGCCAAACAGTTGGATTCATTGTTTCATGAATAAACTGTTCAGTTTCTTCGGTTGCAAACGATTTTTATAAAAGGAATACAAGCAACGGATCAGTTAAAAGGAACAACTTGATAAAAATTATATTTTCTGTAACTTTTGAGCATAAAAGTTCCAATGAAGAATAATTTACTACAATGTGAGGATGGAACAATAAATTAATTGAATGAAATCCAAAAGTAAAAAACAAAAAGGGCAATTTGTTACTGTACAAACATTGATAATGCAGGTCATAAAACATGAACTAACTTCCCATTTGAACATATGCAACGAAGTCCAGCAACACAAAATGGAAAAGGGTACCCATCTGTGGGAATCAACCCCACAACCACACGACTAAAACCCTTGCACTTTACCGATTGATATATAACATGTAACATCCTGATATTTTTGACCGTTCAAATCGACAATGATCCTCAATGTCGACATAAACAAATCAAAAATAAGGATAGTTATTGGGATTTATATAAGAAAAAAGAAGAGAAGAAGAAGAACAAATACAGAATCTCGCAGCGGAAGGACAAAATATAATAAATAAATAACAATTCATGAAGCTATTAAAACATACATTTTATTATATTTTACAATGATTATCAGAGTAAATTAACATACAACATACCAATGCATTGCAGCGGAATAATAATAATAATACGTCTGTTGAGCTCCATCTTCATCTTCATAATGGAATCTTCAAAGCAATGGAATCTTCGCTAACTACAGCTCGGTCTGACCCGAGCGTATTGCAAAAAGAAACACAACAAACACTCGGATCAGAACTAAATCATTCTCATATTAGTTAAATCAAATTTCATGTAATAATATGAGTGCAATAACTTAAGAGATGTTACGGGAATTTCCATCTCTTAAGGATCCGTCAAACTAATACTATATAATATAATACGCTATTATAATAATGTCTATGGTTAAATATAACATAATAAAATAATGTAAGCGGGATTACCATTATTACCCTTACACCGTTTATACCGTTGCCGTACAGTTTGCATATAACACACCAGTACGTCGGCGGATAGGGATGCGCCGTGATACGACAACGTTAAATCAAAATCGTAGGGGGCTCGATCAGGATAAATATAACAAGGCATCGAGGCAATACCCATCAGTAGTGATTCTACCGGATTGCTGACCCAGGCCGGTGGTAACGCATAGCCGCAACTACCGCCCACCCCAGACATACCCCAAAATCAAATCAAAGGCGCCAATCAATCACAAAGTATATATATGGTATCGAAGAAGTATGCCTGCTCAGAGTAGCTAACTCAATTAACCTGGGTATGGCTCCTGTTTTAGTCATTTTAATTATGACCCGAAGGTCAAGGCTATCCATCATCGTTCTCTTTCTTCAAATCCAGTAATCGCCTCCAAATCCATCCAACACCATTTCTGGAACTCCACCGCGTACACAGTTGTTAAAGTGGTTTTCGGTATTGGCAGAGAGCATGACAATATCCGATCCCGGTCTCTTTAACAACCAAACGTTTACATTTTTCACACCGGTCAGTTCTTTTTACATTTCAAAGGGGTTCGTACTTCATATCAAAATATCACGTTTCAAAAGTCATTTAATATTCAAGCCAGAATATTATTCATACAAAATCTCCATTTAAACCAATTTAAAATCTTGAAACAATTCCAACTTTAAATAATTTGAATATTAAAATAATTAAAAGTATATTTAAAATAGTTTTAGATATAGAATTGAAATAGTTTGAAAATAAATAGTTAATTATAAAATGATTTATTTAAAATAATTTATAAAATAAAAATAGTAATAAAATAAAATAGTTTTAAAAGAAAATATTATTATTATTAAAATAGTTTACAAAATGGTTTTAAAATACTATAGTTGGAATTAGAATCGTTCCTTTAAAAGTTTCAATTTCACTTGCAGTCGTATTTCAATTTCAAGTTAAACAACTCAATTTCAATATTTCACCCGATTAAATTTCCAATTTACATTCATTACAACTTAATCAGTTTAATTCAAATAGTAAAATTCCAATTCAGATTCCCATTTTTAATGATTTCAATTTATAACAAATGTCGAGTTCACAATTTATATATAATTCAAATCAATGTTGGTTCACAATAAATTTCAAAGGTGAGTGAAACAATTCAATTTCACCAAATTCGATTTTCATTCAATTTCACTTTTATTTAGCTTCAGTTACAACACAAATTTCTTTCTTTATTTATTTATGTATTTCAAAATTCAAGGTTCAAGTTCAAAAGAAATCAATTCATAAAACATCAACCTTATCGTCTTTAAACAACATTTCTAAATTCATGGTTAAAACAAAAATTTTATTTAACCAACCGGTGTCCATATAAAATTTTCTATCCTATGGCCAAGTGATACTTAAAATTTAATTTTAGTACTTAGGGAAAGGATATATATCATTTCAATCCAAATCAGGGTCATAGGTATTTATCATTTCAACCTACGTTCTTAATTCATTTTAATGATCAACCCCGGGTTTATTCGATGCCCGTAACATCTAGGTTAAAATGGTTGGGATTAATCAGTACACATAACAATTCAATACCAATATATCAAGCAGGTTAATTCAAAACATCATCAAACAGATCCATCCAAATATTTCGGCATCACATCAATTTACTTGATAGACGTCGTGTTTTAGACCAGCAATTTGATTTCACATTCAACTGTATAAATTTAAATAACAGTCAAATTAAATTCCACGCTAAACGCAAGCCAACATAAATATATGTAAATTTAGCTACCAAACAACAATCAATGCAATCATACTGCAACACGATTTTAGTCTAACTAATAAGCGAATATTTTAGTTAATTGTGAGTGGGTTTAACACTCACCTGATTTTTATCGAGTCGAAATCCAAAATAAGCCTCAAAATTCAACCATCTCAGAGTCCATCCAAACCAGCGTCACATTGTTTGAAATTTCAATACGAACCCCCACATTACTTTCCACGTCAGCACTACTTTCCACGTCAGCCTGCAACCCAATCCTCCTCCTCTCTTTTACCACGTTCTGCTTCTTCCCTTTAAAGCACCATGGCCGATCCTTTTTGACACCACCACCAACTCAATCCTCCAAAAACCCAACGCCCGACTTCACCATTATCTTTGTCTTCGTCAAAGCTTCCATCTCCGCCCAAAAGCTTCAACCTAGTCTGCTCCTATTCACGTCGGAAAACTGTTCGAGTATCACGGTTTGGGTATAGAGCTGAAGCCCTTGTCGAGATGAACCCAATGCGATTTGTTTCATGATTTAAGGATGAATGGAAAATTTTATATTGATTTTCGAAGCACTGTTGAATGGTGGCCATGTTTATTCATAGGAGAGGAAGAGGTAAAAAAAAATTTTTTTTTAAAGAAATAGAAAGGTAATACGTTTTCATTTTTGTGTGATGTGAAAAGATATGAAGGAAAAAGGAAGGTGGTCGCGTCATTAATGTGGTGAACGTAAATAATATATATGCTATTTCATTTGCCAAAATTAAGGATCTACTGATCGATTTTGAATTATTTATGATAAAATGCAACGTTATATATGTATATATTTATATTTATTAATGTATGTTAAAACATACACACGTCATATCAATTACTAGTAAATGCAATTAAATTTTTGATTTGATTCTCAACACATCCTAAATTTATATTTCAGAGGAGAGTTAGGGTAGAATTAATGGTAGTTTATAGGCAATAAACTTCAATGGTTTAATTATCCAGTAAAGCATTCCATTTTTATCGTTTTCATCCTTAATTCAATACCCAATGTTTTGATTTATTCCAAATTTGAAATAAGGATAATATTAGTTATAGGAATCATTTACATTATAAATTGCTTGGTTTCATAAATTATATTTAACATGACAATACTAATTGTAGGAATTAATCAAATTTAATGTAGTCAATTTGTTCCCATTATTCAATCCTTAATTCACTTTTAAACGTTACCAACTTAGTCCTAATCTAACATTGGACTCATATTTAGTTAAGCTTTTGGTTAATTAATCCAAATCACATAAATATTTCAATATTAAATTTCAAATATCCTTGTTATCAATATAAACAAATTAATAATTTTGAAAGCAATTAATATATGTCATTATTGTCAAGCTAAGCTGAACACAACTGCTTAAATAATTCAATTATGTCCCCACCACACAAATTTTCATATCTGAAACATTAAAGCCAAATTATAAATTTATTGACTCATTTTAATTCATAAAATTTAATATTAAAACCTAAATCTCCATATATAACCGTGTACACCAAATCGTAGTATATTTACAATCAATGCAAATTGTTACATTTTATAACTAGTACAAATTCATTACATAATCAAACGATTTATTACTCATGTCCCTAAATTAGAATTATCCATGAAATAAATCTAAAAATTAGTTAATCCATTTTATGTTGTTTAATCAATATAAATTTCAAATTTCTATATAAATAGATTATCAACACCGTCATTATCATACATTGCTATTACCGTTCATTGTTCAACAAGTCAATTTCAGTTCATAACTTATTAATATACGACATAAATCATAAAATTTAATATTTAAAACAATTTTGTTCAAAAGCACATTAAATTTAATATTTAAATTGTCACAAAATCTCGGGATGTTACACTCTCCCCCACTTAAAACTTTTCGTCCTCGAAAAGGTGCGTAGAATGAAGTGGCAAAATAAAATTAAAATAGTATAAAATTTCTACTAAATTAGAATAATTAACTTATACAAAACTCACATTTTCACAAAATTTTCTAAGTCATAATTTTACGAAAATTTTCAGCAGAGTCTCCTTTGTACGGGTAGATCCGAAAAACAATAATATATACATAATGATAAATATACATCTCATCTCAATAATGAGGCATCCCAAAATTGGGGAAAACAATATAAAATGTCAAAATACGATATTTAATTCGATATACACACCTTCCATTTGCGTTATTAGCGATTTATTTATTTTTAAGCAAGCATTAACAAATTTTTATGCGCAAGTAGCTCCAATGCAAGTAAATTGCCTTCGGTACCTACTAACACTCAACAACATATAAACGAAATAATATTTATATGTTTACAGTAAGCACAAATGCATTAGCAAATGCAACTAAAATATAAATAGAACATCCAATCAATTATATTCATTCAAACAAGCAAAACTACAGAAATTTTCAATGTCGCTATTATATTAGCATGATTTCATTGTTTATTTCACTTTTAATCAATTCATATTTTTATTTGTTATAATTTATTCTCAAGTTCATTTCCAATTTCAACGCATGGTTTATTATATTATTACTTATTAATTACCCAAGCCACAGTTGTTGCCATTTTATTTAAATGACAAAGTTATCCAATACATATTTAGCTGACTGACATTGAACTGTGTTTCACATTTAATTTCAATTTCCTTCAACAATTTTATTGACTTTATTATCGTCCATGTAACGACCCGCATTCTACGCATCATAGGATCGTAGAATATTTATTTCTGTCACATACGAAGTCGTATGGTCGTGTAACTTTGGGAGACGACTATTGGGGTCATTTCCCATGTTCATGATTTTTCCCGATTTTTAAATGACCATTTTACCCCTAGTTGGCACTGTTTTGGCCATAACTTTTGACTGGACATGAATTTTGACCTGAAACCACTTCCATTGGCTTGGATGATGGTTTCTCTTTCCGTAGAGTGGTCACATTAGCCAAACGGACTTACCGTTTGGGAGATATGGCTGAAACAAGTTTCAGATGGTGAAAAACAGCTTGATTGGGCTTAACCGGGTGATTAGCAGCTAGGCCCGGAGGGGAATTTCGGGCTTAGAGGTATAGGGGGACTGATTAGGGTTAGGTTATCACTTTCATTTCAGTTTTGAGCCGCCACAAATCTTCTTGAGACCTTAGTAATGGCCTCCATCCTCTAAAACCACTCCAAAACACATTTTTAGTGAAGATTAAGCCTAAACTACATCAAAACAAGGCCAAATAGCAACAAAGCAAGGTTGGAGCTGCTGCTATACATAGGGATTCGACCCAAACAGAGGATACTTCAGATTTGGTGTTTCATTTGTGGCCAAGGTGAGTGATTTGCATAGTTTTTGCACTAATTACGGTGATTAAGGGTAATTAGTGAAGATTAGCGAATTTATACGTAAATAAATTCTGGAAAAATTCTTAAAATTCTAAAATAATGTTTTAAGGCTCTGTTAGAAATTTGGGTTAATTTCGATGTGTTTTGCTAATTGTATGCTTGAACATGATTAAGAGTGATTAGGGGAAAATGAGGAGTTCTAGCTATGTTGATCCATTTTAAATCTATCAAATTGTTGTTAAGGTGTTTGCAATTGATGTTACATGTTGCTATGACTCTATGGTATGTTTCATGATTGATTAGAATAGTTAAATTGGTCGAAAACGTCGTCGAATGGCGTAGAAAGCTCGCTGGAAAGTTGCAGAAGTGTGCAGGTTCCGAACCGGTTCGGATCGGAGAAAGGGGTCGGATCGGATTTGTGAACTGACCAAGGGAATTCGAACTGGATTGGAACTTGTCACTGGAGGAGGCTTGGCGAGAAGGAAGGCCGTTTACTTAGGGTTGGAGTTGGACAGAGGATCGGATCGGAGCTATGGAGCAGGATCGGATCGGATCGGAGTAAGCTAAGGAGTGGGATCGGATCGGATAAGGGGATCGGGTTGGGTAGCCGAACTGAACCAAGGTGGTGGCATCTCCAGCAGCGTGGAACTTCAGGGACAACAAGGGAGACCTGGACCGCGACTCTGAAGGACTCGGAAGTAGTTGAGGAAACGACAGCAGGAGCAAGACACCCGAACCGAACCGAGTGGAGAACCCGAACCGAAGGAGCACCGAACCGGATGGAGTACTGTGACCCGAACCGAACCGAGTGGAGGACCCGAACCGAAGGAGCACCGAACCGGATTGGAGCTGCGATTACGCGACGACTCTTTTGAAGACCAACTCCAATTCGACCAAACCCGAGATGCAAAGGAAGTCCAAATGAGAAGTTAGAGCTCAAGATTCAGATGGGAATCAATGAGTTCGCTTCATGGTTGGGCTTTGCTGCGGGACGCGTGTTAAGGGGTTATTGATGTCTATAGCTTAGGACCACTATGGTAGGAGGTACGAAGGCGGATTCAGGGCCATTATGGCATCGGTAGAACCAAGGGCTACGACCAATGAAGTGGGTCATTGAAATGTTTGGTCATGACTCCAAGTGTTTGGCTTGGTCACAGCAGGGTTTCTACAAGTCGGGATTCGTCGTTGCCTCAGTTTTGTCTAGTGTTCCAAAGTGGTAGATATCGTATGCCTTACGCACTGAGTGAGAGATGTGAGGATGGTTGCTATGGATGATTTGTTTGCTATCATTGTGACATGCACACCCCACCCCCGTATCCTTACACCCTTTATTATGGCACCCTAGAGTATTGTACGGTATGTGGTACTAACTCTTTGGTTGCAGGTCCAGGTTCAGGTATGGTTTAGTATACCTGTTATCATTTTGTTTAGATGCTTATCGCTCATACCAGGCTTTATGTCTGACTCAGAGTTTTATGTCTCCTCTTATTACTCTGGGTGCTCACACGAGCAGACTAGAGACAGGTTAGCTGGTGATGCACGGGTAGATGATCCGGAGACGAGCAGGAGGCTTCCACGTACTATATACATAATATTCTCCCTGTGTTGTTGAAGATCACTGCTTGGGCATTGTTGGTGTATCTTCTACTTTAGCTTTCTTTTGTTTAGAGACAGTAAATTTGGAAAGTTGTAATAAGCTGTATTTGGATTTCCGCTGCTTTGATTTTGACATTGATTATTAGTTATCAGCTTATGCACTGTCTCGCCTGTTTTATGTCAAGTATGTTATTATTATATTTTATTCCATGCGCTGTGAGACATTCTACAGGTTCTTGATTAGTTCATCCCCTTCTTTCCTTTCTCCTGACGACCGTCTTGTGCTAGTCGGGCATGTGTTCAGCGCACTTTTGGAGGAAATGCAGGCTGGTGCGGGGCGGGCCGTCACACTTGGTATCAGAGCCAGGTTGCGTAGTTAGCCTAGGGAAGTTATCAGGGAGAGATAAGATACGTATACGAGAGAGCGTATTTGTGATTACTTTGGTTTTTAAAAGCTATATATATATACTATTAGTAGTATAAGGATGAAGTCGTACTGCACTAGCACCACTATGGAGTCGTTAATCGTTTCCTTTTTCAGATTGACGATGAGCCGATATACTAGAGGTGCTGGTAGGGGAGCCAATAATGGGAATGCTGCTGACATGAGGACGATGTTTACTGACCTCATGAGAGAGATGCTTAGAGATGTACAGAGGGCAGCTCCCAATGGTGGAAATGGTGGTGGTCCAATAGTGCAGGCGCCAAGAGTCGACTTCGCCAAGCTGAATAAGGATTATACTAGCCTTGGTGGGAAGCCGTTCCTCGGAACGGAATCGGCCACGGATGTTCAGGATTGGTTGGATAGTTGCGAACGTATCTTCGAGGATTTGGGTATCGAGGATGCAATGAAGAGAAAGCTAGCGTCCCGTCAGCTGCAAGGGCGGGCAATGAATTGGTGGAATGCTATAAAGGCAGCTACTCCCGAAGATCAGATTACTTGGGAGCAGTTTAAAGCTCGCTTTAGCGAGAAGTTCATTCCAGCTGCTCAGAAGTCAGTGCTGTTTAAGAAATTCTTGGAGCTCAAGCAGAATGGCAGAGCTGTCTCGGAGTACATTGCTGAATTCGACACTTTGTCGAAGTATGGGTTATCTCTTATTGATACTGCCGAGAAGAAGAATGAGAAATTCATAACTGGTTTGGATCAGTACTTAGGGGAAAAGCTTATTAACCACATCGATGAGACGTTTGAGTCGATTGTGGGGAAAGCATTAAGATCGGAAAGTCTCTACCCTAAGTCGAAGACTGAGGTTGCATCTGCAGAAGAGCCAAAACCACAAGCAAGTGGTGGAGGCAAGGGTGGTTCCCAGAATAAAAGAAAGCAGAGTCAGACTAAAGATGGCCAGAAGAAAAGGAATAAGCAAGATGTGGAGTGCTTCAGCTGTGGTAAGAAGGGCCATTATGCTAGTAATTGTCGGGCCAAGCCAGCGGATAGGAAGTGCTTCAACTGTGGCCAGATGGGACATCACAAGGACAAGTGTCCGCAGCCCCCTAAAGAAAAGCAAATGGTGAAAGCATATGCCCTTAATGCTATTCCTTCTTCGTCGAATGCCCCAACTGCGGCGGAGAAGGGAAAGAATGTCGTCATTCAAGGTATGCTTTCTGTTTATGATGTTCCTATTAGAGTTTTGTTTGATACCGGAGCTTCCAGTTCTTTCATATCTAGTGACCTGGTAGATAGGTTGGGATTGGAGCCCGAGATTGTCGATAGACCTTTAGTAGTGACGAACCCGATTGGTGGTTCGACTAGCCTTAGCATGATTTGTCGTAATGTGGTCTTATCGAGTCATGGGTGCATGTTTGTTTGTGATTGCTTTGTTTTGGGCTTTACTGGGTTTGGCATTATTTTGGGAGTAGATTGGCTCCAAAGATACGGGGTGGTGGTAGACTGTGAGGGCTTGTTGGTGACAGCTAGAGCGGATGATGGGCGGAGGATAGTGTTTGGTGGTCTACCCAGTAAGGGGGTATTGGCTAGTTTTCTAAACTCCCTTGACATTCCGCATAGTGAGTTGTCAGGTTTTCCCGTGGTTGGCCAGTATCCGGAGGTTTTCGAAGAAGTGACCGGACTTCCACCACACCGAGAGATTGAGTTCCGTATTGATTTGGTAAAGGATGCCAGGCCTATAGTGATGCCACTTCGTCGTATGGCACCGAGGGAGCAGCGAGAGCTCGAGGTGCAAGTCAGCGATCTTTTGAAGAAGGGATTTATCAGAAGGAGTGTTTCTGAATGGGGAGCACCAGTTGTGTTTGCTACCAAGGCGGATGGTTCCCTTCGTTTGTGTGTAGACTACCGCGAATTGAATAAAGTGACGAGGAAGAACAAGTATCCTCTCCCGCGGATAGATGATTTGTTCGATCAGTTGAGTGGCGCGAGAGTGTTCTCTCAGTTGGATCTCGCGACAGGTTTTCATCAGCTTAGAGTGGAAGCTGAGAGTATAGCTAAAACGACATTTCGAACGCCGTCTGGATTTTATGAATGGTTGGTTATGCCATTTGGGCTGACTAATGCCCCGGCATATTTTGTGGATCTTATGAATAGGGTATTCAGAGATCAGTTGAATAAGTCTGTCCTTGTGTTCGTAGATGATATTTTGGTCTATTCGAGGACAGAGGAAGAACACAAGGAACATTTAAGAGTAGCGATGGAGGTGTTGAGAAAACACCAATTGAAAGCCAAGTTTTCTAAGTGTCACTTCTGGAAGAGGGAAGTGAGGTTCTTGGGCCATGTTGTATCAGAGAACGGTATTGCCGTGGACCCAGCAAAGGTGGCTACGGTACAAGATTGGCCTACGCCCAAGAATGCAACAGATGTAAGGAGTTTCTTGGGGTTAGCTGGATATTATCGTAAGTTTATCCAAGGCTTCTCCAAGATAGCAGCACCGTTGACTCAGTTGACAAAGAAGAATCAAGCTTTTGTCTGGGATGAAAGGTGCGAGAATGCATTCAAGAGTCTAAAGGACAAGTTGACAAGCGCACCAGTGTTAGTCATTCCTAAGGGGGATGAAGAGATGACGGTATACACGGATGCCTGTGGTACCGGACTGGGTGCTGTATTGATGCAAGGCGGTAGGGTTGTAGCTTACGCCAGTCGGCAATTGAAACCGCACGAGAGAAGATACCCTACCCATGATTTAGAATTGGCAGCGATCGTGTTCGCGTTAAAGATGTGGAGACACTATCTCTTGGGAGAAAGATTTGAGTTGTTTACAGATCATAAGTCGTTGAAGTATCTATTCTCCCAGAAGGATTTAAATCTCCGTCAGCAGAGATGGTTAGAGTTCTTAGCTTCCTATGATTTTGACATGGCATACACACCAGGAAAGGGCAATGCGGTGGCTGATGCATTGAGTAGAAGACATGCCAGCTTAGGGGCTATGTTCCTTGAATGGAAGCAACTGGAGTTTATCGCGGGGTTTGATTTCAAACCAAAGTGCGAATTGGATCCAGAAATGTTAGCAAGTTTGACGATCAGACCCACTTTGATTGAGCGGATCGGCTCTAGTCAGAGGGACGATCCTAACCTATTGGAAATCATCTCCAAGTTAGAGATGGGTATCGATGAGGAGATGAACAAGTATGGGCTTGATCGAGATAGATGGCTTAGAAAGAATGGAAAGCTTGTTGTACCCAATGTCAATGGATTGAGGGATGAAGTGCTTAGAGAATGTCATCACTCAAAACTGACTATACACCCCGGTGGTAACAAGATGTATCGAGATATGAAGCAGACTTACTACTGGGAAGGGATGAAAAGAGACGTTGGGAAGTTTATGTCCAAGTGCATGAATTGCCAGCTAGTTAAAGCCGAGCAAAAGAAGCCTAGTGGGTTGTTACAGCCCTTAGAAATTCCCGAATGGAAATGGGAGCAAGTCTCGATGGATTTCATCGATGGATTACCAAGGACTAGATCGGGATATGACAGCATTTGGGTAATTGTAGATCGACTGACTAAAAGTGCAAGGTTTATACCAGTCAAATCGACCAGAACGGCAGCTAAGTTAGCAGAATTGTATATGAAGTGGGTAGTGAGGTTTCATGGAGTACCTAAAGGCATTGTGAGCGACCGAGACCCGTTGTTCACTAGTGGGTTTTGGAAGAGCTTACAAGAGGCTCTAGGGTCAGAGTTACATCTCAGTACCGCATATCATCCTCAGACCGACGGTCAGACGGAGAGGGTGAACCGTATTTTGGAAGATCTCTTGAGAGCATGTATATTGGATTTTGGTGGATCATGGGATGACCATTTGCATCTAGTAGAGTTTGCATATAATAATAGCTACCAATCCAGTATCGGTATGGCTCCGTTTGAAGCTTTGTACGGAAGACCGTGCAACTCACCATCATGTTGGATAGAGACTGGCGAGAAGTTTATGCTTGGACCAGATGTGGTGAGGGAAACTTCAGATAAAATCAAGACCATTCAACAACAAATGAAGGCTGCCCAAGATAGACAGAAGAGTTATGCTGATAAGAGGAGAAGAGACTTAAAATTCTCCGTTGGCGACTTGGTGTTTGTCAAGATTTCTCCGTTGAAGAGCGTAATACGATTTGGCAGGAGAGGCAAGTTGGCACCAAGATTCGTTGACCCATTCCCTATTCTTGAACTAGTCGGGAATTTGGCATATAGAATTGACTTACCAGAGAAGATGGCGGGAGTTCACGACGTATTTCATGTTTCCCAACAAAGGAAGTTCGTTCACGACTCAGATATGACTATTTCACCTGATCAGTTAGAGGACTTCGAAGTAGAACCCGAGGCAGTTGGGAACCGCAAGCCGGCCCGTATTGTCGAGCACGACATGAAGCAACTTCGAAGGAAGGCGGTGAAGCTAGTCAAGGTACAGTGGAGCGAGGATGAGAGTGATTGTACTTGGGAGACAGAGGAGGACATTAGGAAGACACACCCAGAACTCTTTGCCTGGTAAGATTTTGACTTTGATTTAGTTTTCCGCATGCTAGGATAGGCTTGTTTGCTTATTTTGCATGATTGATTGTTGTATGTGGTTGTTAGGCATGCGGGATCCTTTGTATGTTCTGGGTTAAGGAATTTCGGGGGCGAAATTTCTTAAGGGGGGGAGAGTGTAACGACCCGCATTCTACGCATCATAGGATCGTAGAATATTTATTTCTGTCACATACGAAGTCGTATGGTCGTGTAACTTTGGGAGACGACTATTGGGGTCATTTCCCATGTTCATGATTTTTCCCGATTTTTAAATGACCATTTTACCCCTAGTTGGCACTGTTTTGGCCATAACTTTTGACTGGACATGAATTTTGACCTGAAACCACTTCCATTGGCTTCGGATGATGATTTCTCTTTCCGTAGAGTGGTCACATTAGCCAAACGGACTTACCGTTTGGGAGATAAGGCTGAAACAAGTTTCAGATGGTGAAAACCAGCTTGATTGGGCTTAACCGGGTGATTAGCAGCTAGGCCCGGAGGGGAATTTCGGGTTTAGAGGTATAGGAGGACTGATTAGGGTTAGGTTATCACTTTCATTTCAGTTTTGAGCCGCCACAAACCTTCTTGAGACCTTAGTAATGGCCTCCATCCTCTAAAACCACTCCAAAACACATTTTTAGTGAAGATTAAGCCTAAACTACATCAAAACAAGGCCAAATAGCAACAAAGCAAGGTTGGAGCTGCTGCTATACATAGGGATTCGACCCAAACAGAGGATACTTCAGATTTGGTGTTTCATTTGTGGCCAAGGTGAGTGATTTGCATAGTTTTTGCACTAATTACGGTGATTAAGGGTAATTAGTGAAGATTAGCGAATTTATACGTAAATAAATTCTGGAAAAATTCTTAAAATTCTAAAATAATGTTTTAAGGCTCTGTTAGAAATTTGGGTTAATTTCGATGTGTTTTGCTAATTGTATGCTTGAACATGATTAAGAGTGATTAGGGGAAAATGAGGAGTTCTAGCTATGTTGATCCATTTTAAATCTATCAAATTGTTGTTAAGGTGTTTGCAATTGATGTTACATGTTGCTATGACTCTATGGTATGTTTCATGATTGATTAAAATAGTTAAATTGGTCGAAAACGTCGTCGAATGGCGTAGAAAGCTCGCTGGAAAGTTGCAGAAGTGTGCAGGTTCCGAACCGGTTCGGATCGGAGAAAGGGGTCGGATCGGATTTGTGAACTGACCAAGGGAATTCGAACTGGATTGGAACTTGTCACTGGAGGAGGCTTGGCGAGAAGGAAGGCCGTTTACTTAGGGTTGAAGTTGGACAGAGGATCGGATCGGAGCTATGGAGCAGGATCGGATCGGATCGGAGTAAGCTAAGGAGTGGGATCGGATCGGATAAGGGGATCGGGTTGGGTAGCCGAACTGAACCAAGGTGGTGGCATCTCCAGCAGCGTGGAACTTCAGGGACAACAAGGGAGACCCGGACCGCGACTCTGAAGGACTCGGAAGTAGTTGAGGAAACGGCAGCAGGAGCAAGACACCCGAACCGAACCGAGTGGAGAACCCGAACCGAAGGAGCACCGAACCGGATGGAGTACTGTGACCCGAACCGAACCGAGTGGAGGACCCGAACCGAAGGAGCACCGAACCGGATTGGAGCTGCGATTACGCGACGACTCTTTTGAAGACCAACTCCAATTCGACCAAACCTGAGATGCAAAGGAAGTCCAAATGAGAAGTTAGAGCTCAAGATTCAGATGGGAATCAATGAGTTCGCTTCATGGTTGGGCTTTGCTGCGGGACGCGTGTTAAGGGGTTATTGATGTCTATAGCTTAGGACCACTATGGTAGGAGGTACGAAGGCGGATTCAGGGCCATTATGGCATCGGTAGAACCAAGGGCTACGACCAATGAAGTGGGTCATTGAAATGTTTGGTCATGACTCCAAGTGTTTGGCTTGGTCACAGCAGGGTTTCTACAAGTCGGGATTCGTCGTTGCCTCAGTTTTGTCTAGTGTTCCAAAGTGGTAGATATCGTATGCCTTACGCACTGAGTGAGAGATGTGAGGATGGTTGCTATGGATGATTTGTTTGCTATCATTGTGACATGCACACCCCACCCCCGTATCCTTACACCCTTTATTATGGCACCCTAGAGTATTGTACGGTATGTGGTACTAACTCTTTGGTTGCAGGTCCAGGTTCAGGTATGGTTTAGTATACCTGTTATCATTTTTTTTAGATGCTTATCGCTCATACCAGGCTTTATGTCTGACTCAGAGTTTTATGTCTCCTCTTATTACTCTGGGTGCTCACACGAGCAGACTAGAGACAGGTTAGCTGGTGATGCACGGGTAGATGATCCGGAGACGAGCAGGAGGCTTCCACGTACTATATACATAATATTCTCCCTGTGTTGTTGAAGATCACTGCTTGGGCATTGTTGGTGTATCTTCTACTTTAGCTTTCTTTTGTTTAGAGACAGTAAATTTGGAAAGTTGTAATAAGCTGTATTTGGATTTCCGCTGCTTTGATTTTGACATTGATTATTAGTTATCAGCTTATGCACTGTCTCGCCTGTTTTATGTCAAGATGTTATTATTATATTTTATTCCATGCGCTGTGAGACATTCTACAGGTTCTTGATTAGTTCATCCCCTTCTTTCCTTTCTCCTGACGACCGTCTTGTGCTAGTCGGGCATGTGTTCAGCGCACTTTTGGAGGAAATGCAGGCTGGTGCGGGGCGGGCCGTCACAGTCCACTTTATTTATAATTTAATTTTAAATCGGGAATTTCCCTGGCACTGTTTTTCTGAAATTTTGGTTTACACATATCTTGAAATTTACAAGTTGAAATTCAAAATTTTCTCTTTTATTAGGAAAATATAATCCATTAGAACTGGATGGTTCTTGTTTCAAAAAAATTCTGACTTATTTTGGATTCTATGCAACTTCAATTCGGAAAAGTACGAACTGCCGCTATGCGACGAGCTCGTTTTAATTAATTTAATTCATTCAACCATCATTAAGTTTATAAATTATAAGCCCATTCACTTATATTTTCACGAAGCAAACACTAATATCAAAACATTTTAGTTTATTACCAATTAATTCGCTTAATTACTTTTTTCATTAATTCGGTTAATTCATATTACTTAGCATAACATAACTAAGCACATATCGTTTTTATTACACAACCTAAATTTTATTTATATTATAACCAATCAAATTTTTCTTCATTTTCATTATCCTTTCTTATACTTGTGCATTAATTAATTGCTTATTCTTATAACATTCAACTTTCTAATTAATTGCTAAGTTATTCATGCTACACAACAGAATTAATTATTACACAAATTTCAATGGTTACTATTTGTTTCATTTGATTATCCAATTCTTATTAATTTTATTTTAATTATAACTCTCTTAACATTCAAAAGTTTTAATTCATTACTTATTCAAGATTTCAAGAATTAAATTTCGGGTTTCTTTTTAAATCAACTCTTTTTTTTTCACATAATATATCGTTTACATAAAACCATATTATAAAAGATTTAAATAAAGTTCAATTCCGTAAAACAAAGTACAAAGAGTATTAAATGTCTCCCTACTTAGACGCTTGAAAATAAACATCGATGATGCGTGCACTCAACACCGAAATCATTTCCAAGGACGAGAGGGTATATACTTTTTTCTTTTCTTCCAATAATTCATTTAAAACGATTTCTATATGAAACATATTTTTTTTTAAATATAAATATATTATTTCAAACTATTTGCAAATCAACGTTACAAAATCACCCGAAATCAAATTCTCAAATTCATAATTTACTTCTTATTTCATTATTGATTAAATTCAATATTTTATTTTTCTCTTAACCGTACAACAACCAATTGTCTTAAATATGATTAAACGAGTAATTAATGATGAAAATTTAATATTATCATCAACAAAACCAAAATTCATATATTTTTAAATAATTCTATATATATAAAATATAATTCAAAATAAGATTATGTCGATAAGCCCTGTTCGAGTGTTTAGAAATTCCTATCGATACATTAGCGTCCCAAGTACCGACCAAAATTCATAAATACTCAACAGAACAAATCAACACAACGCAAAGTCATTTTATATCAAAATTACAAGTACGCTCTCTCATATATACTCAAACTCATTTTAGGGTATTACTACCCTATCTCTAATGAGTTAATCCCAAATAGAGCCAAGGTTTTCGCTGAACCAAAGCTCTGATACCAAATGTAACATCCCGATATTTTTGACCGTTCAAATCGACAATGATCCTCAATGTCGACATAAACAAATCAAAAATAAGGATAGTTATTGGGATTTATATAAGAAAAAAGAAGAGAAGAAGAACAAATACAGAATCTCGCAGCGGAAGGACAAAATATAATAAATAAATAACAATTCATGAAGCTGTTAAAACATACATTTTATTATATTTTACAATGATTATCAGAGTAAATTAACATACAACATACCAATGCATTGCAGCGGAATAATAATAATAATACGTCTGTTGAGCTCCATCTACATCTTCATAATGGAATCTTCGCTAACTGCTGCTCGGTCTGACCCGAGCGTATTGCAAAAAGAAACACAACAAACACTCGGATCAGAACTAAATCATTCTCATATTAGTTAAATCAAATTTCATGTAATAATATGAGTGCAATAACTTAAGAGATGTTACGGGAATTTCCATCTCTTAAGGATCCGTCAAACTAATACTATATAATATAATACGCTATTATAATAATGTCTATGGTTAAATATAACATAATAAAATAATGTAAGCGGGATTACCATTATTACCCTTACACCGTTTATACCGTTGCCGTACAGTTTGCATATAACACACCAGTACGTCGGCGGATAGGGATGCGCCGTGATACGACAACGTTAAATCAAAATCGTAGGGGGCTCGATCAGGATAAATATGACAAGGCATCGAGGCAATACCCATCAGTAGTGATTCTACCGGATTGCTGACCCAGGCCGGTGGTAACGCATAGCCGCAACTACCGCCCACCCCAGACATACCCCAAAATCAAATCAAAGGCGCCAATCAATCACAAAGTATATATATGGTATCGAAGAAGTATGCCTGCTCAGAGTAGCTAACTCAATTAACCTGGGTATGGCTCCTGTTTTAGTCATTTTAATTATGACCCGAAGGTCAAGGCTATCCATCATCGTTCTCTTTCTTCAAATCCAGTAATCGCCTCCAAATCCATCCAACACCATTTCTGGAACTCCACCGCGTACACAGTTGTTAAAGTGGTTTTCGGTATTGGCACAGAGTATGACAATATCCGATCCCGGTCTCTTTAACAACCAAACGTTTACATTTTTCACACCGGTCAGTTCTTTTTACATTTCAAAGGGGTTCGTACTTCATATCAAAATATCACGTTTCAAAAGTCATTTAATATTCAAGCCAGAATATTATTCATACAAAATCTCCATTTAAACCAATTTAAAATCTTGAAACAATTCCAACTTTAAATAATTTGAATATTAAAATAATTAAAAGTATATTTAAAATAGTTTTAGATATAGAATTGAAATAGTTTGAAAATAAATAGTTAATTATAAAATGATTTATTTAAAATAATTTATAAAATAAAAATAGTAATAAAATAAAATAGTTTTAAAAGAAAATAAAATTATTATTATTAAAATAGTTTACAAAATGGTTTTAAAATACTATAGTTGGAATTAGAATCGTTCCTTTAAAAGTTTCAATTTCACTTGCAGTCGTATTTCAATTTCAAGTTAAACAACTCAATTTCAATATTTCACCCGATTAAATTTCCAATTTACATTCATTACAACTTAATCAGTTTAATTCAAATAGTAAAATTCCAATTCAGATTCCCATTTTTAATGATTTCAATTTATAACAAATGTCGAGTTCACAATTCATATATAATTCAAATCAATGTTGGTTCACAATAAATTTCAAAGGTGAGTGAAACAATTCAATTTCACCAAATTCGATTTTCATTCAATTTCACTTTTATTTAGCTTCAGTTACAACACAAATTTCTTTCTTTATTTATTTATGTATTTCAAAATTCAAGGTTCAAGTTCAAAAGAAATCAATTCATAAAACATCAACCTTATCGTCTTTAAACAACATTTCTAAATTCATGGTTAAAACAAAAATTTTATTTAACCAACCGGTGTCCATATAAAATTTTCTATCCTATGGCCAAGTGATACTTAAAATTTAATTTTAGTACTTAGGGAAAGGATATATATCATTTCAATCCAAATCAGGGTCATAGGTATTTATCATTTCAACCTACGTTCTTAATTCATTTTAATGATTAACCCCGGGTTTATTCGATGCCCATAACATCTAGGTTAAAATGGTTGGGATTAATCAGTACACATAACAATTCAATACCAATATATCAAGCAGGTTAATTCAAAACATCATCAAACAGATCCATCCAAACATTTCGGTATCACATCAATTTACTTGATAGACGTCGTGTTTTAGACCAGCAATTTGATTTCACATTCAACTGTATAAATTTAAATAACAGTCAAATTAAATTCCACGCTAAACGCAAGTCAACATAAATATTTGTAAATTTAGCTACCAAACAACAATCAATGCAATCATACTGCAACATGATTTTAGTCTAACTAATAAGCGAATATTTTAGTTAATTGTGAGTGGGTTTAACACTCACCTGATTTTTATCGAGTCGAAATCCAAAATAAGCCTCAAAATTCAACCATCTCAGAGTCCATCCAAACCAGCGTCACATTGTTTGAAATTTCAATACGAACCCCCACATTACTTTCCACGTCAGCACTACTTTCCACGTCAGCCTGCAACCCAATCCTCCTCCTCTCTTTTACCACGTTCTGCTTCTTCCCTTTAAAGCACCATGGCCGATCCTTTTTGACACCACCACCAACTCAATCCTCCAAAAACCCAACGCCCGACTTCACCATTATCTTTGTCTTCGTCAAAGCTTCCACCTCCGCCCAAAAGCTTCAACCTAGTCTGCTCCTATTCACGTCGGAAAACTGTTCGAGTATCACGGTTTGGGTATAGAGCTGAAGCCCTTGTCGAGATGAACCCAATGCGATTTGTTTCATGATTTAAGGATGAATGGAAAATTTTATATTGATTTTCGAAGCACTGTTGAATGGTGGCCATGTTTATTCACAGGAGAGGAAGAGGTAAAAAAAAATTTTTTTTTAAAGAAATAGAAAGGTAATACGTTTTCATTTTTGTGTGATGTGAAAAGATATGAAGGAAAAAGGAAGGTGGTCGCGTCATTAATGTGGTGAACGTAAATAATATATATGCTATTTCATTTGCCAAAATTAAGGATCTACTGATCGATTTTGAATTATTTATGATAAAATGCAACGTTATATATGTATATATTTATATTTATTAATGTATGTTAAAACATACACACGTCATATCAATTACTAGTAAATGCAATTAAATTTTTGATTTGATTCTCAACACATCCTAAATTTATATTTCAGAGGAGAGTTAGGGTAGAATTAATGGTAGTTTATAGGCAATAAACTTCAATGGTTTAATTATCCAGTAAAGCATTCCATTTTTATCGTTTTCATCCTTAATTCAATACCCAATGTTTTGATTTATTCCAAATTTGAAATAAGGATAATATTAGTTATAGGAATCATTTACATTATAAATTGCTTGGTTTCATAAATTATATTTAACATGACAATACTAATTATAGGAATTAATCAAATTTAATGTAGTCAATTTATTCCCATTATTCAATCCTTAATTCACTTTTAAACGTTACCAACTTAGTCCTAATCTAACATTGGACTCATATTTAGTTAAGCTTTTGGTTAATTAATCCAAATCACATAAATATTTCAATATTAAATCTCAAATATCCTTGTTATCAATATAAACAAATTAATAATTTTGAAAGCAATTAATATATGTCATTATTGTCAAGCTAAGCTGAACACAACTGCTTAAATAATTCAATTATGTCCCCACCACACAAATTTTCATATCTGAAACATTAAAGCCAAATTATAAATTTATTGACTCATTTTAATTCATAAAATTTAATATTAAAACCTAAATCTCCATATATAACCGTATACACCAAATCGTAGTATATTTACAATCAATGCAAATTGTTACATTTTATAACTAGTACAAATTCATTACATAATCAAACGATTTATTACTCATGTCCCTAAATTAGAATTATCCATGAAATAAATCTAAAAATTAGTTAATCCATTTTATGTTGTTTAATCAATATAAATTTCAAATTTCTATATAAATAGATTATCAACACCGTCATTATCATACATTGCTATTACATTTCATTGTTCAACAAGTCAATTTCAGTTCATAACTTATTAATATACGACATAAATCATAAAATTTAATATTTAAAACAATTTGCTGTAAATGGTTTTTGACACATACAATGGCACCGGTCTTGAATAATGGTAAATGATTTCACATTAGCAAACTACACTGACAAATGACAGAATAAATTAAATACTCCACAATTAACATCTTATATATCAACATGGTCATCAGTTCAAAACCAGTTATGATGGGTACATAATGGTAGGCCAGTAAATGATGTGCCAGTGTGTATAATGTATATATGATGGTGCAACAAGTGATAATACATGGTCCGAGTCCAAATGACAACTTGACAGCAAAAATGACTAATGCAGGCAACTAGTTTAAGGATATATATATTGGATACTTCATGGAGCACCAACCAGTTACATATATGTATTAGTATGCTAACACAGGTGTAATGTTTTTAAATATATGCTAGTATATATATATATATATATATATATACATATACACACTGTCATGCCAACTAATACATATACATACAAGTAAGGAGTATGTATAGAAAACCCGGTGAAAGCTAATGCATATTCATGGCCACACTAAAAAGTTCAGCATGGTCAAAATAAGAATTACAGCATGGTTATCAAGCAATGTATATGTTCCAGTTATACACATGAAAATATACTTTAGCTCGGTATGTGGTGGCTGAAACCAAACTGTTCATAGTAATGGAACTCAAACTGATATATATATATATATATATATATATGTATATATATATATGGTATCAGCAATATGGTTTCAACAAATACATTTTAGTGAACAAAATATTTTTGGCAACTTCATTTCAGTGACAAAATAGGTTCAGCAAATTTCATTTTAACAAGTAAAATGTTTCACAGCAAGTAAATGGTTTCGTCAAAAATCATTTCAGCAAGTAAAAGGTTTTGCAGCAAATAAAATCTACAATTGAGTTACAGGAGCATATAAATATATAGGACCAATTGAAATATGATTCTACAAAATCTGTAGGCAGTATGATATCATAATATTCATGCTTTAAAACAAAACTTTTGCTGTTCATATGACTTGAAGAGATTATTTAATTTAAAATTGATGTGGTTGTGCGAACTTCCAAACTAATAAAACATAAACAATTAGATCATTGATTCATCTTTCCAAAACCTGTGTTTCCTATATGGCCGTGTTTGCCAAAAATTACACAAATGACAAGGCTTGTAACATAAAAACTACTGCTATCATATGGTATATATAAAAAAAAATCCATAACATCACACATGACACGGTAATCATTGAATGAAGAAGATGATCCCAAAGTATCCCTTACACTTCAGAATTTTATCTACAATTAGCATGCATGATGGGATTATTGAAACTCGACATACACAGTTGTTGTCTTTTCTCTATTTCTTATTCATTCCAATTGTTATTACAGCATGGAATTATAATGTGTGACTTTCGACCAAAATGTTCACTGAAATCATTCGCATTTGTCACAAAAGCAACAAAAAGGGACAAAAATTTCACATAATGCTTGTTGTCTATAAAACCAATGTTTCTTTAACCGAACAGAATACTTGTATTTTCTTTATTTTCATTTTACAAAGCTATGTTAATTGATGACAGCAGTCCAAGCATACAGGTGCATTATATAAAGCCAACACATATAACATGGGTTATTTCTTTTATAGTTCTTGTTTTTTTCAGTTCGTAGCAGTACAACATGATAGTCGGGCAACTCAAAGTCATGGATTTTCAGAAGCAAATATGGTAAGGGTTCAAACATGCAACCTGATTTATAAATATATGTATGCATAAATGACAAGCTTTAAATGCAGACAATTTCATGTTGCCATGTGAATTAAAGACTTAAATGGCAAGTCTATGTTGAAATGACGTTGAATCAATCTGTATGTTATATGATAATTTGTACTAATAGCAAATCAATAAAGTTGCCATTTATATCAAGTATTTAATTGGCAAATTCTCTAGCAATCAAGTGCACATTCAAAGAGGGAATATCAGCAAATAATTTTGGCAACAAATCATGTATTCAACAAACAATTTAAGGCCAGAAAGCATTCCTATTCATTAACAAATCAAATGTAGTCTTAATTTCATGTTATTTCTGTTGTTTTCTTTTTGTCATTAAAGAAACAAAGCTGGATATCTTAATTTCATGTTATTTCTGTTCCATTTGCAAATGTCGTAAAGTTAGAAAAAGAATTTAAGAGTTAGCCAAAATAACATAACTATTAGCAGGGCATGCACTCACCATTCGATTAATGAATGATTGCATGGACATGTTATTATTTGTACACTGCTCTATAGTCAAGTTCTTATAGTATTTCATGGAATTGTTTCTTTCTAACAATTTGATTTTCTTTTTTTATTAGAATTCCAATTTGATAAAATGTGCACTGTTTACTTGTTCATTTGATGACAGTGCTTTTAATCCATAAGGTGATGGCTGATACTTGATAGTTTCAGATATTCTTCATATCTTAAAATATATATAGAGAGAGAGATATAGTGAAACCATAATATTAATATGTTTCAGATTTTATGCTTGAGGCACTTCAAATTATTAAATATTTTATCTGTTCGGGTCAGTATTAAGGGATCAAATTTTTTTTAAATCATGGCCAAACCATCCATCTATTCATTCAAGTGTAACAACATTCGAGGATAACTACGGCGTGCAAAGTCGAAGTGCCAACGTTTTCAATGGGTCCATGGATCTACAGCCACCCTTCTCAAAATTTAAACCAACAACTACCCACACTATTATATCCAGTCTCCTATTGATATTATAATACTTGAAATTTAGACTAATCGCAAGAGGATTCTTACCTTACGGAAACGATGAAAGGATTAAGCAAAGGCTCGGCCATTGATTTGATAACGACGACAACCACGATGATCTAGGGTTTGGAAGCTCGATTTTTGGTGCTTCGAGGGTGATGACGAGAGGAGCGACACGAGGACTGGAAGAACGGTAGCTTTAGATGCGTGTGGTGAGGGGGAACTCACGATCGATCTTAGGAAGCCATTAAAAGGAAAAGAATTGATTGTCTGCTGAATGAATTTGGGAAGGCAGCGAGATATTTTATAGAAGAAAACTTGCGATAAGAACAACGTAACATCGTAGATTTTAGGGTAACAGAATATAGGTCTGTGCGTTATCAGATATAGGTTGGCGTGAAATGAACCGGGGTAGGTTATACTAGGGTATAAATAAAATATTAAATTTACCGTGAATACCCTGAACGCTCTAAGTTTATACCGCCAACACAAACTCCGAACGTGACAAAAATTATATGTACCATTTCGTCTTTGCGTTCTGAACCCAAAAAAATAATTTTGGTTGTCATCCGATTTCATCTGTGTACCATGTTATTTTTATATTTTAAATTATTTATCAGTTATTTCGTTTGTCTACCAACAACTTTGTTCGCTTCCGAACATGAAACATTAATTCTAATTGCTTTATTAATACATACGTATTCAAGCCGAATTTCCACAAATTTTAACAACTAAAATTTCAAATTTGTTTAACGTTAGTAACGTTTTATTTCATATTCAACCACTTATATTTTCTAATCGAATTCCTAGTCTAACTCAAATATCCAATTTAAATTCAATTCAGTATTCAGCAATAGATATTTGATATTCAACCACCATTCTGAATTAAATATCAAACTCAATCTCTACACAAAACCGTTTATTCGATCCAAATATCAATATAAAATTGATTATTAATAATAATTAAATCTTTAATAATTCCTTACTTTAGCTGACGAAATTTCTGGGACATTACAATCTTCCCCCCTTTAAAACTTTTCGTCCTCGAAAAGGAGAGATCGTTAGAGTCGTATCACTATAGACTTCAACTTTTCATATTCGTGTGTAATTTCCTCACAACTAATTAAATATTGATATTTAAATTATCGACCTTCTTTGTTTAGTCATTATATCCAATTAACTCGGAAAAAACAAATTCTTTCCAAATTAATCTCTTCTCCCAATATTTACTTATCCATCGTTTCACAAGTTCAACCACATCTCCATATATTCAGTCTATTAATCTCCTCCTCATTGAAGAGTGTAGTTATCATTTCTTCTTCATGTTACCAATTGTCTACTTGAAAATTTTCCAAGATCAAAAATCTTTTATAATACGAATTTCATGTAGAAAATATTTTTATATAATTGAAAATAACTTGAAAACCTCTCTTCTTAACTTATTTAAATTATTGTTTCGAAAATTCTTGATAACTCGAAGTTTGACAAGTATATTGTCGTTCTCATAGATGTTAGACATACGTTGGCCAGGCGCACGACTAAAATCTTCAAGTACTAAATATTCTTGCTTCAACTCCCAGTGAAAATATTTCGAAAATTCTTTTAAAAAAATAGATACGGAAAGTACCAATGTGATGTTGATATGTTGATTGTTCATGAATCGCAGATACACAATGGTTTCGTCTGGATCCCCCAGAAAACATCCGTATCCGTAGGAAATCGCTTCCCTGCAAATTTCATCATAAACAAATCAACAGAAGATATTCAAGAATCAAAAGACAATCTGAGGTCATTGAGCGTTGGTTGCTCTATCTCAGGATCACTAAATCAAATTAACTCAAGTCATGAGGATCAATCAAGTTACGAAGACAATCAAGTCACGAAGACAAACTGCTGCATTAAACAGGTGGCTCACTATCACTTAGATATCTCAATGGACCGCAGGTACACAATGGTTATGCCTGGGTCCCCCAGGAAACATCCATACCCGTAAGCTTTCACAGTTCTGCGAATTACGCCCTTACATTTCGACTGTAGATCGCAGCAGTCACAATGGTTACGCTTGGTTCCCCCAAGAAACATCCGTCCGCCGTAGGCTATCTGCAGCCCTACGAATTTCGCTACACGGTCGAATTTCAATGACTCTAGATCGCAGCGATCACAATGGTTACGCCTGATTCCCTCAGGAAACATCCGACCGCCGTAGGCTATCTGCGGCCCTGCGAATTACGCTAGCAGTCGTGCTCAATGGCAACTCATGAGTTTTATGTCCGGACAACCTACTACCACCAGCAGCATATCTCAATCAAGCTCGAAATTCAAGGAGGAAGGTACTTTCCTTATCGTAATTTAAAAACATATGATAATATGTACATATAGTACTTTATTTCATACTTCTCATAATTCAATACTTATATCAATTTACATAAAACTTCCAAATCACGTTTTTCAACCCATCGTTGTTATATAAATTATGTTATATACGACTTCATTTCATTTCGATTACCTTCCAAATCAATAGCTCTTGACTTTGCTAGATTTTTTTGCATTTCTCATAAAAGTTCCAAAAATTTCTATATCCATTACCTCAACTCGAACATCCTCAAATTTTCGTTCAAAATTTCAGTTTTGATCTCTTAATTAATTCAGATATCTAATACCATCTCAGATTGATGACTCTATTGGTTATAAACCAGTTATTTTTTCCCCAAATTTCCAATTATTAAGTTCGTTGCTTCATTCACATCTTTATATTCTTGAAATTTCTAAATTTTCCATTGTCAGACTAAATTTCTCATTCACGCTTTATTTATATTTTCGTTTATACTTTACTTCTTGTTAATTAGTTAACAAGTTTATACTTCGCTATCCAATTCATATATTCGATTACACATCATTGGTTTTAAACCAATTGTAATTTATCTTGTCACGTTCTCAATAAATTAATCCAATTTAACACAGCCGTATTCCAATTACAAACTATATTTTTTTCCGATTTTATTTCCATTCATTTATGTTCCGAATTCAAAATAAATTCATCGTTTCAGAAACTCTTTCATTCACATTCCCATCGAAATTCTCATTTCCAATAAATTTTTAGTCGTCTTTGATTGCTAAATTACACGCTTAGATAAATTGATTTGTTAATTCACTTAATACTTATTCTCCTTAGATGCCGCTCGATATTGGGTTCGAAATCCAAACCTAAGGGGATCTTATCGAAGAGAAGCTCTCACAGACCTGGATTCGAAGACTGGAGATTCAGAACAAAATTTTAAATTTCAAAATACTTTTTCCGCTGTGTTAGTTTCAAAATAAGTCTCAAAAATAATTTTTCCAAAATACTTTTTTTTCTTTGAAATCTATTTTAAAATTATTTTCATTTTCAAAATTCGCTTTTCTAGTGTCGATCCTACTCATTTAAACTCGATAAGCTAAGCTTTGAATAAACCAAAGCTCTGATACCACTTGTAACGTCCCGCCTTTTTGACCCTTTCAAATTGGTATTTAAACCAACTTAAAACGTTCAAACCGACGGATCGTTATTTAGCTTACAGAGTTTAAAAGTAGAATCAACATAGAATAAATAAATCACAAAATCTTGAACAGCAAAACACACTTTATTATATAACTAAAATCTTTGATACAATATTTTCCATACAGCGGTTTTAAACAAAAATTTGAATACAAGAAAATATTACTGTTTTAAAACATCAGAGGGCGCCATCTTCTGAAATCCCCAGCTTCGCCAATTTTCGAATCCTAAGCTGAAAACTTTAAATCTGTACTGCTCGGGTCTGACCCGAGCATTTCATGTAAAACACAAAATACTCGAGTCAGGATTAAATCATAGTTCAAGTAAAATAACTTCAATATAAACTGAATATGACAGTCAATCCTCATCAGTCATAAGCCAAATACAGTGTTGGGTCTGTGCTATATCGGTTTTTATTTCACGGACAAGTGGTCACGGAAGCCTGCATATACACACGTGTACAGGTACACGTGCGCACTGCCCCAACATTCCAAAAAAAAAGAAGGAAATAACAGATAAATTTATAGGAGTGATAACCTTCGACCGTAGGAAAAACCCAAAAATATAGTGGCAGCTCGAACACATAGTTCCAACAAGGCAGAAAATAAACTATATTTAAGTATGGGTGAACCAAATTTTGAGTGAGCCCAAAATACACACTAAATTATTATCGCATGTGTCTTTGTTGCTTCATATAACTCCACTTCACATGCATCCGTGCATACTAGTCTAATATTCAGATCGATGTTAAATTTGCTGTAAATGGTTTTTGACACATACAATGACACCGGTCTTGAATAATGGTAAATGATTTCACATTAGCAAACTACACTAACAAATGACAGAATAAATTAAATACTCCACAATTAACATCTTATATATCAACATGGTGATCAGTTCAAAACTAGTTATGATGGGTACATAATGGTAGGCCAGTAAATGATGCGCCAGTGTGTATAATGTATATATGATGGTGCAACAAGTGATAATACATGGTCCGAGTCCAAATGACAACTTGACAGCAAAAATGACTAATGCAGGCAACTAGTTTAAGGATATATATATTGGATACTTCATGGAGCACCAACCAATTACATATATGTATTAGTATGCTAACACAGGTGTAATGTTTTTAAATATGTGCTAGTATATATATATATACACACACACACACACATACACACACTGTCATGCCAACTAATACATATACATACAAGTAAGGAGTATGTATAGAAAACCCGGTGAAAGCTAATGCATATTCATGGCCACACTAAAAAGTTCAGAATGGTCAAAATAAGAATTACAGCATGGTTATCAAGCAATGTATACGTTCCAATTATACACATGAAAATATACTTTAGCACGGTATGTGGTGGCTGAAACCAAACTGTTCATAGAAATGGAACTCAAACTGATATATATATATATATATATATATATGACACGACCCGAACTTCCCCGGTAAGGAAAGCACAGATTGCGTTGAGGACAAGACAAAATAGAACGCAAACAGAAGAACATTTCACTGTTTATTTACAACAATTCCATCAGATTACAAGAATATACAGAGTATGAATAAATATTATACAATAGAAAAATATCAGAGATTACAATAAATTACATAGCAGCGGAAAAACAATACAAAACACAACTGAAAGTAATACACGGATACAGAGCTTTCCGGATATCATTCCAGCTGTAAATCAGGAACCTGTGAATATAAATCTGCAAACCAAAACTACTAGCTGCCCGTGCCGAAAATAGGGGCACCCAGAGTTTAGGTTAAAACAATAAACTCCAGGTCAGTCATGTGACTGGTGTGAGAACTAAAACAGTTATTAATCTTTATTTTAAAGTTCGGTAAATCAAGGGACCACGCCGTATAACACGGAACGGGTTTCCTCCCAAGAATACCAGTGCATAAAACAAACAGCGCAATGCTAAATAAAGAAAAATGAAGCTATTATAAGACCCAGGTCCCATCACACAATACAACGCAAGCCGGAGGATAGGGTTTTTACCTTATAATAGCCAAATCATGCTTGATACGTTTAAAACACATTATTTTGATATTACTATAAGTGTATAGTGTCAAAACAATTTCAATCATAAATATCAATCATAGACGGCATTAATGACCCATACCACTATGTCGCCATACTAGGTTCTACAAATAAAACCACAATATCACGTATTGGAAATTGGATTTTCGTCATGAGTCGAGGCAAGGGGCAAGCTCCTCTCCGATTCGAGACACTCTAGCAAATGTCTTAGGACCCCACTATGATCCTTTTGAACCTCTAAGGCCGGTCCTTTCTTACTTTTGAGGATTAGTTATTCCTGAACACACGTTTCCCGGTCCTATAAGACCTATAACCGAGGCGCCTCGCATCCAACAACCACACAGGTGAAAAATATATAAATGTCAGCCAGTTTAAGCACTGACACCACCACTAGCTAGAAAGAAACGTCGTGCACTCCTTGGGTCCTTATCCCGTTTTTGACTCATACCAAGGTGTGAGGCTCGCGAATTCACGCTATACACAAAGCTACACCACACAGGTCGTGCTTTGATCATCAACCACAAGACTTTGCTTTTCAACAAATGCCTTGATCAATTGCCACTTACGCGTGCCTCAATGGCAATTCACTCCATGCGACTGATGTCCATCGATATACAACCTCTGAGCTCGTACGTCTCAGAGAAGGGCGTTAAGCAAGAGAATAAATTCTCCGCCGCCAAACAGATGTATATTTAATAGAGATCAATCAACAAAGAATAAAATCCAATGTCAGACACACAGTCCATTTACAAGTTCGTTCTGGGTCTGAACGAAACCGGAGGCACTTTCCTCGCATATCCATCGATCTCCAAGTACGTCTGGATGATCACCAATTGATTCCCTCATTTTGGGTGTACAGCCCAATCAAGATCATCAGTAATCACCCAAACGATGTGAAGACTTCCGGTCTTCAACCACCGTCTTCATCTTTGACTTATCGCCGAATCGGTTATTCAGAATGGGTATATACCCGACCTTTCTGAATAACCCGCGTATATAATAAAAAAATGTTACACAAACACAACAAACGCCTCATTCCAATTCAGAATATTCTTTTATTCACAAAATCACATTCTTAGGGAAAGGTTCCCATTAATTTTATCAAAGATAAATTCTTCTAAATTTATTCTTTAATCTTCCTTTGGATATCATTTCTAACCATATTATGGTTTTCAAAACTAGTCGGGATTAGCGAACCACACCGAAGTAATTATTTGTTTTATTTCTCAATCCCAGCCTATATATCCCATGGAGCAAAACTGGTAATACTCCATATCTAACACCACGGTGTTATCGGTAAAATATTAATTACTATTTCACGTTCAAATCTAATTAAAGATTAAACTATCGCTTTGGAGCAAAACTTGTGATACTCCATTCTCGATCACTTCCCAAATTTGATAATTTAAATTAACAATTCACATTTCAATTTAATTACAGATTCATTAAAACTCCACTTAGTTTTAATCTTCTCAAAAATCAATATCTTGTCTTTAACTGGGTTAAAGAACCAATGTCATTTAAAACACGATTCACGACAAACCCAAATCACATCTGATATTAAATACAAGGCTCTGAATAGAAAATATACCGGCTTATATTCAATATCAAATTCTGAAACCAACAAATATCGTATTGGAAATAACGATATAAATATATCTTTCAAATTCCCATAACAATATCTGTATAATCATGGAATCAAACATTGAAATATTCCAAAGACAATTTCGATTCAACTCCACTTCCACTTTATATATATTGGAAATTCTGGTTATTTTCAAAACCAATTCAAAATCAATTTATTTATTTCAAAAATAAATTGATTTTAATTCTAGTTCAAAACTAGTTCATCTCGATAAAAATATTTTTTTATCTTTTCAAATGTGGAGTTTTTCATCCCAGTTCTTTCCAATTCATATATTATGATCTTACACAAATTATTGATATTTTTAATAATTTTATCAAGGCCCGTACAGTCGATTTCCATCAACGACCATCGAACTGCACTTACAGCGACCTTTTCCAAATTTGATTTGGACATAATTCCAAATCCAACCGTTAGATTTCAAATTTCTAATATTCATGGGAAAGCTATTTTCGATACGAACCCAACGGTTCCGGTTTCAAGAGAATCCGACGGTCGGATCTCCCGTAATTTCCATTCGAAGTCAATGGTCGAAATTCACGAACTGCCGCAGCGCGGCGCGTTCTATTCAGGCCATTATATATATAATATTTATATATATATATATAATATATTTTGTCGATTTCCTTTTAAAACGTATTTTATATATCGTTTTAAATTCGTTTTCGAAACGATTTCAACTTCATATTCAATTTTGAATCAAAATTGAATATTCCACATCATCGATATACCAATGATAATATTTTCAAAACGTAATATTTTGAAATCACTTCTTTTTCTATAATCATTTTAAAAACGAATATAATCGATATAAATATCGCTCACGTCAAAATGGCGCATCTCTAATCAACCCTGGTATATTTCAATAAATTCGTTATTCTATTCAACAAATGAATATTTACTCTATTCAACACATGAATCTATATTTCTTCTTACTTACAATAAAAAGGTAAATTTTATTGTATAAATATTTTATTCAACACATGAATACACAACACCTGAACATCGTCAACACATGACTATTTATTCTATTCAACACATGAATTTTCTTTTATAATGTTCATTATTTCCCAATTGGAATGAGGCCCAATCAATCACCATATAATGTTAATTATATGGATTCCATACAACACATGTATATAAATAGCAACGATAAATAATCAACCATCATCCAAAGTGCACTACACAACTGCATAAGCATTAAATATAAATAATTAATGCTTACACAGTCTGTCGACCAATCGATCGACATACTATTAAATAATTGGGATTAGTGTACACCAAATATCATCCCAACACCCGTGTGGGGTTTCAAATCAACAAACACATATTTTTATTGGTGCAGTTGGGCGATGTGTAAAATTTATCGTCCCAATCAATATCCTTCAAATAGGTGTACATAAACAAACCGTCCGGTTTGTAAATGAATATTTATTTATTCTCATTCACGTTAAAAATTATATATTTAACGATAATTAATTTATTCCAACCATCAATTATTATCGATTTCACATCAACATCACAAACAAATTTCACAACACATCAAACAAGCATACAAGCCGTCCATGGTCTGTGGACAACGGGTGTCGGGTGCTGCTAAGCACCGTCTGCATCCTAGTATATATTTTTAACTAGAAATGAAGATTTAAAGTGAGAAGTTCTCATCAATAGCTAATCCAAACTCCACCAGTTTTATTTATGAATCTCTGAACATCTAGATTTGCCCGTACTCCCAACATAATCTTTGTCACGCTGTTCACATTAAAAATCACATTCTTATTCCAACGCTATATGGATAAAAATCACATTTTCATATCACTATACGTATAATAAAAATCAGATTTTTATTTCGTTATATATATAAAAATCGTATTTTCATATTCTCTACCTTATAAAAATTATATTTTTATAATCTCTACTATATAAAAGTCATATTTTTATTACTGCCCCTATATATATTTTTATTACCGCCCCTATATAAAAATCATATTTTTATAATCGCAACTTCATATATAGAAAAATCGAATTTTTATCTATATAAAACTCAAACAAAATCACTTCTTTATATGGTTAATTCGCTACAACACATATAAAGATTATATTTTTATATTGCTGCTTCATATATGAAAAATCGTATTTTTATATCGTTATACATATAATAAAAATCGCCTTTTTATTATATCGCTACCTATACAAAGATCAAATTTTTACTTTGCTACTCATATAAAAATTGAATTTTTATATACTCTATGTTATAAAAATTATATTTTTATTATCTACCTCCTATAAAAATTATATTTTTATCCTTTATATCATATAAAAATTATATTTTTATTCTTTATATTATATAAAAATTATATTTTTATTCTTTACATTATATAAAGATTTCGCCTTTTCAAAAATCAAAGATTCCGCCCTTTCAAAAATCATACCTTTCTAAATATAAGAATCTAATCTCATTAAAAATCTCCCCTTTTCTACACTAAAGTATATACAAAAACCCATATTATCATCTAGCTATCATCTAAGTAAGAAACGAATTTTTATGTAGCGATTTTATATATAAAAATTGGATTTTTATCATGTTAGATCATTATAAATCTGAAACTAAAATCCAAATGGAATTTACTTACATCGATCAGCAGAAAAGGAGGAATTTGGCGGTCTCGGATGCTGGGATTTCCAATCGGGAGAGAGGAGAGGCGAATTGGGGAGGTAGGGAGGGCGGCTTACATCAGAAAAGGAGAGAGGGAGGTCGGGGTGGCGCGCTGAGGTGGCACAGGCGGAGGGTGAGGTCGGCATGGGTGTGGTGGAGGTGCTGAAATCGGCCTAGGGTTTGGAGGGGGCCACGGTTTAGAGGGGGGGCTGGTGCAGGAGGAAGATCGACGAGAGGGGGGAGGGGATTTAGGCGGTGCGGCGCCAGGGGAAGGGGTGCGGTCGGTCGATGGCAGGTGGCGGCGAATCGCGTCCCCTGTTCGTCGTTTTTTTTATCTTATTTTATTTTCTGAAGTGAAAGTGAAAGGGGGGGGTGAGATATTTATATATATTTAATTTATTTATTTTCAAAAAGCAACTTTTTATTTCGACCTCAAAACGAGACGCACTGCCTGTCGTCCATAGCTAGTTATTCCCATTCCGAACACAATGGGATATGTATCGTAGGCTGTTTCGATCGTTTCGATCAGTTTTCGTCAAAATCAACATATAACTCTATATATTGAATTTGAACGCGCATTTCAATTTACCGGGCCCACACACGAACTCTAAAAATTCCCGAAAAATATTTTTTAGCTTCGTATTGACGATACGGTCCTAACAAAACTAATTTCGTCGAATTCTGAGACCGTTGGAAAAATGACCATTTTCCAATCGATTAAATCAACTGAAACTGGTCAAACGTGTTTTCCTTTGCCACGCTCACATATTGATTCGAAAAATTACGAAATTTGAAACCTAGCAATAATTTGACATCGCGGATCCAACAAAAGTGGTTTCGTCGAAATCCAAGGTCGTTTGCAAAATGACTATTTTTAAAGGCCGAAATTCCATAGCGACTATTCTGAATTTTCAACTGGGCATAACTTTTTATTCCCGCTATGAAATTTCAATTTTTCGGATTCGTTGGAAGGATATTCACAAATAGATTCTAATATTTTCGGTTTCGCTAAAATCCGGTTTGTTTTGCACCCGGTACATTCATTTGAAGTTTGAAATCGAATTATCGAACTACCGCAACATTTTCAATTCCTTTTATAATTTAAAATAAATATTTATATTCTAACGACGACGTATATAAATATATACGTTCGATTTCTATTCAATATAAATTTCTCGTCATTATTATTTAAAATAATTCATTTTAAATATTCAAAATTCGTTAAATTAGCCAAAATAAAATTTTTAAACTGACTCGCATTTCCGGGTTGTTACAATATATATATATACATATATAGATATATGTATATATATATATGGTATCAGCAATATGGTTTCAACAAATACATTTTAGTGAACAAAATATTTTTGGCAACTTCATTTCAGTGACAAAATGGGTTCAGCAAATTTCATTTTAACAAGTAAAATGTTTCACAGTAAGTAAATGGTTTCGTCAAAAATCATTTCAGCAAGTAAAAGGTTTTACAGCAAATAAAATCTACAATTGAGTTACAGGAGCATATAAATATAAGGGAAAATATATAGGACCAATTGAAATATGATTCTACAAAATCTATTGGCAGTATGATGTCATAATATTCATGCTTTAAAACAAAACTTTTGCTGTTCATATGACTTGAAGAGATTATTTAATTTAAAATTGATGTGGTTGTGCAGACTTTCAAACTAATAAAACTTAAACAATTAGATCATTGATTCATCTTTCCAAAACCTGTGTTTCCTATATGGCCGTGTTTGCCAAAAATTACACAAATGACAAGGCTTGTAACATAAAAACTACTGCTATCATATGGTATATATAAAAAAAAATTCCATAACATCACACATGACACGGTAATCATTGAATGAAGAAGATGATCCCAAAGTATCCCTTACACTTCAGAATTTTATCTACAATTAGCATGCATGATGGGATTATTGAAACTCGACATACACAGTTGTTGTCTTTTCTCTATTTCTTATTCATTCCAATTGTTATTACAGCATGGAATTATAATGTGTGACTTTCGACCAAAATGTTCACTGAAATCATTCGCATTTGTCACAAAAGCAACAAAAAGGGACAAAAATTTCACATAATGCTTGTTATCTGTAAAACCAATGTTTCTTTAACCGAACAGAATACTTGTATTTTCTTTATTTTCATTTTACAAAGCTATGTTAATTGATGACAGCAGTCCAAGCATACAGGTGCATTATATAAAGCCAACACATATAACATGGGTTATTTCTCTTCCAGTTCTTTTTTTTCAGTTCGTAGCAGTACAACATGATAGTCGGGCAACTCAAAGTCATGGATTTTCAGAAGAAAATATGGTAAGGGTTCAAACATGCAACCTGATTTATAAATATATGTATGCATAAATGACAAGCTTTAAATGCAGACAATTTCATGTTGCCATGTGAATTAAAGACTTAAATGGCAAGTCTATGTTGAAATGACGTTGAATCAATCTGTATGTTATATGAAAATTTGCACCAATAGCAAATCAATAAAGTTGCCATTTATATCAAGTATTTAATTGGCAAATTCTCTAGCAATCAAGTGCACATTCAAAGGAGGAATATCAACAAATAATTTTGGCAACAAATCATGTATTCAACAAACAATTTAAGGCCAGAAAGCATTCCTATTCATTAACAAATCAAATGTAGTCTTAATTTCATGTTATTTCTGTTGTTTTCTTTTTGTCATTAAAGAAACAAAGCTGGATATCTTAATTTCATGTTATTTCTGTTCCATTTGCAAATGTCTGTAAAGTTAGGAAAAGAAGTTAAGAGTTGGCCAAAATAACATAACTATTAGCAGGGCATGCTCTCACCATTCGATTAATGAATGATTGCATGGACATGTAATTATTTGTACACTGCTCTATAGTCAAGTTCTTATAGTATTTCATGGAATTGTTTCTTTCTAACAATTTGTTTTTTTTATTATTAGAATTCCAATTTGACAAAATGTGCACTGTTTACTTGTCCATTTGATGACAGTGCTTTTAATCCATAAGGTGATGGCTGTTACTTGATAGTTTCAGATATTCTTCATATCTTAAAATATATATATATATATATAGATATAGTGAAACCATAATATTAATATGTTTCAGATTTTATGCTTGAGGCACTTCAAATTATTAAATATTTTATCTGTTCGGGTCAGTATTAAGGGATCAATTTTTTTTAAAATTATGGCCAAACCATCTATTCATTCAAGTGTAACAACATTCGAGGATAACTGCGGCATGCAAAGTCGAAGTGCCAATGTTTTCAATGGGTCCACGGATCTACAGCCACCCTTCTCAAAATTTAAACCAACAACTACCCACACTATTATATCCAGTCTCCTATTGATATTATAATACTTGAAATTTAGACTAATCGTAAGAGGATTCTTACCTTACGGAAACGATGAAAGGATTAAGCAAAGGCTCGGCCATTGATTTGATAACGACGACAACCGCGATGATCTAGGGTTTGGAAGCTCGATTTTTGGTGCTTCGAGGGTGATGACGAGAGGAGGGACACGAGGACTGGAAGAACGGTAGCTTCAGATGCGTGTGGTGAGGAGGAACTCACGATCGATCTTAGGAAGCCATTAAAAGGAAAAGAATTGATTGTCTGCTGAATGAATTTGGGAAGGCAGCGAGACATTTTATAGAAGAAAACTTGCGATAAGAACAATGTAAAATCGTAGATTTTAGGGTAATAGAATATATGTCTGTGCGTTATCAGATATAGGTTGGCGTGAAATGAACCGGGGTAGGTTATACTAGGGTATAAATAAAATATTAAATTTACCGTGAATACCCTGAACGCTCTAAGTTTATACCGCCAACACAAACTCCGAACGTGACAAAAATTATATGTACCATTTCGTCTTTGCGTTCTGAACCCCAAAAAATAATTTTGGTTGTCATCCGATTTCATCTGTGTACCATGTTATATTTATAATTTAAATTATTTATCAGTTATTTCGTTTGTCTACCAACAACTTTGTTCGTTTCCGAACATGAAACATTAATTCTAATTGCTTTATTAATACATACGTATTCAAGCCGAATTTCCATAAATTTTGACAACTAAAATTTCAATTTTGTTTAACGTTAGTAACGTTTTATTTCATATTCAACCACTTATATTTTCTAATCGAATTCCTAGTCTAACTCAAATATCCAATTTAAATTCAATTCAGTATTCAGCAATAGATATTTGATTTTCAACCACCATTCTGAATTAAATATCAAACTCAATCTCTACACAAAACCGTATATTCGATCCAAATATCAATATAAAATTGATTATTAATAATAATTAAATCTTTAATAATTCCATTCTTTAGCTGACGAAATTTCCGGGACATTACAGAACCATAAAATAATTGAATGAAATCCAAAAGTAAAAAACAAAAAGGGCAATTTGTTACTGTACAAACATTGATAATGCAGGTCATAAAACATGAACTAACTTCCCATTTGAACATATGCAACGAAGTCCAGCAACACAAAATGGAAAAGGGTACCCATCTGTGGGAATCAAACCCACAACCACACGACTAAAACCCTTGCACTTTACCGATTGAGCTATAACAACTAACAACAAATCCATTGGCCTTGTGCTATGGCACCTGCTCAATTTAATTTTGATTTGTAATCCTCAACTACGGTTTTAGTTAATGTTCCTTAATTAAAAGGCATTGCACAAACATGACAATGCAACTCAAAAAATAACTTGATTTCCTAATAAAATATAATATGAAGTCGACAATGCGAAGTCAACAATGCATTGTCATTGACCTGTAGCATTGCAAATTGAGGACAATATAAAGTTTTAGAAATAGAATAGTAGGAAGGGCTTTTAGTGTATGCAAAAAATTTAGCGAATATTCCAAACATTATTTGTTTAATATACTCAGAAGTTCGTTATTAAGCATTTGGAATTCCTTATAAAATTAACCGTCGACTGCATTTAAAAGATACGCCATCTGTGGGAATCGAACCCACGACCACACGGTTAAAAGCCGTGCGCTCTACCAGCTGAGCTAAGATGGCTCACGTTTAATCCGCTAGCATTGTGTTATGTCACATGATCGATCAAAATTCGAAATGCAATTCTCAAGTTTGACTTTAAGAACTATGAGAGCCAAGAAAGTTAGAGTTGATACTTACCATTTTTTACATTTTGGTCAACTCTAAAGCAAAAGAAAGACCGATAATTAGGAAATGCAAGGGATAAAAATGTACACAAAACTAGCACGTTATTGCAAATCGGTAGCATTGAATCAAATAAAATACATGACAATGTATATAACCATTTGTTATGCAACAATATCTCAGAAAACAAGAAGCTGCATTACCCATATTTGTGACTTTAATAAGCAAACATTATTCAGTCAAAAAGGCATTGCACAAGCATGATAATCCAAGTCGTAAAATAACTTGATTTTCTAAAAAAATGTAATATGAAATCAACCAATGCAAAGTCATTGACTTGTAGCACCGCATATTGAGGACTAGATAAAAATATAAGCACAATAGTAGAAATGGCTTTTATCATATGCAAAAAATTTCAACCAACATTTCAAGCATTGTTTGTTTGATAGAAATATTCAGAAGTTCGTTATTAAGAATTTGGAATTTGTCGTACAATTCACTGAATGTGCTCGATTGTTTTTAAAGGAGCAAGACAGTTGGATTCATTGTTTCTTGAAGAAACTGTTCAGTTTCTTCGGTTGTAAACGATTTTTATAAAAAGAATACCGGCAACGCATCGGTTAAAAGGAACAACTTGATAAAAATTATATTTTCTGTAACTTTCGAGCATAAAAGTTTCCAATGAATAAGAATGAATAATAATGTATTACAATGTGAGGATTGAACCATAAAATAATTGAATGAAATCCAAAAGTAAAAAAACAAAATGGGCAATTTTTGATTGTACAAACACTGATAATGCAGGTTATAAAACGTGAACTAACTACCAATTTGAACATATGCAACGAAATCCAGCAACACAAATTGGAAAAGAGTACGCCACCTGTGGGAATCAAACCCACAACCACATGACTAAAAGCCTTGCACTTTACCAATTGAGCTATAGCAGCTAACATCAAATCCACTGGCCTTGTGCTATGTCACCTGATCAATCAAAATTTGATTTGCAATTCCGAACTTCGATTTTGAGAAATATAAAAGCCAACAGAGCTATCAATAAAAAGCAGCTGTAAAACCCATTTTTTTGACTTTATTAAGTTAATCTTCTTTAATTGAATGGCTTTGCACAAACGTGACAATCCAATTCATAAAATAACTTGATTTCCTAATAAAATATAATATGTAGACAACAATGTGAAATCAACAATGCATAGTCACTGACTTGTAGCATTGCAAATTGACGACGATATAAAACCTTAGAAATAGAATAGTAGGACGGGTTTTTAGCGTATGCAAAAAATTTTAGCAAGTATATCGAACATTTTTAGTTTTATATACTCAGAAGTTCGTTATTAAGCATTTAGAATTCCTTATACAATTATCCTTCAATTGCATTTGAATGATTCGCCGTCTGTGGGAATCGAACCCACGACCACACGGTTAAAAGCCGTGCGCTCTACCAGCTGAGCTAAGACGGCTCGCGTTTAATCCGCTAGCATTGTGTTATGTCACATGATAGATCAAAACTCGAAATGCAATTCTCAAGTTTGACTTTAACAACTATGAGAGCCAACAAAAGCTAGAGTTGATACGTACCATTTTTTAACATTTTGGTCAACTCTAAAGTAAAAGAAAGACCGATAATTAGGAAATGCAAGGGATAAAAATGTACACAAAACTGGCACGTGATTGCAAATCGGAAGCATTGACTCAAATAAAATGCAAGACATTGTGTATAACCACTTGTTATGCAGCAATATCTAGGAAAACAAGAAGCTGCATTGCCCATATTTGTGACTTTAATAAGCAAACGTTATTCAATCAAAATGGCATTGCACAAACATGATAATCCAAGTCGTACAATAACTTGACTTTCTAAAAAAATGTAATATGAAATCAACCAATGCAAAGTCATTGACTTATAGCATCGCAAATTGAGGACTACATAAAAAACATAAGCATAATAGTAGAAAGGGCTTTTATCGTATGGAAAAAATTTCATCCAACATTTCAAGCATTGTTTGTTTCATAGAAATATTCAGAAGTTCATTATTAAACATTTGGAATTTGTCGTACAATTCACTGAATGTGCTCGATTGTTTTTAAAGGAGCCAAACAGTTGGATTCATTGTTTCATGAAGAAACTGTTCAGTTTCTTCGGTTGCAAACGATTTTTATAAAAGGAATACAAGCAACGGATCGGTTAAAAGGAACAACTTGATAAAAATTATATTTTCTGTAACTTTCAAGCATAAAAGTTCCAATGAAGAATAATGTACTACAATGTGAGGATGGAACCGTAAAATAATTGAATGAAATCCAAAAGTAAAAAACAAAAAGGGAAATTTGTTACTGTACAAACATTGATAATGCTGGTCATAAAACATGAACTAACTTCCCATTTGAACATATGCAACGAAGTCCTGCAACACAAAATGGAAAAGGGTAACCATCTGTGGGAATCAACCCCACAACCACACGACTAAAACCCTTGCACTTTACCGATTGAGCTATGACAACTAACAACAAATCCATTGGCCTTGTGCTATGGCACCTGATCAATCTAATTTTGATTTGTAATGCTCAACTGCGGTTTTAGTTAATGTTCCTTAATTAAAAGGCATTGCACAAACATGACAATGCAACTCATAAAATAACTTGATTTGCTAATAAAATATTATGTGAAGTCGACAATGCGAAGGCAACAATGCATAGTCATTGACCTGTAGCATTGCAAACTGAGGACAATATAAAATTTTAGAAATAGAATAGTAGGAAGGGCTTTTAGTGTATGCAGAAAATTTAGCGAATACTCCAAATATTATTTGTTTAATATACTCAAAAGTTCGTTATTAAGCATTTGGAATTCCATATTAAATTAATCGTCGACTGCATTTAAAGGATATGCCATCTTTGGGAAACGAACCCACGAACACACGGTTAAAAGCCGTGCGCTCTACCAGCTAAGCTAAGACGGCTCGCATTTAATCTGCTAGCTTTGTGTTATGTCACATGATCGATCAAAATTCAAAATGCAATTCTCAAGTTTGACTTTAAGAACTATGAGAGCCAAGAAAGGTAGAGTTGATACTTACCATTTTTTAACGTTTTGGTCAACTCTAAAGCAAAAGAAAGACCGATAATTAGGAAATTCAAGGGATAAAAATTTACACAAAACTAGCACGTTATTGCAAATCGGAAGCATTGACTCAAATAAAATACAAGACATCGTATATAACCATTTGTTATGCAACAATATCTCGGAAAGCAAGAAGCTGCATTACCCATATTTGTGACTTTAATAAGCAAACGTTATTCAATCAAAAAGGCATTGCACAAGCATGATAATCCAAATCGTAAAATAAATTGATTTTCTTAAAAAATGTAATATGAAATCAACCAAAGCAAAGTCATTGACTTGTAGCACCGCATATTGAGGACTGGATAAAAAATATAAGCATAATAGTAGAAATGGTTTTTATCATATGCAAAAAAATTCAACCAACATTTCAAGCATTGTTTGTTTGATAGAAATATTCAGAAGTTCGTTATTAAGCATTTGGAATTTGTCATACAATTCACTGAATGTGCTCGATTGTTTTTAAAGGAGCAAGACAGTTGGATTCATTGTTTCATGAAGAAACTGTTTAGTTTCTTCGGTTGCAAACGATTTTTATAAAAAGAATACCAGCAACGCATCGGTTAAAAGGAACAACTTGATAAAAAATTATATTTTCTGTAACTTTTGAGCGTAAAGTTTCAAATGAATAAGAATGAATAATAATGTATTACTATGTGAGGATGGAACCATAAATTAATTGAATGAAATACAAAAGTAAAAAACAAAAAGGGCAATTTGTTATTGTGCAAACATTGATAATGCAGGTTATAAAACATGAACTAACTTCCAATTTGAACATATGCAACAAAGTCCAGCAACACAAAATGGAAAAGAGTACGCCACCTGTGGGAATCAAACCCACAACCACACGACTAAAAGCCTTGCACTTATGGCAGCTAACATCAAATCCATTGGCCTTGTGCCATGTCACCTGATCAATCAAAATTTGATTCGCAATTCCGAACTTCGATTTTGAGAAATATAAACACCAACAGAGCTATCTATAAAAAGCAGCTGTAAAACCCGTTTTTGTGACTTTATTAAGTTAATCTTCTTTAATTAAATGGCTTTGCACAAACATGACAATCCAAGTCATAAAATAACTTGATTTCCTAATAAAATATAATATGTAGACAACAATGTGAAATCAACAATGCATAGTCACTGACTTGTAGCATTGCAAATTGAGGAAGATATAAAACCTTAGAAATAGAATAGTAGGAAGGGTTTTTAGCGTATGCAAAAAAATTTAGCAAGCATTTCGAAGATTTTTTGTTTTATATACTCAAAATTTCGTTACTAAGCATTTGGAATTCCTTATACAATTAACTGTCCATTGCATTTGAAGGATTCATCGTCTATGGGAATCGAACCCACGACCACACGGGTAAAAGCCGTGCGCTCTACCAGCTGAGCTAAGATGGCTCACGTTTAATCCGCTAGCATTGTGTTGTGTCACATGATAGATCAAAACTCGAAATGCAATTCTCAAGTTTTACTTTAAGAACTATGAGAGCCAAGAAAGCTAGAGTTGATACTTACCATTTTTTAACATTTTGGTCTACTCTGAAGTAAAAGGAAGACCGATAATTGGAAATGCAAGGGATAAAAATGTGCACAAAACTGGCATGTGATTGCAAATCGGAAGCATTGACTCAAATAAAATACAAGACATTGTATATAACCATTTATTATGCAGCAATATCTAGGAAAACAAGAAGCTGCATTGCCCATATTTGTGACTTTAATAAGAAAACGTTATTCAATCGAAATGGCATTGCACAAGCATGATAATCCAAGTCGTAAAATAACTTGACTTTCTAAAAAAATGTAATATGAAATCAACCAATGTAAATTCATTGACTTGTAGCACCGCAAATTGAGGACTAGATAAAAAATATAAGCATAATAGTAGAAAGAGCTTTTATCGTATGCAAAAAATTTCAACCAACATTTCAAGCATTGTTTGTTTGATAGAAATATTCAGAAGTTAGTTATTAAGCATTTAAAATTTGTCGTTCAATTCACTGATTGTGCTCGATTGTTTTTAAAGGAGCCAGACAGTTGGATTCATTGTTTCATGAAGAAACTGTTTGGTTTCTTCGGTTGCAAACGATTTTTATAAAAAGAATACAAGCAACGAATTAGTTAAAAGGAACAACTTGATAAAAATTATACTTTCTGTAATTTTAGAGCATAAAAGTTCCAACGAAGAATAATGTACTACAATGTTAGGATGGAACCATAAAATAATTGAATGAAATCCAAAAGTAAAAAACAAAAAGGGCAATTTGTTATTGTACAAACAATAATAATGCAGGTCATAAAACATGAACAAAATTCCCATTTGAACGTATGCAACGAAGTCCAGCAACACAATATGAAAAGGGTAACCATCTGTGGGAATCAACCCCACAACTGCACGACTAAAACCCTTGCAATTTGCCGATTGAGCTATAACAATTAACAACAAATCCATTGGCCTTATGATATGGCACCTGATCATTCTAATTTTGATCTGTAATGCTCAACTTCGGTTTTAGTTAATGTTCCTTAATTAAAAGGCATTGCACAAACATGACAATGCAACTCATAAAATAACTTGATTTCCTAATAAAATATTATATGAAGTCGACAATGCGAAGTCAACAATGCATAGTCATTGACCTGTAGCATTGCAAATTGAGGACAATATAAAATTTTAGAAATAAAATAGTAGGAAGGGCTTTTAGTGTATGCAAAAAATTTAGCGAATACTGCATTCATTATTTGTTTAATATACTCAGAAGTTTGTTATTAAGAATTTGGAATTCCTCATAAAATTAATCGTCGACTGCATTTAAAGGATACGCCGTCTGTGGGAATCGAACCCACGAACACACGGTTAAAAGGCGTGCTCTCTACCAGCTAAGCTAAGATGGCTCGGATTTATTCCGCTAGCATTGTGTTATGTCACATGATTGATCAAAATTCGAAATGCATTTCTCAAGTTTGACTTTAAGAACTTTGAGAGCCAAGAAAGTTTGAGTTGATACTTACCATTTTTTATCGTTTTGGTCAACTCTAAAGCAAAAGAAAGACCGATAATTAGGAAATGCAAGGGATAAAAATTTACACAAAACTAGCACGTTATTGCAAATCGGAAGCATTGACTCAAATAAAATACAAGACATTGTATATAACCATTTGTTATGCAACAATATCTCGGAAAACAAGAAGCTGCATTACCCATATTTGTGACTTTAATAAGCAAACATTATTCAATCCAAAAGGCATTGCACAAGCATGATAATCCAGGTCGTAAAATAACTTGATTTTCTAAAAAAATGTAACATGAAATCAACCAATGCAAAGTCATTGACTTGTAGCACCGCATATTGAGGACTAGATAAAAAATATAAGCATAATAGTAGAAATGGCTTTTATTGTATACAAAAAATTTCAACCAACATTTCAAGCATTGTTTGTTTGATAGAAATATTCAGATGTTTGTTATTAAGCATTTGGCATTTGTCGTACAATTCACTGAATGTGCTCGATTGTTTTCAAAGGAGCAAGACAGTTGGATTCATTGTTTCATGAAGAAACTGTTCAGTTTTTTCAGTTGCAAACGATTTTTATAAAAAGAATACCAGCAACGCATCGGTTAAAAGGAACTTGATAAAAAAAATATTTTCTGCAACTTTCGAGCATAAAAGTTTCTGATGACTAAGAATGAATAATAATGTATTACAATGTGAGGATCGAACCATAAAATAATTGAATGAAATCCAAAAGTAAAAAACAAAAAGGGCAATTTGTTATTGTGCAAACATTGATAATGCAGGCTATAAAACGTGAACTAACTTCCAATTTGAACATATGCAACGAAGTCCAACAACACAAAATGGAAAAGAGTATGCCACCTGTGGGAATCAAACCCACAACCACACGACTAAAAGCCTTGCACTTTACCAATTGAGCTATGGAAGATAACATCAAATCCACTGGCATTGTGCTATGTCACCTGATCAATCAAAATTTGATTTGCAATTCCGAACTTCGATTTTGAGAAATATAAAAGCCAACAGAGCTATCAATAAAAAGCAGCTGTAAAACCCATTTTTTTGACTTTATTAAGTTAATCTTCTTTAATTGAATGGCTTTGCACAAACGTGACAATCCAAGTCATAAAATAACTTGATTTCCTAATAAAATATAATATGTAGACAACAATGTGAAATCAACAATGCATAGTCACTGACTTGTAGCATTGCAAATTGAGGACGATATAAAACCTTAGAAATAGAATAGTTGGACGGGTTTTTAGCGTATGCAAAAAATTTTAGCAAGTATATCGAACATTTTTAGTTTTATATACTCAGAAGTTCGTTATTAAGCATTTAGAATTCCTTATACAATTATCCTTCAATTGCATTTGAATGATTCGCCGTCTGTGGGAATCGAACCCACGACCACACGGTTAAAAGCCGTGCGCTCTACCAGCTGAGCTAAGACGGCTCGCGTTTAATCCGCTAGCATTGTGTTATGTCACATGATAGATCAAAACTCGAAATGCAATTCTCAAGTTTGACTTTAAGAACTATGAAAGCCAAGAAAGCTAGAGTTGATACTTACCATTTTTTAACATTTTGGTCAACTCTAAAGTAATAGAAAGACCGATAAATAGGAAATGCAAGGGATAAAAATGTACACAAAACTGGCACGTGATTGCAAATCAGAAGCATTGACTCAAATAAAATGCAAGACATTGTATATAACCATTTGTTATGCAGCAATATCTAGGAAAATAAGAAGCTGCATTGTCCATATTTGTGACTTTAATAAGCAAACGTTATTCAATCAAAATGGCATTGCACAAGCATGATAATCCAAGTCGTAAAATAACTTGACTTTCTAAAAAAATGTAATATGAAATCAACCAATGCAAAGTCATTGACTTGTAGCATCGCAAATTGAGGACTAGATAAAAAATATAAGCAGAATAGTAGAAAGTGCTTTTATCGTATGCAAAAAAATTCAACCAACATTTCAAGCATTGTTTGTTTCAAAGAAATATTCAGAAGTTCGTTATTAAGCGTTCGGAATTTGTCGTACAATTCACTGAATGTGCTCGATTGTTTTTAAAGGAGCCAAACAGTTGGATTCGTTGTTTATGAAGAAACGTTTCAGTTTCTTTGGTTGCAAACGATTTTTATAAAAGGAATACAAGCAACGGATCGGTTAAAAGGAACAACTTGATAAAAATTATATTTTCTGTAACTTTCGAGCATCAAAGTTCCAATGAAGAATAATGTACAACAATGTGAGGATGGAACCATAAAATATTGAATGAAATCCAAAAGTAAAAAACAAAAAGGGCAATTTGTTACTGTACAAATATTGATAATGCAGGTCATAAAACATCTACTTACTTCCCATTTGAACATATGCAACGAAGTCCAGCAACACAAAATGGAAAAGGGTACCCATCTATGGGAATCAACCACACGACTAAAACCCTTGCACTTTACCGATTGAGCTATAACAACTAACAACAAATCCATTGGCCTTGTGCTATGGCACCTAATCAATCTAATTTTGATTTGTAATGCTCAACTGCGGTTTTAGTTAATGTTCCTTAATTAAAAGGCAATGCACAAACATGACAATGCAACTCATAAAATAACTTGATTTCCTAATAAAATATTATATGAAGTCGACAATGCGAAGTCAACAATGCATAGTCATTGACCTGTAGCATTTCAAATTGAGGATAATATAAATTTTTTGAAATAGAATAGTAGGAAGGGCTTTTAGTGTATGCAAAAAATTTAGCGAATATTCCAAACATTATTTGTTTAATATACTCAAAAGTTAGTTATTAAGCATTCAGAATTCCTCATAAAATTAATCGTTGACTGCATTTAAAAGATACGCCGTCTGTGGGAATTGAACCCCCGACCACACGGTTAAAAGCCGTGTGCTCTACCAGCTGAGTTAAGACGGCTCACGTTTAATACGCTGGCATTGTGTTATGTCACATGATCGATCAAAATTCGAAATGCAATTCTCAAGTTTGACTTTAAGAACTATGAGAGCCAAGAAAGTTAGAGTTGATACTTACCATTTTTTTACGCTTTGGTCAACTCTAAAGCAAAAGTAAGACCGATAATTAAGAAATGCAAGGGATAAAAATTTACACAAAACTAGCACGTTATTGCAAATCGGAAGCATTGACTCAAATAAAATACAAGACATTGTATATAACCATTTGTTATGCAACAATATCTCGGAAAACAAGAAGCTGCGTTACCCATATTTGTGACTTTAATAAGCAAATGTTATTCAATCAAAAAGGCATTGCACAAGCGTGATAATCCAAGTCGTAAAATAACTTGATTTTCTAAAAAAAATGTAATATGAAATCAACCAATGCAAAGTCAATGACTTGTAGCACCGCAAATTGAGGACTAGATAAAAAATATAAGCATAATAGTAGAAAGATCTTTTATCGTATGCAAAAAATTTCAACCAACATTTCAAACATTGTTTGTTTGATAGAAATATTCAGAAGTTCGTTGTTAAGTATTTGGAATTTGTCGTAAAATTCACTGAATGTGCTCGATTGTTTTTAAAGGAGAAAGACAGTTGGATTCATTGTTTCATGAAGAAACTATTCAATTTCTTCGGTTGTAAACGATTTTTATAAAAAGAATACCAGCAAGGGATCGGTTAAAAGGAACAACTTGATAAAAATTATATTTTCTGTAACTTTCGAGCATAAAAGTTCCAATGAAGAATAATGTACTACAATGTGAGGATGGAATCATAAAATTATTGAATGAAATCCAAAAGTAAAAAACCAAAAGGGCAATTTGTTATTGTACAAACATTGATAATGCGGGTCATAAAACATGAACTAACTTCCCATTTGAACATATGCAACGAAGTCCTGCAACACAAAATGGAAAAGGGTACCCATCTGTGGGAATCAACCCCACAACCACACGACTAAAACCCTTGCACTTTACCGATTGAGCTATGACAACTAACAACAAATCCATTTGCCTTGTGCTATGCGACCTGATCAATCCAATTTTGATCTGTAATGCTCAACTTCGGTTTTAGTTAATGTTCCTTAATTAAAAGGCATTGCACAAACATGACAATGCAACTCATAAAATAACTTGATTTCCTAATAAAATATTGTATGAAGTCGACAGTGGGAAGTCAACAATGCATAGTCATTGACCTGTAGCATTGAAAATTGAGGACGATTTAACATTTTAGAAATAGAATAGTAGGAAGGTCTTTTAGTGTATGCAAAAAATTTAGCGAATATTCCAAACATTATTTGTTTAATATACTCAGAAATTCGTTATTAAGCATTTGGAATTCCTCATAAAATTAACCGTCAATTGCATTTAAAGGATACGCCGTCTGTGGGAATCTAACCCACGACCACACGGTTAAAAGCCGTGCGCTCTACATTGCAAGGAGTAAAAATGTACACAAAACTGGCAAATGATTGCAAATCAGAAGCATTGACTCATATAAAATACAAGACATTGTATATAACCATTTTTTTTGCAGCAATATCTAGGAAAATAAGAAGCTGCATCTCCCATATTTGTGACTTAAATAAGAAAACATTATTCAATCAAAATGGCATTGCACAAGCATGATAATTCAAGTCGTAAAATAACTTGATTTTCTAAAAAAATGTAATATGAAATCAACCAATGCAAAGTCATTGACTTGTAGCACCGTATATTGAGGACTAGATAAAAATATAAGGATAATAGTAGAAATGACTTTTATCATATGCAATAAAATTCAACCAACATTTCAAGCATTGTTTGTTTGATAGAAATATTCAGAAGTTCGTTATTAAGCATTTGGAATTTTTCGTACAATTCACTGAATGTGCTCGATTGTTTTTAAAGGAGCAAGACAGTTGGATTCATTGTTTCTTGAAGAAATTGTTCAGTTTCTTCGGTTGCAAACAATTTTTATAAAAAGAATACCAACAACGGATCGGTTAAAAGGAACAACTTGATAAAAAATTCAATTTTCTGTAATGCTCAACTTCGGTTTTAGTTAATGTTCTTTAATTAAAAGGCATTGCACAAACATGACAATGCAAATCATAAAATAACTTGATTTCCTAAAAAAATATAATATGAAGTCGACAATGCGAAGTCGACAATGAATAGTCATTGATATGTAGCATTGCAAATTGAGGATGATATAAAACCTTAGAAATAGAATAGTAGGAAGGGCTTTTAGCGTATGCAAAAAAAATTAGCGAATATTATTTTTTGTTCAACATACTCATAAGTTCGTTATTAAGCATTTGGAATTCTTCATACAATTAACTGTCGATTGCATTTAAAGGACGCGCCGTCTGTGGGAATCGAACCCACGACCACACGGTTAAAAGCAGTGCGCTCTATCAGCTGAGCTAAGAAGGCTCGCATTTTATCCGTTAGCATTGTGTTATGTCACATGATCGATCAAAACTCGATATGCAATTCTCAAGTTTGGCTTCAAAAGCTATGAGAGCCAAGAAAGCGAGAGTTGATACTTACAATTTTTTAACGTTTTGGTCAACTCTAAAGCAAAAGAAAGACCAATAATTAGGAAATGCAAGGGATAAAAATGTACACAAAACTAGCACGTGATTGCAAATCGGAAGCATTGACTCAAATAAAATACAAGACATTGTATATAACCATTTGTTATGCAACAATATCTCGGAAAACAAGAAGCTGCGTTACCCATATTTGTGACTTTAATAAGCAAATGTTATTCAATCAAAAAGGCATTGCACAAGCATGATAATCCAAGTCATAAAATAACTTGATTTTCTAAAAAAAATGTAATATGAAATCAACCAATGCAAAGTCATTAACTTGTAGCACCGTATATTGAGGACTAGATAAAAATATAAGCATAATAGTAGAAATGGCTTTTATCGTATGCAAAAAATTTCAACCAACATTTCAAGCATTGTTTGTTTCATAGAAATATTCAGAAGTTCGTTATTAAGCATTCAGAATTTGTCGTACAATTCACTGAATGTGCTCGATTGTTTTTAAAGGAGCCAAACAGTTGGATTCATTGTTTCATGAAGAAACTGTTCAGTTTCTTCGGTTGCAAACGATTTTTATAAAAGGAATACAAGCAACGGATCGGTTAAAAGGAACAACTTGATAAAAATTATATTTTCTGTAACTTTCAAGCATAAATTTCCAATGAAGAATAATGTACTACAATGTGAGGATGGAACCATAAAATAATTGAATGAAATCCAAAAGTAAAAAACAAAAAGGACAATTTGTTACTGTACAAACATTGATAATGCAGGTCATAAAACATGAACTAACTTTCCATTTGAACATATGCAACGAAGTCCAGCAACACAAAATGGAAAAGGGTACCCATCTAAGGGAATCAACCCCACAACCACACGACTAAAACCCTTGCACTTTACCGTTTGAGCTATAACAACTAACAACAAATCCATTGGCCTTGTGCTATGACATCTGATCAATCTAATTTTGATTTGTAATGCTCAACTGCGGTTTTAGTTAATGTTCCTTAATTAAAAGGCATTGCACAAACATGACAATGCAACTCATAAAATAACTTGATTTCCTAATAAAATATTATGTGAAGTCGACAATGTGAAGTCAACAATGCATAGTCATTGACCTGTAGCATTGCAAATTGAGGACAATATAAAATTTTAGTAATAGAATAGTAGGAAGGGCTTTTAGTGTATGCAAAAAATTTAGCGAATATTCCAAAAATTATTTGTTTAATATACTCAGAAGTTCGTTATTAAGCATTTGGAATTCCTTATAAAATTAACCGTCGACTGCATTTAAAAGATACGCCATCTGTGGGAATCGAACCCACGACCACACGGTTAAAAGCCGTGCGCTCTACCAGCTGAGCTAAGATGGCTCACGTTTAATCCGCTAGCATTGTGTTATGTCACATGATCGATCAAAATTCGAAATGCAATTCTCAAGTTTGACTTTAAGAACTATGAGAGCCAAGAAAGTTAGAGTTGATACTTACCATTTTTTACATTTTGGTCAACTCTAAAGCAAAAGAAAGACCGATAATTAGGAAATGCAAGGGATAAAAATGTACACAAAACTAGCACGTTATTGCAAATCGGAAGCATTGAATCAAATAAAATACAAGACATTGTATATAACCATTTGTTATGCAACAATATCTCGGAAAACAAGAAGCTGCGTTACCCATATTTGTGACTTTAATAAGCAAATGTTATTCAATCAAAAAGGCATTGCACAAGCATGATAATCCAAGTCATAAAATAACTTGATTTTCTAAAAAAAATGTAATATGAAATCAACCAATGCAAAGTCATTAACTTGTAGCACCGTATATTGAGGACTAGATAAAAATATAAGCATAATAGTAGAAATGGCTTTTATCGTATGCAAAAAATTTCAACCAACATTTAAAGCATTGTTTGTTTGATAGAAATATTCAAAAGTTCGTTATTAAGTATTTGGAATTTGTCGTACAATTCACTGAATGTGCTCGATTGTTTTTAAAGGAGCAAGACAGTTGGATTCATTGTTTCATGAAGAAACTGTTCAGTTTCTTCGGGTGCAAACGATTTTTATAAAAAGAATACCAGTAACGCATCGGTTAAAAGGAACAACTTGATAAAAATTATATTTTTTGTAACTTTCGATCATAAAAGTTTCCAATGAATAAGAATGAATAATAATGTATTACAATGTGAGGATGGAACCATAAAATAATTGAATGAAATCCAAAATTAAAAAAACAAAATGGGCATTTTTTTTATTGTACAAACATTAATAATGGAGGTTATAAAACGTGAACTAACTTCCAATTTGAACATATGCAACGAAATCCAGCAACACAAAATGGAAAAGAGTATGCCACCTGTGGGAATCAAACCCACAACCACACGACTAAAAGCCTTGCACTTTACCAATTGAGCTATGGCAGCTAACATCAAATCCACTGACCTTGTGCTATGTCACCTGATCAATCAAAATTTGATTTGCAATTCCGAACTTCGATTTTGAGAAATATAAAAGCCAACAAAGCTATCTATAAAAAGCAGTTGTAAAACCCATTTTAGTGACTTTATTAAGTTAATCTTCTTTAATTGGATGGCTTTGCACAAACATGACAATCCAAGTCATAAAATAACTTGATTTCCTAGTAAAATATAATATGTAGACAACAATGTGAAATCAACAATGCATAGTCACTGACTTGTAGCATTGCAAATTGAGGACGATATAAAACCTTAGAAATAGAATACTAGGACGGGTTTTTAGCGTATGCAAAAAAATTTAGTACGTATATCGACCATTGTTTGTTTTATATACTCAGAAGTTCGTTATTAAGCATTTGGAATTCCTTATACAATTAACCGTCGATTGCATTTGAAGGATTCGCCGTCTGTGGGAATCGAACCCCCGACCACACGGTTAAAAGCCGTGCGCACTACCAGCTGAGCTAAGACGACTCGCGTTTAATCCGCTAGCATTGTGTTATGTCACATGATAGATCAAAACTCGAAATGCAATTCTCAAGTTTGACTTTAAGAACTAGGAGAACCAAGAAAGTTAGAGTTGATATTTACCATTTTTTAACATTTTGGTCAACTCTAAAGTAAAGGAAAGACCGATAATTAGGAAATGCAAGGGATAAAAATGTACACAAAACTGGCACGTGATTGCAAATCGGAAGCATTGACTCAAATAAAATGCAAGACATTGTATATAACCATTTGTTATGCAGCAATATCTAGGAAAACAAGAAGCTGCATTGCCCATATTTGTGACTTTAATAAGCAAACGTTATTCAACCAAAATGGCATTGCACAAGCATGGTAATCCAAGTCGTAAAATAACTTGACTTTCTAAAAAAATGTAATATGAAATCAACCAATGCAAAGTATTGACTTGTAGCATCGCAAATTGAGGACTAGATAAAAAATATAAGCATAATAGTAGAAAGAGCTTTTATCGTATGGAAAAAATTTCAACCAACATTTCAAGCATTATTTGTTTCATAGAAATATTCAGAAGTTCGTTATTAAGCATTCGGAATTTGTCGTACAATTCACTGAATGTGCTCGGTTGTTTTTAAAGGAGCCAAATAGTTGGATTCATTGTTTCATGAAGAAACTGTTCAGTTTCTTCGGTTGCAAACGATTTTTATAAAAGGAATACAAGCAACGGATCGGTTGAAAGGAACAACTTGATAAAAATTATATTTTCTGTAACTTTCAGGCATAAAAGTTCCAATGAAGAATAATGTACTACAATGGGAGGATGGATCCTGTAACGTCCCGCCTTTTTGACCCTTTCAAATTGGTATTTAAACCAACTTAAAAGGTTCAAACCGACGGATCGTTATTTAGCTTACAGAGTTTAAAAGTAGAATCAACATAGAATAAATAAATCACAAAATCTTGAACAGCAAAACACACTTTATTATATAACTAAAATCTTTGATACAATATTTTCCATACAACGGTTTTAAACAAAAATTTGAATACAAGAAAATATTACTGTGTTAAAATATCAGAGGGCGCCATCTTCTGGAATCCCCAGCTTCGCCAATCTTCGAATCCTAAGCTGAAAACTTTAAATCTGTACTGCTCGGGTCTGACCCGAGCATTTCATGTAAAACACAAAATACTCGAGTCAGGATTAAATCATAGTTCAAGTAAAATAACTTGAATATAAACTGAATATGACAGTCAATCCTCATCAGTCATAAGCCATATACAGTGTAGGGTCTGTGCTATATCGGTTTTTATTTCAGGGACAAGTGGTCACGGAAGCCTGCATATACACACGTGTACAGGTACACGTGTGCACTGCCCCGGCATTCCAAAAAAAAAAACAGGAAATAACAGATAAATTTATAGGAGTGATAACCTTCGACCGTAGGAAAAACCCAAAAATATAGTGGCAGCTCGAACACATAGTTCCAACAAGGCAGAAAATAAACTATATTTAAGTATGGGTGAACCAAATTTTAAGTGAGCCCAAAATACACACTAAATTATTATCGCATGTGTCTTTGTTGCTTCATATAACTTCACTTCACATGCATCCGTGCATACTAGTCTAATATTCAGATCGATGTTAAATTTGCTGTAAATGGTTTTTGACACATACAATGACACCGGTCTTGAATAATGGTAAATGATTTCACATTAGCAAACTACACTGACAAATGATAGAATAAATTAAATACTCCACAATTAACATCTTATATATCAACATGGTGATCAGTTCAAAACCAGTTATGATGGGTACATAATGGTAGGCCAGTAAATGATGCGCCAGTGTGTATAATGTATATATGATGGTGCAACAAGTGATAATACATGGTCCGAGTCCAAATGACAACTTGACAGCAAAAATGACTAATGCAGGCAACTAGTTTAAGGATATATATATTGGATACTTCATGGAGCACCAACCAGTTACATATATGTATTAGTATGCTAACACAGGTGTAATGTTTTTAAATATATGCTAGTATATATATATATATATATATATATACATACATATACACACTGTCATGCCAACTAATACATATACATACAAGTAAGGAGTATGTATAGAAAACCCGGTGAAAGCTAATGCATATTCATGGCCACACTAAAAAGTTCAGCATGGTCAAAATAAGAATTACAGCATGGTTATCAAGCAATGTATATGTTCCAGTTATACACATGAAAATATACTTTAGCTCGGTATGTGGTGGCTGAAACCAAACTGTTCATAGTAATGGAACTCAAACTGATATATATATATATATGTATATATATATATGGTATCAGCAATATGGTTTCAACAAATACATTTTAGTGAACAAAATATTTTTGGCAACTTCATTTCAGTGACAAAATGGGTTCAGCAAATTTCATTTTAACAAGTAAAATGTTTCACAGCAAGTAAATGGTTTCGTCAAAAATCATTTCAGCAAGTAAAAGGTTTTGCAGCAAATAAAATCAACAATTGAGTTACAGGAGCATATAAATATATAGGACCAATTGAAATATGATTCTACAAAATCTGTAGGCAGTATGATATCATAATATTCATGCTTTAAAACAAAACTTTTGCTGTTCATATGACTTGAAGAGATTATTTAATTTAAAATTGATGTGGTTGTGCGAACTTCCAAACTAATAAAACATAAACAATTAGATCATTGATTCATCTTTCCAAAACCTGTGTTTCCTATATGGCCGTGTTTGCCAAAAATTACACAAATGACAAGGCTTGTAACATAAAAACTACTGCTATCATATGGTATATATAAAAAAAAATCCATAACATCACACATGACACGGTAATCATTGAATGAAGAACATGATCCCAAAGTATCCCTTACACTTCAGAATTTTATCTACAATTAGCATGCATGATGGGATTATTGAAACTCGACATACACAGTTGTTGTCTTTTCTCTATTTCTTATTCATTCCAATTGTTATTACAGCATGGAATTATAACGTGTGACTTTCGACCAAAATGTTCACTGAAATCATTCGCATTTGTCACAAAAGCAACAAAAAGGGACAAAAATTTCACATAATGCTTGTTGTCTATAAAACCAATATTTCTTTAACCGAACAGAATACTTGTATTTTCTTTATTTTCATTTTACAAAGCTATGTTAATTGATGACAGCAGTCCAAGCATACAGGTGCATTATATAAAGCCAACACATATAACATGGGTTATTTCTTTTATAGTTCTTTTTTTTTCAGTTCGTAGCAGTACAACATGATAGTCGGGCAACTCAAAGTCATGGATTTTCAGAAGCAAATATGGTAAGGGTTCAAACATGCAACCTGATTTATAAATATATGAATGCATAAATGACAAGCTTTAAATGCAGACAATTTCATGTTGCCATGTGAATTAAAGACTTAAATGGCAAGTCTATGTTGAAATGACGTTGAATCAATCTGTATGTTATATGATAATTTGTACCAATAGCAAATCAATAAAGTTGCCATTTATATCAAGTACTTAATTGGCAAATTCTCTAGCAATCAATTGCACATTCAAAGAGGGAATATCAGCAAATAATTTTGGCAACAAATCATGTATTCAACAAACAATTTAAGGCCAGAAAGCATTCCTATTCATTAACAAATCAAATGTAGTCTTAATTTCATGTTATTTCTGTTGTTTTCTTTTTGTCATTAAAGAAACAAAGCTGGATATCTTAATTTCATGTTATTTCTGTTCCATTTGCAAATGTCGTAAAGTTAGAAAAAGAATTTAAGAGTTGGCCAAAATAACATAACTATTAGCAGGGCATGCACTCACCATTCGATTAATGAATGATTGCATGGACATGTTATTATTTGTACACTGCTCTATAGTCAAGTTCTTATAGTATTTCATGGAATTGTTTCTTTCTAACAATTTGATTTTCTTTTTTTATTAGAATTCCAATTTGACAAAATGTGCACTGTTTACTTGTTCATTTGATGACAGTGCTTTTAATCCATAAGGTGATGGCTGATACTTGATAGTTTCAGATATTCTTCATATCTTAAAATATATATAGAGAGAGAGATATAGTGAAACCATAATATTAATATGTTTCAGATTTTATGCTTGAGGCACTTCAAATTATTAAATATTTTATCTGTTCGGGTCAGTATTAAGGGATCAAAATTTTTTTAAATCATGGCCAAACCATCCATCTATTCATTCAAGTGTAACAACATTCGAGGATAACTGCGGCGTGCAAAGTCGAAGTGCCAACGTTTTCAATGGGTCCATGGATCTACAACCACCCTTCTCAAAATTTAAACCAACAACTACCCACACTATTATATCCAATCTCCTATTGATATTATAATACTTGAAATTTAGACTAATCGCAAGAGGATTCTTACCTTACGGAAACGATGAAAGGATTAAGCAAAGGCTCGGCCATTGATTTGATAACGACGACAACCGCGATGATCTAGGGTTTGGAAGCTCGATTTTTGGTGCTTCGAGGGTGATGACGAGAGGAGCGACACGAGGACTGGAAGAACGGTAGCTTTAGATGCGTGTGGTGAGGAGGAACTCACGATCGATCTTAGGAAGCCATTAAAAGGAAAAGAATTGATTGTCTGCTGAATGAATTTGGGAAGGCAGCGAGATATTTTATAGAAGAAAACTTGCGATAAGAACAACGTAACATCGTAGATTTTAGGGTAACGGAATATAGGTCTGTGCGTTATCAGATATAGGTTGGCGTGAAATGAACCGGGGTAGGTTATACTAGGGTATAAATAAAATATTAAATTTACCGTGAATACCCTGAACGCTCTAAGTTTATACCGCCAACACAAACTCCGAACGTGACAAAAATTATATGTACCATTTCGTCTTTGCGTTCTGAACCCAAAAAAATAATTTTGGTTGTCATCCGATTTCATCTGTGTACCATGTTATTTTTATATTTTAAATTATTTATCAGTTATTTCGTTTGTCTACCAACAACTTTGTTCGCTTCCGAACATGAAACATTAATTCTAATTGCTTTATTAATACATACGTATTCAAGCCGAATTTCCACAAAATTTAACAACTAAAATTTCAAATTTGTTTAACGTTAGTAACGTTTTATTTCATATTCAACCACTTATATTTTCTAATCGAATTCCTAGTCTAACTCAAATATCCAATTTAAATTCAATTCAGTATTCAGCAATAGATATTTGATATTCAACCACCATTCTGAATTAAATATCAAACTCAATCTCTACACAAAACCGTTTATTCGATCCAAATATCAGTATAAAATTGATTATTAATAATAATTAAATCTTTAATAATTCCTTACTTTAGCTGACGAAATTTCTGGAACATTACAATCTTCCCCCCTTTAAAACTTTTCGTCCTCGAAAAGGAGAGATCGTTAGAGTCGTATCACTATAGACTTCAAATTTTCATATTCGTGTGTAATTTCCTCACAACTAATTAAATATCGATATTTAAATTATCGACCTTCTTTTTTTAGTCATTATATCCAATTAACTCGGAAAAATCAAATTCTTTCCAAATTAATCTCTTCTCCCAATATTTACTTATCCATCGTTTCACAAGTTCAACCACATCTCCATATATTCAGTCTATTAATCTCCTCCTCATTGAAGAGTGTAGTTATCATTTCTTCTTCATGTTACCAATTGTCTACTTGAAAATTTTCCAAGATCAAAAATCTTTTATAATACGAATTTCATGTAGAAAATATTTTTATATAATTGAAAATAACTTGAAAACCTCTCTTCTTAACTTATTTAAATTATTGTTTCGAAAATTCTTGATAACTCGAAGTTTGACAAGTATATTGTCGTTCTCATAGATGTTAGACATACGTTGGCCAGGCGCACGACTAAAATCTTCAAGTACTAAATATTCTTGCTTCAACTCCCAGTGAAAATATTTCGAAAATTCTTTTAAAAAAATAGATACGAAAAGTACCAATGTGATGTTGATATGTTGATTGTTCATGAATCGCAGATACACAATGGTTTCGTCTGGATCCCCCAGAAAACATCCGTATCCGTAGGAAATCGCTTCCCTGCAAATTTCATCATAAACAAATCAACAGAAGATATTCAAGAATCAAAAGACAATCTGAGGTCATTGAGCGTTGGTTGCTCTATCTCAGGATCACTAAATCAAATTAACTCAAGTCATGAGGATCAATCAAGTTACGAAGACAATCAAGTCACGAAGACAAACTGCTGCATTAAACAGGTGGCTCACTATCACTTAGATATCTCAATGGACCGCAGGTACACAATGGTTATGCCTGGGTCCCCCAGGAAACATCCATACCCGTAAGCTTTCACAGTTCTGCGAATTACGCCCTTACATTTCGACTGTAGATCGCAGCAGTCACAATGGTTACGCTTGGTTCCCCCAAGAAACATCCGTCCGCCGTAGGCTATCTGCAGCCCTACGAATTTCGCTACACGGTCGAATTTCAATGACTCTAGATCGCAGCGATCACAATGGTTACGCCTGATTCCCTCAGGAAACATCCGACCGCCGTAGGCTATCTGCGGCCCTGCGAATTACGCTAGCAGTCGTGCTCAATGGCAACTCATGAGTTTTATGTCCGGACAACCTACTACCACCAGCAGCATATCTCAATCAAGCTCGAAATTCAAGGAGGAAGGTACTTTCCTTATCGTAATTTAAAAACATATGATAATATGTACATATAGTACTTTATTTCATACTTCTCATAATTCAATACTTATATCAATTTACATAAAACTTCCAAATCACGTTTTTCAACCCATCGTTTATATATAAATTATGTTATATACGACTTCATTTCATTTCGATTACCTTCCAAATCAATAGCTCTCGACTTTGCTATATTTTTTCGCATTTCTCATAAAAGTTCCAAAAATTTCTATATCCATTACCTCAACTCGAACATCCTCAAATTTTCGTTCAAAATTCAAAATTTCAGTTTTGATCTCTTAATTAATTCAGATATCTAATACCATCTCAGATTGATGACTCTATTGGTTATAAACCAGTTATTTTTTCCCCAAATTTCCAATTATTAAGTTCATTGCTTCATTCACATCTTTATATTCTAGAAATTTCTAAATTTTCCATTCTCAGACTAAATTTCTCATTCACGCTTTATTTATATTTTCGTTTATACTTTACTTCTTGTTAATTAGTTAACAAGTTTATACTTCGCTATCCAATTCATATATTCGATTACACATCATTGGTTTGAAACCAATTGTAATTTATCTTGTCACGTTCTCAATAAATTAATCCAATTTAACACAGCCGTATTCCAATTACAAACTATATTTTTTTCCGATTTTATTTCCATTCATTTATGTTCCGAATTCAAAATAAATTCATCGTTTCAGAAACTCTTTCATTCACATTCCCATCGAAATTCTCATTTCCAATAAATTTTTAGTCGTCTTTGATTGCTAAATTACACGCTTAGATAAATTGATTTGTTAATTCACTTAATACTTATTCTCCTTAGATGCCGCTCGATATTGGGTTCGAAATCCAAACCTAAGGGGATCTTATCGAAGAGAAGCTCTCACAGACCTGGATTCGAAGACTGGAGATTCAGACCAAAATTTTAAATTTCAAAATACTTTTTCCGCTGTATTAGTTTCAAAATAAGTCTCAAAAATAATTTTTCCAAAATACTTTTTTTTTCTTCGAAATCTATTTTAAAATTATTTTCATTTTCAAAATTCGCTTTTCTAGTGTCGATCCTACTCATTTAAACTCGATAAGCTAAGCTTTGAATAAACCAAAGCTCTGATACCACTTGTAACGTCCCGCCTTTTTGACCCTTTCAAATTGGTATTTAAACCAACTTAAAACGTTCAAACCGACGGATCGTTATTTAGCTTACAGAGTTTAAAAGTAGAATCAACATAGAATAAATAAATCACAAAATCTTGAACAGCAAAACACACTTTATTATATAACTAAAATCTTTGATACAATATTTTCCATACAACGGTTTTAAACAAAAATTTGAATACAAGAAAATATTACTGTTTTAAAACATCAGAGGGCGCCATCTTCTGAAATCCCCAGCTTCGCCAATTTTCGAATCCTAAGCTGAAAACTTTAAATCTGTACTGCTCGGGTCTGACCCGAGCATTTCATGTAAAACACAAAATACTCGAGTCAGGATTAAATCATAGTTCAAGTAAAATAACTTCAATATAAACTGAATATGACAGTCAATCCTCATCAGTCATAAGCCAAATACAGTGTAGGGTCTGTGCTATATCGGTTTTTATTTCACGGACAAGTGGTCACGGAAGCCTGCATATACACACGTGTACAGGTACACGTGTGCACTGCCCCAACATTCCAAAAAAAAAGGAAATAACAGATAAATTTATAGGAGTGATAACCTTCGACCGTAGGAAAAACCCAAAAATATAGTGGCAGCTCGAACACATAGTTCCAACAAGGCAGAAAATAAACTATATTTAAGTATGGGTGAACCAAATTTTGAGTGAGCCCAAAATACACACTAAATTATTATCGCATGTGTCTTTGTTGCTTCATATAACTCCACTTCACATGCATCCGTGCATACTAGTCTAATATTCAGATCGATGTTAAATTTGCTGTAAATGGTTTTTGACACATACAATGACACCGGTCTTGAATAATGGTAAATGATTTCACATTAGCAAACTACACTAACAAATGACAGAATAAATTAAATACTCCACAATTAACATCTTATATATCAACATGGTGATCATTTCAAAACCAGTTATGATGGGTACATAATGGTAGGCCAGTAAATGATGCGCCAGTGTGTATAATGTATATATGATGGTGCAACAAGTGATAATACATGGTCCGATTCCAAATGACAACTTGACAGCAAAAATGACTAATGCAGGCAACTAGTTTAAGGATATATATATTGGATACTTCATGGAGCACCAACCAATTACATATATGTATTAGTATGCTAACACAGGTGTAATGTTTTTAAATATGTGCTAGTATATATATACACACACACACACATACACACACTGTCATGCCAACTAATACATATACATACAAGTAAGGAGTATGTATAGAAAACCCGGTGAAAGCTAATGCATATTCATGGCCACACTAAAAAGTTCAGCATGGTTATCAAGCAATGTATACGTTCCAATTATACACATGAAAATATACTTTAGCACGATATGTGGTGGCTGAAACCAAACTGTTCATAGAAATGGAACTCAAACTGATATATATATATATATATATATATATATGACACGACCCAAACTTCCCCGGTAAGGAAAGCACAGATTGCGTTGAGGACAAGACAAAATAGAACGCAAACAGAAGAACATTTCACTGTTTATTTACAACAATTCCATTAGATTACAAGAATATACAGAGTATGAATAAATATTATACAATAGAAAAATATCAGAGATTACAATAAATTACATAGCAGCGGAAAAACAATACAAAACACAACTGAAAGTAATACACGGATACAGAGCTTTCCGGATATCATTCCAGCTGTAAATCAGGAACCTGTGAATATAAATCTGCAAACCAAAACTACTAGCTGCCCATGCCAAAAATAGGGGCACCCAGAGTTTAGGTTAAAACAATAAACTCCAGGTCAGTCATGTGATTGGTGTGAGAACTAAAACAGTTATTAATCTTTATTTTAAAGTTCGGTAAATCAAGGGACCACGCCGTATAACACGGAACGAGTTTCCTCCCAAGAATACCAGTGCATAAAACAAACAGCGCAATGCTAAATAAAGAAAAATGAAGCTATTATAAGACCCAGGTCCCATCACACAATGCAACGCAAGCCGGAGGATAGGGTTTTTACCTTATAATAGCCAAATCATGCTTGATACGTTTAAAACACATTATTTTGATATTACTATAAGTGTATAGTGTCAAAACAATTTCAATCATAAATATCAATCATAGACGGCATTAATGACCCATACCACTATGTCGCCATACTAGGTTCTACAAATAAAACCGCAATATCACGTATTGGAAATTGGATTTTCGTCATGAGTCGAGGCAAGGGGCAAGCTCCTCTCCCATTCGAGACACTCTAGCAAATGTCTCAGGACCCCACTATTATCCTTTGGAACCTCCAAGGCCGGTCCTTTCTTACTTTTGAGGATTAGTTATTCCTGAACACACGTTTCCCGGTCCTATAGGACCTATAACCGAGGCGCCTCGCATCCAACAACCACACAGGTGAAAAGTATATAAATGTCAGCCAGTTTAAGCACTGACACCACCACTAGCTAGAAAGAAACGTCGTGCACTCCTTGGGTCCTTATCCCGTTTTTGACTCATACCAAGGTGTGAGGCTCGCGAATTCACGCTATACACAAAGCTACACCACACAGGCCGTGCTTTGATCATCAACCACAAGACTTTGCTTTTCAACAAAAGCCTTGATCAATTGCCGCTTACGCGTGCCTCAATGGCAATTCACTCCATGCGGCTGATGTCCATCGATATACAACCTCTGAGCTCGTACGTCTCAGAGAAGGGCGTTAAGCAAGAGAATAAATTCTCCGCCGCCAAACAGATGTATATTTAATAGAGATCAATCAACAAAGAATAAAATCCAATGTCAGACACACAGTCCATTTACAAGTTCGTTCTGGGTCTGAACGAAACCGGAGGCACTTTCCTCGCATATCCATCGATCTCCAAGTACGTCTGGACGATCACCAATTGATTCCCTCATTTTGGGTGTACAGCCCAATCAAGATCATCAGTAATCACCCAAACGATGTGAAGACTTCCGGTCTTCAACCACCGTCTTCATCTTCGACTTATCGCCGAATCGGTTATTCAGAATGGGTATATACCCGGCCTTTCTGAATAACCCGCGTATATAATAAACAAATGTTATACAAACACAACAAACGCCTCATTCCAATTCAGAATATTCTTTTATTCACAAAATCACATTCTTAGGGAAAGGTTCCCATTAATTTTATCAAAGATAAATTCTTCTAAATTTATTCTTTAATCTTCCTTTGGATATCATTTCTAACCATATTATGGTTTTCAAAACTAGTCGGGATTAGCGAACCACACCGAAGTAATTATTTGTTTTATTTCTCAATCCCAGCCTATATATCCCATGGAGCAAAACTGGTAATACTCCATATCTAACACCACGGTGTTATCGGTAAAATATTAATTACTATTTCACGTTCAAATCTAATTAAAGATTTAACTATCGCTTTGGAGCAAAACTTGTGATACTCCATTCTCGATCACTTCCCAAATTTAATAATTTAAATTAACAATTCACATTTCAATTTAATTACAGATTCATTAAAACTCCACTTAGTTTTAATCTTCTGAAAAATCAATATCTTGTCTTTAACTGGGTTAAAGAACCAATGTCATTTAAAACACGATTCACGACAAACCCAAATCACATTTGATATTAAATACAAGGCTCTGAATAGAAAATATACCGGCTTATATTCAATATCAAATTCTGAAACCAACAAATATCGTATTGGAAATAACGATATAAATATATCTTTCAAATTCCCATAACAATATCTGTATAATCATGGAATCAAACATTGAAATATTCCAAAGACAATTTCGATTCAACTCCACTTCCACTTTATATATATTGGAAATTCGGGTTATTTTCAAAACCAATTCAAATTCAATTTATTTATTTCAAAAATAAATTGATTTTAATTCTAGTTCAAAACTAGTTCATCTCGATAAAAATATTTTTTTATCTTTTCAAATGTGGAGTTTTTCATCCCAGTTCTTTCCAATTCATATATTATGATCTTACACAAATTATTGATATTTTTAATAATTTTATCAAGGCCCGTACAGTCGATTTCCATCAACGACCATCGAACTGCACTTACAGCGACCTTTTCCAAATTTGATTTGGACATAATTCCAAATCCAACCGTTAGATTTCAAATTTCTAATATTCATGGGAAAGCTATTTTCGATACGAACCCAACGGTTCCGGTTTCAAGAGAATCCGACGGTCGGATCTCCCGTAATTTACATTCGAAGTCAATGGTCGAAATTCACGAACTGCCGCAGCGCGGCGCGTTCTATTCAGGCCATTATATATATAATATTTATATATATATATAATATTTTGTCGATTTCCTTTTAAAACGTATTTTATATATCGTTTTAAATTCGTTTTCGAAACGATTTCAACTTCATATTCAATTTTGAATCAAAATTGAATATTCCACATCATCGATATACCAATGATAATATTTTCAAAACGTAATATTTTGAAATCACTTCTTTTTCTATAATCATTTTAAAAACGAATATAATCGATATAAATATCGCTCACGTCAAAATGGCGCATCTCTAATCAACCCTGGTATATTTCAATAAATTCGTTATTCTATTCAACAAATGAATATTTACTCTATTCAACACATGAATCTATATTTCTTCTTACTTACAATAAAAAGGTAAATTTTATTGTATAAATATTTTATTCAACACATGAATACACAACACCTGAACATCGTCAACACATGACTATTTATTCTATTCAACACATGAATTTTCTTTTATAATGTTCATTATTTCCCAATTGGAATGAGGCCCAATCAATCACCATATAATGTTAATTATATGGATTCCATACAACACATGTATATAAATAGCAACGATAAATAATCAACCATCATCCAAAGTGCACTACACAACTGCATAAGCATTAAATATAAATAATTAACGCTTACACAGTCTGTCGACCAATCGATCGACATACTATTAAATAATTGGGATTAGTGTACACCAAATATCATCCCAACACCCGTGTGGGGTTTCAAATCAACAAACACATATTTTTATTGGTACAGTTGGGCGATGTGTAAAATTTATCGTCCCAATCAATATCCTTCAAATAGGTGTACATAAACAAACCGTCCGGTTTGTAAATGAATATTTATTTATTCTCATTCACGTTAAAAATTATATTTTTAACGATAATTAATTTATTCCAACCATCAACATTTTATTATCGATTTCACATCAACATCGCAAACAAATTTCACAACACATCAAACAAGCATACAAGCCGTCCATGGTCTGTGGACAACGGGTATCGGGTGCTGCTAAGCACCGTCTGCATCCTAGTATATATTTTTAACTAGAAATGAAGATTTAAAGTGAGAAGTTCTCATCAATAGCTAATCCAAACTCCACCAGATTTATTTATGAATCTCTGAACATCTAGATTTGCCCATACTCCCAACATAATCTTTGTCACGCTGTTCACATTAAAAATCACTTTCTTATTCCAACGCTATATGGATAAAAATCACATTTTCATATCACTATACGTATAATAAAAATCAGATTTTTATTTCGTTATATATATAAAAATCGTATTTTCATATTCTCTACCTTATAAAAATTATATTTTTATAATCTCTACTATATAAAAGTCATATTTTTATTACTGCCCCTATATATATTTTTATTACCGCCCCTATATAAAAATCATATTTTTATAATCGCAACTTCATATATAGAAAAATCGAATTTTTATCTATATAAAAATTTCAACTTATATCTCAAACAAAATCACTTCTTTATATGGTTAATTCGCTACAACACATATAAAGATTATATTTTTATATTGCTGCTTCATATATGAAAAATCGTATTTTTATATCGTTATACATATAATAAAAATCGCCTTTTTATTATATCGCTACCTATACAAAGATCAAATTTTTACTTTGCTACTCATATAAAAATTGAATTTTTATATACTCTATGTTATAAAAATTATATTTTTATTATCTACCTCCTATAAAAATTATATTTTTATCCTTTATATCATATAAAAATTATATTTTTATTCTTTATATTATATAAAAATTATATTTTTATTCTTTACATTATATAAAGATTTCGCCTTTTCAAAAATCAAAGATTCCGCCCTTTCAAAAATCATACCTTTCTAAATATAAGAATCTAATCTCATTAAAAATCTCCCCTTTTCTACACTAAAGTATATACAAAAACCCATATTATCATCTAGCTATCATCTAAGTAAGAAACGAATTTTTATGTAGCGATTTTATATATAAAAATTGGATTTTTATCATGTTAGATCATTATAAATCTGAAACTAAAATCCAAATGGAATTTACTTACATCGATCAGCAGAAAAGGAGGAATTTGGCGGTCTCGGATGCTGGGATTTCCAATCGGGAGAGAGGAGAGGCGGATTGGGGAGGTAGGGAGGGCGGCTTACATCAGAAAAGGAGAGAGGGAGGTCGGGGTGGCGCGCTGAGGTGGCACAGGCGGAGGGCGAGGTCGGCATGGGTGTGGTGGAGGTGCTGAAATCGGCCTAGGGTTTGGAGGGGGCCACGGTTTAGAAGGGGGGCTGGTGCAGGAGGAAGATCGACGAGAGGGGGGAGGGGATTTAGGCGGTGCGGCGCCAGGGGAAGGGGTGCGGTCGGTCGATGGCAGGTGGCGGCGAATCGCGTCCCATGTTCGTCGTTTTTTTTATCTTATTTTATTTTCTGAAGTGAAAGTGAAAGGGGGGGTGAGATATTTATATATATTTAATTTATTTATTTTCAAAAAGCAACTTTTTATTTCGACCTCAAAACGAGACGCACCGCCTGTCGTCCATAGCTAGTTATTCCCATTCCGAACACAATGGGATATGTATCGTAGGCTGTTTCGATCGTTTCGATCAGTTTTCGTCAAAATCAACATATAACTCTATATATTGAATTTGAACGCGCATTTCAATTTACCGGGCCCACACACGAACTCTAAAAATTCCTGAAAAATATTTTTTAGCTTCGTATTGACGATACGGTCCTAACAAAACTAATTTCGTCGAATTCTGAGACCGTTGGAAAAATGACCATTTTCCAATCGATTAAAATCAACTGAAACTGGTCAAACGCGTTTTCCTTTGCCACGCTCACATAATGATTCGAAAAATTACGAAATTTGAAACCTAGCAATAATTTGACATCGCGGATCCAACAAAAGTGGTTTCGTCGAAATCCGAGGTCGTTTGCAAAATGACTATTTTTAAAGGCTGAAATTCCATAGCGACTATTCTGAATTTTCAACTGGGCATAACTTTTTATTCCCGCTATGAAATTTCAATTTTTCGGATTCGTTGGAAGGATATTCACAAATAGATTCTAATATTTTCGGTTTCGCTAAAATCCGGTTTGTTTTGCACCCGGTACATTCATTTGAAGTTTGAAATCGAATTATCGAACTACCGCGCCATTTTCAATTCCTTTTATAATTTAAAATAAATATTTATATTCTAACGACGACGTATATAAATATATACGTTCGATTTCTATTCAATATGAATTTCTCGTCATTATTATTTAAAATAATTCATTTTAAATATTCAAAATTCGTTAAATTAGCCAAAATAAAAATTTTAAACTGACTCGCATTTCCGGGTTGTTACAATATATATATATACACATATATATATATACATATATATATATATATGTATATATATATATATGGTATCAGCAATATGGTTTCAACAAATACATTTTAGTGAACAAAATATTTTTGGCAACTTCATTTCAGTGACAAAATGGGTTCAGCAAATTTCATTTTAACAAGTAAAATGTTTCACAGTAAGTAAATGGTTTCGTCAAAAATCATTTCAGCAAGTAAAAGGTTTTACAGCAAATAAAATCTACAATTGAGTTACAGGAGCATATAAATATAAGGGAAAATATATAGGACCAATTGAAATATGATTCTACAAAATCTATAGGCAGTATGATGTCATAATATTCATGCTTTAAAACAAAACTTTTGCTGTTCATATGACTTGAAGAGATTATTTAATTTAAAATTGATGTGGTTGTGCAGACTTTCAAACTAATAAAACATAAACAATTAGATCATTGATTCATCTTTCCAAAACCTGTGTTTCCTATGTGGCCGTGTTTGCCAAAAATTACACAAATGACACGGCTTGTAACATAAAAACTACTGCTATCATATGGTATATATAAAAAAAATTCCATAACATCACACATGACACGGTAATCATTGAATGAAGAAGATGATCCCAAAGTATCCCTTACACTTCAGAATTTTATCTACAATTAGCATGCATGATGGGATTATTGAAACTCGACATACACAGTTGTTGTCTTTTCTCTATTTCTTATTCATTCCAATTGTTATTACAGCATGGAATTATAATGTGTGACTTTCGACCAAAATGTTCACTGAAATCATTCGCATTTGTCACAAAAGCAACAAAAAGGGACAAAAATTTCACATAATGCTTGTTATCTGTAAAACCAATGTTTCTTTAACCGAACAGAATACTTGTATTTTCTTTATTTTCATTTTACAAAGCTATGTTAATTGATGACAGCAGTCCAAGCATACAGGTGCATTATATAAAGCCAACACATATAACATGGGTTATTTCTCTTCCAGTTCTTTTTTTTTCTTCAGTTCGTAGCAGTACAACATGATAGTCGGGCAACTCAAAGTCATGGATTTTCAGAAGAAAATATGGTAAGGGTTCAAACATGCAACCTGATTTATAAATATATGTATGCATAAATGACAAGCTTTAAATGCAGACAATTTCATGTTGCCATGTGAATTAAAGACTTAAATGGCAAGTCTATGTTGAAATGACGTTGAATCAATCTGTATGTTATATGAAAATTTGCACCAATAGCAAATCAATAAAGTTGCCATTTATATCAAGTATTTAATTGGCAAATTCTCTAGCAATCAAGTGCACATTCAAAGGAGGAATATCAACAAATAATTTTGGCAACAAATCATGTATTCAACAAACAATTTAAGACCAGAAAGCATTCCTATTCATTACCAAATCAAATGTAGTCTTAATTTCATGTTATTTCTGTTGTTTTCTTTTTGTCATTAAAGAAACAAAGCTGGATATCTTAATTTCATGTTATTTCTGTTCCATTTGCAAATGTCTGTAAAGTTAGGAAAAGAAGTTAAGAGTTGGCCAAAATAACATAACTATTAGCAGGGCATGCTCTCACCATTCGATTAATGAATGATTGCATGGACATGTAATTATTTGTACACTGCTCTATAGTCAAGTTCTTATAGTATTTCATGGAATTGTTTCTTTCTAACAATTTGTTTTTTTTATTATTAGAATTCCAATTTGACAAAATGTGCACTGTTTACTTGTCCATTTGATGACAGTGCTTTTAATCCATAAGGTGATGGCTGTTACTTGATAGTTTCAGATATTCTTCATATCTTAAAATATATATATTGATATAGTGAAACCATAATATTAATATGTTTCAGATTTTATGCTTGAGGCACTTCAAATTATTAAATATTTTATCTGTTCGGGTCAGTATTAAGGGATCAAATTTTTTTAAAATTATGGCCAAACCATCTATTCATTCAAGTGTAACAACATTCGAGGATAACTGCGGCATGCAAAGTCGAAGTGCCAATGTTTTCAATGGGTCCACGGATCTACAGCCACCCTTCTCAAAATTTAAACCAACAACTACCCACACTATTATATCCAGTCTCCTATTGATATTATAATACTTGAAATTTAGACTAATCATAAGAGGATTCTTACCTTATGGAAACGATGAAAGGATTAAGCAAAGGCTCGGCCATTGATTTGATAACGACGACAACCGCGATGATCTAGGGTTTGGAAGCTCGATTTTTGGTGCTTCGAGGGTGATAACGAGAGGAGCGACACGAGGACTGGAAGAACGGTAGCTTCAGATGCGTGTGGTGAGGAGGAACTCACGATCGATCTTAGGAAGCCATTAAAAGGAAAAGAATTGATTGTCTGCTGAATGAATTTGGGAAGGCAGCGAGATATTTTATAGAAGAAAACTTGCGATAAGAACAATGTAACATCGTAGATTTTAGGGTAATAGAATATAGGTCTGTGCGTTATCAGATATAGGTTGGCGTGAAATGAACCGGGGTAGGTTATACTAGGGTATAAATAAAATATTAAATTTACCGTGAATACCCTGAACGCTCTAAGTTTATACCGCCAACACAAACTCCGAACGTGACAAAAATTATATGTACCATTTCGTCTTTGCGTTCTGAACCCCAAAAAATAATTTTGGTTGTCATCCGATTTCATCTGTATACCATGTTATATTTATAATTTAAATTATTTATCAGTTATTTCGTTTGTCTACCAACAACTTTGTTCGTTTCCGAACATGAAACATTAATTCTAATTGCTTTATTAATACATACGTATTCAAGCCGAATTTCCATAAATTTTGACAACTAAAATTTCAATTTTGTTTAACGTTAGTAACGTTTTATTTCATATTCAACCACTTATATTTTCTAATCGAATTCCTAGTCTAACTCAAATATCCAATTTAAATTCAATTCAGTATTCAGCAATAGATATTTGATTTTCAACCACCATTCTGAATTAAATATCAAACTCAATCTCTACACAAAACCGTATATTCGATCCAAATATCAATATAAAATTGATTATTAATAATAATTAAATCTTTAATAATTCCATTCTTTAGCTGACGAAATTTCCGGGACATTACAGAACCATAAAATAATTGAATGAAATCCAAAAGTAAAAAACAAAAAGGGCAATTTGTTACTGTACAAACATTGATAATGCAGGTCATAAAACATGAACTAACTTTCCATTTGAACATATGCAACGAAGTCCAACAACACAAAATGGAAAAGGGTACCCATCTGTGGGAATCAAACCCACAACCACACGACTAAAACCCTTGCACTTTACCGATTGAGCTATAACAACTAACAACAAATCCATTGGCCTTGTGCTATGGCACCTGCTCAATTTAATTTTGATTTGTAATCCTCAACTGCGGTTTTAGTTAATGTTCCTTAATTAAAAGGCATTGCACAAACATGACAATGCAACTCAAAAAATAACTTGATTTCCTAATAAAATATAATATGAAGTCGACAATGCGAAGTCAACAATGCATTGTCATTGACCTGTAGCATTGCAAATTGAGGACAATATAAAGTTTTAGAAATAGAATAGTAGGAAGGGCTTTTAGTGTATGCAAAAAATTTAGCGAATATTCCAAACATTATTTGTTTAATATACTCAGAAGTTCGTTATTAAGCATTTGGAATTCCTCATAAAATTAACCGTCGACTGCATTTAAAAGATACGCCATCTGTGGGCATCGAATCCACGACCACACGGTTAAAAGCCGTGCGCTCTACCAGCTGAGCTAAAACGGCTCGCGTTTAATCCGCTAGCATTGTGTTATGTCACATGATCGATCAAAATTCAAAATGCAATTCTCAAGTTTGACTTTAAGAACTATGAGAGCCAAGAAAGTTATAGTTGATACTTACCATTTTTTAACGTTTTGGTCAACTCTAAAGCAAAAGAAAGACCGATAATTAGGAAATGCAAGGGATAAAAATGTACACAAAACTAGCACGTTATTGCAAATCGGTAGCATTGAATCAAATAAAATACATGACATTGTATATAACCATTTGTTATGCAACAATATCTCGGAAAACAAGAAGCTGCATTACCCATATTTGTGACTTTAATAAGCAAACATTATTCAGTCAAAAAGGCATTGCACAAGCATGATAATCCAAGTCGTAAAATAACTTGATTTTCTAAAAAAATGTAATATGAAATCAACCAATGCAAAGTCATTGACTTGTAGCACCGTATATTGAGGACTAGATAAAAATATAAGCATAATAGTAGAAATGGCTTTTATCGTATGCAAAAAATTTCAACCAACATTTCAAGCATTGTTTGTTTGATAGAAATATTCAGAAGTTCGTTATTAAGAATTTGGAATTTGTCGTACAATTCACTGAATGTGCTAGATTGTTTTTAAAGGAGCAAGACAGTTGGATTCATTGGTTCTTGCAGAAACTGTTCAGTTTCTTCGGTTGTAAACGATTTTTATAAAAAGAATACCAGCAACGCATCGGTTAAAAGGAACAACTTGATAAAAATTATATTTTCTGTAATTTCGAGCATAAAAGTTTCCAATGAATAAGAATGAATAATAATGTATTACAATGTGAGGATTGAACCATAAAACAATTGAATGAAATCCAAAAGTAAAAAAACAAAATGGGCAATTTTTGATTGTACAAACACTGATAATGCAGGTTATAAAACGTGAACTAACTTCCAATTTGAACATATGCAACGAAATCCAGCAACACAAAATGGAAAAGAGTACGCCACCTGTGGGAATCAAACCCACAACCACCTGACTAAAAGCCTTGCACTTTACCAATTGAGCTATAGCAGCTAACATCAAATCCACTGGCCTTGTGCTATGTCACCAGATCAATCAAAATTTGATTTGCAATTCCGAACTTCGATTTTGAGAAATATAAAAGCCAACAGAGCTATCAATAAAAAGCAGCTGTAAAACCCATTTTTGTGACTTTATTAAGTTAATCTTCTTTAATTGAATGGCTTTGCACAAACGTGACAATCCAAGTCATAAAATAACTTGATTTCCTAATAAAATATAATATGTAGACAACAATGTGAAATCAACAATGCATAGTCACTGACTTGTAGCATTGCAAATTGAGGACGATATAAAACCTTAGAAATAGAATAGTAGGACGGGTTTTTAGCGTATGCAAAAATTTTTAGCAAGTATATCGAACATTTTTTGTTTTATATACTCAGAAGTTTTTTATTAAGCATTTAGAATTCCTTATACAATTATCCTTCAATTGCATTTGAATGGTTCACCGTCTGTGGGAATCGAACCCACGACCACACGGTTAAAAGCCGTGCGCTCTACCAGCTGAGCTAAGACGGCTCGCGTTTAATCCGCTAGCATTGTGTTATGTCACATGATAGATCAAAAATCGAAATGCAATTCTCAAGTTTGACTTTAAGAACTATGAGAGCCAACAAAAGCTAGAGTTGATACTTACCATTTTTTAACATTTTGGTCAACTCTAAAGTAAAAGAAAGACCGATAATTAGGAAATGCAAGGGATAAAAATATACACAAAACTGGCACATGATTGCAAATCGGAAGCATTGACTCAAATAAAATGCAAGACATTGTGTATAACCACTTGTTATGCAGCAATATCTAGGAAAACAAGAAGCTGCATTGCCCATATTTGTGACTTTAATAAGCAAACGTTATTCAATCAAAATGGCATTGCACAAACATGATAATCCAAGTCGTAAAATAACTTGACTTTCTAAAAAAATGTAATATGAAATCAACCAATGCAAAGTCATTGACTTGTAGCATCGCAAATTGAGGACTACATAAAAAACATAAGCATAATTGTAGAAAGGGCTTTTATCGTATGGAAAAAATTTCATCCAACATTTCAAGCATTGTTTGTTTCATTGAAATATTCAGAAGTTCATTATTAAACATTTGGAATTTGTCGTACAATTCACTGAATGTGCTCGATTGTTTTTAAAGTAGCCAAACAGTTGGATTCATTCTTTCATGAAGAAACTGTTCAGTTTCTTCGGTTGCAAACGATTTTTACAAAAGGAATACAAGCAACGGATCGGTTAAAAGGAACAACTTGATAAAAATTATATTTTCTGTAACTTTCAAGCATAAAAGTTCCAATGAAGAATAATGTACTACAATGTGAGGATGGAACCATAAAATAATTGAATGAAATCCGAAAGTAAAAAACAAAAAGGGAAATTTATTACTGTACAAACATTGATAATGCTGGTCATAAAACATGAACTAACTTCCCATTTGAACATATGCAACGAAGTCCAGCAACACAAAATGGAAAAGGGTAACCATCTGTGGGAATCAACCCCATAACCACACGACTAAAACCCTTGCACTTTACCGATGGAGCTATGACAACTAACAACAAATCCATTGGCCTTGTGCTATGGCACCTGATCAATCTAATTTTGATTTGTAATGCTCAACTGCGGTTTTAGTCAATGTTCCTTAATTAAAAGGCATTGCACAAACATGACAATGCAACTCATAAAATAACTTGATTTCCTAATAAAATATTATGTGAAGTCGACAATGCGAAGGCAACAATGCATAGTCATTGACCTGTAGCATTGCAAACTGAGGACAATATAAAATTTTAGAAATAGAATAGTAGGAAGGGCTTTTAGTGTATGCAGAAAATTTAGCGAATACTCCAAATAATATTTGTTTAATATACTCAAAAGTTCGTTATTAAGCATTTGGAATTCCATATTAAATTAATCGTCGACTGCATTTAAAGGATATGCCATCTTTGGGAATCGAACCCACGAACACACGGTTAAAAGCCGTGCGCTCCACCAGCTAAGCTAAGACGGCTCGCATTTAATCCGCTAGCTTTGTGTTATGTCACATGATCGATCAAAATTCAAAATGCAATTCTCAAGTTTGACTTTAAGAACTATGAGAGCCAAGAAAGGTAGAGTTGATATTTACCATTTTTTAACGTTTTGGTCAACTCTAAAGCAAAAGAAAGACCGATAATTAGGAAATTCAAGGGATAAAAATTTACACAAAACTAGCACGTTATTGCAAATCGGAAGCATTGACTCAAATAAAATACAAGACATTGTATATAACCATTTGTTATGCAACAATATCTCGGAAAGCAAGAAGCTGCATTACCCATATTTGTGACTTTAATAAGCAAACGTTATTCAATCAAAAAGGCATTGCACAAGCATGATAATCCAAATCGTAAAATAACTTGATTTTCTTAAAAAATGTAATATGAAATCAACCAATGCAAAGTCATTGACTTGTAGCACCGCATATTGAGGACTGGATAAAAAATATAAGCATAATAGTAGAAATGGTTTTTATCGTATGCAAAAAAATTCAACCAACATTTCAAGCATTGTTTGTTTGATAGAAATATTCAGAAGTTCGTTATTAAGCATTTGGAATTTGTCGTACAATTCACTGAATGTGCTCGATTGTTTTTAAAGGAGAAAGACAGTTGGATTCATTGTTTCATGAAGAAACTGTTTAGTTTCTTCGGTTGCAAAAGATTTTTATAAAAAGAATACCAGCAACGGATCGATTAAAAGGAACAACTTGATAAAAATTCTATTTTCTGCAATGCTCAACTTCGGTTTTAGTTAATGTTCTTTAATTAAAAGGCATTGCACAAACATGACAATGCAAGTCATAAAATAACTTGGTTTCCTAATAAAATATAATATGAAGTCGACAATGCGAAGTCGACAATGCATAGTCATTGATATGTAGCATTGCAAATTGAGGATGATATAAAACCTTAGAAATAGAATAGTAGGAAGGGCTTTTAGCGTATGCAAAAAAAATTAGCGAATATTATTTTTTGTTCAACATACTCATAAGTTCGTTATTAAGCATTTGGAATTCTTCATACAATTAACTGTCGATTGCATTTAAAGGACGCGCCGTCTGTGGGAATCGAACCCACGACCACACGGTTAAAAGCCGTGCGCTCTACCAGGTGAGCTAAGAAGGCTCGCATTTTATCCGTTAGCATTGTGTTATGTCACATGATCGATCAAAACTCGATATGCAATTCTCAAGTTTGGCTTCAAAAGCTATGAGAGCCAAGAAAGCGAGAGTTGATACTTACAATTTTTTAACGTTTTGGTCAACTCTAAAGCAAAAGAAAGACCAATAATTAGGAAATGCAAGGGATAAAAATGTACACAAAACTAGCACGTGATTGCAAATCGGAAGCATTGACTCAAATAAAATACAAGACATTGTATATAACCATTTGTTATGCAGCAATATCTAGGAAAATAAGAAGCTTCATTACCCATATTTGTGACTTTAATAAGCAAACGTTATTCAATCAAAAAGGCATTGCACAAGAATGATAATCCAAGTCGTAAAATAACTTGATTTTCTTAAAATATGTAATATGAAATCAACCAATGCAAAGTCATCGACTTGTAGCATAGAAAATTGAGGACTAGATAAACAATATAAGCATAATAGTAGAAATATTTTATCTTATGCAAAAAAATTCAACCAACATTTCAAGTATTGTTTGTTTGATAGAAATATTTAGAAGTTCATTATTAAGCATTTGGAATTTGTCGTACAAATCACTGAATGTACTCGATTGTTTTTAAAGGAGCGAGACAGTTGGATTCATTGTTTCATGTAGAAACTGTTCAGTTTCTTCGGTTGCAAGATGTAACAACCCGAGTTCCGGCGGACCAATTTTTTTTTTCAAAAATCCAATCTATCGAAACCCGAGTTGGGTGCTCTGGTATCCCGCAGAAAAAGACAGAGATAAAGAAACGTGTCGGAAATCGTAAAGCATCTCACAACGGAAGGAAATAAAGTATAATATATTAAAATATAGCCTTACCTTATTAACAATACTGCTAAACCAGTATCCAAAGCTATACCATCTCTGTCATAAACCTAACCTGGAAGTATGTGTTACATCCCGCTACATAGCGTTTTGACTATGACAACTATACATAAACGTACATATTATTATCTAACCTTGTTTTGCAGGAAGCCATTTGACAAACAGATTCAAGAACACAATAAACGAAGAATAAATACGTTATAAAGGTCTGTTAGTCTTAGATATTAATGTTAAAGTCTTCCTTGATGATCACACACACACATTTTATATGTATATAGCTTCTCTTATATAAATTAAGCAAGGAATAGTCTGATAACAGAAAACAGACGTCTGGTCTGAAATTTTCAGACGTCTGTTTGCTGAAACAGAATGTTTTTAAATACAATATTCAGACGTCTGGTTGATATATTTCAGACGTCTGAAATGCCCCCGAAATACACTATTTCCCTTCTGATTTGATTTTTAAAATAAACAAACATCTGAATTTTATTTTCAGACATCTGAATTCCGAAGAGTTGCATCTTTATGAAGAGATACAACTATTTAATTCATATCTCTTCATCAAAACTCTTCACAATCAGTTGTATCTTTTTATATATTATAAATAGAGAATTGCTTAGATGATCTAACAACTGAATTTTATTCTAATTCTCTCTATCTTATTCAAAGCTCTCTAAGTTCTAAAAAGCTATCTACTTTCATACTTGAGACTTTTAAACTTCCATATTCCTTCACGCACTTCACGATTATCATCAAGGAAAGGCTATAGGAAGGGTGTACTTAATATTCGACAATCCGTGTTATCAAGAACACAAAAGAGTCAACAATTATTCTGTATTAGTGAAGACCTCTTCAGTGGTTGAGGCAAGAAATCCCGTTCAGTGGTTCGGGTAATTGTGAACCTATTACTTCGGGTGAAGTGAGGGTTTTAGTGTTAATGAAATACCAGAAGTGAGTCTGGGACTGGACGTAGGATAGTGGTCCGAACCAGTATAAATCGACTGTGTGATTTACTGCTTACTACTCTACCATATACATTACATCATATTCTCCATACTACACGATCCCATACCGCTGCATAGCCTCTTTCAATTGGTATCAGAGCGAGGCCATCATATAACCGTAACACCGTTATTTGATATTTTGATAAAATGGTGAATAACCCAAGTACTAGCTCAACTACTTTTGCCGAAGGACAATCCACTCAAAGACCACCACTATTCAATGGACTACACTACAACTACTGGGCTACAAGAATGAGAATTTATATGCAAGCAAGCGGTTTTAGTGCATGGAATGCAACTCAAAAAGAGTTTACAGCTCCTACTACTGAATATGCAACTTGGACAACTGTTCAAAAAGACGAAGCAAATGCAAATGCAAAAGCTATGAACATGCTATACTATGCCCTAGATCGAAATGAATTCAATCGTGTTAGCATTTGTACATCAGCTTATCAAATATGGGAGACGCTAAAAACTATTCATGAAGGGACAAACAAAGTCAAACAAACTAAAATTTCAATGCTCAAAAATCAGTTCCAGAACTTCAAAATGAAGCAAAATGAAACTATCAACGAAATGTACTCAAGATTCCAAGATATCTTACATGCATTGATAGGACTTGGAGAAAAATACAGTGACTTTGACATCATTTCAAAAGTACTAAATTCTTTAACTGACGATTGGGAAAGAAAAGTACTAGCCATTGAAGAAGCAAATGATTTATCAGCAATGAAACCAGAAGAGCTAATAGGAAATCTTATGTCTTATGAAGTAAACCTTCAAGCAAAAAGGGAACTAGCTCAAGAAAAGAAAAATGTGGCCTTTCATGCTGATAAAGAGGAGTGTGAATCAGAAGACGAAGATCTAGCTTTTATTGCCAAAAACTTTAAGAAATTTATGAAATATAGAAAAGGAAATTTCAAAAAGAATATTTCAAATAAGCCTTCATCTTCAAAACTAGAATGTTTCAATTGTCATAACAAAGGACACATGGTAAAAGATTGTCCAGAAATAAAAGAAAATCAAAAGAACTTCAATAAAAGCAAGAAAGAAAAATTCAAGAAGAAAGCCTTTTCTGTTACATGGGACGACTCAGACTCAGATTCATCAAGCAGTGACAGTGATAGTGATAGTGATAAAGAGCAAGCAAATGTGTGTTTTATGGCACAAGAATCTAAGGTAAGTGAATTATCTTATGAAGAACTAACAGATGTTAATGCTGAACTTTTAAATTTAATAAAAACTCTAAAGAAAAAGATTAAAGAAACTCGTGAAAATCAGAATAAAGATGAATTTGAAAGAGATATGTTAAAAGATGAAAAGATAATTCTAGAAGAAAAACTTGAAAAAGTTCAAAAAACTCTTACGAATTCAGATAGTCAGCTTTCTCTTTTGAGTCAAGAAATTGAAACTCAAAAAACGAAAAATGATGAAATTAGTTCTGAAAATCATTTGTTGAAAATTAGAGTAAAAGAACTAGAATTAGAAAACAAAAGTATTCAAACTAAGTTAGAAAACATTTCAAAAAATGTTTCAAATTTTAACAAGGGTAGAGAAAATTTAACAAGAATCATAGAAAACTCTCAACCCTCTTCAAACAAAAATGGTTTAGGATTCAAAAATGAATTGAAATTTCCTCCAAAGAAAAATACAAAGTTTAGGAGGAAAATTAATGCAAAACTGAAATCCACAAAAACAATTAATAAAATTAAGATATGGGTTCCAAAAACTAACGATAGTTTGATTAGGAAGAAACACATTAACTCATTTATGGAATCTGTGCATAATAATGAAAATTATTTATATAAAAGGGATACTAAACCTTGTTGGGTTTGACTTCCTAAGACCTAACTCTTAGGACCCTATCAATAAGTGGGTACCAATGTGCTTATTAATATTTTTTGCTACTACTTCGCACAAAACTTCAGTATATGCTACTTATGTTACGTTGGTATCCTACTCTCTGTTTAATTATTTGTTTCTACATATGTTTCTCTGTGTGTTGTGTGTGTACTTAACATCTCTTATAAGTATTCCTTTTTGTCGAATGACAAAGGGGGAGAAACATGTTATATAATATGCATATTGACAGGGGGAGTTTATATAGTTGTCATTAGTCAAAAAGGGGGAGAATGTTACATCCCGCTACATAGCGTTTTGACTATGACAACTATACATAAACGTACATATTATTATCTAACCTTGTTTTGCAGGAAGCCATTTGACAGACAGATTCAATAACACAATAAACGAAGAATAAATACGTTATAAAGGTCTGTTAGTCTTAGATATTAATGTTAAAGTCTTCTTTGATGATCACACACACACATTTTATATGTATATAGCTTCTCTTATATAAATTAAGCAAGGAATAGTCTGATAACAGAAAACAGACGTCTGGTCTGAAATTTTCAGACGTCTATTTGCTGAAACAGAATGTTTTTAAATACAATATTCAGACGTCTGGTTGATATATTTCAGACGTCTGAAATGCCCCCGAAATACACTATTTCCTTTCTAACCTTGTTTTGCAGGAAGCTATTTGACAAACAGATTCAAGAACAAAATAAACGAAGAATAAATACGTTATAAAGGTCTGTTAGTCTTAGATATTAATGTTAAAGTCTTCCTTGATGATCACACACACACATTTTATATGTATATAGCTTCTCTTATATAAATTAAGCAAGGAATAGTCTGATAACAGAAAACAGACGTTTGGTCTGAAATTTTCAGACGTCTTTTTGCTGAAACAGAATGTTTTTAAATACAATATTCAGACGTCTGGTTGATATATTTCAGACGTCTGAAATGCCCCCGAAATACACTATTTCCTTTCTGATTTGATTTTTAAAATAAACAGACATCTGAATTTTATTTTCAGACATCTGAATTCCGAAGAGTTGCATCCTTTATGAAGAGATACAACTATTTAATCCATATCTCTTCATCAAAACTCTTCACGATCAGTTGTATCTTTTTATATATTATAAATAGAGAATTGCTTAGATGATCTAACAACCGAATTTTATTTTAATTCTCTCTATCTTATTCAAAGCTCTCTAAGTTCTAAAAAGCTATCTATTTTCATACTTGAGACTTTTAACTTCCATATTCCTTCACGCACTTCACGATTATCATCAAGGAAAGGCTAAAGGAAGGGTGTACTTAATATTCGACAATCCATGTTATCAAGAACACAAAAGAGTCAACAATTATTCTGTATTAGTGAAGACCTCTTCAGTGGTTGAGGCAAGAAATCCCGTTCAGTGGTTCGGGTAATTGTGAACCTATTCCTCCGGGTGAAGTGAGGGTTTTAGTGTTAATGAAATACCAGAAGTGAGTCTGGGACTGGACGTAGGACAGTGGTCCAAACCAGTATAAATCGACTGTGTGATTTACTGCTTACTACTCTACTATATACATTACATCATATTCTCTATACTACATGATCCCATACCGCTGCATAGCCTCTTTCAGTATGTAATGAGGAGGGGGTCAGAACATAAGTTCTGTGTGACTGGACTTAGAATAAACTTCTGTATAATCCTACATATACCGTTCAGTTACATTTTCTTGGTTATTAGGTTGTTAACAATGTTAGCTCTTTAAGCTATACTTATACATCCACTAGTAGATTAACCTAATACAATGTATATGTAGTTACCCTCTACTCGTGTCCTCTTTTCATGTGTACGCAGTCCCTTATCCAACTCGTGTCATCTTGTCATATATATACGCAGTTCCTTATCCAATGTCGTACGTCGTACGGGCTTTCATGTGTATATATATATATTCTCACTAAGTCTGCGTAAAGCCACCATTCCTGTGTTGCTTAAGCGTTTGGACTGCCAACCTAGGTCTTACTAGGTTCTGTTATTGAATACTACCTAGATCCAACTAGGGTTTACCATCGAGTGTTACCTAGGTCCAATTATGGTTTACTTTATCGAACGCTACCTAGGTTCAACCAGGGTTTACGCTACCTAGGTTCAACCAGGGTTTACGCTACCTAGGTCCAACTAGGGTTTATGCTACCTATCGAACAATGCCCTCTAGTGTAGGACACACTACCCCGAGCGATATGCGTTCCTAGACTTTACGTCCCAACCTATCGTTAAACGTGCTAGATATCTAGTTGCACATGTCCTCTTTATGTGCGACCCGAGTCCCGTGGCCGGGCAAATCAAGAAACACGGAACTTGGTCGGGAGCTTTAAGTTATCTGCCGATGCAGATGCTAAGGTCTGTTTTTATTGTGGGTATGGTCCTACTTGACCCCTCCCTTAACTAATGAAAGACACCTAAGAATATCAAGAATGAGAACTGTACGCGGGCCCTCTATGCCCCCACAAACCTATTAGCCAACCTCCCCCATAACTAGATGGCAAATATATGGTCTTTTGGAGTTCTCCACCTTTCCACTTTTCACGCTCGACTGACTCAAGATGGTAGGTAGCCGACGACGTGCTATCACAGGGACAACTGGTTATCGCCGACTCACGCTGGTCCATCCTAGTCTTTAGGTTGCCTTATTATTGCAACCAAGGCATACTCTTGGTTCTTCTTACGTAGACCTTAACATCTGTGAGCCCAGGCGGATCATCTGCATTCTCACAGAGGGATACCAAGAGTATCCTCACGTCCCCTCGAAGCCGCGTGCTTCGTAACCCAGTCCGTTGGAGCCTTCTATATGATTAGATGGACGTACGCTCCCCCTCGCGCCCTATGGCACCATGATGATCTACCGAGTTTGGTTATTCATCCCCTATCGTATGGACTGGTCCAAGCGCCTTATCCTTTCGTACTACTAGACCTTATGTCTAAACTTTTGATTACGCGCTTGCTTTGTCTTATTAACTTGCTTATCCTCGTTTATGTTGTCCTTCAATTCTAATTACCAAGTTTTCCTTTAACTAAGGTTTATTACTTAGTCCTCTTCAACTAAGGTTTACTTACTTAGTTATCTTTACCGTTGCTTACTTAGTTCTCTAACTAAGGTTCGTTACTTCGGTTGCCATTTTACTTAGTTTTCTAACTAAGGTTCATTACCCAGTTGTCATCATCATTATTTACTTAGTTCTCTAACTAAGGTTCTACACTTGGTTAACTTCATCTTTATTTACTTAGTTCTCTAACTAAGGTTCAACACTTGGTTGCCTTTATCGTTATTTACTTAGTTCACTAACTAAGTTTTACCAATGAACTCGAACATGACTTAAGTTTTCTTTATCAAACGATAGCGTATGGGTGCTTTCCCATCTTTTCAGCTTAAATTAACTTATTTCATAGTATAAGTCGTCCCACCCTTCAAGTCTTGTATTACATCTTAAGTCATAATCTTCCCTTGTCCTTAGGACAAGTTTACCTATTATTTAATTTTACATTACCGCAACTTTGGTTTATAATAGGTAGTTATCATTCCCCATTACTGTGTTGGTTAAGTTTGTCCATATGTCAAGTTTTACTTAACCCTACCTTCCCGCTCATGCATTACTCATATATTACACAAATTTTGTTAAGTGTTGTCTTTCAGTTCATATTGACTTAACCCACCCACGCATCATGTCAAATTGGTTAAGTGTTGTTAACCTAACCTTACCATACTAGCATGTGTCATTAGCATAAATTGATTATTAATGCACCAACCTCTCGCATTAGACCTATTGTTGCGGTTGCTGGATGTGCCGGGCGGTTCCGGGCAGTCTTACACCACAATTCAATCTAACCTCGGGTTTAAGCGCATTATGACTAACTTCTCATATTAGACCCTATTGTTTGCGGCCACTGGACATGCCGGGCGGTTCCGGGCAGAATTACACCGTAACCTCATTCTAACCTCGAGTTAGTCATGTTTCATCTTTAGCCAATTAACAATTTTTATGAGAACGTTAAGCATCAATTTCAGGTTATGAGTTAGGTTTCATAACCACATAAGAGGTCTCATAATCGCATAAGCTAAGTTTTATCCGTTCCTTTATCAACTTAGGATTCTTAACTTTAGATTCGTTTTTCCCAAAACCCAAAATTTAAACTTATAGTTTAAAACCTCAATCCCGTAATATTAGATTTGAAATAAATCACTTCTTCCCAATCCCATTCCATATTCAATAATTCCAATTAAATTTACACAATTTCAGGTTAACATTATAAATCGGAATTCATAGTTGCGCACTATTCAGCATAGATTCATGTTTCCAAAACATACCCAAAGATTCATTATTGAAATACGCTCCAAAATTCCCAATTCAAACTTTATTTCATTGAATAATCTCAATATACAATTCGCCAATTGTCCCAATATTTGCAATAATAATTGTTATGCCGCAATCCCCAAATTACATATTATATTCCTCGATTGCATAAAATAAATTATGCCCCAATATTCCCATATTTCAATCGTACGTATGTATAATAAGATTTCGTCTAGGTTCGAGATAACCTAGATCCAAAAATATAAAGGGGAAGGAGAATAAAAGGACAATTATTATAACATGAATCTTGAATTGAATTTATAACTGGGGAATGACGAACGATAATAATACTATTATGCAACAAGTTTATTGTAATTCCACTCACTGATTAAAGAATGGATCTTGAATTCTGGGATCTGATTTTCTGAATTTGAATAGCTAATCCTTTGATGTAGAATCCAATTCTTATTATCCAATTCATGAACTCCAATTTGAAAGCTCTAACTTTGATTGTTGTCTTAAAAACTCTAATTTGATTTGATTTGATGAAGGCTAGGTTAGATTAGAGTTGAGTAGCATGGTGACGCCATTACTTTGATTAATAAATTTAGGGTTAGGTCTAGGTGTGTTTATATAGGTGCTCAAGACCTTATCGTACACGCAGCGCTGAGCTCTATGTTACAAATCCAATGCCTTAATCAACTGAACTATTAAGTCTTTTGTTAATAAGTCTTAAAACAATGATAATTATTGTTCTCTCCTTACTTCTCTTTTTCATGTTAGTTACAATACTTAAATTAAACCATTGCATGAATCTTTTTCTTTTCTTTTTCTTTTAATGCTAATGCATTATGTTTGCAAATCAGTGCATGCAACATATTTACATTGCATGCAACCAATCCTTTCTTTTTTTCAGTGCATGCATTCTTTTTTTTCTTCAGTGCATGTATTTATTACATACAATCCTTATCTTATTCTTTATTTTATATTTTAATTTGTTTGTATATATATATACATATATATATATATATATATTTCTCTTGTGCATATACAAACTTCGAACCTTAACAACTTCATACGGTGTCCGATTTACGCAAACCAAGTGTCCATCTGAACCAGAATCTCGAGGCGGACGCAATGGTGATGTCCGTTTTACTTAATTCCTGATATTTGAATTAAGTGTTTTTATTTTATTTTCTCTTCTATTACATATATCGTTAACGTATTAATTTTTCCGTTTCTTCCACTAATTTAAATTGCACATCACCATTATTTATATATCCATGCATATATATATATATATACACACACACACATTTTTAATTATCTTAAAAATGCGCGGTGTTACACAAACGATTTTTATAAAAAGAATACCAGGAACGCATCGGTTCAAAGGAACAACTTGATCAAAAATTCTATTTTCTGTAACTTTCGAGCATAAAAGTTTCCAATGGATCATAATGTATTACAATTGTAGGATGGAACCATAAAATAATTGAATGAAATCCAAAAGTAAAAAACAAAAAGGAATTTTGTTATTGTACAAACACTGATAATGCTTGTCATAAAACATGAACTAACTTCCCATTTGAACATATGCAACGAAGTCCAGCAACACAAAATGGAAAAGCGTACCCATCTGTGGGAATCAACCCCACAGCCACACGACTAAAACGCTTGCACTTTACCGATTTAGCTATGATAGCTAACAAAAAATCCATTGGCCTTGTGCTATGTCACCTGATCAATCTAGTTTTGATCTGCAATGCTCAACTTCGATTTTGAGAAATATGAAAGCCAATAGAGCTATCTAGAAAATTAAGCTGTAAAACTGACACGCGATTGCAAATCGGAAGCATTGACTCAAATAAAATACAAGACATTGTATTGTAGGAATATCTAGGAAAACAAGAAGCTGCATTGCCCATATTTGTGACTTTAATAAGAAAATGATATTTAATCAAAAGGCATTGCACAAGCATGATAATCCAAGTCGTAAAATAACTTGATTTTCAAAAAAAAAAGTAATACGAAATCAACCAATACAAAGTCACTGACTGAGCACCGCAAATTGAGGACTAGATAAACAATATAAGCATAGTAGTAGAAAGAGCTTTTATTGTATGCAAAAAAAATCGTCTAATATTTCAAGCATTGTTTGTTTGATAGAAATATTCATAAGTTCGTTATTAAGCATTTGGAATTTGTCGTACAATTCACTGAATGTACTCGATTGTTTTTAAGGAGCAAAGACATTTGGATTCATTGTTCCATGAAGAAATGGTTCAGTTTCTTCGAATGCAAACGATTTTTATAAAATGAATACCAGCAATGCATCGGTTAAAAGGAACAACTTGATAAAACATTATATTTTCTGTAATTTTCGAGCATAAAAGTTTCCAATGGATCATAGTGTATTACAATGTGATGATGGAACCATAAAATAATTGAATGAAATCCAAAAGTAAAAAACAAAAAGGGTAATTCGTTATTGTACAAACATTGATAATGCAGGTCATAAAACATGAACTAAATTCCCATTTGAACATATGCAACGAAGTTTAGCAACACCAAATGGAAAAGGGTACACCATCTGTGGGAATCAACCCCACAACCACACGACTAAAAACCTTGCTCTTTACCAGTTGAGCTATGGCAGCTAACATCAAATCCACTGGCCTTGTGCTATGTCACTTGATCAATCAAAATTTGATCTGCAATGCTCACCTTCGGTTTTGAGAAATATGAAAGCCAATTTAGCTATCTAGAAAAAGAAGCTATAAACCCATTTTTGTGACTTTATTAAGTTAATGTTCTTAATTAAAAGGCATTGCACAAACATGACAATCCAAGTCATAAAATAACTTGATTTCCTAATAAAATATAATGTGAAGTCAACAAGGCATAGTCATTGACCTGTGAGCATTGCAAATTGAGGACGATATGAAACCTTAGAAATAGAATAGTAGGAAGGGCTTTCAGCATATGCAAAAAAAAATAACAAATATTTCTAACATTATTTGTTTGATATACTCAGAAGTGTTGTAATATATATGAGTGAATATGCTCTTGTCATATTCTATTTGGTCTCACATCATAGGAATAAGTCTAACATCAGCTCCAAAGTCTATATATAAAGGAGCCAATGTAATAGAAATTGTACACACTTGAAACAATAGAAATAAAAGTCTCTCTTCTATCTTTTTTGTTCTCTCTAATGGCTTCTTGTTTATTATCCAATCTGTTTTATTTTATGACACGTTATCAGCACGAGATTTCACTAGAGCTAATTTTTTTATGTTTTTAAATCGTCTAGATCTATATCTATTAATTTCTTGTATTTTCTTCTTAGATGTGATTCATACTTCTAGATCTCTTTCCTTTTTCAATTTTTGTAGATCTAGATTCTATTTTAGTGGATCTAACTTTTTAGATCTAATTATCTATATTGATCCTAAATATGTGTAGATATATTCTTTCAATTCTTTGCGGATCTAATTTTGAGTTTTCCAAATCCAAATGGAGATTTGATTATACATGTATTATTTACATTATTGATGATGTAGAGGTAGATCTAGTTTTATCCTTTTTGATCTACTATTACTTTTCGTATGTAATATTCTTTTTGGATAGGCTAAAGACAAAATATCTCTTAAAAAAAAGTTTTTTTTAATGTATATCCAACAGAATTATAGGTATAAATTATAATGATGTAGCATTTAAATTCAATAGCAATATTTATTTATCACTGAAAGTGAGATTGAAAACTCATGTTGTAAACAATTCTTTCAAATGAGGAACCTGAAGTTCATATGTAAATGACTTGAAGTTCATATACAATTTTTTTTTCAAATGAGGAACCTGAAGTTCATAAAAAAATGAAAAATCATAAAGTATATTAATTCTTTGGAATCTGAAATAGTATAAATCCGAAGTTCATATGTTGAAGAAAAAAAATTGAAGCCCGATGCTTTCTTAAAAGTTGTACATTAAAAGATTGTACTTCTAGAAGAAGTTAAAAGAGACACACACATTATAATATGTGACAAAAACATTAGATTCAATAGAAAATCTCTAAACGAGTTTCATCTAACAGACATCTTTCATGTACAATTTATATTAACTAAATATCCTGAAGATATAGTATGCATATTAATCTCTTGAAGATATGTTTTAGAGATTTAATTTTATGTAGCAAATCCAACATCCTGCAAAAGATGTTAGAGATTTTTTTTATTGCCTTGCAATTACATAAATAAAAGATATGTTCTCTGAAGGAATATCATACACTCCAGAAATAGTGATTTCTTTTCTCTCTTGAATCTTATTTTATTTAATGCACCTAATTTTGTTAATGCATTTAAGGTTTGATATGTATTTTTGTATATTGATATGACATTTCAATGGTTTGTATATATTTATCTCTGGTGGAGATAAGTTCATCCCAGAAGCGGTGATAACAAAATACCTTTAGAGGATATTTGTATATTTGAAAATGGTAAAATATCTCTAGAAGAGATCTGTTTATATCTCCAGAAGAGATTTCTACAATTAAAGGTGATAAAATATTTGTAGAAAAAAAGCTCATAATTTTTTTCTTAAAAGAAAAGAAAAGAAAATATGTATTAAAACTCCGTAAATGGTGTTTATGGAATATCCCAGAAACAATATTATATTATGATATGTCTATAAAAGAATTTTCATTGAAACATTTTCAAATATCAAAGATGATGATACAAAATTAATGACTAAAGAAAATATGCATCTCGAAGTCATAAACTAAGATTTAAAAATTGATCTTAATTAAGCACACCTGAAGTGTATGTAGAAGCAATTTTTGTTATAAAAATGGAAAATTTAGAACCTGCAGTTTCCATAATGGTAAGAGTTATTTTGATATAAAAAGAAAGATCTAAAAGATTTTTATATGGATTGTACAATTTGAGCCTAAAACATGTAATTTTTATGTTGTGAATTTGATGTATAGATTTGCAGGTTTATGGAATTATTCATATTAAAGAATGTAAAATCTCGGTTCTATAATTATGCACTTTTACTCAATTCTTGATTAGATATTATACATATATATGGTATTTTAAAAAATTATGATTATTGAGAATGCAGTACAGCTATAAGTTGTTTATTTCAGTTTGTCATTGATCAATACTGTAGCTAGATCCAAATTTTATTATGTTGATTTAAGTAAAATTTATTTATTTGATTCATATATTTAGACCGTATAATGGTTATTTCCGTTATTTTTATAATAAATGCATTAAATGTATCGTTATGGTAATATATATTGTGTTACCATATTATTAAAAGTGTATTAAAAGCATTGGCTACTGTAAGTTAAATGATGTATGTTTGTGTTTGGAATAAGAATAGACATATGTATTATTAGTCAATGTATTTGGCAACTAATATATAATGTAATGGAAAAGTTGTATAACTCAGATCTGAGACCTGAAGTCTTGAATTATGAAAAAAAAGAAACTTTTTGATGAAGTTTACAGTCTGAAATCTTGACAATTAGCAAGAATTTAAAAGCTTCTAAATTAAAAGTATGTTAAAAGATTGAGAACCAGAAGTTCATCATAAATTAATAAACTTGATATACATATGTATGTGTGTATATATGCATAAGAATTTGAAGTTCCTTAATCGATGAACTTGAAATTCTTCATAATTTAAAAACCTGAAGCTTTATTGAAATTGTGTGAAATAATAACATAATACTTCTTAAAGAAGTTCAATACAGTTGAACCAGAAGTTCAATACAGTGGAACCAGAAGTTCAATACAGTGGAACCAGAAGTTCAATACACTTTAACAAACTTGAAATTGTTTATATATTATTTGAACCAGAAGTTCATTACAGATTAACAACTCGAAGTTATTCATATATTTCATTTGAACCAGAAGTTCAATACAGTTCCAAATCAGATATTTTGGATATTATGATGCGATCTTTAAGATTCACATTGACATTGCTTGATAAGCAAAAATTAATGATTGGAACCTTATGAACAATCTGTTCTAAAATAGGTAACTCGAATGAGAAAGAATATGCAAATCAATTACATATGGAATACAATTCCATGGACGCACGTATATACACATATATGCGAATATTTAATTAACAACCTGAAGTTGTCATGAGCTCATATTATAAATTATGCATATATTGTTTAATATTTCAGAAAGTCGATTGACATCAATATTGATTGACCTGAAGTCATGTGCATATTCAAATGATAGAAAATTCCTCCAAGTCATAAGATCAATGAAAGGGAATAAGCAATGCAATATGAATTCATCTTATCAACTAATAAGAGCATTATCCTCCTAAAATTCAAATACATCTATTGTATTTGCTAGCTATAATGTGATAATGAATCAAAAATGAGAATCCGAAGAAGGTTTATTATATAAAGTCACAATGTTTATCAACATTGAGGGGGAGGATAAAGGAATCATCGATGTTAAATATTTGCTAATATATAGAATTATGCAAAGTATTAAGTAACTTGCATAAATTATCAATTATGTCTAAGGAATCATCGATGTTAAATATTTGCTAATATATAGAATTATGCAAAGTATTAAGTAACTTGCATAAATTATCAATTATGTCCCTTATAGACTTTCTCCAATATACATTTGAATCCCCGAAGGATCAAAAGATGCAAATCATAGCTGAAAATATGGTATAAAAGTCAGTTCAAAATATTTTTGGAGTAAGTCATAAAAATGCAAAATAAAGGAGGTGAGTATTCCTGAAGAAACACTTAAGGGTTCTTTGAAAGAAACCCATGACATGATTGTCAAAATAACCCCAGAAGTGGTTTAGGTATCTAAAGCATGATAATTTTTGAGATCTCAATAAATTATATATAGAACTAACAAGAAATAATCATCGATGATAAATTAATAAATAATGAAGCACTTATTTATAAATAGATTAAAAATCCCATATTAGAGAGAAACATGATTGGCCATCATGAAATTCTCCTAAATAAGATATATGAACCTGTAGTCCATAAGATATGAACCTGTAGTCCATAAGATATGAACCTATAGTTCATAAGATAAAAATAGAAATATATATAATGACAAAAGCACATGGAAGTTACTGAAGCACCATAGAGTGTCAAGTGCCATGAGCATTGTATTTTCAGAGATAATTGAATTGATTAAAGTGGTGAAAGTGTTAAAACACTTACAATACCCTGAAGGTATAAACGATGAAAGTATACAAATTCCGGAAGAATTTAAATTACGTTGTTAGTGATAAATAATGCAAAGAGCAAGAAATGTTGATTATAACATTTTTTTTAAGTATTGTTGTGATGAAAATCTTGATATAATTCATGATGAGTAGATCACTTCCTGCTTTCAAGAATTGCTGTAATGAAACTCTTAATATCCATTGAAGTAGTAGTTGCGATATGCAAAACTTATTATTATAATATATAAGTTCTTGAAGAACATAAATAACATTTGTTGTTATAAAGAATACCAAGAACATGGATGATAGATTACACCATTCTTCTAAGTATTGTTGTAATGAAAATCTTGATATACTTCATGGGAGTAGATTACTTCCTGCTTAGTGTTGCTGTAATGAAAAATCTTGATATACTTCATTCTTCTAAGTATTGTTGTAATGCAAATCCTGATATACTTCAAGATGAGTAGATTACTTCCTGCTTAGTAATAAAAGTTGTCTTACTCATCAAATATGTATTGCAATATGCAAATCCGATTGAAACAGAAAATTATAAGCACCTGAAGTGTATTCATAAACGAATATTAGTAACATACAAATTATAAAAGGAAGGTGTTTTAAATAAGAAAACATGCCTAAAGCATGGAAATGCACATGAAATTTTTAAAAGAAAGACTTCATTACTAAGTATTTGTAAGCAATTTGAGTTATTGAAAGAAGAATACAAATTCAGAGAAAAGTATTAAATCAAGAGGAGCATCCATAAGTATGTTATAATGCACTCTTTTTCCTTAACTAAGTTTTTCCCCACTGGGTTTTCTTAGGAAGGTTTTAATGAGGCATTGTCATGATCCAGAAGTATCAACCCAAAAGTAACATACAAAAATAAGTTATAATGTACTCTTTTTCCGTATTTAAGAATTTTTCCACTGGATTTTTCTTATTAAGGTTTTAACGAGGCATTACATTGATTCAGAATTATCATACTATTTTTGACGTAGTAAATATGACATTGTATATTGTACTCTTTTTCCTTCACTAAGATTTTTCCCATCGGGTTTTCCTTAGTATTGTTTTGACGAGGCAACATTTTGATCTAGAAGTATCAAACATCTTTTGATGTAGTAAATTATTATTTATGAAGAAAACAAGGCAGTTTGCATGGCTCAAATTCAAGTGAATTATATCAAGGGTGATAGGATGGAGCACATTTCTTCTAAATTTCTCTTCACACATGAATGAAAGGATAACTAGAAAGAGGAGAAACAAATTCAGTTCAAGAAAACGGGTAGATTTGTTCTCAAAGGCAATTCCCAAATTAACATTCCAGAAGATGATGTACAACATTGGCATGCGTCGACTACATCAATAGACTAATTGAATAATGAGTTATAAATTAGGGGGAGCATATAAAAATATGCTATAATGTACTCTTTTCCTTCCCTAATATTTTTCCCACTGGGTTTTTGTTAGTAAGGTTTTTAATGAGGCATTATCTTGATTATGAAGTATCAACCCTTACGGTAACATTGTAAAACATGTTACCAAAAGATGAAATAAATTTGCACTCTTTTACTTATTTATAATTTTTCCCACAAGGTTTTTCATAAAAAGGTTTTTAATGAGGCATTGTTTTAATCCTGAAGCATTAAACTCTTTTAAGGAATATCATTTTAATGTGATATTCATAATATCAGACGTTGTACTCTTTTTCTCATTCAAGGATTTTTTTTCCATTGGGTTTTTCTGATAGAGTTTTGAAGGCAACAGACAATAGTTGTATAGACTGAACGGATATATGCAAGCAAGATAATTATAAGGGGGAGCAATCATCATATATGTTTTAAAAGGGACAACTTCAAGTTAGCAAGGCATTCAAGATTTTGAAAACGCATATTCAGTGGGGAGCGTTGTAATACATATGAGTGAATATGCTCTTGTCATATTCTGTTTAGTCCCGCATCATAGGAATAAGTCTAACATCAGCTCCAAAGTCTATATATAAAGGAGCCAATGTAACAGAAATTGTATACACTTGAAGCGGTAGAAATAAAAGTCTCTCTCCTATCTTTTTTGTTCTCTCTAATGGCTTCTTATTTATTATCCGTTCTGTTTTATTTTATAACAAGAAGTTCATTATTAAGCATTTGGAATTCAACATAGAACCAACTATCAATTGCATTTAAAGGATGCGCTGTCTGTGGGAATCGAACCCAAAACCACACGGTTAAAAGTCGTACGCTCTACCAGCTGAGCTAAGATGGCTCGTATTCAATCCGCTAGCATTGTTTTGTGTTACATGATCGATCAAAAGTTGATATGCAATTCTCAAGTTTGACTTTAAGAACTATAAGAGCCAAGAAAGCTAGAGTTGATACTTACTATTTTTTCAAGTTTTGGTCAACTCTAAAGCAAAACAAAGACCAATAATTTAGAAATGCAAGAGACAAAAATGTGCATAAAACTGACACATGATTGCAAATCGGAAACATTGACTCAAATAAAATACAAGACATTGTATATAACCATTTGTGTTGCAGCAATATCTAGGAAAACAAGAAGCTGCATTACTCATATTTGAGACTTTAATAAGCAAACGTTATTCAATCAAAAAGGCATTGCACAAGCATGATAATCCAAGTCGAAAAATAACTTGATTTTCTAAAAATTGTACTATGAAGTCAACCAATGTTAAGTCATTGACTTGTAGCACTGCAAATTGAGGACTAGATAAACAATATAAGCATAATGGTAGAAAAAGTTTTTATGGTATGCAAAAAATTTCAATCAACATTTCAACCATTATTTGTTTGATATAAATATTCAGAAATTCGTTATTAAGCATTTGGAATTTGTCGTACAATTCACTGAATGTACTCGATTGTTTTTAAAGGAGCAAGACAGTTGGATTCATTGTTCCATGAAGAAACTTCGGCTGCAAACAATTTTTACAAAAAAAAATACAAGCAACGCATCGACTAAAAGGAACAACTTGATAAAACTTAATATTTTCTGTAACTTTCGAGCGTAAAAGTTTCCAATGGTAAATAATTTATTACAATGTGAGGATGGAACCATAAAATAATCAAAGCGCCGTTTGTGGGTATCAAACCCACGACCATATGGTTAAAAGCCATGCGCTCTACCAACTGAGCTAAGACAGCTAACATTTAGTCCAGTAGCATTGTGTTATGTCACATGAGATCAAAACTCGATGTGCAATTCTCAAGTTTAAGAACTATGAAAACCAGAAAGGCTAGAGGTTGTTCGCATCATTTTCCAACAATTTGGTTAACTATAAGGCAAATGGAATACTAGTAATTAGGAAATGCAAGGGATAGAATTGTACACAAAGCTAACATTTGATTGCAAATCGAAAGCATTGACACCAATAAAATACAAGGCATTGTAGATATTCATTTGTATTGCAATGGTATTTCTATGAAAAGAAGAAGCCACATAACCCATTTTTGTGATTTTAATCAGCAAACGTTCATTAGTCAAGAAGGCATTGCACAAGCATAATGTTCCAAATCATAAAATAAGTTAAATTGTAGCATCGCAAATTGAGGTCTAGATAAAATAGTAGATACAGAATAGTAGAAATGGCTTTTATCATATGCAAAAAAATTCAACCAACATTTCAAGCATTGTTTGTTTGGTAGAAATAGTCGGAAGTTAATTATTAAGCATTTGGAATTTGTCGTATAGTTCACTGAGTGTACTCGATTGTTTTTAAAGAAGCAAGACAATTGGATTCATTGTTCCATGAAGAAACTGTTCAGTTTCTTCGGTTGCAAAAGATTTCTGTTAAAAGTACCAACAACACATTTGTTAAAGGGAACAAATTGATTAAAAAAAAAATCTGTAGCTTTCGAGCATAAAAGTTTGCAATGGAAAATAATGTATTACAATGTAGGAGTGGAACCATAGAATATTTGAATGAAATCAAAAAGTAAAAAACAAAAGGGTAGTTAGTTATTGTACAAACATTGATAATGCAGGTCATAAAACATGAACTAACTTCCCATTTGAACATATGCAACGAAGTCGAGCAATAAAAAGTGGAAATGGGTGCGCCATCTGTGGGAATCAGACCCACAACCACACGATTAAACGCCTTGCGCTTTACCAATTGAGCTATGACAACAAACATCAAATCCACTTACATTGTGCTATGTCACCTGATCAATCAAAATTTGATCTGCAATTCTCAACTTCGATTTTGAGAAATATGAAAGCCAATAGAGCTATCTAGGAAAAGAAGAAGTTGTAAAACCCATTTTTGTGTGACTTTAATAAACGAATGTTCTTCAGTCAAAAGGCATTGCCCGTACATGACAATCTTAGTCATAAAATAACTAGATTTCCTAATAAAATATAATACGAAGTCAACAATGCAAAGCTATTGACCTGTAGCATTGCAAATTGAGCACATGATAAAACCTTGGAAATAGAATAGTAGGAAGAACTTTTAGTGTATGCAATAAAATTAACCAATAATTCAAACATTGTTTGTTTGATAGAATTACCCAGAAGTTCGATATTAAGCATTTGGAATTTATTGTACAATTAATTGATACCCGATATGCAATTTTCAAGTTAAGACGGCTAGCATTCAATCCACTAGCGTTGTATTATGTCACATGAGCAATCAAAACTCAATATGCAATTTTCAAGTTTGAGTTTAAGAACTATGAAAGCCAGAAAAGCTAGAGTTGATTATTATCATTTTTCAACGATTTGGTTAACTCTAAGGAAAATGGAAGACCAGTAATTAGGAAATGCAAGGGATGAAATTGTACACAAAACTAACATTTGATTGCAAATCGGAAGCATTGACTGCAATAAAATATAAGACATTACAAATATTCATTTGTATTGCAACAATATTTCTAGGAAAAGAAGAAGCCGCATAACCCATTTTTGTAACTTTAATAAGCAAACATTTTTTAGTCAAAAAGGCACTGCACAAACTTAATATTCCAAATCATAAAATAAGTTGATTTTCTATAAAAAAAAATGTAATATGAAGTCAACCAATATAAAGTCATTAACTTGTAGCACCGCAAATTGAGGACTAGATAAAGCAACAGATATAGAACAGTTAATGAGCTTTTATCACATATGCAAAAAAATTCAGCCAACATTTCAAGCATTGTTTGTTTGGTAGAAATATTCAGAAGTTCATCATTAAGCATTTGGAATTTGTCCTACAATTCATTGAATGTACTCGGTTTTCTTTAAAGGAGCAAGGCAATTGGATTCTTTGTTCCATGAAGAAACTGTTCAGTTTCTTCGATTGCAAATGACTTCCATAAATAAATATGCTTGCAACACATTGGTTAAAAGGAACAAGTTGATAAAACATTATATTTTTTGTAGCTTTTGAGCATAAAAGTTTCCAATGGAAAATAATGTATTACAATGTGGGAATGGAACCATGAAATAATTGAATGAAATGAAAAAGTAAAAACAGAAAGGGCAGTTATTTATAGTACAAACATTGATAATGCATGTCATAAAAAATGAACTAATTCCCATTTGAACATATGCAACTAAGTCTAGCAATACAAAGTGGAAAAAGGTGCACCATTATTGGGAATCAAACCCACGACCACAAGGTTAAAAGTCGTGCAATCTACTAGCTGAGCTAAGACAGCTAAGATTTAACCTGCTATCACCGCTCTATATCTAAATAGTTCAGGCACTAAGCCCAAAAAGGCGTCAAGCTTTCCCCTTAGGCTCTTTCGTGCCTTGCGCCTTTTTGTGCGTCAACTGGATCCAAACATGTTGTAATTGTTCTGTTTGTGATCAAACAGAATTATTGTGGCATATAAAGTAATAACCATATTCGAGTCACAAGTTAAGTTGTAGCCACTTATTTTTCCAGGAGAGAAGATTTGCAGTTTTGGCGTTTATATGCTATTGTCGAGCCAAACAAAGGATGTTGTGGCACAGGGCATGTTTTCTAATGTACTACTAAACTGCATTACATGAGCTCCCATAAAATGAAGAATGAAACTCCCAAGTGTCTCAACATTGAAGTATTGAATGAGCCGTGGCTGGTTTTTTTAATGAGAACTGTTTGGAATAGAATTGCAAAATGATCAATTTAATTGCGGTGTTATCAAGACGTTGTCTAACTTCCGGAGTAAGCTATGGTTTTGAAATTCATTGAGCCTCAGTACTGTTTTAGCTCCATTTACAACCCTTTCTAATAAACATGAATCATAATTTCAGAAACAAATGAGGGAAAGAGAGGATGCATGTTTTGTAGAAGTATATTTATTGATCCTGTAAAATTCACTTATGATGTATTTTATAGAATGCAATACAGTATACGGATATGAAGTTGATGGTTTGCTTCATAAATTCCATTAGGAGTTCAGGTGCAATGCTTCATCTCGCCGAGAAGGGCCTGCTTTCAGCTGAAACTATTGTCCAAACAGAGGAAACTGTCACCGCAAATTTGTTATATCCTGTATGTTATGGACTCGTATTCTTTATCTTGCTTCCTTTTGCAATATTTTGCTGCATAACCTTCGTGTGATCTATGGTTGATTGTGATGCAATCTGTATTTGATCAAGGCATACCAGTTAATGCTTAGCATATCACTTTAAGCACGCAGTACTAACATTATAATATTTCGCTTTTTATCAATATTGCGTTTGTTAAGTCTAGTCCCGAAGTTGTAGCAGCTAACACATGAATGTCTTTTTCACCTAATTTAAGTGTTCTACTGGTCCAAATTGTATGTATGTGTCATGGTTTACTTCTTAATTCTAAACAAATTACCAATGAAATTTCCTGTGTAAGAATATAAGAACTGATATGGGTATATTCAGCGACATCACAAATTTTTCTATCACTGATCTTTATATCGATTTTATAATCCTTGCAAAGTATTACTTCTAATCCCTGTCAAGATCGATTGTTGATCCTTCTTTGACTATCTTTTGAGAAAGTCAAGCAAAGCCAATTCATAGTAGATACCAGTACAGCACTTTGTCAATTTGAATGGACCCAAGTCTCATTTAGGTAAATTTTGTATCAAGTATCATGTAGTTTTAGATTGTATGTGCCTTTTTTTTATTTATATCAGTCGCCCATTTCAGAACCAAAAATTACAGAGAAATATGATAAACAACCAAACCTGCAGTTTCAAGAATCTGTATTCATCTGTTGTGCGTTGTTTATTATCCCCTTTCTTTGGGTCATGTTTTTTTACTTTAAAAGTAACATGCTAAATAGCTTACTCACCAGGACAAAGTGGTTCCAGTTCAACTTGTTGAGTATAACTAAGATGGTCATGGAATTTTTGGGCACATAGTTTACCATGTCAGCCAGTGACCCAACTTTGATTATAAGCAACTTTAGCTGTACCTAGTTTGTCGTTTCTTTGAAAATAAAAATGTAATTTTGTTTTATCTCTAATATAAATGCATGCATTCATCATAGGTTGGTTTTTACAAAAGGAAGGCCCAGTATATGAAAAAAGTTGCTGAAGTATGTCTGGATAAATATGGAGGAGATATCCCAGAAACTCTGAATGGTTTACTTTCTCTGCCGGGAATTGGCTCAAAGATGGCACATTTGGTAAATATATCTTACCTTAGTCATTTGATGTATAATTATGACCATATATAACAAGGTTTGTTTATTAATTCGTGTAGGTAATGCAAATTGGATGGAATAATGTGCAAGGAATATGTGTTGATACACATGTGCATCGGATATGCAATCGACTTAGATGGGATTCAAAACGCGGAATATATCAGGTTAACTCTTGCACTCTCACACTTGGGCAAATGCCATCAATTATTGAAGTTCTCTATGCGTATATGTGTGTGTGCGCGCACACAATGGATATGTAATCGACTTGGATGGGTTACAAAATCCGGAACAATTCAAGTTAGTTTCCGAACTCTCACACTTGGGCAAACGTTATTAATTATCAAAGTTTTCTCTCAATGTACACATGTGTGTATACAGATCAGGGCTTGTCCTTTGGCTGGGCAGGCTTGGCTATGGCCCAGAGCCCTGTCTCGAAGAGGACCTAGTATATGCTATTGCATATTAATTATAATTTTGGTTAAGAGCAAAAGCAGCATATTTAGCATGTGGAATCGAACCCAATCCGTAAACTTTATTAATTGCTATGCACATTCAGTTTGTTTAGATAACCAAAGTAGTTATGCCTATGATACAAGCAACTTTTGTTTCTTTAAAAAACAGATGTTTGCTTGGATCTGGACGGTGAGCTCTTTGCTTTCAATTTGTTCTTAATAATTTGTCATGTGCTTGTTGCATGCGTGTATTTGTTTTTATGTTTGATCTGTTTCTTTTACTTTAAAAAATACACAACCAACCATCTTCAGAAACAACTTTTAAAACTCTCTTAAGTTTTAGCATGTCTGCTGTAAAACTCCAAATATTTGCTGAAAATTTACAAATATTTGCAATATATATATATATATATATATATATATATATATATATATATATATGCGAGTGTTCAATGACACCCGAAACAGTGCAGCACCCCTAAATGCCCTCTGATTTCCAAACATATTCTGTTTCTCTCTCCCTCCACTCATTCTCTTACCTCCCACTAACTTAAACTATTATAAATATTTGGTTTCTGTTGGAGGACATTTGGGGTGCTCACTATTTGGGATGACATTGAACGCTCCTCTCATATATATATATATATATATATATATATATATATATATATATATATATATATATATATATATATATATATATATATATAGGGCTGGCTATTTGGACACAAAATTAAATACAAAGAGAGAGACACAAAACCTCTACCGTTGGATTTGTTTGTCTTTATGTGGAGAGTGCAATTCGTTGGAGGATCCAATGATTGAGATTTATTGTGTGCAATTTTGTGTCCTCTTTTGTGTATAAATAGATTTTCCACACACACACACACATGTATATATATATGTATATATATATATATATATATGAAAATCTAAATGGACACAAAATTTTAACACAAAATCTGATCCATTAGATCTCCCTCTCAATTTCACCTTAGTCCAGGTTTTATGCAGCATCCATTTAGCATTCGTATCCGTTCATAAGCTACACCAATTCAAATCCAACAAGAATTTGTAGATGTTCAATGCATACATATTATCATCTATTCAAAATTTGAGTTTGTATCGACATTCATAATATTTTCAAAATCTTAGCTCAATTATTCACCGTTCATACATTTGTTCGAATTATTAAATTTAAACATCAAACATATTATTTCATGAATGTCGGAACGAGTTCAGATTTTTGGATAGATGATAATATGTATGTGGATTGAATATCTAAAAATTCTGGTTGGAATTGGATTACCGTAGCTCACGAATAGGTAAGGGATGCTGCAAAACAGGGGGTGCCCCGGAATGCTCCTCATACACAATATATATATATATATATATATATATATATATATGCATGTATGTGTGTGTATATATATATATGCATGTGTGTGTGTGTATATATATGAAAAGAGGTACACTTTATTGCTTATACCAATCATAAACTTCTTTTATATGCCTCGTCAAAACCTTATATCCCCCTAACCTAAGTGGGTGCGATATAAGGGAAAAGAGTACATATAAAATCCATTTATTAACTATACAATATAACCATCCAACCTCAATCAGCTCTCTGCCTCATGCATACATATAACTCTGTGAACCTCACTTACATATGTACTACTTTTCAAAACAAAACAAAAAACATCAAACACAATATTAACCAATATCACACAAATCAACACCCCACTGTTTCAGCCAATATAACCCACCATCTGCCGAGACCTTAAAGTTCTTCTACCATTATCTTTAACTAACAAGTATACCTCTCTTTCAATCATATGCAACTTCATCTCCTTTGTCATGGCTCTGTTATTAAAAATCCTGAAATTTCTTTCCAACCAAATTTGATATACAACTACAGTATAAGCACCACAAGCAACATCCAACAATTAATCCTTACTCTTGAACTGATTAAGAATTTTCACTGCTTCACTGCTTAAAGATCTACCATCCTCAACAGATATTCCCAGATTATTTGCTATACTAGTCCAAATGAATGTAGAGTATTCACATAGAAAGAACAAATGATCCACTCTTTCCTCTTCTCTACTACATAATGCACAATGATTTTCATTTATCAACCCAAAATTCCTCTTTCGATCTTTCGTATAAAGTCTATTATTGGCTGCCAAATATGAAATAAAAGACATCCGCTTAGAATTTCTTTTATGCTATATAACTCTATGCCATGCCATACTCTCATACTTCTCTCTCACAAACTCCCAAGCTTTATGAAAAATAAACATACCCCCTTCACAACCTTCATAGAAACCCTCCTGAGAACTTCTATTCAGTGATACCTCATTAACTTGATGATATGCTTCTCTTGTCGCAACATGCAAGTTTGAATCAATTCTCCTATCCACAATGATTGCAGAAACAACTTATTTATATCTGCCAATTGCTTGAGACCTTGATAATCCAATTAAGTCCACCAAGCACTTACAATTCACCCATGGTTCAAACCAAAGTAAAGTAGATGAGCCCGATACAATTACTTTATTAAATATCTGCTTACCTTCTGTTCTTAGCCTAAGTATGGCTTTCCAACTACTTGAGACATTATTATCTATCTTCATATGCCAAAACTGATTTCCCATGCAATACTGAGAATTCATCCATCTACTCCAAAGTGAAGACCCTGAAAGAAACTTCCACATCATCTTAATGCAAGCAGCTCTCTTAAGATCAGAAAGAGATTTTAAGCCAATTCCTCCTTCGCTCTTAGTGTACAAAGCTTTTTCCAGCTCATTTTGTGAGCATTGCCTCCCCAAAAGAAATCTGCACACATGATATTAGGCTTCTCTAACACATGTTCTGGCAATTAATAAACAAATATCCAATATAAAATAGTTGGGGTGATAACAGATTGAATGAGTACAGCTCTTCCAGCAAAGCTGGGAAATTTGGCATCCTACGCTTGTATTTTACTTTGAATTCTACTCAACAATGCCTGGCAGTCATTGTAATGTATGTAGTTTGAAGACAAAGGAACTCCAAGATATTTAACCGGTAAATGATCAACTTGAAATCCCAAAATTGATGTTATCACTCTAGTATTATATGCATATAAACTAAAATGTATCTTTGTCTTCAAAACACTCACTGTCAAACCACTGTACCTCTCCAGTTTGTCAAAATTGACTTTCAAAACCTTTGCATAAGTAGGAGAACATTTGCCAAACACAACCAAATCATCCGCATAGAGTAAGTGAGAAACAATAGGCTCGCATTTTTGTACAGGCAAAAACAACTTCTGCAATGTAGCTTCATTCATACAAAAAGTAAAATACTCCATGGCAATTGTAAAGAGATATGGTGATAAGGGATCACCTTGACGAATTCCTCTATTCAACGTTATAAAGCCATTGGGAACTCCTTGGATCATAAATGAGAAAGTGGGGGTTGATATGCACTCGTAATTACATTAACAAAGTGAATAGGGAAACCCATCTTGGACATTACATGGCATATAAACTCTCTACTAATCATGTCATATGCCTTTTGTAGGTCGACCTTAAAATAGAACTTGCTTACTCCATGTTTTTTAAAAGGGGCATTATACATTAAGGGCCTTCTTTACTTAAATTAGTTTCTAGGACACACGTTCGAATTAATTATTTTCCAGGACAAATTTCAGAACCCTCGTCCATTTTTTTCCATTGTCTTCTAATTGCTTCCAGCTTCAAACGAAATCAAAAACTGAAATAATTTTTTCTTCTAGATCTAAACCGATTACAATATATTTTTCCTCGATCGATTAATTCTATGGCGAATTTCAATTACAAGGTTTTCTACTTCATCGATCTTCAAAAACAAGATCTAAGCCGATTCGTCAATCCCTAAAACCTAAGCTAATTCATAATTACCTAAAACCCTGAATCCCTAAGTCGATCTTCTCAAACAAATTGATCTTCTCAAACAAGTCGATATTCTCAAACTAAAGACTCGACAGGTATGAATCTACGTTTTAGTCTTTTAGCATTCATAAGTAACTGAAGTTTTTAATCATTAGCATTCGCTATTTTCGACTATTATTATGTGTTTTTGTGTGATTGTAACTTATTTTTTATTGTTTGATTAATATTCATGGTTTTTTACTGTTTGATTACTCAAAAGATAAATACATTTATATTTTAAATTATTATGTGTTCAATTGTTGTTTTCTACTGTAAGAAATCTTGCACTTATCCATTTTAACACAGTAAAATGGTCATAAATGGATTTTGTAGTAAAAAAAGTTGATTAAACCAAGTTCAATGCAAAAAAAGGCGTGCACGGTAGCTGTAACGATACGGATTTCGCTCGGACCTAATCGATCGCTAAATCGACCAAGACCGTTCGAATCCTGCATACTCTAACTCTAGGCATACAACACATCATAACAAATAACAGAAGATTTTTATAAACATTATAATAATGTTACATCAAAATACAGAATATCAGAGTACATCGAATATAATAATACAGCGGAAGAATAATTTACAATAAATATAATACAATGCAGCGGAAACGAATACAATTCCATGGACGCACGTATATACACATATATGCGAATATTTAATTAACAACCTGAAGTTGTCATGAGCTCATATTATAAATTATGCATATATTGTTTAATATTTCAGAAAGTCGATTGACATCAATATTGATTGACCTGAAGTCATGTGCATATTCAAATGATAGAAAATTCCTCCAAGTCATAAGATCAATGAAAGGGAATAAGCAATGCAATATGAATTCATCTTATCAACTAATAAGAGCATTATCCTCCTAAAATTCAAATACATCTAATGTATTTGCTAGCTATAATGTGATAATGAATCAAAAATGAGAATCCGAAGAAGGTTTATTATATAAAGTCACAATGTTTATCAACATTGAGGGGGAGGATAAAGGAATCATCGATGTTAAATATTTGCTAATATATAGAATTATGCAAAGTATTAAGTAACTTGCATAAATTATCAATTATGTCTAAGGAATCATCGATGTTAAATATTTGCTAATATATAGAATTATGCAAAGTATTAAGTAACTTGCATAAATTATCAATTATGTCCCTTATAGACTTTCTCCAATATACATTTGAATCCCCGAAGGATCAAAAGGTGCAAATCATAGCTGAAAATATGGTATAAAAGTAAGTTCAAAATATTTTTGGAGTAAGTCATAAAAATGCAAAATAAAGGAGGTGAGTATTCCTGAAGAAACACTTAAGGGTTCTTTGAAAGAAACCCATGACATGATTGTCAAAATAACCCCAGAAGTGGTTTAGGTACCTAAAGCATGATAATTTTTGAGATCTCAATAAATCATATATAGAACTAACAAGAAATAATCATCGATGATAAATTAATAAATAATGAAGCACTTATTTATAAATGGATTAAAAATCTCATATTAGAGAGAAACATGATTGGCCATCATGAAATTCTCCTAAATAAGATATATGAACCTGTAGTCCATAAGATATGAACCTGTATTCCATAAGATATGAACCTATAGTTCATAAGATAAAAATAGAAATATATATAATGACAAAAGCACATGGAAGTTACTGAAGCACCATAGAGTGTCAAGTGTCATGAGCATTGTATTTTCAGAGATAATTGAATTGATTAAAGTGGTGAAAGTGTTAAAACACTTACAATACCCTGAAGGTATAAACGATGAAAGTATACAAATTCCGGAAGAATTTAAATTACGTTGTTAGTGATAAATAATGCAAAGAGCAAGAAATGTTGATTATAACATTTTTTTTAAGTATTATTGTGATGAAAATCTTGATATAATTCATGATGAGTAGATCACTTCCTGCTTTCAAGAATTGCTGTAATGAAACTCTTAATATCCATTGAAGTAGTAGTTGCGATATGCAAAACTTATTATTACAATATATAAGTTCTTGAAGAACATAAATAACATTTGTTGTTATAAAGAATACCAAGAACATGGATGATAGATTACACCATTCTTCTAAGTATTGTTGTAATGAAAATCTTGATATACTTCATGGGAGTAGATTACTTCCTGCTTAGTGTTGCTGTAATGAAAAATCTTGATATACTTCATTCTTCTAAGTATTGTTGTAATGCAAATCCTGATATACTTCAAGATGAGTAGATTACTTCCTGCTTAGTAATGAAAGTTGTCTTACTCATCAAATATGTATTGCAATATGCAAGTCCGATTGAAACAGAAAATTATAAGCACCTGAAGTGTATTCATAAACGAATATTAGTAACATACAAATTATAAAAGGAAGGTGTTTTAAATAAGAAAACATGCCTAAAGCATGGAAATGCACATGAAATTTTTAAAAGAAAGACTTCATTACTAAGTATTTGTAAGCAATTTGAGTTATTGAAAAAAGAATACAAATTCAGAGAAAAGTATTAAATCAAGAGGAGCATCCATAAGTATGTTATAATGCACTCTTTTTCCTTAACTAAATTTTTCCCCACTGGGTTTTCTTAGGAAGGTTTTAATGAGGCATTGTCATGATCCAGAAGTATCAACCCAAAAGTAACATAGAAAAATAAGTTATAATGTACTCTTTTTTCGTATTTAAGAATTTTTCCACTGGATTTTTCTTATTAAGGTTTTAACGAGGCATTACATTGATTCAGAATTATCATACTATTTTTGACGTAGTAAATATGACATTGTATATTGTACTCTTTTTCCTTCACTAAGATTTTTCCCATCGGGTTTTCCTTAGTATTGTTTTGACGAGGCAACATTTTGATCTAGAAGTATCAAACATCTTTTGATGTAGTAAATTATTATTTATAAAGAAGACAAGGCAGTTTGCATGGCTCAAATTCAAGTGAATTATATCAAGGGTGATAGGATGGAGCACATTTCTTCTAAATTTCTCTTCACACATGAATGAAAGGATAACTAGAAAGAGGAGAAACAAATTCAGTTCAAGAAAACGGGTAGATTTGTTCTCAAAGGCAATTCCCAAATTAACATTCCAGAAGATGATGTACAACATTGGCATGCGTCGACTACATCAATAGACTAATTGAATAATGAGTTATAAATAAGGGGGAGCATATAAAAATATGCTATAATGTACTCTTTCCTTCCCTAATATTTTTCCCACTGGGTTTTTGTTAGTAAGGTTTTTAATGAGGCATTATCTTGATTATGAAGTATCAACCCTTACGGTAACATTGTAAAACATGTTACCAAAAGATGAAATAAATTTGCACTCTTTTACTTATTTATAATTTTTTCCACAAGGTTTTTCATAAAAAGGTTTTTAATGAGGCATTGTTTTAATCCTGAAGCATTAAACTCTTTTAAGGAATATCATTTTAATGTGATATTCATAATGTCAGACGTTGTACTCTTTTTCTCATTCAAGGATTTTTTTTTCCATTGGGTTTTTCTGATAGAGTTTTGAAGGCAACAGACAATAGTTGTATAGACTGAACGGATATATGCAAGCAAGATAATTATAAGGGGGAGCAATCATCATATATGTTTTAAAAGGGACAACTTCAAGTTAGCAAGGCATTCAAGATTTTGAAAACGCATATTCAGTGGGGAGCGTTGTAATACATATGAGTGAATATGCTCTTGTCATATTCTGTTTAGTCCCGCATCATAGGAATAAGTCTAACATCAGCTCCAAAGTCTATATATAAAGGAGCCAATGTAACAGAAATTGTATACACTTGAAGCAGTAGAAATAAAAGTCTCTCTCCTATCTTTTTTGTTCTCTCTAATGGCTTCTTATTTATTATCCGTTCTGTTTTATTTTATAACAAGAAGTTCATTATTAAGCATTTGGAATTCAACATAGAACCAACTATCAATTGCATTTAAAGGATGCGCTGTCTGTGGGAATCGAACCCAAAACCACACGGTTAAAAGTCGTACGCTCTACCAGCTGAGCTAAGATGGCTCGTATTCAATCCGCTAGCATTGTTTTGTGTTACATGATCGATCAAAAGTTGATATGCAATTCTCAAGTTTGACTTTAAGAACTATAAGAGCCAAGAAAGCTAGAGTTGATACTTACTATTTTTTCAAGTTTTGGTCAACTCTAAAGCAAAACAAAGACCAATAATTTAGAAATGCAAGAGACAAAAATGTGCATAAAACTGACACATGATTGCAAATCGGAAACATTGACTCAAATAAAATACAAGACATTGTATATAACCATTTGTGTTGCAGCAATATCTAGGAAAACAAGAAGCTGCATTACCCATATTTGAGACTTTAATAAGCAAACGTTATTCAATCAAAAAGGCATTGCACAAGCATGATAATCCAAGTCGAAAAATAACTTGATTTTCTAAAAATTGTACTATGAAGTCAACCAATGTTAAGTCATTGACTTGTAGCACTGCAAATTGAGGACTAGATAAACAATATAAGCATAATGGTAGAAAAAGTTTTTATCGTATGCAAAAAATTTCAATCAACATTTCAACCATTATTTGTTTGATAGAAATATTCAGAAATTCGTTATTAAGCATTTGGAATTTGTCGTACAATTCACTGAATGTACTCGATTGTTTTTAAAGGAGCAAGACAGTTGGATTCATTGTTCCATGAAGAAACTTCGGCTGCAAACAATTTTTACAAAAAAAAAAATACAAGCAACGCATCGACTAAAAGGAACAACTTGATAAAACTTAATATTTTCTGTAACTTTCGAGCGTAAAAGTTTCCAATGGTAAATAATTTATTACAATGTGAGGATGGAACCATAAAATAATCAAAGCGCCGTTTGTGGGTATCAAACCCACGACCATATGGTTAAAAGCCATACGCTCTACCAACTGAGCTAAGACAGCTAACGTTTAGTCCAGTAGCATTGTGTTATGTCACATGAGATCAAAACTCGATGTGCAATTCTCAAGTTTAAGAACTATGAAAACCAGAAAGGCTAGAGGTTGTTCGCATCATTTTCCAACAATTTGGTTAACTATAAGGCAAATGGAATACTAGTAATTAGGAAATGCAAGGGATAGAATTGTACACAAAGCTAACATTTGATTGCAAATCGAAAGCATTGACACCAATAAAATACAAGGCATTGTAGACATTCATTTGTATTGCAATGGTATTTCTATGAAAAGAAGAAGCCACATAACCCATTTTTGTGATTTTAATCAGCAAATGTTCATTAGTCAAGAAGGCATTGCACAAGCATAATGTTCCAAATCATAAAATAAGTTAAATTGTAGCATCGCAAATTGAGGTCTAGATAAAATAGTAGATACAGAATAGTAGAAATGGCTTTTATCATATGCAAAAAAATTCAACCAACATTTCAAGCATTGTTTGTTTGGTAGAAATAGTCGGAAGTTAATTATTAAGCATTTGGAATTTGTCGTATAGTTCACTGAGTGTACTCGATTGTTTATAAAGAAGCAAGACAATTGGATTCATTGTTCCATGAAGAAACTGTTCAGTTTTTTCGGTTGCAAAAGATTTCTGTTAAAAGTACCAACAACACATTTGTTAAAGGGAACAAATTGATTAAAAAAAAAATCTGTAGCTTTCGAGCATAAAAGTTTGCAATAGAAAATAATGTATTACAATGTAGGAGTGGAACCATAGAATATTTGAATGAAATCAAAAAGTAAAAAACAAAAGGGTAGTTAGTTATTGTACAAACATTGATAATGCAGGTCATAAAACATGAACTAACTTCCCATTTGAACATATGCAACGAAGTCGAGCAATAAAAAGTGGAAATGGGTGCGCCATCTGTGGGAATCAGACCCACAACCACACGATTAAACGCCTTGCGCTTTACCAATTGAGCTATGACAACAAACATCAAATCCACTTACATTGTGCTATGTCACCTGATCAATCAAAATTTGATCTGCAATTCTCAACTTCGATTTTGAGAAATATGAAAGCCAATAGAGCTATCTAGGAAAAGAAGAAGTTGTAAAACCCATTTTTGTGTGACTTTAATAAACGAATGTTCTTCAGTCAAAAGGCATTGCCCGTACATGACAATCTTAGTCATAAAATAACTAGATTTCCTAATAAAATATAATACGAAGTCAACAATGCAAAGCTATTGACCTGTAGCATTGCAAATTGAGCACATGATAAAACCTTGGAAATAGAATAGTAGGAAGAACTTTTAGTGTATGCAATAAAATTAACCAATAATTCAAACATTGTTTGTTTGATAGAAATACCCAGAAGTTCGATATTAAGCATTTGGAATTTATTGTACAATTAATTGATACCCGATATGCAATTTTCAAGTTAAGACGGCTAGCATTCAATCCACTAGCGTTGTATTATGTCACATGAGCAATCAAAACTCAATATGCAATTTTCAAGTTTGAGTTTAAGAACTATGAAAGCCAGAAAAGCTAGAGTTGATTATTATCATTTTTCAACGATTTGGTTAACTCTAAGGAAAATGGAAGACCAGTAATTAGGAAATGCAAGGGATGAAATTGTACACAAAACTAACATTTGATTGCAAATCGGAAGCATTGACTGCAATAAAATATAAGACATTACAAATATTCATTTGTATTGCAACAATATTTCTAGGAAAAGAAGAAGCCGCATAACCCATTTTTGTAACTTTAATAAGCAAACATTTTTTAGTCAAAAAGGCACTGCACAAACTTAATATTCCAAATCATAAAATAAGTTGATTTTCTATAAAAAAAAATGTAATATGAAGTCAACCAATATAAAGTCATTAACTTGTAGCACCGCAAATTGAGGACTAGATAAAGCAACAGATATAGAACAGTTAATGAGCTTTTATCACATATGCAAAAAAATTCAGCCAACATTTCAAGCATTGTTTGTTTGGTAGAAATATTCAGAAGTTCATCATTAAGCATTTGGAATTTGTCCTACAATTCATTGAATGTACTCGGTTTTCTTTAAAGGAGCAAGGCAATTGGATTCTTTGTTCCATGAAGAAACTGTTCAGTTTCTTCGATTGCAAATGACTTCCATAAATAAATGCTTGCAACACATTGGTTAAAAGGAACAAGTTGATAAAACATTATATTTTTTGTAGCTTTTGAGCATAAAAGTTTCCAATGGAAAATAATGTATTACAATGTGGGAATGGAACCATGAAATAATTGAATGAAATGAAAAAGTAAAAACAAAAAGGGCAGTTATTTATTGTACAAACATTGATAATGCATGTCATAAAAAATGAACTAATTCCCATTTGAACATATGCAACTAAGTCGAGCAATACAAAGTGGAAAAAGGTGCACCATTATTGGGAATCAAACCCACGACCACAAGGTTAAAAGTCGTGCAATCTACTAGCTGAGCTAAGACAGCTAAGATTTAACCTGCTATCACCGCTCTATATCTAAATAGTTCAGGCACTAAGCCCAAAAAGGCGTCAAGCTTTCCCCTTAGGCTCTTTCGTGCCGTGCGCCTTTTTGTGTGTCAACTGGATCCAAACATGTTGTAATTGTTCTGTTTGTGATCAAACAGAATTATTGTGGCATATAAAGTAATAACCATATTCGAGTCACAAGTTAAGTTGTAGCCACTTATTTTTCCAGGAGAGAAGATTTGCAGTTTTGGCGTTTATGCTATTGTCGAGCCAAACAAAGGATGTTGTGGCACAGGGCATGTTTTCTAATGTACTACTAAACTGCATTACATGAGCTCCCATAAAATGAAGAATGAAACTCCCAAGTGTCTCAACATTGAAGTATTGAATGAGCCGAGGCTGGTTTTTTTAATGAGAACTGTTTGGAATAGAATTGCAAAATGATCAATTTAATTGCGGTGTTATCAAGACGTTGTCTAACTTCCGGAGTAAGCTATGGTATTGAAATTCATTGAGCCTCAGTACTGTTTTAGCTCCATTTACAACCCTTTCTAATAAACATGAATCATAATTTCAGAAACAAATGAGGGAAAGAGAGGATGCATGTTTTGTAGAAGTATATTTATTGATCCTGTAAAATTCACTTATGATGTATTTTATAGAATGCAATACAGTATAGGGATATGGAGTTGATGGTTTGCTTCATAAATTCCATTAGGAGTTCAGGTGCAATGCTTCATCTCGCCGAGAAGGGCCTGCTTTCAGCTGAAACTATTGTCCAAACAGAGGAAACTGTCACCGCAAATTTGTTATATCCTGTATGTTATGGACTCGTATTCTTTATCTTGCTTCCTTTTGCAATATTTTGCTGCATAACCTTCATGTGATCTATGATTGATTGGGATGCAATCTGTATTTGATCAAGGCATAACAGTTAATGCTTAGCATATCACTTTAAGCACGCAGTACTAACATTATAATATTTCGCTTTTTATCAATATTGCGTTTGTTAAGTCAACTCCCGAAGTTGTAGCAGCTAACACATGAATGTCTTTTTCACCTAATTTAAGTGTTCTACTGGTCCAAATTGTATGTATGTGTCATGGTTTACTTCTTAATTCTAAACAAATTACCAATGAAATTTCCTGTGTAAGAATATAAGAACTGATATGGGTATATTCAGCGACATCACAAATTTTTCTATCACTGATCTTTATATCGATTTTATAATCCTTGCAAAGTATTACTTCTAATCCCTGTCAAGATCGATTGTTGATCCTTCTTTGACTATCTTTTGAGAAAGTCAAGCAAAGCCAATTCATAGTAGATACCAGTACAGCACTTTGTCAATTTGAATGGACCCAAGTCTCATTTAGGTAAATTTTGTATCAAGTATCATGTAGTTTTAGATTGTATGTGCCTTTTTTTTATTTATATCAGTCGCCCATTTCAGAACCAAAAATTACAGAGAAATATGATAAACAACCAAACCTGCAGTTTCAAGAATCTGTATTCATCTGTTGTGCGTTGTTTATTATCCCCTTTCTTTGGGTCATGTTTTTTTACTTTAAAAGTAACATGCTAAATAGCTTACTCACCAGGACAAAGTGGTTCCAGTTCAACTTGTTGAGTATAACTAAGATGGTCATGGAATTTTTGGGCACATAGTTTACCATGTCAGCCAGTGACCCAACTTTGATTATAAGCAACTTTAGCTGTACCTAGTTTGTCGTTTCTTTGAAAATAAAAATGTAATTTTGTTTTATCTCTAATATAAATGCATGCATTCATCATAGGTTGGTTTTTACAAAAGGAAGGCCCAGTATATGAAAAAAGTTGCTGAAGTATGTCTGGATAAATATGGAGGAGATATCCCAGAAACTCTGAATGGTTTACTTTCTCTGCCGGGAATTGGCTCAAAGATGGCACATTTGGTAAATATATCTTACCTTAGTCATTTGATGTATAATTATGACCATATATAACAAGGTTTGTTTATTAATTCGTGTAGGTAATGCAAATTGGATGGAATAATGTGCAAGGAATATGTGTTGATACACATGTGCATCGGATATGCAATCGACTTAGATGGGATTCAAAACGCGGAATATATCAGGTTAACTCTTGCACTCTCACACTTGGGCAAATGCCATCAATTATTGAAGTTCTCTATGCGTATATGTGTGTGTGCGCGCACACAATGGATATGTAATCGACTTGGATGGGTTACAAAATCCGGAACAATTCAAGTTAGTTTCCGAACTCTCACACTTGGGCAAACGTTATTAATTATCAAAGTTTTCTCTCAATGTACACATGTGTGTATACAGATCAGGGCTTGTCCTTTGGCTGGGCAGGCTTGGCTATGGCCCAGAGCCCTGTCTCGAAGAGGACCTAGTATATGCTATTGCATATTAATTATAATTTTGGTTAAGAGCAAAAGCAGCATATTTAGCATGTGGAATCGAACCCAATCCGTAAACTTTATTAATTGCTATGCACATTCAGTTTGTTTAGATAACCAAAGTAGTTATGCCTATGATACAAGCAACTTTTGTTTCTTTAAAAAACAGATGTTTGCTTGGATCTGGACGGTGAGCTCTTTGCTTTCAATTTGTTCTTAATAATTTGTCATGTGCTTGTTGCATGCGTGTATTTGTTTTTATGTTTGATCTGTTTCTTTTACTTTAAAAAATACACAACCAACCATCTTCAGAAACAACTTTTAAAACTCTCTTAAGTTTTAGCATGTCTGCTGTAAAACTCCAAATATTTGCTGAAAATTTACAAATATTTGCAATATATATATATATATATATATATATATATATATATATATATATATATATATATATATATATATATGCGAGTGTTCAATGACACCCGAAACAGTGCAGCACCCCTAAATGCCCTCTGATTTCCAAACATATTCTGTTTCTCTCTCCCTCCACTCATTCTCTTACCTCCCACTAACTTAAACTATTATAAATATTTGGTTTCTGTTGGAGGACATTTGGGGTGCTCACTATTTGGGATGACATTGAACGCTCCTCTCATATATATATATATATATATATATATATATATATATATATATATATATATATATATATATATAGGGTTGGCTATTTGGACACAAAATTAAATACAAAGAGAGAGACACAAAACCTCTACCGTTGGATTTGTTTGTCTTTATGTGGAGAGTGCAATTCGTTGGAGGATCCAATGATTGAGATTTATTGTGTGCAATTTTGTGTCCTCTTTTGTGTATAAATAGATTTTCCACACACACACACACATGTATATATATATGTATATATATATATATATATATATGAAAATCTAAATGGACACAAAATTTTAACACAAAATCTGATCCATTAGATCTCCCTCTCAATTTCACCTTAGTCCAGGTTTTATGCAGCATCCATTTAGCATTCGTATCCGTTCATAAGCTACACCAATTCAAATCCAACAAGAATTTGTAGATGTTCAATGCATACATATTATCATCTATTCAAAATTTGAGTTTGTATCGACATTCATAATATTTTCAAAATCTTAGCTCAATTATTCACCGTTCATACATTTGTTCGAATTATTAAATTTAAACATCAAACATATTATTTCATGAATGTCGGAACGAGTTCAGATTTTTGGATAGATGATAATATGTATGTGGATTGAATATCTAAAAATTCTGGTTGGAATTGGATTACCGTAGCTCACGAATAGGTAAGGGATGCTGCAAAACAGGGGGTGCCCCGGAATGCTCCTCATACACAATATATATATATATATATATATATATATGCATGTATGTGTGTGTATATATATATATATATATGCATGTGTGTGTGTGTGTGTATATGAAAAGAGGTACACTTTATTGCTTATACCAATCATAAACTTCATTTATATGCCTCGTCAAAACCTTATATCCCCCTAACCTAAGTGGGTGCGATATAAGGGAAAAGAGTACATATAAAATCCATTTATTAACTATACAATATAACCATCCAACCTCAATCAGCTCTCTGCCTCATGCATACATATAACTCTGTCAACCTCACTTACATATGTACTACTTTTCAAAACAAAACAAAAAACATCAAACACAATATTAACCAATATCACACAAATCAACACCCCACTGTTTCAGCCAATATAACCCACCATCTGCCGAGACCTTAAAGTTCTTCTACCATTATCTTTAACTAACAAGTATACCTCTCTTTCAATCATATGCAACTTCATCTCCTTTGTCATGGCTCTGTTATTAAAAATCCTGAAATTTCTTTCCAACCAAATTTGATATACAACTACAGTATAAGCACCACAAGCAACATCCAACAATTAATCCTTACTCTTGAACTGATTAAGAATTTTCACTGCTTCACTGCTTAAAGATCTACCATCCTCAACAGATATTCCCAGATTATTTGCTATACTAGTCCAAATGAATGTAGAGTATTCACATAGAAAGAACAAATGATCCACTCTTTCCTCTTCTCTACTACATAATGCACAATGATTTACATTTATCAACCCAAAATTCCTCTTTCTATCTTTCGTATAAAGTCTATTATTGGCTGCCAAATATGAAATAAAAGACATCCGCTTAGAATTTCTTTTATGCTATATAACTCTATGCCATGCCATACTCTCATACTTCTCTCTCACAAACTCCCAAGCTTTATGAAAAATAAACATACCCCCTTCACAACCTTCATAGAAACCCTCCTGAGAACTTCTATTCAGTGATACCTCATTAACTTGATGATATGCTTCTCTTGTCGCAACATGCAACTTTGAATCAATTCTCCTATCCACAATGATTGCAGAAACAACTTATTTATATCTGCCAATTGCTTGAGACCTTGATAATCCAATTAAGTCCACCAAGCACTTACAATTCACCCATGGTTCAAACCAAAGTAAAGTAGATGAGCCCGATACAATTACTTTATTAAATATCTGCTTACCTTCTGTTCTTAGCCTAAGTATGGCTTTCCAACTACTTGAGACATTATTATCTATCTTCATATGCCAAAACTGATTTCCCATGCAATACTGAGAATTCATCCATCTACTCCAAAGTGAAGACCCTGAAAGAAACTTCCACATCATCTTAATGCAAGCAGCTCTCTTAAGATCAGAAAGAGATTTTAAGCCAATTCCTCCTTCGCTCTTAGTGTACAAAGCTTTTTCCAGCTCATTTTGTGAGCATTGCCTCCCCAAAAGAAATCTGCACACATGATATTAGGCTTCTCTAACACATGTTCTGGCAATTAATAAACAAATATCCAATATAAAATAGTTGGGGTGATAACAGATTGAATGAGTACAGCTCTTCCAGCAAAGCTGGGAAATTTGGCATCCTACGCTTGTATTTTACTTTGAATTCTACTCAACAATGCCTGGCAGTCATTGTAATGTATGTAGTTTGAAGACAAAGGAACTCCAAGATATTTAACCGGTAAATGATCAACTTGAAATCCCAAAATTGATGTTATCACTCTAGTATTATATGCATATAAACTAAAATGTATCTTTGTCTTCAAAACACTCACTGTCAAACCACTGTACCTCTCCAGTTTGTCAAAATTGACTTTCAAAACCTTTGCATAAGTAGGAGAACATTTGCCAAACACAACCAAATCATCCGCATAGAGTAAGTGAGAAACAATAGGCTCGCATTTTTGTACAGGCAAAAACAACTTCTGCAATGTAGCTTCATTCATACAAAAAGTAAAATACTCCATGGCAATTGTAAAGAGATATGGTGATAAGGGATCACCTTGACGAATTCCTCTATTCAACGTTATAAAGCCATTGGGAACTCCTTGGATCATAAATGAGAAAGTGGGGGTTGATATGCACTCGTAATTACATTAACAAAGTGAATAGGGAAACCCATCTTGGACATTACATGGCATATAAACTCTCTACTAATCATGTCATATGCCTTTTGTAGGTCGACCTTAAAATAGAACTTGCTTACTCCATGTTTTTTAAAAGGGGCATTATACATTAAGGGCCTTCTTTACTTAAATTAGTTTCTAGGACACACGTTCGAATTAATTATTTTCCAGGACAAATTTCAGAACCCTCGTCCATTTTTTTCCATTGTCTTCTAATTGCTTCCAGCTTCAAACGAAATCAAAAACTGAAATAATTTTTTCTTCTAGATCTAAACCGATTACAATATATTTTTCCTCGATCGATTAATTCTATGGCGAATTTCAATTACAAGGTTTTCTACTTCATCGATCTTCAAAAACAAGATCTAAGACGATTCGTCAATCCCTAAAACCTAAGCTAATTCATAATTACCTAAAACCCTGAATCCCTAAGTCGATCTTCTCAAACAAATTGATCTTCTCAAACAAGTCGATATTCTCAAACTAAAGACTCGACAGGTATGAATCTACGTTTTAGTCTTTTAGCATTCATAAGTAACTGAAGTTTTTAATCATTAGCATTCGCTATTTTCGACTATTATTATGTGTTTTTGTGTGATTGTAACTTATTTTTTATTGTTTGATTAATATTCATGGTTTTTTACTGTTTGATTACTCAAAAGATAAATACATTTATATTTTAAATTATTATGTGTTCAATTGTTGTTTTCTACTGTAAGAAATCTTGCACTTATCCATTTTAACACAGTAAAATGGTCATAAATGGATTTTGTAGTAAAAAAAAGTTGATTAAACCAAGTTCAATGCAAAAAAAGGCGTGCACGGTAGCTGTAACGATACGGATTTCGCTCGGACCTAATCGATCGCTAAATCGACCAAGACCGTTCGAATCCTGCATACTCTAACTCTAGGCATACAACACATCATAACAAATAACAGAAGATTTTTATAAACATTATAATAATGTTACATCAAAATACAGAATATCAGAGTACATCGAATATAATAATACAGCGGAAGAATAATTTACAATAAATGTAATACAATGCAGCGGAAACGAATAAAATAACACAGCGGAAGACTATCAATGCTCCGGACACAACTTTAAGCTTCAATCCAGAATCCTGCTCATATATCTACAACATAAACTACTCGACTGGCCGTGTGGAAAATAGGGGCACCCGAGTTTGAAAGGGAAAAGCAAACTACAGGTCAGTCATGGGACTGGTGTGAGAAACTCTAAATAGTTATAAACTTATGATAAGGCAAATCATAGGACCACGCCGCTAATGTGAAACGGGTTTACCCCCATGAATGTCAGTGTATAAACAACAATCAATATAGATATATGGATCTACTATGCATCAATCAACATGCAATATCCCAATCTACCCATTTAGATTAATCACCACACTTAGATTTGCCAAATCCAATTCAATTTACAGAAATTATTCCTTTGGACTTTATTTCCCGATTTCTATTTCAAATCATTTGAAATACATATCTAGCTTTATATCAAAGTAGATTTCACTTCGGGATCTCAAATCAAATCATTTGGAAATATGAATTCCAAATCATAACAATGCATACAAACAAGTATGCAACAAAATATCGTGCTCCCCATCGACAAGGCAAAGGGCACGCACCTAAGCAATCATATATATATATATATATATATATATATATGTGTGTGTGTGTGTGTGTGTGTGTGTGTGTGTGTGTGTGCGCGCGCACCTCCCACGCATGGAGCAGACTACACTGACGATGCACCTCTCACGCAAGGAGAGCATACACCGCCCATCTCACCCATACTTTTAGTCGTCCGGGTTACCAAATGTTTAGCGACATACCAAATCATTTCATATCCCGAAGTAGAGAAAATCATTTCACAACATAATAATCACAAGTATTTTCATAATATAGTATTTCACATCAGCAGTTACACATATGATTAGTCACTACTAATCACATAACCTTTGAGCTCGTACGTCCCAAAGAAGGGTGTTAAGCAAGAGAATAAATTCTCCGCCACCAAACAGATATATCATCAATAGCAACTAATCGAATATGTGATGAACTACAATGTAAAACCATAATATATTTCCAAATCGTTTCGAAATCATCAAGTTTTAGCCCTCGAAATCCTTTCTGTTTTATAAAACATTTTTATAAAACTCTCCCTGTCCAAAATCGGGAATACATTTCTTTTCACTTAAGAAAAATATCATTTCAAAATCATTCATTAAATTTGAAATGAACATAACAACATCGCTACGCATCTTTACTATATTATAATTACCGAGTAACAAATACTTCACTCTCAACCATCCTCTAAATTAAAGCCCAAGAGTCGCAAAAAATAAAGACACGGAATCAAATTTAAAGCTCAAAAATCACGGTTCTTTTCGCTTCTCTTCCATTCGATCTCTTTTTACTGTTTCTTTAATTTCATTGTCCGTTTCACCTTCTTCCACATTCAGACCTAAATATTGAGGTATGGGATTACCACGTTGCCTACATGCCTCCTTCTCTTCCTCTGATGGCGACTACCACTCACTTCCGACCATCCTTCAAGTTGTCCAAGATTTGTGATCTTTCTCTTAGATCTGAAGTGAATAATTGATGAGCAATAAACAGTTCTCTCTCTTATTGTGCATAAATTTGGGTATTGGGGTTTCAAAATTGATCTGTTTGTGTCAGATGTTGTGTGTTATGGTAAGGCACGCTTCACCTTCCTCCTCTTCAGTTCGGTAAATCTACATCGATCAATAATTTTTTTATTTTGCGTTTTTATGGTTTATCAAAATCAACCGAAAATCAATTTATCCTGGGTAATTGCGACATTAATTACCTGAATACCCGAAACCATATTATTTTTAGAATAGAACAATTATATTTTCAGATATGTTTATATGGTCACTGGATGTCTGAAGACATGATGTAAAATACATCGATTGTAATACTTAAACTTTGTTCACATATATTTATATGTATATTTAGTTTTCTTCACCGCTTTGTTCAGTAGGCCTTTACAAGATTTTTTGAAAGTATGTGATGAATTATTTCAGGCATTGAATAAATTGGATATAATACTTTCCTGTTGATTTCTGAACACCATAACAAGATTTTAATTTAAATAGTATGCTTAGGTCCGGTATCTACTTTTATAGAAAGAATTTGAACTATTTTATGCAAATTTAGAGTTTCCTCATTTTATATGCATACATTATACCAACATTTATTGATATTTTTGCAAAAAATTGGAGTAAGTTCTATACGTGAGAATAAATTTAATAAGTACAATTTTTTTGAAACTATATGATGGAATTCAAGTATTCAATAAATTCGATATAATACTCAAACTTCTCCTACTGATTTCCTAACACCATAACAAGGTTTAATTTTAATAGTATGCTTAGGTCCAGTTTTAAATTTTATAAGAAGTATTTTAACTATTTTATACAAATTTAGAGTTTCCTCATTTTATACCCATAAATTATGCCAGCGTTTATGCTGGTATTTTTGTAAAAAAGTAGTGTATCTTCTATATTTTAGAATAATCTTAATAGGTTTTGTTCAAATATATGGTTTATGTTACTCATTTTATGTGCACTCTGTAAAATTGAGAATAATCTTAATAGGTTTTGTTCAAATATAGTATAGATTTTGAGGTATATATGCCAACTAATTTTATATGCTTCGCACAAAATGTAACTTCTTAAAAATGAAATTTGAATTTTATTTTCCATTTTCAAAATAGTTTGAATTTCTTTAAATTAGGGATTTATGCTATAATAATGGTGAGTTTGCATTTTTGGGGTATCTGAGAATATGTTGCAACTTGCTGGCAGTATCTCCTCTAATTTAGCAATTCATTGTCATTTTTTGCTAGGATTTTCTACAATTTAATGATGTTGTTAGCTCTCAGAATTTAATATTGAGATTTACTGATATGAATGAAAAGTTGGTGAAGAATGAATGATAATTCATTGAAGCAGCCATTATGTATTTTGAATATGTCTTATTTGATACTTTTTCACTGAGTAATGTTTGCAGACATATTCTTCTTTTTTTACCAAAATGAATGCGGATTCGGTAGAAGTTAAATGCTTCAGCACTATTTTTTGCTTTTAGGTTAAAGTTTGATTTCTTTTCTTCCTTTTCCCTACAACTTTGTTTCAATACACACTTCAGTAAATATGAATTCATCAATGTTCAAATTGGGTTTTTGTCGTAGATGCTTATAAGAGTTTGGAATTAAAATGCACTGAAATATGAGATGCCATGGAAGTATCTTCAATGAATTTTAAATTAAGATATAATTGACTGTATTAAGGTTAAAATTAAGTGGCTGACCTTGACTTTCTCTTATTTACCTTTTGCTTTCCTTACCATTAGTTCAGATACTGTACGAAGCTCATGGACTTAAGGATTGAAAGAAGATGGACTTAACTTATTATGATATATAAATGATTTAGTTTGTCATTCAGGATTTGTATGATAAAATGAAACCGCGAATTTATTTCTTATGTTTTTTTGGGCCTATATCATTAGTATATGCTGCTTTCAAATATTGCATTTTCCATGCTAAACTAAGTACAAAGCACCTAAAACGTCTTCCAAACACCTATACGCTGTGTATTGTTTGCAATTTAAGCTCTAAAAAATAATCCAATAATTAAATTGTCACGCTTCATGAAATATTCATTACAGTACCTCAATAAGGCAATATCATACCAATTTGGTTTCCATATCAACATACTTTAAGTTTCTAATAGGTTTTTTCTTCTTGCTTCCAATAGACGGTTGAATGAAATGCTCTATTCAAATCTCTTTGCAAACTATACATCTCCAAAAACAAATAAAGATTAATCGATTGTTGCAAGTAAAATATATATTATTGGTCTTTCCATTTCCTCCCTGGAAGCGGCTGCTTTGCAATTTTGCAAGGTACATCATGTCTAAGGTGGAGGATAATTTCCGATGTTGCTGAAGTTATATACTTGAAATATTAAGCATTTTTCTCTTCCAAATGGGCATGCGACTGAAAAAACAGTGTTCTATTACATTATTTTGTCTTCTTCAATATTTTCCCCTTTTAAACCTATATGAATTCAATTTAGTCCTGCTGGTTGATGGTCACTGTCGAAAAATTCAATGCCATTCTATATGGTTATGCAGTTTTTTAGCTTAGATAAGTTTTGGGATGTTTATTTCATATTCAATGTTGTGCATAACTGAAAATTTTAGTTATTCGTTTGTTCAAGTTATGCTTACACATTTGAGTTTTATATTCCTTTTTCTGAAGCTTTCTTGCGACTACTATTTTAATAAAACACTCTAATTAATGAGCTTGCAGAGATGACCAAAGTTGGTTGCCCCTTACATTTTGACGAAGATGGCATAGATTCTTCCATAGGATTTAAACTCTTTCGCTTTTGAAGAGGATGGTTTGTTCTTGGTTTCCACATTTCCTTGCTCCAATGCTTGATTGATTTATGTGATAGTGCTTCTCTGTGACCAATTGTTTGTGCTACATAGTATTCTTTTGTTAGATTGATATTTCATTGGTAGTTAAGATCTGTGATTATCGGTAGTCTTTGCAAACACAGATTTACTTTATTATTATCATAATTTATCCTAAAGGAGTCATTTGCAACCACCATATAACCCACGTATTAATTGTTTGCAGTTTCGTACAAAAATAGTAAACATTAACGTTTGCTTATTACATCTACGCTGTTATGTATAATATCTGACTAAAAAAAAAATCTGTCTTGCAGAGTATTAGAGTTGTACTCAATTATGAAAGATCACAGGACATGTGTTAGTTTCCGTGCAATAATTCCCGCTACTGCAATGAAGTTTAAGGTACATATATTTTGTGTCATTAAAAAACTTGGTTCAAATAAATTCGTTCTACCACCAAATTAGCGATGATTCAGAAATTTAGGTAATAACAACCAGTCCAAAAGGCTATTACTTTCAATTTAACTTAGGTAGTTCCTGCTTTTGGGTTTTCTTTTCAACCTTTTTTAAATAACATCCTAAATGAATTTTTTTACTTCCCATAAAAATTCTCACATCATTCTGATATTTTTATCATGACTGCTCTCCTACGTATCTCATGCTACAAAACCTACAAATTCCACGTGTCTTACTATTTCTATTTTTGTTGTCTGCTTTATGCTTTAGCCATTGTTGTGCACATTGTTTCAGTGGCAATATTTAAATGGGTTTAAATCCAGTTAACTCTATTATTATGTTTGATTTCGATTACTTAGGATCATGTTGTAAATTTAGGGACTTCAAAGAACAAACTTCGTAGAGACCCTAGCTTGCACACCATAACAATGCTGGCTAAAATGAACAATCAACATTTACATTCGAAATAAGAAGACCATGATTGAGCAACAGCTGTAGTTATTGAAACAAAGCTCAATCAGAAAAGGTTGTAGAGTTGAAGAATAATAACTTTTAATTGTCATGGTGAGGGCTATATAATCCATAATATTTTTCTATACGAATATTTTTTAAATAATAAAAAAAAGTTCAACGAGCAACATTCCAACTAATAAATTATATTATTCCTGAACCATAGTTCCCAATTATAGTTTTGAATTTGTCATATTTAATTGTCATGGTAAGTTTTTATATAATAATATGATGTTGCCCATATAGTTAGTACATTGAAAATATTAGAGAATAATTGTAAATGCATGTGGCAACTGAACTAGACTAATGTGGACATTTTGACCCATGAACCTACTATCAGGGATATGGTTGTTATGGTAACGGCAAATCTATCATTACCATGCCATTATCTGTCGATCGGTAACCAATTTTGATTGAAAACGGTATATCAGTTAAAACGGTATGGTAACGGTAAATTATCGGTAATATTTTTTCAATAACAACGGTAATGGTAATTTACCAGTCAATTTAAATCATATGCATATCCACTAGATAAGCTTTATTACATGCATTTAGAACCAAATAAATAACTAAATTAAGTCCAATAATAAGGAGAAATAATTACAAGTATACCTATTTTCTTTTTCATATATGTTTTTCATTAATTAACACTACTATAGTATAATAAAGATGCACTTTGTACAAAAAATATGTCAAGATACAAACTTTTATGAACAAACGGTAATTTACCATTACCAGTATAACGGTTACCAAATTATCAGTATACCAGTATCTGGTATACCAGTTGATCGGTAACAGTAAGCAATACTAACTTACCAAATTATCGGTAAAGGTATTTGTCAACTGGTAACGGTAACCATTATCATAACAGCCCTATTCAGGGATGGAGGAATAAGTGTGGGCGGTGAGCTGAAGCTGTAATCAAGGATCGAGTGGCTTGAGCTGATAATGAACAGCAGAAAGTATGCTATTGAAACTAAAATTGCGCACAATATAAAAGTGCAAGCTGATGTTATACAAGCCTGAGTTGGTTGAAAAAGCATGGTCTATCAAAATAAAGAGGAGGTCTTTGACCCTACTGAAATTGCACATGTGGTGGGGCGGTAGAGGGTAAAGATGAAGATGATGGTTCCAACCATTGAAGTTGCAAAAAACCGAGTGCAACTCTACAATAGAGCTGAAAGTAATTGCTGATTTAAGGGAGTAAACAGCAATTTTTAAATATTTAATGAGATGACATTGATTATTTAAATTAGATGTCTGACGTTTGTATATCAGCCACATATTTTATATGTTTTGTGTACAAAGCAGTCCGAAATGATGGGATATCAGCTTGAGACTATAATCTCTATAAGATAATTTAAAGCACTATGGGTTTGAAGTTAGGTACTTAGGTGGTCTTTTCAGTTTTAATAAAAGATTTAAATCTGTTATTATTATTTTTAGATAAAATGACTCTATTCAAAGGCTTTTGTAAATTTGATTTTAATGTCAATCAATAACTACATTATATGTTCGTAAATGTAAAATATAATCTAACTGTTAAATACATAATAGGGACAAATAAAATTAAATTTATGTATACAGATAGGAAATTGAAGTTCAAGGCAATAGTACGTATTAGCCGCAAATATACATTTATAGGCAAATATATATGTTTACGTGTGTACAAGAAGGCATTCCTGTGTACACGTGGGTCTAGATGCTGTTTACTTTGAAACAATCTATGATGTGTTTGAGTGCCGTGGTTGGAATATTTTCATAATTTAGTTATGTTTGGTTGTTTTAATTTTAGACGATCATATTAATATATTATGCCAGTCACGGTTCTTACTTTCACCCTATACTAATTTTCCATGGTTGTGTACCTTATATTGAGATTTGATTTTGAGATTGCTTGCACTAAAAATTTCCAATTATTATTTATTGATATAATAAGTATCTCTTTTTATAGGTACTGCACTGTATTGTTGAACCCTATTTGCTGACGTCAACCTTTTAGAATTTATATTTGTAATTGAATCTATTTACTTTAGTCTCATATATACATTATTCTAATTTTAGCTATTTATTATTTATTTTGAGGATTGTATATGTTCTTTTAGGTTTTTAAGATTTTACCATTCTTTAAATGCATCTTACATAGCAATTTATGATGCGTTCGGTTTAGATTTTTTAATTTTGAGTTTTTGCACGTACAAATGTACGAACGACGCACACATATCATGAAAAACGATTGTTTTACAAAACGAAGTTAACACACAAAACCAAAAACAATCTTTTATTATTTTCCATATTTTAAGAAACAATGGAAGGACGATAACAAATTCATCCTTCCACCGTCCCTCCTCCCCTACATTACTCCCTCTGCCTTTGATCCTTCATCTCCGTTATACTTCAAATCTTCGCAATTTTCATATTTAACGTTGAAAATTAAAAACTTAAAACACAAAATTAACCGAACAATACCTTAGCTTTAGTTTAAACATTTAAAAAAAAAATGAAATGTCCTAATCTAATTGAAACTATAATGATAATTTTACAAGCAAACCAATGAAGATACATTAATAATTAAAAAATTGCTATAACCTGTGTGCGAAACACGATTTTGCCTTTTTAACTAGAAATGCGTGGATAAGTGTTTGCATGATATCTGTAAGCACCCTACCTCCATACCTAGATAACAAATGATCGACATAAGTATTTATTGCAAGAGTACAACAGACAACAAATTTGTCATATTACCATAATTTTAATGTACAGAATGTTCCTTGTGCTTTAGCGTTGTGAATTGAAAAGAGTAATTAGAATTTGCAATTCAACTACATGTATCTAGAATTATACTTATCCATACCTCACATGTCATGTATATATATGAATTTCAAAGTGTACATTGATGTGGTAGTTCAAATAAATTATTGCATTTCACGACTAAGAAACTACCTTATTTTGATGATGATTTTTATGGCTTGTGTTATGCTTTGACTGCTCACTTTAAAAGAAAACTATCGTGCAATAAATACTATCAGTCGCTTATTTCAGTTACTCTACTTGAACAAAAATTTATATGTCTCGCCCTTTTTGTTTTTCAGGACGGAGACAATATTGGGATGAATGGAGTAACTTCTTACATATATGTGGAAAGAGTACTTCAGTTATATTACTTGCTGGAAAATGCTAATTGTTTTGAGAGCTAATGAAAATGGAGGGTTTATTTTTAAAGGTGCAGTCGTAGAAAATTGTTTCTGTGCCAAGAACAAATTATAATGTATAATTTATTTACTGTTAAATAGCAAGTACTATTGTAGTAGTTAATACCTCACCAGTGTCAACGGTAGTGTTTATCTTTATTGTCACTGTTAGCACCTTATCAACCATCTGAAACGTGATTTTTTTTTCATTATACTATTAGCATCACCTAATATGACCAGTTGTTAATGTAGTGGACTCAATTAGAACTTTTGTTTGTATAAAAGTTTTTAACCCTGCTATAAATAGGTGATTGAAAATTGGCTGAGAAAATTTGTAGCGTTTTTTCTTTAATGCTATGTACTCTGCTTACCTACAGAATGGTAACCAATTTCTTCTTCAACAATGAAAATTTGATTTTTAGAGGAGCAACAACCCACTTTCCCCTTTCTGATACAAAACGGAAACTTACACAACATAAATTTGGTCACATCCGTGTGCGAAGCACGGGTTTGCACTTGTCTCATAGTCAAATCGTGAAGTGTTTCACAAGATGTTAGCCTACCAGCATTTCTACCCAACCCAATGCTAAATGTAAAAGCATATCTTGCTCATAAACTGGTCGAGCACCATGCAAACAATCAATCAGTCACAATCAATATCAACAACTACGTATATTTGGTTTACACCACGTCTCATGTTTTGGTAAATTTAATCACCACTCCCTCATTCAAATCTAATTAAAGATTTATTCAAAATCCAATTGGTTTCATCTCTAAAATCATTTCATATTGATTGTTCTACTTTTTGGAAATTAATCTTGCTTTTACTCGGGTTAAAGAACTAATGTCATTTAAGCACAGTTCACGATAAACCCAAAATCCAATTTGATATTAAATACAAGGCTCTGAATAGAAAATATATTGGCTTATATTCAATATCAAATTCTGAAATCAACAAATATCGTATTGGAATAACGGTATATATATATCTTTCAAATTCCTCTACAATATCTGTATAATCACGGAATCCAATATCGAAATATTTCGAAGATTATTTTCATTCCAAACCATTCCAGTCTATTCATTGGAAAATTCTGCTTATTTAAAACCATTTCTCAATCCAATTTATTTATTTAAAAATATTCGGATTATAATTCTAGTTCATAACTAGTTCATTTTGATAAAAATATATTTTTATCTTTTCAAATATGGAAATTTTCATCCCAATTCTTTCCAAATCATTTATTATGATTTTACACAAATTATTAATGTTTTTAATAATTTTATCAAGGCCAGTACGGTCGATTTCCATAAATGGCCATCGAACTGCACTTACAGCGACCTTTTCCTATTTTGATTTAGACATAATTCCAGATCCAATTGTTAGATTTCAAATCTCTAATATTTGTTAGAAAGCTCTTTTCGATACGAACCCAAGGTTCCGGTTTTAGGAGAATCCGACGGTCGGATCTCCCATAATGTCCGTTCGAAGTCAATGGTCGAAATTCATGAACTGTCGCAGCACGACGCGTTCTATTCAGCCATTATATATATATATATATATATATATATATATATATATATATATATATATATCGTTGATTTCCCTTTAAAACGAATTTTATAAATTGTTTTAAATTCATTTCAATTCAATTAGAATTCCAATTTCATTTCAATTCGAATTTCAAATTCATTTCAATTTAATTCGAGTTTCAAATTCATTTCAGTTTAATTCGAATTTCAATTCTATTTCAATTTCAATTCGAATTTCAGTTCTATTTCAGTTTCAATTTGAATTTCAATTCTATTTCAGTTTCAATTCGAATTTCAATTCGAATTTCAATTCTATTTCAATTTCAATTTGAATTTCAAATTCAGTTTCAATTTAATTCGGATTTCAAATTCATTTCCAATTCTATTTCAATTTAATTTGAATTTCAATTCTATTTCAAGTTCAATTCGAATTTCAATTCTATTTCAATTTCAATTCGAATTTCAATTCTATTTCAATTCGAATTTCAAATTCAGTTTCAATTCAATTCGGATTTCAAATTCATTTCCAGTTCTATTTCAATTTAATTCGAATTCCAAATTCATTTCAATTCAATTCAAATTTCAATTCACATCGTATATATATATATATATATATATTCAATTCACATCGCATATATATTTCAATTTACATCGTATATATACTTTCAATTCACATCGTATATATATATATAATTTCATATCGTATATACAATTTCTTTCACATCGCATTTATATATAATTTCATATCGTATATATATAATTTTCACTTCTTACATATATAATTTCATTTCATATATATAATATTTTCGCTTCAAAATTATGTTTTTCACACATCATATATATATGTATATATATTCATTTCACATCACGATCAATTTTCACACAGAATACAATCAAACAAGTCGTCCATGGTCTGTGGACGACGGGGAGCAGTTCATATATGCAGTCATAAAATAAATAACTGTACAGAAGATTATAATGAGAGAATTCTCACTTTGGGATCCACTCCATCAGTTTTATCTGAATTTCGGTTCTGTTTCGATTTGAAATTGCTTGAAATTCCAATGTGCTCTATTTCAGACGCGGTCAATTTCGTTGTGAAGCTCTCGTTTTTTTGATTCCAACGCAACTGAAATTTCTGAATTCCGGCATCGTATGTAAAAGTTACAACATTTTAATCGTTTGATAATTAAATAAATTATTAATAAAAATAATTACCCCTCCCTAATTGTTCTTCCCCGTAACCTCTTTCAGCTGACATCGAACAAAAACCTCGCCCTCGTTCCTTGCCTGCGCCCGCCAAAATCGATCGCCGGTGGTTCATCCGTGGCCACCCTCCGACGCGCCCCAACCAACACTCCCACAGCCCGCCGTACATCGTATCCCGAGCCCCCCTTCCGCCCCCAATATCAGTTCGAACCTGCGCCGCCTCGAGGGGAATTTTGGCCACCCCATCAAGCAAAATCCGATCAGGACCGTTGAATAGCTAGAGCTCGTCGCGCTCTACATTTTAGCCTTTGACAAGTGCTTGAATCAGTGAACGGAATTTGAGATCGGAGGGGAGGAACGATCGCGAGTACCTGGCCTTTAAATTTGGACAGCGACTCAACGAAAATAGAGGGCTAGGGTTTTGAGTGGCATTTATATATAATTTTTTATAATATTTAATTCTATTATTTTCAAAAATACGTGTTTACCTACATGAACTCCAAATCAAACACAACGAATGTAGTCCCTAACTAATTACCCATATTCCGAACACAATGGAATATGTTTCGTAACCCAATTCCATCGTTTCGATCATTTTTCATTTAAATTAACATTTAAATCATTATATTGAATTTTAAACATACATTTCAATTTACTGGGGCCACATACTGACTCTAAAAATTCTAGAAAAATTATTTCTAGCTTCGTATTGACGGTACGGTCTTAACAAAACTAATTTCATCAAATTCTGAGACCGCTTGAAAAAGGGTCATTCTCTGGTCGATCCAAATTGACTGAAACTGTTAAAAACACGTTTTCCTCTGCCACGCTCACATATTAATTTCAAAAATTATGAATTTTGAAATCTAGAAATAATTTGAAATTTCGGTTCCAACAAAAGTGGTTTCGTCGAAAACAGAGGTCGTTTACTAAATTTCCCTTTTTTTAAGGGCCAAAATTCCATAGCGACTATTCTGAATTTTCAACTGGACGTAACTTTTTATTCCCGCTATGAAATTTCAATTTTTCAGATTCGTTGGAAAGATATTCTCAAATAGATTCAAATATTTTTGGTTTCGTTAAAATACGTTTTATTTTGAATCCTGTACATTCATTTGAAACTAGAAATCGAATTTTCAAACTACCGCGCCATTTTCAATTTCTTTTATAATTTAAAATAAATATTTATATTCTTACAACGATCCAAATAAATATTTACGTTCTAATTCTATTCAAAATAAATTTCTCGTTGTAATTATTTAAAACAATTCATTTTAAATACTCAAAATTCGCTAAAATTGCCAAAATAAAAAAAATTAAATTGGCTCGGATTTCTGGGTTATTACAATCTCCCCCACTTAAAACTTTTCATCCCCGAAAAGAAACGAAGCTGAAAGTTGTTTTACAAACCAACTCAACTTTCATTATTTTCATTATGGCTTAAGTTCTTCAACTTTTCAGTCTCTAAGAATTTTTCAAATCTTTCAAAAATTTGGCTAACACCCTAAATTTTCGAAAAATTTCGCCATAACCTCGCCTACACGGGAGCACGGGGAAAATCCTAAAATTGCCATACAGTCCTCTCCAATCCAAAAAGAAAAAGAAACAGCCAAGCGGCTCATAAAATCATCCAAAACCCAAGACATACAATAAACATGTACTTATTTGTCGGGCAAACAATTTTATTCCTCTGCTCTAGCCTCCTTGCAATGACCTGTTCAATGTATATATATGCACATGCATGCAATTCCAAACAATTTTCAATACAATTCAATATTTGATTCAAACTGGCTAAATTTACCTTACATCCACATAATGGTTTAAATAGATAATCACAAATACGTTATTTATAAACTTGTCACTCTCAACTCGTTCTAGGGTATTTCTAACCCCATCTCTAACGAGTTACTCATTCTAGAATGCTACTGATTCTATCTCTAATGAGTATTTTCAATAGGATATTACTAATCCTACCTCTGATGAGTCTTTTATTCTGTTCTAACGAGTTATACCCCAAAGATTTGAGTTAACCAAAGCTCTGATACCAGCTGTATTAATCCGAATTTTGTTCGGACCTAATCGATCGCTAAATTGACCAAGACCGTTCGAATCCCGCATATGCTAACTCTGGGCATACAACACATCAGACCAAATAACAGAAGACTTTTATAAACATCATAATAATGTTACATCAGAGTACAAAATATCAGAGTACATCGAATATAATAATACAATGGAAGATTAATTTACAATAAATGTAATACAATGCAGCGGAAACGAATAAAATGACACAGCGAAGAATATCAATGCTCCGGACACAACTTTAAGCTTCAAATCTAGAATCTTGCTCATACATTTGCAACACAAACCACTCGACTGCCCGTGTGGAAAATAGAGGCACCCAAGTTTGCAAGGGAAAAGCAAACTACAGGTCAGTCATGGGACTGGTTTGAGAAACTCTAAACAGTTATAAACTTATGATAAGGCAAATCATAGGACCATGCCGCTAATGCGAAACGGGTTTACCCCCATGAATGTCAGTGTATAAACAACAATCAATATAGATATATGGATCTACTATGCATCAATCAACATGCAATATCCCAATCTACCCATTTAGATTAATCACCACACTTAGATTTGCCAAATCCAATTCAATTTACAGAAATTATTCCTTTGGACTTTATTTCCCGATTTCTATTTCAAATCATTTGAAATACATATCTAGCTTTATATCAAAGTAGATTTCACTTCGGGATCTCAAATCAAATCATTTGGAAATATGAATTCCAAATCATAACAATGCACACAAACAAGTATGCAACCAAATATCGTGCTCCCCATCGACAAGGCAAAGGGCACGCACCTAAGCAATCCGATATATATATATATATGTGCACCTCCCACGCATGGAGCAGGCTACACTGACGATGCACCTCCCACGCATGGTGAGCATACACCGCCCATCTCACCCATATTTTTAGTCATCCGGGTTACTAAATCTTTAGCCACATACCAAATCATTTCATATCCCGAAGTAGGGAAAATCATTTCACAACATAATAATCACAAGTACTTTCATAATATAGTACTTCACATCAGCAGTTCAGACATATGATTAGTCAATATTAATCACATAACCTTTGAGCTCGTACGTCTCAAAGAAGGGTGTTAACCAAGAGAATAAATTCTCCGCCACCAAAAAAAAATATCATCAATAGCAACTAATCGAATATGTGATGAACTACAATGTAAAACCATAATATATTTCCAAATCGTTTCGAAATCATCGAGTTTTAGCCCTTGAAATCCTTCCTGTTTTATAAAACATTTTTATAAAACACTCCCTGTCCAAAATCGGGAATACATTTCTTTTCGCTTAAGAAAAAATATCATTTCAAAATCATTCATTAAATTTGAAATGAACATAAACAACATCGCTACACATCTCATAGTCAAATCGTGAAGTGTTTCACAAGATGTTAGCCTACCAGTATTTCTACCCAACCCAATGCTAAATGTAAAAGCATATCTTGCTCATAAACTGGTCGAGCACCATGCAAACAATCAATCAGTCGCAATCAATATCAACAACCACGTATATTTGGTTTACACCACATCTCATGTTTTGGTAAATTTAATCACCACTCCTTCATTCAAATCTAATTAAAGATTTACTCAAAATCCAATTGGTTTCATCTCTAAAATCGTTTCATATTGATTGTTCTACTTTTTGGAAATTAATCTTACTTTTACTCGGGTTAAAGAACTAATGTCATTTAAACACAGTTCACGATAAACCCCAAATCCAATTTGATACTAAATACAAGGCTCTGAATAGAAAATATATCGGCTTATATTCAATATCAAATTCTGTAATCAACAAATATCGTATTGGAATAACGATATATATATATATATGTATATATCTTTCAAATTCCTCTACAATATCCGTATAATCACGGAATCCAATATCGAAATATTTCGAAGATTATTTCCATTCAAAACCATTCCAATCTATTCGTTGGAAAATTCTAGTTATTTAAAACCATTTCTCAATCCAGTTTATTTATTTAAAAATATTCAAATTATAATTCTAGTTCATAGCTAGTTCATTTTGATAAAAATATATTTTTATCTTTTCAAATATTGAATTTTTCATCCCAATCCTTTCCAAATCATTTATTATGATTTTACACAAATTATTAATATTTTTAATAATTTTATCAAGGCCAGTACAGTCGATTTCCATAAATGGCCATCGAATTGCACTAACAACGACCTTTTCCTATTTTGATTTGGACATAATTCCAAATCCAACCGTTAGATTTCAAATCTCTAATATTTGTTAGAAAGCTCTTTTCGATACGAACACAACGGTTCTGGTTTTAGGAGAATCCGAGGGTCGGATCTCCCATGTCCGTTCGAAGTCAATTGTCGAAATTCGCGAACTGCCGCAGCACGACGCGTTCTATTCAGGCCATTATATGTATATATATAATATTATATATATTTCATCGATTTCCCTATAAAACGAATTTTATAAATTGTTTTAAATTCATTTCAATTCGAATTCCAAATTCATTTCAATTCAATTCGAATTTCAAATTCATTTCAATTTAATTTGAATTTCAAATTCCTTTCAATTTAATTCGGATTTCAATTCTATTTCAATTTCAATTCGAATTTCAGTTCTATTTCAATTTCAATTTGAATTTCAATTCTATTTCAATTTCAATTCGAATTTCAATTCTATTTCAATTTCAATTCGAATTTCAAATTCAATTTCAATTTAATTCGGATTTCAAATTCATTTCCAATTCTATTTCAATTTAATTCGAATTTCAATTCTATTTCAATTTCAATTCGAATTTCAATTCTATTTCAATTCTATTTCAATTTCAATTCGAATTTCAATTCTATTTCTATTTCAATTCGAATTTCAAATTCAAATTCAATTTAATTCGGATTTCAAATTCATTTCCAATTCTATTTCAATTTAATTCAAATTCCAAATTCATTTCAATTCGAATTTCAATTCACATCGTGTATATATTTCAATTCACATTGTATATATATTTCAATTTACATCGTATATTTACTTTCAATTCACATCGTATATATATGTAATTTCATATCGTATATACAATTTCATTCACATCGCATTTATATATAATTTCATATCGTATATACAATTTCAATCACATCGCATTTATATAAAATTTCATATCGTATATATATAATTTTCACTTCTTATATATATAATTTCATTACATATATATAATATTTTCACTTCAAATTTATGTTTTTCACACATCATATATATATTCTCATTTCACATCACGATCAATTTTCACATAGAATACAATCAAACAAGTCGTCCATGGTCTGTGGACGACGGGGAGCAGTTCATATACGTAGTTACAAAATAAATAACTGTACAGAAAATTACAGTGAGAGAATTCTCACTTTGGGATCCACTCCATCAGTTTTATCTGAATTTCTGTTCCGTTTCGATTTGAAATTGCCTAAACGTGCTCTATTTCAGACGCAGTCAATTTCCTTGTGAAGCTCTCATTTTTCTGATTCCAACGCAACTGAAATTTCTGAATTCTGACATCGTATGTAAAAGTTACAACATTTTAATCGTTTGATAATTAAATAAATTATTAATAAAAATAATTACCCCTCCCTAATTGTTCTTCCCCGCTACCTCTTTCTGCTGACATCGAACAAAAACCTCGCCCTCATTCCTTGCTTGCGCCCACCAAAATCGATAATCGGTGGTTCATCCGTGGCCACCCTCCGACGAGCCCCAACCAACACTCCCACCGCTCACCGTACATCGTATCCCGAGCCCCCCTTTCGGCCCCAATATCAGTTCGAACCTACGCCGCCTCAAGGGGAATTTTGGCCACCCCATCAAGCAAAATCCGATCAGGACCATTGAATAGCTAGAGCTCGTCGCGCTCTACATTTTAGCCTTTGACAAGAGCTTGAATCAGTGAAGGGAATTTGAGATCGAAGGGGAGGAACGATAGCGAGTTCTTGGCCTTTAAATTTGGACGGCGTCTCAACGAAAATAGAGGGCTAGGCTTTTAAGTGGCATTTATATATAATTTTTAATAATATTTAATTCTATTATTTTCAAAAATACATGTTTACCTACATGAACTTCAAATCGAACCCAACGAATGTCATCCCTAGCTAATTACCCCCACTCCGAACACAATGGAATATGTTTTGTAAGCCAATTTCATCATTTCGATCAGTTTTCATTTAAATTAACATTTAAATCATTATATTGAATTTTAAACGTACATTTCAATTTACTGGGGCCACGTACTGACTCTAAAAAATATTTCTAGGTTCGTATTGATCATACGGTCTTAACAAAATTAATTTCAACAAATTCTATGACCGTTTGAAAAATGACCATTCTCTGGTCGATCCAAATTGACAGAAACTGTTAAAAACACGTTTTCCTCTTCCATGCTCACATATTAATTTCAAAAATTATGAATTTTGAAATCTAGCAATAATTTGACATTCCAGTTCCAACAAAAGTGGTTTCATCGAAAACAGAGGTCGTTTGCAAAATTTCCCTTTTTAAGGGCCAAAATTCCATTACGACTATTCTGAATTTTCAACTGGACCTAACTTTTTATTCCCACTATGAAATTCCAATTTTTCGGATTCGTTGGAAAGATATTCTCAAATAGATTCAAATATTTTTGGTTTCACTAAAATCTGGTTTATTTTGAATCCTGTATATTCATTTGGAATTTGAAATCGAATTTTCAAACTACCACGCCATTTTCGATTCCTTTTATAATTTAAAATAAATATTTATATTGTAACGACGATTCAAATAAATATTTACGTTCTAATTCTATTCAAAATAAATTTCTCATCGTAATTATTTAAAATAATTCATTTTAAATACTCAAAATTCGCTAAAATTGCCAAAATAAAAAAAAATTTAAATTAGCTCGGATTTCCGGGTTATTACAGTAAAAAAGATACAACTTACGTATATGAAAAAGAAGAAAAACCAATAGATTTGGACATTATCACCTAGAGGAATAAAAAGAAGAGTAAAATAAAAATTGAAGATTGTTAGCTCCTGAAACATTTGCTCGACGAAGAAGTTAAGATTATAAAAAACTTTTTCAAAATAACTGATGACAACAATTAAGTATATATATTTGTCCTATTTGTTAAATTATATACATAAACTTGTTTTATTTTATTTTATTCCAGATTTATAAAAGATATTTGTTTCTATCTTTTCAAAACTGAACTTTAGATTTAAAAAAGATAATTGAATATGTATGTCATGTGTTAATTGTTAATTGCAAACATGCAATGTCAATGATAAAACTGAATTTTTAATTACAAAATTTCATTTTTGTAATTAACAATTTTTACATGTTTAGTAGAATATCTTATTTTATTTCAGATTTAGAAAAGATAATTGCATCTATCTTTTCAAAACTGAATTTTAGATTTAAAAAAGATAATTGAATATATATATATATATATATATATATATATCATGTGTTAATTATCAGTTGCAAATATGCAATGTTAATGATGAAACTGGACTTTTACTTACAAAATTTCAATTTTTTAATTAACAATTTTAAAATGTTTAGTAGATTATCTTATTTTATTTTAGATTTAGAAAAGATAGTTATATCTATCTTTTCAAAGCTGAATTTCAAATTTAAAAAAGATAATTGAATATATATATATATATATATATATCATGTGTTAATTGTTAATCGCAAATATTCAATGTTAATGATAAAACTGAAGTTTAATTACAAAATTTCATTTTTGTAATTAACAATTTTAAATATTTAGTACAATATTTTATTTTATTTCAGATTTAAAAAAGATAATTTCATCTGTTTTTTCAAAAAAAAAATCTGTAATTTTATGTTTGATATATCTATTGAATTTCACAAGTTGAAATTGTCTGTGTTTTATGTTACTATTATTGTTTTTTTTATGTTACTATTAAACGTTTAACTTTTTTCCTCTGTTTACAACAGATATGACTGAAATGTATGTCATCGTGCACTTGAGAAATTTTACGCATGGAAGACCTATGATAGCAAGCATTTCTCATGAACATATGGACAAATCAAGAGTTAGTTTTGTGTCTCATATACAGCAAGATGAACAGTACTGCTAGATGATGGAAAAGTTCGATGCCTCAATTTGAAAGATTTGCAAAAGAATTTTAGATAATTATACATGTTACGTAGATAATTTGAGTACTGTTAATTGAAGGGATCTATACGTTTGGAGCTGTGTATTGAAATAATGTTGTCTTGAACAATACTGTTTATTTGTAGTTTCTTGTTCTTTGCTTGTACTTGCCAAGGCTTTATTTATCTATGTGGGGTTGTGATGCACATCAACAATTAGTACCTCCTACTTGCAGTATCATTTTATGCAGACTGAAAAAAAGATATATGCATTTATCTTTGTCACAAAACAGATAGCAGTATATACTGTTGTATATGATCAGGAATTTAAATAACATAAATGAGACAAGCTTAAATAAAAACTAGTAAACAACAAATTTAAATGAAGATGACATTGTATTCAGATTATCAACACAAAATGGCTAGTAAATGCACTTATAATCTTAGCACAGAGAAAATCATTTTGATAAAAGATAAATGCTTTCATCTTTTTCAAACATTACGTTAAAAAGTAATCAATCGCATAATATTCTGTGGGACCTGAATCAACCCATATACATAAAACTAAAATTGCAGCAAAATACACTACAAAAGTGGCAATATACATCTTAGTTTGAGTCTACACTTATAATCAAAAGATACAGTTCCTGATGACAGCTTACATTGTTATTTTGCATAAAAGATAAGTTCTTTTATCTTTTCATATAGATTGAAAACGCTGTCAACATCAAGATGGCCTAGTTCTAGTGCAACTCTAATAAATTCTTTGCCACATGTTATAATTGCATCCAGCTCCACTACCGGCCACACCAAAAGATTGCTTCGAGTCTTCACATCAAAACTATATAGTTCTAGCAATGTTCTGAACACAAACCCAGCACTTGAGAATTTCATCGGCTATTGTAATTACCGTTTGCTTTCCATTTGGCACACCAAAAGGTAATTACCATTTACACAACCATTACACATGAATCACACATGCAATTAAAGATGTAAACAAATAAATGTATTTATAAAAATGTTGTACAGTATCTAATCTTAATTAGCAACTAATTACATAAAAAGATATAAACGTATATCTTTTTCGAAATTCAAAATTTGGAAAAATAATGCAACAACTTAAATCTTGTATGCATCATGAAAAGAATATGTGGCTACTGCTTGAGATTCTAGACAAATAAATAAAAATAATGCAACTTTCAAAAGTATGTGAAAACATTTTAGGAACTAGGCAATAGCTAAAGAAACATGCACTTATTTTTTCACAAAACTGACAGCAGTGTATACCAAATAACAACTAAAGATAAAAAAATCCTCTAGGAACTAGGCAATAGCTAATTGCAGCTATTGTATGTAACAACCCGTATTTTCAATAACCTATAATAACGTAAATCGAGGCAGAATTTAATTCAAAAATCTGAATCAAGGGAAACGGGCTATGCCATTGCGTTCGTCTCGGAAAAATACGCGAAATAGAGTCCGAGTTTTCGAAAATCGGAGTCCGTATGACCCGATTAAGGCCCAACGAAGTTTTAAGAAAAATTCAAAGTAAAAAACAGATTTCAAATTCAAGTTTGAATTTGGAAATTTGGGCCAGTTTGGGCCAGGTGGGAAAATTCCCGCCAGAGCACCCAAGTCGACAGCCCTGTCGACTTGGGAGTCGACTTGGTTGGACCCAAGTCGACAGCCCTGTCGACTTGGCTGTCGACTTGGTCCAACCGGGCAGTTCTGCCTGGTGCACCGTTTTGGGTTTGTGTTGAGTTTGGGGGCCAGATTCGGTTTTGAGGGCTGAGATTGGAACTAGGGTTTAATCCTATGGCCTAAAACACTTTCCTAATCTATAAATAAGACCCTAACCTAATCCTAAATCATCATTATTCATTCTAGTAACTAAACTATGGCAAAATCAATCCTCTCATGGCCTCCACTCTCTTCATTCAATTCCTAAATAAATTTCTAAGTGATTTTCCATGCATACAAGTGTTTTCAAGCTTGTATGAGCATCATTAGCTTGCATTCAAGTCAAGTTTCTATATTTGCATCATAAAGAAAGAGTTTTGATCATTTTGGCTCAAGGGATTTTCTATTAAAGCTTGCATTTTGGGTTTAATTGGTTGCATAAGGGCTTTGTCATATTTTTTGTGACTTCCTAAGCATTGTAAGCCCTATTCTACTTTCATACTTAAACTCTAAAGTTAAATGTATGATATGCAAGTTTGCCATGATATGCAAGTTTACTATGATGTGTTATGCAAGTTTACTATGATGTGATATGTAAGTTCATCAAGTTATGTTATGCAAGTTTATATGCAAGTTTTGCCATGTTATGTTATGCAAGTTTATCATGTTATGATATGCAAGTTTATCATGTTGTGATATGCAAGTTTATATGCAAGTTTGCTATGCTATGATATGCAAGTTCATCATGTTATGTTATGCAAGTATGCCATGTCATGATATGCAAGTTTATCGTGTTATGTTATGCAAGCTTGATATGCAAGTTTGTCATATGATATGCAAGTTATGTTATGCAAGTTTGGGTTGAACATTTTGTTCATGCTATCATGTTATGCAAGCTTATCTTGGGTTTATAAACATAGAGCTTCAAGCTTTATGCTAAAGGTTGCATTTTGGCAACATGTAAGCTATCATATCTCTTATGATAACTTGCATGTGAGGCCAAATGCGAACTTATGGCCATTTCTACATGTCATTTATCACCATGTATCACCAATGTGCTAAGTTTGGTTTTATGCATGCTTTTGAGGCCTAAAATGTAATATGCAAGTATATGGATATATGTACATTTCATATGCCACCATGTTGAACTTGTGGCTTCAATACCTTTATGTCATGATTATGCCAAGTTCCCTCTTTCTATCCTTTATGCGCTATTGCGATATGTAAGCGATGGGATTGCGTTTGGGGTTGGGTAAACTTAAAAGACATAAAAACATAAGCTTGGGAATTTACCTATTAAGTTAGGTCTACCCATTGGGAATTTACCTATTAAGTTAGGTCTACCCAATTGCTTGAAAATTTGTAACATGTTTTGGAAACATGATGGACATAACACTTAGAAAAGATAAGTGTGACCAACTCGAGGTTGGGTTGAGTTTGTAGCGTAAACCTACCCGGAACCGACCGGCTTAACTAGTTGCTACAAACAATAGGACCCAATGTGAGAAGTTGGTCATGTTGTACCTTGAACCCGAGGTTAGACCAAGTTGTGGTGTAAAGCTACCCGGAACCGACCGGCTTAACTAGTAACCGCAACAAAGTCTAATGTGAGAGGTTAAGGCGCATTAAGTTAATTAATGCCTCATGATTAGGGTTAAGTCATGGACCGCTTGAATACTTAACCAATTAAACACGATGGGTTGGTAGGGTTAAGTCATGAACCTTGGGTACACTTAACCAACTTGGTACTTGAATGGGTTGGGTTAACCACGTTTAACCCATTAAGGAAACCCTAGTTACGTGGTCCTTTGCACCAGTAACCCTCTTAGTTGTATCATGATACCCTAGGGACTAGGCTAGGGAGGGGCACGATTACTGGGATGCCATGTAAGCGACCAAAACGACGGCTGAGTAGGTGCGCCGGTGTAGGTTCAGGCAGGCCATGGTCGTGCACATGGTCCGAAGTTGAAAAAGCAGGCACGGGCACCAGTAGGTTTAGACTGTGCGTGCATTGATTTGTGTCAGTGGTTGACACCCTAGGACTTGATACACCCTAGGGTGGACCTAGCACAGTTTAGCTACACTTCGTAGTTGGGCCGTATGACACCGACACTTGACGAGTTAGGCTTATAGGGAGCCGATCGACTAGACCGTGCTAGTTGGACCTTGGTTTAGGTCATTCATGATGTTGGGCCAAACTTGGGCCTGGGGATCACTTCTTGTTTACACTTTGGACCTCGTATTGGGGTCACTACATGTTATTGGGCCAAAGCTTGGGCCAAGGGATCAATACTTGTTTATTCAAGTCATGTTAGTTTGCTAGTACACCTGTGGTGCAAAAACCTTAAACCTGATTATGCGATGACACCTTTATCTACCTTGTTAGTTAATCATCATGCTAGTATGTTGTTATCCTTATGTTCATCCCTGCTGCTCATGCCAGTTAACTTTACCAGTTTACATTGATTGTAGTAGGGCTTACTCAGTCTTTTTGACTGACCTGTTTTCTTTCGCCTCTTTTCTTCCGTTCCCCCCCCCCCCCAGGTTCTCAGGGTGGGAACGTTGGAGCTTAGCTTGGATTCCTGATCGCTTGCTTGTGGGATTTAGCTCATGTACGGTCTTGACATGAAGCTAGCTATGGTTATCACTTATTTTGGGGATAGTACTTATGTATTTCAGTTTTTCAGTGATGTTGTTTCTTATCTAGACTTGTTTATTTGGAAAGCTATGTTGTACCAGACTTGTTTTGAAATAGTATGAAATCTTCCGCTGTTTTATCTATGTTATTTACTCTGTTTACATATATACATAATTTCTTGTTCTGCCTTGATATATCATTATGCATGTTTACCTGATTCAAACGCCCCTCCAAAGTCAGAGTGCTTGCAAGAGTCACCCTGGCGGAGGCGGGGTGTTACATTGTATATCCTTCATGTTTCTTTACTGGTAAGTTGTCCAACTTAATATACATTGTTTCTATTGTATATTATTATCTATTGTAAAATCACAGGTTTTACTGTTCAAAAAATAAGAACGCAGCTTATTTTAGTCCATCAAAACCATACCTTACACGTTTGTTTTTCGTGGCTTGGTTGAGAACCAAGATTAATGCACAACAAGTTTCAGCTACCATCAAATTTATACATAAAAGTCTGTAAGTATCATTAAATAGATAGAAACAACTAGGCAATAGATAATTACAACATACAGAAGATAAAACATTTTATCATTTTTGTAAAATATAAAAAAATTATTCATAAATCAACATATAATTAAAGAAACAATATACAACAGAGATATAAATAAGATAATAAAATTCAAATATATAAAATAAACAGATTGTAGAAAATAAAAATTTCAATATCAAAAATATAATTAAAATGATAAAACATTTTATCATTTTATAAAGCCATAAATAAAAATTAGCAAAAACAGCATTGACCAAACCATTTAAAATTGGACAAATTTTCAAAATAGGCTAATTTTTAAAACATATAGCAGAAATATACCAGTTTTAAAAGTATTAGCAGAAATAGGCTAGTTTTTGCCACCTCAGCAATGAGGTGGCAAAAGTTCTAAAAAAATTAATCGGGGCCGCACTTGACAAGTGCGCCCCTTATGATTATAACGGGCGCACTTCGCAGGTGCGCCTGTTATAATTTTAACACAAACCGTACCTACTTCCTGCCACTCTCTGTCATTCTGCTCTTTACTATTTTGGGGAAAAAGTACCAATTCGTACCATTCTTCCTGTAATGGCCCGAAAATCCATACCAATTTGAGCTGACTAATATCCTACACATTCAACTCAAAGTGCACGAAGGTTCAGATCATTAATAGAAAGAAATTAGAGGATGAGATAGTAAAGATAGAACTAATAGAATAGGAGAACAAGAAGAAGAACATCAGAATCAGGGTAAACACGAATCTCACAGCGGAACGAATAACATGTATTATAACATAACTTTGAAATACACAAACTGAATTTGTATATACATACCATATTAGAGTACAACTAATATATATTACAGCGGAAATAATCTCTAAATAACTAGCAGTGAATCCTCCTGCTTCGAGCTCCTCCAAGTGAATCTGCAAAGCCTGAAACACTTGACTGCCCGTAGAAATTTGGGCACCCAAGAGTTTAGGGAAAACAAACTAAATAAACTCTGGGTCAGTCACGGGACTAGTGTGAGTAAATTCCAACCATATCATTTAACTTTGAAAATCCTTTTAAAAGAAAAGGATAATAGTAAGACCAACCCACACATAAACATGGACGGTTTTTACCTTAATATAACCCAAAAATATTTTGATATCAAAATCCAGTGATATTATAATAATGTCTAATCAAATAAATAACCAAATAGCAGAACGCTTGCATCTCACGCTCCACATACATAGTATAAAATCAAAAACCGCAGGGCGCTTATTGGATATTGGATTCCAACTATGACAAGGTATAGGACCACCTCCCGATCAGTGTACTCTAGAGGGGATACATTGGGGTTCAACAAGAACATCTTGCAACCCGGCCCACACCTGACCGACCACTCATTTAGCTTGTGTGTATCGAATATATTGTCGCCCACGGTTGTTGGCCACCAACCGTAACCCAAAGATACAGAAATGAAAGACGAACAAACATGAATTTTCTCTAGATCGGTGACAATACACCTTGCTTGGGTATGACCCAACTAGCCATGCTGCCCAGCCCGATTTCTGTCATTTCCCGGTTGTGAGGCTAGAGGCTACGTCTATCTTTAGAACATCTGATCACCATTCACTTTGAATGCCACATCGTCAAACCCGTCAATTCACTGATCGATTTCCAAAAATATCATGGGTATAAAAAGCTAAGAAGAACGAATTCCTCTGCCACCAGACGTAATACCTTAATAAGATCAACCATACATGATTTGTTAGGTATACTCTGTCAGACACTCATCCATTCAAGTTGTCCTGGGACTGGACAAAGAGAAAACACCATTTTGGAACATGACGACCCTTGCATTTCACTACGTCTTCAATTATCTTCAGCATAATCTAATTCGCAGCGCTTAGGCCTATACGGAGTGGTTTTCGAGTAATAAATCCAACTGGTCTCTCCGTATCGACAATGATGGTCAAAACACTTCGATAGTCGATTATTTAACTATCGAAGTAAAAAACAACATCCATTCAGATGTAGAACTAAACATCATACAATCACGGGCGCCTTTTATTTAACATTTATTATTAAATTCCCATATCTTACTAGATATTTCTCAAAACCCATTTTAGTATTTTCATACTTCTTGGAAAACATTCCCAGCCATTATAAAATCTTACTCTCCCATGTTCTGAAAAATATACGTTATTAACGTTCGAAACATTTCCATTGTTTTCACATTCTTTATTTTCTACACTTGGATAATATACCCTATTTACATTCGAAAAATATTTCCAACTTCATTATAAACGTTTTAATCTGCCAACCGTTCACTTTTAAAACATTATTCACTTTAAAATGTGAATATCATCCCTATTATATAAATCTGAACACCTTTATCGAATAATCTCTTTATTCAAGTAATAATTACCATTATCTTGTTTACCGAAATCTCTTTCATAATTTTATATGCCCATTCCACTTTATAAACTCTATTTCTAAGTCAACTCCTCATTAAATCAATTTCAAGTTTATAACTAAATATTGATTACATATCCTATTATAATTTATTGGTTTAAAACTAAAGATTAATTATCCTATCAGATAATAATTCCTAAAATAATTTCCTTTACTGCATTCGATGTCGTCGAATTATAGTTCCAATTCCTAATAGTTTTATTTCATTCTAATCATATTCCAACATCGAAATGATGTCACTGTTTTCTGAAATGATTCTCCAATTTCTCTTTCTAAATTCATTCTTATATTTCTTTGGAAAAACATCGTTAGTTGTTACTTATAGAATAAGTGGATCTCAAACCAAACTGTTTTCATTTCCTAGGGAGTAGTGCTATATATAAAGATCACGCTTAAACTTGGTCAACAGCGTTAATTTAACATTATAGTTCAGAAACTTGTCATACGCTGTAATATTCCCCTTTGTAACTAATCTTGACATAACAGTCACACTTAAGCCAACTCAACAACGTTATTTTATCGTTATATTTCAAAATTTGTCATAGGTTGTAATATTCTAATCTTGACATCTCTTTCCGTTACAAACTGATATCATTCTTCGATAATAGTGAAGCCGTTCAAGTTAGGGCATTTTATTTACCTCTCAGACCTTGATTGACGACGTTCTTACCTTAGAATAGATATAAGTCTGTAACGCTAACTCCCTATTATTTATAATCTGTCAAATCGTATTTCCTTCTTTATTTTAAATATGGTTTTATGAAGCCATATCCCTAATTTGAAAACTCAATTGTTTACCACTATTTATTCAAATATTAACTCTTTGCTGCATCTTCGTTATACAATTCTATTTATAACTTCTTTTACCCAAAATCCATTTACGTTCTTCGTCTATTGAAATTTTACTTTTATTTGAGTCTTTTTACTTATGCTTGTAGCCTCTCATTACCAATTCCATAACATCATAAATGAGGTCCATTTAAGAAACAATTATTTAATTAAAAATAATTAAATAATATTTTACTTCATCATTTCTGAAGTAAACAATTTACTTCATCGTTAATCTAAAATAGATTGGTTGCTTACTGTATATCAACAATAACTAAATATATTGGTTAAGTAATTATTTAATACCTCAATAATTAAAATGGATAATTAATAAGGAATCTTCTTAATTTTTTGATCGGTTTACCGCTAAGTTATTTTCATTAGATTAATTGAAGACCAATTAATCTAATAATCATTTTCCAAATAAACAGTTGATTTAATCAACTACCTTACATCAGTAAATTCGTTAACCGATTTAAATTTCCTCTTACCATTAAATTAATATAATTAATCTAATAATATTTCTTAACTGTTTGCTTTAAAATAATTATCCAAATTATTCACTCGTAGGATAATTATATTTTAATGACTTACTTAAATGTCGAACAATCGTTTATATTTACTTTATAAAATGAGCTATAAAATACCAGTTTATAATAGAACTTCTGATATAGTTTAAAGCTTCGCTTAAATTATAAAAATATAATTTTTATAATTAACTTCGTTTATTTGCCTGGCGGCCAATCAACTTCTTAACGAAAAGATGGGTTTATGCTCGACTGTTGCTATTTTCTTAATCAATATCGTCTATTTATTAAATCAACATAACGTTGAATTCTATTCAACATGGTTCAAACAATGCATATATAAAACAAACAGTACATATAAATATCGAGGAATCCGGTCGGACTCCTCCAATCGGTTTCCTGCTTCCATAGATATTAGTCCATAAAATCTATACTATTTCCATACTAGGGAATCTTATAACAGATGGAATCAGTATCCAACCAGTGATGTGTATATATGCAACGATATATATATATATTTCAACCAATTTAATTGTGATATACCTAAACGATCATCACACAACATTCAACTAACATTAAAATATAATTAAAATATTTTAAAATAGATCAGAGTTAGTGAATTTACTCACCTTTGTATGTTAACCGTTAAATAACGATTTGCGTCAGTTGATTTGATCAGCAGTTAAATTTGCCTTAAAATTCAACTGAGTTCCAACCCACTCCGGATCAACTCCAGTACATAGCCCGCGACCTGGTTGGCACACTATATTCACTGCTTGTTAAATCTCTACTGATTCGAGCAATATTTTTGAACCTCTTCAAGTCTTCCTTAATATTGTATGGTGTTGTAAAGCAGTTCGAGCCCAGCTGAACATAGAGAACCACACTGCATACTTTTCCTTATTTAAAATAGAATGTGAAACCTACTTTCCAAAATCCGCAACATCAAACACGGTAAACCCCTTCACGCAATGCTCCATACAACACCTTTCCTCCCTTACATTTCTTTATGCACAAATTAAATGGCTTACACCTTCAACTTAGTGACCAAATCTCCATTACTCAGACCAATATTTGATAGGCATGCATCACCAATTCTTTGCTAGATGGAAGCGTACCCAAAATATCAAAGTTGAGGTCACTGTTTCATCGTGACCCAAAAATTTCAACACCCCTTCTAAACCGAGAATAATCCTCATGTGAGCCCCTCCATGTAATTCATAATTTTTCAAAACTTACACCCATCATTTAGTTCGCTCTCACTACCAACCCGACTCCTACAGTATTCATATCGTGCTCCACCAGTTAAAAATACCACTTCTGAGTACTCAGTTCATACAATCTACATGCGCATGCTCCTCTTACTCAAGTCCTTCAGCATGTCATTACTACGTCCCATATACATAACCATGCACCCTATTTTCCTCACAAAAACTTCCAGCCTTCACCAAAATGTAATGCGACAGATAATCTATCCTACTTAACAAAAAGGACCCAACACTTCTACCTATCCCCAACGTTTTCTACAACTGCTCGTTCTTCCCATGCAAAGAACTCAGCCTTCCATCTCCTCTTCAGTGGAATGAACCCGACAACACCTTCACTCAACACGCAACCACCCCTGTGCCTCCATATGCTTTCAACGAAACTCGCATGCCTTAATGAATACATGCATCCTTCAGCACATCAGCTTCTTCCCCGGAAGCCTTCCAGTTCGGCTTATCCCCACGTGAACAGTAGTTCAACTTCCCCTCTCCAGTTTTGCATCCATCAGCTTCAGATCATGGCTACCATAGGGACTTCGAATTTTATATTATTTGGTAATGACTTTTAGAAACAACTTTTAGCTTCGGTTTTATCATAAAAATGGCGAGGTGTGCATCCGAAGAAGAAAATAGCGAAATGTGAATTTATAGGATAAATGAACTTGGCCCGCAAGTAATAGCTCGTGTAGCTTCTTCGTAAAACATCGGGTAGGTTCTGCAAAGAAACGGTACTGAATTTGCTTTATTTCTTTAACTTAAGGTCGAAGAAAATCATAGGTCTGTTGGTAGGTTGTCTCGTCGCGCACAGGGTAGCTGGTAGGTCTTACGTATGTAAGATATGGTTATAGTCATTCAAGTTTAGTAGTATCAGTTTCACATGCATTCAAAATCACCTTGTTTAACTTATGTGCTATGGAAGCCCCGTCGGAATAAATAATATATTTATGTTGTTTACTTGCATCACAAAGAATAGACTAAAAGTAAGGCCGGACGTTTTGGTCAATCTCAAGTACCATATGTCAATTCGTACAGACTAGTTGGTCAGCAAAACATGAAAAAGCCATGTGAAAACTCTCAGCCAAGCATGTGGAATGGTGATATTTACATGTGTAGAAGTCATGTGCATTTCCTTTCTTTGCCTAGTATAGGCATCTACAAGCCTGATGGTATTTGGCTTCATTGGTAGGAAAATTAAATGTGAAAAGAAAGGGTAAGGTAGCAGTTTGATTTTTAAGGCATCAGAATGCTTTAGCTTCCGTAGCTTTAGACTTGAAAAGATATGGCGGTTCGGTAGATATTTATTTGATGAGATGGGTTAGGATACTTGTATAAATTTATATATATATATATATATTATCTTTATATTTAGGGTATGCCATTGCATAAAATTTCGTACGTTTATGGACTGTTATCGACAAAAATAAAAATACAGTCGTGTCCCACGGGGTGCCACGATCCCAAAAATATAATAATATCGGTAGGCTAACTTATATTGTGAAACCCTAAAATACTGATACAGGGTGCAAAACACTTCAAATAAAAATCCTCATATTTAATTAATTAAAAATTATAGTAAAATTCTAAAAATTAAATTATCACATCATCTCAAAAGAATCTTGTCCAAATTCGAATTCGATATTTAATCATATTTAATTAACCGTTATGGCCATAAACGAATATGCCGCTGCTTTTCTGAATATTTTGATTTTTCACTTCCATTAGAGAAATATAGTTCAATGGATTCAAATGTTTCTTGTTTCGAAGAAATCCGACTAATAACGGGTCCTGTACACTCAGTTGAAGTTCAGAACGTTAAATTACGAGCTGCCGCGACATTATTGGCTCGATTATATTTAATATATATATTTACGTTCAACTTTGTTTTAGTTAACATATAAATCCATATTACGAATTCAATATTTAAACTGATTTAACTATTCAAATATAAACCGATAAAAATGCGGGACGTTACATTCCTTCCCCCTTAAAAGAATTTCGTCCCCGAAATTACAAAGGTAGAAAAAAAATGCTATGATCTCTATTAATTCCATTAAAAAATCATCTGTTTATTATTTCGTAACTTCTGGTTCAACTGAATCAATCTATTAAGATATTAATTTATCTCCACTGATTTTCAAAGTTCAGAAAATCTTTTATCGCCTTAAATTTTCGATAAATTTTGCCAGCATCTCCTCTGCACGGCTCAATCGATATTACTACAACTTTCCACTCCGAGCCTTCTCCAATCCAAAAGAAATTCAAACAGCCAAGCGGCTTTCCAAAATTGGCTCATAAATCTCATACCCGAATATAATGTAATCTTGCACCTTTTTGTTAGGCATTTAACTCTATCTCTGCCATTTATTATCACTTTAGCATATATCCAAGCATCCTTGGTTGATCTCCTATCAATTCATTCTCAAACCAATCTTTCGCTTTTACTAAGCCAAATTTCTATTTCAACTCCAATTCCATGTACTGACTTATTTTTCAAATCAGTTATCTTCATCTCCAAATTCAAAATTCGATTCTTATTCTCCAAGAATCAATTCATTTTAGTAACTTGAATCTCCAATAATTCTCTTTTACAATTTCCATTCTGGATCGTTCCAAATTCAATCCAATTTTGTTTATCTTAGTTCAAGTTCCACTTTTACCATTTTAACTCTATAAGTTAAATTTTTATTTCAGAATTTAAATTCTTGAGATTTATTTAAAATCAGTTTGAAATCATATATTATTCAAAACATTTGAATTTCCGACAACTTGTTTCCTTACAATAATTCAAAACAAAATCTTTGGTAGTAATCCGTCACTTAGAACCTCGAAAATGAACACCGATGATGTCCGGATCATCATCGAAATTTATTTTCCAGCCATCGAAGTGAGTTCAATACTGTATTACTTTCAAAACTCATTTTTAACACTTTATTTTGAAATTACATCAAAATAATCTTTCAAAATGGTTGGAAAAACAATTTTGAATTCCCAGGATTTAAAATTCCATATATTAAATTCAAATTCATTTACAATCCTTTTTCCAAGTTACCAGATTTTTAGTTTCCAAATCTGATTTAAATTCAGATTTAGTTCATCTAATTTTGTATATTATATTTATACAATATTTCGATTGGTTATTTATATAACCAATTCAATTATAAATCTTATTCGATCATAATAACGATCAACACAATCAATATATATGCTTTCTTTATATCAAAATATAATTTTGGGTAAAATTATTTTATTTACCTTCTTTTAAAAACATGTTGTGTCGAATTACTCTGTTCAAGAGATTAGAAATACCTATTGACACAGTTTGCATTACTGTTTCGACCAGAATTTATAAACCACTCGACTGATCAGTCAACACAATATAAAACAGTTTTTATATTAATTTACAAATACGTGCTCATATGTATACGCTCATACTCAATCTAGGGTATTACTAACCCTATTTCTATTGAGTTACGCCACAGAGCCAAGGTAATCACTTAACCTTCAGGTCTGATACCAACTGTAATGGCCCGAAAATCTATACCAATTTGAGCTGACTAGTATCCTACACATTCAACTCAAAGTGCACGAAGGTTCAGATCATTAATAGAAAGAAATTAGAGGATGAGGTAGTAAAGATAGAACTAATAGAATAGGAGAAGAAGAAGAACATCAGAATCAGAGTAAACACGAATCTCACAGCGGAACAAATAACATGTATTATAACATAACTTTGAAATACACAAACTGAATTTGTATATACATACCATATCAGAGTACAACTCATATATATATATATATATTACATCGGAAATAATCTCTAAATAACTAGCAGTGAAGCCTCCTGCTTCGAGCTCCTCCAAGTGAATCTGCAAAGCCTGAAACAATTGACTGCCCGTACAAATTTGGGCACCCAAGAGTTTAGGAAAACAAACTAAATAAACTCTAGGTCAGTCAAGGGACTGGTGTGAGTAAATTCCAACCTTATCGTTTAACTTTGAAAATCCTTTTAAAAGGAAAGGATAATAGTAAGACCAGCCCACAAATAAACATGGACGGTTTTTACCTTACTATAACCAAAAATATTTTGACATCAAAATCCAATAATATTATAATAATGTCTAATCAAATAAATAACCAGATAGCAGAACGCTTGCATCTCACGCTCCACATACATAGTATAAATCAAAAATCGCAGGGCGCTTATTGGATATTGGATTCCAACTATGACAAGGTATAGGACCACCTCCCGATCAGTGTACTCTAGAGGGAATACACTGGGGTTCAACAAGAACATCTTGCTACCTGGCCCACACATGACAGACCACTCATTTAGCTTGAGTGTGTCGAATATATTGTCACCCACGGTTGTTGGCCACCAACCGTAATCCGAAGATACAGAAACGAAAGAAGAACAAATATGAATTTTCTCTAGATCGGTGAAAATACACCCTGCTTGGGTATGACCTAACTAGCCATGCTGCCCAGCCCGATTTTTGTCACTTCCCGGTTGTAAGGCTAGAGGCTACGTCTATCTTCAGAACATCTGATCACCATTCACTTCGAATACCACATCGTCAAACCCGTCAATTCACTGATCGATTTCCAAAAATATTACGGGTACAAAAAGCTAAGAGGAACAAATTCCTCCGCCACCAGACGTAATACCTTTAAAAGATCAACCATACGTGATTTGTTAGGTATACTCTGTCAGACACTCGTTCATACAAGTTGTCTTGGGACTGGACAAATAGAAAACACCATTCTGGAACAGGACGACCCTTGCATTTCACTCCGTCTTCAATTATCTTCAGCATAATCTAATTCACAGCGCTTAGGCCTATACGGAGTGGTTTACGGATAATAAATCCAACTGGTCTCTCCGTATCGACAACCATGGTCAAAACACTTCGATAGTCGGTTATTTAATTATCGAAGTTAAGACAACATCCATTCAGATGTACAACTAAACATCATACAATCACGGGTGCTTTTTATTTAACATTTATTATTCAAATTCCCATATCTTACTAGATATTTCTCAAAACCCGTTTTAGTATTTTCATACTTCTTGGAAAACATTCCCAGTCATTATAAAATCTTGTTCTCCCATGTTCCAGAAAATATACGTTATTAACGTTCGAAATATTTCCATTGTTTTCACATTCTTTATTTCCTACACTTGGATAATATACCCTATCTACATTGGAAAAATATTTCCAATTTCATTATAAACATTTTAATCTGCCAAACATTCACTTTTAAAACATTATTCACTTTAAAATGTGAATATCATCCCTATTATATAAATCTAAACACCTTTATCGAATAATCTCTTTATTCAGGTAATAATTACCATTATCTTGTTTACCGAAATCTCTTTCATAATTTTATATGCCCTTTCCACTTTATAAACTCTATTTCTAAGTCAACTCCTCGTTAAATCAATATCAAGTTTATAACTAAATATTGATTACATATCCTATTATAATTTATTGGTTTAAAACTAAAGATTAATTATCCTATCAGATTATAATTCCTAAAATAATTTCCTTTACTGCATTCGACGTCGTCGAATTATAGTTCCAATTCCTAATAGTGTTATTTCATTCTAATCCTATTCCAACATCGAAATGTGTCATTGTTTTCTAAAACGATTCTCCAATTTCTCTTTCTAAATTCATTCTTATATTTCTTTGGAAAAACATCGTTACTTGTTACTTTTAGAATAAGTGGTTCTCAAACCAAACTGTTTTCATTTCTTAGGGAGTAGTGCTATATATAAAGATCACGCTTAAGCTTGGTCAACAACGTTAATTTAACATTATAGTTCAAAATTTTGTCAGACGCTGTAATATTCCCCTTTATAACTAATATTGACATAACTGTCACACTTAAGCCTAGTCAACAATGTTATTTTATCGTTATAGTTCAATACTTGTCATACGCTGTAATATTCTAATCTTGACATCTCTTTCCATTACAAACTGATGTCATTCCTCGATAATAGAGAAGTCGTTCAAGTTTAGGTATTTTATTTACCTCTCAGACCTTGATCGACGACGTTCTTACCTTAGAATAGATATACGTCTGTAACGCTAACTCTCTATTATTTACACTCCGTGAAATCGTATTTCCTGCTTTATTTTAAATATGGTTTTATGATGCCATATCCCTATTTTGAAAACTTAGTTGTTTAACACTATTTATTAAGATATTAACTCTTTGTGCATCTCCGTTATACAATTCTATTTATAACTTCTTTTACCCAAAATCCATTTACGTTCTTCGTCTATTGAAATTTTACTTTTATTTGAGTCTTTTTACTTATGCAAGTAGCCTCTCATTACCAATTCCATAACATCTTAAATGAGGTCCATTTGAGAAACAATTATTTAATTAAAAATAACTAATAATATTTTACTTCATCATTTCTGAAGTAAACATTATACTTCATCGTTAATCTAAAATAGATTGTCGCTTATTGTATATAAACAGTAACTAAATATATTGGTTAAATAATTATTTAATACCTCATTAATTAAAAAGGATAATTAATAAAGAATCTTCTTAATTTTTTGATCGGTTTACCGCTAAGTTATTTTCATTAGATTAATTGAAGACCAATTAATCTAATAATCATTTTCCCAATAAACAGTTGATTTAATCAACTACCTTACATCAGTAAATTTGTTAACTGATTTTAATTTCCTCTTACCATTAAATTAATATAATTAATCTAATAATATTTCTTAACTATTTGCTTTAAAATAATTATCCAAATTATTCACTTGCAGGATAATTATATCTTAATAACTTATTTAAATGTCGAATAATCGTTTATATTTACTTTATAAAACGAGCTATAAAATACCAGTTTATAATAGAACTTCTATTATAGTTTAAAACTTCGCTTAAATTATAAAAATATAATTTTTATAATTAACTTCTTTGATTTGCCTGACGGCCAATCAACTTCTTAACAAAAAGACGGGTTTATGGTCGACTGTTGCTATTTTCTTAATCGATATCGTCTATTTATTAAATCAACATAATGTTGAATTTCCATTCAACATGGTTCAAACAATGCATATATAAAACAAATAGTACATATAAATATCGAGGAATCCGGTCCAACCGGTTTCCTGCATCCACAGATGTTAGTCTATACAATCTATAGTAATTCCATACTGGGGAATCTTATAACAGATGGAATCAGTATCCAACCAGTGATGTGTATATATGCAACGATATATTTATTTCAACCAATTTTATTGTGATCTACCTAAACGATCATTGCACAGCATTCAACCAACATTAAAATATAATTAAAATATTTTAAAATAGATCATAGTTAGTGAATTTACTCACCTTTGCGCGTTAATTGTTAAATAACGATTTGCTTCAGTTGATTTGATCAGCCGTTAAATTTGCCTTAAAATTCAACCAAGTTCCAACCCACTCCGGATCAACTCCAGCACGTAGTTTGCGACCTGGTTGGCACATTATATTCACTGTCTGTTAAATCTCTACCGATTCGAGCAATATTTTTGAACCTCTTCAAGTCTTCCTTAATATTGTATGGTGTTGTAAAATAGTTCGAGCCCAGCTGAACACAGAGAACCACACTGCAGACTTTTCCTTATTTAAAATAGAATGCGAAACCTACTTTCCGAAATCCGCAACGTCAAACACAGTAAAACCCTTCACGCAATGCTCCATACAACACCCTTCCTCCCTTATATTCCTTTACGCACAAATTAAATAGCTTACACCTTCAACTTAGTGACCAAATCTCCATTACTCAGACCAATTTTTGATAGGTGTGCATCACCAATTCTTTGCCAGTTGGAAGCGTACCCAAAATATCAAAGTTGAGGTCACTATTTCATCGTGACCCAAAAATTCCAACACCCCTTCTAAACCGAGAATAGCCCTCACGTGAGCCCCTCCACGTGATTCAGCATTTTTCAAAACTTACTCCCATCATTCAGTTCGCTCTCACTACCAACCCAGCTACTACAGTATTCATATCGTGCTCCACCAGTTAAAAATAACACTTCTAAGTACTCAGCTCATACAATCTACATGCGCATGCTCCTCTTACTTAAGTCCTTCAGCACGTCATTACTACGTCCCATATACATAACCATGCACCCTATTTTCCTCACACAAACTTCCAGCCTTCACCAAAATTTAATGCGATAGACAATCTATCCTACTTAACAAACATGACCCAACACTTCTACCTATCCCCAACGTTTTCTACAACTGCTCGTTCTTCCCATGCAAAGAACTCAGCCTTCCATCTCCTCTTCAGTGGACATCAACCCGACAACACCTTCACTCCACACGCAACCACCCCTGTACCTTCATATGATTTCAACAAAACTCGCATGCCTTCATGAATACATGCATCCTTCAGCGCATCAGCTTCTTCCCCGGTAGCCTTCCAGTTCGGCTTATCCCCACGTGAACAGTAGTTCAACTTCCCCTCTCCAGTTTTGCATCAATCAGCTTCAGATCGTGGCTACCATAGGGACTTCTAATTTTATATTATTTGGTAATGACTTTTAGAAACAACTTTTAGCTTCAGTTTTATCATAAAAATGGCGAGGTGTGTATCCGAAGAAGAAAATAGCAAAATGCGAATTTATAGGATAAATGAACTTGGCCCGCAAGTAATAGCTTATGTAGCTTCTTCGTAAAACATCTGGTAGGTTCTGCAAAGAAACAGTACTGAATTTGCTTTATTTCTTTAACTTAAGGTCGAAGAAAATCATAGGTCTGCTAGTAGGCTATCTCGTCACGCACAGGGTAGCTGGTAGGTCTTATGTATGTAAGATATGGTTACAGTCATTCAAGTTTAGTAGTATTAGTTTCACATGCATTCAAAATCACCTTGTTTAACTTATGTGTTGTGGAAGCCCCGTCGGAATAAATAATATATTCTATGTTGTTTACTTGCATCACAAAGAATAGACTAAAAGTAAGGCCGGACGTTTTGGTCAATCTCAAGTACCATATGTCAATTCGTATAGACTAGTTGGTCTGCAAAACATGAAAAAGCCAAGTGAAAACTCTCAGCCAAGCATGTGGAATGGTGCTATCTACATGTGTAGATGTCATGTGCATTTCTTTACTTTGCCTAGTATAGGCATCTACAAGCCTGATGGTATTTGGCTTCATTGGTAGGAAAATTAAATGTGAAAAGAAGGGGTAAGGTAGCAGTTTGACTTTTAAGGCATCAGCATGCTTTAGCTTCCGCAGCTTTAGACTTGAAAAGATATGGCGGTTCGGCAGAAATTTATTTGATGAAATGAGTTAGGATACTTGTACAGATTTTCTTTATATATATTTTATCTTTATGTTTTGGGTATGCCATTGCATAAAATTTCATACGTTTATGAACTGTTATCGACAAAAATAAAAATACAGTCGTGTCCCATGGGGTGCCACGATCCCAAAAATATAATAATATCAGTAGGTTAACTTATATTGTGAAACCATAAAATACTAATATAGGATGCAAAATACTTAAAATAAAAAGCCGCATATTTAATTAATTAAAAATTACAGTTAAATTCTAAAAATTAAATTATCACATCGTCTCAAATGAATCTTGTCCATATTCGAATCCGATATTTAAATATATTTAAATAACCGTTATGGCCATAAACGAATATGCCGCTGATTTTCTGAATATTTAATTTGGACATAACTTACAATATATAATCCGAAATTTCGATTTTTCACTTCCGTTAGAGAAAGATATTTCAGTGGATTCAAATGTTTCTTTTTTCGAAGAAATCCGACTAATAGCGGGTCCTGTACACTCAGTTGAAGTTCAAAACGTTAAATTACGAACTGCCGCGATATTACTGACTCGATTATATATAATATATTTATTTATTTATTTACGTTCAACTTTGTTTTAATTAATATATAAATCCACTTATATTACGAATTCAATATTTAAACTGATTTAAATATTCAAATACAAACCGATAAAAATGCGGGACGTTACACTTCCACTGGCTCTAAAAAACCCTAAAATCTTCAAAAATTATCAAAATAAACAAGGGTTATTGATTGGGTTACTTCTATCGGCTATTGTACATCAATTTGAAGGTATTGATTTAGTTTAAACTTAAACCCTATCTCAAATTCTTATGTTTCTTAATCACATTCAAACCCTAGGTTTAGGTTTTTTTTTGCTTTCTTATGTTACTAATATTTGTTTAACAATTAATTATCCTTATGACTTGCAAATTTTTCATTGTAGACTATGTCAGATTTCATCCTTATTATTTGCTATTTTGATGGGAAGTTGAATTTAAAAGAAAATAATACGCCGGTGTATGTTGGTGGCAAACAAAAAGGTACAAAGGTCAAAAAAATTTGCTCCTACCATGAATTAAAGGAAGCGGTGTATAGGGTTACAAAAATTGATTCACAAAAGTATGATATACGATTAGCAAGCAAGTGAATGACGGATTCTGGGTCTTCTGCTATCGATGTAAATGATGATGAAGATGTCGATGCAATGTTTTCGGTTAGTATGAAAGTTATTGTGTTATTCGTAATAAAAGAGGAGCTGAGACATTATGAAGAGACAATTGATACTAATTTTAACCAACATTCTACTCAAACTATTGGAATTACTCTGAGTTATGCTCATCAAAGCAATCCAAGTCTAATATTTCCTCCATTCGTGAATACAAAGTAAGTTTCTAAATTTTACATTTAGGTAGTTAAAATTCATAGTGTTCTAATCTCATACTTTTTTTAACAGTTATACGGTGCATGCGGGTGGTTCAAGCTCTAAACCGGAAAATAATGGTGTAGGTTTTATCTCACCACATATTGATAGCATGCAAATTGCATCAATGGATAATGATATGGCATGGATAGATAATATGGAAGCTAACAATGATCCGCTTGAGTTTGGAATTGGTAATGTGAATGAAAACGAAAATAATGAAGCACTGTTGGTGTAAGAAGATGAAGATGATAACAACGGACAAATTGAATTTGAGATGCCTTTGACAGATGATTTATGTAGTGCACAATTTATGGAAGCATCATTGATTCAAAATGTAGCTCCTGTTAGAGACGCATTTACTGCAGATTGTGTTGATTCGGGCTTTCACGTGGGAATGCATTTTCAAACCAAGGAAGTGCTTATTCAACAGCTTAGTGAGTGGTCTACAAAGAATTATGTCTCTTTTAAACTTGTAAAATCCCGCAAAAAAAGAATACACTGCAATTTGTAATGTCAGTAACAATTGCAAGTGGAGAATACATGCTATTGTCCCGAAAAAATCATTGATGGGAAGGTGGCAAGTTAAGAAATATAAAGGCAATCATTCTTGTGTTAATCCGGTCATTAATTCTAATCACAACCAAGCGACAAGTAGATTTGTTGCTAACAAAATACTTCCTTTTGGGAAATTGGATTTGAATACCACTCCCTCTGTGATTCAAGTTTTAATGTCGGAAACTTTTTTCATCAAAATAAGCTACTTCAAGGCGCATAGAGCATTGCGGAAAGCACTTGAGACCTTTTTTGAGATTGGTAAACATCATATGCTGAGCTTCCCCAATATTTAGCTACTATTAAAAAACCTAATTTGGAAACCATTTTTTAGATTGAAAACGAAAGACTCACGAATAACAAAGTTCGTTTCAAATGTGCATTTTGGGAATTCGGTGCTTCTATTGATGGTTTTGCGCATTGTCGACTGTTAATTTGCATTGATGGCACACATCTATATGACAAATACCAAGGTATGTTGCTAGTCGCAATTGGAGTTGATGCAAATGGTGGTATATTTCCATTAGCATATGCAAATGTAGACTCCGAATCAAAAGATAATTGGGAATGGTTTCTCAGATGCATGTACTATCTCATACGTAGTGTTCGCAATAGATGTTTGACTTTTATATGCGATCGAATGAAATGCATTCCGGGAGCATTAGAAAATTGGCCTCAAGAGCACTATCACCGCTTTTGTGCTAGGATTTTTGATAATGACAACAAATGTATCTGAACGTTTTAATGGAGTTCTACGAGGTTCTCGTGCTTTGCCGGTCAAGTCTTTAGTAGCACGAACGTTTTATCGTTTAAACGACTATTTCATGAAACGTCGTTCCAACGCCGAAGGATTTGAAATGCGAATGAATCCAAAAGTTGAAGCTCTTTTAGCTAAAAGAGCAAAACAAGCACGACATTGTGGAATTGTTAGATTCAATCAAACTTAGTGGCAAGTGACTGATCAATTTGGAAAAGCATTTACTCAGACTTTACATGATAATGTGTGTACTTGCACTTGCAACATTGTGCTATTGCAAAAATTGCCATGCTTGCATGTGATGGCCGCTTGTGCTCAAACCGTTGGACAAGCGAATATATTGTACTATGAATTTTGTTCATTGTGGTTTTCCATGGAAAAATATAAAGCAAGTTACGCTCCAAGCTTCATCCTTTTCCCGATAGTAGATATTGGGATGCCTATCACTGTCCGACCATATTGCCTCCGCATACAAAAAGGAAGATGCGACGTCCGCATTCGACAAGAATTAAAGGTATAATGGATAAAATGGGTGAAAGTAAACAGAATACTTGCAGCAAATGTGGTCAAAAAGGCCACAAAAGATCGATCTGTCCGTCAAAATGAGTTCTATATGATTGATATAAGCAAATGTGGTCAAAAAGGAGTTTGGAGATGTATTTTGAGATTTTGTCAAATGATTTGTAATGTAATGAACGATTTGTACTTTCAATTTGATGAATGAATGAATGATTTTCATTTCAATAGTAAATGTTTGCATTTTATTAGCATATGAGTTGTATTTGATTGGTTTTATGATGCAGTTTGTAACATGTTAGATGCACGTGAAGTAATAGGTTATTGTTGTGGCTCTCGGGTAGGGCGCACCTTGTAGGTGCGCTCATGTAAATGTACGAGGGAGAACTTGTTAAGTGCTCCCTTGTGAATTTACAAAGGCGCACTTGGCAAGTTCTCCCCCAGCGAGACCTGCTGCTATTACTAACCTACCAATCTGCATATATCACATTTGCTCCAAACAACCCTTCCTCTCCAAAATCCCTAAACATAAAAAACCCAAAATCCTATTTTTCTAAACTTTCGAATACTTCAATTTTTCATTACTTCTACACTAAATTAGTTCTACAGTGGAAGGCTCATACTCCTTTTATGAAATTAGGGGTAAATTCTTAAACAACATTACTTATTCATTACTTGATTAACTCCAGTTCATCACTTGTTCATTACTTGATCGACCCTAATTCATTACTTGATTGACCCTAATTCATTACTTGTATATGGTAATTTACTCTAGTTCATTACTTGTATATGGCTATTAGTTGTTCATTACAATGGAAGGATCATTTCAATGGTGATTTACTTGTTCATTTACTTGTATATGGTGATTTGCTTGTTCATTCACTTGTTCATTACAATAGAAGGCTCATTTCAATTCTTAGTTCAAGTATATGGTGATTTACTTATTCATTTCAAAACCTAGTTCATTACTTGTTCATTTCATTTAAACTTTTTTTCTTATAGAATTATCACCCGGTCCTATGGATGCAAATGTCTTGTATCTTCAAAATGAGCATAGAAGCAATAATCCAGACTTGATGAAGGTATTTCAAAAATCCAAATGAAAGAATTCCATACTTTTTTCACTTCTCATGTACTAGCTAAATACTTTCATTTCGTTTTAAATTTTGTAGACCGACAAGCCAATTGATTGTCAAGATAATTCTAGCAAGTTAGGGTTGATTACTTCAAACACACCTAGAGTTCAACTTGCGCTACAAAGAGCTGGATTTAGAGAAATTCCAAATTGGGGTTTTTTAAGATAGATCACGCACTTATTACTGCATTGGTAGACAGGTGGAGACTGGAGACTTCCACCTTCCATCTTCCCACTGGTGAAATTACTATCACGTTGCAAGATGTTAGTTGACTTTTGGGTGTTACAGTGGAAGAAGATCCTGTTACTGCTACACACCTCAATAATTATGAAGACATTTGTTATGAGTGCTTAGGCATGGTCCCAAATTGAATTGAGATAAGAGGCACAACAATTAAGTTGACTTGGCTTCGATGTACGTTTCAAAATGAACCATTAGAGGATGCTTCAGACAAACAAGTTGAACGTCATGCGAGAGCCGTCATTCTGCACTTGATATCATGTCGTCTATGTCCCGATCATTCTAAAGGACGACTAAATCTTTTTTGGCTATTGTTTGTGAGAAATTTGGAAGATTGTGCACGATATTCCTGGGGTAGTGCGATATTGAGAACATTATACACTGAATTAACAAATACTGCACTCGGTAGATCCAAATCGATAGTCGGTTGTCTTTCTCTTTTACTGGTAAATATAAGTATGCATAATTGTTAATGGCCACTTGTAATATGCAATCCCATCATATTTGTTTTTTGTATATTTATAGCTTTGGTCATGGACACATCTTCCTATCGGTCGTCCAAACGTAACTGTATCTGCACATATCGACAGGTCATTACCTTATAGTGCAAGGTAGTTTATGTACATTTACATGATGTTCAATAATGATGCTTATGCTATATTATTTACATTTACATATTTTATATACATTACTTTATATCGTAGGTGTCTTGGAAATAGGAGTTGGATTGAGTCTCCAAAGTAGGTTACCACTTACTACTGTGACCAGCTTGACATGCTGACAGATGAGGCTATTTTATGGAATCCCTACACACAGGATGTGCTAGTTGATCTGCCTCAGATATGTCTTAGCGGCATGCCTAGTTGGCTTTGCAAGACACCGATCATATGCATGCGAACTTTTGATATGTATAATCCTGATCGAGTGATGCGACAATTTGGTCTTCAGCAACACATCCTTGAGCCTTGCGAATCAAAGCCAAATTTGGATTTTGTTGTCATTCACTGGAACGATAGACATAACCGTATTGTTCGTCAACAAACTCCTAGCACTCGTATTTCAGAATACATGAGTTGGTATTGGTAAATCACTCAAAGGTTCATTCTCGCAGATCGGACTCCTCACGAGCGAGCATACACCGCTCGTGCCCCGCTTGAGCGAGATGCCATATGTCTTTTATCTTGCTTTACTGTTTTACTTTACTAGCTTAAAATTTTCAATATGTGATTATAAATAACACAATTTGTAGGTCGATGTGCTAGAGATGTTGGTAGAGGATTGGAAGATATTGGACATGGTCGAGTACCGGAGCCCGACGTCCAACCACAATGTATTAGCTTGAAGAAACGCATTGACACATTATTCTTTAGACATAGACTAGAACTCCCAGGAGAGTGAAGAACAAAAAGAAGACATGATCCTTCTCAAGCTCCACCTCGACAAGACCCAGCTCAATCGCAGGCGGTAGGACCTTCTCAACCTCCCCCACACTCAAGATTAAACTCCACCATGAACGTTTTTATAATTGTTGTATTAGCATATATTTGTAAGCGAACTATGTGCACTTTGGACTTGTGATCAAATTTTATTTGGGTTCATGTTTATGCTTGTAATCGAATTTTATTTAGACTTGTGTTTATGTTTGTAATCGAATATTAACGTTGTTTTTACGTATTTATGTTTGAAGTTGATTCATATATTTTTTTACATATATATTTATGTTTTATTTAATTCATATATTGAATAATGGAAGAAAAAACTGCTGTGATACAGTAGTTACGATGAAGAGAGCTTGCTGGAAAGCAGCAATTAGTAGAGGCGCACCTTGCAAGTGCGCCTTCATTTACTCTCAAAGGGTGCACTTGGAAAGTGTGCCCTTGTAAAAATAAAAGGGCGCACTTGTCAAGTGCGCCCTCGGGTAATTTTTTTAAAAGTTTTTGCCAGCTCATCGTTGAGGTGGCAAAAACTGGCCTATTTCTGCTAATAGTTTTAAAATAAGCCTATTTCTGCTGTATGTTTTAAAACTTAGCCTATTTTGAAAATTTGTCCTTTAAAATTTTAACGGTTATAAATTGTGCAGACTGAAAATTTTTAATAGTTTAAAATCATAATTGTGTTTAAACATTTGAATGTTGTATCATTTAAAAAGATAAGTGCATTTATCTTTTGTATAAATGTATAGTGTATTAATAAGAAACAGCATAGATTAAACAATATACAAATTAATATATGGTTTATAAATTGTGCAGACTGATAAATTTGAACAATTTAAAATTATAATTGGGTTTAAACGGTTTTTCCATAATAATTTAAGGATACTTTTGTATAAAAAAACAACATTGCATGTATGATTTTGTGTAAAGACAATAGTCATTTAAAAAGATATTTCTATTTATCTTTTTCTTCATTATCATTATAAATTGTTTGAAATGATAAATCTACTTATCACTATACCTCAATATGATTAAAAGCAGCAAAATTTTAGATCATTAAACACATGTGTAAATTACTTATTATACGCATAAACGACTAACTATTTGCATGAAATATTGTAGATCTTCTAGTAAAAATCTAATGTTTGTATGTTTTTTGTGACGGCCCACACCGCACCAACCGACATTTACTCCGAAGGTGCGCTGTACACATGTCCAGTTAGCACGGAACGGGTCATCAGAAGGAAAGGGAAGGAAATGAACTAACAAGGAACCTGTAAAATGTCTCACAGCGCATAGGATAAAATATAATAATAACATACTTGACATAAAACAGGTGAGACAGTGCATAAGCTGAAACAACTAACATAGCAGCGGAAAATGTAAGTACAGCTTATGATCCAAAGTTAAACATTATTACAACTTTTCAAACTGTCTCAAAGCAAAAGCAAGATAAAAAAGGTACACTACTAATGCCCAAGTAGCGACCACCAACGACACAGGGAGAATATCTATATATCATACGTGGAAGCCTCCTGCCCGCCTCCGAATCAGCTAGTCGCGCATCACCAGCTAACCTGTCTCTAGTCTGCTCGTGTGAGCACCCAGAGTAATAAGAGGAGACATAAAACTCTGGGTTAGACATAAAGCCTGGTATGAGCGATAAGCATCTAAACAGAACAATTACAGGTAGACTAAAACATACCTGAACCTGGACCTGCAACCAAAGAGTTAGCACTACATACTGTACAACACTCTAAGGTGCCATATCAACGGTGTAAAGATACGGAGGTGGGGGTGTGCATGTCATAGTGATGGCAAACAATCAAACATAGCATCCATCCTCACATCTCTCACTCAGTGCGTAAAGCATAAGATATTCACCACTTCGATCACCCAACATGCCTTGCTACGATCACTTTGCCCCATGAAGTCATAAATGGCTTCACTGCACTGATAACGTAGCCACTAATCCTTCGCTATGTCCACTTGCCCCATGGAGTTATTCACCCCATCTGCGCTGGCTCATAGCCTTATCAATCCTGTACTATGTCCACTCTGCCCCATGGAGTCACAATGACCCCACTGCACTGGCTCATAGTCTTACCACGCATCACTTTTCCCCTCAAGTCACAATGACTCTATTGCACTGATAACGTAGTCTTGCTACCATCACCTTGCCCCTCGAGTCGTAATGACTCTACTGCACTGATAAGTAGCCCATCATCCATTTTCAGTGGTAAATCGAAGTCATGAACGTCGACAACTCCTTAGCACACGTCCCGCAGCAAAGGCCAACCATGAAGTGAACTCATTGATCCCCAACTGGATCCTGAGCTCTAACTTCCATTTGGACTACCTTTGCATTTCGGGTTATTGGTCATCACCGGATCGATCTTCATTTGGTTCGTAATCCATGTCTCTACAGCTCGTAGTCATTCGGATCATGATGTGTCAATGGGTCGGTTCGCGACTCCCCTTTCTGCTCTGGATCGGATCGGTCGAGGCACTCCCACTGGTTCGGGTCGTGCTCCATAGCTCGGGGCGCTTCCCTTCGGTCGTGATGCTCCTCCCCCTTCAGATCGTGGATGCACATCGGTTCGGATCGTGAGCTTCTGAAGTGGATCGGGTCGGATCGGAGATGGCATACGATCGGGTGCTCTAGCGCGTGACGCGGTTCGAGTTCGAGCTCCTCCCACCATCGGATCGTGGTCTCCAGTCCGGGTTGTGGCACATAGGGGCGATTCGCAATCCGGTCCCCGCACAGCTTCCCTACGACTTGTTTTACGCCATTCGACGGTGTTTTCGACCAATCTAACACTTCTAAACAATCACAAAGCATACCATACAGTCATAGCAACATGTAGTATCGACCCCAAACACCAAAACATAAATCATAGCATGTAAAATGGATCAAACATAGCCAAAACCCCATATTTTCCCTTAAGCATGTTTAGGTGAAACTTATGATATGATAAACAAAACTTAACCAAATTAACCCAAATTCATATCAGAGGTCTAAAACATTATTCCGAATTTTATAAACATTTTTCCAGAATTTTATCATGTTTAAATTCGCTAATTACCCTTAATTAGCCATAATTAGTGAGGAACTATGCAAATCACTCACCTAAGTCACAAATAAACTCTAGATCTGAAGTAAATCTCTGATTTGATGCGAATCCCAATGCTAAACAGCAGCTTCAATGTTGATTTGGTGTAGATCTCCCTTGATTTGATGTTGCTAAGCTTAATCCTTGATCAAAAGATGATTTGTAGGTGATTTAGAGGTTGGAGGCCATTTTTAGGGTTTCTTGGAGATAAGTGGAGGCTAGAAAACTGAAATGGAATGGTTCTCTACCCCTTTTCAGCCTCCCCATAACCCTAATCCCGAAATGGGTTATGGGCCTATTCACTAATCACCCTATTTGGCCCGGTTAAGCAGTTTTTCACCTTCCAAACCTTAATTCAGCCATATCTCCCAAACGGTAAGTCCGTTTGGCTATTATGACCTCTCTACGGAAAGGTAAACCATCAAACGAATCTAATGGAAGTGGTTTCAGGTCAAAATTCCTTTCCAATCAAAAGTTATGGCCGAAACAAGATCAACTAGGGGCAAAACGGTCATTTAAAAATTGACAAAAATTATGAACATGGGAAATGAGTCTAATGGTTGTTTCCCAAAGTTACATGACCATACAACTTCATATGGGAAAGAAATAAATACTCTACGATCCTCCGATGCGTAGAATGCGGGTTGTTACATTCTCCCCCCTTAAGAAATTTCGCCCCTGAAATTCCCTAACCAAAACACACAAAAAGGGTCCCGCATGCCTATCAATCATAAAACAACAATCAAACATGCAAAACAAGTAAAACAAGTCTATCCTAGCATGCAGAATAACTAAATTACGAAGTAAATCTTACCAGGCAAAGAGTTCTGGATACGTCTTTCTCATGCTCTCCTCTGTCTCCCAAGTACAATCATTCTCGTCCTCACCCCACTGAACCTTGACTAGCTTCACCGCCTTCCTTCGAAGTTGCTTCGTATCGTGCCCCACAATACGAATCGGCTTGCGGTTCTCAACCGCCTCGGGTTCTACTTCGAAGTCCTCTAACTGATCAGGTGAAATAGTCATATCTAAGTCGTGAACGAACTTCCTTAGTTGGGAAACATGAAATACATTGTGAACTCCCGCCATCTTCTCTGGTAAGCCAACTCTATATGCCAAATTCCCGACTAGTTCAAGAACAGGGAATGGGCCAACAAATCTTGGTACTAACTTGCCACTCCTACCAAATCGTGTCACGCTTTTCAACGGAGATATCTTGACAAACACCAAGTCACCAACGAAGAACTTTAAGTCTCTTCTCCTCTTATCAGCATAACTCTTCTGCCTATCTTGGGCAGCTTTCATTCGTTGTTGAATGGTCTTAATCTTATCCGAAGTTTCCCTCACCACATCTGGTCCAAGCACAAACTTCTCACTAGTCTCTATCCAACATGATGGTGAGTTGCACGGTCTTCCGTACAAAGCTTCAAACGGAGCCATCCCGATACTGGATTGGTAGCTATTATTATATGCAAACTCTACTAGATGCAAATGGTCATCCCATGATCCGCCAAAATCGAATATTCAAGCTCTCAAGAGATCTTCCAATATACGATTCACCCTCTCCGTCTGACCGTCGGTCTGAGGATGATATGCAGTACTGAGATGTAATCCTGACCCTAGAGCCTCTTGTAAGCTCTTCCAAAACCCACTAGTGAACAACGGGTCTCGGTCACTCACAATACTTTTGGATACTCCATGAAATCTCACTACCCACTTCATATACAATTCTGCCAACTTGGCTGTCGTTCTGGTCGATTTGACTGGTTTAAATCTTGCGCTCCTAGTCAATCGATCCACAATTACCCAAATGCTATCATGTCCCGATCTAGTCCTTGGTAAACCATCGATGAAATCCATCGAGACTTGCTCCCATTTCCATTCGGGAATTTCTAATGGTTGCAACAACCCACTAGGCTTCTTTTGCTCGGCCTTAACTAGCTGGCAATTCATGCATTTGGATATAAACTTCCCAATGTCTCTTTTCATCCCTTCCCAGTAGTAAGTCTGCTTCATGTCTCGATACATCTTATTACCACCAGGATGTATAGTCAGTTTTGAGTGATGACACTCTCTAAGCACTTCATCTCTCAAACCGTTCACGTTGGGTACAACTAGTCTTCCATTCTTTCTAAGTCATCCATCTCGATCAAGCCCATACAAATTCATCTCCTCACCGTCGATGTCCATCTCTAACTTGGAGATGATTTCCAATAGATTAGGATCGTCCCTCTGGCTGGAACCAATCCGCTCTATCAAAGTGGGTCTGATCTCCAAACTAGCTAACATTTCTGGATCCAATTCGCACTTTGGTCTGAAATCAAACCCCGCGATATACTCCAGTTGCTTCCATTCAAGAAACATTGCCCCTAAACTGGCATGTCTCCTACTCAAGGCATCGGCTACCGCATTACCTTTCCCAGGTGTATATGCGATATCAAAATCATACGAAGCCAAGAACTCTAACCATCTCTGCTGACGGAGATTCAGATCTTTCTGAGAGAAGAGATACTTTAACGATTTATGATCGGTAAACAACTCAAATCTTTCTCCCAAGAGATAGTGTCTCTACATCTTAAATGCGAACACAATCGCTGCTAATTCCAAATCATGGGTAGGATACTTCTTCTCATGCGGCTTTAGCTGTCGACTAGCATAAGCCACAACCCTACCTCCTTGCATCAATACAGCACCTAGTCCGGTACCACAAGCATCCGTGTATACTGTCATCTCTTCATTCCTATTAGGAATGACTAACACTGGCGCACACGTCAACTTCGCTTTTAGACTCTTGAATGCATTCTCACACACTCCGTCCCAGACGAAGGACTGATTCTTCTTAGTCAACTGAGTCAACGGTGCTGCTATCTTGGAGAAGTCCTGGATAAACTTACGATAATATCCAGCTAATCCCAAGAAACTTCTTACATCTGTTGCACTCTTGGGCGTAGGCCAATCCTGTACCGTAGCCACCTTTGCAGGGTCCACGACAATACCACTTTCTGAAACAACATGGCCCAAGAATCTCACTTCCCTTCTCCAAAAATGACACTTAGAGAATTTCTCTTTCAATTGGTGTTTCCTCAACACCTCCATCACTATCTGTGTAACACCCCACGTCCATTAATGTCACTCACAAAGGGAATGCATTAACTTCCATGGAGGTTATAAGTGAATATAGAACAAAAAAATTACAACAAGACAGAAAATAAGTAGTACTTGGAAATCTAAAACTTCATTTTATTGCAGCGGAAATTAAACATGTTTATTACATCACAAAACCATTAATCAGAGTCAAGTACATTATCCATCTTCATAAAAACAAAATACATAATCCATTACATAAATAGCCATTAAAAAGATAACAAGCTGGACTTTACTTCAACGGTCCAAGCTTTCCAAGAGAGATAAAGCAATCCAATCAAACTCCACTAGAACTGGGTCCAACCTAAGGACCTGGAGGGGGAAAAAGGATAGAAATGGAGGGGGTCAGACATAAAGTCTGGCGAGTATGATAATTTTAACAATACTATTATCGAAATAACTAGACTAAGGCATAAGCTGGAAGACAAGTAAATGTCTATGAACTATTAGGTATGGAATGAACAGATAAAGATAACGTGAAGGATAACGTTAAAGGCATACCTAATTACTAACGAATAATTACTACACTGCACCGCACATTACTACACTGCACCGCACCAGTCACCCTAAAGGTTGATCCCACTTGCTTCACACAGAAACAATATAAATAGCCTTACGTACCCCTAGCTGACTACATAGTTGCCGTCTGCCCCTATCTCCACTAGGTGTACCCCACTACCCACTTTCGATCGGCTCCCTACTCGTAGATACCCGTGATGGCCCCACAGTGGGGTGTATCACTCCCCTAAAGTGGTAACCCGATACAACTTGAGAATGCACGGCTTATACCTACACGATGCAACAACGTCTTACCTACCAGCCCAGGTCCACACACGCATATGAAACCCGTTGGACTTGCGTTGCCACCGCTCCCCGTTTTGGCCTCTTATAGTCAAGCCCAATATGCGTGTCCCGTCCTCGACTTGGGTCGAGCCCACAAAGATACGTTTGGGATACTGGTTGAAATGGGCCCCCACAAGCTACCCACCTAAGCTTGTCATTAATATATCCCACTTAACCCTCTTAGTCATGTTCATTTACATGTGTGTTTGGTTAAGTCTTACTAATCGTATTTCACATGCCACTAAGGGCACCCACTAGATTCCTAATGCCACCCAAGGCACCTACTTAACCCCTATGTCCCACTTTACATGTTTGTCTGGTTAAGTATTTCTTAATTCATTCAGGCCATAACCTCATAAAGACCTCTCACATTAGACTGACATTTATGGCAGCTGGATTTGCCGGGCGGGTCCGGGCAGTCTTACACCATAAAAGAGTCTAACCTTGTGTCTTTACAACTGTTATGCTTTAGTTTAGGCCTAGGACCTCTCACATTGGGCTGACATTTGTGACCACTGGATTTGCCGGGCGGTTCCGGGCAGGTTTACGTCACAAATGAGTCCAACCTCGTGTCCTAAGCATTGATTGACACTTTCAATCTTTTACCCCAGTTTTAATAATTCCCTATCCAAATTATTAATTAAGTCCACTTTTATTGATGTCCATAATTGACTCAATTATGGTCATCCACTCATGGTATGCAAAATCATATCAATTGCACCCCAACATCTTATTATTAAATCCTTAATATTACCCCTACCCCACGTTTATACGTTCGTTTATTCGACGCAGAATATACGTTAGACTCGAATAGTCTAACTCATAGCACAAAAATAGATTATCACAACATATAGGCAATTAAAATGAATCTAATCATAATAGGGGTGAAACTTGCATAAACTGCACATGTTAAGGATCTAAAGGTGTCAACTTGTTAAATGTCACAATTTACATGATATGATCATAACCCAAATTTATGTATAAACTTGCATATGGGGTTTTAGGCAACATAATGATGGTGTGAACTAGCATAGAATTTCACATATGTCATAGCATAATTCTCGATGTCATAATAGATGTCATGGCATATGTTCATAACTTTTCACTAATCAATCTAAACTTTCATATGTGACTTGTCATATAGATCAACATAACCCAAATAATATCAACATCATGATTTGATTAACATGAACTAATTAGCATAGATAGTAACATCATGGATTTTTAACATGTATGATTCATCACAACTTAGCATAGAAACTATCAACATACATAACATCATCATAGCATGATTTACAACATATAGGATATCATCACCACATAGCATAGGATTTATAACATACATGGTAGTAAAAGGTTTACAACAACATATATGACAATTCACATCATCTACTCATAATCCATTCATGACTTAACCTAATTAAAATAATAATAATCTTGTTAAGACTATCATACTCACAATTTAGAGAACAAAAGAGAGTTTTGCTTTGCTTTAGAGTTGAGTAGAATTAGGTTTTCTCCCTTCTTAGTTGGCGGCGGCTCCACTGAGTTCCATGGCGGCAGTATGACGGTAGCTATTCTATTTTTCTTATGAATTAGGGTGAGAGACTACCTAGGTATTTATAGAGTTTAGGGTTTATTTAGACCGTCAGATCAATTCAAAACTAACCTGAACCGTTTAAATTGCCAACTCAGCCCTAAAGACACATCAGCAGCTCAGGATTGGGCTCTGCCCAAACCCTAGCCGCCAGACCCAGGTCGACACCCAGGTCGACACCATAGTCGACCTGGGGGGGGGGCGCAGGTTGACACTAGTGTCGACCCCCCAGTCGACCTGCCTGGGCGGGAATTTTCCCGCCCAGTCCGCTTCTGCACTTTCTGTTTGAATTTTAAATTTTCTGCGAGCTATTTTGAATTTTCTGAAACTTCCGATGGCCATAACTTCTTCATACGAAGTCCAATTCACGCAAACTCAGACTCTATTTCAGCTAGAATTCCGAGATGAACAAAATGGTGCAACCCGTTTCCCACAATTCTCACATCTGAGATTAGTTATTATTTAATTTGTGAATATTAATATTAACCGAATTACGGGGTGTTACAATCCTCAAGTGTCCCTTATGTTCCTCCTTTGTCCTTGAGTAAAAAAGGATATCATCTACGAAAACAAGAACAAACTTATTCAATTGATCTCTAAATACTCGATTCATAAGATCCACAAAGTAGGCTGGTGCATTGGTCAACCCAAATGGCATGACCAACCACTCATAAAATCCAGACGGCGTCCTAAATGCCGTTTTTGGAACACTCTCATCTGCTACTCGAAGCTGATGAAATCCTGTCGCGAGGTCCAACTGGGAGAACACTCTTTCTCCTTCCAGTTGATCAAACAAATCATCTATCCGCGGTAGAGGATACTTATTCTTCCTCGTTACCTTATTCAACTCGTGATAGTCCACACACAAATGAAGGGAACCATCTGCCTTAGTGGCAAACACAACTGGTGCTCCCCACCCGGAGACACTCCTTCTAATAAATCAATTCTTCAAAAGATTGCTGACTTGCACCCCGAGCTCTCGCTGCTCCCTTGGTGCCATACGACGAAGTGGCATCACTATAGGTCTGGCATCTTTCACTAGATCAATACGGAACTCAATCTCTCGGTGTGGTGGAAGCCCGGTCACCTCCTCGAAGACGTCCCAATACTGGCCAACCACGGGCACATCTGACAACTCATCCTGCCGGATGTCGAGGGAATTTACGAAACTAGCCATAACCCCATCACTAGGTAGACTACCAAACACTACCCTCCGCCCTCACTGTCACCAAAAAGCCCTCGCAGTCTACCACCACCCCATATCTTTGGAGCCAATCGACTCCCAATATAATGCCATACCCAGTAAAGCCCAAAACAAAGCAATCACAAACAAACATACATCCATGACTCGATAAGACCAAATCCCTGCAAATCATACTAAGGCTAGTCAAACCACCAATCGGGTTCGTCACAACCAATGGTCTATCGACTATCTCGGGTTCCAGTCCCAACCTATCTACCAGGTCACTAGATATGAAGGAACGGGAAGCCCCAGTGTCAAACAAAACTCGAACTGGTACATCATAAATAGAAAGCATACCTTGAATAACAACATTCTTTCCTTTCTCCGCCGCAGTTGGGGCATTCGACGAAGAAGGAACAACATCAATAGCATATGCTTTCACAATCTGCTTCTCCTTAAGAGGTTGCAGACACTTATCCTTATGATGTCCCACTTGACCACAGTTGTAGCACTTCCTTTCCGTTGGCTTGGCCCGACATTCTTTAGCATAATGGCCCTTCTTACCACAGCTGAAGCACTCAACATCCTTCTTGTTCTTTTTCTGGCCATCCTTCGATTGGTCCTGCTTCCTCTTATTCTGAGAGTTATTCTTGCCTCCACCGCCTGCTTGCGGCTTTGGCCCTTCTGCAGATGCAGCCTCAGTCTTTGACTTAGGGTAAAGACTCTCTGATCTCAAAGCTTTCCCCACAATCGATTCAAAAGTCTCATCGATGTGATTGATAAGTCTTTCCCCCAAGTATCCATCCAAACCAGTAATGAACTTCTCATTCTTCTTCTCAGGAGTATCAATAAGAGATAGCCCGTACTTCGACAAAGTGTCGAACTCAGCAATATAGCCAGAAACTGCCCTACCACTCTGCTTGAGTTCCAAGAATCTCTTGAACAACGCTGACTTCTGGGCAGCTGGAATGAACTTCTCACTAAAGCGAGCCTTGAACTGATCCCAAGTAACCTGATCTTCTGGAGTAGCTGTTTTAATGGCATTCCACCAATTCATCGCTCGCCCTTGCAGCTGACGAGACGCTAGCCTTCTCTTCATCGCATCCTCAAGACCCAAGTCGTCGAAGATACGATCACAGCTATCCAACCAATCTTGAACATCTGTGGCCGACTCCGTCCCGTGGAACGGCTTCCCACCAAGGTTAGTGTAATCCTTGCACAACTTGGCGAAATCTCCCCTAGGCGCCTGCACTACTGGACCAACACCAACTCTGGGATTGGGAACTGCCCCTTGCACTTCCCTAAGCATGTCTCTCATGAGGTTAGAAAACATCGCCCTCATGTCAGCGACATTCCCATTATTGGCTCCCCTACCAGCACCTCTAGCATATCGGCTCAACGTCAATCTGAAAAAGAGAAACGATTAACGACCCCATAGTGGTGCTAGTGCAGTGCGACTTCATTCTTATACTACTAATAGTATATTCATATATAGCTTTTGAAAACCAATGTAATCACAAATACGCACTCTCATATACGTACTATCTCTCCCTAGTATCTTTCCCTAGGTTAACTACGCAACCTAGCGCTCTGATACCAAATGTGACGGCCCGCCCCGCACCAACCGACATTTACTCCGAAGGTGCGCTGTACACATGTCCAGTTAGCACGGAACGGGTCATCAGAAGGAAAGGGAAGGAAATGAACTAACAAGGAACCTGTAAAATGTCTCACAGCGCATAGGATAAAATATAATAATAACATACTTGACATAAAACAGATGAGACAGTGCATAAGCTGAAACAACTAACATAGCAGCGGAAAATGTAAGTACAGCTTATGATCCAAAGTTAAACATTATTACAACTTTTCAAACTGTCTCAAAGCAAAAGCAAGATAAAGGAGGTACACTACTAATGCCCAAGTAGCGACCACCAACGACACAGGGAGAATATCTATATATCATACGTGGAAGCCTCCTGCCCGCCTCCGAATCAGCTACTCGCGCATCACCAGCTAACCTGTCTCTAGTCTGCTCGTGTGAGCACCCAGAGTAATAAGAGGAGACATAAAACTCTGGGTTAGACATAAAGCCTGGTATGAGCGATAATCATCTAAACAGAACAATAACAGGTAGACTAAAACATATATGAACCTGGACCTGCAACCAAAGAGTTAGCACTACATACTGTACAACACTCTAAGGTGTCATATCAACGGTGTAAAGATACGGAGGTGGAGGTGTGCATGTCATAGTGATGGCAAACAATCAAACATAGCATCCATCCTCATATCTCTCACTCAGTGCGTAAAGCATACGATATTCACCATTTCGATCACCCAACATGCCTTGCTACGATCACTTTGACCCATGAAGTCATAAATGGCTTCACTGCACTGATAACGTAGCCACTAATCCTTCGCTATGTCCACTTGCCCCATGGAGTTATTCACCCCATCTGCGCTGGCTCATAGCCTTACCAATCCTGTACTATGTCCACTGTGCCCCATGGAGTCACAATGACCCCACTGCACTAGCTCATAGTCTTACCACGCATCACTTTGCCCCTCAAGTCACAATGACTCTACTGCACTGATAACGTAGTCCTGCTACCATCACCTTGCCCCTCGAGTCGTAATGACTCTACTGCACTGATAAGTAGCCCATCATCCATTTTCAGTGGTGAATAGAAGTCATGAACGTCGACAACTCCTTAGCACACGTCCCGCAGCAAAGCCCAACCATGAAGTGAACTCATTGATCCCCAACTGGATCCTGAGCTCTAACTTCCATTTGGACTACCTTTGCATTTCGGGTTATTGGTCGTCACCGGATCGGTCTTCGTTTGGTTCGTAATCCATGTCTCTACAGCTCGCAGTCGTTCGAATCGTGATGTGTCAATGGGTCGGTTCGCGACTCCCCTTTCTGCTTCGGATCGGATCGGTCGAGGCACTCCCACTGGTTCGGGTCGTGCTCCATAGCTCGGGGCACTTCCCTTCGATCGTGATGCTCCTTTCCCTTCAGATCGTGGATGCACATCGGTTCGGATCGTGAGCTTCTGAAGTGGATCGGGTCGGATCGGAGATGGCATACGATCGGGAGCTCTAGTACGTGACGTGGTTCGAGTTCGAGCTCCTCCCACCATCGGATCGTGGTCTCCAGTCCGGGTCATGGCACATAGGGGCGATTCGCGATCCGGTCCCTGCTCAGCTTCCGTGCGACTTGTTTTACGCCATTCGACGGCGTTTTCGACCAATCTAACACTTCTAAACAATCACAAAGCATACCATACAGTCATAGCAACTTGTAGTATCGACCCCAAACACCAAAACATAAATTATAGCATGTAAAATGGATCAAACATAGCCCAAACCCCATATTTTCCCTTAAGCATGTTTAGGTGAAACTTATGATATGATTAGCAAAACTTAACCAAATTAACCCAAATTCATATCAGAGGTCTAAAACATCATTCCGAATTTTATAAACATTTTTCCAGAATTTTATCATGTTTAAATTCGCTAATTAACACTAATTACCCTTAATTAGCCATAATTAGTGAGGAACTATGCAAATCACTCACCTAAGCCACAAATAAACTCTAGATCTGAAGTAAATCTCTGATTTGATGCGAATCCCAATGCTAAACAGCAGCTTCAATGTTGATTTTGTGTAGATCTCCCTTGATTTGATGTTGCTAAACTTAATCCTTGATCAAAAGATGATTTGGAGGTGATTTAGAGGTTGGAGGCCATTTTTAGGGTTTCATGGAGATAAGTGGAGGCTAGAAAACTGAAATGGAATGGTTCTCTACCCCTTTTCGGCCTCCCCATAACCCTAATCCCGAAATGGGTTATAGGCATATTCACTAATCACCCTATTTGGCCCGGTTAAGCAGTTTTTCACCTTCCAAACGTTAATTCATCCGTATCTCCCAAACGGTAAGTCCGTTTGGCTATTATGACCACTCTACGGAAAGGTAAACCATCAAACGAATCTAATGGAAGTGGTTTCAGGTCAAAATTCCTTTCCAATCAAAAGTTATGGCCGAAACAAGATCAGCTAGGGGCAAAATGGTCATTTAAAAATCGACAAAAATCATGAACATGGGAAATGAGTCTAATGGTTGTTTCGCAAAGTTACATGACCATACGACTTCATATGGGAAAGAAATAAATACTCTACGATCCTCCGATGCGTAGAATGCGGGTTGTCACATTTTTGTATAATAATACAATATTTTTTAAAACATTTAAAGTTGTTTATCTATTTTAACAACTACAATTGTAACTTAAATACAATAACAAAATTTAAAATTGATTAGAAGTAAAATTATCACTGAATACAATTATTTTGACAAAAAGATAAATACAACTATTAATTAATAAATAATTGTCGCAAAATGATTACTATAACCATCTTGACTTAGTTTAAAAATGATAAACTTCTTTATCATGCAGTTTAAAATAGATAAAAGCAATTATCTTTTACTAAAAAATTAAAACAATAAAATAAGAAGACTTGTGTACTGATAAAGAATGACTACTTGAACTTTGAATTTCATCTCGCCTTGATAGAACTACATAATCCAAAAAAATCAAGAACAAAAAATGAGATAAATCTAGATAGCTAACTTTTTACAATGTAAATAAGGTTCATAAGGTGTGCATTAATTTCTAATAATGAATAAAAAAGGAACCTTATGTAACATGTATAACTTAGTTTCAAATATAAGTAAATCCACGCAGCTAATTAATTCTATGCAGGTAAAGCTAAATGATTTTACCCTTTTCAGCAGTTAAATACAGTGACTGATCTGTACATTACTAACGTTTAATAAGTTTTTTACTGGTTTTATCCTGTGCAGTTAAATACATATAATTAATCGTATGTAGGTAAAGTTAAATGGTTTTATCTTTTTCAACAGTATAATAGATTTACAATCTTATTGAAAATAGTAATTTGTATAAATCGTATGAGAAAAACATAAAGTGTTTAAAAAGATAAATATATTTATCTTTTGTATACTTTATTACATAAAATACTATTGAAAATGATATATACATTAATATATACGTATATATTTAAAAACTTGTTAGTATATACAAAAATATAGTTTCACAATTTTCGATAAAAAATTAATATGACTATTACTTTTTATTAAAACATATAAATTATTTAGAAAGATAACTGTGTTTATCTTACAAAAATAGAATAAACATTAAAATGACATGATCATCTAAAGTTCTTAGTTTCAGCATATGATAAATTCTCTCAGTCATGATAATATGAAAACATATGATAAATATATAATATGTATATATTATCTTGTGTGAAAACATATATTTGATTCAGTTGAAAAAAGAAAAACAAAAAGATATATTTATCTTCTTTGCTTTGAATATATATATATATATTCACTTGAGAAATAATTAAAAAGATAATTGAATATATGCCATGTGTTATAACTAAACATTAATGTCACACAATAAGTAGAGCTAAACATCAAATTATCTTTTTAAAATTTGAAGTTCATTTTTAAAAAGATAGATGCAACTATCTTTTTTTAAATCCTATCTCTTCAAACAATTAATTGATAGTTTTATTTTAATCTAACAATTAACACATGACATATATATATATATATATATATATATATATATATATATATATATATTCAACTATCTTTTTTAAAACTGAAATTCTGTTTTGAAAAGATGGATACAACTATCTTTTTTAAATGTGAAATAAAATAACATACTCTACTAAACATTTAAAAATTTATAATTAAAAAATTGCAATTTTGTAATCAAAAGTTCAGTTTTATCATTAACATTGCATATTTGCAACTAACAATTTACGCATAACATATATATTCAACTATATTTTTTAAATCTGAAGTTCAATTTTGAAAAGATAGATGCAACAATCTTTTTTAAATCTAAAATCAAATAAGATATTGTACAAAACATTTAAAAATTGTTTTACTTCCAGAATTTTTTAAAAAATGTTTCATATATAATCATCAAGTAAAATAATAAGCTCGTACATATTTATTTCATAAATGGATAGAACTAGTAATATTGCTGGTATCATTTTGAAACTGTGCGAAAGATAAATGGATTTATCTTTTTTGAATAATGTGTTAAAAAATATGTTATAGATAACATATACAACAATTTTCTTTTGTTGAAAATGTGATTGCACTATATTTGAACCAATTGCAATATATTTCAAGCAATGCTATATAATAGTATGTGAATGTTTTATAATGTTTTATTATAGTTTAAAAAAGATAAAAGCAATTATCTTTTTTATTCCTGTAACATCTATTATGTTATTTGAATAAACATTATAATACTTTTCCATAATACATTTCCACTTATCACACAGTTTAAAATAGATAAAACAAATTATCTTTTTTAGTCCTATAACATCTGTTATATTATTCGAATAAACATTTCACCTACTAACACCAATATTTTGAATTGAAAATCAAACATTAATGAGTCAAGTGAGTTCCACCCTACTACACGAAACCAAAGAGATAAAGCGCCAAATTGACTGTATTAAATTAGACAAAACTCAGGTAATAGATATTTGGCAGATCAGGAGCAAATCCGAATTTAATTTTGAAGTGATTTGGGACTTAGTACGGTAAAAAAAAGGTTTGGTTATGGTTTTTACCTGCGATTTGTGCTGATTTGTTACAGATGGAGTTTGAAGAAGATAAATACATGGAGTTATCTGCGATTTGTGGTGATTTGTGTTGATTACCTGCGGTTTGTACTGATTTTTGCTGATTTGTGTTGATTAGTTTATGCTAATACAAATCCATCCAATATTAAATCAAAATTTTAAGAAGAGGCAAATCGAATTAAAGAAATTTGATGAAGATCGATTTTTTAATTTGAGAAAGGGGCAAACAGGTTTGTGAAATAAGCAGTGTATAAATTTTTGTCCTTAAAACTAATTTTGATGAAGCCGTGTCCTTAAAACAAATTGGGCCAGACTGGTAAGCCCTTGATGCAAATTTCCACTGTTTAAAATTCCTAATCAACTCATGTGCAAGAAAGATATTTTCAACAGTTGATCTTGAAGGCACAAAAGCACACAAATTCAATGAAATTATAATGGGTAAAAACCATTTTATCCTTCTACATAAAATCTTGTTAAAAATTTTATAATACAAGTTACAGCAAGATATTGGCCTATAATGCGAGATTTCTGAAGGTCTATCTACTTTCGGTTTTAAAGTAACAAATGGTTGATTAACATTCTTTGGCAATTTGGCTGACTGAAATATGTCATGCATTGCTGCTAATAGCATATACTTTATCTCATCCCAGTGTAAAATATAAAATTTTGAATTAAAGCCGTCAGGCCTTGGACTTGTATCAATATGCACAGAATTAACAGCAAATTTCACTTCGTCTAAAGTGATTGGTTTGAGTAATACCTGTTGCCTTTGTACATTATCGCTAGAAATATCTTGGAATGAAGGGAATTCTTTATTCTTCTCACCATTGAACAATGAACTGTAATATTTGATTGCCTCCTTAGCAACTTCTGCTGGTTTGTATATACGATCTCCTTCAGAATTTATCAAAGCTTTAAGATGGTTTGTATACTTCCTTTCAGACATTTTGGAATGATTAGAACAGGTAATGCCATCTTGCAACCATGATACCTTTTCCTTTTGTTTATAGCTCCAGAACTTTTTTTTTTGCACAATCCATGTTTTCTTTGCCTCAATCATGCTCTCATACAACTCTACATTCTCTGGATCAACATAAGATGCCACTTCTCTTTCCTTAAAAAGTGTTTCAGCCTCCGTAAGCATGTCATTATCTTTTGGTCTAATTTTATTTCGGTGCTTTAGTTCCAATTTACAAGCATTAAGCTTATGCTGGAATACATAGCTAGGATACCTCCAACCACTTGTTTGAAGACACTTACAAATACAATCTGCATATCCCAGTTTGAACTGCCAATCATTTGCATACCTGAATGGAAAACCTTTCGTAATAGATGTAGGAATTAAATCAAGAAGTAAAGGATTGTGATCACTTGAAAGTTGAGAAAGAGAAAACGCTTTCATGTTAGTAAACTTATGTAGACACAAGCGATTCACAAAATTTTTATCAAAGTTATTGCCTATTCCACTTCTTCTTCAAGTACTATTCCACTTCTTCTTCAAGTGTAATTAAAACCCGAAGCCTCAATCTCTATCAAACCAGATTGTGTAATGTAATTATTAATAGCTCTGATGTGTTGAAATGGAACTGGTAGGCCTCCCCTCTTATCTAAATGTGATGTAGAATTATTAAAATTCCTATTAACACCCATTCCTCATTAACAGTTTCTGCTTCATTCACAATTTGCTGCCATAATACTTGTCTCTCTTGATAGCTGTTACTTGCATATACTACAGTAAAGCACAAAGAAAACCTCCCTCTATTACTAGCTTGAACAGATAAGTGTTGAAAACAAGAAGAAATAACAGAGATTGACTATACTTCAGAATTCCAAAGCAAGAGAATCCTTCCAGAATACTGAGTAATATCATGTGATAAAAATACTCAACCATTTGGAATTAATCTACTAAAACTAACCAAACTAACGCTACTTAATTTGTTCTTAACCAAACCAACATGAGTTGTTTTGAATTTTGTTAAAAGGACGCATTCTTAGCGGTGTGTTCATCCCTTTGACATTCTGATTAACATAGAAATGTTTTTATTTTATTCTCTTATATCTTATCTTTTGTAAATAAATAAATATTACTTTAGGATTATTGTGTGTTTTTACAAATTTTCGAGTAATGTCTCCTTCATTTCAATTAAAGGCCAATTGCAAAGAAAAAATTACTTTCTCATATCAGCAAGTTTTCAATCACAAAGGAAGTTGTAGCACACTGGTAAATGCTTGGAAATTTGGACAGAATGACTTGAGTTCAATCCTTGTTAAGTCCTCATTTTCTGAAGAAAGGAACATTCACACTACCTCCTTTGCTCTGAAGAATATATGGACTGGTATTATTATTATTATTATATATATAGTCATATGTATGTATATAATATATGCATTAATAAGAATTGAAGAGATAGATATATTATTCTGAAGGAAATCAAATCAAATCATTCATTTTCACCTGCTATGTAGAAGAAGATTTGATTGAATTATTACCAAGGAAAAGCCAGTCAATCTGCCACATGTCACTAATCAAGAGAGGAAATATGCATGGAACACTACACCATATATGCTAATTAAGCTATGTTATTAGCCGTATCTAAAGTAGTTAGGCACGGCCGTATCAAAAAATGGCGTGTTAAATTTTTAGATACGACTATAAACCATATCTCACTAAAAATAACATACGTCTGGTAGTCGTATCTAAAGCTTACTCAGATACGGCCTTTGACCGTATCTATATATATGTATGTGTACACATATATATGCACATGCATATATATATATATATATATATATATATATATATATAAACAGAAATTGTAGCACATATTTTTCATAACACAACATATATACCACAATTTATACAAAAAGAACAACACAATTTATATATATACACACACACACACACTCTTAAAGCATTACAAGATTTTTCAGAACACGAACACAATGCACGTACATACAAACATATACAAGGAAACTGCCAAAGATTTTCATCACAATACAAATTAACAAAAAAAAGGTTAAAATATATCAGCCTGATATAACTCTAGTTGAGTCCAGGAAGATTGAGTGTACGTGCTGATCATGCCAATGAAATCCGTGTATTTGCTGTAAATCAAAGAAATACTATGAGAATAAGCCGGCTGATGCCGATAAAGTTTTATAACAGTATAAAAATATATAGACAGTTTAAAATAAAAGTTTAAAAGGCCAACCTGATGATTAGCAGCAAAACTTAATCTTGATAGCCAGTCTAACTTTCAACAGCATAAAAGCACCAAATTCTATATGAAAAAGTAGTAATTTTATGCCTAATTGCACACAAAACTAGTCGACTTGACTAGTCGACTAATTTCTACCTATGCGCCTGAAATTTAGATAAAAGACAAGTCGAGACTTCATGTTGATGGTTTGATCTAGAGTACTCAACAAGTCGAGCGTCGTACTGTTAACAGTGAAGGGCATATCGTGTCTTTGTGTTCGTGTGTGCATATTAGTCAATTGTATCTATATAACATGTTTATGATGCTACTGACATGATTTCATGAAAATGTAACCTAGAAACATACCAGCATCTCACATGTTTTGTGGTTTAACGTGACCTCCAACATCGTATATAGCCGATACACCTCCCTACTTTTTCTGTTTTCTCCAACAGCACTGTGTATAAATTCATTAATTCAATTTACAAATACTTCACTGGATAAGAGATCGACATTGTAACTCACTAGCATACAGAAATGAGCCAAAATGGAACTTGTTTAATGACAAATAGAAATTATATGTGGACTGAACTGTCTTTTGTTATTACATAATGACCGAGTTTAACTCAAATTTGTGTAAAAATATTTTTTATGTTTAACTCAGTCAGTACATTGTAACAAGTCAAAAATAGCACTTTAAGGCCCATCCATGTGTTTATGTAGTCAGTATATGTCTTATAGATGAATGAAATGTCAGTCGTTAAAAATGCAAGGCATCGTCCATATAATATACTACATAAAGATAAGTGCAAAATAATATATACCTGCTCCAATGTCTAAAGATGTTGAATCATCATCTTCGGATGACACACATACTCGACTTTCTGATTAAGAATTTACTGGGCGATCCACCAGATGGATGCATATTAGCTCACGTGCAAGGTCAATAATCCATGTTTATTAGCTTTATACAAATTTCGAATGCCACTTCACTTAACCTTTGGAAAAAGCTGCTTTCACTTGCAATTTTCAGTTTCTTTGAAGCAGATTGTGTAGCGCAAGATAACTTACACTACAGTGTTTGCTAGAAAGTAGGGGAAAGTTGCTAGTGAAAGCAGGTTTTTACTAAGGTTAAGTGCAGTAGCATCCGACATTTGGCTAAAGCTAATAAGCATGGATACCCGACCCTATGCATGAGCTAAAATGCATCCACCTGGTGGATCGCCCATTAAAATATTAAACAGTAAGTCGAATAATCATTCATCAACCAAAATTTTCAGCAAACCTGTTACTGCATTTTCAGTAAACTTGCTATATCTCAAAATAGAGTAGCAATCATTACTACACTAATACACAATTACACTATGACATACCAATTAAAACCGATATGATTTGTAACAGTAATACATACTAATTAAAACCATGTTTAATATTGTACAGTAATACACTAAGACAACCCAATTTAATACGACAAAATTTAGGACATTGCTATGTTATTTTAATGCAACCAACTACTAGTATAGCATCTCAATCATTAATCAAGGACAACTAATTTGTGTCTACTCATCTTTATAAATTCATTCAGAAATCAAGATGAATGCCTAAATTTCATACCTTATCATGTTCAAAAGCTCAACCCAACAAAGAATTACATGGCCATGTGCTTAAGTTTCCTACCTGGTTGAATAAGCTGAAGTTTCCTAATCTAACAAAGAACCAGTCTTTAATCAATAAGCTGAAATTACTTATCCCAACACTATTGCACACATTCATATGATCACATTTTACCTACAAACAAAACCCTATCTACAAACAAAATATACATAAATACAACTCACATCGGCAAATTCATACAAATAAACTTAGCTGCAAACAAAATACACTGCAAATATAAATCGATGAAAATAGAACCTTGAATTGAAACTTCTGCTGATTGATGGTTAACAGAGGAAGCAAGATGGTACGGATCCTTTGTTTAGGATGCAAGAGGAAGTGATTCCAGGGAAAGGTGGAGGCACGTTTTGGTGACCGAAAACCCTAATTTGGGTTTTCGGTTACCATTGAAGTAAAACAAATGGAATGAGGAGCGGCCAAAATTTTAATTCCAAGTGCCTAAGGGGATGCACAATACGATACACATTCGATTTGGCCTTAAGCCGTATCAAATTCACCGATCCGAAGCATTCGCAATGGACGGTCAAATTTGGGGTGTTTGGCGTGGTACGGATCGCAAACTGGTGTTTGATATGGATTTGAGCATTATCAAATTTGATACGGTTTTTAGCCAAACTGTATATCTGCACCTTCTGTGCCAAATCCGCTGATATAGTGTAGTGGAATATCTCAAGTCTATATTCATATCTCTCTTATTTGTAAATAGATTATTTCAGGAGATTTATTCTTGGCCCAATTATTCTCATAGAAAGGAGTCTACACCCCTTATAAATACGCATGATATCCATTGTAAAGGTAGTTCCATATTCTGTATTCTGTTCTTCTCCGTTAATAAAGCTTTTCTTTTATTTCTCTACAAATTTATTTTTCAAGAAACTTGTGCTGTCTATACAATTAGATTTGGTAGAGCACAAGCTGTCTTTGCAATTTATTTTTCTTATCAGCGATTGACCGTTTGATTAGATTCAACGACAATCCTAATTTTAATTTTCTGTTGTTTCTGTTTGCTGTTTTATTTTTCTAGTAATTTTTTCTTTTGTTTTAGTTGTTGAATTTAGTATTGATCTGATTAGATTCGAATCGATAATAATTTCAATAGCCTATTTCAAATCTCATCTCCAAATATTGTCTAACTCGTCCATGAAATTACATAAATAATAAATTTAAAATTCTTCTTTATGTTCGAGCTGCATACCACACAATCTGTGTGCTTGTAGAATTTATTTTAAAATTTGTGTTTTTCTATTCCATAGAAAAGTGTCGATCACATTCCAAGTCATAATAGTCATTTAATTGAAGAGTTGCTCCTCAGTATCCATTTAGGAGGAGTGATTACAGTTACCTTGTTCTTACCTTTCACATTGCTAACTATTCGGTGTTAGCAGTTACCCCAAATGAGACAACCTGATGATCCTCTTCAGTAGGAGCTTCAGTTAAATGATCTGCCAAATGGCTTAGTTCCTTTAGAATTATGTTTCGAGGTAATTCTGGATTAATAAAATCTAAATCCTTCTCAACATTACCCATTTCATGACTATCCCCTTTAGCTTCACCATTTACATTCTCATGATTCACACTACTGGATTGACCTTCTTCAACATCCTTCTACTTCTTAAACCACGTCGACTATTCAAAATTCTTATGAACAGAAGATTTATGTCCAAATCTATTACACTTTTCATATCTAAATGGCACGCACTCGTACTCGACATTTATTTCCTTCTATAGACAATTGAAAAGCTTAACTAGAATTTTATAAACCAGTTTGGACTCTAGATCAATCCCCACTAGTACTCTAGCATATTCGGTTATTTTTTTTACTAGTTGTATTATCATCTATATGAATTGGATCCCCAACATAACTAGTAATAACCAAAAGAGGTTTTCACCTTCAAGGGCAAAAGGAACAAAAAAAATTTCCACAAGGACGTAGGGGCAAAAATTTATCCTTAAGGACAAAATTTAGTGTAAATGGAGGAATTCAGGGGCCCAATATAATTCCTCCCTTTACACAAAAACTTGTCCTTATTGACAAAATTTTGCCCTTTGTCCTTATGGAACAATTTTTTGTTCATTTTGTCCTTCGGGGTATTTTCCTATAACCAAAAATGCTATATTCGTCCACATTTCCATGTCTAAGTTATGCAGCTTAACCTAGATCTGGACCCTCTTAGCATTAAATTTATCGAAATCACAACCAGGAAACCATTTATGGACCATCGTTAATCTTTTAAAATAGGAGTAAATTGATGTTTTCAAAACATACAAATAATTGAACACTTGCTCAAACTGAACAGTATAATATAACCCTGGAGCTATATGAACACGAAAGCTACCTTTAGTTTTCCACACCTTTTGTATATAATCCTTCAGCTTCATCACTAGAATCCTGAAATCCACATGATAAATAGCAACCGTGTTACTCCACGAATCAACTGAAGTATTAAAAATTTCTTTTGAAATGAAAATGTGTGAATCCAATGGCCCAGTAAAATGAAGAGATGAAGAATCTTCATCGATCTTATCATCAGAATTATTGCTACTCCCAGATATGCATCTGATGATATTGGATTAGTCGATTGATGATTTTGAGAATGAGGAAAAGTTGTATTCGGCGTGACAAAGTCCGCCATTTTTGAGAGATTTTTAAGTTATTCGAACAGTTTATATATATATATATGTATGTATGTATGTATATGTAACACTATGTATGTATATGTAACACCCCGAATTTTCTAAGAATATTAAAATCAAAAAATTCAAGAACAGTTAATTTTTAGAAGAAGAATTAAGTGAAATGGGTTGCGCTATTACGTTCGTCTCAAAATTTTGGTCAAGATAGACATTTGGTTTGCATAAAATGAATACCTTATGAAGAAGTTATTAAGCCTTGAAGTTTGTATGCATATGAGAAATATATGTATATATACATAAAAATTAAGTAAATAAATATGCAAAAAAAGTTCAAAACAGCGAATCGGGAGGGGGAATAACCAAACCGGCCCATTTTTGAGGTCGACCCAAGCCCGCTAGGTCGACTAGGGGTTGACTCAGGGTGTTTGGCTGTCAATTGTGGGCCGATTCGCTCTAGAGCAGATGTGGCATCTGATTGGTTCTGATGGACTCCTTGCTGAGTCGTTAGGGCTGATGTGGCAATTCTATCTTGTCTGAATGGCTTTGATTTGCTCTAGGTTAATCTGACGATTCCTATTAAATCGAACTTTTATATAAGCAACCTAAATCTAAACCCTAAGCCACACAAAAATATTTCTAGAGCCATCATGCCGTCAATGGTGAACCTAGAATTGTCGTCATCTCTTTCAACTCAAGGGCAAGATAGAAGTTACATCAAAATCAAATCAAAACTAATCTAATTCAACTAAGAGAATCCAACGATCTAAATCAAAGGCGAGCATTCCAACTTCAGAATACAGATTCCAGAAATCAAGATTGTCTTTTGTAACTGCAGTTATCTTTTAGATGTAAATAAATTTACGATGTGATTTGATATAAAGTGAAAATAGAATTATACCATGTTGTATAATATTGACGATGCTAATTCATGTTTGTTTCTTGTGATGATTTTATCATGAATTGTCTTGGAATGTTTGTGGCTTATTGGACTTGGTGTTGGATCTATTAAAGATTGAGAATGAAACTATCAATATCATATGCAAGTTATATGTTTCATGTTAAGATCTACATATATATGTTTATATGATTAATGCAAGTTGTATGTATTATGTTAGATCTAAGTCAAGATCTACATATATATATATATATATATATATATTCATATGTTTTATGTTAGATCCATATGCCTATATATATATATGTATATATATATATATATGTTCATATGCAAGTTACAAGTTTTATGTTGGATCCATGTCAAGATCTATCTAGGTTCATATGATTAATGTAAGTTATATGTTTTATGATAGATCCAAGTCATGGTCTAATTATACATATGTTCATATGCAAGTTACATGTTAGATCCAAATCTAGATCTATATTTGTATGCATGTTTGTAAAGTGGATTTATGCAAGTTCACCTTGTTAGATCTAGTTCACACCTATATGTTAATGTTAAAATTATACATGCCTTGGGATTGGACATGTCATGATTATGTCATATGCTAGTTTATAATTGAGGTTATGTTCACACATGCTTAGATTTACATATTAACATGTTTTAGGCTTATGATTATCTAAGTTTAAATTATATGCAAGTCCATGTGACATGTTAAATTATATGAATAAAGTTTTATGCAAAATTTACATGTTTGGTTGAATCAATATTATGCATGTTCCCTTCTTTACCTCTTGTTTATAAATTGGGCAAATATGCGGGCCCAATGACTTTACGTGATTAATACGAACGAACAAACGGGGGTAACGTTGAGATAGTTATTAAATCAAAACATGTTAATAATGCAGGTGGGCCCAAAACCATGTAAATGGTTAAGTCCATGAATGGTATAATTTATACCATTAGTCTTGAACATAATTAAAATACGTGACATGAAACACTTGTAGAAAATTCACATATATAAAATGTAAAAGATGAATTTTCCTAACCCGAGGTTAGACTGAGTTGTGGTGTAAACCTGCCTGGAACCGACCAGCACATCCAGTAACCAAAACAATTCCTGTCTAATGTGAGAGGTTAGTGCATCAAACCCAGAAAGACCCGAGGTTAGACTAAGTTGTGGTGTAAAACTGCCCGGAACCGACCGGCGCATCCAGTAACCACAACAATACATGTCTAATGTGAGTGGGTGCTTTAATTAATCAATTAATTAAAGCTCATGAACAATCAAGCTAGAAATGGTGAGGTTAAGTTAAGGGAACACTTAACCAACTTAACATGTTAACAAGACAAGATTGGTGGGGTTAAGTAATTGAGGAAACACTTAACCAACTTAACATGTTAACTAGACAAGATTGATAGGGGTTAAGTCAAACCTAGGACACTTAACCAATTTAGCATGTTGACTAGAAAAACCCAAGTAACGGGGACCCGTTTTAGCAGTAACCCACATGGATGTATCAAGGTACCCTGAACTAGGCAGGGTGGGGAACGATTACTGGCTGAATATAAGCAGTCAAAAGGGCGGCGGTTAGGTGCGTCAGTGTAGGTTCCGACGGAGTACGGGCGTGCACGGGCTCCGGAGTGGAAAAAGCAGGCACTGGGCACCAGGCGTACACTTGTGCATCTTTGAATCGTGTCAGGGCTTCCATTATAGGACTTGATACACCCTATACTGGAACCAGCACAAGTACTTAAAAATCACGTGGGGCTGCATAACACCAGGAATACATGAATGCGAGTAAGAGCCGATCAATACATGAATGGGATCATGTTATCATGAACATACATTGCTAGTTAAACAGCTCTTAGTGGGTGCAGGGAAGTAAAAGTGGGTGCGATAGCCAAATCTAGTTAAACTTACTTTACCTCGTTTTAGGACTACCCTATCCTTGTGATATCATTCTAAGTTCAGTATTCATGTCATAGTCTTTTACTTGTTTACATGCTATTAAATAACTGGGCTTACCAGACTTATGTCTGACCCATTTCCCTTTTGCTTCTTTTCTTCCGTCCCCCCCCCCCCCACCCCCCCAAGGTCCGCAGGGAGGAAACACTTCTGCTTAGTCCAGGTTAGCCAAAGCTTAAAGACCGTAGATGTAAGGCTTGGACTTTCCTTTTTGAGCTATGGCTATGGTCAAGCACATATTGGGGATTTATGTCATTTTATTTTCAGTATTGCTTCTTTATGTTTTCAAGACAGATGAAAAGTTGTTATAATTTGGAAGGTTGAAACAGTTGTTGAATTATTGTGTTGAACAAGTATTTATGGAATAATATTGATCTTTTTCCGCTTCATAAATTTTCTATCTTGTAATTTATTAGTACCTTGTACCTTAAAGCGCTCCACCAAAGTTATGGCATTCCCTTTGAAAGTGACCTTAATGAAGGTGGGGTGTTTCAATATATATATATATATATATACACACACACACAGAGGCAGCGTTGTACACCTCTCATACTGCACGTGAATTCTCCTTCTAAATATCAACCACTCATTCCGATTTTAATATTCTTTCTTAGTGGAAAGAGAGAGAGAAATAATATTAAAATCACAATGAGTGGATGATATTTAGGGTAGAATTCACATGCAATATAAGAGGTGTAGCAGAACGCTGCCATATATACATATATACATACATATATATATATATATATATAAGCACAAAAGATGCTTTGATCTTGGAAACATGTTATTAAAGTTTAGTAATTTTCTTATTGAAAATAAAAATTAAGGTGTAATACATGTTTTTGAAATGGTTTTCCAAGTATAAAACTCTAAAATAACGAGTAGATCCTAATTTCAACTATTTTAGTTTAGCACGATATATTTGATTACCATTATTTTTGGAACGGAATCGTATTGCATTATATAGTTATAAAACTGTCAACAATTACTTAATATAATGAGTAAATATGTCAAGATAGGAAAATTTATCTAGTAAATAAACTTCTACGTATAGAAGCCAAATGTTGTTATTAATTATAGTTGCAGTTTGACTTTCAAATCATACCAGTCCTAGCATTATTCATATCATTTACACAAAAAAATTCATTTTGTATGAAATAAAATCAATCAGTTAATTTTATAATATACTTTGTTCTTGTTACAGCATTTTGTTAATACTCGATATACCTAATATTACACCACCTATTATTCATACGCCATCACATAACTAATTTCAATGTGGCTAATTTTATTCGTACATCTACAATTGTGTAACATGCGTAAAAAATATAATAAATTAAATGCTACTTTATATACTTCATTTATTTTGCAAAATTACCTTGTTTTCATCTCCCTTTGCTTTCTTTTTTAAATTTGAAACACATTTACACGAAAGAAGAGATTTCTAGCACTAAACTAAATTTAAACACAACAAAATGACCTTTATTTTCTGGCAGTGGTATTGTAACCTTTTTTATTTCTCATTTTCAAGAAAATCAACTTTAATATTAGAAAAAAGCTAATACTTATAATTCACAGTAAGTGTTTGTGAAAATTGTCCAAGTTGGTTTTATAGGTCTCATGACAAAAACATTCGTTAACATCATCTGACTGAATTTCAATAATTTTGAGATTTTATTTGATGGATTTTAAAAGAAACATTAAAAACTCAATTAAGAAAAAGAATAGCTTAGTAACAAAATACTCTTAGGAAAATATTGGTAATGGTGTATAAATGTACTTTGACTTTTATATTTTTTTTCTTCTAGCTATATAGAAGGGCTCGAATAGAACTTTTGTCCATAGCCCAAAAAAAATTGCTACGTTTAGAATCTGACGTTGACTTTTGATCAAATGTTTGAGGAAATTCCTTATGAGTTGCAGGTTTGAAAGTGAGTAATGTAGACAAAGGTGAAAGGAGATTAAGGATTAGAAGAAGGGGATACAGTGCAAACTAGAAGATGATAGGGGATACGAGAAGATTCAGACAGCAATGTAGAATTTAAGATAAATTAAAGAAGCAAGAGGTAGAAGAAATTAGGGAAAATCAAAAAGAACAGAGAGACATAGAAATTATGGTTTCGCAGAAGAGGATTTTCATTCAATAATTTGATGCTGGTGCATATTACAATCTGAAATTTATATAGATGCCAATTTAGACCCCAACGGTCATAAAATTAAATCACTACTGTTTGAATAAAAAATGAGTAAAAAACCAAAGGTATGAGATCACGCTTCACCAAATGGTGTGCAAGATGAAAATGGGGCCACAAATACAAATTCTAGTAATAAACTGGAAAAAGTAAGTAAAACACAAGGGGTTTTTATAGTGGTTCGATCTTAGGAAAGATCTACATCCACTCTCGAAATGATCTTCATTATCATGGAGAGATTTACATATAACATCATCTCATACATTCCAGTTTTGCTCATTCTCTCTTTTTATAGTGATTTTCCTCATTCTCCTCTCTTTTAGCTTTAGATCACACTTGAATTCAGGAAGAAATGGATTAGATCTCATGATTAGATGATTTTCCTCAACTTCTCCATGAATTTAGTGGTAGATCCGAGCTTTTAGAAGATTAATGGTGGTTGGAGAGCACTAGAATTGAGTTAGAGCCATTCTGGATGGATAATAGATGTGATTTGATCTTCACGTTGTTGGAGAAAGAAAGAGAGAGCTTTGGCAGCCATTAATGGAGCTTTAAGGAGCTTTAGAATGGTCGAGGAATGATTTGGGCAGCCCTTCGGAGTAGAGGAATTGGTCCCTTGAATGGTGGAGAAGTGGACTATTTATAGGCAAAGTTTGAAGGTAGTGGCAGTCTTGTAATTATGGTGTGGAGAGTTTGGGTTGGCCATAAACTTGGATCGGCCTAACCTTATTTACAAAAATGCCACTGGTTCACTTTATAGTTGTCAACAACTGTCATGTCCCATATGTATTATGCCACCGCTTCATTGTTTTGGACCGACCAGAATTTAATTAATTAAATGCACCGACCCAACTTTATTCATTTTAGGACCGATCCATATGTTTCATTACTGAAGCCTCCGCCTTTTCTAATGTACGAATCCACTTTTTGATAATGCACCGACCTAGTTAATGTTTTAGCACCGACCCAAACTATTTAGGACTCCTGCCACCGCATATATGCTAAACAAATCATTTTCTTTTGGATATTGGTCCACATAGAAAGCTTAGTGCTGACCACCGTTAATTACACTTTTTCCATGCTTATTCTAAATGGCCGACCCGTATGCATTGTTATGTAATGCCATCGCCTTCTTCTTGCCTGGATGCGTTCTATACATCTTATACGAGTACTGGATAATGGGCATCATATAACTGCTTCACATGTAAACATATTTTCCACCACTTGTAGTCATTAATACGTTGTTCCACATGCATGCTCCATAACTCTACGCCATGTGTACTTATCATATGACATGTTGCATGCGGACCATCATTTTTATGTGCTGCCACGTTACTCATTGAATACGTCCATGCAAAACGTGTTTGCACATGTTCGCACCATATATGCTCTAGCACATAACGCTTAATCCATTGCCTAGATTGAATAGCCAACCCATATGTGCACAACCCGTGGTGAAAGCATCTGCATCTTTGTGTGAACATACGTTTAACATACACATTAAAGTGACCACTTTACTTTATCACAACATGGACATTATGAACTTGCAAAAATTTGGAATACGCTCACGACATACAAGCTGCTCACATAACAATATATTTAAATAGTAATAGTTCATATGTCCTACGCAATAATTGCTCCTCCCCCTTTGATAAATGACGTGTACATTATAATCCACATGTACACTTTACACTTGGTCAATGCATGTGTACTTACCTTACGGCATGCATTATGCGGATGCATACTCTCATATTGTAAATGATATATTATTCTATCATGCAAGTATAAGCCTGTTACCAGTTCTTATATGTGAAACAATTTCGTAATGATATTATAAAATGCCCGCTACATGTTGGAACCAATTCACATTATTGTTCCATTGAGATACCAGTCCAGTCCACGGCTTCACCGCAATCGATCCAAATATTGAAACTATCCGACCCAATGTAGTGATCGATCCGGTTCTTCGATACTGACTGACCCAGTCCATTAATTCTGACCGACCCGGTTCTTCGATGCTGACAAACCCGGTCCATTAATTCTGACTGACCCGGTTCTTCGATACTGATCGACCCGGTCCATTAATTCTGACTGACCCAACTCTTCGATATTGACCGACCCGGTCCATTAATTCTGACCGGCTCGGTTCTTAGAACTGTGTTTTAACAAGGTTAACATTTGCCCCTTGAATCTTGTATTTATTGCTTGCGAGAAATGCGGGCTTCGAAATGAACGTTGTTGATATATTCTGCATTGAAGTCCAGTTATAACTTTTTTTTTCTCTGAAGAACCATGCTTTGAATTCATATGCTTCATGTCACCAGTTCTGTAATTAAAACAAACGATTGCACAATTTCGGACCTATACTCACCATCGACTATCCATATCAATGGTAGATTAGTTGAAAAATGAGCTATAGTGAATTTTATTTTGAATCGAATAAAGTGTTTGCACAAGACTCGTTTTATGCAATGGTTTAAAACTCATCAAATATTATTTGCACAAGCATGATATTCTAATCCATCTTCGCATTAACACCTAAAACCAACTAATCGACAGGAGTCGACTACGGATTTCAAGCGTCATTATCTCAATGACTTATATGATGGTGTACAATATTTCATATTTGGAAAATACGTATCTGTGATTTATTTTCTGCTTTTTCTTGGAGAAGCTCCAAATATCTGTGACTTTATCTGGGAGGTATTTATCCTTCATTACGGGATAGACTTTTATGGCTCAGTGTTTGCCTGCTTTGTAGGTCTGTTCTGATATCGAAGACTCCATCTGATGCTCAAGTTTGTCTTTTATCATGTGCAAACTCCGAGTTGAACTCAACAGTATTTACATGATCACGTAAACTTGACTATCTGGAAGTCTGCTAACATGGTTTGGCAATTCCCTAACTTGTCTACTGCTCAAACTATTACAATCGCTCTTGCTTGATCATATTGTTCAGTCATGCTCGACCAACATGTTGGTTTAAGCATGCTTGACCCGACTTGGGTTCAAGTATGTTCGAACGTGTATTGGTCTGAGCATGCATATTTCTTGAAGATTTTCCTTGGTTAAGGCCTTTGTACGCTGTTGAGTTTTTTGTATCGCAAAACTTTGTTTGATTTGATTCCAGAGGTTCTGGTTGACACTTGATTCCGGCTCACAATAGTCTGTAATCTGTATTTAGAAGCTGCAAGCTTCCAGTTTGAAGTAGTTGAGTCTTTTGGTAACTTGTAAAGTCAAATCAGCTGATTTTGATGTACAGATCATGATTTCGATGTACATCCTCGTGCCTTGTTGAATTATTAATTTGCTGGAGTAAGCTTGGAATCGGCTTTAGCCATTCAATGATGTAGATGAGTTCACGAAATGGACATGCATACCAATATGTACTTCGAAATCTGCAGTGTGCTTTGATACTGAGTTGTTTTAAATCCGGTAATCATATGTTGCATTGAGATTCAGTCGCAGCTTTTTATATGTTCTGAACTCCCTTATGTCAGCACACCGCCAGAGGTTTAGCTTAATAGACACTTCGAGGCTTTGGGTTGATGAAAGCATTGAAATCCCAGGTTGTTCTAGAGACCTAATTCGCTGACTTCGAGCTACCCTAGCCCTTGACTTAACGGTCGAGCTTATTTGCTTTGTGACACTAGATAGAAGACTAGCTGTCATTCTGGAAGATAGATCACTTCTTCTTCGACTTAATTTTTATCTGAATTTCCGAGGTTAGAACCGCTACAACTTCTGAATTACGAGCAAATCAAATTTTCATTATCCCTTATCTTTTTACAATTCGTCGGAGGGGTGTTATCTGATTGTTCGTCCTTTGACTTTGTTGCAGTAGCTTGGGTGGACTCAGAAATCTCAGTTTGAATTTGCACATAATTCATGAACAAGTCAATGATACATGTTGGTTTCATTTGTGTCTTTTGCCTTATTTTGATGAATGGTGGTGCAACGAAGGCTAGCCGCAGTATTTATAATATGAAGTTGTTTAACCTTTAAGCATGAGACAGTAGGCTAAAAGTCATAGGATAGGTTGGCTACTTAGACTAAATTTGGGTAGGACAAGAAAATACACGGCTGCTGAAAGGATTTTGTACCTTGCTTGCGTGCTAAGGTAAGAAAATAACATATAATACTTTATTATGGTTTTTGTTTTTATTATAATACTTCTTAGCTAAGGAAAGTTTTCGGATGATTCAATTGTTGTCCTGATTTTCCTATTTTTGATCTGTAGAGTTTTGTATTTCAAAGAGGGTTGTTTACTCGTTAGCCAATGCATCAAAGGAATTTAACGTTGCATTTTGTACCTTCATCATGCGCAGTGTACTTCGACTCGCTACCTAATGTGTACGTGAAGAAATATATATATATATATATATATATATATATATATATATATAATCCAATATTTTACTTCTTAGCTATCAACACGTGCAAATACTAATTGAAAGGATCGACTGAAACATGATGGACAGTTGGAGTGTACATAGTGCATATATTTTTGTTATGAAAGGTTAAATTTATGCGTACCCCACTACACACAATTCCATTTTTTTATGGACTGTTATTGACATAAATAAAAATATGATCGCGGTGAGCGATGTGTCACAATTCCAAAAGTATAATAATATAAACTAGTTAACATATTATCTGAAGTCCCAAAAATGCCCCTATAGGCTGCAAAACACTTCAAATAAAAAGTTGCTTATTTTCCAAAATAAAAATTACAGCAAAATTTTAAAAATTAAATTATAACTACATTTCAAATATCTTGTCCAAATTCGAAATAAATAATTTTAAATAAATTATCGTTATGGTTTATAAACGATTTTATGACGGCTATTCAAAAATTTGATTTGGACATAACTCTTAATCTATAACATGAAATCTCAATTTTTCTCTTCCATTAGAAAAATATAGTTCACCAGATCCAAACATTTCTTGTTTCACAGAAATCCGACTTAAAAACGAATTTTGTATGTTCGTTTAAAGTTCGAATCGCCAAATTACAAACTGTCGCGTCATTTCGTGCTCGATTATAATTAAAATATAAATTATACGCTCAACTGACATTTATAAATAAATTCATTAATATAATTCAATTCTAAACTGAATTATATATTTTGAATTGTCCAATTCACACAATATTGTCAATTCAACTTAATTCTGATTATTTTGAAACTAAATATATTATTCTACTATTTATATTAATTAAATATTCACTATTATTTAATTAAACAACTATTTAAATCTCTAAATCATTATTTGAATAATTAAATAAATTAATTATTATACTGTAAAATTACAGGATGTTATAGTTTTGGCAATTTAATGATGTAGATGAGTTCACGAAATGGCCTTGCATACCAATATGTACTTCGAAATCTACAATGTACTTTGATATTGAGTTGTTTTGAATCCGGTAATCGTATGTTTGTTGTGTTGAGATTCAGTTGCAGCTTTTTATATGTTCTGAACTCCCTTATGTTAGCACACCGCCAGAGATTTAGCTTAATAGACACATCGAGCCTTTGGGTTGATGAAAGCACTGAAATCCTAGGTTGTTCTAGAGACTTAATTCGCCGACTTCAAGATACCCTAACCCTTGACTTAAAGGTTGAGCTTATTTTCTTTGTTCCACCAGACAGAAAACTAGCTGTCATTCTAGAAGATAGATCACTTCTTCTTAGACTGAATTTTTATCTGAATTTCCGAGGTTAGAACCGCTACAACTTCTGGATTACGAGCGAATCAAATTTTCATTATTCCTTATCCTTTTGACAATTCGTCGAAGGGGTGTTATCTGATTTTTCGTCCTTTGACTTTTTGCAGTAGCATGGACGGACTCAGAAATCTTAGTTTGAATTTTCACATAACTCCTGAACAAGTCAATGATACATGCTGGCTTCGTTTGTGTCTTTTGACTTATTTCGATGAACGGTGGTGCAACACTAGCTCAGTCTCATCAGAGGGTTTCCCTTAGCATAAGTGACTTTTTAGAGAACCTGTAATGAAGAGCTTTTGTGCACATTCAGCGGTAAATTCGTTGTCGATTGCTCAAGACGACAACGGGCTAGTCCAGCAAAAGGAGATAAATTATGAGAAACATTCATGGATTTGAATGTGTTATCAATATGAAGCTGCTTTTTATTAAGGAGTTTATGACTTGGTAGATACAGTTCACACTGATAATACACTTAAATTGTTTATCGATAACACTCGAGATTCATTAATCTCGGTTTTGGACTGCCAATTCTAAGTATTATCTTTTGAATTATCATTGTATTTGATTCAATACTTATGAAATGCGTGCACCTGACAATTTGTCTAATGGAATTCCGAATTTGGCTTGCTCTATTCAATGATTAGCAGTGCCTCAACCGACATGACTCATGTTCTCTGCCAATCCTTTTGGGTGACCATAACCGCAGGATTTTTAGTAAATTGAGTAGCCTTATGCATCACTTAATAAGTTGTGCCAAGCTAGCATTTTATATAATGCCTTTGCAGTATCCATCTTGAGGACCTCGAGCCTTGGAGCTAGGTTTTTGGAATTTGAACGTTGTACAATAATGAACCGCTTCTTGCATTATTTCTGCATTTTCCCATATCAGTCTTTTCCACAGTCCGAGTTGCTTTGTTGTATATTGCAACCTTGTGGTTAACTGTGTTTGATATCATAAATCTTTGTCGGCTAGACAAACTTTAAATTTTCGCTTCACAACTGTTTGCCCCAGCTTATGGTTATTGCTAAACCTTCCTTATAACTAATGTTGATATCGTCAATGGGTACTAGCTTCAATTCCTAGAGAAATGCTATTGCTTTACAGGATTATGCCATATTAGCGTAGTCGCCTTTCAGCGTCATTTATTTTTAGGTTTGAAGCAGAGTACCATTGGATTCTTTAAGTTATATACAATTAGGGCTTTGTAGTCAAGGAAGCATACGTGTTGGGGCACTCTAGATTTTCTTAGCCAAGGAATTCATTCTTACAAGAGATTGCTTTTGATCTATTTTGATCGATGTATCTACCCTTTCTTCTCCTCAGAACCGGTCGATGTTTAACTAATCGTACCTTCAGGGTTGCTTCTTATCGACGTATCAAGTCATATTGATTTTGTCACAATTTTCAGATTCCCTTCTTTGAAGGTAAAGTCTTTTAGACGAGCTTCTCAGATGGATCTCCAGTTGTTTGTGCACTTTGGCTTATATATTTCTGGGTGTATTTTGCTTATTGTTGAGTACAAATCAGGTTTTTATTTATTGTGATATCGGGATGAACCCGTGATATGTCTTCCGGACATTGTCCAATTCTTAGTATGGTCATGTTACCCTTTTATCATAGATTCTCATGAATTGCGCGAGATGGATGTGATAAATTTTACTAAATTTCCATGATTTAGATTGTCGCAGTAGAAACTTCTAAATTGCTGGCAAAAGTAATTTTCTTTTATCGTCTCATTTAGAGCTTCTGAACATACCAATGTATCTAGGATACTCGGATTCAGTAGCCGAGACTATGTGCTTGAGTCTTTGAAGGCTATCGATGAGCAAGATAAAACTAAGAAGTTTCTTATCACATAACGGTTCCTCCTTGAATTCAGAATACTTATACCAACTCGATCCTTTCTCTCTCGAGGAATTTTTCCTGCTTTCTGTTGTGCGTCCAAAGCATCGGATACCCCAGCCTCTAACGGAGATGCAACATTGGAAAATTCCACCGGAAATTTTGCATTGAAAGTGTTTGGATCCCATTATGCCTGTTAACTTTGCTAAGACTTGTTTTTGGTGTTATGAACCTTCTTTTGCTCATTGTGCTTAGTCTTTTGTGTGAAGCCATGACGAGCTTGTGGAATGTACTGTGAGCATTAATAGTATGTCTTAATGCGGTGGTGATGCCCCCATACCAAAGTTTGTCACTGATTTTTATAGGCTTGGTGTGACCAACCATATCTAGAAACTCTTGGTTATGATTAAACATCGGAAATTCCTGCCGTAGTGGCAAAGTCTATTGCTTTTACCATTACATTCGGAATTTCCTAGCTCGCACATTTTCCAAGGATCTTTAACTTGGTTGATCAAACTCAAACCTTAAATGAGATGGAATTTTTTGTTTTTGTACCCCTGCTTGAGAGGTCTTATATTTTTAATATATCCGATCATATTTCTCATTAACTTGGCAATCCAAGCCCTTTGGAGATTAGCTTTGAATATGTGCCCCCGAGGTGGTCATGACTTTCGCGCCTCCGAAGATGGCTTTGTAAATCCGTTATTCATTGTGACTGAATAATTCAGCCACTTGTAGAATTTGTAGGATACCTTCGAGAAGGTCTTCGGGTCTATCACTAACCAAATTTGGAAAACCCGGCTTATGATCGGATGCCCCTGAAGGGGTCTTTGAAGTCCGTCGGTTACTGGATTTGGAAGACCCAGAATCAATTGCTGGATTTGGAAGATCCATCATCTGATCGGATGCCTCCAAAGAGGTCTTTTAGAATTCAGTGTTTATATCACAATCCGACCATGTATTAATGGCGTCGACGATCAACCGAGTGTCCCTCGGGGAGGTCTTTGGTTTTAAAGCTCGGTGTTTGTTGCAATATAGCCATGTATCAATGGTGTCGGCGATTGACTGGGTGCCCATCGGGGAGGTCTTTAGTATAAAGGCCCAGTGTTTTTTTGCAATTTGACCATGTATCAATGGCATCGGCGAACGACTGGGTGCGCCCTCGGGGATGTCTTTGGTTTAAAGCCCAGTGTTTGATCGCAATCCGTTCATGTATCAATGGCATGGGCGATCGAATGGGTGCCTCTCGGGGAGGTCTTTGGTTTAAAAGCCCAATGTTTGATCGCAATCTGGCCATGTATCAATGGCATCGGCGATTGATTAGGTGCCTCTCGGGGAGGTCTTTGGTTTAAAAGCCCAGTGTTTGATCGCAATCCGGCCATGTATTAATGGCGTCGACGATCGACTGGGTGCCCCTCGAGGAGGTCTTCAATTTCTAAATACGTTGGACTTTCCAACTTGTAGTGACCCGCATTTTTAGCTGTTGAATAATTTATTTATTTAATTATTAAATATCGATTTATCGATATCGAGAACGTGAATTAAATAATATTGAATATTTAATTAATAATTATAATATAATAATATATTATAATGTCGAAATAGTCGGAAATAGTGAAATTCACAATATCATGTGAATTGAATAGCATATGAGATTTGGTGGAGTTTCGATTCGAAATATAATAACGATTTTTTTGAATCGACGACAGTTGAACGTATAGTTATAATATATTTATAAACGAGCTCGAAATGGCGCTGCAGTTCGCTATTTGGCGATTTGAACTTCAACTGAATGTACAGAATTCGTTTTAAGCCGGATTTCTGTGAAACAAGAAACGTGTGGAGCTGGTGGAGTATATCTTTCTAGTGGAAGAGAAAAATCGGGATTTCGTCGTGTAGATTTTGAGTTATGTCCAAATCAACTTTCAGAAAAGTCGCTGTGGAATTCCTTTATAATTCGTAACGCTTCATATACGTTATAAAAGGTTTTTCGATGTAAATTGAAATATCGATTCAATCAGGACTTGGTATAGAGAATATATATAATTTTCTTGGAGTTGTATAGTATTCCACTGTGAATATATACGATATTATAAATTTATTTATATTTAATTTAATTTATTTAAATATATTTATATATTTAAATGGATTATTCAAGGGTCTAAAAATAGCCACTTTTGCAAACGAAATCGGAATTCGACGAAACCAGTTTTGTTGGATCCACAATGTCAAATAGTTGTTAGATTTCCAGTTTCGTGATTTTTAGAGTTCGTATGTGACCGTACGGATTTTTAGAGTGAGAAACAGTCAGTATTTTGACGATTAAAAATACGCTGCGTGAGCAAACAGAGTCGGAATTCGACGAAACCAGTTTCGTTGGGACCGTAATGTCAAACTCTAGCTACATGTCCAATTTGGTGATTTTTGGGTATTGTGTGTGGTCATGGGGATTTTTGACAATAAATATAAACAGCAATTGCTTATAAAAAAAATATAATATTGAATATAATAATATTTTTTTTTTCTATATAATAACCCTTCACCCTAAAACCTAATTTTCATTTTACTGCGGTCAACACACCAAGAAAAGGCGCCGCTACTTTTTCTGGTTGAAACCGTGAGTTCAAAAATCAACAAGAAATCAAACAAAAATCGATAAATCAATGTACACATAGATTTGAACTCCTGCTTTCACTCTCTTTACTCCAGTATACTTTCTGGGTTGTTCGATCATGTATTGTCGACATTGGTTGCGCGTACAGCAACCTAGGGCTGCGGTTACGGTGGAAACTGGTCATCGTTGGAGGGTTTCGTAGGTACCATTGAGTTCGGGAGGTCGAGTAGATGTTGTGCAAGATTTTTTATGGGTTTTGAAGGACAAAGTTGTCGATGGTTTCCTTTGGGTGAACAGTGCCGAGCTGAGGACGGAAAATGCACAGGAGCGGCGAGTTTGATGATGAGGGGATGGAGAGGAAGGCCTCGGGATGAGAAGTATTCGGGTGATCTCGAATTTGAAATCGATGGAAGGATGATGGAGGACCTAGTGGAAGAAGATGCGGCCATGGTTGAAATATGAGGAGCGACGGGTTTGGTTATGATTGAGGAAGATGGAGAGCAGGTCGGGTCTTCAATTTGGTAGTTGGGCCGGAGAGGTAATTGAGGGATAAGGCCCAATATGAATAAACTAAATTCAAGTTTTATTTTTAATTTAATGTACTAACTTCGTTACGCGATATCTCGGTCATATGAAATCAGATTGACGAACCGTAAGTTGCGTTGGGATCGTATGGACGAGCGCAACACAATGAAGCTGACTGGAAGTGGATTGCGGCTCGTTTGAATTTATGACGAAATAAGTTGTTTGATTAAAATCAAACAACAGTTTATCGTTCTTTAACGATGAACTGCAAATGTGAGTAAATCTCACCAACTCTGAACAGTTTATATTTTCATGTTGTATTTTTAGAACTGTTAGAAATTGTCTGTTTGATTTTGTGTTGACTGTTTGATTGAACTGCTAGTCAGTGAATGAAAATATTATATATATATATGTATATAAATATATATAATATATAAACAGTTAGATAGTTATATATTGATTCTGTTTATCAGGATAATTCACATTGAACTGAAAGTGATGACAATCATGTTGTGTAACATCTGTGATGCAGGGAAACAGGTTGGAGGAATCCGACTGGATTCCTCAACAGTTATTTTATTATTTTTCATATATTGTTATATGATGTGATATAAAATCTGTGGGCGATTATATGTGCTTGGATGATATTGAACATCGTGATTTGATATGATTGAATGCCATAACATGCCGGAATGTTGATAAGGGGATTTTCAAAGTGATATTGAAAATAGAATATTTATAAATTGGGATACTTATAAATAAGAGATATTTATAAATTTAAATATTTATAAATAAGGAATATTTATAAATTGGGATACTTATAAATAGGAGATACATAGAAAAAGAAAATAATTTCAAAACATTTTCTTTTGAATGGAAAGGCTTGTGTAGCGGTTTGGGGATTTTCCCGATGCTCCCGATACAAAGGAGGTTATGGCGAATTTTCCCGGGAATTTAAGGAGTTAGAATATTTCAAGAATAAATTTGAAAAGGGAATATTTGTAAACCATTTACAAATAGAATTGAAAAGGAAACGTTTTAAAAAGGAAATCATTTTTAAAGTGTAGAACCGTTATTTAAAAGTAAGTATTTTCAAATGAATAAAACGTTGTTAAAAAGGAAATCTTTATAAAGTGAATAAAGTTAATCGAATATGGTATTCGAAGTTAGTTAATCGAATATGGTATTCGAAGTTAGTTAATCGAATATAGACATTCGAAAGGAGTTAATCGAATATGGTATTCGAAGTTAGTTAATCGAATATGGTATTCGAAAGTTAGTTAATCGAATATGTTATTCGAAAGGGGTTAGTCAAGTCGAGTTAGTCAAATAGAGTTAACCAGTTAGAGTTAATCAGTTAGAGTTAACCAGTTGGAGTTAATTAGTTAGAGTTAATCGATTAGAGTTAAAACGAACTAGAGTTAATCAAATAT